>CM067327.1:79677500-81092500 GCA_034376525.1 Nicotiana benthamiana
TTTACTGTACCCTTCACAAGAATATCAAGAGTTAGACTTAGGAACCTAAATGAGTTTGGGCCCCTTGTAATGATAGAACGAGTGGATCAGACATCTTATTGCCCATGCAGGCAGCACATATTTTCTTTCCTAGGAACCAGGTTTCTCATTAATATGCCTATTTTCAACAAAAACTTTATTGTTCTACAACGACTGAATTTTAACTTTACATGAGTCCTTGCAATGAGAAAAAGGGTGAGTGATTCCTCTTTTGGTTCAAACAAGCATTATACTTTTTTTATATGAAGGACCAGGTTCCGTAGCACTAGTTACTTTTTCAGCAAAAACCTTATTTTTCTGCAACGACTGAATTCTGACCTTACAATTTTCTTTAAAGTGCCCAGTGTTGCCACAGTGAGTGCAAAGCCAATTGTCAGGTACAGTAACATACTTGCTATAAGGGTTGTAGGGAGTCTTTTCCCTTTGGAACCCGATCCCTACTGCTTCCCCCATTGTTTATGTACAAGGAAGTGATAGCATCAGAGGACCAAGGCCACTTAAGTGATTTTTCAAGATCACTTTTCACTCTTCCTAGTTCTTCCTAAAGTTGTTTGTTTCTCTCAAGTTCAACACACAGACTAGACTTTATTGAATTTAACTCACTTTCCAGCTTAATATGTGCCTCACTTGCAACTTCCTTTCCTTTTTTAGAATTCTCAGGACTACTTTTCATTTTAAGTTCCCCAATTGTTTCCTTTAAGTTTACAACTACCACCAATATGTCATATCTCTTGTGCTCAACGTTAGCATTACTCTCAATTAAAACCTCTTTTTCTTTCTTCATACTCTCAATGGTTTTCTCTAAGTTACAATGGAAAATCCCATATAATTCCTCTCTTATTCAATGCCACAAATTTCTTCTATTAAAGAATTCCTCCCATTAATGAGGTTGTGATAGACATCAATCAACACATTTGCTAAGGACATCAATTTTTTCTTAGAGTAAGTTTTCAAGTTTCTTTGAACATAAAAAAAACGTACCTAATCTTCCTCCTTGTCCTCCTCATCATCATCAGATTTGGCCATGAGTGCAAAGATTGACTCATATTCTGAAGTTCTGTTGTCAGCAACCATCATGTTTTCACCTTCAGATTCACTAATGGAATTTCCCAATTCAACTAGGGCTTGCTTCAACATGTTGTTAGCAACATCTCTTCTTTTGAACTTTTTGTCAGGAACCTGGTTCCTTTTATTGGCCTTTTCAGGGCTGGTTTTGTAATGATCCTGCTTATGAAAAGGACAGTCTTTAATGAAGTGTCCAGACTTTCCACACTGATAGCAACAATCATTTTCTTTGAAATTCCTACTGCAACTTCTTTTCTTTGGAATCCCACCAGTTTTTTGAATCATCTTTTGGAATCTTCGAATGAGATACTCTATGTCGGATTCATCACTACTTGAGTCTTTGTTGGCAGCCTTGAGAACCATGTTCTTCTCCTTCCTGGGCTCTCTTATTTCAATATCCTTCTTTCTCTTCATCTCATAAGTTTTGAGATTTTCAATGAGTTCATAAATGGTCAGCTTCTGCAAACCCTTGGCTTCAGTGATAGAATTTACTTTACTTTCCCAAGAATCTGGTAAAATGCTGAGTATTTTCCGGACTAGCTTGTTTCTTGGGATGACTTCACCAAGGGAGTGAAGCTCATTGATAATAGAGGTGAAACGTGTGTTCATATATTGTATATACTCATCCTCCTTCATCTTAAAAAGCATACTCAGTAGTAATCATATCAATTTTAGACTGCTTAACCTGAGTAGTTCCCTCATGGGCAGTTTGAAGAGCTTTCCAAATCTCCTTAGCAGTCTGACATGCTAAAATGCGATTGTACCCATCTGGTTTGTGCCACAAACAAGAATCTTCTTTGCCCTAAAATTCTTCTCAATAGCATTTCTATTAGCATCATTGTACTCTTTTTTGTTTTTTGAATTGTAATTGTTCCCTCACCAATAGTTTTTATGGGAACAAAAGGTCCATCACATATTACATCCCACAGCTCTAAGTCCTCAGCCATAATGAAATCATGCATTCTTGTTTTTCATCAATCATAGTATTGACCATTGAAATTTGGTGGTCTATACGTTGATTGTCCTTCCTCGTGATTTGGTGGAGCATCCATGTAGATCCTTTCTAGGTGTTAACCTATTAGAAAGAACTTGCTCTGATACTAACTGTTATAAACTAAGCGCCCATCGGATTGTATAGAGAACCGAGTTCTCTATGTGTCTTCACTAAAAATACTGAGGAACCAAATTGCATAGTGATCTGGTCCTATATTAGTTTGGTACAGTGCTAACTGCGAAACCAATATGTAGATGATACACATGATAAGTTCCCACTGTATAGAGAACCAAATTCTCTATAAGTTCTCACTGCAAGCAACTGACTGTAAATACCAGTGAGTATAGGGAATTAGGTTCTCTAATTGTTTCCACAGTAGCTCGGTAGAAAGTAAATAACACAGAGGATTTTTATATTGAAAAATCCTAACTCACGGGGACAAAAATCACGACCTAACTTATAGGCTTTCAACTTCACTAACTTGTAAACCCCCTTTAGAAGCCTCTTTGTAATGACTATATTACAAAGAATTCAATTAACTTGTGGTACTCTTACTACAAGCCTTTTTATGACTCCCTAGTTACAAAGAATTTGACTAACTTGTGATGTTTTCACCACAAGCCACTTTGTCACTATATAGTTTCAAAGCGTTTTACACACTCTAACTTGTAATAACACTTATTACAAGCCACTTTGCAACTCTCTAGTTACAAAGGCTTTAACTTATGACTAAACCTAGTCACAACACAAACTGAAGAGTTTACGGATTTTGGGTTTCCTAAAAACGGCTTCTAAGAAAGTAAGATAGGAGTTACAATGAAGAACAAATAATAAAGACTCAACAAATCTAAGGACTTAAGATATTCTCAATCTTGGATCAGGTCCTTGAGGTTGCATCAACTTTGTTCTTGAGAGAGGTTCTTGAGCACTTGAGAGAATATTTCTTTTTCTGATTTTTCAAGTGTTGAACCTAAATCTTGTGCTTTCATGAGGTTTACCTGCACAAAACATTTCCTTAGTGATGTCAATTCACAATAATGATGTCCAATCTCATTGGAAAATGACTGTTGCACTATTTGCTACATTAATTGTTGCACTTTCTGTAGTTTTCAAGCTGTACAGTTGACTTATACTTCTGTTAGCAGAACACAAAGGTATCATGTCCCTAATATGGTTCATGCGAATCAGAGTACACTGCCCATATTATCATGGATCGATTAACTTGAATGATTGTACTAGGCATGCTTCAGGTCCTTTACCTGGTTCTCTCATGAAGTAAGTTATTTTATCCTCCTTGATTGTATTTACACTTGTGTGACATCACTTAAAATGATGTAAGAAATGTAGGTAAAAAAGCCTTCCAAGGTTGATTGTTCAGCTGTTCTTGTACAATAGCGTGTGCAGGCAGCAACTTTCTTACTGGAAATTTGACTTCATACAGTCTCCTCCGGAATTGGTAGGGACCTGTTCCCTCAGCTGTTCCTCCTACTCTTCCTCACTTGAGTTGTTGTTATCAGCTTTGAGTACCAAGTTCTTTTCTTTCTTTGGTTCTCTTCTTTCACTGTCTATCTTCTTCTTCATCTAGTAATTCTTCAGATTTCCAACCAGCTCTTCTAAGGTTAACTCTTGCAAGTCTTTTGATTCAGCAATAACATTCAACTTGCTTTTCCAAGGGCTGGATCCCAACCTTGAAATTTGTGATCTTAGGGTCTTCTAAATGTGTAACATGTTCCTTATCTGGTTATGGATGGTAAGTTTGTTAAATCATCAAAACATAAAGAAAAGTACTTGTGCCCAGGGTACTTGTAACCTATCAAACTTCAAGACATCGCCGTAGATCCTCATTAAAAACCTCCCTGAGAAAACCTAATAGGGAAAAACCTGGCTGAGGGAAAAAGAGTACGACTTGAAGGGCGCCTTTTTTTTAGAAGTTGAAGTATTTGAGGTGGGAGACATTCCAATTATTTTGTAGTAGTTTTCCTTCCATCGTTTCTAGTTTGAACACTCATTTTCTTGCTTCTCCCATGATTTTGTATGGCCCGTCCCAATTGGTTCCCACTTCCTAGTTTGCCTTCTTTCGAGTCTTTGCTCACTTGTGTTTTGGCCTTGAGAACATAGTCTCCGACTTTGAGCGACCGTATTTTGGATTTTTTGTTGTACTCCCTCCATTTTATAGTGTTTGAGCTATTTAACTCGGCACGGAGTTTATTGAAACTTATGGTCTTAAAAGTTTAAGAGGCAAGAAGTTTGTGGGGCCATACCATTTGTGTGGCTATAAAAGCTCCTCATTAAGGGCAAAACAGGTAAAATGAAGAGTTCAAAGTTGAATTATTTCCAAATTTAGAAATGAGTCATTTATTTTGGAACAGATTAAAAAGGAAAATAGCTCATTTAATATGAAACTGAGGGAGTAGTACTTTGCTGCTTGTTGTTTTTTTGGCTACCATTCTTACTTAAGCCATGTCTCTTCGTTCTTCTACCTCATCGAGGTCTTGTTTCCTATTCTCGTCATTGTATTGTCTACTTTCATTGGAGTATCTTAGACTTGGCTCCCTAACCTTAACGAGTATCATGGCATTAGTTCCATAGACTAGTGAATATGGTGTTTTGCTTGTGCTTATTTTTGCGTAGTGTGGTAGGCCCATAGTACCTCTGGTAGCACTTTTGGCCATAACCCTTTGGCGTACTTGATCTTTTTTTAAAGATTTTCAATATTGTTTTGCTGGAGGATTCCGCATGACTGTTGCCGGTAGGATGATATGGCGTGGAGTGTATTCGCTTGATGTGCCATTCGAAGAACTCAGTGGTCTTTTTCCCGGTGAATTGGGGCCTATTGTTACAACTGATTTCTTTAGGAATGGCGAAACAACATATAATACTCCTCCATATGAACGTGATGACTTCGTGTTCACGTATTTGGATGAAAGGGCCTACTTCCACCCATATGAAAAAATAATTAGTAAAACCAAAAGAAAATGTATCCTACCACGCCCGCTGGGAGGGTCTGATGATGTCCATTCCCCATTTGATGAACGGCTATGGCAAAGTGACAGAGTGGAGGTGTTCGCCCGCTTGATGTGTCATAGGTGCATGCTTTTGGCACTACTCACATCTCTTGACATAATCTGTGCCTTCCTTTTTCACAGTGCGCTAGTAATATCCTGCCTGAATAAGGTATCTGACGAGGGCTTGGTTGCATTTATGTGCACCACAATGACCTTTGTGTACTTCTTCGAGCACGCGCTTTGTTTGATTCGGCCCTAGTCATTTCGCCAATAGCCCCCCGAATGCTCTTTTGTACATGTCCTGATTTATGATGTTGTATCTGGCTGCCTGCATTCGAAGCTTTTTGGCTTCCTTTTTGTCTGATGAGAGTATTCCCTCCTGCAAATATGTCATGATGCGATTGTGCCAGTTCCAAGTCAAATTTAGGGAATGTGCCTCGAGTTGGTCTATTGACGAATGGAGGAGGGTGACCACATTTTCTTTAGTGATATTTTTGGTGGCTGCTGCTAATTTGGCAAAGCCATCTACCTTGATGTTTTGTGCTCGAGGTATTTGGTCAAGTCGACATTCGTCGAATTCTAGTAGTAGTTCATGAATTTCTGCCTAGTATTTTTGTAGCCTTTGCTCTCTGATTTGGGAAGTCCCTATAACTTGGTTGATGACGATTTGTGAGTCGCATCTGAGGAAGACTCTTCATGCTCCATATTTGAGCGCTAGCTTTAATCCTGCAATTATGGCCTCACACTCGGCCTTATTGCTAGTCATATCAGGGCACCGTATGGACTGGCGGATATCTTCCCCTATTGGGACCTCAAGTACGAGTCTCAGTCTAGATCCTGAAACGTTGGACGTGTCATCGGTGTAAAGGATCTAGAGGCCGGTTGCTGGGGTGGGAGGGAGGCGCGAGAAGCATCCTTCTCGACCTCGGGCATTATTTTGGCACTAAAATCGGCAATGAAGTCAGCAAGTACCTGTAATTTTATCGCTCTTCGCTGCTAATATGTTATATCATGCTAGCTCAATTCTTAGTCCACTTGGACAGTCTTCCCGATAACTCAGGTTTATGTAGGATGGTACGTAGGGGAAAGGTCGTCACCACCGATATGGGGTGGCGCTGAAAATAGGGTCTAAACTTTCGTGAATCTATAACCAACGCTAAAGCCAATTTCTCAAGGTGAGGGTACCTCATTTCAGTATCGACCGTGGTTTTTCTAATATAATAAATTAGAGATTGTGTACCTTTGCTTTTGCGGATCAGCACCGCACGTACCGCGATTTATGAGGCGACCAAATATATTAAAGGGCATTCGCCAGGATCTGCTTGGGCAAGTAGTGAGGGCGATGACAAGTACGCCCTTAATTCTCTTAAGGCATCAATGCATTCTGTATTCCACTAGATCCCGTTGTAATTTTCAACACATTGAAGAATTTGTGGCATCTGTTGGATGATCGCGAGATGAATCTCGATAGGGAAGCTATATGGCCATTCAGATTTTGCACCTGCTTCTTGATAGTTAGCACTTTAGGTATCCCTTAAATGGATTTGATTAATGCGTATTGACTTTGATGCCTCTTTGTGATACCAATAAAACAAAACATTTGCATGAGTTTACAGCGAAGGTGCATTTTTCGTGGTGTAGTTTCATGCCATACTGCCTTAATATACTGAAGGCTTCTTTCAGGTAATCGATGTGGTCTTTCTTACTTTTTGATTTGACCAACATGTCATTGATATACACTTCCATTATCTTGCCGAGTTGATCTTTGAACATCTTGGTGACAACCCTTTGGTATGTCAGCCCCAATTCTTCAACCTGAACGGCTTGACTCTATAGCACTACGTTCCATGATAGGTGATGAAAGTAGTTTTATCCTGGTCCTCCTCCTCCATGATGATTTAGTTGTAACCCGAGTAGGCCTCCAAAAAGCTTAGCAACTTATGCCCTACTGTTGCGTCGATGAGCTGGTCAATGTGAGGCAAGGGAAAGGAGTCTTTGGGGCATATCGTGTTTAGGTTTATGAAATCTGCGTACAACTTCCATTTCCCCCTTTTTTTTAACATGATCACATAGGCAAGCCATTGTGTGTATTTTTATTCCCGGATGAAACCACTAGCAAGAAGCTTATCCATTTCATTACTAACGGCCTCGTTGATTGAGGCATAGAATTTTCTCCTTATTTGCCGCACCGGCGGATAGAGTTGGTCGATGTTCAGCTTAAGTGTGGCAACATATTTGAGGATACCTAGCATATCTGCATGGGAGAAGATGAACAAATCAACATTGTCAACTAGAAACTTGTGAAATGTACCTGGTTCTAAGAGTTTATGTCCGATGTAAGCCTTTTTACTGATTCCACTATTGTTTAGTTGGACGGGATCGAAATCTTCTACCGTTGACCTAGCGGCTTCAACGATGTCGGGGTCCCTTTGTTTGTATATCGAGTCTTGTTCCTGACTTTGGTAATTGCTATGCTTCTGCGTCTGTTCCCTTTAGATGTTGGGTGTACGAGCAATCCTGAGTGATACGATATATTTTTGGACTGTGCATTGTTCTCCTCGGATGCTAAATATTCCCTATAGAGTAGGGAACTTGATTACTTGATAGAGGCTTGACGGGATGTCCCTTATGGCGTGTATCTATGGACGCCCTATGATGGCATTGTAAGCTGTGTCTTGGTTCATGACGTGGAGCATTTTTTTTAAGGTGAGGCCTAGGGCCAAACGGTTAGCATTATCTCCCTATAGGTTCTCTCAATTGCATTGTTAAAACCTGTTATTCTTATGCAACACGGTAATGTATTGTCTTTGAGTTTCATTTGTGCAAGGACTCGAGCGTGGATAATACATGCGCCGCTTCCGCCATCTACCATTATTCTTTTCACATAAGTATCTGAATATGTAAAGTAATAACAAGAGCATCGAAATGAGGGAAAGTCAAACCATCGATATCTTAGTTATAGAAGATCTTACTGTGTCCGAGGTCGTCGTACCGTTCGTGGTGATTGACCATTTTAGTTTGTTTGTAGTGGTGAACTTCATATGGTTGATCACTGTCACACCTTCTTTTGGACACTACAACCTCCGCGAAGGGCGTAGAAAATGAAGTTTTTCCAATTTAAGGACAATCGAAATGGAATTTATTTATTTAAGAATTTAGAGTCGCCACTTGGGATAATTAATGGTGTCCCAAGTCACCGATTTCAATCCCAAATCGAGGAAGATTTTTCTCTGTTAACAATCAACGAACTAGAAATTCGGATAAGGAATTCTGTTAACCCGGGAAAAGGTGTTAGGCACTCCCGAATTCCGTGGTTCTAGCATGATCGCTCAACTATTATATTTGGCTTAGTTATCTGATTTTAAAACAACTATGAGCCTATGTACAATTTTAAGATTATTTATCGCTTTTGATTAAATTTTTAAAGAAATGTGAACGTCATTTAAAACGTGTGTTTGGATCACGTCACATGAAATGCACCCGGATCCGAGACACATTTTATTCAATATTTTGGGGTTTGGATTTGGGTCACATGAAATGCACACCCGGGTTTAAGAAGATAAAATTATTAAATAACGCGCCTGAAGTGACTAACGTATTTTTAACTTTGCGGGAGGCCATGAAAATTTGCTACATGGCTTACCTAATTTCTAAATATTTAACAAAAGTAATTAAGAGGGCCACGCAATTTTGTGATTTTATTTGGCGCGGCACACCTCATTATTTTAAGGCCGTCCTAAAGAGACTATTGTTTTATATTAAAGATTATCTCTGCAAACCTAATAAATTAGTGCCATAAAATTCGGGCCTCAAGTTCAAGTCCGATTTTAAACAAGAGGAAAACCTCTTAATTTAGATTCGCAACCTAACTTGGAAGGCCTAAAATTGCATTACTAAAACGAATTGCAACTACGAAGCCTACTATTATCATTTGGGCTTTTCATTTGACCAGTATATCAAAGATAAAACAAGGTCCAATCCTTGGTCGGTGAGCATGTTCAGCTACATTGAGAGGAGAATATGGGTCTCTTAGACTTGGATTTAATTTACAAGCCCATATCCGGATTTAATTCCATTTTTTACTTAATACTTGAAAGAGGAACTAATAACATGTATGATATATTAACAGACTATATGATATGATAGTCGAACAAAAGCTATTTGACTCCTAGGCTTTAACAATTCGAGATTTTCAGCTCATTCAAGAGATTTTAAATACTGAGATCATAAGCAAAGTAATACTCTGCTTTGAATATATTTTTTATTATCTAGTTTGAACACTTATTGCACGAGGAAGACACATACACTTATGGAAACTAATAAATTGATTCTATAATATATCCAAAATCCAAGCTCAAACCTACAGATAAACACGCTAATAAATTTTGAAATTCCGAAGAAAGGTTAGTACTATAATTGACCAAACTACTTGAAACCATCAAGTTCACACACACTAGATCAGTGACAGGACTCGATGGACTTCCCACGAGCTATAAGCTAATCTATCAAATTCAACAGTCCTTTAGCACACTTCAGGTGTTCAATACATTGAGGAAATCAAGGGAAAAGGGTGAACCAAAAGCTGATACGCATATCATAAATTAAAGCCAACAAAAAAACATGAATGAACGAGCAAAATTACAATAAGTACAATTATTTCATAAAAACTAAAATATATCTCATGCTTTAAAATCTCCATTTCAACCCATTTCTGCCAACCTATTTCACAGCCAGCAGAGTTACAAGGAAGTGTACCTGGAATTTGAGAAAAATTAACAGGAAAATGAGGGGATCAGTAACAGGATAGCAATAGATCAGGATCTAGCAGCAAATTAACCCAGAAGTAGTTTGAACCAAAGCAAAATTGTCCAACACCAAGTAAGCAAACTCAAAAACCCCAAATAGCCTTTTTAATCCCTAAGATTACTAATGTAATAGTGATTCTGGAATTTTTGTGGCCTTAGTTATGCAGAATTTTTAATCCCCCGCCAAAAAGAAAAAAAGAAAACCCCATCTCCTAGGCAAAGGACTACCGTTTTATAAGCTAAAGTTAGGGCAACTCTTTTTTTATCAATAAAACCCTAAGTCCTTCTTTTAATTTGACCAATTAGTCCCTCATTTTATGCCTTGCTGGTCAAATTATACCAATTAAGTCCTACATTTCAAATTGAAACCCCATCTAGAATTCCAAGTTAGTTACTGCATTGTTTTCTATTTTGAAATACCCCAGTTGCACTTAATTCAACTTCTAACTTACTAGCCAAGTTGGACCTAAACCCCAGCTCCTTTAAATTGGTCAAAACTGACCATGATTAATTACTATGGGTCAAATTATCCAGCAAGAAGAGCAAATATTAACAGATTGACATGCATAGTTAACTATTCTAAATCTAAATTAAGAAAATCAGAGTTAAGCTACTTCTTATCCATTGTTAATCAACTGAAACTCAAGAACCTGGTCTATCAATTAATGAACCAAAATTCAAGAACCAAATATATCAAGTAATCAACTGAAAATCAAATGTATCAAGTAACAGGTTTATGCTATCAGTGTGAGTCAAAGAAAAGAAACCAAGACGAGGCATCAGTTGAATAAACAAACTAGATCAATTCCAGAAACTTGATAAACATATTTAAACATGCGTCTTTTAAACCAAGCTAATTTCCAAATATTGGGCAGAATCTCAACTTACGATTTTCAACAGACAAGCACAGACAATGAACTACCAGGCAATGTTATCATGTTTGACTAAATTAAAGCCTAAGAAACAAGATGAATTAAATAAAGGACTTAGCTTTTTAGTTCAAACTCTGGGGTCTTCATGCAGTAACTCCGAACCCTAGCTTCACCTTTGGAGATTTACAAAGATACTCGGGGGGCTATGACGGTGGTCTCAAGGTGTGAGAGGTGAAAGAGCCGGAGGTGGTGTGTTTTGGGTAGTTTGATGGGTGGTGAGATTTTGGCCAGTTTTTCAAATCGATATTCAAAAAGCTAGGAATAGATTCGAGGTAGGAGACTAACAGATCCGGTGTCAGGGAGGCTAGGGGAATCTAAGGTGTTGATTTGGAGGTGATTTGCACCGGCGCTGCCGTGGGCGGTGGAGCAGTCATGATTTCAACTCAACATGCGATGATTTTGGTTGACACTCAAGGGATGCTGATAGCGGAGAGGGAAAGAGGGGGTTGAGGAGGTGGGGTGGTGTTTTTTTGGAGGCCATCAGGGCATCGCTGCTGGCGGAGGCGATTTCCGGCCGTCGGCGAATGGCAGAGGGCGATGGTGTTACATCGGAGTGCATTAGGGTTTTGAGGGACATGGTACGAGGTCTCGTTTGGGGGTAGAGGGTTTGAAACACTTATGTACTAATTGATCGTGGTTTTGTCACCGTTAGATCAAGGTAAATGGATGGTTGTGATTAATGAGAATCTAAATGACGTCGTCTGAGAGGTGGGGGTTTGGACCGGGTTAGCTGAGGCGGGCTGGGTCAGGTTGGAGGTGTTCTTTGGCTGGTTCTTCTTTTTGATTGATGACTGGCCCAAGACCATACTCCAAATCTTTCCTCTTACTTATTTTAATACTAATTTTAATTTTATTAAATGCAAAAATTAAAAATAATAAAAACCTAACTTATTCTACAAATTCAACTAACTAAATTTCAAAAATTGACTAACTCCTAATTTAAACGGAACATAAGAAAAATTTGAGACAGTAAATGCAAAAAGAACCGATTTTATTATTATTTTTGTTTTTTCATGCTATTAATTAATCGCTAAACCTAAAATGTTAAAAATGGTATTATAAATGTAAATTGTGCTATTTTGCATTTTTCTATGAATTAAAATGCACTCAACATGCAAGAAAACACACAATTATGGAATTAAATTCTAAAAATCACACAGATAAAGAAAAACCCTAATTTTATGAACTTATATGAGTAATTCAAACTAGGCAAAAATCCCATGCTCACAATCATTACTTCATCGCCTCCACCGATGATCATTTGGATGGTGTGGGCGGGGGAAGGTGGTTTTAGAGGTCCCTAGTGTTGTTCACGCTTGCGGCTGAATTTGGCTCGTCCATGATCGCTCATCAGTTCCCTCAGGAGTCCTTGGTTCACCATGTTTACTACCTCTTATCGTAGAGCTATGCAGTCCTCGGTTTTGTAACCTCGCTCCTGGTGAAATTCATGGAGGACGTCCGACTTTCGAGTACATGAGTCTGACTTCATCTTTTGTAGCTATTTCACCTTTGTGCCAAGCTTCTCTAGTGCGTATACTATTTATGACGGGGAAACACAAAAATTGTGAGCAGATAAGAGTGAATGCATACTTCTTTCATTTCGTTGAGTCCTTGTGTGAGGCTTGGGTGGCCTTTCCGCATGTCCAGGAGATGGTGGGGCGGCCGTTCTGACGTAGGGCTGATGTCTTTCTTGGTTGAGTTGGGGGCCTGACTGGTCTCTTCGACCATCATTACGAAGATCTTTTTTTGATTTTGTTTGAATGAATGTCGGTCGTAAGGTCAGACCATTAAGGTAGTCCTCGTCGGCTCTCACCCGGTGAAATAGGCATTGTGGATTTTTTCCCAAGTGGTGGGAGGGTATTTCATGAGCCTGATTAACAATTTCCTTATTATTCTCGACACCTTCCTACACAACCCATTCTGAAAAGTCGCTACCGCCATCCCTTCTAATATATTTGGTAGGCTCATTCTCAACCTGTTAAACCAGGCGAAGAAGTCCCTGACTCCCTCGCCAGGCGATTGCCTAACGACGAATATGTCGTTCACCCTAGCTTCTACCTTTTTAGCCCCAACATGGGCAGTGACAAAATTGTCGGCCATTTTCTTGAACATTGCTATTGACCGCATTGACACTTGTGAATACCAGATTAAGGCTTCCCTAATTAAGGTATCACCGAACATTTTTAGTAACACTGATGGTACTTGTTCTATCGAAAGGTCGTCGTCCTACAATGTTGTGACTTAATGGATGATGTGATCTTTGGGGTAGGTAGTACCATCGTACATCTTCAGGTACGGTGGTATTTCGAAGGTTTTTGGGAATGGCATATGAATCCACTTCCTCGTTGTACGGTTGTTCAATGAAACAGCCAATGTCTCATTTTGGTAGCAACTTCGTGGCACCCGGTATCATATTGGTCCTTTCTTTATGCTCCCTCATCTGGTTGTGGAGCGTCTTATTTTCGTTTTTCATTTCTTCCATTTTTTTAGGATGGCTGCAAGTGCATCCTTACCTATATCAACAGTGGTGCGAGTGTTACCTATTTGAAGGATGGGTTGCTCGTCAGTGGTTGTTGTGGTATCTGCTTGCACGTGTTTCTGTTCTCCCTTTGAACAAGTCTGTCGAGTATATTGTTTAAAGTGTTTGTCAGCCAATCCTCCAGTAATTTTTCACTGCTGGTGGTGCTTCCTCTTCTTTAGACATGGAGGCTTCTCTCTCGTGTGAAGCTGTTGCGCTTTTATGAAGGGGAGCTGAAGCACTCCTCCTGGGCGTAGCATTTGGTGTCACATTCTTTGTCTTCCCTACCATCTTCATTAATGGTGTTCAAAATGTTGGTAGTCACGCCTGCTATCGCTTACAGTCTTGCATCTCCTTTTCCTGCCATCGTTAGATTGTGCAAACGAAGAAAAGATGGTTGTCTTTTTTATGATCTAGAAGGAACTATAAGTTCATCTAAAACCTCCCTATAGACGATACCAAATTGTTTGAGCAAATAAATGCTAAACCAATTAGTGATGAGTTAAAGGATGAATCTCAGTTGAACTTAGTAAATTCTAGAACAAGTAAAATAGAGCACTTGTATAACAGACTGCTCAAGAGCATCAAATAGCGAATTTAATATGCTATGATTGACAGTAAATGTAATAACATAAATGAGTAATAACTATAAATTACTACAAAGAATGTAAGGGGAAAAGATCTTTCACCCAGTTATTATATGATTAGGATGTTCCTTTTCTCTAATGGTAAAGTAAGTAGTCTAGATGAGTATGGAATCTTGGGATTTATAGATAAAAATTGAACAGCATGTGCTAGAATAAATCAATGAATAATACAACCTCTTCGTATATTCCTCTCTCAACTTTTACAATATGTTCTAGTTCCAAGAGCATATGCCCTTTATTTCCTTATCTTTTTTTATTGATAAGGGACATTCCCCAAAAATTGTAAAAAGTACACGATAAAGAATATCTAATGGAATGTTATGTATATCCACTTCTGAACCTATGCTACTTCCTTATCTCGGCTGCCAACTTTTGGCATCGGTTTTTATGAAAATGACCTTCAGTTGCTATATCCTGGTCGATTCCATCCTTTATCTTGCTTATCCGAATGTGTGTATATGTTAAAAATAACAAAAAGTGGGAAGAGAATTCAAGAAAATAACAAGAAAGAAAAAACTTATAGAAAACATTAAAAAGAAATAGAAAAGTAAATGTTTTATGTATCTGTTGGCAGTTAAACAATGGTCCCTTCCAAGATAAGCACAAGTTTTCCTGTTGAGGTGCAATTACTCGTCTCATTTTGTTGTTGTATTAGCTAGCGTTTGGTCATAAATTACAAATTTATTTTGAAAATTTTAATTTGTGTAAAGTTTAGATTGAAGATGAAAATATGTTTGGACATACATTTTCAAAACATATTTCCTAACTTTATTTTGGAAAAATATATATATAATTCTCAAGTTTTGGGATTTTGGCCCAAAATCAGCAATTGGAATGATTTTGGAGTTTGAGTTTTGTGATTTAAAAAATTTATGACAAAACATAAATTTTAAAAATAAATCTTAAATTTATTTTGGCAAAATTCATAACTAAACGGGCCTTAATGTCAAAGCTACTTATACTGCATTTTGTACTAAGCGTAAAAAGGCAAAACTCACCAGATTCAATTTTGCGGCAGGAAAGCTTGATAAAGTTATTTGTTGTATTGAGCTTCTCAGACATCTAAATTAGATTATGTTCCCTCTATCAGTTAGAGGTATACAATAGACAATTCGATTGTTAATAGGAGTAGCCAACGGGCAGGCCGATCGAATATGGCGGGTAAAAAATGGGTTATGAAAAAATGGATTAATTATTCGACCCGATTCATATTTAATACGGATAAAAAATAGGTTAATTAGTGGATAATATGGGTTACCCATATTATCCATGACTTCTTGTATATGATCACCTTTTGGAGAATTCTTAGTCTCCCTAACTTGAGGAACCTCCAATTTGAGGCTTTACAAATGTAAATGTTAGACTCATTGGTTATTCATTGGTAACTCATTGGTTATCCATTTTCTAAATGGATAATATGGTTCTTCTTCATATTTGACCCATCTTAAAAAGTTCATTATTCAACCTATTTTTAGTGGATAATATGAGTGGTTAACTGTTTTCTTTGCACCATTTTGCCACCCCTAATTGTTAATCATATCTCAATAAGAAGAAAATTTAGTTATTTGTTTACATTCTCTCTAGTATTTCTTAGTGTAGGACCATCTAAAATCATTTTAATTAACCTCTAATTTACTTTCCTACTCTCTAATATAACCATTTAAACGGAGAGGTTAAACAAATAGATCAATTTTATCCTTGGAACCAGTTTAAACGTTGATCATGAAATGTGCATTGATCACGCCTAACTATGCCTTATAAAAAGGAATAAACAGCCGTTGCAAATATAATTCGGTTTACAAGTCCGGAGTCAAATCCTACAGAGAACTAGGCTTTGCTACAACTGTTCAATATCAAGGTGAAGACAAGCTTGAACAATTCCTAACTTATAGTAGATATTAAGATTCTTGTGTTTAACTAATTAACTAACAAATTAAAATAGTAAATTAACAACTAAAGATACTAAGGGTTGGAGAAAAGATTAAGGAGGTCTAGAGTTATGATTTCCCCAATTGTCAGAATACTTCCCACTACGTTTTCTATAAATTTGCCTAAGTATTCTCTACCGATCATGAGCGTTCTGACTGTCGTAACTCTCTCCCGAGTAATTATCACAATTTACTAGACATATTCTTCCAAATTATGCTAGCTGGCATTAAGTACGGCTCACTCGGATCGCACCCAAGTTTTTGTTATCCTTAATCACACCTTTAAACCCTCCAAATTGATCCTTAATTTACGTTAGGAGTGATATTGTTAAACAACTACCTAAATATGCACTCTCTCCTAAGTAATACGCATAAAATAGGCACAATCGATTGAGAGCTCTTCAACCAACCACAATAATAACATAGTTGAACAAATAGAGAAAATACCATAGCAAATTTATATTAACGTAACAGGAAAATCATCCTCCAATAGGTTCCATCAAAACCCTAGATAAAAAATTAGCTATTCATAATCGTATGCATTACTAAAATACTAGAATTCATAACAAGTAAATAACAAGTAATGAACATAGGAAGAAGGAAGTGAAAAATTCGTAGAAGAATTCTCCGTCTTGCTCCTAGTGTGTTCTTGACTCCTTAGGTCGAATCTCCGGTCTCCACGGCGGCTTCGTGCCCTCCCTAGGTCTAAAGTGTGTCAAAAGTATGTCCCTCTTTCTCAAAATAGTATTTTTACATGTATTTATACCAAATAGGGTCGGGCCCAGATGACACATCTTTTCTTGTATGAAATAGGACACTCACTCTGTAAAATTTGCACTACCGCACTGCATGGAACGATGCGCTATGCAGTGTTCTTGTGGGGAAGTTCAGAGAGCTGATTCTGACGGGCTGCATGAATTTTCCAGAGGCGCGGCACGCTCGCGCCGCGATAGTGGTAATTCACGAAAATGCAAAACATGAAAGTTGTATCCCTTTCAAATAGCTTTCTAACGATATATCACGGAGTCCAAACAGAGTTCTAAGTGAAAGATTGTGTGCATTTTACTAAACAATATATCGTATGCCCGCTCGATTCTTCGTTTCGTTCTTAGCTATCATCTGTTAATCCTCGAACACTATTTCGGCTTAATTCCTTGGGCTTTTACTCAGAATTCAAAGCTCCAAATCACTTGAATTTATTCTATAATATCTACATAGCTCGGAATCACTCTACAAGGCATACAATACACAATTTAGTGCAAAACACTAGCGATTAAAGCCCAAACTCAATTAAAGTGCAATACCTTAGAGTGTAATAAGCGACTAAACTATGTAATTATAGCCTATCATTGTCACGACCGTGATTTCCTACCCTCGAGAGTCGTGATGGCGCCTACTTGTAGAAACTAGGCAAGCCACGAAATTATAAATTCTTAATTCTTTTGTTTTATTCCCTTTTACAATATATAATAACAAGCGATAAACATTTAAATAACAACAGAAGATGAGATTTAAGCGGAAGACTTAGACAAACTGAGCTAAAATGATAGGAAAATCCACGTATGCCTCTATCCAGAAATAGGTATCACATCATTCACGGACTATTAAGATTTACTACATACAACTGTAAGAAAGAAAGTATCACTGTCTGTATCGAATACAAGAGATAACAGAATATAAATAAAGATATAGGAGACGCGTGGGCCTGCCGACCCCTGTAGGGCTACCTCGGTGTCTCGGTGGACTGAAGGCTGGCTCCCAAACTACTGTTGCTGACCAAGTGCTGCTACGATATTTAGACAGAGTGCAGAGTGTAGTATCAGCACAACCGACCTCATATGCTGATAAATGTGTGGCCTAACCCCGGCAAGGTAGTGACGAGGCTAGGACCAGATTCCAGATAAACCTGTACAGTTGTATAATATATGGCAGAAAATAAACAGGAATAAACATTTTAAATGGGAGGGGATACATTCTTCGGGGAACATCTCAAATCCAACAGAAATTTCATAGAATATGGAATGACAGTTCAGTATCTACAACATAGCAATAATACTATTGTTGCAACGTGCAATTTGATCCATATATATATATATATATATATATATATATATATATATATATATATATATGTTGCAGTGCGCAACCTGATCCAATATAGTATCTGTTGCAGCATTCAACCCGATCCAATATAATATTTTTTGCGGCGTGCAACTCGATCCACATATATATAATAATGTTGCGGTGTGCAACCCGATCTATATATATATATATATATATATATATATATATATATATATATATATATATATATATATATATATATATATATATATATATATATATATTATGTTGCAGTGTACAACCCCTTCCAAGTATATAGTCAGCAATACTCATAATAATTGTCCCAACAAGGGATCAACAATAAACTACACTATCCTGGAAAGGGAACTCAGCCGTACAACTATATATGTCCCGACAATGAAGAATCAACTATAACCAGTCTTAGTTCAACTTCTACTCATCACAGTTATCATCATTTCTCAATTGTAAGTAAATTCCACGAAAAATAAACTAAGTCTTTACTCATTATCAAGAATTCACCTACTAAAGCATTTGTAGATTCATTTAAGAATACAACAAGTATCAATTTAGGACTCACAGTCATGCTCGACACCAACGTATAGATACTCGTCACCATGCATATACGTCGTACTCAACAAGAAGCAATTAGCAAATAGGACTCAACTCCTAATACCTCAAGCTAAGTTTAGACCGAATACTGATCTCGATGTCTCGAATACCAACTCAAGCTTCAATTATAGCTTTACCCCTTGATTCCACCGCCAATTCGCTCGTATCTAGCCACAAGTTACTTAATTACATCAACAAATGCTAATTAAATCAATTTGAATGCATGAAAATGAGTTTTCTAAAGTTTTACCCAAAAAGTTAAAATTGCCTCAGGCCCGCGTGGTCAAAACCAAAGGTTCAAATCGAAACCCGATTAACCATTCCCCAACGAACTTAAATATATAATTTGTTTTGAAATCAGACGTCAAATCGAGGTTTAAATCTCCAATATTTAAAAAATCTAGGTTCTAACAATAACACCTAATGTCCCATATGAAAATCATTAATTTTGAGTTGAAATCATGTTAAAAGATGTTAAGGAGTGAAGAAAATGAGTTAGAAATCACTTACCAATATTTTGGAGAAGAAAGGTTTTTTGAAAAATCGCCTCTTAGGTTTTTAGGGTTTTGAAAAATGGAAAATAACTGAAAGTTCCGTATATTTATACCCCTGACAGATCCCTTGTGCGGAACGCACAAAACCATTTGCAGCCGTACAACCCAGTGAACCTGAGTACTTGTGACACTGTGTGAACCGCACAAAACCGACCGCGATCGCATAGCACTCATCGCGCACAACGCAAAGGCGACCATGGACCGCGATGGCCCCCTCCACGGTCGCACACGATTTCTCGCGGACCGCACTAGCGGGTTCAAAGAGCTGAATAGCTCTGAACCTAGAATATCTGTGTTGTTGAACCTGAGACCTTTCAGAATCTACCCGAAACTCACCCGACCCCCGAAATTCTAAACCAAACATGCATACTAACTCAAAAACATCATACAAACTTATACGTGCAATCAAATCAACAAAATAGCCTCAATAACAACGAACTAAACCTTAAAATTCAAAGAACTTTTCTCACACTTCATCAATTCCCACTTTAACAGTTTAAGTTCGAATCACATCAAACGACGTCCATTTTTCACCAAATTTCACAAAAACATCTTAAATCATGTATAAGACATGTACCGGGCACCGAAATGAAACTATGAGCCTGATACTAACATGTTCTAATCAAATTTTATTTTAAATTTTCTTAAACAATTCTAGAATATAATTTCCTTTAAAAATTTATTTCTCGGGCTTGGAACCTCGAAATTCGATTTCGGGCATGCGCCTAAGTCCCATATTTTCCTACGGACCCTTCGGGACGGGCCCAAGTTCGTTTACCCAATTTTTATTATTTTTTACATATTTTCATATTTAAATTTTCTGGTTACGCGGTCGAACTGCGCATGCTGAGGTGACTCTAGATGAGGTTTTAAAGACCTCGAAAGCACAAAATTCAATTAAAAATAAGTGATGACTTTTTGGGTCATCATAATCATCAACACCACACATTTAAACCATTGCTCGTCCTGGAGCAATCAAACTACACTTTATACAGTCACGAACCTTTTAGACAATTCTCCTAACTCATCACACCAAGAATATTCAAAATAGACTAAGCACAAAAGCGTAACATCTTCACCTCAAGAATTGGCTCACAAGTACCACGCATTATTCATAACTCACCCACTTAATCTAATATAACGGTCACTGAATTACCTTTCCTTCATGAATCAAGTGCCCTCACACAACAGAAGTGAGTAGTTCCCGCATTAAAATTTATGAACATTTAGGAACTCAATATAGAAAGGATTCACTTACTCTCAGAAATAATATTGATATTCTACAAAAAATGCACCATAGGCTTGTTCATAGTGTACTACTCTACTAATCGAGCTCATTAAATCTAGGATCAAGTAGGATTTTATTTGGCTGTACTGTAGGCTGAGGGACGGATATGATACATTTAGATATAAGAGTGACTATACCTCCCTAAGCACTTTAATACATATATTATAACATTTAAAATCTCACACTTATGTCAAACCAAAACTCCACCTTCACATCAATATATATTATCTCATACTTTTTTAAGCACAATTACATCAAGAACCACCACTTGTCAAGGAATATTTTTTGCAACAATACAACTTTTTTTTTTCTTTCTTTTCTTTTTGTTTTCCAATTCAAGTGGCTCTTACTTTTTCAAAACAGTGCACCTTTCTCCTTATCTTATTAGTTCCACTCAAAAGCCAATCCAACCACCCCACACTTTAACTTTTACAATGTTCATAATAATCCAAGTGCTCATGAGAGGTGAACAGGTTCACATAGATGATTAATTCAAACAAAGGGGTAAGTCTTGTAATGTGGTTGCCAAATAAACAGAATTATAAGCTCAAAGGGATTAACTATGTTACATAGCAATTAGGCGGGTAAAATATACATATCTAGTTCAATAAAGAAACGCCTATATTACTTTCAAAACTGAATAAAACTATTATTTCTCTTTGCAAACACACAGGGCAAGTTCTGTAGACATCAAATGCAATGCACCGAATAATATCTAAACCTCATATATACATGGCACATAACTCACTCAGGATTGGATCATAAGACGCTCTAGTCAAAGCAGTTAAGTAAATTTTAAAGTCTACGATTTAAGGTGCTTATATTAGAGTCAAAAACTGAGGCTAAGCGTCACAACCAAAATACTCGCTATTCTCAAAGCATAAAAAAATCAAGAGATATTGGTTCAATTCAATTCATCTCACACTGACTCCTACTCCTAAAAAATAAAACAAACTACATCCAGTTCAAATAAACCCTTAAAAAAGAACCGTGGCAAAAAGAAAAATCAAGGGGGAATTAAGCTTTTTCATAGTTTTATCTTTTCACGTATTATTTCAAGGTTGGACTTACAATTTTTGGATGCTCCAATAAGTTTTATAGTTCAAAAATATTAGTAACTCAAATAAATCCTATATGAATATCAAATCAATACTAATATTAATAAAAGACATTCAATTTAATTGTATTATGAATGAAAATAGTGTTGGATATCTATTTTTTATTTTTCTGTGGTTTAAATAAAATGTATAACTTATTTTTCTTATAGTGTTTAGTCATGTCTTATTAGTCGTACTTATTTTAGTAAATTATTAGTAATTTTAAATTATGCTTGTTTTTGTTATGGCTAATTAATAATATTTATTCTATGCGATTTTATTATTTTATTGTTAAATATTTTAGTATAAATGCCATGACTTATATCATATTTATGTAATTTTAAGGAAAAACACCTTATATAATTCTATCTTACTAGGATTAAAGAAATATTTGGAGCACAAATTCAATATTTTGTGCTTTGAAAACTTTATGAAAAAAAATCCGAAACCCGAAAACCCGAGATTAAAAAACCTTACTTTTATTGGTTTGGTTTGGTCTTTAAATTTAATAACCCAATACAATTAATTTGATTTGGTAATTAAAAAATTCGAATCAAACCCGACCTATATGTACACCTCTCGCTTTCAGCATTGCTGGTAGAATAACGTACACTTTTAAGTATTATCAATCTATTTATCTCCGAGGCTAATCATTATTGCTGGTATCCTCAGTTAATTTGGAGAGTTCAATTGAATATTATTTTTATTATTCGGAAACGATGGCAGATCCTCTCCTAGTTTTCTTAAATTCTTTTTTAATTTTCCTAAAATAAGTTCACAAAACGCTAAATACTAGTCGGATTAGTCTTTTTAACAAACATATTACCACATCAAAATGGGGGACAGCTACAACAAATTTAATCGATCAACTATTAATTAGTATTTGTGGCAGCAGGTCAGCTATCATTTATAACAGATTATCAATTAATGGTTGTTAAGAATTTACATGTGATTACCTAATAAGTGACACCATTATGTAAATGTATTAAACTGTCCGTGCATATAAGCTTAACAAGTGATGGCATTCTGAAAATGAGAATTAAAAGTACCAAAAGGCCTAAATGCTGGTACACCTATCACCGAGACTTTTCAAAATATAACCAGCAGGGATCGTGATGGAGTAGTAAGTACTTTTTTATCCTTAATTAGAGGTTTCGGGTTCGAGTCCTAGGTATGGAGTCGCCTTTATTAGGGAGCACTTTACCCTCCAATGTGGGACTTTCCGACGCGAATCCGAATTTAGTCGGACCCCCAATGTAAGTACCGGACACCGGGTGGGAAACAAAACAAGACTTCTCGAGATAGTATCCACAGATATGAGGGTGTTTGTGAATACTGTTTAAATATAAAAGAAATTAAAATAAACGTGAAACTGAAAATTACCATCTCAAGAATACATGTGACAAGGTTTATATAAATCAAGAGTGGTAAAAAAGAACTAAGAAGACAGAGCAACAAGTTTTGGAATTTGCAACAAGTTTTAGTCCTCAGTTCAACTGCTGAACTATTTACATAACAAATAGCAGAGAGGAGTTTCTGCAATACTAGTTTAGATATGTTTCACCTGTAGGTTTTTGCTCAATGTACCACGCTATTCAAATCCTGCTGTAAGTGATTTAGATCATTTTTCTTCAGCCGAAGCTGGGCTTGATGAAACTGGCACCGTTGGAATAGATGGACGTTGGAGAAGGTATAGTGCTGGACCCAGTAAAGGAATCACCGATAGGGGAAGAAACCAAAATCCTTTGTCATACCTTGAGATATAACCACATGTTATCGATCAATATTCATTTTGTGTAGGATGGGAAGTGGGAACTACATTTGTGTGAGTATGAGCTTACCACTTTCGAGCAGTCATGTCATTGTAAATCCAGAAAGGTGCAAATGCTGACAGTAGACAGAAATCAATTGACATTGCATGGATCTGCAGATCAATCAAGAATATGTCAGGTTTATATATGCCTCACACAAGGTATGCATAATTGACAGAAATCTCTCATTAGCATAAAAATCCAGAAGGTTGTGATCTGGATTTTAACAAATGTTTTTGCCATAGTAGGAGCTAGTTAGATTCTTGATCACTTTTTTTAGTTATCACCGGACTATCTTCTGGACCAGGTAACTGCTCATTGAAATATCAAACCAGCTAACCAGTTTTTGCAGGAAACTAAGATTGTCAACGAAGTAAGATCATCAGTCAACCTTATAGGAAAAACAAAAAAAACTAAGTTGAGATCATTACTCCATCAGACAACGAAATATGACACTAATCCAATAATTAAAATTGTGGTATCATGAAAAACTAGTTATACACAGCATATCAAATATAGACAATAAAGTAGAAACTTACGAATCTGCTTTCTCTGAAGTACTGATAGAATTCCTTCCAAACATCTCCATTTGATAAACCTGCATAAAATATTATCCCTAGCCCTGCAGCCATGGTTACCTGATTTCGCATTAGTTAGAAGACAGAAAAGTAGATCATCTCTCAAGGTATAAAGCACTTGAAAATCAAGAACAGCAAACCCAGTGTAATTCCCACAAGCAGGCTCTGAGGAGTGTGTACGCAAACCTCACCCCTACCTTATGAAGGTAGGGAGGTTATTTTGGATAGAACCTCACTAAAGAAACACTGAACAAGAAGCGACCAACAATAACAACACAAGAAAAAAAATAAAGACACTATGTATAACAAAGATCTAAAAATAAGAAATACAAGAATACTACTTAAAATGCTGGTAAGAATGACACAATATGGAATAACAAAGGTCTAGGAACACAAAAATGTAAGAATAATACTAATATTACTGGTACGATTATGAGAAACTCTTGACTACCTATCAACCTACAATCCTAATTCTCGACGTCCACGCCTTCCTATCGAGGTTCATCTTCTCGGTAAGTTGAAGCCTATAAAGCACTTTACAATCAGTTTCTAAATTTTTTAATCTTCTATTCTTGATCAAAAAGCATACAGGAAAGTGCTACCACTTAAGGTGTCCGATGTTACTCCCCTTTCTACCTACTTCATATATGATGTGGTGCAACAAGATCTTTTACATGCTTATATATAAGACAGAATTTCTGTTCCATATTCTTAGTTTAGTGCAAGAAAAAGTCAATTGTAGACAAAAGTTTTCCTTACCCCAGCAGTCAATTTCGATTCGAGAAAATTCAGAGGCCACCTTCGAACCTCAGTTTCTTCAACAGGTGGAGGAGGTGGTTTCCAGAGAGCAAAATAAGGAATAAGAGCATATGCACCACCAAAGAATGAAAGTACGAGAAACGGCCAAACAGGAATGCTGCTTTTTGAACTGCAGAAACAAAAAGTTAATATCAGATAACTGAATCTTTTGTCGGTCCAAACCAAAAATTTTAGACAAATTTGAGATATGGTACTTTCAGTTGCTAATGTGCTAGTAACGACAGTTATTCCAGAATGTTTGAATTATAATTGACCATTCCAAACAACTTAATGTCATATTATATATAGAGCTAAAGGAAGGGGAGCATTGGAGCAACGGCAAAGTTGTCTCTGTGTGATCTATAGGTCACGGGTTCGAGCCGTGGAATTATCCACTGATACTTGCATTAGGGTAGACTACCGACATTACACCCCAATGGGGCGTGATCCTTCCTTGGATCCTATGTAAATGCAAGATGCTTTGTGCACCGGGATACCCTTTAGCACCGGGATACCCTTTCTATATATAGAGCTAAACTAGAACATCAAGAACTGTAAAACAGAACAGAAAGAGGAAAATGAACTGAAGCAAGGCAGCCGAAACGTTACCTTCTAGCGGTAGGAAGGAGGAGCATACTGTAAACTAATGGCCACAAACCCAGGAGGTACCAAAGACTCACTAACACTTGATTCATTTGGAAGCCATCATCTCCTTTCAAATTAAGGAGTTTCTTTAAGAAATACGTGTCTGTCAACTGCAATTTTAAGGTAAACAAAGGGCTAAGGAAAAACACAATCGGAAGTAGAGAGCTAGAGTAAAGAGTGAAGCCAATAAGTACCATAAAGGAGTACTTGTTGACAAAGCATCTTCTCATACTTTGATATTTCAATTATTTTTAGCACTCAAAAACTGCTCTCTCCACTTTATTGAATGTAAACATGTTTGATTGAGGACGACGTTAAAATAACTCGGGCTTGCCAGTTTTCGGACTAGTGATTGTAAAATAACCAGCACTTACAAAGTCATCAAAAAATAACCACTATTTTGTTTGAAACACAGAAAGTTCCACCATATTATGCCGGATTATGGAGTTCCTGCACATACACTCTGAGTATATTATGTTGAAACTCCAGCACATTATGTTGGAATCTATATGTAAAAATTTTTGATCCGGATCATTTTTCGGATTTTAAGGTTGTTTTTGTCCAGATTTTATCTTTACGTAAAAACGAGGTTAAATTTCGATTGCTTTGGAAATTGCGACTAATTTCAAGTAAAATTTGGCTATTTCTGATTTTTTTCCCAATTTAAGAAAGAAAATTATGACTTTTGAAACTTTGTCTTAATATCAGTTTGATTATAATACATTTGAAACTTGTGTATTATTTCTATATTTAAAAAAGTCATTTTTTTTAAACGGACCAAAAAGAAATATGATAACATAAACTATGATTGCATAATTGTTTATGCACAAATATGCAAAGAACATGACTTTAAGCTGGAAGAAACAAGAAAAGAGAATATTTTTAGCAGAAAAATAGGATGTGATACCGGGGTTTGGTTAGGTGCAAGGAAGAAAACATAGTACATGAGTCCACCCCACAATCCAAAGAGCAAAAACGACGTCGTCCAATCCCATTGGTCTCCTCCACTTCCTCCATTATTGCTTCCACCACTTACCTCAGCAGAAACATCTGTATCATTTTTCATAATTGGGTCTTCTTGATTTTGAAAGTTTAGTGAACTACGGCATATATACAGACGACCCTTTTTCCCAAATCCTAAGATTTTGGTATTTAACTTATTATAAATGTAGATTGAGTTCCTGCAAAATTGGGTCTTTGGATTCTTGAATTTTGCACTGTTTGGAAATGAAAGTTTAGTGTTGACTTTGTTATTTTTAAGAAATAGTAATGAAGAAAAGTTAGAGGAGATGAGGCTGCTATTGGCTAACATGTTTAGAAAATGCAGCAACCTCTGACCAGCTAACTACTCGGAAGGACCAAAATAATCGAGAGTCGTTCGACGGTATATTTAATTAGTTGTCATTTTCACTTTGGACGGCAAAAAAGGAGTTTTTTTTATAAATATATCTAGAGTTGATACCCTAAAATTTCCTTAAACCAACACTTTTTCTTTTATCAAGTTTCATGTTTAAATTATTCTCCTAAACTATATTGTCCTTTATACTTAAATTGCTTAGTTGCTTATATAGTATAATAACAACAACAACAACTTAATAAAAATTTTATGAGGGAAGTCTGAAATGATAGAATATACGACGTCTTACCTCTACTTTAGGAGAGCAAAAAAACTATTCTCGATAGACCATCGTCTAAATATACATAATAACTCACTTGAGAGTACGTGATAGCTGAAAAAGCCATTAAAATAGCCTAATTGACAGAATATAGTGGCTAGCCAAACCCTCTTTCAATTTTTTGTGTTAATATACTCCTTGTTTTCTTTATATTTGTTATAAAATAATAGAAGAACAAGAACAATATTGCAGAGAGAGTAGGGAGAGGAGTATTCTTATTGATACTTTTGGGATGATTTACAATGGGGTAAGACCCCTCTATTTATAGGAAGAGAAAAGACTTAGCCTCAAAGTAAAACTCTTCTATAAGATAGACATTCACTCTAATTAGAAGTCTATTCTTAACACTCCCCCTTGAATGTCTACTCAATAAATTTTTAATGTGCCTCGTTAAAACCTTAACTGAAATAAAACCCAATGGGAAAAAATTCTAGAAAAGGAAAAAGAGTACACATATTTAGAAATGCGCCTATTGGTTGCCTCGTTAAAAACCTTGCAAGGAAAACCCAGTGGAACAAAACCTTGTAAGGGAAAAAGAGTGCAACGCGCATTAACTCCCCCTGAAGAGAGCATTAATTCACATCCTTGGGTCTTCGCATCCCAATCTTGTGCACTAGCTTCAAGAGATCGTTAGTAGAGATTTGATAAATAAATCATCCATATTAACTATAATGAATATTTGCACCTTGAAATCATAACTCGTGATAGATATATAATGTCTTCACAAATATCGTGGAATGGCTCTTCAATATTTCCATAGAGATATCCTCGCCATCACATTATCATAGTTATAGCAAGATATATTTGTGCATAAATTGCATTAAGGAAGTGGTACCTCAAGATCAAGAATTGTAGATTCTTCAAGCAACTTAAATCCTTCACGGGTTGTCATATAAGTTAAGTCATATAAGTCATATAATAGACTTTAGATGCATATCAAGTTTTCATGTCATGCTAAACAAATAAGATATCGAAAACTGATTACACATACCATTGACTTTATACTTTCAAGTATTCGAACTACATGTCCAAAACTACATGTCTTTCATATGGAATCAATTCTACTTGAATTGTATCTCTTCCATTTGGCCAATATTTTGTTTGTATTCGACAAACTTAGGATCCTCATCGATATTTAGCGCTATCATAGATGTCGTCGACGAACATTTTATATCGGTTTCAGTCAATTTTCATAAAGACATAACATGGAGATCTTTTCATTCATACATTCAGGTACCTGAATCTCTCATGAGATTTTATGAAGTGTTATGTCATGTGATCTTCTAGATTACTTGCCTCCTTATTATGATCACTTTGATCATTTGCTCATCTTCTTTATTAAGAAGTTCTTTTGAAACCGATTTGTCTATACGCTATCAAAGACTTTGTCCTTCTAGGACTTAATATGAGCATTTGCAGTGACAATATAGTTACTTTCTTTGGGTCAGCAAATGCGTATGGCATGCTTTGCAATATGTTGCAATTGAATTATCCTTTTATGAACTTCAGGTTCATATTATGATATTCGAGGATCTATATACAAATGATAATTCATCCCATGTAACCTTTTCTCAAGTGTTTATCATGTCTCCCCCTCATGTTAGGAAAACTAACTTGTTTCCTCAACTCTGGAAAATCATCTTTGTGCATTATCATGTTAATATACACAGCACATTAATAATAATAAGATGAAATTATTTGGTTCCTGACCCTGGACCACTTGTGAGGGGAGAATATAATATACTCTCGTGTATAGCGTATATCAAATTGATATAGATAACTTTGTTCTCATAAGCAATAATTTAGCTATTAAATGGAGGCACTCAATAAATTATTTTGCTAAACCAACTATGATGTAAACCAACTTATCAAGATGAACTATCTTGAATATAAAATCTGAAAATTATGCTCGAAATTAGATTACTGAGCAATTTTACCTCGCAAGCACCGGCCAGGCTGCATGTTAATAATAATCGCACATGTAACCATATCATAGATGCATCATATGTGGTATACATGGCAGGCGAATGGGCCCATATTCACCTTTGATATTTCCAGAATTTATGGGATTCAACCCCAACTTTAGTTGGTCAATTAATTTAATGAGAACAAGTAATACAAGAGAATTTGTAAAGAACTTTCTAGTTCTTTAATATTTACCCATGTGAATTCTCTATTATTGTTGCACATCATACTTAAATTGATATGGCTAACCCGAATGCCAATTGAATAAATTATCAATATTGATAAGTTCATGTTTACACCATGACATGTGCAATTCTCAATAAACCCCAAGTTTATTATGATATGGGTTTTTATATCAATAAACATCCACTTTATTGTGGTATTCGTTTATTTGTGTAGTACAAACTGGAGAATAAAGCAGGTAGCTTTTCGTATACAGATTATCCCGCTACAAGTTGTAGTAATAGAAGATATCAAATCTTTCCTTTATTTATTGTCTCAATATAATCAACCGCTTTTACATATACTTTGGAAACTGAATAAGTTTCTTTGAGACTTACTACAACACAATACCTTATTGGTAATCAATTGTGTTTCTCCAACATAGTAATAATTGGCTCTTCTAGAGCTCTCAATTAATTTTGGTACTATCACATATTGCTATCACATTCTCTGCGGGGATATGTAATTTTGTTATCCTTTTCAAATCTGTAAATGCGTCTGGCATTTGATTTGCTATTATTTGCAAATGGATAATATTTTGCACCTCTTTTTCACAAATAGAGGTATATGGATCAAGATGAGATAATGATGCATTTTTCCACAAAATTTCCCGTTTGGTTTCACCAACTTCTCCCCCTAATTTTGGGAAAAGTGTCTCATCGAATCGACAGTCTGCAAATCGTGCAGTGAACAAATCCCCTGTCAATGTTTCAAGGTAGCGAATAATGGAGGGCGATTCAAACCTAAAATATATTTTCCTAACCTTCTTTGCAGACCCATTTTGGTGCGATATGGCGGTGCTACAGGCACATATAAATTGCACATCCAAAAATTCTTAAATGGGATATATTAGGTTCATGACCCAAAACTAATTGCAACGGGAAATATTTGTGATAATTCGTCGGTCTGAGACGAACTAGCATTGCTGCATGCAAAATGGCGTGACCCCAAACCGAAGTGGGCAGCCTCGTTTTCATGAGTAAATGAGGTATTCAAGATTATTCTCAGCTATTGTCTCGATATGATATCCATTTTGACGGATATATTTAAAACTCAACAAGTTTCTCTTGGACTTGGAGGAGAACATTGCATTCACTATGATAAATATTGTTCCTTTAGGCAGAGTTATAGTTGCTCTTCCGGAGCCTTCAATCAATTTACTACTACCAGAAATTGTAATAACATCTGCCTTACACATACTTAAATGAGAGAAATATTTCTTCTCTTTGAATATCGTATGTGTGGTACATGAATCAATTAAACAAATATTTTTACAATTGGATGTTGATCCAAGTTTGCTTTGTGAGATATCCATATTTGCTTAACAACAAGATATGATTAAAACATTTGTATGTAAAATGATGATCAAAAATCAAATAATGTATAAGCACAGAACCAAATAAAGTTATCCAATACATTAGAATACAGTTAAGACAGATGTATAGTTACATCACGTATTACTTAAAATGTTTTGATGATGATAACAATTTAATGGTCGTGGTACAGTGAGACATTTTTGATTGATAGTCGTTTCTGCAAATATAATATAATGAGTTGATAAGAAACTGTTAATTGAAGATATGGCAATAATCAAATACAACACATTGTGATACTATCAATTTTATGCATATGAAAAATCAGGCTTTCAGATTAGTGTTTTTACAAAATAAAGAAAATGTGAAAGAAGTTGTTAAAGAAGAGAAATCAGCTCAGAGTACTTTTTGAAACCTTTCTCTCTGTACTGTTGTTGCAGAACCATATTGGAGGCATGAAATATTGTAAAAGTTTTTTCAAGCATATCATAATCAGTTATAGTATCTCCACAGAGTTTCAATTTAGAAGTAATTCTAAACATTGCAGAATTATATTCAGAAACAGACTTAAAGTCTTGGAGCCTCAGATGAGCCCAATCATATGGTGCTTGTAGCAGAGTGACCAACTTTAAGTTGTCATATCTCTCCTTTAAGCCATTCCACAAGATAAGTGGATCTTTGACTGTGAGATATTCAATTTTCAAACCTTCATCAAGGTGATGGCGCAAGAAAATCAAGGCCTTAGCACAGTCTTGGGTGGATGCATTATTTCTGTCTTTAATGGCGTCTCCAAGACCCATTGCATCCAAATGGATTTCAGCATCCAACACCCATGTCATGTAGTTCTTGCCCGAAATTTCAAGGGCAACAAACTTTCTTTTCATTAGATGAGCATGAACATTAATGTATATGATGTAGAGGTACTAGTATTGTATATTACAATTATATCATAACTACCTTTGTTGTATTATACACCATCTGTAATACAGTAAGTACAACATAATGTTACTAATGTGATAGGCATAACTCAGAAATATCTTTCCACAACGTTAACTAATTAATAATATCAATATATGTGAATTAAGAAGTAACTATACCTTCGTAATTTGTGTTCAAAGATAACATTTAAATGTTGGTGATTGTTTCGTTTCCTCACAACTATGGTGATTAACAAAATACACAAATAGCAGTGACAGCCATAAAGATCATACTGTAAACACAGATGTAACCAATAGTAACTACGATTTTCAATAAGTCGTTAAAATCAAACTTGTTCATCTGAAAACCAGCAGGCTCTTTATACTCAATACAAGTGACTGTTACTACAATCATATAATAGCAAAATTGTCCAAGACGGTATAAACAAAAATACTAACTATGTTTATACATTAACAATCGTTGTAGTGATCATACTCCATAGTATCAATTAATCTATTCTGTACCCAAAATCAACAAGTTTGATATGCCACAATAACATGAATTGTAAGTACTAAATATTGATCATACCTTAATTTTCTCAAAGAGATTCTTGAGATAGTAGAGTTTCGTGCTGATAACGTGTTATAAAATAATAGAAGAACAAGAACAATATTGCAGAGAGAGTAGGGAGAGGAGTATTCTTATTGATACTTTTGGGATGATTTACAATGGGGTAAGACCCCTCTATTTATAGGAAGAGAAAAGACTTAGCCTCAAAGTAAAACTCTTCTATAAGATAGACATTCACTCTAATTAGAAGTCTATTCTTAACAATATTCACCTTTCTTCCTCATTTTTCTAATCATTTTTCCTTATTTGTTCACCTTTCTTCTTTATTTCCACCTTTTATCCACACGGGTTACCTTTAAAGAAAATTCTCCCTCTCGTATTTTTTCTCAAATAATTTATTCTCTTTCTTGTTTTAATCTTCTTTCATGGTTTATACATATTGCTAAAAGAACACTCGTATAAATCTTTTTATTAAATCCAATATCTCGTAGAGAATAAAACTGAATCTCTTGAATCTTGTTTGTGTATTCTAAAATTAGAGAATGTAAGTATTTACTGATTGGTTTATTATTTGCAAAATTTTATTTCGTGTATTGTCATTTAAGTAATATAAGATGATTTTCATAAATGAAGCATCGTATGCCTTCATTTATTTTTTTTTAAATTATGTTGCATAATAAAGATAAATAAGGACTTATTCAATTAGAGTCTAGCACAAAACACAATCATAATTAAATAAAAAATTAACACATTATAGAATATAATATTTTGGTCAAAACTTCTAGAATTGAGCGGTCATCCAAAGAAATACATTATAACTAAAATATATAAATTAAATCACAAGTTAATATAGTTAGACAGGTGCACCTCTAAAAATTTAGCATGTGATTTTAATATATAGGGGAATATAGTCGAGGAAGGTCTTGGGGACACATATAATTTAAGTAGGTAACTGTCAATTTAAAAGTGTTTTAGGTTAGAGTTAAATAGCCACGTGTAGCCCCACAAGGCACATTCTTTAGAAAACTAGGAGTGTGTACTAGAGAGTACCTCTAAGAATGCAAGAAGGGAGTTTTTAATATGAAGAGGAATATTGTCGAGGAATTTCCAGAAGCCACAATTGTTTAGTGGTTATTAACTTTCTGTAGCTACCATATACATTATTACTTCCTATAGCTACTATTCAATTGTTACGATATTGTATTCGATATATTCGTGCTGTTGTATTCATAAATATAATAGCAAAAAGTTCTTAAAAATCAGGACAATCCAATTGTACGCACATGTATTCACGCGTAATTGTGCCATGTAGTCATGAATACAGAAGCAAAAAGCATCTAAAAATAAGGCAGTTCAGGTATACGCGCATGTATTCACATGTATTCATGCTGCTGTATTCATGAATACAACAGTAAAAAACGCCTAAAATCACGGCAGTCCAGCTGTGCGCACATGTTTCGAGCTGTGTATTCATAAATACAACAACAAAAAACGCCTAAAATTAGGGTAATCCACCTGTAAGCACATGTACTCACATGTATTCGCTGTTGTATTCATGAATACAACAATAAAAAAAATTAAAACCAGGGTAGTCCAGTTGTATGCACATGCATTCACATGTATTCACGCCATATATTCATGAATGCAATAACGACAATCACCTTGAAAATAAGCATATCCAGCAGTCTAAGAGAGAAGAAAGACATAAATAGCATTTTTAATACCTTATTTCATGCCTCATTGGTAGTATATACCATAAATACTTATTTTTCTATAAAATATAAAAGATAGCTATAAAAAAATAATATTTTAAAATAATTTTTATTTATAATAAATAAAGTGTATACCTTTGCTATAGAAGATAAAATTTTCAATATAGATTGAAGAGGTTTTTTGCAACCGAATAGCTTAACTTAAAAACAAAACATGATAGTTTAAGGGATTTTAGGATATTAACTCTTTATATATATATATATATATATATATATATATATAAAATACATTTTTGGCCTATTTTTTAGATGAATAATTATTTAAGTTAAATTTTCCTAGAAAAATATTTACAATTAAGCAAGTACTTATAGATTAATCTTTTAATAAAAATGTTAATTAACTTGATGTCACGGGTTAAATTTTTTTATATTATTAGTTTATATAATAATTAAATCCTTAAGTTTTATTATTGAAGTAAAAAATTCAAATAAATTCTATAACTGTCAAAACGACCAATCTTCAAGTTATCTTTACACCTCACCTTCAACAGATAAGGCGAGAGTTTCATTACCCCCTTCTTTTCTCCACTCACTAACACTCGTCCTCTACTTTCACCTCTCTTCTCTAGCCATGGCGGAAGCTTCTAGAATACTCCAATCAGGCTTCCTTCCTCCTTTTTCCCATAATTCTCCATCTCACAGAACCACTCTCCATTTCACCTCCTCCTACACTTTCCAAAGAAGAAACAGTACTACTCCTAACACCATTAGTATTCGCTGTTCTTCATCAGTTTCCGCAGCTGAAACTACCAAACCGACAAAAACAGAGAATGTTCCGTGGGGCTGCGACATTGATTCTCTCGAAAATGCATCCACTTTGCAGAAATGGTTGTCGGATTTGGGGTTGCCTGAACAGAAAATGGGAATACAAAGAGTAGATGTTGGAGAAAGAGGCCTTGTTGCTCTTAAGAATATTAGGAAAGGGGAAAAGTTGCTCTTTGTTCCTCCCTCACTTGTCATCACTGCTGACTCGGTAATATTATTACTCCTTCCATTTCAATTTATGTTGGGTAAAATTATTGAGAAAAAAGTACTTGGACTTTAGAAATTGTGGGTTTAAAAGCTTTGTAGAGTCATAAATTTGTGTGATTGTGAAAGCTTAATGAACATTAAGGATAAACAGAGTAAAATGAAAAGTTTAAAGTTAATTTATTTTCAAATATAGATTAATAAGGAAAGTGTATCATGTAAATTGGAACAAAATGAGTAGTCTTTTTTCTTTTTTTATATATTTGAACTTGGCCTGAAGTAAATTAGCGCGGTGGATAATGGACCCGGTCCTCTACCTTTCTCCACTTATAGATAGCCTCATGAGGTGCACCTAATCCACACATCACGTATTGCTCTTACTATTACACGAAAGACCGGGGGCTTAAGAGGGAAATTTTAATTTGTAAATCAGATGTTGATTAAGTTGGTTTGTACCCCTGCAACGAACATAACTGCTCATTAACAAATCCTAATTGCTGTCTGGGAGCCTGAGTAACCAACTGAGGTGAAAAACTTGAGATCGTAACATGAAATTTAACAGTCTTAACTTAGAATGATCCTCTGTACAAACTAATTTCAATGAACAGAAATAGGATCAGTTTACAGGCTAAATAGGTAATTTTCCCAGACATATAAAGTACTCTGCTTGTATTATTATTACATGCTGCAGATTAATAAGACAGGATGTGGAACAAATTTGAACATGAAACTAATATTTCATTACCTCTCTGGTATAGAAGTCATTAAGGTGAAGGTCAATCGGACTAGAAATTGGATGTTGATGCACTTCCGCTCTAACTTCTTGACATTGCAGTGTATCTCATGCTAGGTTAGCTTTGTTAGACTTTTAGGACTTGGAAATAAAGTGTAAACCTTGGCTTCCCATGATTGTCAGTTGCTAATACATCAAGATTGCCGTGATTGTCTGCCTCAGTGGGCAAACTCTGTCATATATAGTTTATAGCCCTTATTGTTGATTGCATAGGGTAATAACCTTGAGATCTCAATTTGGAATCCCAGCTACAAAATTTGGTTTATGGACTGATTTACCCTTCACATTTACTTGTGCGGGTTGTAGTAACTTCCAATGGATTAGGCAAGTATGAGCAAGTTGGTCCGAATACCAACATATATGTACGTATATACGCTCGCACACAAACAAAAAAATAGCCCTCTCCAGGTAGAAGGAGTGCAATAACAAGATGACATCTTTCTTTTCCTCTGAATTTCCTTCTTCCAAACAATTATACTAGCCATACATCTGAATTGCATTTCTTAAATAGTAAAGTTGATTCTTTTATAAACAGATATTTCTCATACCCCATATTTAAAATACCACTGGAATGTTTAACATTGTTCTTTATTACTAGTCAGTTGTGCAGCTTGGAGGCAGAATGGCTACAAATGGATCTCATTCTCAATTATTACTTATATATTTGAATATCAGTAGAGATAAAGGAAGAATTAGGTATCCTTAAAGCTTTTAATTAGTTACTGGTTTAGATGCCTGCTATACATGTGTAAATATAGGTTCTACAGCATAATGAGTAACTGCAAACTGAAGTGTTTTGTTTCTCCTTGTTTAGTTGTGGATTAGTTGGTTTACTACAGGGGAAAAATGAGAAAAGGGGAAACGGTCTTCCATGTGTTTAAAAGATGGTTAACGTTAAACACTATGGCAAATAGCAACCTGTGATCACCGGTTCAGGTTTCACATGTTCAATGCTGTGAGATTTAAGACACGAGCTCTTCCTAATTCCAGCAAATCAGATGGGGAGGGACATAACGAAAGTATCTAGAATACAACAGATATAGTTACCATTATTTAAATCTAAGTACTTTTTGGATTTAAAATATTATGAATTCTGGTACCAACGGAGGTTTTTTTCCTGTCTTGCTATGTGCTGGTGATGCCAGAAATGGAGCAACCCTGAGGCTGGTGCTTTGTTAAAACAATACAATGTTCCAGATTGGCCTTTTCTTGCTACATATTTAATTAGCGAGGCAAGCCTCATGAAATCTTCAAGATGGAGTAACTATATTTCTGCCTTGCCTAGACAGCCTTACTCTCTCTTGTACTGGTAAGCCTCTTATTAGTTTTGGTGTCTACCTAAACTTGTCAAGACTTGAGCATTCTTCCGTTACTACGTAAAAGGGTACATGCTCAATAAGTTCCCCTACAGCTTTTCCATGTCATTTCAGGACTCGTTCTGAGCTAGATAGGTATTTGGAAGCATCACAAATAAGAGAACGGGCAATTGAAAGGATAAATAACGTCACTGGAACGTAAGGCTTCTTTCGTCAATTTCTCAGAATTTATCATTTGAAGCTAGTTTTTCCCTTACTTTTATTGGGAAAAAATTTACTACTTTGATCACTCAATTATTATCTTATGTTCTCGTTACACCTGACTAAGCACACTTTACCCCAATAAATTTTATTGACTAATGACACTCTACTACTGATTCCTGCAAAATCGCGTGGAATTAACTATTACAGTATCTAGCTATTACATGTCACAGTGAGGGTGGGCTATTTTTATGAAGAGGAAAATAAAAAATTGATATCAGAAAAATAAATAACATGTCGAAAAACTTCTGTCATCATAGAACAAAGAAAAAGTACCGAAAATACCACTCATTTAGCATATTGCGTTACAGTCGAATTGTTTAATAGTTAAGTATTCATTGCATTTGCAAGAATCTGTTGCTAGGGGGGACCAGAAGTGTACATTTGAATTAATTGAAAGTTAAACATGCTTAGATATCTCTAGGATTAAAGCTGAATTTTTCAAGGAATAAAGAAAAGAAATGTTTTATAATTCATTTATTTTTCATTGTTGTGCTTGCTGACCAGTGTTTGCTTCATCATCTCGGCTGCAGGTACAATGATTTAAGACTCAGAATATTTTCCAAACATCCTGATTTATTTCCTGAAGAGGTACACAATCATAATGACTTGCTAATATTTGAGGCCAGCTAAATGTTATCTGTTTGTCATTATATTGTTTCTTGATGATGTGGTCAAGATTTTTGGGAGGAAATGGTTGCCTGTGTGAAGTGAGAAGATATGATGGAGCTGCTACATTTCCTAGAGGCCATCTTAATTTATCAATATGACATGGTCAACTTTGACTTCAAATTGTAAGACCATATAGTCCTGAGGTAATGATGATTCTGCGTCATGACCAAGTGGAGCAATCAAATGCGAAGTTTCTTTTGAATGAACCACTTGTTTCACAATAAATCCATCTAAATATTGCAGCCTTATACTAGAGTCTTATAAATGACAACTATATTACTATAGATCATCGGACTTGTTCTTCTATTAACCAGGATCAGCCCTTTTGATAACTTATTGAACATGTTCTGAAAAGAAAGTGCCCAGCAATGAATTATGGTCTTCAGAAGAAGTCTAGAGATGCATTATTCTTTTACAATTAACTAGAAAGGGGAGACTTTTCTCTGCCTACTGCTATTTTTCTTTAGTGTGTCCTGATCTTGTTCAAATTTCTGCTGCATGTTATTGCAGATATTCAACATAGAGACTTTCAACTGGTCATTTGGAATTCTCTTCTCACGTCTGGTGAGTTTCATACATGGGAATCACAATTTTTTTTTGATGAAATAAGTGGGAAGTCATTAACAGGAAGCATTCAGAGGATGCATAGGTTACAAAAGAAAACGCTCACAAAATTTCTTTCTACTGTGATTTCTACTGTCATTCATGTTTAGACTCGCAAAAAGGGGAAAAAGAAGTAAACAATTTGGATGTGAAAACTGTAGAAGTTGAATGCAGAAATCAAGCTGTGGTGTCTTCAGTGAAGTGATATACAGCAACAGCAACAACCCAGTATAATCTCACTTAGTGGGGTCTGGGGAGGGTAGTATGTACGCAGACCTTACCCCTACCCTTGGGTAGAGAGGCTGTTTCCAAATAGACCCCCGGCATCCTTCCCTCCAAGAACTTCCCAAAAGAGATTTTGTTATCGCTCTTTTACTTGATGCTAAAGATCTACTTCATGAGAAACTTTGATATGCTTTCTAAATTGGTTATGCATTCACAGGTCAGATTACCCTCTATGGATGGAAGAGTTGCCTTGGTTCCTTGGGCAGATATGCTGAATCATAATTGTGAGGTTGTGAATAGCACTTTTGTGAAAAGGTTTGTACTTGACATATATGGCATAATTCTGAGTCTGATTCTTTCAGCTGTTTTAATTGTACAAGGTGGAAACTTTTCTTGACTATGATAAATCATCGCAAGGAATTGTCTTTACAACGGACAGGGCATATCAGCCAGGTGAGCAGGTATACATTATTCTGATTTCTTAGATGCGATTAGCTAAATTATTGTATTGTCAAAACTACTGGATCCCCCATCTTCAACATTAATAGTTAACTCAATTTAGAAAATTACTGCACTGGGGCTTAGAGGCCATATACTAATATATTCTTAGTAACCTCCTTGCTGAACCGAATTCGCCCTTATTTATTGTTTATATTTATAAGCCTAGCAAGTATGAAACGTAAAATCTTTTATCTGCTTAATGTAATTACTTTCATGACGCACACATCGTAGAACCACTTGACATTTTGAGTTTTCATATTAGACAATGCCTTGTGTAAGTAACTTGTAAGCTTGTGATTTTACAGGTTTTTATATCATATGGAAGGAAATCTAACGGAGAGCTTTTGCTTTCATATGGATTTGTTCCTAGAGAAGGCACCAATCCTAGCGACTCAATTGAGTTGTCATTTTCTCTTAAAAAATATGATAAATGTTACAAGGAGAAGGTGGAGGCTCTGAAAAAGCATGGATTATCAGCGTAAGTACTTCGTTTAAATAGACTGGTCCATAATGAGTGAGCTAAATATTTTCGGATATATTATTTCTCTAATTTGAATCAGTTCTGACAAAATGTAGAAACCTTCTGGCTGTGGTCTTGCTATCAGAAAAATCCTATGTTTTCCTAGAAATTGGTGTCCTTTTGTTGTTTATGTTTAAAAACACTAACTTGCAAATTCTCATGTACCTTGAACAGATCGGAATGTTTTCCTATACAAGTCACTGGTTGGCCATTGGAGTTGATGGCGTTTGCTTATCTAGTAGTCAGTCCACCTAGCATGAGCAGACAGTTTGGAGAGGTAAGATAAATCTCAATTTTGCGAGGTTGACTACATTTTTGGATTGGAAAAACAAAATAATCTAAAACTAAGTTTATTCTAGATGGCTGCTGCAGCATCGAATAAGTCAACATCAAAGAAGGATATGAAGTACCCAGAGATAGAAGAAGAAGCATTGCAATTTATTCTGGATAGTTGTGAATCCAGCATATCAAAATATTCCAAATTCCTTCAGGTAGTAAATTACTTCCCTAAGTAATACAGGTCTATAATCTCACTACATGGGTGCCAGGCATGGGATGTTGCTTCCCTAGCCGGCATGTGGGTACCGTGGAATGAGAGAAATAGGAGAGCTTTTAAAGGGATAAAAAATGATTGTGTATTTGAGGAATAACCTTTTATTTTTAATTAGCTTTTGGTGCATCTATGAAGTTCCTGTCTGTATAGAAGATTAGGTATCTTTGCACAAATAGTCGGGCGGATTTATCTAGTTACTTTTCCTAGCCAATATACATAGATTGGACACTAATTATGCACTTATACATATGGATTGTATACAGAAGTCTTCCCACTGATCACAACGTGTTCTAGAGATGATTTAGAGAAGTATACCTTTGTAGGTCTGCAACTTTGCATGTACAAATATGTCCCAATGCATATATCCAAGCTCAATAACTATCATTATCTTCTGACAGGCAAGTGGAGAAATGGATCTCGATGTAACGAATCCGAAACAACTAAACAGAAGAGTGTTTCTAAAACAGCTTGCAGTGGACCTTTGTACAAGTGAGCGAAGGATACTCTTTCGTAGTCAATATGTAAGTTCAGACTCTGTGTCACATTCCAACAACTCTATCCACCATATGTACTTAGTTAATTAAACTACCCTCATGCTCCATATTATACTCATATTACAAGTCTACATCGGCCTAAGAATTTCATGACAATCTCCTGACCAAATGTAGAAGGGCAGCTTTCGTAGTTGGTAAAGTTGTTGCCATGTGACCAGGAGGTCATGGGTTCGAGCCGTAATAGGCTCTTGCATAAATGGAGGGTAAGGCTGCTTACCCTTCCCCGGATCCCGCGCATAGTGGAAGCTTAATGCACCGGGCTGCCTTTCTTTTTTCTCCTGGCCAAACGTAATGGGATAGATATATGACTTGCAGCTTATGTTTGTGTTTACAGTAAAATGAAGAAAAGAAAATGAAACTTCGTGAATTGATCGATCTTCTTGATTTCCTTCAATTAATCGATGTTTTCAACCATTAACCTTAATTCAAAATGTTTTTGACATGGTACCAGATACTGAGGAGAAGATTGAGGGATATTAGGAGCGGCGAACTGAAAGCTCTCAAATTATTTGATGGACTTAGGAACCTTTTCAAATAACTTGTTGAATGACTTTCCCAACTGTCTCAATGTTGAATTGCTAAGAAGTCATTGTTTTACAATTTGACACAGCACAAAGGAGTGGAGTGGAGTCTCTATTATTTGAATCACTGTATCATGTATGTATAATACATGTTATATCTTTCAACTTAACTTCGATAACTTTGTAATTTGTAAACGCTTTTGAGGTTATTCAGACCTCTGCTTACAGAGCTGTGTCTACTTTATAGTCAGTTTTTAAACGGAAAACTCTCTCTTTTGGAAAGTTTTTATTTATTGATACCTCATCTTACTAACAACATGACTTGTTGAGATTCACTTTATATAAAAGTTCATTCTTTTTTCAGGAGAAAGAAAACAAGAAATATGTATGAATCTCTTACCGCGCTACTCCTTTAAAATGATAATTTGATGCTTTTAATATATTTAACGTACCTTCCAAAAGACCTTTTAATTCTTTAAAACTCCTTTTCTAGTCAAACACTAATCACATACAAATGGGACGAACTAAGAGAATGCGACTTAAGGCTGAAGTATAACGGAAAGAATAGATGAAAGTCGTTACATACATGCAATAAGTCAGATATAATTAGATTTCTAAGTTGTATGCAAATGCAATTTACTGAATCTGCTTTATATTTAACAGACCTAAATTTTTTCATATTCTCGGTTTCCGGTTGAAATCTTATTCATTGCATATAAGTTTTCTTCTTAAAATTGTAGCTCTTCATTTATATTTCTCCAACTACTTTTTTATATACATTAAGAAAAAGAAAAAAGAGGTTTCTTCTATATAGAGTAATGCGTATATTTTTAATGTAGCAAAACACATATTTACCAAGCGCCTTATATATATATATATATATATAAGAACCAATCAATTATTATATTTATTAAAGAAATTAAATATTATTGATTATACAGGATCACTATTAGGGGAGAAACTTTTTTATTTAATATTTTATTATCTATTGGAGAAGAAGAGCTAATTTTTTGAAGAAGAAATAATTTATGCAACTAATAAGGAAGTCAAAAATGAGAATATAAAAGAGTAGTAAAAAGAAAAGGACTCATAAATAAAGGAAATTGCATAAGTATTGTCGTGGCAGCTTTCCAGCCATGTCCCATGACCTCTTAGCCACACCCCGTGGCGTCCTAGCAAGCCTCCCAACGCCTAGCACCACGGATAGCCCCATGCTCTTGGCTGCACCAAGCAACAAGCGCATGTGTCTTTGTCGTCCCACCGATATCCCTTTCCAGCGCCTAGCTGCAGGCAGATACTAACAGCGCCGTGCGCGCAGACCGTGATGCTAAGGACAAGGTTGCTGACAACGAACATGTTTCTACCTTGTAGAAAACTAAGTCCTTTTCATTGTAAATATAGAGTAGTTTTATTTCATGTACTTCTATCATATTTTTCTAGCTTAGTTAGGTCTAGTCTTGTAACTTTGGTTTATTTTTTTAAGCACTATTAGGGGGGATCAAGCAATCAAACTGTTTAGCAAGCAAACAATTCTCTGTATTGATGTCTTCCCCCCTCGACATTGTATTGCTTTTCTATAATTGCTTTCCTTAATGTAATCAAGATTTCTTTCATTCCAAATTGTCATTTCTGTTCTGTCAATTGCTTTTGACATTGATTTTTCCGTACGGTACTAACAATCTTGTCTAGCGTACATATGAGACCTCAGTTGGTGGATAGTAACTGCACTAACATTAGTTTCTTATCCTTACATGACCCTTCCAAGGAATTTCAGGAAGTCGCCGTGTAATAGGTGGTATTAAAGCCTAGGTTCAACATTGTACGAGGGAACATATCACCATTACTACCATTCTGACCATGATGAATCATGAGGACCGAATTGCAAACCTCGAAGAGATGGTTGACATATTACGACCCACCATGGATACGATGCCTGAAATAAGAATCATCTTAGTGCAAAGATTGGACGACCTAGACCGTAGAATGCTCCCGGCCAAAGTTGACATAGAAAACATTAGTCATGACTCTAAGGGAGACCAGCAAATGGCAGACACAGAGGTAGCCAAATTTTTTGGCAAATTCGAGGGCCTCCAACAGGAGCATGCCGAGGATTTAGCCTACAGGTCACAAGAGGCAGACAGGGTGACTGTCGTGCAACAAACATAGACAACTTGACAGGTTAGCTTAATATTATTAATGCTACTTTACAAGGCCTACTTTGAAGAGGCGGAAACCAAATCAGGGGTGCTGTGAACCTTGCCCCCACAACACAATACTGAAAATTCTTGAGCCAAAGACATACAGTGGAGCTAGGAATACCAAAGAAGTTGAAAACTTCATCTTTGACATCGAACATTGCTTCGATATCATTTTGGGCCTAGAAGAAGCTAAGAAGGTAGCAACTGTTGCCATGTATCTTCAGGGTAATGCTAAACTCTGGTGGCGGGTGAAGTAAGAAGCCATCTGGGCTGGTGAAGATGCTCTGGAGACATGGGTAGAACTAAATACGCTTATAGTTCTTCCTCGAAAATATTGAATATAATTCAAGGAGAAAGCTACGGGAGCTCTACCATACCAAATCAGTGTGAGACTACGTGCGGGAATTCTCTACGCTCATGCTAAACATACGTAACATGGGGAACAAGATGAACTCTCCACCTTCTTAGAAAAGTTCAAACTTTATGCCCGTATAGAGCTGCAAAGACAAAGAGTAGATACCTTACCCAAGGCGATCCAAGTAGCTGAATGTCTTGGGGACTATCAAGTGGAAGCTCGAAAGGATAGGCCTTAACCGCCTGCCCGAGTGGGATACAAAGAAGGCCAACCTAGCAATGGTGGCCCTAGCAGAAGTGGCAGCGTCAGAGTGTAACCAAATCCAAGGCTCCCTCCTTATGCAGCAATAATGTCGCGTCAAACAACAATGATCAGAGGAGAAAGCCCCGTAATAATATCTTCATTGTGGCGGGCCACATTGTTATAATGAATGTACACATGCACAAATGAATGACTATCAAGCTTTTGATGATAGGACAGATGATGACACAGAACATGCATACCAGACCAAACCAGTAGGTGCCTTCAATGCAGTTGTTGGCTCTATTTTTGAGGCCTTAGCGGGAACAAATGCTGGTATCCGTAAGAAAAAGGACCCCTGTCCAAGCGCCAAGAAAGGGAAAAAGAAGGCGGATAAGAGGAATTCTTATAAACAAAGAGGACCTTAATGTTTGTCGGGATGAAGTTAAATCGCAAGCTCATTCAAGGGATAATAGACACAGGTGCTACCCACAACTACTTAACCTCTAATCAGGTGGAGACCCTTGGTCTAGTTGTAGGAAAGGGCATATGTAGTGTCAAGTCTATCTACTCACCTCCTCAGCAGTGTTTGGGATAGCCAAAGAGGTACCATTGAAGCTTGGCCCTTACGAAGGAAAATTCAACCTATGTATAATGATCATTGATGACTTCGAGTTGATAGTTGGATTGGAATTCCTAAGGCGAACTAAGACCATACTCGCTCCATATGCTAACATGTTACTGATGATGGGAGTAAATGGGGCCAAGCCATGTATTATCCCGTACATGGATATGAAGATGGCCAATGAGAACATCTAGGCCTTGCAGTTGAAGAAGGGGGGGGGGGGGTTAAAAGACATGAACCTACATTTCTAGAAATCCTCTGCATTGAAGATATAGAATGATCCCCAGGTCCCGTTCCTGCACCCATAAAAGAGCTTCTACTGCAGTTTGAAGATGTCTTGTCACAGGTTAGCCAAATCGACCCTGCCTAAGCGCTATGTGGACCATGAGATTGAGTTAGTGCCGGGAGCGAAGCCACACAACCGGATGCCTTACAGAAGGTCACAACCCAAACTCACTGAGCTTCGGAGACAGTTGAAGGAAATGCTAGACAGGGGATCATAGTACCCTCTAAGTCCCTATACGGGTACCCTGTGCAATTCCAAAAGAAACATGATGGTAGCTTGCGACTCTGTGTGGATTATCGGGCTCTAAACAAAATCATTGTGAAGAACAAGTACCCTATTTGGCTAATAACAGACTTGTTCGATAGACTGGGTTGTGCGACGGTGTTCACCAAGATAGATCTAAAGACAAGTTATTGGCAACTTTAGATTTTAGAGGGTGATGAACACAAGACGACCTGTGTGACAAGATACGGGTCCATTAACTCTCTGGTTATGCCGTTCGGCTTAACTAATGTCTATTGATATCCAATTTTTCCCTAAGAATTTTTTATACGCCAGAATACTTTTAAAATTATATATATATATATATATATATATATATATATATATATATATATATATATATATATATATATATATATATATATATATATATATATATATATATATATATATATATATATATATATGAAATGACAAAACTCCCTTCATCAATGACCCCGGTAGATTGAAATGACGAAGGCTTTTTCTTTCCTACTTCCACAAACACTATCGATCCCTTGCAAACCCTTTGGGCTGGTTATATATATATATATATATATATATATATATATATATATATATATATATATATATATATATATATATATATATATATATATATATATATATATATATATATATATATATATATATATACATACATACATACATAAGCATATCCAAGTATTTCGGTACTTTTCCCAAATTTTTAAGGATTTTCTAAACTAATTTATTGTCTATTTTAGTAGTGCAAAATCCAATAATTATTTTCAAAATTATCATTTTTGGTGAATAAATTATTTTATTCTCATATTTATATCAAAATATAATTAAGGTGATTTTTGCATATTTTTACAAATTTATTTGGAATTTTTAAAACTAAATTGCATATAATTGCAATTATAGCCTATTTTACGATTAATAATATTTCATGATTGCAAAATTACCAATATTTTTAATCAATATTTATGTATTATTAATTGGTTCGGTACTTTTAATTTTTCTTTTAAAATCATTTCCACTATTTTAATAAAATTTAATAGGAAAAAGTGGCTATTTTATATATAGCCAATTGGCTTTCAATTGTAGCCAACCATCTTATTATCCTATAACACCATAACACTATAACATAGACCGATTAAATGAAACGAAAAAAGAGATGATAGAGAATCGCTTGAGAAGTTTACCTGTACCCAAGGTATCTATTCTTACTATAATCCAAATTTGGACCCCAATTCCAAATCCAATGTTAATTAAAACCCGACCCACACCCTCTTATTCCATGCCCAAACCCGGAACCCATCTGACACTGTTCAATCTAGATCGTTGATAACTCAGATCAACGGTCCCCATTACCCCTTCCTTAATTAAACTCAAACGACCCCCTGACCTAATTCACTCTTCTCAAATCACCGCCCTAGAATCTCCTTTCCTCTCTAATTCTCTCTAAGACCTAAACCTAACCCTAGCCACCTCCCTATGATCACCACATAAAGTCGCCTGAATCCATGGCCTCCAAAGCCATTAAAGCCCTGTACCTGCCTCCTGAGACTCCTACGTGCTCGTTTATCTTGGTTTCCAGACTAGACCTTGAAGGGGCTTGGCCCATACCCTGTTTGATTCGAGTCCTTTGGCTTGAATCTGACCTTGCTCTAGCCGGCCATGGTTGTTTATGCTTGGTTTTGGACGTCTCCTGCTTAGATCGTGACTTTCCAAGCCTTTCTCGCTATTTGGGGGTTCTTCCGAAACCCTAAAACCTTCGAGGTTCTTCTGATTCTTTTAGATCCATTGTAGATCTGTGTTCTCCTCGAGCTTCTGAGCATTTTTTCGAGATTTCCTTCAAAACTTTGTTTTCAAAACCTTTATCTTTTCCGATTTAGGGTTTTGTTAAGTTATTTCAAAGCTTTTCTAATTTCTTTTAACATGTTCTATCGTGTTTCTTATGTTATTCTTTAACGTGTTTCTTATGTTTTACTTCTACTGTGCTTTTATGTGTTTTCCTTTTACCGTGACCCTTTATGAAGTTCTAGAACTTGCATGTCAAGAATATTGGTTTCTTTTGAGGTTACTGAATGTTTCTTCCGAGGTTATCTGCTATGTGGTTTGTCTGGTTCTCATCTCTAAATTGGTTTGATCTCGAAGCCCTAATTCTTTCGGACCTATTTGGGTTTTTGAAAACTGTTTCATCTACTTGAAGTTGCTCGATTGGATTCAAGGTCCTTCTTATTTTAACTTCTGTTCCTTATGTGATTTGGTTTCTTGCAATCTTCGAACTAAGCTATACTATCCAGAAGGGTCGTTTGCTAGACTCTTTTAGCATGCTTAGATCTCCCTTCTCCCTATTACTGAATCAACCTATATGACTATCATGTTTCATTATCTACTGGTTGTGTAGTTATTGTTACTGTTTCTCTTACCAGGGTTTAACTTTGCATGTCTAATTTTTGTGCACTCTTTATACATGCCTTAATACTTAAGTTTAATTTAGACCTAATTAGTACGTATAAGACATGCTAAACTATATGCCTTTTCTCTAATTTGAGGAGGTTTGTTTGAGCCTTTTGACAGTTATGTGCTTCCCATAATTGCCTTATAGTTTTTTGTTTGCCGCCCTAGTTTTTTACCTTTTGAACTTTGAAAAGCCCAAAACTCCCTCCTCTTTTAGGATTAGTAGTCCCAAATACCTCCGGGACTGATAGGGCTTGGACGGGTAAGAGCATGCGATAAGTAACGATACCATTCCGCACTTTAATACCTTAACGAGGTGGGAAAAGGTAGATATGGATATCATGACCGGTACGCTGATACCTAATGTAGCCCCTATTTGAGGAGTGATTACTGGTATTGCATTGATCTGATCCATATATTCACAAACCTAGGACCCCATTCCCTTTATTTGTTTATGTTTATCTTTTTTTAAAAAAACTTGTCTAAAAAATCATTTCTTCAAAAATTCTGCCTTTCTTTGTTTTCTTCAGACTTCCAATCTATTTGCAAAACTTATGTGAGAAACCCCCTTTTTTTTGAGCCTTAATTGTTTACTTGTAAAGTCACAATTGTAACATGGCCCGGGACCATATTAGTGGATCTTGAGGGGTGCCTAACACCTTCCCCTCGAGATAATATCTAGCCCTTACCCGAACTCTGGTTTCTTGAACTCAAAAAACCTTCTTAGTGTCCTAATGCACTTTAATCATTAGGTGGCGACTCTTCAAAATTCCAAAACCCAAATTCCTAAAAGGAATAGAGTTGTTCGCCCAAATGTCGTAAACCCGATTTCACCATAGATAAAGGGGGCCTTGATAGCATGGCGATTCTGCTGGAGATATTTCTTTAGGCTTTTACCATTACATGCTATTTGTGACTTTATTGCTTCTTTATTTCTTTCCTTTAATGTCTTTATCTCTCTTCGACTTCGAAACTGACTTGGCTTTTGTTTTCTTTTCTTGCTTTTACTGTTTTCCTTCAATACTGTTGTAAATGCGAGCAATTATTGTAATTATTGTTTCATCAACGTGCAAATACACGGCAATTTGTTTCATTCTTGTAATCGCATCTTCAACATCATATTCTACTCGTGCCAAACAAATACCATAGCAACACTTATAATGAGTGGTTGTGCCCTTCCAATATATCACCCCCTAAACTTGGTAAATGCGTATTTGCGGTAAAACCAGTCGATCATCGGTGTAGTTGACGGTTCCGTGCCTTTCCCTCTTGAGTTGTCCGCTCAAGGGTACTGGTCTAATACCCTATAGAAACCTTATTCTGTTTAATCGTGCATGCATTATTGTCAAACCTAGTCGAGTTAGTTATGTTGTCCACATAATTACTCTTTAAGATAGCCTTGTCCAAAGTCCACTGGGTTTCCTTGGAACCCAAACGGACATTACCACGTCTTTGCATTTATTTGGAGAAATAAATGCTGCTTATGCTAATTATTGGTATTAAATAGTTTAGTCCGATGGGGGTGAGGTCTTAACCCTTTTGTTTTGCAGAAAATGAATGACAAAGTTCTCGAATTCAGTATAGTAAACATACCCTCACTCTTGCTGACGTGGTGGAGGAACCTCCCATCAAGTAACCAAACCAATGAATGGAAAGAGAGAGTTACCAGGGCTAGTGAGAAGCTAGAATATCTTGAATACAGCCTGCTGGAATTGGAAGGGAAAGCGAGGAAGAGAGTCAGCGACTGTCAAAATACTAAGGGAAGTGAAGGAGAACGTCTGGCAAAGTCCTTTTTACTAGAAAATCTGCGCGAGCTGGAGGATCTGATCAATGAGAACATTCAACCTGAAGAAGATCCTTCCGGGACCAAGTAGTTAGGAGTCTTTTCTTTTGCTTTAAAAATGTAATAAGGCCAATAGCCATTAGTGACATTTTTATCTTCCGTTATTTTAGTGTCAATTTGGGATTCGTCTTATTTTTATCAACAAAATGAGGCATTTAGCATTATAAGTTCTCCAAATCAACTTGTCGCTAGGCCTACCTCAGGCATAACGAGGCTCCTAAATTAGGACACGATTCATATTCTTGCACTATGTGTTTAAATATCGCAATGTTTTCTCCTAATAATATTTACTAACTTGTTACCTTTTTGTTTTACTTTTTGTTTATTCCCCTTCCCCAAAGGTTAGTTCGTTGCATTCTGGCATCATCATACTCTACGAGATCCAAGGGCCCTCCACCTCCTCCTCCTCCAAGTCCAGTCAAAAAGAGGAACAAAGGAAAAATGGAAGACTTGGGTAACATCAAGAAAGAGAACTCGCTTGAAAGGGTAGAGACCTCCCAGGGAATACAGGTCTCCAAGGGAAGTGCCTCCCAACTTGAGCAAAAGTTGTTGAAATTTCAGGAAGACCTAGACCAAGTCGGAATTTGGCCAGCTTGTCATTTTCCCTCACTACCCCAAGTGTCAACTTCTCCAACCTTCAAAACCCCGTACCTCCACAAATATCTCAAAACCACAAAATCAATCCACTCCCCAACACCACTGCAACACATGCCACACTTTAAACAACACTCCATTGCTCATCTCTGAATCGCTAAACACCACAAATGATCCTCTCCACAACGCTCCCATTTATGTGGAAACCATACCATACTATACTCAACAAATCTCAAGCATACCTGAGTCTGAGGACAAAGATTCTCTTATTAGGGACCTGGCCGTAGAGCTCAAGAAGCTGACTAGCCGAGTCCAAGGTGTTAAAGGAAACAAAGGTATTGAGGGGCTGAATTACGAGGACCTTTGCATCCAACTAGATGTTGAACTCTCGGAGGGGTACAAACCTCCCAAGTTCAAGATGTTTGATGGCACAGGAGATCCCAGAGTCCATTTGAGGACATACTCTGATAAGTTAGTAGGAGTCAGAGATGAAAAGATCCGCATGAAGCTCTTTATGAGAAGCCCTAAAGGGGGTGCTCTATCTTGGTACATTAGCCAAGACCCCAAGCAGTGGACAGATTGGGTCAGTCTGGCGTCCGATTTCATGGACAAGTTAAGATTCAATATCGAGAATGCACCAAATGTATTCTACATTCAGAATTTGAAGAAGAAACCTATAGAAGCTTTCCGCGAGTATGCTGCTCGTTGGAGGTCAGAGGCTGCTAAGGTCAGGCCGGCCATAGAAGAAGAAAAGATGAACAAGTTTTTCGTTTGGGCTCAAGACCCCCAATATTATGAGAGGCTGATGCTGATCGAGGGCCAGAAATTTTCTGACATCATCAAGTTAGGGGAAAGAATCGAAGAAGGTATTAAGAGTTGTATAGTCACTAACTTTGAAGCATTTCCACCCACCAACAAGGCTCTATAGTCTGGCGACACATCCTAAAAAAGGGATATGCGTGCCTTAGTGGTTGCACAGAGGACAAAATCTCCAGTCAGATACCAAACCTACACATTACCTCCACTCACACGTCGACCTATCCCAAGTTACCAAGCACTCTCACCTTCCTACCAAGCTCCACCCGCTTACCGATCATCTCCACCGCCCATATATCAACCCACTTCAGCCCGATACTCTCAACCCGCACCTGTCTACAGAGCTTATAATACTCAAACCTTCCACTACCAATCACCTCCCACTCGCCCAAACTTTCCTAGACTTGACCCAGCTTCAACTGAAGACCTCCCAAACAATACACATCCATCGTCGAACCAATTGACCAGCTGTATGAAAGGCTCAAAGCTGCTGGTTACGTCACCCCTATCCCTGCCATAACTCCAGAAAATCCTTCCTAATGGGTCAACAAACAAAACCTATGGGTACCATTCCGGCATGAAAGGGCATACCATTGACGAGTGCCGCTCCCTGAAGGACAAGATTCAATCTTTGATTGACATATGATCATCGTGGAAAATGATCCTACTCATAATGTTTGCAACAACCCTCTGCCTGACCACAAGGGTGGAGGCGTTAACATGATCGAGATAGAAGATGATTAGGACCTCAAATGGCAGATTGGATTGATTGTTGAGTGTGATGAGCCAAAGAAACCAACAATCAGACTCAATTCGATTGTTGTCCAGATCCAGCCCTCTGGGGGCGATGAAGTAATCATGTCAATACCGCTCGGGTTTGAAGCACCTTCTTCTTCAAAGGCGCTCGGACCGATTAAGGTCGAGTTTGGAGTTCCGAAAGCACATGCGTCATTTGAAATTGTTGTGTTACCTCCAAGGGTGCCCATTTCGGTAGAAATGTCAGACATAACACCATTCCACTCAAAGGCCATATCGTGGGATTACACACCCGAAGTAAGAAGGAAAAGGAAACCCAAATCTTTAGAAACAATGCTGCACAGGGTATGAGCAAAACCGCCAGGGTTTACACTCCAGAACACCAAGCTGAGTCCAGCAAGCAAGCCTCTGGACGACCAACCATCACCGAAATTGGACCTGATGGCCTCTGGAGGAAGATACAAACAAATGAGTACTCAGTCATTGATCAGCTGAATAAACACCAGCCCAGATCTCCATCTTAGCTTTACTGCAAAGCTCTGACGCACATAAGAATGCCTTATTAAGGGTGCTGAGCGAGGCATATGTGCACAACAACATAACCGGAGGAGAAATGGCGAATATGGTAGGGAAAGTACTGGAGAGTCATAAAATCAATTTCCATGAGAATGAGTTGCCCCCAGAAGGGCTGAGCTACAACAAAGCGTTGCATATAACTGTGCAATGCGAAAATTATTTCATCACCAAGATTCTGATTGACGGAGGGTCCAACCTCAATATTTGTCCATTGGTGACTCTCAGAACATTGAGGAAGAGCCTGCATGAGATCAAGGATGGAGACATCAATGTCAAAGCTTTCGATGGGTCCAAAGGTCCACTATTGGGGAAATCAGTTTATGTTTGGAAATGGGACCAACTTGGTTCGAAGTTGATTTTCAAGTAATAGACGTCCCAACATCTTACAACTTACTATTGGGATGACCCTGGATCCACGCGGCTGGAGCTGTAGCATCAACCCTGCATTAGGCAGTGAAGTTTGAATAGAATTACCAAGAGGTAATTATTCACAGTGACAGTAGCAATCCCATATACAGTCGCTCGAAGGAAAGAGAAAGATAGGCAGGAAAACCTACCATCATATTGAGCAAGTCAATACCGTGGAAAAAGATAAATGGTGGGATGACAGGATTGAAAGCATACTGAATTGGAATGGATATGAACTTGGCAAGGGACTCGGCAGGAACCTCCAGGGAATTACCAAACCTATCAAGATAAAGAAGCACATTACCACTTTTGGCTTAGGATATGAGTACACCTGGAAGGAACTCAAAGAATGGTCCCCACCGTGGCGCGGTCCTTACTATCCATTGGATCATCCTATACCTTGCCTAGAGTAGACTTTTCAGCCAGCTGAGGTCATTTATGGGTCAGAAGAAGAGGAAGCATTAGCAGCAATGAGGAGCTTGTTCCTGGAGTATGATAATATGGACTGTTGTGTCGCTTTCGGGGAGGAAGGGGAGGAAGGCCCTTTTATACAAGTTGTAAGCTGAAGAACATGCCTCAATAATTGGTCTATCAGAACCACCAGGGCCCGGAAGGCTTCGAGGTAGCAAAGCTGAACAAAGCACCATGCATCACCTTTTACTTTTTGCTAGTTGATTTTCTTTTTGCATTTTAATTTCGAAATAAGAGCCCCAATGTGCAAAACACTTATGAAATTTATCAAAGCATTTCAGTTTCTTATAAATCTTGCTCTCATTACCTTTTTGCCATTTATTTTATTTACGCAACATAACTATTACTTATCATGATGAACCGACGATTGTGACTTGAACCGAGGCAACACGACAAACGAATATAGACTCAGAAGAGGATGATATACCAGAAAAGGTTGTTAAAGAAGTCGAGAACTTTGAGAATAAGACTAAGGCTAACTTGGATGAAAGTGAGGTTTTCAACTTGGGTGATATAGAGAATGTCAAGGAAACACGCATCAATGTTCATCTGTCACCATCGAAAAAGGAAGAGTACACAGAGTTTTTAAGGGAATATGAGGAAATATTTGCCTGGTCGTATGATAATATGACTGGTCTCAGCACATCTACTGTAGATCACAAATTGCCAACGGATCCAGCGTGTCTGCCGGTAAAACAGAAGCTCAGGGAGTTCAAACCTGACATGAGCTTAAAAATCAAGAAGGAGGTTACCAAGCAAGTCAAAGCCATGGTTCTCAGGGTAGTAGAATACCCAACATGGTTAGCCAACATTGTGCCAGTTCCAAAGAAGAATGGGAAGGTCAGGGTATGCGTTGACTACCGGGACCTCAACCGGGCCAGTTTGAAATATGACTTCCCCTTACCAAACATACACATCTTGATTGACAACTGCACGAAGCATGAGCTGCAATCATTTGTCGATTGTTTTGCTGCATATCATCAAATATGTATGGAAAAGGAAGACGCTGAGAAAATGGATTTCATTACGCCATGGGGGATGCATTGTTACAAAATGATGCCGTTTGGGTTGAATAATGCAGAGTCCACCTACATGAGGGCCATGACTCCTATTTTCCATGACATGATACACAAAGAGATCGAGGTATATGTAGATGATGTCATCATCAAATCAAAGAAAGCCCCTGAACACATGGAGGATCTGAGGAAGTCTTTTAACAGACTAAGAAGGTACAATCTAAAATTGAATCCCATCAAGTGCGCATTCGAGGTTCCTACCGAAAAATTACTGGGGTTCATCGTGAGTCACCGAGGAATAGAATTGGATCCATCAAAGGTTAAAACCATTCAAGAATTGCCACCACCAATGAATAAAAAGGACATGATGAGTTTCCTAGGGAGACTCAACTATATCAGCCGGTTCATAGCCTAATCCACTATCATTTGTGAACCCATCTTTAAAATGTTGAAGAAAGACGCGCTACCAAATGGACCGATGATTGTCAGAAGGCCTTTGAAAGAATCAAGGAATACCTGTTAACACCACCAATTGTGGTTCTGCCCGATCAAAGTAGACCCCTATTGCTCTACCGTGCAGTATTGGATGGAGCATGCAGTTGTGTTCGAGGACAACATGATGAAATAGGGAGAAAGGAGCAAGCCATCTATTACCTCAGCAAGAAGTTCACTCCCCACGAGGTCCAACACTCTCCATTAGAACGCACCTGTTGTGCTCCGACATGGGTAGCTCAGAAATTGAGGCATTATTTCTGTGCCTACACCACCTATCTCATATCCAGAATGGGCCCACTGAAGTATATCTTCCAGAAGCCCATGCTCGCCGGAAAGCTCACCAAGTGGCAAATCCTACTAAGTGAATTCGACATTGTTTATGTGACTCAGATGGCAATCAAAGGACAAGCCTTGGCATATCATCTCGCCGAGAATCCCGTGCACAGAGGATACGAGCCTCTAAAGATATATTTTCCTGATGAAGAGGTTTCTTTCATAGGAGAGGATATTGCAGAATCCTGTGATGGTTGGAGAATGTTTTTCGGTGGGGCAGCAAATTTCAAAGGAGTTGGCATAGGGGCAGTCCTGATATCATAAACCGACTAACATTATCTTATATCTACCAAACTTAGGTTCCTGTGCACCAACAATATGGCCGAATACAAAGCATGCATCTTTGGGCTCTTATTGGCCACTGACATCAACATTCAAGAGTTGCTAGTGATCGGGGATTCAGACTCGTTCATACATCAGGTCCGAGAAGAGTGGGCAACCAAGAACTCTAAGATACTTCCTTATCTGCATCATATACAGGAGTTGAGGAAGAGAATCACAAAGACAGAGTTTCAGCATGTCCCCAGAATGCATAATGAGTTTGCCAACGCATTTGCTACCTTACCATCCATGATCCAACATCCAGATAAGAACTTTATTGATCCCATCTCGGTAAAGATTTATGATCAACCAGCCTATTATGCTCATGTCGAGGAAGAAGCAAATGGAAAACCATGGTTCCATGACATCAAGGAGTATTTGACAACAGGAGAATATCCAGAACTTGCGAACGCCACTCAGAAACGCACACCTCGGAGGTCATCTAACAACTTCTTTCACAGTGGAGGAATCTTGTATAGGAGGACTCCCGATTTGGGATTATTAAGTTGTGTCGAAGCAAAAGCAGCATCTAGGTTACTAGAAGAGGTTCATGCAGGGACCTGTGGTCCACATATGATTTGTTTTGTCTTAACCAAGAAAATACTCCGGGCAGGTTATTTTTGGATGACTATGGAAACAGACTGCATCCGGTACATCCGAAATGCCATCGTTGTCAAATACATGCAGATATGATAAAGGTGCCTCCAAATGATCTTACTGTAACAAGCTCGCCGTGGCCGTTTGTCGCTTCGGGAATGGATGCTATTGGACCAATCGAGCCTACTGCATCAAATGGGCACATGTTCATTTTGGTGGCCATTGATTATTTTGCCAAATGGGTTGAAGCATCACATAAAGTAGTAACCAAGAAGGTTGTGGCAGATTTTGTCCGCGATCATATTGTTTGTCGGTTAGGAATTCCAGAGTCAATCACTGATAATGGTTCTAATCTCAACGGTGACCTGATGAAAGCAATGTGTGAAACATTCAAAGATTAAACACAAGAATTCTACAACTTACAAACCTCAGATGAATAGAGCTATAGAAATGGCCTACAAGAATATCAAGAAGATACTAAGGAAAATAATAGAGAAGCATCAGCAATGGCATGCGAAATTACCATTCGCTCTATTGGGATACTGTACCACAGTTCGCACATCAATCGGGGCAACTCCCTACGTGCTGGTTTATGGTACAGAGGCAGTCATTCTCGCCGAGGTGGCAGAACTTAATAATACATGAAGCATAACTTAATAACACAGAATGGGTAAAGAGTCGCTACGAGCAGTTGGCTCTTATAGATGGGGAAAAGAGTGAATGAAGTTTGCCACGGTCAATTGTATCAGAACAGAATGTCCAGAGCATTCAACAAAAGAGTCAAGCTGAGGAAGTTTACACCAGGGCATCTGGTGTTGAAGAAAATATTCCCACATCTAGATGAATCAAAGGGTAAATTCTCTCCCAATTGACAAGGTCTGTACATGGTTCACCAGGTCCTAACAGGAGGAGCCCTCATACTCGCAGGAATGGATGGAGAAGTCTGGCCAAAGCAAATTATTCAGATGCAGTCAAATATTATTATGTGTAGCCATTCATGATTTCTTTATAATGTAGTTTGAACTATGCCTGACCTGATTCCCATTTAAGAGGGGATACCTAGGCAGCCCTATGGGTTCGTTCATAATTTAATGAAACTTTCATTTCCGTGCTATTAGAAACTGCTCAAAATCCGAAGTTGATTTTCAGCCATTCATCGCACGCATCGTTCAGAAAGGGCCAGCTCAGTAAACTGGGCAGAATTTTGAGGAGGACCCTCAAAATTCCGGAGTAAGAGAGGTTGCAATGTCTTGAACAGTTTCGCGGTTGCCAGTTCATCTAAAAGAAAATTATTTCTATTTCTACGACCTATTTGCTAAAAATCATGCATGTCTATCATCAAATTGTTTTATATGCAAAATATCACCGAAACAGAGACGGTCGGGTCAAGAAAATGTCAATGGGGATACGAACTAACCTTTTCCCTTTTTATAGAACTCACGATTTTTCTTTGGGTGCAGGTACACCAGTTAGCATCGACCCTCACAGCAGGAGAGATCCCGCTGTGGTTCCCGCAGCCCATTGGTCTCTGACCATTCTTTCCAACCCCAATATTGCGTCTGTCTTTCAAAACCTCCATCGGCATGTTTCGCCGATGACTCCCCGAACTATATATGGCCCGATTCCTGTAAGACCAGAGATATGTAGGAATCTCAAGGACCAGAGCTCGGCTAGAATCCTTTGCAAATCGTCTCTTTCGGTCAAATTGACAATCATTTCTTTTCTTGACAACTCTTTCATCCTTCTCGCGTAAAGAGGGACAGTTGTTGATACCTAATTTTTCCCTAAGTATTTTTTATACCCCAAAATACTTTCAAAATAATATATATATGCATACATAAGTATACCCAAGTGTTTTGGTATTTTTCTTAAATTTTTATGGATTTTCAAAATCAATTTATTGTCTATTTTTGTAGTGCAAAACCAAATAATTATTCTATAAAATATTATTTTTGGTGAATAACTTTTTTTATTCTCATATTTATATCAAAATATAATTAAGGTGATTTTATCATATTTATACAAATTTATTTGGCATTTTTAAAACTAAATTACATATTATTGCAATTATAGCCTATTTTACGATTAATAGTATTTCATAATTGCAAAATTAGTCCCAATATTTTTTAATTAATGTTTATGTATTATTGATTGGTTCAGTACTTTTAATTTTTCTTTTAAAATCATTTCCACTATTTTCATAAAACTAAATAGGGAAAAGTGGCTATTTAATATATAGCCAAATTGGCTTCCAATTGTAGCCCAAATTTGGACCACCAATTCCTAACCCAATTTTAATTAAAACCCGGCCCACACCCTCTTCTACCATGCTCGAACCCGGATCCCCACCTATCCATATTCAATCTGGACCGGTCCCCATTAACCTTCCCTTAATTAAACTCAAACAACCCCCTAACCTAATTCATTATTACCAAATTGCCGCCCTAGATTCCCCTTTCTTCGCTAATTCCCTAGCGACTTCCCTCCGATTATCACCTAAAGTCGCCTGAATCCACGGCCTCCAAAGCCACTAAAGTCTTGTACCTGCCTCTTGAGACTCCTACGGGCTCGATTATCTTGGTTTCTAGACCAGACCTTGAAGAGGCTTGGCCCAGACCCTGTTTGATTCAAGTCCTTTGGATTGACTCTGACCTTTTTCTGGTCGGCCATGGTTGTCTAAGCTTGGTTTTGGACGTCTCCTGCTTAGATCATGACTTTCCAAGCCTTTCTCGCTATTTGGGGTTCTTTTGAAACCCTAAAACATTCGATGTTCCTCTGATTCTATTAGATCTGTTGTAGATCCGTGTTCTCCTTGAGCTTCTGAGCCTTTTTTCCGAGACTTCCTTCAACACTTTGTTTTCAAAACCTTTATCTTTTCCGATTTAGGGTTTTGTTAATTTATTTCAAAGCTTTTTGATTTCTTTTAACATGTTCTATCGTGTTTCTTATATTTTTCCTTACCGTGTTTCTTATGTTGTACTTCTACTGTGCTTTTATGTGTTTTCCTTTTACTGTGACCTTTTATGACGTTCTAGAACTTGCATGTCAAGAATCTTGGTTTTTTCTGAGGTTTCTGAATGTTTCTTTGGAGGTTATCTGCTATGTGGTTTGTCTGGTTCTCATCCTTAAATTTGTTTGATCTCGAAACCCTAATTCTTTCGGACATTTTTGGGTTTCTGAAAACTGTTTTGTCTACTTGAAGTTGCTCGATTGGATTCAAGGTCCTTCTTGTTTTAACTTCTGTTCCTTATGTGATTGGTTTCTTGCAATCTTAGAACTAAGATATACTCTCCAGAAAGGTCGGTTGCTTGACTCTTTTAGCATGCTTCTGACCCCCCTTCTCCCTATTACTGAATCAACCTATATGACTATCATGTTTCATTATCTACGGCCTGCGTAGTTATTGTTACTGTTTCTCTTTACCATGTTTTAACCTCATATGCCTAATGTTTGTGCACCCTTTATACAAGCTGAATGTCCCTCTAAAATGACCTTAGATTTTGGACTGATCTTAGACCTCTTTGTGTAAGCCTGATTGATTCTGTCCTTGTTTTTTTCTTTTTGATTTGAAAACTTTCTTTAGCCTTTCGATTCCCCTATTTCTGTCCCGGTTCATTGGTAAATTTGAATCCTTGATTCCTTGATTACTATGTACTAATTGATTTAATTTGTTCTTACCTTATTTGGGCTAACTGTGTATTTTAAAGATTCTTTCCTTAGTTTGACCCCTACGTATTTACTCCTAATTTCCTACTTTACCCAAGATGTTTACTTGATTTCTTTCCTTAACTGATTGCTGTTCATTACCATTAGAGTTTAAACTCCTTAATTAACAGAAGTGCCTATGTTGATTGATCTAAATTGATATATAGCTCCATAATTACCATGATTCTTCCCTTACTTCTGCTTATTTTGAAACTATAAATACTCGGCCCTCTTTTCACAAACACACAACAGAATACACTTCAGACTTCATACTTACAATTTTCACAATCTATTTTAAGTATTCTTTGTCTGCACTTTGGCTCTTTTACAAGACTATTGTTTTCTTGCTTGTCTCATTTAAACTGGTATGTCTTGATTCAATTTCCAACATCATCCCAATGTGTTTATTTACAATCTTCACGCCTATGTTTACTTTCTGCAGAATTTGACACTTATGTGCTACTGTTTGCTTTACTTTTCTTGTAAACACTAGTTCCCTATCCCATTTACCCTCCATACATTTGTAAGTGGGAACTCAGGGCATGGCAACAAGGATTGTTGCTCATGAAGTGAGTTTTGGCCCCCTTAAGTAGGCTAAAGGGTGTGCCAGTATGCCCATTGCTGGTTATGACCTTGCCTACTCCTTTCTTGAATCCTGCTTGTTATGAATCCCCATAACCTTACTCCTTTATGCATGCTGAGTTAAGTTATAGCCTGGAAGCACCCCAATTGATGTGCAAGGCTAAACCTGACCTTCAATAGGTCCTAACTCCCTAATCTACAACTGAAAAGCTGGTCAGGGGTGTGCCAGCACCCCAAAAAATGCTTGGCATGACAACCAGCTTGCCATTTCCCTTATATTGCACTTGCACTTACTCCTAGCCCCCCAAGTTCTGCCCTCTCATATGAGCCTTGCCTTGGACCTTTGGTTCCCTCTGAACTTGGACATTTGAGGGCTAGCTCTTCTACACTGCACTATAATTCTGAAATGATATTTTGAGTGTAAGCACTGCCTAGAGCTCTTGAAACTCCTTGGAACTCTGACACATCTTAAATAAGAGAAGGCTTTGGAGATTTGGATCTTTGGAAGTTGGATTATTACATATGTCAGACTAGGGGTCTGAACTAGGTCCTCCTTGGCTGGAATTTTAATTTCGAATGTAATTTTTTTAATTAGTTATGGATATAATAATCTTGTAATAATTTGTTGGTGTGTTAGTACAGAGGGAGGGTCAATAATGCAAGCGAAAGGGTAGAGATCATGCCTATAGGAATTACTATTTCTAAAATTCTGATAATTTCTGAAATTCTGCATCTCATCTAGAGATCATGCCCGTAGGAATCACTGTCTCTAAGGTTCTGCATTTTGTACAAACTACTGAAATCTTGCACTTTCATATAGATACCATGTCTATAGGATTTTCTGCATTTTCATATAGATACCATGTCTATAGTACTTTCTGCATTTTCATATAGATAATATGCCTATAGGACTTCTTGCATTTTGCATATACATCTGTCACTAGGCAAATCTGCTTATAGGAGTTAAATTACCAATTGCATATAGATAAATCTCTTATTGGATCTCTGTATAGTAATAAAAATGTATAAAAAATCAGTAACATCTTGAAAGCATGCCTATTGGAGATATTAATTAAAACCGAATCGCCAACTCGCTTTAAAGTCAGTAGAATGACGTTTAAACCCCTGCAGAACTTATGCCTTTGCAATTGATAGCTTTTCGGTAATAAGTTTTACTTCTTTTTCGAAACTCATAGATATCATGCCAATAGGTTCTGTTCAACACCTAGGCAAGCATTATGGTAATATTTACAACTGCATCAGTCTTTGATGATTACTGCCAACAGGTGGGTCTAAATCAGACTTCTTATCTGAAAAATATATGATGAACCAGCCTGCCTTAATACTTAAGTTTAATTCAGACCTAATAAGTACATGTAAGACATGCTAAACTATATACCTTTTCTCTAATTTGAGGAGGTTTGTTTGAGCCTTTTGACTGTTATGTGCTTCCCATAATTTTCTTATAATTTTTAGTTTGCCGCCCTAGCGTTTTACCTTTTGAACTCTGAAAAGCTCAAAACTCCCTCCTCTTTTAGGATTAGTTGTCCCAATTACCTCTGGGAGCGATAGGGCTGGGATAGATAAGAGCATGAGATAAGTAACGATACCATTCTGCACTTTAAAACCTTAACGGGGTGGGAAAAGGTAGATATGGATATGATGACTGGTGCGCTAATACCTTATGTAGCCCCTCTTGAGGAGTGATTACTGAGTATTGCATTGATGTGATACATATTATTCACAAACCTAGGACCCCCTTCCCTTTATTTGTTTATGTTTATCTATTTTTAAGAAAAACTTGTCTAAAAAATCATTTCTTCACAAATTCTGCCTATCTTTGTTTTCTTCAGAATTTCAATCTATCTGCAAAACTTATGTGAGAAGCCCCCTTATTTGAGCCTTAGTTGTTTACTTGTAAAGTCACAATTGTAACATAGCCGGGACCACACTAGTGGATCTCGAGGGGTGCCTAACACCTTCCCATCGAGATAATTTCTAGCCCTTACCCGAACTCTAGTTTCTTCAAATCAAAAACCTTTCTTAGTGTCCTAATGCACTTTAATCATTAGGTCGATACTCTTCAAAATTCCAAAACTCAAATTCCCAAAAGGAATAGAGTTGTTCGACTAAATGTCGTAAACCCGATTTCGTCGTAGAAAAAGGGGGCCTCGACAACGTCCCGTCCATAGTTTGCACCCTGATGAACCAAGTCTTCTGAGAGTACATTGATGAATTAATGGTGGTCTACTTGGATGACATTATGGTATATAGTCAAACACTGGAACAACACCTGGAGAACTTGCGGAACGTCCTAGCCCGATTGCGGGAGCACGAACTATATGCAAAGCTATCCAAGTGGTCCTTTGCTCAAAAGCAGATTGACTTTCTCGAACATACGTCATCGAGGAAGGGTAGCTCCAGAAGGACCAACAATATATTCAAGCTATCACATATTGTCCTCCGCCCAAGGATATCCACGCCTTGAGATCATTCCTTAGCCTGTGCAACTTTTATCGGTGATTTGTGAAAAATTACTACCTCATCGTACTGCCCTAGACAAAACTCCTCAAGAAGGTCACGTCCTAGTATTGGGGACCCAAACTAGCAGAGGTCTTCAACGCATTGAAAGAAGATAGGTCTTGTAGCCCCATCTTGGCCCTCCCTGATTTGGCCAAGCCATTCTAGGTACAAACGGATGCATCCAGCTATGCCTTCGGTGAAATCTTACTACAAGATGGGCATCCTATGACATATGAAAGACAGAAGCTGGAGGATGCAGAGCAGTGCTATGCCACCCATGAGAAAGAACTATTAGCTGTTGTCCATTGCTTATGCCTTTAGAGGCACTATCTCCTGGGGACCCCGTTCGTGGTGAAGACAGACAAAACAAATGTTAGCCATTTCATGACCCAGCCAAATCTAAATGGTCGATAGGCTTGGTGGCAGGAACGCTTAGCTGAATTCCACTTCAACCTGGAGTACCAAAGTGGGAAGACCAATTATGTTGCTGATGCGCTCAGTCGAAGAGCTGATCTATCATTGAGGTGCCTACTTGCCACCCTAAGGGCGAGTGAACTAGCTACTACTATCAAAGACCAGATACAAGATCTACTCATCAAGGATCTTACTGCTTATTATTTGGTTGCTCTAGTAGGATAAGGCAAGACTCGCCAGTTCTACATGGAAGATTGTTTCCTGAACGTGAAATGGAACCGACTTTATGTTCCTAATGGAGGAGACTGCGAAAGATTCTTCTGGCGGAATGTCACGATACTTTATGGGTCGGCCATCCCGATGAAGAACGCAACATAGAATTACTTCACCGTGCATGTTGTTGGTCTCAAATGGCCGATGACGTTGCTCAGTATGTGAAGGCTTATCTAGTATGCCAGAAGGACAACTAGAACCGTTTGACATAAACGAGACTCTTGGAACCACTAGCTATACAAAGAGACCTTGGGGAAGTATTTCTCTGGATTCATCACCAAATTGACCAAGGTCAGAGATCTTCCAACTATCTTGGTTTTGGTAGATCGATTTTCCAGTATGCTACCTTTATAGCAGTTCCACAGTACATCTTATTAGAGGATACACCTGGACTTTTCTTCTCTCATACCGTCAAATATTAGGCCTACCTTAGGACATCATTAGTGATCGCGACTCACACTTCACCAGAGCCTTTTAGACCCAACTGTTTAAGTGTCTTGGGTCAAAATTGAGTCATAACTCAAGTTTTCATCCATAATATGATGGCCAGACAGAGCGGTTCAATGGCATGCTGGAGAAATATCTCTTCCACTTCGTAACCGGATTGCAGAAGAACTGGTTGAAGCTTTTGGATGCATCTTAACTGTGTTTCAATTCATAAAAGAGCTCTAGTATAAACAAAAATACTTTTGAAATTGTTACCAGACAACAACCGCACACTCTGAATACACCAAACATGTCAAAATCTCCTTGATCTTCTAGCTTCTCAAAAGAATGGAAGCAAAATTTGGAGAGAGTGCGGCTATCTTGTCAAAGTCCAAAAGAGGATGAAGAGGCATGCTGATGAAAATTGTCGCTTTGTTGAATACCAAGTAGGAGAAAAAGTGATAGTCAAAATTCCAAAGCGGTACTTGTTTTCAGGGGTCTATGACCCTCTCCTATTACAAAAATACATTGGACCCTTGTCCATTATAATGCGCATTGGGAAAGTTGCATATCAATTGGATACCCTAACTTGGTGGAAAATCCATCTTGTCTCCATGTCAATATTCTGAAACCTTTTTGGGAAAACATGGAGTATTCTTCATGGAGCCAACTCATAATACCAAGTGTCTGAGAAGCCAATTCAATCGGGAAAGGTGTGCTGAAGCTATTCTTGATGATCAAGTGATTCATGCCTCAGAAAGATCACTAAGATATCTTGGTGAAATAACAGGGCTGTGATGTAGAGGAGAATACTTGGGAGAGGGGAACAAACATCAAAGCCTAATATAGCCTAGTCAATGATTATCTTGCAATTAAGACACCGAGGACATCGCCAACTCAGGTGGGGGATAATGTCATGGGAGGCTTTCCAGCCATGCCATGACCCTTTGGGCGCTCCCCGTGACGTCCTAGTAAGCCTCTTAATGCTTAGCGACACGGACGACCCTGTGGTCTTGGATGTGCAAAGTGACAATTGCACATGTGCCTCTGTCGCCCCACCCATATCTCTTGCCAATGTCCCACCATAGGCGTATGCTAAGAGCATCGCGCACACCGACCATGATGCCAAAGACAAGGTTGCTGACAATGGACCCATTTCTACCTGGTAAAAAACTAAGTCCTTTTCATTGTAAATACATAGTAGTTTTATTTTATGTACTTTCATTATGTTTCTCTAGCTTAGTTAGGTCTCTTGTAACTTTGGTTTATTTTTTTAAGCACTATTAGGGAGGATCAAGAAATCAAACTTTCTGGTAAGCAAACAATTCTTTGTAGTGGTGTCTTTCCCCATCGACACCGTGTTGCTTTTTTGTAATAGCTTCATTAATGCAATCAAGATTTCTTTCATTCTCAATTCTCAATTCCATTCTCTCAATTGCTCTTGACATTGGATTTCTGTACAACACTGGCAATCTCGTCTAGCGTATGCAGGGGATCTCAGTTGGCAAATAGTAACTGCACTAACATAAGTTGCTTAGGCTTATGTCGCCCTTCCAAGGAATCTCAAGAAGGCGCCACGTAATAGTACGCCTGTCCTATAGCTCAATTTCCAACTACACACCCTACTTTTGCAAGGTTTTATTACCCCCTAGACTGTTTTAAAGTACAACTATTTGTACCCTTAAAGTTTACATGGCAAATGTGTGTACTTCACTCTCCTTGGGAGAATGAGAAGCAAGAAAAAATGTTTTTCAATTATTTTTTGGCTTTTTACATTTTTAGTGATAAATATAATTTCTTACCTTTTTCTTTTTCTTTGTCTTTTCGTTCTTCGCATCCACTTTTTCATTGCTGTCAATAACTTACAACACTCGCTGACAAATTTTATGGCATTCTTATTTAATTATTATTTTAATGTGGAGCCTTGGCGTAGTTGGTAAAGTTGCTGCCATGTGATCAGGAGGTCACATATTCGAGCTATGGAAACAACCTCTTACATAAATGCAGGGTAAGATTGCATTTTGTGGTCCGACCATTCTCCGGACTCCACGCATAGCAGAAACTTAGTGCACCAATCTTTTTAAAGTATTTTGGTTAGTCTTCTTTCTTTTTATTTCCCTATCAAACACACAAATCACACTTTTATAAATAAAAAAAGTTATACATATGTGAAGAAAATCACTCAGATGTGGAAATATCCATCACCGGAAAATCTTTTTGCTGCAGGAAAAAATGGAGTTTTTGAAATTTCAAATTGGAAGAAGCCTTTTCTTACCCAGCAGACACACATATACTCACATAATTCAATACCACTTACCTCTTAATCATAAGAGGCATCATTTTTATGCCCTCATAATTATCGATATTAGAAACCATCCAAAATGCTATCACCGTAGTAGTCGTTTAAAGGCATCAAGCCTATCTTAGCATCAAAAGAAAAAAACAAAAGACAGACCGAGGGCCAAAAATTAGAACATGGGGTGAAACTTTATTTAGTTTAGTGGTGCCTAGATTAAATGAAAAAGAGAAAAAAGAAAGAAGAAAATAATGGAAAGAAAAGAAAAATAACTTTTTACTAAAATATACACTTGCCTAGAGCGTGTAGTTCACCCCCAAAAGAAATTTGTTATAGTATTTCAAGGGTTGATTAACTCTATTTATAGTTTGGAGGGGGGGGGGTTGATAAAGCCCTGCGAAGGTAGAGTGTATAGTTGGATATCCGACTATAGGTCGGGAGAGGGGGGGGGGGTACTTATGCATTTTTTCCATAAATAAATCGTATTTCAACTATGACTTATTGTTCTACCAAAATTGTAAATCATGGTTTAAATAATTAATTTTTACTAAACAAAGGTTAATCCTAGTTAAGAACAATATCCTCAGATATCAATATTAGAAAAAATAGATGATAAATATTTTTGGGGACAATAATGACATTGTGTGATAAATACCTTTAAATAATAAGAACAATAGTAGAGTGTCTGATATTCAATAAATAATAGTAAATGACGCTTAAGTAAGTGAGAGGAATAATTAAATCTACAAAGGGCGGAATAAATGAGTCTTCCACCTAACATTAATTGAACGATAAATTCTCAAATAATCGAAGATTTTCTCGGATCTGATGGTAAAAGATAAATAGTGAAAAATGAAATCTTGTATTGAGTGAAGACTGAATCGTTTTCAAAGTGTATTCTTTCAATTGAATCTTATGTGTCTCTCTTCTCTCTCCTTTTCCTATCTGTATGGGATCTCTTCCCAAGAAACCCTAATAGCACAAATATAAGGAATATTTGCTAGAATATTCACTAGAATATTCTTTCACATCCTATCTTAAAAAACAAGCTATTATAGTTCTATGGCCGGTACTCGACCCCGACCTTGATCCTTATTGAAACTTGACTTCGACTCTCCTTGACTCCACAACCATAGGCTAGTGTGGCTTCTCGGACAATCTTAAATGATGATATTAGGACCCTTTGCGTAATGTTACCTCCAATTGAATATTTGTAAAGCGGATTTTGACCTATACAGTTAGTCCCTTCATTTATTGAGGCTGGCCTCAAATTGACTTGATGAGTGGATTATGTTCGTTACGGTCAAAATGATTTGGCGAGTCGAACGGGTCGCAATGATTTACGCAAAGTGGCCAAATGGCCCTTCGCGGACCACAATTTTTAGCGTTGTGTTTTCCAAGACTCAGGATGATGTCATGATATCATGTATCATCATGATGCATATTCTCGATGTATTTTTCTTCGTTTTACGTGCGACTCCTGATTGGACTTTTTGCTTCGATTTTGGTGCTAGGTAATGATGAGTCGATTTCTCGATTATGATGCCTAAATCCTTATAAATAGAGGTAAGAGTGTGTAACTTGAAAGTTTATAGATTTTCCATATCTAAACCATATATCCCCTTCTTTCTCTCCCATTGTTTTATAATTTTCTTTTTCTGTTCCAGCAATTCTCGCCATTTTTAATCCTTCATTGTTCGTCACTCCTTTCTCTTCTGTAGATATATGTCTAATGTACCTTCTAAGTCTTAAACCTATTGTCACCGCCAAGGATAGAGGCTTCCCAACGGTGGAGGAGATAGTTCCTTGTAATCTTGATACTAGGTCTGACTTCTAGAATTGCTCAAAGCCGACCCTGAAACCTTTAAATCAATGATGAAAGAAGTCGATTTGATATAGCTTAAGGCTAAATATGGCCTTCCCAACCACGTCGAGTTGATCCCTCCCGAGTGGAATGCAGTGTAGGTTCATCTCAATAGGTATTGTGCCTTCCATGTCTACCCCATCCACATCGACTGCACTCTTCCTATCCTTCCACTGGCAGAGGCGTTCTGTCTCTATTACGTCATTTGCGCAGCTTAGCTCGTGCCGTATACTTATATACTCTTGAGGATGCTTACCAAGTTTGTAGATCTATCCACGGTCGAGCTCACACTTCAACATTTGATGCACCTATTTGCGCCCAGCTTTTATAGGGGGATGATGTTGAATCTTCACCATCGAGGAGGTAAGTTCTTGGTGGGGAAAATGGACGACAAGGCTAACCGCAAATTCTAGCTCAACTACTTCTTTGTGAGAACTGAGGACGTGGTGGCCAATACCGATCGTTTTCTTGAGGCTTGGAATCGTACTCGTAAGTACATGACTTCTTCACTTGTTGAATATTTGACTTCTTACTATGTTTGTCCATGATTCTAACCTTCTGCCCATTTGGTGCAGCTACACGCTCACCGCTCCCTTTGGTCAATGAAATTTTTGACTGGGTGGGTTGGCTTCTTCCTCATATCATGGGGATATGCGAGTGGTTGAGCTTCGTAAAAAGGTTTGGACCACATCTTCCCTTGACTTGTAAGTTATTTTGATCATTGGTTCCTCCGTTATTTCCCTTTTTGGGTTCACTTTTGCTGATTCTTGCTTTCTTTTTATTTTCCTTAATTTTAGCCTGGGGGTCCTCGAAGAAATCAAAAACTCACACCCCCGCATTCCGAAAGAGGCAGAATGCAAAGGCCTATGCTTTCGCCCCCTCCTCGACGGTATACTATTCAACTCATGCACGAGTTCCTCTTTTGATTGTTGCTGCCTCCGCTCGTGCCTCAGACCCTCATATTGGTGCGTCTCATCCTGCTCCCTCTTCTACCTCTTTATTATATTGTCTTATAGATGAAGACGAGGAGGATTCGACCACTAGTGAGGAGGATTTGATGCTTCATAAGAGGAGGTCTGTTGATACTAGTGATGGGGTCGCCCGAGCCGTCTGTGTGAGACAACAGCCATTTTCATCGAAGATGAGGTCGAGCCATTGTTAGAGATTCCAAGTTTGACATAATCCATCCGACATTGCTGCGTCTCTCCCTTTCGTGATGATGAAGACTGAAGGGCCAACCACTGGAGTTTTCAAAACTTTGCAACAAGAGGAGTCGTCGACTTTGCGGCCAGTTGGTGATGCTTCTTTGCCAGTCAATGAGAGAGGCAAAGGTTATTAGAAGGGTTATGAGACCGACTTAGATATTGATACCGGCGACCTGCAGATGATGGAGGATGGGTTTAGTCAACTTGAGTTAAGGTTGGAGGCATCCACGAGGACTATCGCGATCCCTGTGGATCGTGATTACTAAGGAATACGGAGGATGTAGTCCCAAGTCTCGACTCCCTTTCTTCTGAGATAGAGGGAAAGAACCATAAAGAGTTGGATGACGTTGCTCTGTCGAGGAGCATTGCTGGTCTCACCCTTAAAGTGAGTGCTTAGTGGTCTATTCTTCTCTTTTTGTGCTTTTGTTTTTGTTTCTGACTCATTTTTTTCTTTTTCTTATCGTAGACAATGATTTTAGAGATTGAGAGAACCCGAAGAGAGGAGAGGCGTATGGGTAATTTCTGTGAGATATAATTATAAGTAGTGTGAGTACCAATGCAAGTATCGGGAATTTTGCTAGTGACTTGATGAGAAAGGCAACATGCAGGCCCTTTGAGTTGAGTTGAAGGAGAAAGATGAGAAGCTAGTAAAGCCTATTAAGAAATGCAGCATCCTCAAGAGGACGTTGAGGAGTAAGGAAGAGGATCTTGAATTCAGCAAGGGCATAGAAGTTCAGTGCAAAGACCTTCAAGTGCAGGTGGTTGAGCTGCATAGTCAATGAAAGAATGTCAGCTTCAGATGCATGGCCTTAGTAGTGAAGTTTCTATGAAGCAAAGCGAGCTTGAGAAAGCGAAATCTTTCCTCTTGGATGCTCAGAGGAGATTGGAGATGCTTGAGTTAGAGAACATCACCCTTTAGGCCGAGTGGGAGAACTACCTGCCCATAGCAAAAGCTAAGGAGGACTGACTAGAAAGAAGGGTTGGAGAGCTAAAGAAGGATAACGCCCTCCTTCATGGTCAGGTGGTTACATTGGAAGCTGAGAAGGCTCAACTACTTGCATAGCGCACTTTCTCTCATACTTCAGAATTTTCCAACATTTCTCGAGCATAGTATGAGTAATAGATTCAAGACAAAAATTAATTGGATATATATTGATATTAGCGTAAGGCAAGACCAATTTTCAAGGTCACCTCGAGAATGTTCGTGTTAAAGCCCGTGAAACTTGATTCGCTTGCAGGTATGATCCTGCTACTCTTGAGGGGGATGTAGCTATGATGAGGGAATAGATCGTCTTGAAGAGGATGCTTGGTATGATACCGCTTATCTCAGGGGAATGGACATAATGAGTGGGGATGACCGATGTGGTAAAGAAATCAGTGGCCAAGGTGGTGAATGCATAGAAAGTCATTGATGGTGGTGATCAATAATTTTTTTCTTCTCTTTTTGTAAATTTTTTGGGCATCTTCACGAACCTTTGTAAAAAATATTTTAAGTATGAAATGCTAGTTTTTTTACATCTACTTCTTTTCATGTGGTTTGTTTTCCGTACTTGTATGTTATTTCTTCTGTTGCTTGTGTTCCTTGGCTCTTTCTTTGTGCGTCAAAACATGGCCCAAATCGTCGACTTATTTGGTCGTGATCTCTCATTAAATTGTGGCCAAGGGTTGATAGGTGTTTGTTAGAGCGAGGTCGAACATAACCTTTTGTTTAAACTGTGACCGATGGTCGGTATATGCTAGATTGAACTAGGTCGAGTATAGCTTGAATTTAGTTGTGGCCGATGGAAAATAGGTGTTAGTTCAAACAAAGTTGAATATAACCTGGATTTGTTATGGCTGAGGGACAGTAGGTGTTAGTTCGAACAAGGTCAAATATAACGTGAATTTAATTATGGACGAGGGTTAGCAGGTGTTAGTTCGAACAAGGTCGAACATAACTTGAATTTAATTATGGCCGAGGGCCACTAGTTCAAACAAGGTCAAACATAACCTGAATTTAATTTTGGCCGAGTGCCAGTAGTTCGAATAAAATCGGACATAACCTGAATTTAATTATGGCCTAGCGCCACTAGGTGTTAGTTTGAACAACGTCGAACGTAACCTGAACTCCAGAAAGATGTGTTGATAAGTTTAAAGTTTATGGCCTTGACATTGTTTCTTTAGTTACATACTTGGAGAAATTTACAGATTTTTTGGGTATTGGCTGGCATTCCAGTCCCAGTCCCAATCTATTTAGTCCATCATTTGTTGACCTGGAGAGTATTTGAGATTTCGAGAATTAAACTACCAATCACGACCTTGCCTTCACGTACTTCGACTTAAAGTGTCCCCTTCTTCACCTTGTTAAAAACCTCCTTGAGAAAAACCAAATGGGACAAAACTCGAGTGAGGGAAAAAAGAGTACGACTTTAGAGACACTTTATTTCTTAAAAATTGAAGTATTTGATGTGGCTAATATTTTAGTTGTTTGGTAGTAGATTTTCTTCCATTATTTCTAGTTGGATTTACCCTTTATTTTCTTTTGCTGTGATTTCTTATGGACCGTCCCAATTTTTTCCAAGCTTGCCTTCCTTGTGTCGCATCCTATTTTTTCGTGAAAGCGAGTTTCGATATCGTGACAACTCCTTTTCGAATGAGAGATAGAGTGATAAAAGAATAAGAGTCGTCACCTAATGATTGTTTTAGGTGCATTAGGGCACGTATTATCCAGATTAACTCTGTTTGACTAGTCAACACCACCAAATATCAAGTAGGGGATCAAATTACCTCAAAGAGAAGGTGTTAGGCACTCTTCGAGGTCCACAATTGTGAGTCCATGCCAAACTTAAGATTATGTGCATTACAATGAAACTAAGTGATCAAATAAACAAAAAGGAATTAAAGGTCAAAGAATTTTATTGCAACATGATTAGTACAGATCTTAATACGAATACAGGGATACACCTATTTAGATCTAATAGCAACATATAAAAGAGGGGAAGGGAGTTTCCTAAGTTTTTTAGCCTAAAGGATCACCCCGTGCAACATAAATAATACTTCTTAACTCCCTTAAGGTGGGGAGTTACTCATATTATTCAGCGGGCACATACTATCATCTCCTGCTGCGCGATCACTATGTTAAAGCTTTTTTACCTGAAGTGCAATGACTCAATTCTAAGTCATGCTTTATGCGTGCACTACTCATCCCATTCCTATGGTATAAGAGGTGCTGGATCTCTACTTGGGTGGTTCTAGACCTTATTTAGGTTGCTCAGAAATGCCAAAACTAGGTGACAAGCAACACACATATTGGACTTCAAATATGTGCAGTTAAGGGCTCAAGCTAGCGTCCACATTTAAGCAACAGGTGTACTCGAAACATGTTTTTATGTTAGGATGTCCAGACTTAAGAACCTTAAGCTGTATAGATATGATTTCTATGTGACTTTGAACTAAAAAATACATGTAATTTTAGGTGCAGGGTGCTGATTATCTCCAAATAATTATACGATTAATGCATGCTGATTTGAGGTTGCACATTTCCAGTTATTTAAGCTACAGATGCTGTGTATAAGTGATTTACGCGCTAAGTGATAGTGAAATCTATTGGAGAAAAACCCAGAATTGATCATGCTTTTGACTGTGGCCTAAGTGAGCAATAAAAAATGTTGAGAAGTGCATCATTAACAATTATTAAGGCGAATAATTATATCCTATAGACATGATCTCTCACAATTAGCACTTGGAGCAAATTTTATTGTTATGCTTTAACCCTATAGAAATGTTTTCTAGGTGAACAGTGCGATGTAGTAGCAAATGAAATGATTAACATCCAATTGGCCTGATTTCTGGTGGATATGCTGCAGAAATGCATATCGGAGGAAAGTTCAACGATATTTATTTCCAATGGCGGGTTTTCTAATAACATGTAGGAACAAGGATAATTGAAGCATTTGAGCATGCTTTTCTAGTAAACAAGTTATGTGAGTGTGTGCTTCTCCTAATAATATGATTTATACATTGTATATGGATATTGAATGGCATATCTAGCAAATAAATATCCAATCTTATAGGCATGTTTTCTATCCTTACATGCAAACATCATAATTTACCTATTCCCCCTTTTACTATCACTACAATTATTTAGTACAAAGTTATTACAGTCCCAATAATGAATAAGATTACAAATATTACACACATAATTACAATAGCCCACAACAGTCCTAAAAATAATACCCAGCACTGTCTGGGCCTTCAACAATTCTCTCGTGGTATACCTAGATTTTCAAAAAGGAACCATATTCCTCAGCCTAACTTTGAATCCATAGAAGAGCTTAAAGACAAATCATACAACCACAGATCTATCATATTACCAGGCATTAAAGCACTTAAACCAACTAGCTTACATGTTCATTAGACAATATGAAGAAGGAATTGAGATAATTCAGGTTTCAGTAGCAGGGGGAGTGACTAAAGACCCAAATCTTAGTGTGTCGGAGCTCACAAGGGCCTCAAATGGACCCAAATAGTGCTCACACTAGGGAGGTTAGTAGTAAGAGCCTTGGCAGACTTGGTTTTCATATGGCTAAGAATGAGAGATTCAGGATATCATAGGTAACAGATGAGGGGCAATAGATAATGGTTAAGGGACAGAAGCTAAGGGGATACACTTATAACATAAGGTAGACATAGCAAGTTTCAGAACACATAGAAACTAATAAAATAGGTCATACAACCTAAAGGCTAGTTCAGCAGGCATTTAGAATCAGGTTCAACACTTAGTAAAATAACACATAGACAGTCACATATTGAAAGGGTTAGGGAAAAACAATTTTGTAGGATAGACAAAGATTATCATACGCAGATTCATAATATTAAAAGTTGAAACCTAAAAGGTCCAATTATGCTAAGAATACATCCCGGTGTCATAAGAAAAACATATTAATTCTCAACAGGAAGAAACAACACTTAGACGTGATATGGGAACACACATTGTGACCAGTCAAGTGATCACTGAAGGAATATGGAATTAAGTGAGCCAAAGACATGTTGAGGGATATATTAGCAGGGAAGCAAGATCATAAATAGATAAAAGAAAGGTCTTAAAACATATTAGAACACATAAATATGCAAAACAATCATTCCAGAGATTAAGAACATAGCGGAAAAGTAAACTCATATCAAATAGAAAATGTAGGTATTCAAGCATTGACCAGTAGACTAATTAACTAAATAAGGTCGAGGTTATGCTAGGTATTCGTCATGAAACAGTTCAATCATAGTAGGGGAAACAAAAGTTGGTATACCTGTTCTAAAATATTAAATAATCACTAAGGGGGTATGGTATTAAATGAGCATGCTGACTGACAAAATAGTAGAGAATCAAGTTTCCTGTTATTACAGATGTGAGACATTCATTACAAAGATTCAGGACAAAGTAGGTAATCATATTCATAAACTCTCAGGTATCAATACAATAGCCAAACGAGCTTAGGAAGGTTCATATTATCCAAGCTGGACATAGACAATCTCAGAACTAGAAGCATTGGGAGAAGTTGAATGCTAAAGAGATTTAATGCGAGTGTAACGTTAACATAGTTGTGCATAAAAGTATCCCAAAAACACACTAAGCCATATATTTCATAAGAGAGAGAAACTGCAGAATAGAGACACATAAAGAATGAAATTGCAAAAGTCAAGCGACTTATTAGTTAAACGGACAATAATAAAGAATAAAAAATCCACAAGAACCAAAAATCTTAAAGTTCCCAAGAGCTTCAAAAGAACCCCGGGCAATGCTCGCACCAAGAGAAAGTTAGAACAATAGAATATCAGTTGCCTTAGCTTTTAGCAGGCCAAAACAAAGTACAAAATAAGAGAATGAGGGGATCACAAAAGAATGCTCTAATTCTTTAGTAAAAGTATCTCGATTAAAGTGTATCTCAAAGAGGAATGGTGAAGGGTTTATATAGTAGTAAAATTGTATGAGTAAACATGAAAAAAAGTAAATTAAACCTAATATAAGGTATGAAAGCATGCAAAGTTGATTCAGATCAATTTAGGAGAGAAAACGGGTAAACCCTAGTTCTCTAGAGAGAAAACACAAATCGATAGAGATCTCACTAAATCGGACTCCAACATAGCATGATACTGAGTGTATTTAGATAAAATAATGCTCATAATCAAAGGTTCAAGCCACGTTAGGCCTATCTCAGAAGATCTAACTTTCCAAACTTAGGCAAACACCTAAGTAACACCATAAATAGATGACTAGTAGTGAGGGGAGATCAATAAGGTAAGTGAACCAATGATTGATTCCATTTTAGAGTCGAATTTGCAGAGGTTGAGAGATGCAGCAAATGGGTTCGTAGAAGAAGGGGGAAGGTTCGAGAGAGTGTGAAGGCAGTTGTAAAGAGACAAATGAGTCACTAGAATTTATGTGGGGGATATAAGGAGAGTGGGGGAAAATGTTATGAGTTGTTAGTCAATTTTGATCAACGGCTGAGATTTTATCAGGCTGGGATTATTTTATTGTTGGACTGGGTTGTGGAATTAGGCCATTTGAAGTGGGCTTAGGGGTTATTGGGCTATTTTGGTCTGAAAATTGGCTCAAAGTTTGGATCAGCCTTTTAAATACAAATAATTTATCAATATATTTTTAAAAATAATTAGTAAATGAATATAAAATATTTTTTATGCACTAAAATTATTTAAATAATTCTTTTGTATTATAAATAGTTAAAAATATAATTTGACACAAATAATATAAATAAGGAGCATTTGTATATGAATATAGGCTGTTATTAAAAACTGTGCAAATAGCTTTAAAATAATAATGTAATTATATAAAATAAAGTAAAAGTATTATCAGACATATATGAGGATATAAAATACTTCCTCCGTTTCAATTTATGTGAACCTATTTGACTGGGCACGAAGTTTAATATTTAGGGGAAGACTTTGGCCATGTCACTTAAATCTGTAGCAAGTGACGAAAATACCCTTAAAGACCCACTGATTACCTTTTATGTGGAAAATACAGTAAAAAGAAATAAACAGTTAGAACACTCCAACGAGTCCCATTTCTTCTTACATATTAATTGAGGTGTCCATTTCCCCGTACTTTACTCCTATATCAGCTTTAAGCTGCAGTTTCAAAGTTATAAACTAGTCTTCTTTTTTCCCTTCTCTATTTCACATACTTGTATCAGAAAAATTAGAATTCCTCTTTTATGTCTCTCTAGCTTACCCGAAAGAACCAATTTTCAATTTGTGGAAGAATAAGGTTTTTTACAGATCTCTCTGCAAACTAGGTTTGTTAAGCAAATTTTATGTGAAATTACTTCTATTCCCAAATTTCCAATTTTGTAATGAAATTAGTCATATTGATGTGATAGTTTTTCTTTTTTAAAAAGTTTGTTAACTGCAAATTAGCCGCTGCTATTTCGAATAATTGAAATGATGGCGTTAAATTTTTTCTTTGTTTGTGGTGCCAAACAAATTTTTAGTTTAAGTGAAAAGCTTATGTGTCTAAATAGATTATTGCTTCTCTTTGATATTTATCCTTATTTTTCACTGTTGCATATGGAATAAAAAAACATGAGTGATTCACAATCAAATTTAGCTACTCCTAATACAAAGAGACAGACTAAAAATAGAGGAACGTCAAGCAATTGCAGAATGGATTTTATGTTAGTATTATGATCAATAACTTTCATGTCGAATAATTTGGATTTAAACTACATGAGCGGAAGCTAACCTGAATTCATATGTGGAATTTGATGAACCTCCTTTGATGATTGTCGTTATGTTCTTGTGAATTCCTTGATCCTTCCTTCAAGATTCTTGAAGTTGTATGTCACCACAAATGCCTCACAAGACTCAAAACAATATATGTGAATTGTTCACAATAGTAAGGTTATGACAATAATCAAATTTGGAGTATGGTTTTCCACACTATTTGCAAGACAACAATGGATTGTTTACTCTTGATTCAATGGAAGGAAGAAGAGCTTGTCTTGCACTAATGTGGGAACCATAACCCCCACTTAATAACAAATGAGTTACATAACCCAAGAGTCACAAGAGTTACATAACTCAAGAGTTACAAGAGTTACATAACTCAAGAGTCACAAGCATGTAACCATGGTTACATATATGTAACCTTAGTTAGCCCATCATTAACTAAGTTTACCCTTTTGGGTATCTACACATTAGTCCTACACTTTATATGACAATACATTGGCCCCCTTAACCTTATGTCCATAAGACCACATAATTAGGCCAAACCAAAAGATAGCACATAACATATAATTTATCTATATATTGTTCATATGTATGTAGATATAAGTCCATATATCTAGATATAAATCCATATATCTTACAATCTCCCACTTGGACGAGATACACATACATATGTACAAACCCTAGTATTATATGTTACAAAATAACCTTAGAAGCTCAAAATTGCTATCACAATAAAATCGTCATGAACAATCCGGTCCATCAATTATACCAACATAGGACCTAAGAGCTCGTCGTTACTCATTCGTAATTAGAACCAATCATAGATCACGTATATCAATATAACCAACGACATGGATCAAGTGTAGGTATGTAGCATGGAAATAACATAAAGTGTGGTCAATAGAATGTCTATTTCCAACTGGTTCTCTTTATTGAGATCAAACATAAACTGTAAGAGTACAAAAACTTTAAACTGAATATCTGCGCAGATATAACTGAATTACTGAATATAATGAACAATACATAAATGTGCAATACAAACTCCCACTAAAATACATAATCCTTATCTGATTTGACACCCATACAAGCAATATGCTCATGAAATACTTTTGGTGTCAATCCCTTAGTGAGCGGATCCGCAAGTATGGAGTTTGTACTTATGTACTTAATGCACAATTGTCCATTTTGTACTCTTTCTTTAACATCCCGAAATTTGACGTCCTTATGTTTTGCTTTCGTCAAATTATTGTTGTTGTTAGACTAAGTGGCAAAATCGGAGTCGGTATACCCGATGATCTCAAACTAGTCCGAACTCCGATATGTAAGCATGTAATCCTTTGTTCTATGTATGTACCTCATGACCCTTTTGGCTGCCTACCAATGGTCCATACCCGGATTGCTTAGATATCTGCCTAACATCCCAACAATGTATGCTATATCAGGTCATGTACATACCTGAGCATACATCAGACTACCTACCGCCGAAGCATAAGGCGTCTTCTGCATTTCCAAAATTTCATAATTTATTATTTGGGCACTGTTTGAGACTAAACTTGTCTCCCTTAGCAACAGGGGTGTTGCCTGGTTTACAATCCTGCATGCCAAATCTTTTCAGAACCTTATCGATATAGCCCTTTTGTGACAGACCGAGAACGCCTTTGGAGCAATCTCGTCGTATCTGAATTCCTAATACAAAAGAAGCTTCACCAAGATCTTTCATTTCAAATTTCTTTGAAAGAAATTTCTTAGTTTCAAGTAATAATGCTATATCGTTACAGGCAAGCAGTATGTCTTCGACATTTAAAACCAGAAAAATATACTTACTCCCACTGAACTTATGGTATATACAGTCATCAGCAATATTTGGTTCAAAACCAAAAGATGTAACGACTGCATGAAACTTATAATACCATTGACGAGAAGCTTGCTTGAGCCCATAGATGGATTTCTTTAATTTGCAAACCTTCTTCTCTGATTCATCCGAAACAAAGTTTTCAGGTTGCACCATATAAATTGTTTCCTCAATGTCACCATTGAGAAACTCTGTCTTAATATCCATTTGATGAAGCTCAAGATCAAAATGTGCTACTAATGCCATTATAGTCCTGAAAGAGTCTTTCGATGAAACTGGAGAGAAAGTCTCTTTATAATCAATGCCTTCCTTCTGAATGTAGCCTTTTGCGACAAGACGAGCTTTGTACTTAATAACATTGCCCCCTGAATCCCTTTTGGTTTTAAAAATCCATTTAAAACCAATAGGTTTCGTACCTTCGGGCAATGTAACAAGCTCCCAAACGTCATTATCGCTCATAAACTTCATCTCATCATTCATGGCATCAATCCACTTTTGAGAGTTAGAACACTTTATGACTTGATGGAAGTTGATTGGATCATCTTCCTCAAGTCCAATATCACTTTCTTGTTCTTGAGGAAATACAACATAATCATCCGAAATTGCATTTCTCCTCTCTCTAGTGGATCTCCTTAATGGCATTTCAGTTACTTGAGGTTGTTGAGTTTGATTTTGATTAGTTATATCAGGGTCCTGATGGGGGAGATTTTCGAGATTGTCTTGAACCGGAGTTGTGTGATCCGTGTCAGGAAGACTAAGATCAACAACTTGAGGGAAAGACACATGTTCTTCCTCAAAGACAAAATCTCTAACAACTTTATCTCCCCACCCCCCAAACTCAATATCCTCAAAGAACCTAGCATTACCCGTCTCAAAAAATAGTTCTAGAAGTGGGATCATAAAACTTAAAACCCCTGGTTTTTCAGAGTATCCAACAAAATAGCTACTAACCGTCTTAGCATCCAGTTTCTATTCATTTGGCCTATAAGGCCTTGCCTCAGCTGGACAACCCCAAATGTGAAAATGCCGAATACTGGGCTTATGCCCAGTCCAAAGTTCATATGGGGTTTTGATTGTAGCTTTAGGTGGAAATCTATTAAGAATATAAGCTGCGGTTTTTAATATGGATTGGGACTTTTCATGAATAAGATATAGGTACCCATAACGAGAGTAATCGTCTATGAATGTGATAAAGTATTGTTGACCATTCCGACAAGGAGTTGGAAATGGCCCACAAATATATCCGTATGTATCAATTCAGAGACGTCCGAAGCTCTTTTAGCACTTAATCTAGTCTTGTTTGTTTGTTTTCCCTTGATACACTCATAACAAAATTTCCGAATTTGAGAAATCAAGAGAATCAAGAATTCCATCTGACATGAGTTTCTGAATTCTTTGAATGGATATGTGACCCAAACGTTTATGCCAGAGTGATATAGAATTCTCATTAGTTAATTTCCTTTTAGTACCACTTAAACTTGTATGCAAAGTTTCTTTATTTGAAGTTATTGTATCAACCAAATATAAGCTATCAAATGTTGATAAAACACCAGTACCAAGAAGATTTGAATTCTGAAAGAGACTAACTTTATTATCCCCAAATGTACATTTATAACCGGATATGTCCAATTGGGGAACCGAAAATTAAATTCCGTCTAAAAGACGGTACAACAAAAAAGTCTCATCCAAATCTAAATGAAAACCGGTTTAAAACAACAGCCTAAATTTGCCAATAGCTTCAACTGGCACCTTCTTGCCGTCACCCACATAGATGTATCTTTCACCATCATTTGGTTTTCGGCAGTTGAGGCAACCCTGCATAGATATCCTTATGTGAGCAGTAGAATCTACCCACCAAGTATCCTTAGGTACCGAAATTAAATTAACTTCAGAACAAACAAGAGAAAGAAATGTATCCTTTTTCGCACGCCAGGCATGGTACATGGTACAGTCTTTCTTCACATGATCAGTCCCATTACAGAGAAAGCAACCTAATTCAGTAATTTCAACCTTAGGTTCCTTATGTTACTTAATCTTGGGCCTTACAACCGCAACTTCCTTACCTTTCCTCTTCTTAGTTTCCTTAGAAGAGGATGCCAAATGAGCACTTTCAGTCTTATCTTGCTTAATCCTTTCCTCTTCTTGCACACAGTGTGAAATGAGCTCGTTAAGAGTCCATTTCTCCTTTAGGCAGTTGTAACTGACCTTAAACTGATTAAAGTGCGCAGGAAGAGATATCAAAACAAAGTACACAAGCAGTTCCTCAGGTAAATCCAGCTTGAGTGACTTAAGTTTCGAAGCAAGATGAGACATTTCCAAAATGTACTCCCGAATGTTTCCCTTGCCCTTATACCTCATGGAAACAAGTTTACTCAATAGCGTACTTGTTTCCGCCTTTTCGTTTTGCATAAAACGCTGTTCGAGGTTTTCAAGGAAAACTTTGGCAATAGGTTCATCATTCATAGTGCCCCTGAATGATTCTGGAATTGCACGCTTCATGATCATTAGACTCATGCGATTCGAGCGTTCCCACTTCTCCATCACCCTCCTGTCATCAGGAGAGGATGTATCCTCGAGAGGAGTAGGTTGCTTGGTCCGAAGTGCTAAGTCAAGATCCATGCAACCGAGAACGATCAGTACATTCTCTTTCCATTCCTTAAAATTTGTGCCGTTAAGCACAGGGATGCTATTGATATTGGCAGAGATCATAGAAGCAGAAGAATTTACTGAAAATAGAACAAGAGGATTACTAAATACACGCGTACAAATACTTGAACTTTAACTTTATAGATTCAAAATTAGGCATTTCCCATTACAAGATACCTAGCACAACATTGATTTTAGTCTTTGGACAGAAAAACAACTTGTAAGTGGTACTCTTGGTGTAGTGATCAAACATAGACAATAAACTCCTGTCAAATATTAAACCTTCCTTTGGGCCGATTTAATATTCACATGGAAAACCAAATAATCGTCTCATATTTACCACCACAAGAATGTTCGAATTCCTGCCAAATAACACCTTCCTTTGGGCCGGTGTTAAACGCATGGAAGACTAACATCCACAGTCATCTTATATTTTAAAATTAATCAATCTACATAATAGAGGTTACTTTGGAAACATAATGCTTCAATTGAATAACTAAAATATTAGATGCTATAAACTTTAGTTCCTTAAGCCATTTTATGAATCTTAACTTAATGTGCTACATGTTTTGATGTGTAACACTTGAATATTAATCGTTGTTAACTGAATCGGACAATTCTATATATTATAATTAGAATTGATGGACTTTAAAACAATTAACATTCAGTGAAACTTGAGAGAGTTGAAACGTTTTTAACCTTACTGGACAAAAATAATCGATTGAAAGCAATAGACAATCGATTATCTTTGGCTTAAAGAAAAATTTTTCATCTACTGGACCAACACAATCGATTGTTTTGGTTTATATAAAATTTTTTAAGTCTCTGGACCAACACAATCGATTGTCAAATCCAGACAATCGATTGTTTTGGTTTTTATGAAAAATTCTTTAAGTTACTGGACCATACACAATCGATTGTCAAAACTAGACAATCGATTGTATGGTATAATTTAAAACGTTTCAACTCACTGGACCATGACAATCGATTGTCTGGATCTGACAATCGATTGTCTGGTGTTCCAAAAAAACTGCCAGAATACTAAAAGTCACCGACAATGGATTGTGTAAGGCAACAATCGATTGTCTGAAGGCAGTGACAAAAATTTTCCAGAATAACACATGATTTTCAACATGAATCTTTAAACATGAAAACATATTATTTACCAACTAAATCATGCTATATACAACGTTTTAACATGATATTAAAACATCAAACTGAATCATAACATAACATTCATAAGTTCATGCTATCATGTTATTTCATGGTAGAATTTCATAAACAAAATTCTTATAAAAATTAAACATGAATCCTAACATAACATGAATCTTATGAACATCCAAATTATCCAAAAATGAAGGGTGGCTCTGATACCAATTGTTAGTATTATGATTCCTACTAAAGACAATAACCTTCATGTCGAATAATTTGGATTTAAACTACATGAGCGGAAGCTAACCTGAATCCATATGTGGAATTTGATGAACCTCCTTTGATGATTGTCCTTATGTTCTTGTGAATTCCTTGATCCTTCCTTCAAGATTCTTGAAGTTGTATGTCACCACAAATGCCTCACAAGACTCAAAATAATATATGTGAATTGTTTACAATAGTAAGGTTATGACAATAACCAAATTTGGAGTATGGTTTTCCACACTATTTGCAAGACAACAATGGATTGTTTACTCTTGATTCAATGGGAGGAAGAAGAGCTCGTCTTGCACTAATGTGGGAACCATAACCCCCACTTAATAACAAATGAGTTACATAACCCAAGAGTCACAAGAGTTACATAACTCAAGAGTCACAAGCATGTAACCATGGTTACATATATGTAACCTTAGTTAGCCCATCATTAACTAAGGTTACCCTTTTGGGTATCTACACATTAGTCCTACACTTTATATGACAATACATTGGCCCCCTTAACCTTATGTCCAGGCCACATAATTATGCCAAACCAAAAGATAGCACATAACATATAATTTATCCATATATTGTTCATATGTATGTAGATATAAGTCCATATATCTAGATATAAATCCATATATCTTACATTTTAAAGTAAAGCAAAAATGGAGGTGCTATTTATGGCTCTATAAAGCAAGCAAATATTCTGTTCCATGCTTCAAAGAGTACTGTGCCTCAAATTTGGAATCAAACAAAATTGTGTGTTAACTAACGGCACTATATTAGATGTATCTACTAATCTTGCAGGAAGAGTTGGAAGAAAGCGAGTTCACTTTGACCTTAATTTAGTCAAAGAAGCTCCTCTTTGTAGCCAAAAAAAATATTCAATCTTTGGCTTGTGTGTTGGATATGCCAACAACAGCGGTCTTTCGGTGTATCAAAGAAGGAGTCATCAGGTCACATACCAATGCCATAAAACCTTATTTGACGGAGGAAAACAAAAAGGCAAGGCTTCAATTTTGCTTGTCAATGATCGAGTCCGGTACACTCCATTCAAATCCTTTATTTTTTGACATGTTTAATTTTGTTCATATCCACGAGAAATGATTTTTTCTATCCAAGAAATCTGAATGATACTATCTTCTCCCCGAAGAATAAGAGCCGAACCCATATAGAGCATGCAAAAATAAGAATTTCATAGCGAAAGTTATGTTTATGGCTGAAGTTGCACGTCCTAAGTATGATGAAGATGGATTTGAATATTTTTCAAGAAAAATAGCAATTTCCCTTTTGATGTCAAGGAACCAACAAGAAGAAATAGCAAAAATCGAGTTGTTGGAACTTTGGAAACGAAACCCATTTTATCTGTTAATAAAGACGTGACTAGAACTTGTTTAATTGAAAATGTTCTTCTTGCCATTCGATCAAAGTGGCCACTTTCATGGTCAAATGACCCTATTTTTATACAACAAGATGATGCAAGAATTTACCTAGGTGTTAATGACGTAGAATTTAATGAGGCTGCTCGACAAAGTGAATTCGATATTAGGCTATGCTTTAAACCTCCTAATAGTTCAGATCTAAATATTTTGGAGCTCGGATTTTCTAGAGCTATTCAATCACTTCAGCATAAAATGGCTCCTTCAACTATTGATGAGTTAAAAAATGCGGTTTAAAGTTCTTTAAATGAGATGAAAGTTGATCGATTAAATCACGTGTTTCTAACTTTACATTCTTGTATGGTTGAAGTGATGAAGGACAAAGGAGGGAACAACTACAAGGTGCCACAAATGAAAAAGGACAAACTAGAGCAAGAGGGAAATGTTAGGATTATGATTCCTACTAAAGACAACAACCTTCATATTGAATAATCCGGAATTACAACTACATGAGCGGAAGCTAACCTGAATCCATATGTGTGGAAATTTATGAACCACCTTTGATAATTGTCCTTGATTCCTTTTGAACCTCTTGATCCTTTCTTCAAGTTTCTTGAAGTTTGTATGTTACCACAAGAATGAATCCATAAGATTTAACAATATGAGAATTGTTACACAATAACAATAATATGACAATGATCAAATTTGGCTTATGGTTTTCCACCCTATTTGCAAGACAATAGACAATATGGTTCTTGATTCAATGGGAAGAAGAAGAACTTGTCTTGCTAAAGAATGGGAACCATAACCCCACTTTATAACTCTAGGAGTTACATAACCCAAGAGACAAGAGTTACGAGACAAAATTTATGTCTTGAGTTATGTCTTGCAAGAGTTACAAAACTCAAGAGTCACAAGCATTCATGTAACCATAGTTACATTTGTAACCTTAGTTAGCTCATCATAAACTAAGGTTACCCTTTTGGGTATCTACACATTAGTCCTACATTTTAGTATGACAACACATTGGCCCCTTTAACATAATGTCCATAAGACCACATAATTAGGCCAAACTAAAAGATAGCACATAACATATAATTATCCATATATTATTCATATGTGTGTAGATATAAGTCCATATATCTAGATATAAATCCATATATCTTACAATCTCCCACTTGGACGAGATATACATACATATGTACAAACCTTAATATATATGTTACAAACCTTAGGTGCACAAAATTGCTATCACAATAAAATTGTCATGAACAATCCGGTCCATCAATCATACCAACATAGGAACTAAGTGCTCGTCGTTACTCATTCGTAACTAGAACCAATCATAGATCACGTATATCAATATAACCAACGACATGGATCAAGTGTAGGTATGTAGCATGGAAATAACATAAAGTGTGGTCAATAGAATGTCTATTTCCAACTGGTTCTCTTTATTGAGATCAAACATGAACTGTAAGAGTACAAAAAACTTTAAAACTGAATATCTGCAGATATAACTGAATTACTGAATTTCTGAATATAATGAACAATTATATAAATGTGCAATACAAACTCCCACTAAAATACATAATCCTTATCTGATTTGACACCCATACAAGCAATATGCTCATGAAATACTTTTGGTGTCAATCCCTTAGTTAGCGGATCCGCAAGCATGGAGTTTGTACTAATGTACTCAATGCACAATTGTCCATTTTTTACTCTTTCTTTAACAACCCGAAATTTGACGTCCATATGTTTTGCTTTCGTCAAACTACTGTTGTTATTAGCATAAAGGACTGCTGATCTGTTGTCACATAATAGCCTAAGAGGCTTCTGAATAGTATCAACAATACGCAGTCCACCAACAAAATTCCGCAGCCATAATGCCTCATTGGATGCTTCATAACATGCCATAAACTCCGCTTCCATGGTGGAAGTGGCTGTAAGAGTTTGCTTAATGCTTCTCCAAGAGATAGCACCACCCGCAAGCATGTAAATATAGCCTGAAGTAGACTTCAAACTATCCTGAAATCCAGCAAAATCGGAATCGGTATACCCAATGATCTCAAGCTGGTCCGATTTCCGGTATGTAAGCATGTAATCCTTTGTTCTCTGTAAGTACCTCATGACCCGTTTGGCTGCCTTCCAATGGTCCATTCCCGGATTGCTTAGATATCTGCCTAACATCCCAACAATGTATGCTATATCAGGTCGTGTACATACCTGAGCATACATTAGACTACCTACCGCCGAAGCATAAGGTGTCTTCTGCATTTCCGAAATTTCATAAGAATTGTTTGGGCACTGTTTGAGACTAAATTTGTCTCCCTTAGCAACAGGGGTGTCGCCTGGTTTACAATCCTGCATGCCAAATCTTTTCAGAACCTTATGATATAAAACTTTTGTGACAGACCGAGAACGCCTTTGGAGCGATCTCTTAGAATCTGAATTCCTAATACAAAAGAAGCTTCACCAAGATCTTTCATTTCAAATTTCTTTGAAAGAAATTTCTTAGTTTCAAGTAATAATGCTATATCGTTACAGGCAAGCAGTATGTCATCGACATATAAAACCAGAAAAATATACTTACTCCCACTGAACTTATGGTGTATACAGTCATCAGCATTATTCGGTTCAAAACCAAAAGATGTAATGACTGCATGAAACTTATAATACCATTGACGAGAAGCTTGCTTGAGCCCATAGATGGATTTCAATAATTTGCAAACCTTCTTCTCTGATTCATCCGAAACAAAGTTTTCAGGTTGCACCATATAAATTGTTTCCTCAATGTCACCATTGAGAAAAGCAGTCTTAACATCCATTTGATGAAGCTCAAGATCAAAATGTGCTACTAATGCCATTATAGTCCGGAAAGAGTCTTTCGATGAAACTGGAGAGAAAGTCTCTTTATAATCAATGCCTTCTTTCTGAGTGTAGCCTTTAGCGACAAGACGAGCTTTGTACTTAATAACATTGCCCCCTGAATCCCTTTTGGTTTTAAAAATCCATTTACAACCAATAGGTTTCGTACCTTCGGGCAACGTAACAAGCTCCCAAAGGTTATTATCGCTCATAGACTTCATCTCATCATTCATGGCATCAATCCACTTTTGAGAGTTAGAACACTTAATGACTTGACGGAAGTTGATTGGATCATCTTCCTCAAGTCCAATATCACTTTCTTGTTCTTGGAGAAATACATAATAATCATCTGAAATTGCATTTCTCCTCTCTCTAGTGGATCTTCTTAATGGCATTTCAGTTACTTGAGGTTGTTGAGTTTGATTTGCATTAGTTATATCAGGTTCCTGATGGGGGAGATTTTCGAGATTGTCTTGAACTGGAGTTGTGTGATCCGAGTTAGGAAGACCAAGATCAACAATTTGAGGGAAAGACACATGTTCTTCCTCAAAGACAACACATGTTCTTCCTCAAAGACAAAATCTCTAACAACTTTATCTCCCCACCCCCCAAACTCAATATCCTCAAAAAACCTAGCATTTCCCGTCTCAAAAATAGTTCGTGATGTGGGATCATAAAACTTAAAACCCCTGGATTTTTCAGAGTATCCAACAAAATAGCTACTAACCGTCTTAGCGTCCAGTTTCTTTTCATTCGGCCTATAAGGCCTTGCCTCAGCTGGACAACCCCAAATGTGTAAATGCCGAATACTGGGTTTATGCCCAGTCCAAAGTTCATAAGGGGTTTTGATTGTAGCTTTAGTTGGAACTCTATTTAGAATATAAGTTGCAGTTTTTAATGCTTCACCCCAGAGTGAGTCTGGCAAAGAAGTACGAGAAATCATACTTCTTATCATATCCTTAAGGGTCCTATTTCGTCTCTCAGCTACACCATTCATCGTAGGACTTCCTGGCATAGTATATTGAGGGACGATCCCACACTCATCTAGGAATTTAGCAAAAGGCCCTGGACGTTGTTCACCGGAACCATCATATCGACCATAGTATTCACCACCACGGTCAGATCTAACGGATTTAATTCTTTTGCTTAGTTGATTTTCAACTTCAGCCTTAAATGATTTGAACACGTCTATGGATTGGGACTTTTCGTGAATAAGATATAGGTACCCATAACGAGAGTAATCGTCTATGAATGTGATAAAGTATTGTTGACCATTCCGACAAGGAGTAGGAAATGGCCCGCAAATATCCGTATGTATCAATTCTAAGACGTCCGAAGCTCTCTTGGCACCTAATCTAGTCTTGTTTGTTTGTTTTCCCTTGATACACTCAATACAAATTTCCGAATTTGAGGTATCAAGAGAATCAAGAGTTCCATCTGACACGAGTTTCTGCATTCTTTGAATGGATATGTGACCCAAACGTTTATGCCAGAGTGATATAGAATTCTCATTAGTTAATTTCCTTTTAGTACCACTTAAACTTGTATGCAAAGTTTCTTTATTTGAAGTTATTGTATCAACCAAATATAAGCTATCAAATGTTGATAAAACACCAGTACCAATAAGATTTGAACACTGAAAGAGACTAACTTCATTATCCCCAAATGTACATTTATAACCAGATATGTCCAATTGGGGAACCGAAATTAAGTTCCGTCTAAAAGACGGTACAATAAAAGTCTCATCCAAGTCTAAATGAAAACCAGTTTTAAACAACAGCCTAAATTTGCCAATAGCTTCAACTGGCACCTTCTTGCCGTCACCCACATAGATGTATCTTTCACCATCATTTGGTTTTCGGCAGTTCAGGCAACCCTGCATTGATATACTTATGTGAGTAGTAGCAGCAGAATCTACCCACCAAGTATCATTAGGTACCGAAATTAAATTAACTTCAGAACAAACAAGAGAAAGAAGTGTACCTTTTTTTCGCACGCCAGGCATGGTACTTGGTACAATCCTTCTTCACATGATTAGTCCCCTTACAGAAAAAGCAACCTAATGCAGTGATTTCAACCTTAGGTTCCTTATGTTGCTTATTCTTGGGCTTTCCAACCGCAACTTCCTTACCCTTCCTCTTCTTAGTTTCCTTAGAAGAGGATGCCAAATGAGCACTTTCTGTCTTATCTAGCTTTATCCTTTCCTCTTCTTGCACACAGTGTGAAATGAGCTCGTTAAGAGACCATTTCTCCTTCAGGCAGTTGTAACTGACCTTAAACTGATTAAAGTGTGCAGGAAGAGATATCAAAATAAAGTACACAAGCTGTTCCTCAGTTAAATCCAGCTTGAGTGACTTAAGTTTCGAAGCAAGATGAGACATTTCCATAATGTACTCCCTAATGTTTCCCTTTCCCTTATACCTCATGGAAACAAGTTTACTCAATAGTGTACTTGTTTTCGCCTTTTCGTTTTGAATAAAATGCTGTTCGAGGTTTTCAAGGAAAACTTTGGCATTGGGTTCATCATTCATAGTGCCCCTGAATGATTCTGGGATTGCACGCTTCATGATCATGAGACTCATGCGATTCGAGCGTTCCCACTTCTCCATCACCCTCCTGTCATCAGGAGAGGATGTATCCTCAAGAGGAGTAGGTTGCTCGGTCCGAAGTGCTAAGTCAAGATCCATGCAACCGAGAACGATCATGACGTTCTCTTTCCATTCCTTAAAGTTAGTGCCGTTAAGCACAGGGATGCTATTGATGTTGGCAGAGATCTTAGAAGCAGAAGAATTTACTGAAAATAGAACAAAAGGATTACTGAATACATGCTTACATAAACTTGAACTTTAACTTTATAGATTCAAAATTAGGCAATTCCCATTACAAGATACCTAGCACAACATTGATTTTAGTCTTTGGACAGAAAAACAACTTGTAAGTGGTACTCTTGGTGTAGTGATCAAACATAGACAATAAACTCCTGTCAAATATTAAACCTTCCTTTGGGCCGATTTAATATTCACATGGAAAACCAAATAATCGTCTCATATTTACCACCACAAGAATGTTCGAATTCTTTCCAAATAACACCTTCCTTTGGGCCGGTGTTAAACGCATGGAAGACTAACATCCACAGTCATCTTATATTTTAAAATTAATCAATCTACACAATAGAGGTTACTTTGGCAACATAGTGCTTCAATTGAATAACTAAAATATTAGATGCTATAAACTTTAGTTCCTTAAGCCATTTTATGAATCTCAACTTAATGTGTTACATATTTTGATGTGTAACACTTGAATATTAATCGTTGTTTACTGAATCGGACAATTCTTTATATTATAAGAATTGATGGACTTTAAAACAATTAACATTCAATGAAACTTAAGAGAGTTGAAACGTTTTTAACCTTACTGGACCAACACAATCGATTGTCAAAACCAGACAATCGATTGTTTGGTTTTCTGAAAAAGTTTTTAAGTTACTGGACCATCCACAATCGATTGTCAAAGCCAGACAATCGATTGTTTGGTTTTATGAAAAAAATTTTAAGTTATTGGACCATGACAATCGATTGTCAAAACCAGACAATCGATTGTTGTGGTTTTATGAAAAATTTTTAAGTTACTGGACCATGACAATCGATTGTCAAAACCAGACAATCGATTGTTTTGGTTTTTATAAAAAATTCAGTTTCTGGACCATCACAATCGATTGTCTCAAATAGATAATCGATTGTATGGTATAATTAAAAAACGTTTCAACTCACTGGACCAGAAAAATCGATTGTCAAGCTTTAACAATCGATTGTCTGGTGTTCTAAAATAACTGCCAGAATATTTAACGTCTCAGACAATCGATTGTTTAAGGCAACAATCGATTGTCTGACTGGCAGTGACCAAAAAATAATTTCCAGAATAACACATGATTTTCAACATGGATTTTAAACATAAAAAACATGTTGGTAACCAACTAAATCATGCTGAATCAAACAATGTTTTAACATCAAATACATTAAAACATAACAATCATAAGATCATGCTATTTCATGGTAGAATTTTATAAACAAAATTCTAATTAAACTTAAACATGATTTCTAACATAATATGAACCTTATGATCATCCAAATTATCCAAAATGAAGGGTGGCTCTGATACCAATTGTTAGGATTATGATTCCTACTAAAGACAACAACCTTCATATTGAATAATCCGGAATTATAACTACATGAGCGGAAGCTAACCTGAATCCATATGTGTGGAAATTTATGAACCACCTTTGATAATTGTCCTTGATTCCTTTTGAACCTCTTGATCCTTTCTTCAAGTTTCTTGAAGTTTGTATGTTACCACAAGAATGAATCCACAAGATTTAACAATATGAGAATTGTTACACAATAACAATAATATGACAATGATCAAATTTGGCTTATGGTTTTCCACCCTATTTGCAAGACAATGGACAATATGGTTCTTGATTCAATGGGAAGAAGAAGAACTTGTCTTGCTAAAGAATGGGAACCATAACCCCACTTTATAACTCTAGGAGTTACATAACCCAAGAGACAAGAGTTACAAGACAAAAGTTATGTCTTGAGTTATATCTTGCAAGAGTTACAAAACTCAAGAGTCACAAGCATTCATGTAACCATAGTTACATTTGTAACCTTAGTTAGCCCATCATAAACTAAGGTTACCCTTTTGGGTATCTACACATTAGTCCTACACTTTAGTATGACAACACATTGGCCCCCTTAACATAATGTCCATAAGACCACATAATTAGGCCAAACCAAAAGATAGCACATAACATATAATTATCCATATATTGTTCATATGTGTGTAGATATAAGTCCATATATCTAGATATAAATCCATATATCTTACAGGAAATCTTCCTGATCGAGTTAGTTGTAATATTGACATTATTAATCATGGTATATCTCTGATTCAAAGTTGATATGCATATCGTCAAGGTTATCTACAACTTGGGAAGTTTGTGCTTGTTTTGTGGTTTTGCCCATCATGTAGCTTTGTATAACTTCTATTTTTGTATAGACTTGCTTATTTAAAAAGAAGCACTCAACATTAAGCCTGTAATATTTGTATAACCTCTCTCCTTGTAATGCCTCATGTATTTAAAGAAATTATGCATATTAAGTTAAAGTCTATCTTTGGTAATCTATTGGTTGGCACTTTGGTATGATTTTTTATTTGTTGAAATTATTGGTATGTTAAAGGTTTTGAAGACTTGCGACAAATTAAATAAATTAAAATTTTCTAAAATTATTTTGCAAAAAATAATTTTAATGTACTAACAGTGAAGAAGCCAAAGTAAAGAATAATAGAAAATTGGAAAAGCCACGCATCAAATCAAACATGAAAAAGTTTGACACATGTGCACAACTTTTTAAACATTGACTTTTCAACTTAATAAAAAATTCATAAACTGCTATGACTTTTAAATCCAGTCGGTCCAGATCAGTGATTAAAAGAAACGATTGTGAGGGTAATATGGGAACGCTAAAGTTAAATTGATACCCAAAATAGAAAGGGTTCATTCTTTTTCGAACGGACCAAAAAGGAAATAGGTTCACATAAACTGGAACGGGGGAGTAGTATTTTTGGATGATTAATTCATCACAAATCATTTAAAGGAATAGTCACTAATTATTTATGTAATTTAAATGCAAGAAAATTAATTTAAATCACTAAAAATTATAGAAAATGCTTGTATAGATTTGTAAACTAAATAATGATGTAAAATCGTTATTTTGAAAGTATATCTACTATTTGAGAAAATAATGGCGAAGTTGGGTATTAATAGATGCCCCTCTTTCCCCGAAAATGATAAACGAGTTTTCGGGTAAAGAAAAATAATGTCCAATTTTGGCCAAACTGGATGAGGGATGATGTGAGTTGGAAAAAATGGGGACCGAACGCTGGTTCTCGAGTTGTCTACATTTTTCTGGTGTTACGGGAATCAAACCATATGTAGTTCTGGATCCAACGGTGAACGAAATCAATGGAGTTGTTATAGGAATGGTCATATGTTTCGGAAAAGGTTCTTTTTGGGTAGGATTGTATCGGATGAATTTATGATAAGTCATGAATGTGAATTTGAAATGTTACGGATGTATCATAGAGCAAATATCTAAACGGTCATAAAGCAAAAGTGGGCAATTGATGATGGTTGGCTACGTTCGAAACAATTGAAGGATGTGAATGTTGTGAACGGAGACCAGAGGAAGATTGCTCCTGTTGGAGAATAGTTGCCTCCCAGATTACCTACAAAACTTAAAACATGGCGCATGCAAATATATACGAGTTATTGCGAGAATTTAAACATGATGCAAATTCTCTTTGTTCCATGAAGGTTATCTTTGGATGACGGGGATGATGTCCTTAGACCATGATGTCTTCGGCCATGAATCATGCGATAAAAGATTCGTAGTCCATGAAATGATGTCCTCGGGACATGAGGATGGTGCCTCTAGACTATGACACCTTTCAATAATGATAAGCTCTTTGAGAGATCCTCGAGCCATGGAATGGTGTCTCCCAGCTATGAGGATGATGCTTTCTGACTATGAAGCCTTTCGAAAAAATAAGGATGTTTTAGCCCATGCAATGCAAAGATATGATACTTGGTTATATGCGAAATGAAACAAGACAAGGCTTAGTCTTGTGTAAGATGAGGGAAATGCTTAGCCCCACGTGAATAAAGGATAGTGCTAAGTCTCAGATAGCGTAGTAGAGATAGTATTGAGTCTTATTCGAGTAAAAGGTAGTGCTTAGCCTTATGCAATTATGGGGACAATGCTTAGCCTCATGCAGAAATAGGAGATAATGCTCGGCCTCGATGCAGAGAAAGGAAACGCTTAGCCTTATGCAATTAGGGAGGCAATGCTTAGCCTCATGAAAAAAGGAGACGATGCTTAGTCTTATACAGGGAAAGGCAATGCCTAGCCTTATATAATTAGGGAGGCAATGCTTAGCCTCATGCAAAGAGGAGACAATGCTCAGTCTCATTTAGGGAAAGTCAATGCTTAGCCTTATGCAATTAGGGAGGCAATGATTAGCTTTATGCGAAGAGGCGACAATGCTTAGTCTTATGCAGAGAAAGGCAACGCTTAGCCTCATGCAAATAGGAGACAATGCTTAGTCTTATGCAGGGAAAGGAAGTGCTTAGCCTTATACGATTAGAGAGTCAATGCTTTGCCTCATGCAAAGAGGAGATACTACTTAGTAACGTGCATGAAATGAGAGTGCTTATCCTTATGCAATTAGGGAGGAAATGATCAACCTCATGGAAAAGGAGACAATGCTTAGTCTCATGCATCGAAAGAAAATTCTTAGCCTTATGCAGTTAGGTAGGCTATGTTTAGCCTCATGCATTGAAGAGACGCTTAGTCTCATGTAGGGAAGGGCAATTATTAGCCTTATACAATTAGAGAGGAAATTCTTAGCTCATGCAAAAAGGAGACAATGCTTAGTCTCATGCAGAGAAAGGTAGTACCTAGAATCACTGTCCTTATGTCGCAGTGTCTCATTATATGTCACAATCGTAGGTTAATCGGGATAGGTAATAATAATATTGTAGAGATAAAATGTAAATAAATAATAATAAATACTGAAATAACAATGCATTAAATAAATCTTGAAAATGTCAAACAAGTACGTCGCGATGACTCGAGCAATTATTTCAAAACATAATACGTTCAAAACAAAATACTGAAAATGTCTTAGATGCTCATAAAATTGCTTTAAAAATAATTGATGCTAATTTCTAGGCTACCCAGGAACTTGACGGGGCCGCGATGGTACAACAATCTAGTTCTTGACAATAACTCCTTTCTCCACAGTCTGAATAGTAAGCTATTCCTCCTCCTCCTCCTCAACTATCACACTACAATCCATGTCTTCATCATCCAGAAATAGCTTCCTTATGCTAACTAAAGCTTCATATTCTTCAGACCCCTACATTATGTCAGCTTGATGAAATGTCTTGTGCAAATGTGGTACTGGTTGTTCTAGTTGATAATAAGGACCATGTCGTAGTGGTGACCAATCCTGGTACTCTTGCCGAGTATATTCGTACCCAAGCCCAAAATTTGTACCATGACGCTTTGGTTGCACTGGTTTAGTGATACCCTAAAGGTTCTTATAGAGACCTTTGCCAGTTTCATACCTTATCCATAGTTGTATGCTTTATATATTGTTTCTCCACCATTTGTCTTTCTCAATTGCGTTGACGCGCTAAATACGGTGGTATGTTTCTCCGCCTAGCTTCCTCATATTCTTGATGATTGGAACAATCTGATTGGTATAGATGGGATTACTCCTACCTCCGTGGATAATCACTTCCTGATGGTTCCATTCAAACTTCACATCCTGATGTAGAGTAGAAGCCACGACCCCAGCGGCATATATCTAGGGTCATCCCAATAATAGATTGTTAGGTAGCAGATGTATCCAGTACTTAAAACTCAATGTCAAACTAGGTTGGGTCCATCTGTAGGTTGAGGTTGATCTCTTTAACTGTGCCCCTCTAAGATCCATCAAACACCTTTACATTCATTCTTCCTGCTCGTATCTCGTGCATGCATTTATCCAGCCTCTTTAGAGTAGTTAATGGATATATATTGAGACTCGAGCCCACATCTATCAGGACCATGGCGATGAATTTGTCCTCAAATTGCATTGTGATATGTAGTGTCCTATTGTGACTTAGTCGTTCCGGTGGAAACTCTTCTTTATGAAAAGTGATTTAGTAGCTCTCCACTACTTGCCCGACCATGTTAGCCATCTCCCCACTGGTTATGTTTGTGGGTGCATAGGCTTCACTCAACACCTTCATCAAGGAATTCCTGTGTGTCTCAGAGTTTTACAGCAGCGATAAAATGGATATCTTAGCAGGAGTTTTGTTCAAATGGTCAACCATAGAGTATTCTCTTTCTTGCACTTTTCTTCAAAGGCCGTCAGGGCCAGTCTCAATGATAGACGACTTAGATGTAGTTTCTTTGCTTTTTCCTCCCAAGTGCTCGGGTGTATAAACCTACAAGTTCTAGTCATGCCTTGTACTGGACCTATTTCTTCTATTTTCACTTTTTCTTTCCTTCTTGCTTCCGCAACATAATCCCGTGGTATAACATCGGACTTGTAAGATGGTATAAGTGCTACTATCATGGTGAAGGGCGTGATAACCTCGGCTTCAAAAGGAACTGGTGCAGATACCTCAACTTCGATTGGTGCCTAGGTTTGTACCATGATAGGCGTGAGAGTGACTGAAGATGTTTTAGGATCATCCCCCTCCCAAATGAGTCCAATTGACCCTTTCGGATCCCATTCTTCATCGGTGTCTATCATATTTACTCCCTTACCTTTGTTATCTAGGAGAGGATTGTTACGAACATTGGGTGCAACCTCCTTTTCTTGTATGAATTCAGTGTCGATTAATGTATGGATCTTTTACTTTAGAGTGCGACATTAATCAATGTATGACCTTTCAGGCCTAAGTGACATGCACATGTCTTATTTGGATTAATCCACTAAATGTAGTTTTCTATAGCAACAATGGGAATTAGAGTGACATAATTAGGAGCCTTCAATCTCTCGTATAGTTGGTCTATGATTTCACTAATTAGAGTGTAATGTCTGGGTGGTCTGTGGTTGAAATTTGGTCTTGGTTTTTAGTAATTTTGGCGGGCTGGTGGTGGCGAGTGGTAATATACGGGTTGGGTATTATAAGTGTGGTAGGTGGCAACACGTTGTTGGTATCTAGGGGTGAAGGCTTGTATTTGGGTGGATGTTTGTGGTATGTAAGAGGAGACTTCAGACCTTGGGATACCATTACTGCACACGTCTTTTTTCTTAGAGATACCTCCAGGCTGCAAAGCTTTATTTGTGGCCTGGAGTGCTTCGAAATTTTTCATTATCCCGCTCTTGATCCCTTCTTCTATTCTTTCTCCCTTCTTGATGATGTCAGAGAATTTATGGTTTTTAATAACCATCAGCCTTTTGTAGTATTGCGGTCATGAGCTTTGATGAAGAACTTATTCATATGTTGTTCTTCTAGTGTCAGACTTACTTTCGCTACTTCTGATCTCCATCAAGTAGCATACTTGCGGAAGGTTTTTTTTTTGGTTTCTTCTTGAGAATTTGAATGTAGAAACCATCTGGTGCATTTTTTGTGTTGAACCTGAGTCGATCCATGAAATCTGACGTCGTGCTCACACAATTCGTTCATCTTTTACGACCCCTACAAGTCTGTCACTGTATGGTTTTAGATGGACTTTTGGATCACCAATTCCATCAACCATTTCGAACTTAGGAGGTTTGTAATCCTATAACAGTTCTACATCTGGTTGAATGCACAAGTCCTCATAATTCAATCCTTCAATGCCCTTGCCACTTTCGACATTCTGAATCTTAACAGTGAGCCTTTTGAGTTCTTCCGCCATGTTCTTGATGAGCAGGTCCTTCTTGGTGGATTCCAATATATATAGGGTTTGTTGTGGGGTGTGGGTAAAGCTTTAACATATATGATATTGCTTTTGGAGACTCCAGGAATCTGGGCATAATGGTGGTCATTGGTTGAGTTTTAGGGACCAGTAGGTTGCAGTGCATTTTGAGGAGTGAGGTGAGTAGCGGTTTGTGGATATTGAATTGGATGGTGATGGTGTTGTTTGAGAAGCTACCCGTGAAGGGTTATAGTTGTGAGGAGGAGTGGTGTACTGATATGGTGCAGGAGGGTTTGGTGGTGGATTTTGGTTCTGTGTGTTTTGGGGAGGTGTCGAATTTTGGGCGTTTATGTTTTGTTAGTTGATATCACTGACGTTTAGGGTGAGGTAATGGTTTGCCAAGTTCCAAACCTACCCAAGTTCTCCTTGTAGCTTCGATATTTTCTGTTGCGGGCATAGAACCAATTCGTTCTGTGCTGGAATATTTCGACCATTCGAAGTTTTGACGTTTTCTGCATTGTCTTTTTTTATACCGCTTAAATAATCCATTTTTACTTTCCCATTGCTTCTGACTTTAGGATCACTTGGTAGAGGAGAACGTGGAGACCTATGTATCTAGTGTGATATGCGCACGATGCCAGTATGCACAAACCAACCTCGGGGAATAGAAATAATCAACGGAAAGAAAAATAAAAGGTAACCAAGTCAGTAAGGGATATTGAAAGAATGCTTGCAGTATTGAGCATGCTTTGTAGAATTATGTAATAAATTCATGTCCTAATTTTGGGGGACCTCGTTGTGCCTGAGGTAGGCCTAAGCGACACAGAGACTTGGAGAAAATTGATGCCAATAATTGTGTCATTTAATTAATGTGAAAATAGATCAATCCTTACTAAAACGATAATAATAAGAAAGTTACTAATGGAATTTTCTTTAATATAATCGAAATCTAAAACTAAGTTAGAAAGTAGTAAAACATCATTTCCCTAATCTACTCGGTCCTAGAAGGGCCTTCCCCATGCTTGGCTCTTTTGGTTCCATCGATCAGATTCCCTAGGTCGTGCATATCCAATAGTAGGTAAGCCTTTGCTAGGTGACCCCTTCATTGCCATCCACATTTTGACATTATGAAATCCTCTTTCTCATTTTTCCCTCAAGCTCCATCAACCCTTGCTCCAAATATTCAAATCTCTCTATTGACTTGGTGGAAATTTCCTTCCATTCGGTGATTTCTTCTATATCCACTTTGTATTGTTCCTGATGCCCGGCTTCAGACTCAAAGAACCTTTTGCATAACCTCCTATACTTGACCTGTGCTTCAATAATGTTTTCTATAATCCCATTTTTATATTGATTCCTGGCTTGGTGTCTCCTGCTATGTCATCGACCAACCACATTACCAACATGACATCTGTCAGGCACGATGGTATCCTTTTCCACAATGACCTTCTGGTTCCACATATGTTGTGCCTCGAACTTGAATGGAATAACGTCCCCTTTAAAATTTGCTTTGTATTGGAATGCGCCTAACTCACAGCATTTCCAAGTTATGCAAACCTATCTGGGATAAATGTCATTACATTGGGGTGATGGTAAGCTATATCGTCATTCAACAGTCGACGCAGAAGCTCTTGGCAATATTCTTCCCTCTGGAAATGTTCTAACAACCGGACTTGTAGTAACAGATTACAGCCATTGAAGTGCCCGAATCTATATTTGCACCATTCTAGAGTGTGGTACATTTCAACTAATATCGTGAGGATAATAGTATAGTTTTGTCCCTCGATGCCTTTCATCAGAGTCCTGACGACCATGGCTAGGTTAGTATGGATCCTTCCCTTTCATTGGAAATATCAATAACACATAAACCCGATCGATGCGTCCAACCCAAAGAAGTAATGGAGAGCTCGTCGTGCTAAAGACAGTATCACTTACTGTGCTGATAGTATTTATAAAGGAATTCAAATGGGATGTACGACTTCTTCAAACAAAGAAATTCATCATTTTTCTTGCAACCTAGCATTTTCAGAAAAGCACGAGAGGTGAGATTTTTTGGCACTAATAGCCCTAGACTATCCCATGTCAGCATAGCAAAACCTCTTATTTCCTCTAACAGAGGAGTAGTTTCTATGTCAGCCAATCAGAAGACAACCCTTTTCTCATCCCAAAACATAGTAGCGGCCTCAATAAATGCTCTATTCGGCTAGATGCCTAACAAGGACGGCAAATTACCAAGGACCCTTGTCACATGATTCTTGTCTCTAGATGCGAGATTTTTCCACCGATCTAGTAGAAAAGGTGGAATGTTTTGGACCATGCCAAACCTGGGGACTTTATGCTTCATTTTCTACAAATAAATAGAGTTAGCCCTTTCCCTCTCAAGATTCAACTATTTACACTTTAATGATCAACATATTGGAATGTTATCTCCAAATAATTCACATGACATGAATGTGTCTATTAGGATTGTGGAAAATCCCGTCGTATTTTAGACAAAGCTTATCTTAGCGGGCTATCACGTTAACGACGTTATAAGACGTACTAGGTTTAACATGATGCATGTACATTGGATATTGGAGTAAGGTTCTGGAATGGCCTAGACTATTACTCTCAAGCACACAACTTGAGAGGGAAAGGCACGGGATCATCGACGACACCATTGATCAACTAGTCTATCACAAATACGCCTTTTCGATTTAAAGAGGTTAATTTAGGAAGAGCACGGACACTCATCAAGTGCCGGTATGTTGGTAATTGGCACGAGTGGAATATGATGTGGAGCATGCTTTATGTAGAGATAGTAACACATTGCGAAGTGTTTGCATGGAAAATATGTAAAAGTGAAAATTACAATATTAAGGTAAAACATGAACAGGCATAAAGAAAGAAAATGGAAGAAGTTAGTTCGTGGAATACATGAGAATGTAATAAAGTAAGCAAGGGAGTAGGGACGAGAGATGCATGATATAACAATCTTTAAACAAATGAAGAACAGTTAAAGCAAATAAGGGCAAATGAGGAAGGTATGTGTATGTTATTACATGTTTAAACAAGTAAATGTGAACGAGACAGGGATGTGCATGTTATAACGAGTTTAAACAAGTAAAGGTGAGCGGGAAAGGGATGTGCATGTAATAGCTAAATTTAAGAAATAAAGATGGAAAAGGAATATGCATTTTATAACAAAACAAAATAATATACATAAGCCAAGTTCATTATGGTACGAGCCTAAGTATATCCCTAGTAGAGTCGCCATGTTATCGCGCCCCGTTTTCTCGTGAAAACGGGTTTCAACATTGTGACAACTTCTTTTAGAATGGGAGATAGAGTGATAAAAGAAAAAGAGTCACCACATAATGATTTTTTGAGGTGTGTTATGGAACTTATTATGTAGATAACTCTGTTTGACTAGTCAACATCACCAAAAATTGGGTAAGGGCTCAAATTACCTCAAAGAGAAGGTGCTAGGCACTCTTCGAGGTCCATAACTTTGGGTCCCGACCAAACTTAAGATTATGTGGATTAAAATTAAAGTAACTGATCAAATAAACAAAGGGAATTAAAGGGCAAAGATTTTTATTACAACATGATTAGTACAGATCTTAATACGAATATAGGGATACAACTATTTGGATCTAATAACAACAAATAAAAGAGGGGGGATCTTAATTTTTTTTAGCTTAAAGAATCATCTCGTGCAATATAAATAATACTTCGTAACTTCCTTAGGGTGAGGAGTTACTCATATTATTCAGCGGGCACATACTAGCATCTCCTGCTACCCGATTACTATGTTAAAGTTATTTTTACCTGAAATGAGATAATTAAATTCTAAGTCATGCTCTATGTGTGTACTACCCATCCCATTCTTATGGTCTAGGAGGTGTTGTACATCTACTTGGGTGGTTCTAGACCTTAGTTAGGTTGCTCAGAAATGTCAAAACTAGGCAACATACAAAATACATATTGGACTGAAAACAGCTAAGGGCTCAAAATAGCTTTCACACTTAAGCAACAAGTTCACGCAAAATAGGTTTTTATGTTAGGCTGTTCAGGATTAAGAACCTTAAGCACTATAGACATGATTTTTATGTGACTTTGAATTAAAACATACATGCATTTCAGATGCAAGGTGTTGCTCGTCTCCAAATAATTATACGATTGTTGCATGCTGATTTGAGGTAAACTCATATGAAATAGCAAATGTAAGTATTCAAGCAATGACCAGTAGACTAATTTAAGGAAGGTCCAAGTTATGATAGGGATTTTTCTTGAAACAGTTCAATCATAGTAAGGGAAACACAAGTTGAGATATCTATTTAAAATCTACAGTAATCACTGAAAGGGCGTCACGACCCAATTTCCCCTCCGTTAGGTTTCGGGATGGCACCTAGTCTTAAGAACTAGGTAAGCCTAACAATTGCCGAATAATAACATATAAAATTCTTCTCGAATGAATACTTTATACAATGACCATATTCCCAAAACCCGGTAGCAGAAGTCATAAGATCTATAGAGTTTCACTACAACTTCTAAAAAAAACATATGGAAATAAGTACAACAATGAGAATATAAAATAGGAAGGTGACTTCGAAGCCTGTGAACGCAACAACAAGACTACCTTGAGTCTCCTCAGCAAGAATTTGCACAGCTACTAACAAAAAACTTCCTGGAAAAATGTGCAGAAGTATAGTATGAGCACACTACATCGGTGCCCAATAAGCACCAAGACTAATATCGATTGGGTATTGACGAGGAACACTCAAGACACCTACTAGTATACTAAGAAGAACAAGTATATGTATAGAAAAGAACCGAACATTATATTTATACGAAGACTAAGCGATATTTCTAACAATACAGGAAAATACAATAAGGAAAAGAAACAACAAGTATAGTGGAAAAACCATAATAAAGCTCATAAAAGTGAAAAAAATACAACCTAACTCGAAATCACAATTAAAGTAAAGGCAAATCATAACTTAGCAACTACGACAACCCTCACCCTGTGTCTTATCCAGCAAGTATCAATCAAATAATCAAACACTTTTCAAGTGGTAAGAATTGTTTTGAATAATACTTCCTTCTAATATGTGTCCTTTTCAAAAGGGTTTCTTTCTAAATTATGCTTCAAGTAATCTTTACAACAAAGAAAATCCTTCGAATATAAGTCACCCTGTGCCACCTCATTTCACAATCATACAATACGGATCTAAATACCTAAACCCTAACATTTTGTATCATGTGACCTCATCACTCCTCATAATCATACTGAAAACTCACGCGCCCAAAGAGTCATTCTCACATTGAAGGAAAATAAACAAAGGGTGCATTTACACTTAGAAATCTCAAAAAGCCTCCTACCCGATAAGGGTGATTAACCACGTGTATGTTGTGCAAGTGTCCTAACACAATTCACTCCAAGTAGTAAGTATAAGGAATGGAACGAACAACACCCATAATTTGCACACAGATAGAACCAATGAAAACATAAGCTCAGCACACATTGATTTTAATAGAGGATCTCCAAAGATATCATCCTGTATTCCCAAACGTAAATATGCGTGCTACGGATCTTCCGGTATCCTGAGGATCTCTTAGTATCATCAATATATGTACTAGGGATCTTTTGCATCCCAAGGATCTCTTGGTATACTCAATATATGTGTTGTAGATTTCTTGGTATCCCGAAGATCTCTTGGTATCCTCAATATATGTACTAGGGATCTATTGGTACCCCGAGGATCTCTTGGTATTATCAATATATGTGTTGTGGATCTCTTTGTATCCTGCACTACAACCAGAATCAACATATGTGCAGGAGAATCTCCCGAGTACAGTCCCGTTGTCCCAAAAGTAGATACATAGCTCAACCAACATAAATAATAGTCATAGAACAACATAAAGCTCGTACATAACCGCGATACATATATCAACAACAAAAGAGAAAATAATACGAGGTAAGACGAATAATTAACTTAAAGATTGTAAATCACAAGGAAACGGTAGAACCAGCTCACAAGGAATGGCCATAGAGAAGAATGATGACATAATGGGAACCGTTTAACACGGGAGCGCTAATGTATAGCGACGATCCCACAATATACAATTCAATAACAAGGAAATCATTAACGCGAGTCAAGTAGTCCCAAATAAGGTAAAGTCATCAAGTATATACATTATCTAACTCCTTTTTAAGGTAGGACAAATTCCGAAAAAAATAATCGACAATGAAATTTGGGAGAGATAATCTTTAGCTTCACATAAGACTAAACAAGGTTTCAGGAAGGATGCAGATGGCTCTCAAATAAGACAACAACTACAAAAGGATAACATGAAAATAGGAATGGAAAAATTCTTCAATTATATCAAATAGGAGTCCGTTAAGCAACAAGAGTAAATCATGAAGCAATTATTTCCAATTAAGCATGTAAAGTGTGAAACTAGTAAATAGGAAACTCAGTCATGTCAAGAACGCATTCACACACAGTGAATTTAAGGACCTATGAATTCTAAAAGATAAACTTTTCATAGATAAATCCGAGCACGCACTCGTCAACTCGCGCATATGAACTACAATCAACATAGAAGACTAAAATCTTAAGGGAAAGTATCCACACAAGGTTAGGAAAGATACTTTCCTTGACGAAGTTAGGTCGATATTCCAAAATAGTATCCTCACATGAATTGACCTACGGACGACTCCAATCTTTCTAGAGCTTTCCATATCTTAGTGCATTAATTCGGAAGTTCTAGGTACTTGAATCTATTTAGAAACATAACAAAAGTGAACCATAATTAGGAAGTTATTCATGGGTTCACCTCACTGAGGATTTGATCAAACACTATGTGTGCACATTTGACTACATCTCTTACCATAGAATTAGTTTATCCAACCACCACAATTTAGCAACAATTCATCCCACCATTATTCTTTACCAAATTTACACTTCTAATATGACATGTGTGATCAACCACCATTCACATCCAACCAACAAAATTCCATCAAATAATGAATTTTCAATCTCTACAATGGGTATTTATTTAAATTGAGAATTTATGGGTTCCCATCACCATAGCATGAGTTCAATACTTGATTCATGCTCATAATTCATTAATAACTCCATATATGTAAGTCTAAGGTGAAATATTACCTCTTGTAGACCAAATATCGAAATACAACTTTTGGCGGTGTTCTTGAGATTTTGAAGAAATCATATGAAATCCAATCAAAAACATGTTGTAACTAGTGATTGAGAAGTGAAATCACCATAAAAACAAACTTAAAAACTCACCTTAGGTGTGTAATTGGATGTCTTGGCTGGATTAGGGATGGAGTGGATGCCCTAGTCTTGAAATGACTTGGCTCCTCTCCTTTCCCGTCCTTAAGGTTATTTAGAGGTCTGGTACGTGCAAACGATCTTGCTCAGGCCGCACTCACAAGGCAGAATGCTTTTCAATATGCGTGGCCGTGCTTCGGCCGAGCACCGGGGTCCAAATATGAGACATGTCTAGTAAAATGGACATAACATTCTGTATACACCCCCAAATGACGAACGGTTTGATGCGTTAGAAACTAGACTAAAATAGCTTTAATTTGGTATGTCGTTAATCACACAAATACTTAAATAAATGTAGATATGATCGTCTATAGTGAGGTCTTGTGCGTACTTATTGCAACTTTAGTCTATAATGATATTTCCAACTTGACTCAGACTTAGGACATTACTTAAACCCCATATCACTTATAATATGAATCGTACACTTGTTATCATATCCGATAGATATCTATCATTTTATTAGTCCTCATCCGTACACAAAATGCACAAAATTATATAAGGACTTTCCACTCCAATTTCGGACATACACCTGAGTCCTAAATAACCATACGAAGATGCTCGAGGTTTAACCCATTCAACATGATATTAATTCTTAAAACGACAAGTCGGGTCGTTACATTCTCCACCTCTTAAACAAACGTTCATCTTCGAAAATACTAAGAATTATTCGGAGGTTACAAAATTGATGATTTTACTTTTGCATATATACTCGCGGTTGATCCCACATTACCATATTTGAAATAAGTCCAACAACACCATTTCAGTTGCGATTATTTCCTTCATCCGTATTTGTTAATTTTAAGACCAAATTTCTTAAACTCCAAACATTTTCAAAAAGGTCCAATTTACTCTCGGCGCACGTTAGCGTGCGACTGGTACCCAATAGCAGGACGCCATTGTTACTGGACTATGGCCCGTTGCCGGCGTAACGCTCCCCCCGCTCCTACGCATCTAGTAACACCAGAGCATGGTATTACAAAAGAACTTGAACCTCTAACATTTGGTAGTTTTTTGCCCCAGAAGTTCCAATCAACTGATGAGATGCATGCAGAAGGAGAAAACTGTGAATTGCCATTGCCGATGACTAAATTGCTGCGAGGCGGTTGCAATTTACTGATGCCATTGAGTCAGGGAAACCCATACCGACTGTGGCGGATGTGGTGCGAGGAAATCGCGATTCTCAGATGGGCAAGCAACTTTCATTCATCCCCCTACTGTTCGAGATGGCACTAAGGTTGTTAAGATCAACGAGGACGATCTAAAACCTCAATTGGAATACTGGCAGATTTGATTGGATACATCATTGGAGATAATCCAACTGAGAAATCTATGGATAACTTTGTCATGCATGTGTGGAATTTCGTGGCTATTCCTCAGGTATTGATGCATGCTGAAGGTTACTATATTTTTCGCTTCAACTGCATTGAGGATCGAAATTTAGTTATACAATCAGGGCCTTATTCCTATTGGAACAGACCAGTGGTTTTGAAACCGTGGGAAGTCGATTTCTCATTTCAGAGTGATGTTTTAAGCACTGTTCCTGTTTGGATTCATTTCCCTGGACTCCCTGTGGGTTATTGGTCGACTGAGGTGCTGAGTAAATTGGCCAGTGCAGTTGGCAAGCCTTTATTCACTGATAAATTTACGGCACATTATGAAAAAATTTCATTTGCCCGTGTATTAGTAGAGGTGGATGTTGCTCATCCTTTACCAGATCAACTAGAAATTGATACTCTTTATGGACCTAAGATCTAGTCAATTGAGTATGATTGGAAACCAAGCTTCTGTAATCATTGCCTAAAATTTAGGCATGACTCATTTGATTGCTGGTACTATGCTGATAATAGTACAGGGAAGGATAAGGAGAAGAAGGAGAAACCAGAAAGGCAGAAAGGCAAATTGAAGCAGCAGGGGAAAAGGGCTAAAAAAGAATGGCTTGTTAAGCAGCCTATTGATGTTGCAAGAGTACAGAGTAACCAGGATAATGCTGGGGATCCAGTAGTACTAGAGTTGCAGGCAGTGGTAATGCCTAACAAGGTCAATGAGAACAGTGTAGCTAATGTCCAACAGCATTCACAAAGTGATCTTTTTAATCAAGGGAGGCCTGAAAATGCAGTTATTGCAGTTGATGTGGCTAATGGAAACATTGAGAAGCTGAATGATAATGGAGATAAAGGGAAAGCCACTATGGTTGTGGCTGGGAGCAGGGTTCAGCAGATTGATCCGGGACCCTCATACAGTCTAACCCCTAATCTCCTATGATTATTGTTACATGGAACATTATTGGGCTTAACCAAGCCCTTAAACAAAAGGAGTTGAAAAACTTCTTGGATGTTAATAAGGTGGATGTTATGGGAGTGTTAGAAACCAGAGTCAAGGAACATAAGGCAAACAAAATACTTGCCAAGGTTGCCAAAGATTGGAATGTTCAATGTAATTACTCAAAGGCTGCAAATGGTAGAAAATGGTTGCTTTGGAGACCTCATATCCTGATGCGCAAATCCTCTATCACTGACCAGGTCATTCATTGTTTCTTAGAAGACACAAGAAGCCCAACCAGAATCCATTTAAGTGTTATCTATGCCCATAACACTGCACTGCTTAGAAACTAACTGTGGAGTGATTTGAGATCAATTATTATTCCCAGTCAAGATGCTTGGCTGATCAGTGGTGATTTTAACTGTGTATTAAGCACTGATGACAGAATTGGGTCCCCAGTTACTGATGCTGAAGTTAGAGATTTCAAGGACACTATTTGTGACCTACAACTCACTGCCCTCAGAGTAAAGGGTTGGAATTTCACATGGACCAATAAGCAAGACTCTTCCTCAAGAGTATATAGTAAAATTGATTGGGCTTTTGGAAATTTTCAATGGCTGCAACAGTTTGGGCATTTGGAAGCTGACTTTATGAACCCCTCAGTATCTGACCATTCCCCTATCCTGATAAAATTTGGGGATCACAAACCTTTGCACCCTAAACCATTTAGGCTATATCTTGCTGTCATGGAACAACCTCAGTTTCATGACATTTTACAGCAGGTTTGGAGACAGGACTATGGAACAACACCTATGCAGCAGCTATGGCAAAAACTAAAGGACATGAAACAGCACTTGAAGGTGATCAATGCCCACATGGCATCCTACAAGCAGAAAATTATTCAGGAAAGAGAGAAGTTGAATATTATACAAGATCTACTTCAGAATAACCCACTAGCACAGTCACAGCTTACTGAGGAAAAAAACATCAATTGAGGAAATTGAGAAGTGGAGTTCTGTGGAGGAAAAAATCCTAAGGCAAAAGTCCAAAGCATGCTGGATTGAGAGTGGGGATACACCAAGTATTTCCATGCTCAATGGAGGATCAGAACTGGACAAGAAAACATCACATCCATTTATACAGAATCAGGTTTGAAACTAACTGATCCTTTATCTGTGGAGTAGGAATTCACCAAGGTATTTCAATCATTAATGGGGGAATGTGCTTTTGAATTGCCTTGTATCAACTCTGCAATTATTAAAGAGGGGCAGTGTTTAAACCTTGCTCAGCAAAGACTTCTTATTAGAGAGGTAACTATGGAAGAGATTACTGAAGCTGTCAAAGATATGCCCAAAGATAAAGCACCTGGAGTTGATGGCTTTCCAGTGGAGTTTTTCACTAAAAACTGGGAGATGGTGAAAGATAACACTCTAGCTGCTGTGAAGGAATTTTTCTCTACAAGAAAAATGCCTCACATGCTCAACACCACTGCTTTAGCACTTATGCCTAAAGTCAAAGCTCCTACTACTGTCAAAAACTATAGACCTATTGGTTGCTGCACTACTGTCTACAAAATCATCTAAAAAATTATTACCGAAAGGATGAAGAATGTCATTGGGCAGCTGGTTGGTCCTGCTCAGTCTGCATTTATTGAAGGAAGAAGTATTGTAGACAACATTCTGCTAAGCCATGAAATATTTATGTGTTACTCAAGAAAAGGTGTTTCTCCCAGATGTGTACTCAAAGTGGATTTGAGGAAGGCATATGACACACTGGAATGGAGTTTTCTGAAGCAGATTCTTATTGATTTGGGCTTTCCAGCAAACTTTCTTCAGTGGATCATGTCCTGTGTCACCTCTGTCTCTTTCTCTTTAGTAATGAATGGTGGTTTAACTAAGCCATTCAATGCTAAGAGAGGTATTAGGCAGGGTGACCGTATGTCACCTTATCTATTTGTCTTAGCAATGGAATATCTCAACAGAATTCTCCAGCAGCTGCACTAGGATGGGAACTTCAATTTTCATCCCAAATGCAGGAAATTCAATATTTCTCATGTTTGCTTTGCTTATGACCTCCTTATGTTTTGCCGAGCAGATATTATGTCTATACAGATTTTACATAAAGCATTTCTTCAGTTTTCTAAGGCATCTGGTCTTCAGGAAAATGTCAGCAAGAGTGCTATCTACCTGGCCGGAGTGCATCAAAACATCAGAGAAGAAATCATTGACATCTTGGGATTTACTGCAGGAAAAACTTCCATTCAGATACTTGGTGATTCCACTGGACTCTAAAAAGCTGGCAATTCACCATTATTTGCCCCTAATTGAAAAGATTACAGAAAAGGTTACTTGCTGGTCAACAAGACTACTGTCATATGCAGGAAGGAGTCAATTGATAAAAGCTGTGGTGTTTGGTATTCAGACTTATTGGGCACAGGTTTTCATTATGCCCAAGAAAGTACTAAAATCCATTGAAGCTATCTGTAGATCCTTTGTATGGACTGGATCAGCTAATCTATCTAGAAGGGCTCTGGTGGCATAGGATAAAGTGTGTAGACCTGTATCAGCTGGAGGACTGAATATCCTAGACTTGAAGCTGTGGAACAAAGCAGCCATAACAAAACTGCTTTGGGACTTATCTAGGAAGAAGGACTGCTTATGGGTTCGATGGGTTCATTCTGATTATATCAAGCAAAGGAGTTGGCACAATGAACATTCCAAAAGCAGCATCTTGGGTGGTCAGAAAGGTACTGGAAAGTAGAACCATGATTCTTGAAAGCCAAAAGTTTCAAGGTGACATTAGTGACAGACTACAAAGTGTATGCAGCCTGGACAAATTTCAAATCCAGAAACTTTACCTCACTCTTATGCCTGATTTCAATAAGATTGATTGGAAGAATTTGTTACTGATTTCTAATTTCCTTCCTAGGCATATATTCATTGTTTGGTTGGCTGCTCAACACAAACTGCCTACTGTTGAAAGATTGCAGTTCATGGGCATACAGATTCCAACAGATTGTGTGTTCTGCAAACAGAATATAGAGGACTTCAATCATCTATTCTTTGAGTGTCCTGTTACAAATAGATTGTGGTCCAGAATATGTACTTGGTTGGGGCATATCAGAAAAATTGGATGCTGGGATACTGAACTTCTTTGGGTGTGCAGTAAAGCTAAAAGTAGAATGTGGAAGAATACTATAACAGCTTCAGCATTTGTCACTACCACTACTCTTATATGGAAAACAAGGAACCTCATTCGGTTTGAAGGAATCACTTATGTGGAGGAACTGTTGTGTAAAGAGATTGCCTTACTCTTGGACACTCGAGGCAGCAAGTGCAAACAATGGCAACCTGGATTGAGATAGCTTAATTACTATCCTTAGTTGCTGTAATTAGAAAGTTAGAATGCTTGAGTATAGATAGTCATTATAGTATAGAAATACTTGTATCCGAGTAGTAGTTAGTCCATACTACTACCACTTAGCTCTTTGATGTACATATCTTTTTTGAGATCAATGAAACTAACAGTTATACCAAAAAAAAAAAGTCCAATTTTCACATCAACACACGGTATTAGTCCCGACTGGCTACAACCGCTCTTGCCTACGCAGCATATTATCTTTTTAATAGAGCTAAATTACCCACTTATGGTCATTCATCCTCAAATACACAACATAACTTATCTCTTCTTCACACATCTTAATGTCCCAAAAAAATTTCTAACTTCCAAATTTTTCAGAAGTTTTAGTATAGTCTCCTCTGTAATTGGGACTATCCACCGTTAGAGTAACACCAAAACAACTACTAACAACACATCCACAACTCAACAAATCAACACAATGTATATATCAATAATACAAATCTCCGCATAACAAGCATTGTATTATCAAAATGATATTTGGACGTGAAACACGTTATATGTATGCCCATAACCACATCTTTGGTCATAATAGTTGTTCATAAATCACAACATTTCCAATTAACCTCATGTTAACAAAATCTCATTTCAATCCTCAACTTTACTCACAACGAGGCATGGTGAAATCATAATTACTTACCTGAATTAACGAGTCACATTTAACATCATCTTGTGCCCCCCACATAGGCTAAAACATAATTTATACAACATAAAACTGGCTGGATATGAACAGAAAATATACAAGAATTGTCAAATAATCCTAATAGGCAAGACTCCCTATTAATATTATTGTACAAATTTTATTTTGACAAAGGGAGAATTTTAAACACATAAATTCTTCACCACAAGGACCGCGTCCTTATATAACATCCACTACAGCTTGTAGCCCGATTTAAATATTTCATATCATGTACACCGAGGATCCCGTCCTCAACTTTGTATCACAAGTAATATGCACATTGTTCCAATCAGAACATTCCATTTTCTTATCTTAAATAATTTTTGTTAAATAAAGTTACAACACATAATGAACCTTCATTTCGGCATATTTACAATTGAAATCAATTATCCTGAAATCACATCAAAACTAGTTTAGCCTCACAACTATTTTAGTGACCAACACATAATGATGGAAATATCTATCTCCATATAATAACTCAACATGAGTATTCACATAAGTAGATTTCAGGATTTCGAAGCTCACTCATGAGTGGAGCGTATTAAGAGGACTTCTCTCGATACTCTGAACCAAATCGATTGAATGAAATTGTTACTTTATTATCACATTGAGATCATACTTGTAATGACACAATCTGGTGTAGCGACATCAGCTATACCATAGAAATTATATCAATGGGCCGGGCTTGCACCTCATAGGCGCAACGTACCCGCTTTTCCTCCATCTCTAACTTATAGTGTATGTAGATTAGTAACTATAATAGAGTGTGTGGACTGAGTGTTCTGAATTCTGATGAAATAGATTTCTCCCAAGTCTGGGACAAATCCTCATGATGTTCCTAGTATCATCATATTCACAGCAACCCATTTGCAGTTCGGCTGCTCATACTGAATATGTGTCGGGTAATTGAAATAACGATTGGAGGAAATCCCGTGCCAGTGGTGCATAAAAATAGTGACTGCCCCAACTGAGTGTTAGTATTAACTTAAGCACTACAAGTATACTTAAATTATTTCTATGACCTCGCTGATACTGAAATGTAGAATTACTAAGGACGTGGAAATATCTCAAGCCTCATCATCATCCCACTCAAATCTCAGCTCTTCATCCTATATAAGCTTCGAAAAACCTTTCAATACCACATATATACAACTCAGTAACAAACTAATATTACACATGACACTACAATTTGATCGTTGATAGTGGACTTCCCTCACTAGGTGTGAAATAATAGGATACATTTCTGACGATCCATAACGCTAACCTTCACCGCTCGTACGACACCAGCCATAAGACACCTCAAGCCATTTACTTAGCGCATGTCATCCTTGTGACTATTAAACTTACTTCCTCCAGTGCCTCGATTTCTACTGGTACCCTTTGCTAAATAGAAAACTCATATGAACCACATAGTCTCTAATACCACCAACTATCTTAAGATCTACATCCACCTCGTGACCCTATCATGATTGTGACGATTAGCCAATTAAGCAAACCTTCTGAAGATAATATTTATCAACCAGTTGTCAGAACTTGTGGCACCCCCATGTACACCACTGAATGAACTCTCAATACACCACATCCTCTACTTAGACAACATGTGGTCACAATGGTTTAGTAACCCTAGATCCCTTATAACTCCTTGGAAGGATAACTCATAGTTGATACCGAGTGCGTAATTTCATGCACGAGTGGATGCAAAAGAACATAAGATATATTCTTCAAGCTGAATAGATACCGCTCGATAAGAAATAAAAGGAGTGGAAATTTTTCCTACTAGCCCTGTAGCCTCTCGAAGATAAGTACAGACGTCTCTGTACCGATCCACAGGACTCTACAAAACTTGCTTATGACTTGTAGCACCTATGAACCTAGAGCTCTGATACCAACCTGTCACGACCCAATTTCCCGTCCGTTGGGTTTCGTGATGGCACCTAGTCTTAAGGACTAGGTAAGCCTAACAATTTCGGAATAACAACAATAAATAATAAATTCTAACATTCTTCTCGAATGAATCCTTTATACAGTGACCATATTCCCAAAACCGAATAGTACAAGTCAAGCTCTGCAGACTTTTGCTACAACGTCCAAACAAAACATATTGGAAATAAGTATTACAATGTGAATATAAAATAGGAGGGTGACTCTAAAGCCTGCGAACGCAACAACAAGACTACCTTGAGTCTCCTCGGCAAGAATTCACTCAGCTACTAACGAAAAAAATACATGGATCTACAAAAAAAAATGCCCAAAAGTGTAGTATGAGCATGTCACAGCAGTGCCCTGTAAGTACCAAGACTAACCTCGATAGGGTAATGACGAGGAACAATCTAGAGACCTACAAGTCTAATAAGCAGAACAAGAATAAGTATAGAAAAGAACCAAACATGATATCTATATAAAAACTAAGCGATATTTCAAACAATAGAGGAAAATACAATAAGGAAAGGAAACAACAAGTATAGTGGAAAAACCATAATAAAGCTCAAAAAAGTGAACAAAACAAATATAACCTAACTCGAAATCACAATTAAAGTAAAGGAAAATCATAATTTAGCAACTACGATAACCCTCATCCTGTGTCTTATCCAGCAAGTATCAATCAAATAATCAAACACTTTTCAAGTGGTAAGAATTGTTTCGAATTATACTTCCTTCTAATAAGTGTCATTTTCAAAAGGGTTTCTTTCAAAATAATGCTTCAAGTATTATCTTTAATACAATGAAAATCCTCTGAATATATGTCACCCTGTGACACCTTAGTGCACAATCATACAATACAGATCTAAATACCTAAACCCTAACATTTTGTATCATGTGACCTCATCACTCCTCATAATCATACTGACAACTCACGTGCCCAAAGAGTCATTCTCACATGGAAGGAAAATAAACAAGGGTGCATCTACACTTAGAAATCTCAAAGAGCCTTCTACCCGATAAGGGTGATTAACCATGTGTATGTTGTGCAAGTGTCCTAATATAGTTCACTCCAAGTAGTAAGTATAAGGAATGGAACGAACAACACCCATAATGTTTTCACATGGATAGAATCAATGAAAACATCAGCCTAGAACACAGTGATTTTAATAGAGGATCTCCCAAGATATCGTCCGTAGTCCCAAACGTAGATATATGTGCTAGGGATATCTTAGTATCCTGAGGATCTCTTGGTATCCTCAATATATGTGCTGGGGATCTCTTGGTATCTGAGGATCTCTTGGTATCCTCAATATATGTGCTAGGGATCTCTTGGTATCCTTAGTATATGTGCTGGGGGATCTCTTGGTATACCAAGGATCTCTTGATATCCTCAATATATGTACTAGGGATCTCTTGGTATCCTCAATATATGTGTTGTGGATTTCATGGTATCTCGCATGACAACCAGAATCAACATATGTGCAGGAGAATCTCCCGGGTACAGTTCCGTAGTTCCAAAAGTAAATACGCAACTCAACCAACAGAAATAACAATCACAACACAACATAAAGCTCGTACATCACTGTGATTCATAAAAACATCAAAAGAGACAATAATACAAGGTAAGACATGTAATCAACTTAAACGCTATAAATCACAAGGAAACGGTAGAACCAGCTCACTAGGAATAACCAAAAAAAAGAATGATGACATAAAACTGAACAGTTTAACACGGGAGCGCTAACGTATAGCGAAGATCCCATATACAAGTCAATTACAAGGAAATCAACGTGAGTCAAGTAGTCCCAAATAAGGGCAAGTCAACAAGGATATTGATTATCTAGCTCGTTTTTGAGGTAGAACACATTCTGAAAAAACAATCGACAATGCAATTAGAAAGAGATGAACTTTAGCTTCACTTAAGACTAAACAAGGTTTCAGGAAGGATGCTAATGGTTCTCAAATAATACAACAGCTACGAAAGGAAACATGACAATAGGAATGGCGAAATTCTTCAATTAAATAATATAGGAGTAAATTAAGCAACAAGAGTAAATCATGAAGCAATTATTTCTAATTAAGCATGTAGAGTGTGAAACTAGTAAATAAGAAACTCATTCATGTCAAAAACATATTCACACACAGTGAATATAAGGACCCAAGAACCCCAAAAGACTAATTTTTCACAGATAAGTCCGAGCACGCACTTGTCACCTCGCGTATACGAACTACAATCAACATAGAAGACTCAAATCCAATGGGATAGTCCCCCACACAAGGTTTGGCAAGATACTTACCTTAACAGAGTAAGGTCAATATTCCAAAATAGTATCCTCACATGAATTGACATATGGGCGACTCCAATCTTTCTTGAGCTTTCCTTACCTTACTGCATTAATTCGGAAATTCTAGGTACTTGAATCTATTTAGAAACATAACAAAAGTGAACTATAATTAGGAAGTTATTCATGGGTTCACCTCACTAAGGATTTGATCAAACACTATGTGTGCACATTTGACTACATCTCATTACCATAGAATTAGTTTATCCAACCACCACAATTTAGCAACAATTCATCCCACCATTATTCTTTACCAAATTTACACTTCTAATATGACATGTGTGATCAACCACCATTCACATCCAACCAACAAAATTCCATCAAATAATAAATTTTCGATCTCTACTATGGATATTTATTTAAATTGAGAATTTATGGCTTTCAATCACCATACCATGAGTTCCAATACTTGATTCATTCTCATAATTCCATAATAACTCCATACACGTAAGTGTAATGGTGAAAGATTACCTCTTGTAGACCAAATCTTGAAATACAACTTTTGGGGTGTTCTTGAGATTTTGAAGAAAACCGGGGCGGGGTGGAGGGGGGGGGTTCATCACTTGTTTCTTACCAATCTGTACTTCTGAGGTCTTAAAAACCTCGTCTAGGGTTGCTTCGATTTGCATGTGCAGTCCGAACGCATAGCTGTAAAGCTTAGATATGGACTCTGTGAGAAAAGTGCTAAATTTTTATATTAAATTGAATAAATTTGACTTTGGTCAATATTTTTGGTAAACATAACCATACCCGTAAGTTGACGGTCCTGGAGGGTCCGTAGGAAAATATGGGACTTGGGAGTATGCCCAGAATCGAATTCCAAGGTCGCACGAACGAGATTTGAATTTTGCGTGAAATTGTTTTCTGAAAAAAGATTAAGGAAATTGGAAGTGAAATTTGATGAAAATATTGTGGTATCGGACCCGTATTTTGGTTCCGGTGCTCGATACAAGTCTTATATATGGCTTAAGCGCTTTCTGTAAAGCTTGGTCGAAAATAGACGTCGTTTGACGTGTTTCGTACTTAAAATGAGAATTTGATATTTTATGGAAGTTTGGAGGAAATTATGAGTTTTAAGGATTAATTCTATATATATGATGTTATTTTGGCAATTTGATCGTGTGAGTAGGTCCATAAGATGTTTTTGAGGTTCTGTGCATTTTTGGTTTGGAGCCCCAAGGGCTCGGGTGAGTTTTGGATATGCGTCGGAGTGCATTTTTTTCAACCTTTAAAGTTGCTCGTACGAACTGGCCTGCATGTTTAGCATTTGCGAAGTCTAACTCGCTAATGCGATATCGCAAATGCGAGTGGCCCTTCGCTATTGCAAAGTAAGCCCAAGCCAGCCTTTTTCACAAATGCGAGCATTTCTTCGCAAATGAGAAAATGCTCCGGCTGCCAGTGATCGCAAACGCGATCATTATGTTGCAAATTCTACCATCGCAAATATGACCCCCACTTCGCAAATGCGAAGATCCCAAAAAAAGGAAGGGTTCAAAAATGCGAACCTGTTTTGCATTTTCCATGTTAGCAGAGGTCGTGGTTCGCAATTGCGAACACCAGTTCGCAATTGCAACATCTGCAACCTGCTATTTTTATAGTTAGTCGAAATTTGGACATTTTTCACCACATTTTCAAAAAACAACTCCTTTGGGCGATTTTTCAAGAATAAGACCTCTTCCAAATTGTTTGTAAGTTGGTTTTTTCTTATTTCTTTCAATCTTTAACATCATTTAACATGTTTTCAAGTTAAAAGCAATGATTTTCATGGGTGAAATTGGAGGTTTGTGGTAAAACCTAGGTTTTTCTAAAATTGAGGATTTGGACATGAATTTGAGGTTCCATTTCAAAAAAACCTATATCTTTGGGTTCGTGGGGGAATGGGTAACCGGATTTTTGTTCGAACCTCGGGTTTTGACCATGTTGACCTGAGGGGTGTTTTCGTTATTTTACCTAATTTTGCGTCTTAGCTTTAAATTAAATAGTGGAATAAGTTCTTTGAGATGTTATTTACGAGACTTAATTGAAATGAACAGATTTGGGCCATTTGGAGTCGGATACTCGTGGAGAACGTGTGGTTTCAAGTTGAATTGGAGCTGGTTTAAGGTAAGTGGCTTGTATTAACTTGTGTAGGGGGGCCTTCCCCTTAGGATATGATGTTTGGTAATTGAATGGCTCGTACGTGAGGTGATGAGCGTGTAGTTGAGAAAAATGTTGGAAAATCTAGTTTTACTTGAAGTATTTAAATTGAGTTTTCTTGCTTGCCTATTCATTTTAAATTGTAAATTTATTCTATGCTAGTTTTGAGAAGCATGTTCATTTGACTTGTTTGCCTAAGTGATTAAACTGTCTTATTTGTACTCCTCGTAGTATGTTGGCTAGTATTTTCTATTTCTTGTCCTAAATTAGTATCTTTCCTAATGTTTGGGTGTTGGCCTCCCTAGAGATCCCCCTGCACTTGATATGTGTTGGACTGAGGGTGCGGGATACCAAGAGATCCTAACACATTAGATTGTAGGATTTGAGGATACCAAGAGATCCCTGGCACATGAAATTGTAAGATTTGAGGATACTAAGAGATCCTTGGGATACCAAGAGATCCCTGGCACATCAAATTGTAAGCTTTGAAGATACGAAGAGATCCTCGGGATACCAAGAGATCCCTGGCACATGAAATTGTAATATTTGAGGATACCAAGAGATCCTCGGGATACCAAGAGATCCCTCGGGTATGTGGTAGGGATACCAAGAGATCCTCGGGATACAAAGAGATCCCCGGTTGAGGTTTCTGTTGTGAGTAGTATTTACTAGTATTGTCCTATTATTTTCTATGACAATTTCCATATTTATCTTGTTTAGATTCTCGCTGTACACTTTATCTATACTGTTATTTCCTCATCTTAATATTTATTATGTTGCATCTCAGTAGGGCCCAGACGTTTCCTCGTCACTACCCAACCGAGGTTAGACTTGGCACTTAATGAGTACCACTGTGGTGTCTCATGCCTCTTCTGCGCATGTTTTTTTATTTGCAGATCCCTGTATTTCATCTAAAGTGCAGTATCCTTGAGGCCAAGAGAGCTACGACGACTTTGAGGTACTGCTTCAGTGTCCGCAGCCCAAAGAGTCTCCTTCTTTACTCTATCTGTAGTATTGAGACTTCTATCGTACTCTTGTTGTAGACATTTTTGGAGGTTAGAGCATTTTACTGCGCTTCTTTTATCTTGTGTTCTCGTGAGTTTCCATGTTTTGGGATTGTGGCCGAGTAGCCTTATATGCAGTCATCATTTTAGTATGTTCAGTTTTAATTAACTACGTCGCAAGTTAGGTTGTTATTTCCGCATTGTTAGGCTATCCTAGTTATAGTAACTAGGTGCCATCACGATATGTTCACGGAGGGCGAACTGGGGTCGTGACAAGTTGGTATCAAAGCTCCAGGTTAATAGGAGTCACGGGACACTGGCTAATTTATTAGATTCTCGCTGATCGTTACAGAGACTTCTGTACTTATCTAAGAGAAGCTGTGTAACTGCTTGAAAAATTTCCACGTCTTTTGATTTCCTTGTCGTGCGGGTATTTTTGACATCAGAAAATTCTAAACTTTTGCCTTCCATTCTCTCACAGATTGTGAGGATAAGCACTACTAGGGATGATCAGGCACCCGCGCCCCTACTGCAGCCATTACAGGCGGGGGCTGGGGTAGAGGTCGAGGACGGGCACATGGTGTAGCCAGAGCACCTGCGTGAGCTACCGCCGAGGCACCACCAGCAGATCCTGCCAGAGCCCAGGCACCTGGCACAAATACTACTCCAACTACTACTCTAGCACTTCAGGAGACTTTGGCTCTGTTCATGTCTATGTACACCACCTTGGCTTAGGCAGGCTTGTTTCCCCTTGTTGTGGCCACATCCTAGGCCAGGGGAGGAGCACAGACTCCCGCCGTCAGCACTCCTGATCAGCGAGTGCAGGTTGAGCAGGCTCGAAAGATCATTAATGTTCCACCTGTAGTGCTAGTTCAGCCTGTAGATGGGGCAGCTGCTTCCGAGGATGAGCAGCGGAGGTTGGAGGGGTTTAAAAAGTATGATCCTCCGGTTTTTAGTGGACTAGCGATAGATGATGCCTTGGGATTTCTAGAGGAGCTTCACCGTATTCTTCGCACTATGGGCATAGTAGAGTCCAACGGGGTTTCCTTTACTGCCTTTTAGCTTCAGGGAGTCGCCTATGATTGGTGGTGCATTTATGAGATAGACAGTCCATTCGAGGCTACTTCACTAACTTGGACCCAGCTCTCGGATATGTTTATGAGAGATTTTGTCCCCTAGAGTCTCAGGGACGCATGGCACACAGAGTTTGAGCATTTGTGATAGGGTGCTATGACCGTTTCAAAGTATACTATCCGTTATACCAGATTGGCCAGGCATGCACCGCTTTGGTTGCTACCGTCCGCGAGAGAGTTTGCAGGTTCATCGAGGGTCTTATCCCACCCATCAGATATAGCATGGCTCGAGAGTTGGAGATGGACATTCCTTATAAGCAGGTAGGGAGCATTGCAAAGAGGATCGAGAGTATGCTCGCTAGGCAGCGAGGGGAGAGAGTGTGAGCATGTTATTTTTCCCTAGCTTAAATTACTCCTATAAATTTATAAAAAATAGGATTTTTCTTTCTGGGTGATATTTAGAATTTAACTGCATAATTGTGTGTTTGCTTGCATTTTGAGTGCATTTTAATTCATGAAAATATAGAAAATAGCATGTTTGCATTTAGGATACCAGTTTTAACATTTTTAGATTCAGTGATTAATTAATAGCAAGGAAAAACAAAAATAATAACAAAAGCGGTTCTTTTTGCATTTTTAATTTTGATGTTTCAAATTTGGCTTAATTTCCTTTTATAAATAGGATTTAGTTAATTTGAAATTTAATTAGCATAATATTAGATTTAAACCAGGTCTTCACTATTTTAATATTAAATTGGTATTTAATAAAATCAAGTTAGTAATTAAAATAAATATGAAAAAGGATTTGGAAAATGGGGTCTTAATTATAGACCAATTTGGGCAATTTTCGTAAAGATAAAGCAGCCCAAACCCACCTCTAACCTGACCCAACCCGCAGGTAACCCGGTCCAAGCCTCCCACCCCTCAAATGACGTCGTTGAGACACTTCTTGTTCACAGTCGTCCCCTGCCTTTGATCCAACGGTAGTGAACCTAGGGTGTAATAAGTATATAAGTGTCCCTAACCCCCTACCCCAGACTAGACCCCATACCATGTTCCCAAAAAAACACTAATACACTCCGATGTAACACCACCGCCCTCCGCTGTCCGCCGCCGGCCGGAAATCGCCTCCACTGGCGGCGATGCTCCAATGACCACCAAATAAACTCCATACCACCCTCTTAACCTCCTGTTTCCATCACAACTATCAGTTTCCCTCGAATCCCCCTCAAAGTCGTCGGATGCCGAGTTGAAGCCATGACTGCTCCGCCGCCCACGATGGCGCAGATGCAAAACACCTACAAATTAACACCCTAGGTTCCCCTAGCCTCCCTGACCCCAATCTGTAAGTCCCTTGCCTCAAATCTAGTCCCAGCTCTTTCAATTTTAGTTTGAAAATCTGGCCAAACCCCCTCCCCCCTCCAAGTCCAACCAAAATCATTCCCCCGAGCCTTTTTGACCTCCCCTTCCCAAACCCAAACCAAAATCCTTCAACCCCATCCAAGCTTTCCGAATTTTGAGGTCTAGGGTTTTCTGACTCAACGGTTGGAGTGTTTTAGTTGCATGGGGATTTTATCAAAGATCAAGTGGTCCTTTAATAGCGTTGTTTTCCTACTTTTGAAAAAATAAGCAAACAACATTGTTCAAAGGCCCAAGTAGGACAATCGATTCAAGCCTGAGTTTGTGAGTTTTCTTGTTTTTTTATTCACTTTCCTTTATTTCTTGATTTATTTTTTTGCTATATTAGATTTTTCCTTTAGTTAAAATTAGCATTTCCTTCATGTTAAATTCCTCTTCACGCTCAACTGATTTAGTTTTTGTTTTATTTCCTCTATTTGCCATTCGGTTGATCATTTCCTTTGTTCATATGTGTTTGGGTCCATCGTTTGAAAGCATGATGCTATTCATTCGATTTTGTGTTTTAATTGCGATTGTTGATCTATGTTTGTTTCTGTTTAGTAGGATATCAATTTTACTTTAGTTTATTTGCTCGTAGTTCACTGATAATTAGTATTAAATTTTAGATTGTTTGGTTATTTCAATTTTAGGATTTGTTTGGTTACAGCCGAATGGTTCTAGTACCTGGGCAATTAACTGGGGTCACTAGGCCAAGGTGAAAAGGGGTTGGGTTAGGGTTAACCCGGGTTAGTAATTTTAGGGTAATTCAGGATTGTTCTAGGAATTTAAGAATAAAGAATATGGCAGTAACTACCTGGGAACCTCCTAGAATCTTCTAAAAGGAGGTTCTAGTTGGAATGTTAATAGCTTGATAAGTATAACTTGGAAAACAAGGTAAGACTTTAGGGACCATATAGTAATTAATTGAGGGACCTAGGCTAAAATGAAATCTGAAACGGTTGCCCTGGTTTTGCCTATAAAAAGGCATAGTCCTACCTTGCGTTACAAGTTTGGAAGTTGGAGAGAAAAAGAAAAGCTGAAACAATCCATAAATATAGAAAAATAGACAAATTAATGCATGATAACAAGTTTGAGGATAAAACATTAGAAAAATACCAAAGATGCTACTGTCTATTAGAAGCCCCTTTGAAATTTCTTGTAGTGTTCATTCTAGGACAAAATTTGAGTAGCTAATAGTTATAAATGAGCTAAAACTTTGCTGATATTCAAGTCTTTGGGGATCAGTCTTTGGGTGATATTATTTGGATTCAACTTGGTTTTAAGTGGCCTTTCTCACTCATCGCTGGACTCTTATTGCTGTTGGTACCTATTTCTTGCTGCTGATAACACTGCCGATTTCATTTTATTTTATTATGCTTTGCTTCTAGGTATTCATCTCGTTTCTCATGTACGAAGAGATGAACGTGACGTTTAATGAAATTGAAATGCAATTTGTAATAGTATATTAGCATGCCTGACATTTTTCTTCAGCATCTGATTCAGTTTTTCTCTTCTATTTTTATTATCGTTATTTAGAATAAGGGCTGATGGATTGTAACTGAATATGTACTGTTCAAGACTGCTAGGACTTTAAAATTGATTTTGTTGTTGTTTTTTTTTTTTGCGATCATATGAGCAGGATACTTAGAAGTGTAGGATTTAAATTAATTTGAGCCTAGTATCTATGTTGTTATTTGTTAAATTGCCACCACAAAGTTTGACAACACTTGTTACTTCAAAACAATGGATCAATCCAAAATCGTAAGTTAGTCGTGATTTTTGCTTAGGATCTCAATCTTATAATAATTTGAATGAACTGAAAAATCTTGAGTATCCAAGCCTAGGATACTAATAGCTTTGTTTGAATGTCATGTTGTCAAGTCTTCTAAAGTATCATGTTTACATGACTCGTATTTCTTTATAGATTCGTGTGAGATGCTTCATCTCCAATGTGCATTATTAATTCCTCTTGCAAATTGTTAAGTACAATCGAAATTAAATCCAAACATTAGCCTCTGAATTAGTTCAGGGTCTAAGAGACCCGTAGCCTCCTCTCAACGTAGCTAGATGTGCCTACCCCTCCTGAATTGGACCTTGTTTGCAAATGCAAGGGCCAAACATTAGCAGCTGGCCTTGTAGTTTGATTCGTTTTAGTAGTGCAATTCTAGGCCTTCCAAGTTAGATAGCGGATTTAAATTAAGGGGTTTTCCTTCTTGTTTCAATTCGAACATGAACTCGAAGCCCGAATTTTATGAATTCTTTTAAGGGTAGTTTACCATTAATGTTAATTAATCAAGATGCTTTAGAGATAATCTTTAATAGAGAACAATAGTCTCTTTAGGATTGCCCTTTAAATGAAACAAGGTACCCCGCGCCAAATAACAATCAAAATTGTATAGACCTCTTTAAACATTTCTATATAATTATTTAGAAATTGGGGTAAGCCATTTAGCAAATTTTCATGGCTTTCCGCAAAGTTAACAACATGTTAGTCAAGGCGAAACCCTATAGGCAATAGGCGATCAGGAGAATATTGACGTGCGCAACCTATCTCAACATTGTCATGGCCTCTCCGACCGGTGGCCAGCCAACTCCTGTGGCTGGGCTGCCTCCTCCACCTCCTCCCAACATAGCCCATCCCTAAACAACCCCATAAAACATCCAAAAACCTATGGATTATGCAAAAGTTGTGAAACCCACGACGAACAATCCTGCTATGCAAACTTCTGCTTCGTTTGTTGAACCAATTGCTCTTCGACAAGCCAAAGTATTTCAAGGGCTACCAATGGTATGCTTCACAGAATCAGAAGTAGAACGTATGAGTATTATTGAAGGGTTAAAGTATGTTGTGGTTTGTAAATATTCCTACGGATGGCTTGAGCTTAATGAATTATGTCGTATTGTGCCTACCCAATGTAGAATTAAGGGTGAGTGTCTTATTGGATACCTGTGTGATATGCATGTGTTGATAAGATGCACATTATGGCAATATTTTGTTAATTTTACGACAAAAGGTGTTCATTATATTAAGGGCAAGCATGGGGATGAATTCCAGTCGATAACTTTGATATATGATGCCAAGTTTAAGGTGGGAGAAGAGACACCAAATGTGATGACTTGGATCTCCTTCCCAAATCTGCTGCCAACCTATTTTGTTAAGGAATGTTTGTTTTCACTAGCTTCTGCTGTAGGTGAGCCTTTATGCCTTGACCAAGCTACTGTGAATAAGACTAGACCTAGTTGTGCTCGTGTGAAAGTTTAGTCGATTTGCTAACTGATCTCCCAAATAGGTACATATGGACATTATTAATGAAGATTCTGGAGATGTTCGAACTGACTGGGTGAATATAAAATATGATTATCTCCCTAAGTACTGCAAAGAATGCAAGCTTCAAGGACATGACATGTTTGAGTGTTGGAGAATTCATCCAAAATTCATGGCCAATAGGAAAAAGAGAAGCAGGTGGTAACTGAGGCACTAGTGCAGTACAATCAGGAAAAAGACAAACTTAATGCGCTATTGATGATTCTATCAAGTGGTAAAGTAGTTGGAAATCTAGGTGCACAATGGAAGGAAGTTAGAGACAAAAGAATTCAAGGGAAGGATAAACAACAGGTTGCAGGACCTAAGACTGGACAAGAGATTGTGTCTGTGGAAAAACAAGCTGCTTTAGTGCCTAATCAGGTGCAAACAATCAACAAGTTTGCTGCTTTGGAGAATGATAACAGTGAAGTTGAAACCAATAATCAGTTGTTTTTGGTGGAGGCACATGTTATGCAGTCTTCTAAACCAATTGCAAAGGTATATGAAGGTTTAAAATTTGTAGCACCAGAATTTGTTCCTAGATATCCTAAGAAGGAATAGGGAAGGAAATGGGGTAATAACAATGCTACATGTGTGCCAATTACAAACTCTGCACCAGCTGGAATTGACAAGCAAAGAGAAAGGGAATAAACAGGGAGCAAGGAAAAAGGGCTGCTGAATAGGAAAAGAAGGCTACTGAGCAACAAAACAAGAAGTCAATTGCTGCATGGGTTCAAAGAGCTTTCAATACAAATATTGTTGCAATCAATATTTCATGTCAAGAGATTCCATCGCAAGATACTAGATTGGAGGAACAACTGGCAAAAGACACGGAGAAGGAGTTTGTGGAAGATCCTGATTTCGAAAATTTTCAGAACAAGGAGAAGATTCAGTGGTTAGGTGGGAAACTATGGGAAAATCAGATAGAATAGGTGTCAGAAGATGCTCAGATCCCTGATATAATGCAGAGTGATGAAGAAAAGGGTGGTAATAAGCTAGATGATAAGGAAAAGAGTGTAAATGGTAAGGCAAAGCCAAATCATATACCTATTGAAGGGCAGAGTTCAGGTGTGGAACCAGTTATGAAAGAGCAGGAAGTCGTGAACAACAGAGAAAAGGAGAATGCGGAAACAGTAGTGGCTAAAGAAGGGGACATAAATATAATAGATCCAGGCGGGACCTTACAAAATGCAGAACCTCATACATCAAATAAGGAAGAGGAAACGGATCAAGCAGACAAGATGCAAAACCAACAGGATCCTCCAGAAAACACTACATTGAATAATGCATAGTTGCAGCCAATCAATGTTTAGAATGAGAAATCAAAATTTTCTAGCAGACACGATGGGCTAGGGAGATGAATAAAAAAGAGGGACAATGTAGAGGTGACAGGTAGAGATATGGATGAGGAATCCACAACCCAAAATCTTCAAAATGTAGCCATGCAGGGAAATTTGTCACAAAGAGTTATAGAACAAGCAAAATCTGCAGCACAGGGTAGAAAGAAGCAGCCTAAAGAGAATCCAACTGTTTCAACAGGTGGAGTGCAAACAAGGAGGACTCTTTCTAAAAATCAAATTTTTTAATGGATGCTATAATTTGGAATATCAGGTCAGTGAATACTATGCAAGCATTTGAAAGATTGATTAAAATGCATAGACAACATCATTTTGAATTCATTGTAATCATAGAACCTATGCAACATGCTAGTAAGATGGAAAGATATAGAGCAAGAATAGGTTTTGATCAGGTATTTGTGAATGTTTCCAACAAAATCTGGACATTCATAGATAAAGTGTTCGATGTTACTATATTGTTCAATACGACTCAGCAGTTAACTCTCAGACTATTTCGTACTAAAACTCATGTTGAGATGGTCCTTACTTTGGTGTATGCAAAGTGTGATCATATAAAAGGATAGAGTTATGGGATAAATTGTATGCAATGGACTCAGATATGAATGTACCTTGGATTGCTGGGGGTGACTTTAATGTGATATGGGATGAGGAAGAAAAATTTGGAGAATTGCCTATATCCATTAATGAAGTAGATGACTTCAGGCATCGTATCAATGCATGCAATTTGATAGATTTGGGTTTTAAAGGAAGTATTTATACATGGTGGAATGGAAGATCAGAGGAAGATTGTATATTCAAAAGATTGTACAGGTGTTTTGGAAATAGTGAATTGCAGCAAACTTTTCCTGGATTGGGGGTGGCTCATTTATCCAAAATTGGGTTGGATCACTGTCCACTTTTGCTAAAATGTGATATTAAATCTTTTCCAATAATGACGCCATTCAGATTCCTAAATTTTTGGGTAAAACATGATACATTCAAAGATGTAGTCAAAGAGAACTGGACAACATATTTTAGTGCTAATCCTTTTATTATCTTTAATTACAAACTAAAGAAACTAAAGAAACTTAAGAAAGCACTATCAACCTAGAGTAGAGCTACCTATGGGGACATAATTCAGAAGATTGCAAGCTTGGAAAAATTGGTTTTAGTGCATGAAAGGCAGTTTGAAGTTAATCCATCTCAGATGAATAGACAGAGATTGCAGAAGGTTCAAGCTGAAATGATCAAATATTTAGTTATGGAGGAGGAATTCTGGAGGTAAAGATCTGGCATGATGTGGTTTAAGGATGAAGATAGGAATAATAAATTCTTGCATACTCAAGTTAATGGGAGAAGGAGGAGGCTGAAATTAACAAGGATTCTGGACAGTCTTGGTAACTGGCTTGAATAAGAGGAACAAATTGCAGAAGAAGCAGTAAACTTCTACAAGGATCAATTCATTGAAAATGCAGTCCGTACTGCTTTTGACATTTTGAATCATGTGCCTTCTATGGTAGATAGGGAACAAAATGAGAGGCTGATGGCTTTGACAACTAAAGAGGAAGTGAAGAATGCAGTTATGGGACTAAGTGGAGAAATAACAGGTGGTCCAGATGGTTTCACAGGTGCATTTTATCAATCCTGTTGGGAAATAATTGGAGATGATGTGGTAGACATTGTGAAGTTATTTTTCTTTGGGCAGCAGCTACCTAAGAGTGTGACACACACCAATATAGTTTTATTGCCAAAGAAGAAGGAAGTGATGACCTTTGCCAGCATGAGGCCTATTAGCCTCAGTAACTTTGTTAACAAGATCTTCTTGGGGGTTGTTCATGAGAGGCTGGTTGACATATTACCTAATATGATCTCAGAGGAGCAGGCATGCTTCGTGAAGGGAAGAAGAATAGTGAAGAATGTGTTACTAACGTAAGAATTTATCACTGATATCAGGATAAGAAAAAAGGCAGGACCAAATGTTGTGATTAAGTTAGATATGGCAAAAGCATATGATAGACTATCATGGCTAATTCTGACCAAAATCCTTAGAAAAATGGGGTTCTCAAAAGCTTTTATTGGTTTGGTTTTTGATTTGGTTGGGAACAATTGGTATTCTATTTTGATAAATGGACAGCCAAATGGTTTCTTCAAATCATCAAGGGGAGTTAAGCAAGGTGACCCCTTGTCACCAACCTTATTCATTCTGGATGTAGAAGCACTGTCTAGAGGTCTGAATTCATTGCACTCCAATCTGTACTTTTGTGGATTTGGTTTACCTAGGTGGAGTCCAAAATAAACCAAAATTCATATGCTGATGACACAATAATTTTTTGTTCATCTGATGCTACATCTTTGAGGCTTGTGATGGAGGTGTTACATACTTATGAGATAGCTTATGGGCAACTAGTTAACAAGGCCAAATCAACTATATACATGCATCTTTCAACATATAGTGAGGTGGTTAACAAGGTTGAAAGGATCACATGCATAAGAAGATAAGATTTTGCCTTCATTTAACTAGGCTGCCCTATTTTCTATGCTAGAAGAAAATTGGACTACTACCAGGGACTAATATACGTTAGGGATAAAGCAGCTGTGAAAAGGCAAGTTACTATCAATAGGGGGTAGGGAAGTCTTAATTGCAAATGTGCAGCAAAGAATGCCAATTCACATGCTGTCAGCAGTGAATCCACCAAGCAATGTGATCAACATGGTTCCAATATCTTTGCCAAATATTTTTGGTGCAGCACTGTGGGAGGTAATTCTAGGCACTGGGCTTCTTGGAATACATTATTTATGCTATATGAGGAGGGTGACATTGGATTCAGATCCTTACATGATGTCTCTAAGACACTTTTTTTTATGCTTTGGTGGAATTTCAGGACAAATCCTAGCCTGTGGAGCTCCTTCATGAGCCAAAAACATTGCAAGAAGTTAAATGCTGTCATTGTACCTTGAAGAGATGGTTCTCATGTGTGGCGGAAAATGCTGGAACGCAGGGACTTAATAGAGAATCAAATTTTGTGGAAACTAAGGATGGGGTCTTCATTATTCTGGTATGATAACTAGACTGGATTGGAGCATTATATTTCCAAGTTACTCAAGGCTTTGCTATAGATAAAGATGCACATAATGTCAATGATTTGGTGGAAAATGGAGTGGGGAATGTGGAGAGGATTTTTGAAGTATTACCTGAGGAGTTGGCACAACACATAGTGCAGAACATTAAACCTCCTGGGGGTTGCAATGAGATAGACTCTCCAGTCTGGATGCTTGAACCAAAGGGACATTTCTCTATGAAGTCAACTTGGGAATATGTGAGAAGAAGAGATAATCCTAGGCTATCCTATAAGATGATGTGGGTGAAAGGGTTGCCCTTCAAGATTTCCTTCTTTATGTGGAAGGTTTGGAAAGCCAAGCTGCCCCTAGATGATTTTACGTGTAGATTAGGATATTTCATGCCTTCTAAATGCTTGTGTTGTGCTGAGCCAAAGGAGGAGTCACTGATCCATTTATTTTTCACATCAATTGCATCAAGGAGTGTGTGGAGGTATTTTCTCATGATGGCAGGTATTGTTGTAGAAGGTTTGACACTACACCAGGCCATCACAAAGTGTTGGACTGCACCAGTTTTACCTAGAACTAAGTAATGCAGGCACTACCGGCGTGTATAGTTTGGGAACTTTGGAAAAGGAGGAACTTTTTGAAACATGGGGATGTAGTATAAGTCAATAGAGTAATATATCAGGTATCATCCACCCTTCAATCTCTTGTCAGAAATCCTGGATTACAGGTGCCTCATAGATGGCAGAACATGTTGTCTATGCTAGAGAACTACACTCCTAAGCTGAAATATGAGAAAGTAATCTGGGAACTACCTATGGAGGGATGGACCAAAGCAAACACAGATGGAGCATCTAGAGGGAACCCTGGGAGAAGTGCAATTGGTGTAAGCTTGAGAGATGAAAATTGAAACATAATGTATGCAGAAGGAAGAGAAATTAAGGAGGACCGAATAATAAAGTAGAGGCAACAGTAGTAGTGGAGGCATTGAGAATGTGCAGAGCCATGAACTTCAATAACATCTGGTTACAAACTGATTCGATGATGCTTTGAAACATCATTGATGAATTATGGAAGTCACTTTGGAATATTGTGGAGATGATGGAGGAGATCAAGAGTCTAGTAAAAGGGTGCAATTTTAGAATATCACACATTTTAGAGAAAGCAACAAACTTGTGGATCGCCTGGCTAATTATGCTTTTGATAGGGGCACCATTGAGTGCCATGCGTTCTAGGAACTGGATGTTCATAGCAGGAGGATTGTGAACGAAGTTAAGCTTCAATGTCCACATATACGAGTAACGGTTGCAAGGAACTAGGAGGGGAATGAGAAGCAATAAGGGAAATAGGAAAATCAACTTTCAGTCACCATGTTCAAATCTGTATAGAGGAGAACATGGGGATCAGTGTTTTCACTATCCTCGTTTTCTTTTTCTTTTTTTGCAGGTACTAGACATGTACTACTGAGGGATTTTCTCTTGGTGGTATTAATGTTTGACATTCAACCCAATGGAAGGAACTTGCAACTAGGCAGTGGTACAACAGTTGGAAATCTCAACAAGCATTGTGAAACTAATTCACTTGATGAGATATCCATAAAACAAGAAGAAATCTAGATAATTTGGCCCAAAATGCCTAAACGAATTGGGCAGCATCAGATATTTAGAATAGGAACAACCAACAGCAGAATAAAAAGAGTATTGCCCAGAACGTCTAAAAGAAGTGGGTAAATTGGAGAGGAGGATATAAAGAGACAAGGCACACCTGAACCACAACGGAAAAATTGGGACTACAACAAACGGAACTTTCCCTGAAAATTCAACAGAAGTGGGCAAAAGGAAGTAAAGGTTATAGGAGGTCAAGCATATCAAGCTGCAGAACAAATGGACTTTTCTTTTGCCAGTATGAAAGAGATCTGCATAAAAAGAAAATCATTTGGAACAAGTATCAAAGACCAGACATTCCTAATGTTCTAATCCTTATGGACAAGAACATTAGTGTGCCTTTTTTCTATAACTGTTTGTTCCTTTTTTTGAGGGAACTCTTTTGTACTCATGCCTTGTTATCAAATATGACTTCTATGGGTGGTATTAGCACTTTATGCACAGTCCCTTGAAGGAGGAAAAGTTAAAAGCTCAAGAATGAGAGGGAATACCTAGATCACAGTAAAGCTGAATCAGTTGGCGTATCACAAAATAGTGAAAATAGCAAAACATAAAGTAGGACAAATCAAGCAACTGTGATCTGGATCACAGTAAAGCTGAATCAGTTGGCGTATCACAGTAAAGAATACAAGTAATTTTATTCAGGGAGTCAAGCATACAACAAATCAAATAAAGAAAGCAAGATACAACAAGAAGAGATGATGAATATATTTGTCCTCATGACAAACTGCAGAGTCAGTAATGTAGCAATGTCAACTGAAGCCTAAATCCAAATGAGGCAAAGTAAGACATACTGCTGGTCAATAGCACCACACACAGAGCTTGGCAATCCACTCTCTATTATCATAGCAAATGAAACAGATAGGATGGATCATTTCTAGGCACACTCGACTTGAGCATCAACATGCAACACAAATGAGGCAAAGCAGGGCATTCGAATGGTCAGTAGCAACACATACAGAACTGTACAACCTAATGTCTTTCACTATTCAAAATTCAGCAGACAGGATGGAGCAAAATTATCCCCAGGCACAAGGGTTATACAATACTCACATGCAGCAGGCCATAGCAGATATAGGGACGCAGATGATCAAAGGAGAACATGGTGTATCAATGTGATGATTCATGCAAAGAATTCAACAAGAAAGCAAAGGTAGAGAATACTTGACAAAGCTGGAACGAAAATGAGCTTCAAAGAGGTCATTTGGACAGTCGGTATTATCTATGACAAATACAAGAGGGATCAAACGGTTATAAGGTGTACAATGATAGGAATGAATACCTTATTGAAGTTTAAAAATGGGCCAATACAAAATAACATGTGTATAGTGGCACGAATGCAAGAAATGGGGATACATGTGCAATTTAATGGTGGCTATTCTTGCAAGCTATACACGTTGACTTGAACTGCTATGCAATGGAAATTTATGAACTTAGTTGAGCCAATTTATATGGGATGTGTGTGCTCACAATTGGATTGGGCCTTTAAGGAATTCAGATCTTTTATTTTCCATGGGCTACATTTATTATGCAATTTTTAGTAAAGTGTTTGTGATATCAATTTTGAGTAATTTTCTCAATTTTGATAATAAGCTACATGTATGTACATATATTATTCGTTACATGTTTTAGAACATTAAGACACTTTGTATTTTATTTATATATATTATTAAAAACTAGCCCTAAGCTACGCCTAGTGGATTGCCCAAAAAAACACGTTAATCACTTCAGACACGTTATTTAATAATTTTATCATTCCTAAACTCGGGTGCGCATTTATGTGACCAAAATCCAAATCTCAACAACGTTAGATAAAATGTGTTACGAATTGCGGGTGGATTTATGTGACATGGTTCGAAACGCGTTTTAATGATGTTGTAATCTTCTTAAAATTAAATAAAAGCGATTAAAATATGCACATAGTACCAAATGTGTTAAAATCAGATAATTAAGCCAAGTATAACAGTTGAGCGACCATGCTAGAACCAGAATGCCTAACACCTTCGGGGTTAATAGAATTGCTTACTCGGATTTCTGGCTCGTAGACTGTATTACAGAGTCAAACCTTCCTCAATTCGGGATTTAAACCGGCGACTTGGGACATCATTAATTAACCCAACTGGCGACTCTAATTTTTAATTAAATAAATTCCATTTCGATAGTCCTTTAATTGGAAAAACTCCCTTAACTATGCCTTTCACGGGGTTGTAGTGTTAAAAATTAGGTGTGACAGCTCTTGCGACTCTGCTGGGGAACGAATCCAGAATCTCTGGTTCAGGGTTCAAGAATTCGAGATTTAAATAATTGTTGTATCCGGCTTTATTATTATCTGATTTTATTGCATAATTATGCCCAATGTGTTAAATGTTGTTTTACCGCTTTAATATTATTTGGACTGTATATAAATTTCCGCGAAACCCTACTCTTCTCATCTCCGGGGATGTCCTTGCTGTTCGAGACTCCCTATCTGCTAGTGTCATACCTTAAAATAAGAAAGAGGCTCGGAAAAGTTACAAAGCCGAAATGCCTTTTGGTTCTCGGTACGTAGCACCCTCCTCGACTCGAGTTGTCCGCTTGGGTACACAGTCCAGAACATATACCCATGTTTTATTCATAGAATAACTTAACCTCATGGCGGATCCACTAGTAAGAACGCTTCTTTGCATCATGCATTTGACTTAGGGGACTCAACACAGGGGTTGGGTCCGTCTAGGACAGGTGCACCCAAAATAATGGACCATCGTGATGCATTTTGCGTGCTACTTGTGCATTTATTCCGGATTTTACGTGCCGCCGGCTCATGAATATTGGGGAAAAGTTGAGAAAAGAGAAACAGCAGTATGAGGGTAAAGAGAGTTAATCACCTGTTTTGAAAAATCAATGTCAAAATACTGCCGAAACTCTGTCGAATTTTTGAAAAAAAAGAGGAAAAAACAAAAATAAGAAACCAAAAAGAGTCTGTTTTATTGCCCAAGAAAAAGAGAAAGTCTTGTTTTCAAAAATAGTTTGTTATATATGAAATGAAAAAAATAAGAAAACGAGACTTGTTTTCAAAGTAGTTTTATTTGCTCGAACTACACTAGTTTGATTCTCACATGGTGTGAGATACGTAGGCAAACCCCATTGAGCCCAACTTCATTTTTACAAGAATAGCCAAAAAGAATCAGGTTTTGTTTGTGACTAATAAATAAAGTAGTTTTTGCCAAATTAGCTGCATGTCCCTAAAAGTGCACCAGAAGGCTATTTTTTGCAAAAACAGCCACCTTGGATTATTTCAACTTTTGACTGGTAGCAGGCACAACTTTAAAATCTTCCCCCGGAAGTGCTGAAAGGCCGTATTTGCAAGGCCGAGATTTAGTTTTTGAAATAAAATTTTGGAAAATCAACTTTGTTTTTGAGTCCAATAAATCATGATTTTTGCTTAATCACCCTAATAAATGTGTAGAATGAGCACGAATCAAAATTTGCCAATAACGGTCATGAACAAAATCTCTTTGGAGCTACACATGTGGTGGAATGATCTGGGTGAAGCGGGGCAAAACAGGGTCAACACACACTTGGAAGGACTTACCGATTTGTTAAAAATTAATCCCAGAGGAGACATCATAAAGGCATTGATTACATTCTGGGACCCGACCCACAAAGTATTCCGTTTCCTGGGCTTCAAACTCACTCTGACCCTGGAAGAAATAACAGTATATATTAGAGTTCCTACGATTCCTGTAAGGCATTAGAAATTGATTGAACCAAGGGTCATCGTCATACACAAATTCTTGGACTCATTAAAGATCAGAAGGAAGGTTCACAAGCCAGACATGTCAGCCAGTTTTCTACCCCACAACTTATATATCAGAGGTATGGGCACATAAAGGGATTTAATGACCTCGAAAATAATATTTGTACCAAGGGAAATCGACTTAAATGGGAGGAACACCGGTGCTTCACGTTCATGGTATTTTTCTTGGGCCTTTTGGTTTATCCGGAGAAGGACAAAAATATTGGCATACCGATAGCAGGGGTTGTCAGCACTTTAGTCACTCAAGCCAAGCACAACCTCTCTCCCATGATATTATCCGAAATCATTTGTGCTCTCACAGCCTGTAAAGCCGGAGGATATTTCTTTGAAGGATGCAACCTGTTGTTACAAATATGGATGATCGAACACTTGTTAATTGTCAATGGTCAATGGTCCTCAGTTCATGAGTTATGAGTCGTCAACAAAATGCTGCATAGAAGAATTCTACAACAGGGTCAATGGTCTTAGATTACCAAGGGTACTACAGAATGGGTATCACATCTCTGTGCCATAAATGCAAACAAAATAGAGTGGACATTCGGGTGGCTTCCCGCATACGAGATCATATATATGCCAACCACCGGACCTCATTTCCTTCTGATGGGTCTCCAGAGTATCCAACCCTATGCTCCGTACAGAGTGTTAAGACAATTAGGGAGGTGCCAAATGATTCCTAGAGATGAGTAAATTAGTCTCCATGTGATCGAAATTAGTCCCAATGGTCAGTTTCCCAAAGCAGTAGTCCGTCAAATTTGGAGTGAATGTCAATGCTTGATAGCGGACACTCGGGTACGTGACTCATCTAAAGGTGAAGTTGCACTAGGGTACCTCGCTTGGTATAAGAAAGAAATAGAGTTTGGAAGGCCGGCTGGGAGGCCACATCTCAAAGAATTTGATGAAGAGTCACAAGAATAATGGAATTGGCTAGTCAAGGAAAATTAATACAGGGCCATGATAGGGAAATTGGAAAAGCAAGTGAAAGACCTTCAACTTGAAAATGGTCTACAGATGAGGGGAAAAGAAAGGACTAGCCAAAGATAACGAAGCGTTGCGATCCCAAATTCAAAAAATGAAAACAGCCGCGGAGAATCCCACCAGGATCGCAAATGATGAAAAGTTTATAGACAATTTGAGGTGAAAAGTAGCAGAATATGGGTTTGACTTGAATAAAGTAGAAGGTGAGCTGTCCAGGGGCCAAAAACAATTGGCCAAAAATGCGAAGGAACGAGCCTGCATGATTGAAAAATTAAAGGAGAGGCATGACGACGAGGTTGCTGGGTTGAAAAGGAAGGTCATCATGGTTGAAAATAAAGTGGCCAAGAAGACCAGGGACTCCAAGGCTGAGATAGAACATTGTTACGCAGCAATAGCATAGTTGGAAAAAGATTTACAACAATTCCAAGAACTGAACCGGGTAGCCGAACAAACTCTAGAGGCAAGGGCCCAACAAATTGGCGGACTGTTGCAAGAAAATGGAGCTATAAGAGAGAGGTTACGAATGATCGCTGACTACATCAGCACAAAGTACAGTTATTGTGAGGATATGACAAGATTTATGTTCTTTGCCACCGCTATGACCTTTGTTCGTCAAGTAATAAAAGACCTCCATCACCTCCAAGGGGATTTAGCACGCAATCCTACGGCGAGATTGAATGACGTCCCCTGGGCCTCAAGAGCATTAGAGACTTTGATGCATTCTTGATCTGTTGGTCCATTTGAGAGTCTGTATTTCTTTTATTCAAAGTTTATAATAGGTTGTCGAGTTAGTCATTTTCATTTTAAGTTAGTGTTTGTTGTTTCCAGTTAAGTCAGGGTTTGTTAATTTTAGTAGTTGTAATCAAATGCATTACTTTATGAAAATTGAAAATCCAAAAAATATATATTTCCTGTATTTATTTGCGAGAACTACGTTCAGTCTGATTCATGTGGGGTCATGATACGTGGGCAATCTCTATAGGATTCGACCATAACCAAATAAAAAAAAGGAGGAAAAGTGGAGGAACATGAGAGAAATGATGGTAAAATAAAGAAACGAGAGATGTAGGCAAACAAATTGAGGGGAAATAAGAAAAACGAAAAGAAAAAACAAGAGTGAAGAGATATATGACACAAGATAGGAGCCGCGATGACACAAGCAATCACATCTGTGCATCATAGACACAGATAACTACTTAGGTGAATTCATCCCCAAACACGTGGCCACCTATGTGTTGAAACCTAACCATTAACCAATGTTGGTGTTTTCTCTCTTATATTCATACATGTGGTTAGTTCTTGCGGCATTCTGGCAACCCACTCCTACAATACTCGATCTAAGAGCAAGCAGATCATGGCCAATCAGGAAACCGATGCTAGCATCATTGACCCCTCGAAAGAGGTAGAAGAATTGGACGTTAATGCAATGAAGGAGGAAATGTAGAAGCTAAAACACCAAGTGGTTGAGATGCATCAGGCATAGGTTAGAGGGAAGCCACCACCAACATATCCTGCCAATCCGACCTTCATCCCACCATTGGCCCAATCACATGATTATCCCACCAATGATTCACCGCCAAGTTTCCCCGTCTACCCGCAATATCAGGGTACAGCCTCTAAAGCACTCCCAGCTCCACTACCTAAAGTTGTTCCTCACCCCCTCAACCAATTTCTCCCATTTAGGTGGTACCTCCTTGCCCCGCACTCGATAGATCATCAAGTGAGCCTTTGCTTCAAGATCAAAACAATAAGTAAAACCCACCAGAACCCGCTTACAAAGCCCATGAATCTTACTCCTATGCTCCCTGTTTTGAAATCCCGGTGGGGTTGAAAAATCAGTCAAAAATCCTAAGCAAGAGGAGGTGCTCAGGAAGGTCAGAAGATTAGAACAATCGTTTTTAGAAATGCGAGGGTTAGGTGGCCAGGTGAGTGTGGCATTCAAAGACCTTTGTTTATTCCCAGATGTACAGTTTCGTCGAGGTTTAGGATGCCTAAGTTCGACTTATATGATGGACACGGCGATCAAGCCTCAAATCTAAGGGGTTTTGTAGCAAAATTAGAGGAGAGGGAGGAAAGGATGAACTGCTAATGGCGTACTTCAGTCAAAGTTTAAGTGGGTCGGCATTGGAATGGTACACTCGGCAGGATCATGCTCGATGGTATTCTTGGGATGACCTAACACAAGCATTCATTTGTCTCTTTCAATATAATCTTGAAATTGACCCAGACCGTTTGTCTTTGACAAAACTGGAAAAGAAACACAATGAGAGATTCATAGAATACGATTTCTGTTGAAGGGAACATGCAGCGAGAGTCGAACCCCCGATGAAGGAGAGTGAGATGGTAGATTATTTCTTGCAAGCTTTGGAGCCTATATATTTTGGTTACCTGGTATCAGCGGTAGGAAAATCCTTCAATGAGGTAGTTAAAATGGGAAGTATGGTCGAGGAAGGACTCAAATCCAACAAGATCATGAGTTACTCTGCAATCAAAGCAACCACTCACGCTATCCAAAGTGGGACTGGGGAACATTTGGAAAGAAGAAGAAGGAAGAAGTAGCGACAGTTGAGTCAGGGACTTGGATAACGTCCTGAGTCAGGGACTTGGTTCAGGCCCCGGGCTCCATCCCATTATAGCCAACCCCATCCTCACCACCAAACATGGCCACACACTCCATATGGCCCACCACAACAATACTATCCACCATTAGAACCCCGTTTCTAACCTCCCGCCCACGCACATTGGTGTGCGCCAGCTCCACAAAATAATTACCTAGCTCCACGAAATAACTACCCTCCAAGAGCTTACCAACAGCCCCCCAGACCAGCTTTCTGGACCAACCAAGCTCTTAAAACTGATAGGGTACAGAAGAAGAAAACTTTCACGCCATTGGGAGAATCATATACCAGATTGTTCCACAGATTGAGGCAACTAGACATGTTGAGGATGATCGAGGCAAAGTTTCTAAATCCTCCCCTGAGAAATCTGGACTATTTTGTCAGATGTGAGTACTGTTCTGGTGCCCCGGGGCATGATACCGAAAAGTGTTGGCATATGAAGAACACCATCCAAGAACTTATCGACTCCTACCAATTTGAAGTGCGAACCTCTGAAGCACCCAACATTAATCGAAACCCGTTGCCTGCTCATCATAAGAAAAATATGATTGAGATAGTGGACAAAGAAGGGAGCCAGAAAAGCCCTCATAAACCGTAATGATGATCAAATCCAGCAAAGTCAAGCCAAAGTCAGTGCTCAAAATGTAGGAAATAGATAGCAAACCTATTGTGGTGGTTTAGGGGGAGTCAGCAAGCATGGTTTCACTGAAGCAGGAAGAGGCAAAAAGTGGTAGTACAAAGGGCAGCGAAGGAACCCATCATAGTTGTAGAAGGTGCTCGCATAGAGCCTGTCATCGTAAAGCCACTAATCTAACCGCCAATCGTCAACATCAAAGCCATTCCTTGGAGATATGAACAAGTGATGCTGATGTACAAAGGAAAAGAAGTTAGAGAAGAAGTTTGTGAAGCCCGGGTATTGACCCGGTCAGGGAGATACTTTGCCCCTGAGGAGTCAAGAAAAAGCAAGATCCCCAAGGATAACCCAGAGTCGGTAAAGAAAGCTGCGTCAAAAGAAGAGGTAGAAGAATACTTGAAGAAAATGAAAATGTAGGACTCCTCCATCATAGAGAAATTGAGGAAAATACCGGCGCAGATCTCCTTGCTCTCCTTGTTAATCCATTCAGATGAGCACCACTGGGCGTTAATGAAAATTTTAAACGAGTCCCATCTTCCTGACAAGATAACAGTGAATCACCTGGAGAAGATTGCAAACAAGATATTCGAGGTAAATCGGGTCACTTTCTCTGACGATGAGCTGCATGTGGAGGGCACCAAGCATAATAGGGATCTATACTTGACTGTGAAGTGTGAAGATGTTGTGGTTGCCCGGGTTCGAGTTGACAATGGGTCCAGCGCGAATATTTTCCTTCTCTCCACATTGAACAAGTTGAAGGTGGATGATGAAAGGATCCATAAGAATAACATTTGCATTCGAGGGCTCAATGGCGGAGGCAAAGACTCAATCAGGGATATAGTACTGGAGCTGACAATATGTCCCGTCGAGTTCACCATGGAGTTTCAAGTGCTGGATGTGGTAGTTTCTTATAATATGTTGTTGGGGAGACCCTAGATTCACGCCACTAAGTCAGTGCCATCTACCTTCCACCAGATGGTGAAATTTGAATGGGATGAACAAGAAATAGTGGTGCATGGCGAAGACAATCTATATGCTCACATTGATGCTATCGTGCCCTTTATTAAAGCAGATGATGATAAAGGGCCCTGGGTGTATCAAGTTCATGACTCGGTAATAGTGGAGAAGGTCGTGGCAGGGGAGAAAGTTCCGACACCAAGGTTAGCCACTATAGCGGTTATGGTGGCAGTGGCAATGCTAAAGAATGGCTTGTTCCTGGAAAAGGTTTGGGGACCTCACTGTAGGGTATCACACAGTCGGTATCTCTTTCCCTGAACCTAGAAACTTTTGGTTTGGGGTTCAGGCCTGCAAGCGCAGATATCAAGAGAGCCCGAAGGATGAGAAATAAAGCATGGGCCCTCTCTAAGCCTGTGCCTTGCCTATGCAAATCATTTGTGAAACATGATGCCAAGAAGTGTTTGACAACAATGAGTGCCAATTCTTCGGTTAAACGTGACAAAGAGTTACTCGAGAGGTTTGATAAGTTGTTTGAAAACGTGAACATGGTAGAGGCATGAGAAGGATCAAGCAAGACAGATTTGCAGTTTGTGGGTCCCCGTGCAAGAGTTAATATTTGGGAAGCTACTCCTCTTCCCCTTCGGAGGGAGTCTTGGTAGTCGGCTTTGATTTTTCTTTCAGTTTTATCTAGATTATCTCCAGGGTTGTAATTCAGATGTTATGTTTTGTTTGTTTGGATGTGTAAACCCTGTTATCTTTCCAATTTCAATGAAATGCAATTTCCCTTTTCCTTAGTGATAATATCGTTCATTTTTATTTAACTTTATTTTCTCTTTTGTGCAGTTATTTTTATGCTGGCTCAAATGATCTGACATGCATAAGGACTCTTCGGTCAGTCTTAAAAATCGGTCTAATTCAGAAGTAATAATTCAAGAAATAGAACATGAGGATGAGTCGGAGTATGATGAGGAAACAACATTGGATGGAATTAGTAAAGGGTTGAGCCATGTTGAGGAGAAACCCAAGCCAAACCTGAGTAATATAGAGGCAATCAATTTAGGGGACAGATAACATTAGAGAAACCAAAATAAGTGTACGTCCAGAGCCACAACTTAGGGGAGAAATAATTGAAGTGCTACTTGAATACAAAGATGTTTTTGCATGGTCGTATGATTATATGCCCGGGCTGAGCACTGACTCGGTGGTTCACAAATTGCCCACCGACCCAGCCTGCCCTCTTGTCAAACAAAAGTTGAGGAAGTTTAAAACTGATGTGAGCATGAAAATCAAAGAGGAGGTGACCAATCAGTTCGAGGCAAAAGTGATCCGAGTCACACGATATCCCACATGGTTAGCTAATGTTGTGCCCGTGCCAAAGAAGGATGGTAAAACTAAGGTGTATGTCGATTATCGTGACCTCAACAAAGCAAGTCCAAAAGAAAACTTCTCACTACCAAACATCCACATACTGATTGACAACTGCGCAAAATATGATATCGGGTCGTTCGTTGATTGTTACGCCGGTTACCACCAAATCTTGATGGATGAGGATGATGCAGAGAAATAGCATTTACCACACCGTGGAGGACATATTGCTATAGGGTCATGCCCTTTGGTCTGAAGAATGCCGCAGAAACATATACGAGGGCAATGAAAACCATCTTTCACGATATAATACATAAGAAGATTGAGGTCTATGTGCATGATGTAATTGTAATATCCAGAAAGCAATCTGACAATGTCAGAGATCTAAGGAAATTCTTCCAGAGGCTCTACAGGTGTAATCTCAAACTCAACCCAGCGAAGTGCGCATTTGGGGTCCCCTCAAGGAAGTTGTTAGGGTTCATAGTCAGCCACCGACGCATTGAGCTAAATCCATTGAAGATCAAGGCCATACAGGAACTGTTGCCTCCGAGGAACAAAACAGAGGTGATGAGTCTGTTAGGGAGATTAAATTACATAAGTTGATTCATTCCGCAGCTCATGATAACTTGCGAGCCCATCTTTAAGTGGTTGAAAAAGGATGTTGCGGTTAAATGGACGGGAGAGTGCTAGGAGGATTTTGATAAAATAAAAGAATATTTGTCGAACCCACCGATATTGGTCCCACCGGAACCAGGAAGTCCTTTGATCCTATATCTAACAGTCTTGGACAACTCATTCGAATGCGCGTTGGGTCAGCACAATGTCACCGGGGGGAAAAGAGCAGGACATATACTACCTGAGCAAGAAATTTATGGCCTACGAGGTCAATTATACTCATCTTGAAAGGACGTGCTGTGCCTTGACTTGGGTAGCCCAGAAGTTGAAACATTACTTGTCATCATATACCACTTATGTCATCTCACGTCTGGACCCGTTGAAGTACATTTTTCAGAAGCTCATGCCCACATGGAGGCTTGCAAAATTGCAAATCTTGCTCACTGAGTTCGACATTTTCGACGTGACTAAGACTGCAATGAAAGCACATGCATTGGCTGACCATTTAGTCGAGAATCTAATAGTCGAAGAATATGAACCTTGAAAGACATGCTTGCCAGACGAGGAAGTAATGCATATTGATGAAACGGAACAGATGGTGCCGCCAACATGAAAAGTGTCGGGATAGGAGCAATACTCATTTCTGAAACAGGGCACCATTACCCATATATGGCTCAGCTCCGCTTCTATTGCCCCAATAATATGGCGGAATATGAGGCATGTATTTTGGTTTTGAGGTTAGCGGTAGACATGGGTGTTCAGAAGTCTTGGTCTTGGGAGACTCAAACCTTCTGGTACACCTAATTCAATGGGAATGAGAAAAAAGAGATTTAAAGCTCATAGCATACCAGCAATGCTTGCACGATCTTTGTCAATGATTTCAGTCAATAGACTTCAGACATATCCCAAGAATTCACAACGAGGTTGTTGATGCCTTAGATACTTTTGTGTCAATGTTACATCATCTAGATAAGGCTTAAGTTGACCTAATACATATCCAGGTTCATGATCAACATGTTTATTATTATATGGTGGAAGAAGATCTTGACGGTGAACCATGGTTTCACGACATCAAAGAATATATCAAGACGGGTGTGTATACAGTGCAGGCCACAAGTGACCAGAAGAGGACAATATGATTTCTATCAAACAGGTTTTTCCTCAGTGGTGGGGTGCTATACAAAATATCTTGGGTTGTTAAGGTGCGTAGATGCTGGACAGGCCACAACCATCATCAATGAAGTAAATTCTGGGGTTTGCGGACCGCATATGAGTGGATATGTTTTGGCAAAGAAGATTCTCCAGGCAGGATAGTATTGGCTCACGATGGAGTAGGATTGCATCAGCTTCGTGCACAAATGTCATTAATGTCAGGTGCATGGATACTTGATTCACTCCCCACCATCTGAACTACATACAATGTTGGCACCATGGCCTTTCGTTGCTTGGGGCATGGATGTCATCAGGGCCATCGATCCAACAGCTTCTAACGGACACAGGTTCATCATGGCTGTTATTGATTATTTCACTAAGTGGGTTGAAGTTAAATCCTTCAAGGTAGTGACCAAGAAAGCCGTGGTCGACTTTGTACATGCAAATATCATATGTTAGTTTGGAATCTCGAAGACCCACATCACTAATAATAGAAAAAATCTCAATAGTCCTTTGATAAAAGAGGTATGCCAGCAGTTTAAGATTATACATCGCAATTCCACCCCATACCGACCCAAGGAAAATGGAGCAGATGAGGCAGCCAATAAGAACATAAAGAAGATACTTAGAAAAATGGTGGAAGGGTCCAGGTAGTGGCATGAGAAGCTACCCTTTGCATTGCTAGGCTATCGCACTAATGTTCGCACATCAGTGGGGGCAACTCCATATTTTTTAGTGTACGGAACAGAAGCGGTAATCCTGGCTGAAGTTGAAATCCCATCCCTTTAAATTGTCGCGGAAGAAGAGATTAATGATGAAGAATGGATCAAAGCCCGTCTGGAGAAATTAAGTCTAATTGATGAGAAAAGATTGGCAGCACTATGTCATGGCCAGTTATATCAACAGAGAATGGCCAGAGCATATAACAAGAAAGTGCATCCCGGAAAGTTTGAATTGGATCTATTAGTATTGAAACGCATCCTCCCCCACCGGGTAGAGGCAAAGGGCAAGTTCACCCCAAATTGGCAAGGGCCGTACGTTGTGCCAAGAGTGTTGTCGAACGGGGCATTGTATCCAACATATGTGCTAGGAAAATGTGTGGAAATGGCCATTAATTCAGATGCAGTTAAAAGGTACCATGTATGACTTTTTTTTGTTTGAATCATTGTCTATACTTGGCATGTTTGTTTATATTTGGCATGTTTTTAAGGTTGGAATGACGAAGGCATTTTATTTGGCTATCTAAACACTTTATCCTTTGCTAACCCCTTTGAGCTTTAATTACTTTCTTTTCAATCCCCTCTTTTGGAATCGGTAACAAAAGTCAGAATCGCAAGTATTAGAAGTGAGTGAAAGGAAAAGAAAGGAAAAGAAAAATAAAAGAGAGAAAAGAAATAAAAATAAGAGAAAAGAAGAAAAAGGCAAAACAAAGAAAGGAAAATAAGAAAAAGAAAATAAAGGAAAAGAAAAGAAGAAAAAAAGAGAAAAAAAGAGAAAAAAAGAGAAGGAAAACAGACAAACAACAACAAAAAAAAGGCATCGGCATGAACTAAGTATGACCTGATTCCTTTTAAGGATACGTAGGAAGCCACAGGGCTCGGTCATATTAGAATAAAATACAAAGGCGCCAAGCAAGACTGGGGTAGAAATTGTGTTTATTATAGTAAATTAGATTCCGAAAGTTGTAAATTCTTAACCCAAAAGAATTATTTTGAGCCTTTTATACCACTTTCTTTCTAACCTTATCCAAAAGCCTACATTACAGTCCAAAGAAAGACCTTCTAATCAGTCTTTAAGAAATGTCGAGGAAAGAAAGAAAAGGTGGGACATACCCCGAGACAACCCTCCAGTTCAAGTAGGAAAATAATAAAAATGAGAGAGTCTTATTTGTGAAAACCCTCACGGACACCGTAAGGCGACGAGAGCTGAGAGAAATAAAAATGAGAGAGTCTTATTGGTGAAAACCCTCATGGGCACCATAAGGCGAAGGCAAGGCAAGAAGCAACAGTCAGAAAAATGGCTGTTGGTGGAAATCCATTCAAAACACCGTAAATCAAGCCAAGTTAGGGTTTGGTTAAAGAAATTGGGTTAAAAATGAGCACAACAACAAAGCACGACACCCGAAGGCCGATCATCGGGACAGACTGGGTCGACTAAGCCAAAGAGCATGTCATGATCATGAAAATCCAGTTGTTCCTCCTCAGATAAGTTTCTTTTCTTTTCTCCTAAATAGTCGCCAATTTGGAATTCTTTTACCCTAAAATATTTTAGAGTCATTGCATTTCATTTTCTTTCGCGTCTCTAAATTCATTTTGTTTAAGCAAGCAGGAGAGAAATTTCAAAGCTTACTACCAAGTTCCCCAAGGGACAAAGCACATGTCGGCAAAAAACATAACAAAGACAGCAAACGTTGAAACAGCAAGGGAAAGGATCCATGAAAGCTTCAATGGTAAAACTGACTCGAGAGGCAAGAGTTCTAGAAAAAGGGTCCGAAGTACAACACAAAGACGGGGGAGTAGAGTAAAGCCACAAGGTCATGGGGGTCAGGCGAGCATAGTACTTTGGTGTGGTAACCTAAGGAAAGATGTAAGAATTCTGGCAAAAGGGCCGAGAGTGTAACACAATAATGAGGGAGCAAAGTAAGGCCATAAGGGTTCGGGGGTCATCCAAGAAACTCAGAAAACTCATCATCAGTGCGGAAATTAAACACAACGGAACACGACAGTGGGGAAGCTTCTTTCAACAAAATGCCGCAAGCTAGCCACCACTTTTCAAACTAATAAGTTTTCCTTGACTGACACAGGGGCAGAAAAATTCCGGAAGATCCTAAGGGAGGCCATCCACAGGGGAAGGCAGGCACATGGCAGGTATGATCAAAATCTCAAGGCCCACCTATAAAATAGGACCTAGTTAAAACCCAAAAAGGAACATAATCCAACATAAATATTCTACCATGCAAGAGTCATCAGGACTCGCCTGAATAACGGGAGGAAACTTTAGTTAGCCATCCCCAGCAGAGACAACCGAGGGTTAAAAGGGGCATGCAAGTTGGAATTCTCAAGACCCTCCTAGAAATGGGACTCAGATTAAAACTCAAACAGGCACGGGTGACATGAGCAGGCACAAACACCTTCCCCGGTAAGAGTGGTAGGGACCCTTCCGAACAATGATCCCTAGCAGATATAACCAGAAGTTAGAATTGGCATTTAATTAGGAACCCTTAGGACCCTCCTGGAAAATGAGACTTATTTAAAGGTTTAGAGGTAATCATAGATAGCAAAGGGCATAAAATGACTTGCAAGCTAAAATAGGATTCAATTAAAAGTTGTCAGGACCCTCTCGAAAAATGGGACTTAGCCTACACCACAAACAAGCACGGGTAACATGGGCAGTCGCTAATATTCCCTTAACAAGATTCAACAAGAGTCGTCAGGACCCGCTTGGGTAATGGTATGTAGCTCTAAATACTAATCTCCAGTAGACACATTTATCATCTAATTAAAAATTGTCAAAAACCTCCTGGATAATGCAAAGTAGCTTTTAATCACCAGTCCCTGGTAGATCCCTAGAAGACATAACTCAGTTAACAAGACATAGTGGAAAATAATGCCTTTCGAGAAACGTAGCATAATCTTAAAAGTAGTCACTCTTTAAGAGCTGTCAGGACCATCCTAAATAATGGGATTTAGCTTTCAGATTTTAGGAATATTTGTATTTGATTAACACTCATAGATGCACTCAGCACCAAACTGGGGCAGAAAGATTTTTTCTTGTTTTGTTTTTCTTGTTGTGATCAGGTACATAGGAAGCAGTCTCAGGGAACACATTTCACGTTTAAAATTTTGGTAATCATGCGCCCACCTGCAGAACAAGGGCATGTTTTTCAAGTTACAAATTTTGGTTATCGAGCGCCCACCTGGAGAACAAGGGAATATTTTTCATGTTGCAAGTTTTGGTAATCAAGCGTCCACCTGGAGAACAAGGGAATATTTTTCGAATTTCAAGTCTTGGTAATCAGGCGCCCACCTAGAGAACAAGGGAATATTTTTCAAGGTGCAAGCTTTGGGTATTCAGGCGCCCACCCGCAGAACAGGGAAATACATTTTGAGTTTCAAGTCTTGGTAATAAGCTGCCAACCTGCAGAACAAGGGAATACTTTTCAAATTTTGAGATTTGGTAATCAGGCGCCCACTTGGAGATAAGGGAATACATTTCAAATTTCAAGTCTTAGTAATCAGGCGCCCACCTGGAGAACAAGGGCATATTTTTCAAGTTTCAATTTTTGTAATCAAGCGCCCACCTGGAAAACAGGGGAATACTTTTCAAATTACAAGTTTGGTAATCAAGCGTCCACCTGGAGAACAAGGGAATACATTTCAAATTCCAAGTTTTGGCAATCAGACGCCCACCTGTAAAACGAGGGAATACATTTCAAACTTTGAGTTTTGGTAATCAGGAACCCACTTGTAGAATAAGGGAACACATTTAAAATTTCAAATTTTGGTAATCAGGCACCCACCTGTAGAACAAGGGATCGCATTTCAAATTTCGAGCTTTGATAATCATGCGCCCACCTGTATAACAAGGGAATACATTTCAAATTTTAAGTTTTGGCAATCACGCACCCACCTGCAAAACGAGGGAATACATTTTGAACTTCGAGTTTGGGTAATCAGGCACCAACATGTAGAACAAGGGAACACATTTCAAATTTCGAGTTTTTGTAATCAAGCGCGCACCTGGAGAACAAGAGAATACATTTCATATTTCAAGCTTTGGTAATTAGGCACCCACCTGTAGAACAAGGGAATAATTTCAAACTTCGAGTTTTGGCAATCAGTCGCCCACCTGTAGAACAAGTGAATAAATTTCAAATTTCAAGTTTTGCAAATCAGGCGCCCACCTGTAAAACAAGGGAACACATTTCAAATTTCAGTTTCGGCAGTCAGGCTCCCACCTATAGAACAAGGGAATCTATTTCAAATTTTGAGTTGTAGTAATCAGATGGCCACCTGTAGAAAAAGGAAATGCATCTCAAGTTTCAAGTTTCGGCAATCAGGCGCCCACCTGGAGAACAAGGGAATGCATTTCAATTTAAAAATTCTGGTAATCAGGCACCCACCTACAGAACAATGGAATACATTTCAAATTTCAAATTTCGGTAACCAGGCGCCCACTTGCAAAAAAAGGTAATACAATCCAAGTCCAACAATTCGGCATCTACATGGTCAACAAGGCAACAAGAAGTTAACAAGACAACAATAGGAAGATGCACAAGCAACAAGGGAACATGGATCGAGAGCAAGACATAGATAGGTTCTTTTGTAATCCATAGTTCATAGCTTAGTCTAGTTTGTTTTATTTCCACAAGGTGTAATAAAGGGGTCTAGTAGCAGTAGCAGTAGCAACAGTCAGATCACAACTTTGGTAGTCCCACCTACCAAATACTCCTAAACTACATTGACCTAATTCCTCTTTAGCCGAGGATATGTAGGCAACCTATGAAGCAGGGTGCGGTCAAGGTTTTCAAAACTTCTTTTCCTGGAGCGTCAACCAGGCAAAAATCTCTCATGGCTGCTCAGTTATCTTTGCCCGAAAATTCTTCGTGTCTCCGAGCAAAGAGGGGCAGCTGTGAGCATGTGATTTTTTCCTAGCTTAAATTACTCTTATAAATTTGTAAAAATTAGAATTTTTCTTTATTTGTCTAATTTTTAGAATTAAATTGCATAATTGTGTTTTGCTTACATTTTGAGTGCATTTTAATTCATGAAAATACAAAAAATAACATGTTTGCATTTAGGATACCAGTTTTAACATTTTTAGGTTAGGTGATTAATTAATAGCAGGGAAAAACAAAAAGAATAACAAAACCGGTTCTTTTTGCATTTTTACTTTTGAAATTTCGAATTTGACTTAATTTCCTGTTTTAAATTAGGATTTATTTAATTTGAAATTTAATTATCTTAATTTTATATTTAAACCAGGTGTTTGCTATTTTAATATTAAATTGGTATTTAATAAAATCAAGTTATAATTAAAATAAATAAGAAAAATGATTTAGAAAATAAGGTCTTAATTATACACCAATTTGGGCCATTTTGACAAAGATAAACCAGCCCTGACCCACCTCTAACCTGACCCAAACCACAGATAACCTGGTCCAAACCCCCCACTCCTCAAACGACGTCGTTTAGGCACTCGTTGATCACAGACGTCACCTGCCTTTGATCCAACGGTAGTGAACCTAGGGTGTAACAAGTATATAAGTGTCCCTAACTCCCCTACCCCAGACTAGACCTTGTACCATGTTCCCCAAAAAATCCTAATACACTCCGATGTAACACCACCACCCTCCACCCTCTGGAGCCGGCCCGGAATTGCCTCCGCCGGCGGCGATGCTCCGATGACCGCCAAAAAAGCACCACACCACCCTATTAACCTCGTCTTTCCATTGCGACTATCCGTTTTCCTCGAATCCCCCTAAATCTCATCGAATATCGAGTTGAAACCATGACTGCTCCGTCGCCCACGGCAGCGCCGATGCAAAACACCTCCAAAGTAACATCCTAGGTTCGCCTAGCCTCCCTCACCGGATCTGTAAATCCCTTGCCTCGAATTTAGTCCTAGCTCTACGAATTTTAGTTTGAAAATCTTGCCAAAACTCCCCCCCTCCAAGCCCAAAAAAAATCATACCCCAACGCCTTTTTGACCTCCCATTCCCAAACTCCAAATCAAAATCCTTCAAACCCCGTCCAAGTTTGCCAAATATTTAGGTCTGGGGTTTTCTGACTCAACGGTTGCAGAATTTCAGTTGCATGGGGATTTTATCAAATATCAAGTCGTCCTTTAATAGCGTTGTTTGCCTACTTTGGAAAAAATAGGCAAACAACATCGTTCGAAGGCCAAAGTTGAGGACAGTCGATTCAAGCCTGAGTTTGTGAGTTTTCTTGTTTTTTTATTCACTTTCCTTTATTTCTTGATTTATTTTTTTGCTATATTAGATTTTTCCTTTAGTTAAAATTAGCATTTCCTTCATGCTAAATTCCTCTTCACGCTCAACTGATTTAGTTTTAGTTTTATTTCCTCTATTTGCCATTCGGTTGATCATTTCCTTTGTTCATATGTGTTTGGGTCCATCGTTTGAAAGCATGATGCTATTCATTCGATTTTGTGTTTTAATTGCGATTGTTGATCTATGTTTGTTTCTGTTTAGTATAGGATATCAATTTTACTTTAGTTTATTTGCTCATAGTTCATTGATAATTAGTATTAAATTTTAGATTATTTGTTTATTTTAATTTTAGGATTTGTTTGGTTACAGCTGAATGGTTCTAGTACCTGGGCAATTAACTGGGGTCACTAGGCCAAGGTGAAAAGGGGTTGGGTTAGGGTTAACCCGGGTTAGTAATTTTAGGGTAATTCAGGATTGTTCTAGGAATTTAAGAATAAAGAATATGGCAGTAACTACCTGGGAACCTCCTAGAATCTTCTAGAAGGAGGTTCTAGTTGGAATTTTAACAACTTGGTAAGTATAACTTGGGAAACAAGGTAAGACATTAAGGACCATATGGTAATTAATTGAGGGATCTAGGCTAAAATGAAATCTGAAAGGGTTGCCCTAGATTTTGCCTATAAAAAGGCATAGTCCTACCTTGTGTTACAAGTTTGGAAGTTGGAGAGAAAAAGAAAGCTGAAAAAATCCATAAATACAGAAAAATAGACTAATTAATGCCTGATAACAAGTTTGAGGATAAAACATTATAAAAATACCTATGATGTTACTGTTCCATTAGAAACCCCATTGAAATTTCTTGTAGTGTTCATTCTAGGACAAAATTTGAGTAGATTATAGTTAGAAATGAGCTGAAATTTTGCTGATATTCAACTCTTTGGGGGTTAGTATTTGAGTGATATTATTTGGATTCAACTTGATTTTAAGTGGTCTTTCTCACTCATCCCTGGACTCTTACTGCTGTTGATACCTGTTTCTTGCTGTTGATAACACTGCTGATTTCATTTCCATTTTATTGTTCTTTGCTTCTAGCTATTCATCCCTTTTTCTCATGTACGAAGAGATGAACATGAAGTTTAATGAAATTGAAATGTGATTTGTAATAGTATATGAGCATGCCTGATATTTTTTAGCACTTGATTCAGTTTTTCTCTTATATTTTTCTCATTGTTATTTAGAATAGGGACTGATGGTTTGTAACTGAATATGGACTATTCAAGACTGGTGGACTTTAAAATTGATTCTGTTGTGGTTTTCGTTTCATGATCAGATGAGCAAGATACTTAGAAGTGTAGGATTTAAATTAATTCGAGCCTAATATCTATGTTGTTTGTTAAATTGCCATCAATAGTTTGATAGCACTTGTTAATTCAAAATGATGGATCAATCCAAATCGTAAGTTAGTTGTGATTTTCTCTTAGGATCTCAATGTTAATATCATTTGAATGAGCTGAAAAATCTTGAATTGTCCAAGACTAGGAGACTAATAGCTTTGTTTGAATGTCATGTTGTCAAGTCTGCTAGTGTATCGAGTTTACATGACTCGTATTCCTTTATAGATTCATGTGAGATGCTTCATCTCCAATGTGTATTATTAATTTCTCTTGCAAAGTGCTAAGTAGAATCGAAATTAAATCCGGACATTAGCCCGTAAATTAAATCGGGGTCTAAGAGACCCGTAGCCTCCTCTCAACGTAGCTAGATGTGCCTACCCCACATGAATTGGACCTTGTTTGCAAATGCAAGGCTCAAACGTTAGTAGTTGGCCTTGTAGTTTTGTTTTAGTAGTACAATTCTAGTCCTTCCAAATTAGGTAGCGGATTTATATTAAGGGTTTTTCCTTCTTTTTTAAATTCGGACTTGAACTTGAAGCCCGAATTTCATGAATGCTTTTAAAGGTAGTTTTCCAATAATGTTAATTAATCAAGCTACTTTATAGATAATCTATTAGAGAGAACAATATTCTCTTTAGGATTTCCCTTTAAATGAAACGAGGTGCACCGCGCCAAATAAAAATCAAAATTGTGTGGCCCTCTTTAAACACTTCTACAAAATTTTTTAGAAATTGGGGTAAGTCATTTAGCAAATTTTTTTGGTTTCCCGCAAAGTTAACAACACATTAGTCACTTCAGGCACGTTATTTAATAATTTTATCATTCCTAAACTTGGGTGTGCATTTATGAGAACTAAATCAAAATCTCAACAACGTTAGATAAAATATGCTACGGATTGCGGGTGCATTTATGTGACGTGGTTCGAAACGCATTTTAATAACGTTGTAATTTTCTTAAAATTAAATAAAAGCGGTTAAAATATGCACATTGGTACAAAATGTATTAAAATCATATAATTAAGCCAAGGATAACAGTTGAGCGACCATGCTAGAGCCACGGAACTCGGGAATGCCTAACACTTCTCCTGGGTTAACAGAATTCCTTTCCTGGATTTTCCTAGAATGTATTACAGAGTCAAACCTTCCTCAATTCAGGAATTAAACCGTTGACTTGAGACAGCATTAATTATCCCAAGTGGCGACTCTGATTTTTAATTAAATAAAGCCCGTTTCGATTGTCCTTTAATTGGAAAAACTCCCTTAACTATGCTCTTCACGGGGTTGTAGTGTTAAAAAGGAGGTATGACAGGGAGGCCAAGAGGTCTCGAGAGTCGGGCCACTACTCTGTTGCTCGTACAGGTCGACATGGTAGGGGTTTTGTGGGTTGCCCCATTCTTTCTGCTCTTCCAGTAGCGAGCAGTGCTCCAGCTCTGCCTATACCTTAGGAGCCTTATTATGCACCTCTAGTTTCTAGCGCACCTCCTGCGTGGGGTGTTTCCAGAGGTCAGTCTAGCAGACCTAGACCTAGTCAATCACAACCATCGCGCCTTCCTAGAGCTTGTTTTGAGTGTTGCGATACCCGCCATGTGGTGAGGGATTGCCCTAAACTTGGGAGGAGTGCGCCCCACAACCTTCTCAGTCACATCGTGCTCACCAGAGTTCTTAGGCCACAATCATAGCTGCAATTTATGCCCCACCCGCTCAGCCAACTAGAGATGGAGGTAGGGGAGGTAGAGGTCATTCCCCAGGGGGAGGCCAGGCCAGATATTATGCCCTTCCTTCTCCTACCGAGGCTGTTCCCTCTGATTCTGTTATCACAGAGAGGCACCGGTTCTATTCAATCCGGGCTCTACTTATTCTTGTGTGTCTTCTTACGTTGCTCCACATTTAGATGTGCCTTGGGATTGTTTGAGTGCACCTATCTATGTTTCTACTCCTGTGGGAGATTCTTTTATAGTGGACCGCATCTATCGGTCATGTTTAGTTACTGTTCGTGGTTTTGAGACCATAGCAGATTTATTGTTACACGGTATGGTTAATTTTTGACATTATTTTGGGCATGGACTGGTTGTTGCCCCGTTTTGTTATTCTTTATTGTCACGCCAAGACCATGATGATGGATATGCTAGGTATTCCGCGTGTTGAGTGTAGTGGTACTTTAGATCACATACCCAATACAGTTATCTCATACTTAAAGCTCAGTGTATGGTTGAGAAGGGGTGTGTCGCGTATTTAGCTTATGTGAGAAATATTAGTGCTGATACCACTTGTGCTGATTTAGTTCCAGTGGTACGAAAATTACCTGATGTGTTTCCAGTTGATCATTCGAGCATGCTGCCTGCTAGAGACATTGATTTTGGTATTGACCTGTTGCCGGGCACTCAGCCCATTTCCATTCCTCTGTATCGTCTAGCTACTCCTAAGCTGAAGGGATTGAAGGATTAGTTGCAGGAATTACTTGATAAGGGTTTTATTCGACCTACTGTTTCACCGTGGGGGCTACTATTTTGTTAGTGAAGAAGAAGGATGGTTCCATGTGTAGTTGTATTGATTATCGCCTGTTGAACTTAGCTACAGTGAAGAACCGTAATCCTTTCCCTCGTATTGATGATCTGTTTGACCAACTTCAGGGAGTATATTTGTTTTCTAAGATTGACTTGTGCTCAGGTTACCATCAGTTGAAGATTCGGGAGCCAGACATTCTGAAGACTGCTTTCAGGACTTAGTATGGTCATTACGAGTTCCTTGTTATGTCATTTGGGCTGACCAATGCCCCAACATCTTTTATGCATTTGATGCACAGTGTGTTCAAGCTATATCTCGACTCGTTCGTTATTATTTTTCTTGATGATATTCTGGTGTATTCTTAGAGTCGGGAAGATCATGAGATCACCTGAGGACCGTGCTTCAGATCTTGAGAGAGAAGCAGTTATATGCGAAGTTATCAAAATGTGAGTTTTGGTTGGATTCAGTGGCATTCTCAGGCCACGTGATTTCAAGCAAGGGCATTCGGGTAGATCCAAGGAAGATAGAGGCCGTGCAGAGTATCCCAGGCCCTCCTCAGCTTCAAAGATTCATAGTTTTCTTGGCTTGGCGGGTTATTACCATCGTTTTGTAGAGGGGTTTTCATCAATTGCAGACCCTATGACTAGATTGACCCAGAAGGGTGCCCCATTTCAGTGGACAGAGGAGTGTGAAGCGAGCTTTCAGAAGCTCAAGACAACTTTGACTACTGCCCTAATTTTGATATTGCCTACAGGTTCAGCGTCTTATACTGTCTTTTGTGATGCCTCGAGAGTTGGCCTTGGACCGGTGTTGATGCAAGGTAGTAGGGTGATTGCCTATGGGTTCAGACAGTTGAAGATACATGAGAATAACTACCCTATCCACGACCTTGAGTTTGCTGCAATTTTTCATGCTTTAAAGATATGGCATAATTATTTGTATAGTGTGCCTTGTGAGATTTATATTGACCATCGGAGCTTACAACACTTGTTCAAGCAAAAGGATCTAAATTTGCACTAGAGGAGGTGGTAGGAGTTGCTGAAAGATCATGATATCACTATTCTGTATCACCTGGGCAAGGCCAATGTGGTAGTGGGTACCTTGAGTCGACAGGCAGAGAGTTTGGGGAGTTTGGCATATTTACCAGCTTCAAAACGGCCTATGGCGATGGATGTTCACGCCTTAGCCAGTCAGTTTGTGAGATTGGATCTTTCGGAGCCCAGTCGGGTTCTTGCTTGTATGGTTTCCCGGTCTTTCTTATTTGATCATATTAGGGAGCAGAAGTATGACGACCCCCATTTTATTGTCCTTATAGAAAAGGTTCAGCGGGATGATGACTGAGATGTGACCATTAGAGATGACGGGGTGTTGAGGATGCAAGGCCGTGTTTGTATGCCCAATGTTGATGGGCTATGGGAGTTGATCCTAGCAGAGGCCCATAGTTCACGGTATTCCAACCATCCGAGTGCCAGGAAGATGTATCAGGACTTGAGGCAGCACTATTGATGGAGGCGTATGAAGAAGGATATAGTTGGATATGTAGCTAGATGCTTCAACTGCCAACCTGTGAAGTATGAGCACGAGAGACCAGGTGGATTGCTCCAGCAGATAGAGATTCCGGAGTGCAAATGGGAGAGGATCACCTTGGATTTTGTAGTTGGACTCGCACGGACCTTGAATAAGTTTGATGCTATTTGGGTTATTATGGATCGGCTGACCAAGTATGCTTATTTTATTCCTATTTGTACCACCTATTCTTCGAAATGGTTGGCAGAGATTTATATTCGAGAGATCATCCATCTACATGGTATTCTAGTTTCCATTATTTCAGACAGGGGTACTCAGTTTACATCGGGGTTCTGGAGAGTCGTGCAGCATGAGTTAGGTACTCGGGTGGAGTTGAGCACAGTTTTTCACCCCCAAATGGATGGACAGTCTAAGCGCACTATTTAGATTCTTGAGGATATGTTCCATGCGTGTGTGATTGAGTTTGGAAGTACTTGGGATCGGTTCTTGCCTTTAGCGGAGTTTGCCTACAACAATAGCTATCAGTCCAACATTCATATGGCACCGTATAAGGCTTTATATGGTAGGAGGAATAGATCTCCTGTTGGATGGTTTGAGGCGGGGAAGGCTCGGCTGCTAGGGACAGATTTGGTTCAGGAGGCCTTGGACAAGGTCATGATGATGCAGGACAGGCTTCATTCAGCTCACTCTAGGCAGAAGAGTTATGCAGACCGCAAGGTTTGAGATGTAGCATTTATTGTTGGTAAGCGGGTATTGCCTAGAGTATCAGCTATGAAGGGCTTGATGAGATTTGGGAAGAAGGGCAAGCTTAGCCCTAGGTACATTGTTCCGTTTGAGATTCTTGATCGAGTGGGAAAGGTGGCTTATAGACTCGCATTGCTACCTAGCTTATCAGTCGTGCATCTAGCTTTCCATGTATCCATGCTCCTGAGGTATCACGACGATCCAGCCTACGTGTTAGATTTCAGCATTGTCCAATTGGACAAGGACTTGTCTAATGAGGTGGAGCTATTAGTTATCCTAAACCGACAGGTTCGTCAATTAAGGTCTAAAAGATTTCCTTCTGTTCGGGTCCATTGGAGAGGTCAGCCTCCTGAGGCATCAACCTGGGAGTCCGAGTATGATATGCACAGCTGTTATCCTCATCTTTTTCCTGACTCAGGTACTTCTTTCTTTTGTCTGTTCGAGGACTAACAGTTGTTTTAGTGGTGGAGGATGTGATGACCCAAGGGGAGGGGGTCATCACCTATTTTCTTACCTATTATGTACTTTCGAATCCTTGAAAATCTCATCTAGGTTTGCCTCAATTTGTGTGTACAGTCCAGGCGCGTAGCTGGAAAGCATAGGTATGAATTCTATGAGAAAATTGCTAAATTTTGATATAAAATTGAATAAATCTGACTTCGATCAACATTTTGGGTAAACGGACCTGGACCCGTAATTTGATGGCCCCGGAGGGTCGGTAGGAAAATATGAGACTTGGGTGTATGCTCGGAATGGAATTCCGAGGTCTCAAGCCCCAGAAATGAATTTTTGCGTGAAATTATTTTCTAAAAAAATTAAGGAAATTGGAAGTGAAATTAGATCAAAAGATTATGGTATCGATCTTGTATTTTTGTTCCGATTATTAGTTCAAGTCTTATATATGGTTTAAGAGTTTTTGTAAAGTTTGGTCGAAAACGAACGTAATTTGATGTGTTACGGACTTAAAATGGGAATTTGATGTTTTATTGAAATTTGGAGGAAATCATGAGTTTTGAGGCTTAATTTGATGTATATGATGTTATTTTGGCAATTTGATCGCGCGAGTAGGTCCGTAAGATGTTTTAGAGGTTGTGTGCATATTTGGTTTGGAGCTCCGAGGGCTCGGGTGAGTTTTAGATAGGCGTCAGAGCGCATTTTTTAAACCTTGAAAGTTGCTGGTATGAACTGGCCAACAGACTTCGCATTTCCGAAGCCTGACTCGGAAATGTGATATCGCAAATGCGGGTGGCCCTTTGCAATTGCGAAGTAAGTCCAGGCCAGCCTTTTTCGCAAATGCGAGCATTTCTTCGCAAATGTGAAAAATGCTTTGGCTGCCAGTAATCACAAATGCAGTCATTATGTCACAAATGCGACCATCACAAATGCGACCCCCACTTCGCAGATGCGAAGATCCCGAAAAAAGAAAGGGTTTGGAAATGCGAACCCTGTTTCGCATTTTCCATGTTAACAGAGGTCGGGGTTTGCAATTGCGACATCTGCAACTTGCAATTTTTATGCTTAGTCGAAGTTGGGACATTTTTCACCCCATTTTCAAAACACAACTCCTTTGGGCGATTTTCCAAGAACAGTACTTTTCCAAATAATTTTTAAGTTCTTTTTTTCTTATTTCTTTCAATCTTTAACATCATTTAACATGTTTTCAAGTTTAAATCAATGATTTTCATGGGTGAAATTGGAGGTTTGGGGTAAAACCTAGGTTTTTCTAAAATTGAGGATTTGGACATGAATTTGAGGTTCCATTTCAAAAAAACCTATATCTTTGGGTTCGTGGGGGCATTTTGGTAATTGAATTCCTCGTACATGAGGTAGGCATTTCAAAAAAACCTATATCTATATGCACAGCTGTTCGAAACTCAGGTTTTGACCACGTTGACCTGAGGGGCATTTTGGTCATTTTACCTAATTTTGCATCTTAGCTTTAAATTAAATAGTGGAATCAGATATTTCAGATGTTATTTACGAGATGTAATTGAAATGAATTGATTTGAGCCATTTGGAGTCGGATATTCGTGGCAAACGTGTGGTTTCAAGTTGAATTGGAGCCGGGTTTAAGGTAAGTGGCTTGTCTAACCTTGTGTGAGGGACCTTCCCCTTAAGATATGATGTTTGGTAATTGAATTCCTCGTACATGAGGTGACGAGTGCGTACTTGAGCAAAATGTTGGAAAATCCACTTTTACTTGAAGTATTTCAATTGAGTTTTCTTGCTTACCTGTTCAATTTGAATTGTAAATTTATTCTGTGCTAGTTTAGAGAAGCATGTTCATTTGAATTGCTTGCCTAAGTGTTTAAACTATCTTATTTTTACTCACGTAGTATGTTGGCTAGTATTTTCTATTTCTTTCCTTGAGTTAGTATCTTTCCTAATGTTTGGGTTGCTACTGTGTGTTTAAAATTGGGACTACGGGTTGCCCTCCCGGGAGATCCCCCTGCAGTTGATATGTTCTGGACTGAGGGTGCAGGATACCAAGAGATCCCTGGCACATGAGATTGTAAGATTTGAGGATACCAAGAGATCCTCAGGATACCAAGAGATCTCTGCCACATGAAATTGTAAAATTTGAGGATACCAAGAGATCCTCGGGATACTAAGAGATCCCTGGCACATGAAATTGTAAGATTTGAGGATACCAAGAGATCCTCGGGATATCAAGAGATCCCTCGTGTATGTGGTAAGGATACCAAGAGATCCTTGGGATACTAAGAGATCCCCGGTTGAGGTTTCTGTTCTGAATAGTATTTACTAGTATTATCCTTTTTTCTGTTTTCTATTTCGGTTTCCGTATTTATCTTGTTTAGATTCTCATTGTACACTTTATCTATACTATTATTTCCTCATCTTATTTTTTATTATATTGCATCTCAGTAGGGCCCAAACCTTTCCTCGTCACTACCCACTGAGGTTAGACTTGGCACTTACTGAGTACCGCAGTGGTGTACTCATGCCTCTTCTGTGCAAGTTTTTCATGTGAAAATCCAGGTACTTCATCTCAGGTGCACTATCCTTGATGCCAAGAGAGCTACAGAGACTTTGAGGTACTTTTGCAGCGTTCGCAGACTAAGGAGTCTCTTTCTTTAGTCAATCTGTAGTATTTAGACTTCTATTGTACTCTTTTTATAGCCATTTTTGGAGGTTAGAGCATTTTACAGTACTTCTTTTAGCTTGTGTTCCCGTGAGTTTCCGGGTTTTGGGATTGTGTTTTAGACTTCAGCATTTCTTTTGAGTTGTATAGGCCGAGCAGCCTTACATGCAGTCATCATTTTAATATGTTCAGTTTTAATTAACTACTTCGCAAGTTAGGTTATTATTTCCGCATTGTTAGGCTTAACTAGTTAATAGGAACTAGGTGCCATCATGATATGTTCATTGAGGGCGAACTGGGGTCCTAACAACTATGTGGGCACATTTGACTATATCTCTTTACCATAGAATTAATTCATCCAACCACCACAATTTACCAACAATTCATCCCACCATTATTATTTACCAAATTTATATTCCTAATATGACATGTGTGATCAACCTTTCACATCCAACCAACATAATTCCATTAAATAATAAATTTTCAATCTTTACTATGGGTATTTATTTAAATTGAGAATTTATGGCTTCCAATCATCGTATCATGAGTTTCAATACTTGATTCCTACTCATAATTCCATAATAACTCCATATATGTAAGTCTAAGTGTGAAATATTACCTTTTATAGACCAAATCTTGAAATACAACTTTTGCGGTGTTCTTGAGACTTCAAAGAAATCCTATGAAATCCAATCAAAACCATGTTTTAACTAGTGATTGCGAAGTTAAATCACCATAAAACACACTTAAAAACTCACCTTATGTGTGTAATTGGATGCCTTGCACGAATTGGGGACGGAGAGGATGCCCTAGTCTTGAAAAATGACTTAGCTCCTCGCTTTTCCCGTCCTTATGGGTATTTAGAGGTCTGGTACGTGCACGACCTTGCTCAGACCATGCTCACAAGGCAGAATACTTTTCAATATGCGTGGCCGCACTTTGGCCGCGCACCTGGGCGCGCATATGAGACATGTCCCGTAAAAAAGACATAAATTTGTATATACACCTCCAAATGACGAACGGTTTGATGAATTCGAAACTAGATTCAAATAACTTTAATTTAATATGTCTTTAAGCAGACAACAGCATAGATAAATATAGATATGCTCATCCCAAGTGAGGTCTTGTTCGTAATCATTTGCAACTTTAGTCTATTATGAAATTTTCCAACTTGACTTAGACTTAGGACATTCCTTAAACCCCATATCACTTACAATATGAATTGTACACTTGTTATTATATCCAATAGATAGATATTATTTTATTAGTCCTCATCCGTACACAAAATACACATAATTATTCTCGGACTTCACACTCCAATTCTGAACATACGCCCGAGTCCTAAATTACCATATGAAGCTGCTCGAGGTTTAAGTCGTTCAAAATGATGTTAATTCGTAAAACGATAAGTCGGGTCATTACAAAAGGTATATGATCAAGAGAGCATGTTGTGTGAAAAAATTGCAGAGAAAGAAGTAACCGGTTATTTCAAATGTGAGAAATTTGATGACGTCCAAATCCACTACTAAGAAGTTAATTAACATGATCGTATGCAATATAAATTTACCCAACTATTAGTCACGGTCGAATCCTACAGAGAACAATATGTAGGCGATTAGGAATGTAAGAGAATTATCACTTGTTATGCAAAATACTTAGAATTTGTTTTTGAAAATATTTATATCTAAATGTAAAAATGTAAACTAACTTAGAAAGCAAGTAAAATGATCAATGGCCACAAATATGGATACACGTGAAATTACACTCAAGTAATAATCTAATGTATTTCGTGATTTTATAAATATTAGCGAGTTTATATTAATTAGCCTCGGGTAATAATTCTATATTAGCCTTTTTCAAAGAATAACAAGAATTCCTAATTGAATTATCCCTAAAATAAATTGAGGGATTAAGTACACCCAAATATGGCTACAAGTAATTCAATCATATCCCTAGGTAGAATCTATAAAATAATGGTTAGAGCCTCAAATTCTTGTTAATTAATCTTTCCCAATCCCAAATAAGCATTCCTAAAATTAAATCAAAGTTAATGGGTTAGTCCTAGGGTTAGCTAATCCCTTTGGAAACATTAAGAACAAGAATAATGAAAGAAATAACAACTCACTTCATAAAAGATAAAAAATCATTTAATATATAAGCATAACAAGATATTTAATACATACTTTAAACATCAATATTTCTATTAACAAGATTCAAGTGTTGAAGTAAATACTACACACTTAAATATACAATACAAAGCAAGAAAAGGATGAAATGAGCATGAATAAGTAAGAAATTCTCAACAAAAATCTTCAAATCTTCAAGACCAAAGTGTGTGTACAAGAATCCCCGCTCCAAAACTTGTGTTCTTCTCTCAAAATATGTCAAAGACTGCCCAAAGATGTTCAAGGATATGCTAGGTAGTGTATTAAATGGTTTAAGGATCAAAAACATGAAATTCCATTTCTGCCCAGAAAACGTTCTATGCGATCGCATAGAGACAACCGTGTTCGTGGTAGGTAACTTCTCCAAAGGTACACTATCGCATATAGTATCCCGCGTTCGTATAGCTTAGTTGACTATCGGCTGAACAGGTTTTCTTCTTCGCGTTCACAAAGCTTCAACCGCGTCTGCATGGCTTCAATTTGTTGAACTTACGCGATGGCATGGATTTATACGCGATTGCATAGAGCATTCAGTGGCAGCAGTCCAATTTTCCCTATTTAACATATTTTGACTTGTTTTCTTCCATATCTTCTCTAAATCATATGACACATGAAATATGCCAATAAATCTCAGAAAACCTTAGTTTCTCGTCAAAATCATACAAAATTCTAAGTATTAAGAATAGATCAGTTGGTAAAATACCAACTTATCAAACCCCCAAAATTAAACTATTACTTGTCCTCATTAAATTCAAGAACTAAGAACATCTTTCAATACAATCATCAATTACCCTCAATGGCACACCAAACATTATTTCAAGTAAAAAAAGTACAAATTAAACACCTTTTAGTGACTTTTGTTGGTACCAATAATTAATCCAAAGCATATGAATCACCAACTTGTCACAAATTTTATTTCAATTCAAGTGCTCAAACACTACATTAATCAAAGTAGCAACTAAGCCATGACATTAAAGCTTCATGATTTGCCTCTTTATCACCAACAACATTCTTTCGTTCATTCATCCCTATTGGAGATAGGATTAAGTTCACAATTCAAACTTTTCATGTGCCCCCACACTTAAGAGAGAATCTCAACTTATAAATTGCAATTTAAAAACACATGGGATATTAAATGGAAAGAATTAACTCTCACACTCACAAAGATATTCAAATGCACAAAAGTAGTTACATAGGCTTGCCATTATTTAATTTGTCGCCTATTCAAGAACATTCGGTTGGAGATCCCATAATGCATTTTTGAGCTTGTGATGTAGTTTTAGGGAAGGGTTGGATAAGCATTTGGGGTACAAGTGACTACACCCTCCTTGAACACTACTCACATTTATCTATCTTTTTGCACTTTGCTTCTTTTTAAACCACATAGCCCTTATTGGAATCTAGTTACCAACATAGAACCACCTTAAAGTACCACTCTAAATTTCTCAAGACTCCATATATATATATATATACACACACACACACACACGCACATTTTTCTCTCTCTTTTTATGTAGCTATTTTCTTTTGGAGCTTGAGTAGTTTCATATGAACACTTTGAGGTATATGTTTCTACACTCATTGTACAACATTACCGATTTCAACTTGACACCAACATCCTTAACTTAGGCTTTTAGCCTCATTCTCAATATTCAAGGAGAGATGAGTTCAAAAGAGAGATTTATATCACAAAAGGATAAAGGTTTGTAATGAGGTGGCCAAAGAAAAGGTTAAAGGCTCAAAGGGTAAACTAGTGATGATATTTATGCAATTGTAGGTTTGAAAAGCTAAAGAGGCTTTTTTCAAAGACTACAAAGAATGCCTAAGGTCATCCCTCCAACCAAAAATAATTAACATTAACATTGAAAGACTAACCGTGCAAGATTAGACTAAAAATAATGCAAAAATAATTTACAACAAATCTCACTACATATGGCACATGCAAACTCGAGTGACATATAAATCCAAAAATCCAATTAAAACCAATGAACCCAAAGAAAATCATATATAGCCTAAACGACTATTTATTGAATAAAAGAGCCAAAATGAAACCTAAATGTCACAGCAAGGGTTATCACTTCAATCATTTTTCATTTTAATGTTCAAAACTACATATGCGAAAGTCTAACTTATATTGGAATCAAACAAGCCACATGTTGCTTATGGACAAAAGATCATATCTACAAAGCAATTTATTCACTATTAGCTACTAAACAAAGCAATTTATTCACTATTAGCAACTAAACTAACTAAAAATAATATTTATCTAAAAAACTAAACAAGACTAATTCTTTAAGAAAGTTATCACAACATCCATCATAGGGAAAAGTCACCCGAGTCGACACAAATTATTTCCTTGGAAAAGAACCGTGGCATAAAGAAAGTTGAAGGAGTTTCATTAATATTACTATGAAAAATAAAAACGAAAAAGAAAATGCTAATGCTAACATGCTTGAATTAACTTCAAAATATTACTAATAAACTACAAATGTCAACCAATCTACACAAGTTCACAAAAATGATCATGCTCAACATACATCCATCGTATGGGAGCTACCCTGTGACGACCCGACCAGTCTTCTTATGGCTTTATGTTCCCCATTTATTTGTTCGGTTCTATATATCATCGAGTTGGTTGGCTCGGGTTCGGAAAAGGATTTGATAAGGTTTGAGACACTTATTCCCTTCTTAGGAAGATTAAGTTGGACAAATCAACTAGGCATTGATGTATTCGTTATAGGGCTCGGATGTGAGTTTTGATGGTTTGGATAGCTTTAGGCGGTAATTTGAGACTTAGGAGCGTTATCAGAATGAGTTTTTGAGGTTCAGAGTAGATTTATGCTTGAATTGGCGAAGTTGATATTCTGGCGATTTCCGGTTGGTAGGCGAGATTTTGATATTGGGGTCAAAATAAAATTCTGAGAGTTGCAATAGTTCCCTTGTACTATTTGGGATGCGTGTGCAAAATTTTAGGTCATTCAGATGTGGTTTGGTACATTTATTAATCAAAAGCGGAATGCAGAAGATTTTGGAACCTTAGGCTTAAATTCAATGTGTTTTGGTGATTTTGATGTTGTTTAAGGTGTTTTGAAGATTAGTACAAGTTTGAATAAGGTTATGGGATATGTTTTTGCTATTGGTTGAGATCCCTAGGGCCTCGGGTTGATTTCGGATGGTTGACGGAGAGTTAGGAAATTTGAGAAGCTACAAATTTTTGTTGCTTCTAGTATTTCTGCACCTGCGGATTGGGGACCACAGGTGCAATATTGCAGATGCGAAAAGGTAATCACAGAAGCAAAAAATTCTTGGGAAGACAGGAACAATAGATACGGTTGTGGGACCACACGTAAGAAGGCACAGATGCGGAATTCTCATCGCTGATGCAGTTTTAGCTGAGTTAAATGAAACCCAAAGAAGCGGCTCATTGACCGCAAATACGGTAGCATAGATGTGGTGGAATGACTGCAGATGTGGAAATTCTTAGTCAGAATGATATTTTTTCTCCTTCGCGATTTTCAGAGGGTTTCACTACTTTTAAACACGAATTTTGGAGCGTTGGGCGATTTTGAAGAGAGAAATCAAGGAGACATCATTGAGGTATGGTTTTGGATTATGAAAACTTGTTTTTATGGTGTTGATTCATGGATTATAGTTATAATTAAGGGTAAAATTAGAGAAAACTAGGGCTTAGAAACCTAGGCCTTTGATTGAGGATTTGAAAGGCCATTTATGCGAATTTTGGAACTTTTGATATGTATGAACCCATAGGGAGATAAAGAATCCAAAGATCTAAAATTTATTGAATTCCAAGATATGGGCCCAGGGGTCGGGTTTTGGTAACTTTGGGTTTTTAGTAATTCCGAGTGGGCTTGGTCCTTTAACAAATTTTGATGATTACGTTCTGATTTTGGTAGATTTAGAGCATCCGGAGGCCAATTGAGGGGCAAAGGCATTGCGAGCTAGCGTTTGGGTGGGATTAAGGTGAGTAATGATTTTAAATGCTATGCTGAGGGTATGAAACCCCAGATTACACAACGCTCAGTTATGTTGAGGTGACGCACACGCTAGATGACGAGCATGGGGTCGTGTACCGTTAGGGATCGTGACTTAGTCCATCCCGAATGATTGTTTTACTGCGTACTTAATAGCAAACTATTTGATGTTGTCATGTTTTGGGCTAAATGCCATATTCGGTCTTCATCCAACTGTTTGGACCCTTCGGGGATTTTACTGATATTTTTTCTCACTGTCTGATTTTATACTTGTGCTCAGTCATGCCATATTTTGTACTGTTTTCAAACTTAGCTATGTTATTCTATTTAAACACCTTAAATGATATTTTAAAAGATACTTTGAGCTGAGTCTCATATTTTATTGATGCTCGAGGGGATTATGAGATTCTTACTGAGTAAGGCCAATGGCATGTATTATGAGGATACTTTTGGGTTGGGTTGTACGCGTAGCAGTAATATACTGATTATGATAAAGAGGATGAGGGCTTGAGATTGTACGCCACATCGTGTCTTGTGATTTATATGAGGCCTAGAGCCTGCTTATGATGCCATGAGATGGCTTGATATTGCACTTGGGTCGTAAGGGGCCCCTCCTAGAGTCTGTACACCCCTAGTGAGTGCGGGTACCCATTGTGATATGAGATATAGCCCAAATTGGATGGTGTTGTTCTTTGATATTGCCTAAGGGGTTGATTCTATTGTTGTTACTGAGCCTGAGGGGTATTTCTTATGTGGTTTCCTTTCTAGCAGCTTTTCCTATAGTTTTGTAATTTCTTAAAAGGTGTTTCATGAGATTTCATTGTTTATTTGTGTTTACTAATTTTGTTCTGCCTCTTATAGCTTATTGTTGTGTTTAATGTGATTTTATATTGCTCAGTCTTCATTTCTTATTATTACTCATTGAGTTGGAGTACTCACTTTACTCCTTGCACTCTTGTATGCAGATTCAGACACTATAGGTCTTGCTACTGATGGTTGATAGTTCAAGCAGATCTTCGGAGATTTACGAGGTAGCTTCTTGGAAATTCGCAGCCCAATACATTCTCTCTTTTTTTTATTTCCTTTTTGATTCAGTTATGTAGTAGTGGAGTAGACTCTCAGACTTATAGTGTTTTTCAAGATGCTCATGACTGGTGACACCCCGATGTTGGGCAGGGTTGGTTTTTAATATACTGTTATTTTTGGCATTTTCTTTCTGATAAAGACTTAGTATTTATTATTCTAACTGCTTAAAGTGAACTTGAAGTGTGTCGACTGGCCTTGTCATCACAAGAGGCTCTATCACGACCGAGTTGGGCATAGGGTCGTGACACACCCCTAACCTAAAGTGTTGTATTATCCCCAATGCAACTAAACAAAACAAGCTAATATGAAAGAGGTGCTCCGTGACACTGCATCACTCATAGTTGGAGGTGGTGGGAAATTTGACATGCAAATCATCATCATCATCATCATCCTATGATTCATGTGAGCCATAGAATGAACTCAACTTGTGCATCATTTTTGACAAAAAATTGCTTTTCTTCTTCTCAAGCTCCTTGATTTTCAACTGTCGCCTCTCAACCTTTCGTTGTCTTCGGGTCATGTCTTCTAACCTGATTTTGATTACTTTTTGTTCCTGAACTACATCGTTCAAAGATGGCGTCTTACCATTCCCGGTCAAAGTGCTCTCTTCACATGTACCAAAAGGAAGGCCAGCTACAAATTGTCGAATATGAGTATCTACACCATAGATTTGACTGGAAATATGGCGCATAGCGGAAGGTACATAAGATAGTGGAGCAATGGGGTCATATGGTCCTCCTACAACTGTGGAAGAACCACCAGACCCATAGGCAGTCTTAGTGAACTGCCCAAATAAAGGGGATAGTACATCAATTATTTGCTTCTTCTTCTATCCAACAGTTGACCTTTTCTTGAGCAATGGATAAATTGTCGTGCCTGGGTCCTTCTCAAAATCATGCAGGTCCTTTAGCACCCCAGCATCATAGCACAACTGACTGATCAATGAGGGAAAGAATATACTCTTACACCTACCATGACATGCTACCGCTATTTCACCCACTATGTGCTGGCCCTCATTCACTAGTAAGTCATCCATAATAGTACCAATCATCAATGCCTTCGCAGGCATAAGCTCAGGCTCATGTATAGCCGACACGATTCTGGAAGAATTAATGGACATCTAAGTCTTAGCTTCAGCTATGAATTTAGAAGAATCAACCTCTTTGTGCAATTTTTTCCAATTTGGTGTTACTCCGCCATGAAACTTCTCCACCAATCATTGTCTTCCTCTCTCTCTTGCCCGGGCTTGGTTTACCATATTGTCAACATTGGGAAGCATGTAATATAATCTATTACCCCTTGGAAATCTGTCTTCAAGGCATTGGCATAAAACTCATGAACTACTGTGTAGTTTCCTTTAATTGGTTCAGGAGCAAAGAACATTCATCCACTATCAGTCAATGTTCGGTAAAAATTTGGCATCTTAGCCTCAAGGTTGTCTAAATGGATGCCCCTATTTTTGACAATGCTCTTTGACATGAGTTTGTCATAGTTTCTTTCATATTCAATAGTTGTAAATCTGGTCTGATCAAAATATTCTTCTTCCATAGCTTGGGGAGTAGGATCATGTGCAATTTCAACATTTTTCGAGGCCATTTTATGTTCAAAATACCTACAAATGGAGACCACATGTCACATTCTTGTATAGGTACGTAATACACTGTACTATGATGAACTTAAGCCAAGGAAAAAATACCAGGAAGCATCTGGGAAAAATTCTGCAAAGCTACTACTTTTTATTGCCTGAAGATGAAGCTATGTGACCGCGGAAATATTCACGCGATCGCGAAGTGTCTTTGTGTTTCCTTTTGCTTTAAATTTACGCGATCGCGGAATAGTCAACACAATCACGAATGGTAGTTTTATTTTATGCAGATTTAAGGGCAATGCAATCACAGAATGGCACCTCGCGATCAAGAAGGTTGTCTTACTCGCCCAGTATCAGTTCTTTTGGGCATTTCTCCAAATGGCCCAAATCTATTCATTTCAATACATCACATAAATAACATCTCAAGCAACTAATTTTACTATTTTATTCACAGCTAAGATGCAATTTTTGGTAAAATGACTAAAATGCCCCTCGTGCCAACATTGTCAAAACCCATGGTTCGAACTAAAATACGGTTACCCATTCCCCCACGAATCCAATTATGTGATTAGTTTTGAAATCCGGCCTTGAGTTGAGGTCTAACCCCCAATTTTTGCAAAACCCTAGGTCCTACCCAATATACCCAAATATTCCCATTAAAATCTTCGATTTGATGTTGAAATTATATTTAAATGTGTTAAGGAGTGAGAAAATGAGTTAAAAACCACTTACCAATCATTTTGAAGAAGAAGTATTGCTTAGAAAATAGCCTCTTATGTTTTGTTTTTTATAAAAGTGAGAAATAACTGAAATCATGTGTATTTATACTCCATGAGCCTCCAGCACGGACCGCGCGAGGATGACCGCAACCGTGCAGCTCACACCGCGTACCGCTCTAAGGCGGCTGCGGCCGCGCTGGTGAAGCTAAAAGTTGCTGGTCCTCTGAAGTTTGCAGCGCAGGCCGCACGAGGGGACTCGCGCCCGCGTGGCTCGTGTTGCGGACTGCGTAAAAGCGGCCGCAGCTGCGCTAGAGGAACTGAAGGCTGCGGGTTCTCTAAAGCTGGCAGCGCGGATTGTGCGAGGACGACCGCGGCCGCGCGCTGGAACCTGCAGCTTGCACCTGACCTACAACAACAGTTGTTTTAAGTCTAAGACCTCCTGGAACCTACTCGAAACTCACCTGAGCCCTAGGGGCTCCAAACCAAACATACGCACCTCTTCGAAAACATCATACGGACTTGTCCGTACGATCAAATTTCCAAAATAACATCATATACATAGAATCAAGCCCCATAGCTTAAGGTTTCTTTCAATTCTTTCATGAAACATAAAATTCCCATTTCGGGTCCGAAACAAGTCAAACGACGTCCGTTTTCAACCCAACTTTACAGAAAGTGCTTCAATCATATATAAGACTAGTACCGGGTACCGAAACAAAAATACAGGCCTGATACCCCAGTCTTCTAATCAAATTTCGTTTCCATTATCTTTAATTATTTCCAGAAAACAAATTTCACATAAAAATTCAATCTCGGGGTTGGGACCTCAGAATTCGATTTCAGGCATACGCTCAAGTCCCATATTTTCCTGCAGACCCTCCGGGATCGTCAAATCATGGGTCTGGGTCCGTTTATCTAAAACATTGACCGAAGTCAAACTTGTTCAATTTAATATCAAAATTCAGCATTCTTCTCACAGAATCCGTATCTAAGCTTTCTGGATACGCGCCCAGACTGTGCACATTAATCATGGCAACCCCAGATGAGGTTTTCGAGGCCTCGGAAGTATAAAACAATTAGGAAAACAAGTGATGACTCAAGGTCATCACAACCTCCACCACTATAACAATTGTTCGTGCTCGAACGGACAAAAGAAAGAAGTACCTGAGTTGGGAAAAAGGTGAAGATAACGGCTCCACATATCATACTTGGACTCCCAGGTCGATGCCTCTGGAGGCTGACCTCTTCATTAGACATGAATAGAAGGAAATCTTTTGGACCTCAACTGACGAACATGTCTATCTAGAATGTCTACCGGCTCATCCCCATAGGACACGTCCTTGTCCAACCGGACAGTGCTGAAATCTAACACGTGGGTTTGATCGCCGTCGTACCTCCGGAGCATGGATACATGGAAAACTCGATGCACGGCTGATAATCTAGGCGGAAATGCGAGTCTATAATACACCTCTCCTACTCGATCAAGAATCTCAAACGGACCAATGTACTTAGGGCTAACCTTGCCCTTCTTTCCAAATCTCATCACGCCCTTCATAGGCGATACTCGGAGCAATAACCGCTCACCAACCATAAATGCTACATCTCGAACCTTGTAGTCTGTATAACTTTTCTTCCTAGTGAGCTGAACGAAGCCTATCCTAAATGATCTTGACCTTGTCCAAGGCCTCGTAAACCTAATCCGTACCTAACAACTAAGCCTCCCGCGGCTCAAACCACCAAACCGGTGATCGACACCGTCTGCCATATAAATCTTCATAAGGAGCCATCTAGATGCTTGATTGGTACCTGTTGTTGCAGACAAACTCCGCTAATGGCAAGAACTGATCCCAAGACCTTCTAAAATCAATCGCACACGCACGTAGCATGTCCTCAAGTATCTGTATGGTGCGCTCAGATTGTCCATCCGTTTAGGGGTGAAATGTTGTACTCAACTCTACCCGAATACCCAACTCCTACTGTACGGCCTTCCAGAACCGCGACGTGAACTAAGTACCTATGTCTGAAATAATAGAAACTGGAATGCCATGAAGACAGATGATCTCCCGAATATAAATATCCGCCATCACTCCGATGAATAAGTCGTACATATAGCGATAAAATGAGCGGAGTTCGTCACCCGATCCATAATGACCCAAATGGCATCAAAATACTTCAAGCTCCGTGGGAGTCCAGATACAAAATCCATAGTGATGCGCTCCCATTTCCACTCCAGAATCTATATCTGCTGGAGCAACCCACTCGGTCTCTGATGTTCACACTTCACCTATTGACAGTTGAGGAATCTAGCTACATATCCAACTATATCCTTTTTCATCCGCCACCACCAATAGTGCCGCCTCAAGTCCTGATACATCGTTGCGGCACCCGGGTGGATAGAATACCGCGAACTATGGGCCTTTGCTAGAATTAACTCCCGTAACCCTTCAACATTAGGCACACAAACTTGACCCTGCATCCTCAACACCATGTCATCTCCAATGGTCACATCTCTAGCATCACCACACTGAACCCTTTCCTTAAGGGCAAGAAAATGGGGGTCATTATACTGCCGTCTCCTAATACGATCAAATAAAGAAGACCAGGAAACCACACAGGCTAGAACCTGGCTTGGCTCTGAAAGATCCAATCTCACGAACAGACTGGCTAACGCTTGAACATCCATCGCCATAGGCCTCTATGAAGGTGGTAAATGTTCCAAACTCCCCGAACTCTCTGCCCAGCGGCTCAAGGCATCTGCTACCATATTGGCCTTGTTCCGGGTGATACAGAATGGTGATATCATAATCTTTCAGCAATTCTAACCACCTCCTTTAACACAAATTTAGATCCTTTTGCTTGAACAAGTGTTGTAAACTCCAATGGTTAGTATAAATCTCACAAGGCACACCGTACAAATAATGATGCCAGATCTTCAATGCATGAATAATAGCAGCTAACTCAGGGTCATGGACATGGTAGTTCTTCTCATGTATCTTCTTTTTTCTAGACGTGTAGGCAATCATCCTGCCATCCTGCATCAACATGCTCCAAGGCCAACTCTCGAGGCATCAGAGAAGACAGTATAAGACCCTGAACCGGTAGGCAATACCAAAATGGGGGCTGTAGTCAAAGCCGTTTTGAGATTCTGAAAGCTCGCCTCACACTTCTTTGTCCATTGAAATGGAGCACCCTTCTGGGTCAACCTAGTCATAGGGGCTGTAATCGATGAAAACCCCTCCACAAAGCGACGTTACTAACCCGCCAATACAAGAAAATTGCAAATCTTTGTAGCTGAGAAGGGCCTGGGCCAACTCTGCACGGCCTCTATCTTCCTGGGATCTACCCAAATGCCCTTGCTCGAAATCACGTAGCCGAAGAATGCCACTTAATCCAACCAAAACTCGTATTTTGAGAACTTCGCATATAACTGCTTCTCTCTCAGGATCCGAAGAACGATCCTCAGGTATTGTTCATGATCTTCCCGACTCTGGGAATATACTAAAATATCATTCATAAATGTTGAAAACACGTTCTCAATGCAATATACTAAAACGTGTGTTCTTTTGTATAGGTTTTGATGAATGACAAACGAAGCGAAAATTGATATATGACGAAGTTTAAGAAACAAGCGCACAATTGATATACAACGAGATTCAAGCTCAAGACAAAGTTTTATAGTTTAATTGAGTCATTCTTAATTGTGATCTTGATCCTACAACTTGACTCGTAACATGGCTTCTCTCATAAAACTATTTTCCAAAATCATGCATATTTAATTTAATGTCAAATGATTTTAAATCATGCATATTTACAGTAGTCAAAATAATTTTTAGACATGCCTTAAAAATCTGGACTAACATAATCGATTATGTACTTATGATAATAGACTGTTTTAAGCCAAGACTGCATGACAATCGATTGTGAACTAATGACAATCGATTGTGAGTAAGACAGTGAGCATCAGGTTTTTCAAACCTGCATGACAATCGATTGTGAACTAATGACAATCGATTGTGACTGAGGCAGTGTCCATCAAAGTTTTTCAAAACTCAGAATAATCGATTATGAACTAATGGTAATCGATTATGTTAAGACAGTGTCTTCCAGTGATTTTCAAATTTATTAAATAATCGATTGTTACATTGGACAATCGATTGTCAAAGAGACAGTGTCTAAAATGTTTTTCAAAAACTGATAAGTAATTGATTGTTGACTTTGTGCAATCGATTGTGAAGCTGACCGTTGTCATAAAGTTTTCAAATACCGTCAGGTAATCGATTATTGATTCTGTATAATCGATTGTTTTGATTAAAATCCAGAAAAGATTTTTTGAACGTTATTGGGTAATCGATTATTGATTTTGTATAATCGATTGTTTCGATTAAAATCCGGAAAAGATTTTTTGAACGTTGCTGAGTAATCGATTGTTGATTCTGGACAATCGATTGTTGGTAAAATCTGGAAAGGCGTTGCCAGTAATCGATTATGGATTGTAAGTAATCGATTATCAAGCATAAAATCTGGGATTGAATTTTGGTCTGACTGGCAGACAATCGATTGTTGGGGTTTGACAATCGATTGTCAGTGAGTAAAATCAGCAACTCTTAATTGGCAATTAGGCAACGGTAATGCCAAGTTTTTCAACTATAAATACAGCTTCATTTCAGTGTTTTAAACACAACAACATACTACAACTGATCATTACATTGCTATAAGCTTGCATACTTTTGTTTATCATTTTATATTCAATTTCATAAAGCTTTTGAGAGCCATATTCTTGTCCAAAGTTGTTGTGATCTAGAGCTTATTTCTTTTTACTCATTCCTACTCATAAAGGAGTATATTGTTTGAGTGTTTTAGTGTTTGTACACTTGGAAGAGAACTGTGATTCTCTTGTTGAAAGGAACTTGTGTTTCCTTGGTCGAAGTCTTGGAGTGTTGTAACTCCGAGCAAAGGTGTTGAGGCTTGCGTCCTCATGTTGTAAAGGTTTGTTAAGCACCCGGAAGCTTGACAAGTTAGTGGAAAATCTCGAGAGAGTCTCTCGGGGACTGGACTAGCCACACGTTGTGGTAAACCAGGATATATCTGTGTGTAAGTTATTATTCACCCCCCCCCCCTCTAGCGTTAAGCGTATTTTCTAACAATTGGTATCAGAGCCATACTCTCTGAAGACTTAACAGTTTGAGAGAACCATCTATGGCTTCTACTCGTGACTCTTTTGCAGGAATTGATGAAGGACAGTGCTCCACACGACCACCTCTATTCAATGGTACAAATTACACGTACTGGAAGGAGAGGATGATGATCTTCGTTCAATCTAACAGTTTTCACCTTTGGAAGGTGTTTACAAAGGGAAATCAAATTCCAACCAAGAAGGTGGAAAATGAATGGGTTCCCAAGTCCGAGGATGAGTATGACGCGGATTACATCCGAAAGGTCCAAAATAATGCTAAAGGAATAACTTATTATATTGTGCTGTTAATGCTGACGATTACAGGAAAATATCGTGTTGCACAACAGCAAAGGAGATGTGGGACAAGCTAGAAGTTACATACGAAGGAACGGATCAGGTAAGGGAAGCAAAAATTGATTTCCTAACCCATGCTTATGAATTATTTCACATAAAGGAAGGAGAAAAGGTGGACGAAATGTTTGAACGATTTTCAATAATCGTAAATGATCTACATGCCCTCAAAAAGACATTCACGGATAGAGAACTTGTACGGAAGATCCTTAGAAGTCTCACTCCGGCATGGCGATCAAAGGCCGACGCAATCCAAGAATCCATCGGCGTCTGAAATGTCACAATTGACGCATTAAGAGGTAATCTCAAGACCTATGAATCTACTATTCTTAACCCTCTTGTTGATGATCAAAGGAGGCAAAGAATAGCTCTAAAGGCGAGCACAAGTCAACCGCAAATTGATGAGGAAGGAGACAACGAGTTTGGACTCGTTATCAAAAGATTTCAAAAGTTCATGCGCAAGGAGTATGAACGCAAAGGGAAAAAGCAAGGAGAAATAAAATGCTACGAATGCGGAGAAACCGGGCACATCAAGTCAAATTGCCCAAACCTCAAAAAGGAAAAGAAACCTTTTAAAAAGCAACGCGCATATATTTCTTGGGGAGGTGACTCCAGAGATGAGTCAAGCGTAGGAGAAGAAGACGAAGCAGCAAATCTTTGCCTCATGGCACAAGAAGATAACAAAGACGAGGTATGTCAAATTTCGTCTCAAAACTTCTTTACTCTTGATGAAATGCAAACTGCTTTTGATGAATTATATACTGAATTTATTAATGCTTTAAAAACAGTTAAAAGCGTAAAAGAAAATGCTTCTCTAAAAGAAAAAGATTTTCAAAAACAGCTTTCTTTAAAAGAAACGGATTTAGAAAAACTGGTTTTAGAAAATGAGAAGCTGAAAGAGGAAAACAAGTTTTTTGGAAAAAGAAGTTCCGATAAGCCCGAAAGCTCTACCAGAAATTTCCCTTCTTGTTTGCATCTTAAGAATGAAGTAAGTAGGCTTAAAGGCACATTAGATAAGTTTAATTCTTCGCACAAAAACTTGAATTATGTTCTTGTTAACTTGAAATCAACCAAGCATGGAATAGGCTTTAAAAATGAAGAAAAGGTTGAAGCTAAACCCCAACAACCTAAAGCTCAACCTAGGATTAACAATAGAAATGCTTATCCTAGAAACAACAACTCTAGAGCCAATATGCACGCTAGACAAAATGCTGAACATTTTAGAAGACCTAGGAATGACTTACCACCTAGAAATAGTCACCCTAGAAATGATGCATACTTTAGGCCAAATTTTGAACCCCTTAGAAGACCTAGCAATGGCCCTCAACCGAGAAACAATCACTCTAGAAAGGCTGTCCATCCTAGAGCTCATAGTAGGAGAAATAACTCTCATGAAATGCGAAATAGTCATAGTGTTCAAAATAGAGTAAGAAATTTTCATCCGTCTAGTTACTATGAACCTAGAAGGATGCATAACCCAAATGTGACTTGTCATTATTGTAGACGTATTGGTCATATTGCTCCGGCATGCTTTACACGTCATAGACATATTACTCAATCGCATCATTATAATATGCCTAACCCCCAAGGACCCAAGATGGCATGGGTACCTAAAGAACATTAATTTGTTTTGTAGGTGTGCTTGAAGGGATCAAGTGTACTATGGTACCTTGATAGTGGATGCTCCAAGCATATGACGGGAGATGAATCCAAATTTCTTCAATTAGAGCACAAAGAAGGAGGAAGTGTTATCTTCGGTGATAACAATAAAGGAAAGATCATCGGCATTGGCTCGGTCGGTAAGGATGAAAAATCCTCTATTAAGCATATATTACTTGTTAAAGGATTAAAGCATAATCTCTTGAGCATAAGCCAATTGTGTGACAAGGGAAATCTTGCTTTATTTGATTCGGATAAATGCTTAGTGTTCAGACGTAGTGATTTCAAAATTATCCTCCGTGGTTTTAGAGTGGATAATATTTATATGGTTGATCTTGCTAAATCTTCACCTGATTATGTTGATTGTCTAATGAGTAAAGAGGATGATACTTGGTTATGGCATCGTAGAGTAGCACATATCAATATGCATCTTTTGAATAAATTGATTTCTCAAAACTTAGTTGTTGGTCTTCCCAATTTAAAATTTGAAAATGACTCTATTTGTGACTCGTGTCAAAAGGGGAAGCAAACAAAAGCATCTTTCAAATCTAAAAACATTGTTTCAACTTCTAGACCATTGCAATTGCTTCATATGGATTTATTTGGTCCGTCTCGCATTGAAAGTCTAGGAAGAAATAGATATGCTTTTGTGATTGTTGATGATTACTCGAGATTTACTTGGACTTTATTTCTTGCCAATAAAAGTGATGCTTTTCAAAATTTTAAACATTTTCTTAAGCGTGTTCAAAATGAGAAAGAAACAACCGTCACTTCAATTAGAAGTGATCATGGGGGAGAGTTTGATCACAATCTCTTTGCGGACTTTTGTGACGAACTCGGAATCGAGCATACCTTTTCCGCTCCACGTACACCACAACAAAATGGGGTGGTGGAAAGGAAAAATAGGTGTCTCGAAGAGATGGCTAGAACCATGCTCGACGAAGCTAAGATACCCAAACATTTTTGGGCGGACGCCGTGAGTACCGCTTGCTATGTTCTAAGTAGAGTAGTAATTCGGCCGATACTCATGAAAAACCCCTATGAACTTTATAAGGGTAGAAAACCAAATATTTCCCATTTTAGAGTTTTGGGTTGCAAATGTTTTGTTCATAACAATGGCAAAGACCAATTGGGTAAATTTGATGCTAAGTCGGATGAAGGTATTTTCATTGGATATTCCTCACGTAGTAAAGCATATAAGGTCTTTAATAAAAGAACCCAAATTGTGGAGGAATCCCCTCATGTTGTATTTTCCGAAAATAATGCTCGCTTGGCGAGAAAGGATTCCGATTTTGATCTTGCAGGTATCTTAGATAGCTTGAAAGACAAAATACAAGAGGAACCACCCAAGGAAAATAAAGATGAAACTGAGGAACAACCAACGGAAGAAGCGCCACAATTGGAAAAAGAAACAAAAGTGCCAAATGAGTGGAGGAAGATCAAAGATCACCCTCTTGAACAGGTAATTGGAGACGTCAGAGGAAAGGTAAGTACCCGAAACTCTCTTAAGAACACTTTAGGACACACTTCTTAAGAGCTCACGTTCTCACTTGGCAACACTAGTTTAAGTTATTACTTCTTTACAAATTACTGACTTGAGCATCGGAGACGCTTAATTCTATTTGCAGGTATCGCCCTAAAAGATAGGGGGAATTATAAAGTTTTGGCACAGAACAATCGATTGTTCCAAGCAAATAATCGATTATTTTACTTTGCTGAAAATCGATTAGCAGTATCACTAATCGATTGTTTATGGTTTATGTTCATTATGCAGTTTTGTTTAATAATTGATTCCTTAAATTGCATAATCGATTTCTATCTCAGCCATTCAGCAATGCTTTTCCAAAACAATCGATTATTCCACATTTGACAATCGATTATTTCATGTCAGAAATTTAAACTCTTGTTACCGTTTGGCTCCTCAATATTTTTGTCAGTTCCAAGTCAGGTCATAACTCTTCAACAATCGATTATTGCATCTCAACAATCGATTGTCTAACGGTCAGTGAATTTATTTTACCGTTTCTGACTGATTTGGCTTTAAATTCTCAGCAGATTTCTTCCATAAATTATAAGTCACTCTCCCCTCTATAAATAGGCTTCATATATGTTCATATTCATTCACTCAAGCATCAATTTTAGCTTTCAAAATATCAAATTCTCTCTAATTCTTTGCAAAATCCAGCAGCTTTCATTAAAAATGTCGGGTCGTCACTCAAAACGTTCCCGTTCTGCTAGGCACGGCGCATCCGCCTCTGCTGCCCCTCCTCGTCCGAACTATCCCTATCAAGATGGTTCCGTTCTATATTTTAATTCCGACATCGAGCTTACTCAATTCTTAACCAAATTTGAAAAGCGCGACATTCTTCCACCCCGCTTTTCAACCCACAAGTATCTTGAATCATTTGGGCCTGCTGCAAATATGCTCAAAAATTCTCAACTTCTTGACTTTTTACTCCTTACCCATCCTTACATCAATACTACATTGGTTCAAGCATTTTATTCCAACCTCCATGAGGATGATGATGGTGAGCTTGTCACCAACATTAATGGTGTTCAAATTCTTCTTTCCGATGAAAATCTTCATACCATTGCCCGTCTTCCTCATAATGGTGAAGACATTTTTCGGTACACCGGAGAGGCCGGAGCCCTTTTTGATGAAACAGCCCTCTTACACCAAATCGGTCTTACTTCTTATAATCCAAATCTCTCCTCCCGTCGTCCTACAATTACAGGAATGGATCCAAATTACCGGTTAATTTTCTATTTCGTCACCCGAGTCCTCAAGCCTCGTAAGCACAACCATACCACCATTTCCCAAGAGGACACCAAGCTCATGCATGCCATAGTTATCAGAGCTAACATCAATTGGTGTCGGCTTATCAAAATTCACATGCGTGACGCTATCGGAAATGATAGGCCTCTTCCTTATGCTCTCCTCATCATGAACTTTCTTGAAGCCACCGGATTCGTCACTGGAAATGGTCCTCTCAAAAAGAGTACCAAAAAGTGGGAAATCTCGGAATCCTCCTTTCATCATGACAGTGATCATGTAGCGCCTGCTCCTCCTCTAACCCGTCGTGCTCCTCCGCCTCAAGAGCCTTCCCTCCAATTCATTTCCGACCAAATTGCTTGATTGACCTCTTCTTTCGGTCAATCAACTCACGAGATCCATGGATATTTTGACCACGTTGATTATCCATATGCGGGTCTTGTTCCATATGAAGCAGCGTCGGATGATGAGGCGGAAGATGATGAATGAATAATTGTAGTTTTTTTTTAAGTTTGTTTTTATATGTTGTATTGTCTTCCCTGTTGCTGTAATTCTTTAAATAAATAAACAAGGTTTATTTCATCTTTGGCATCTTATTATTATTTTTGCTAATGGCAAAAGGGTGAAGATAACGGGTATGATGCACTCTCAAATTATAAGCTTAAATTGAGGGGGAATTATCAAATTGAGGGGGAACAAAATACATACTTGTTGCATGTATATACTTGTCTTGAATCGTCAATATAAATTACTTGTCTTGCATATCCCGCTTAATGTTTGCCATTATCAAAAAGGGGGAAATTTTTGGAAACACGTTCTCAATGCAATATACTAAAACGTGTCTTCTTTTGTATAGGTTTTGATGAATGACAAATGAAGCGAAAATTGATATATGAAGAAGTTCAAGAAACAAGCGCACAATTGATATACAACGAGATTCAAGCTCAAGACAAAGTTTTATAGTTTAATTGACTCATTCTTAATTGTGATCTTGATCCTACAACTTGACTCGTAACATGGCTTCTCTCATAAAACTATTTTCCAAAATCATGCATATTTAATTTAATGTCAAATGATTTTAAATCATGCATATTTAGAGTAGTCAAAATAATTTTTAGACATGCCTTAAAAATCTGGACTAAGATAATCGATTATGTACTTATGATAATCGATTGTTTTAAGCCAAGACTGCATGACAATCGATTGTGAACTAATGACAATCGATTGTGAGTAAGACAGTGAGCATCAGGTTTTTCAAACCTGCATGACAATCGATTGTGAACTAATGACAATCGATTGTGACTGAGGCAGTGTCCATCAAAGTTTTTCAAAACTCAGAATAATCGATTATGAACTAATGGTAATCGATTATGTTAAGACAGTGTCTCCCAGTGATTTTCAAATTTATTAAATAATCGATTGTTACATTGGACAATCGATTGTCAAAGAGACAGTGTCTAAAATGTTTTTCAAAAACTGATAAGTAATCGGTTGTTGACTTTGTGCAATCGATTGTGAAGCTGACCGTTGTCGTAAAGTTTTCAAATACCGTCAGGTAATCGATTATTGATTCTGTATAATCGATTGTTTTGATTAAAATCCAGAAAAGATTTTTTGAACGTTATTGGGTAATCGATTATTGATTTTGTATAATCGATTGTTTTGATTAAAATCCGAAAAAGATTTTTTGAACGTTGCTGAGTAATCGATTGTTGATTCTGGACAATCGATTGTTTGTGGTAAAATCTGGAAAGGATTTTTTTGAACGTTGCCAGTAATCGATTATGGATTGTAAGTAATCGATTATCAAGCGTAAAATCTGGGATTGAATTTTGGTCTGACTGGCAGACAATCGATTGTTGGGGTTTGACAATCGATTGTTAGTGAGTAAAATCAGCAACTCTTAATTGGCAATTAGGCAACGGTAATGCCAAGTTTTTCAACTATAAATACAGCTTCATTTCAGTGTTTTAAACACAACAACATACTACAACTGACCATTACGTTGCTATAAGCTTGCATACTTTTGTTTATCATTTTATATTCAATTTCATAAAGCTTTTGAGAGCCATATTCTTGTCCAAAGTTGTTGTGATCTAGAGCTTATTTCTTTTTACTCATACCTACTCATAAAGGAGTATATTGTTTGAGTGTTTTAGTGTTTGTACACTTGGAAGAGAATTGTGATTCTCTTGTTGTAAGGAACTTGTGTTTCCTTGGTTGAAGTCTTGGAGTGTTGTAACTCCGAGCAAAGGTGTTGAGGCTTGCGTCCTCAAGTTGTAAAGGTTTGTTAAGCACCCAGAAACTTGACAAGTTAGTGGAAAATCTCGAGAGAGTCTCTCGGGGACTGGACTAGCCACACGTTGTGGTAAACCAGGATATATCTGTGTGTAAGTTATTATTTATCGCACTTATTTACTTCCAGCAAATTTTGATTTCCGCAAGTTTACGCTAAATTTTATTATAACGCTATTCAGCCCCCCTCTAGCGTTAAGCGTATTTTCTAACAATAAAAACAATAACGAATGAGTCGAGATATGGCCTGTACACACTGTGCATCAAATGCATAAAAGTTGCGGGAGCATTGATATGCCGAAATGACATAACAAGGAACTTGTAATGACCATACCGAGTCCTGAAGGCAGTCTTCGGGATATCTGGCTCCCGAATCTTTAACTTATGGTGCCCTGAGTGCAAGTCAATGTTAGAAAACACCCGTGCACCCTGAAGCTGGTCAAATAGATCATCAATACGGGGCAAAGGATAACGGTTCTTCACTATAACCTTGTTTAACTAGCGGTAATCAATTCACATACGCATAGAACCATCCTTTTTCTTCACAAACAAAACAGGAGCACCCCACGATGAAACAGTGGGTCGAATAAAATCCTTATCAAGCCATTCCTGCAACTGATCCTTCAACTCAGGATGATCCATATGATACGGAGGAATGGAGATGGGCTGAGTACCCGGCAACAAATCAATGCCAAATATAATGTCCCTATCAGACGGCATGCCCGAAAGATCAGCTGGAAACACATCGAGAAACTCGCGTACCACTGGAACAGAATCAACAGAAGGGGTATCCACACTGATATCTCTCACATAGGATAAATACGACGTACACCCCTTCTCGGCCATACACTGAACTTCAAGAAAATAGATAACTCTACTTAGAGTGTGATCTAAGGTGCCTCTCCACTTAACACGCGGAATACCCGGCATAGCCAACATCACGGTCTTGACGTGACAATCAAGAATAGGAAAATGGGGTGACAACCAGTCCATACCTAAAAAAATTTCAAAATTAACCATGCCGAATAAGAATAAGTCTGCCCTGGTCTCAAAACCATGAATAGTAACTAAACATGACCGATAAACGTGGTCCACAATAAGGGAATTTCCCACAAGAGTAGAAACATAGACGGGGGCACTCAAAGAATCCCGAGGCACACCCAAATGCAGAGCAAAGTAAGAATACACATAAGAATAAGTAGATCCCGGATCGAATAGAACCGATGCCTCTTTGTGAATAACTAGTATAATACTTTTGATAATAGAATCAGAGGCAACAGCCTCGGCACGAGCAGGAAGGGCATAATATCTGGCCTGGCCTCCCCCTCGAGGGCGACCTCTACCTCCTCGACCTCCACCTCTAGCTGGCTGAGCGGGTGGGCTGGCAACTAGAGTTGTGATCATGGCCTGAGAACTCTGATGAGCATGCTGTGACTGAGAAGGCCATGGAGGTTCACTCATCCCAAGTCTAGGGAAATCCCTCACCACATGGTAGGTGTTTCCGCACTCAAAACAAGATTTGGGAGGGCGCGGTGGCTGTGACTAACTAGGGCTACGTCTTCTGGATTGACCTCTAGAAACATCCCGCACAGGAGGCATTCTAGAAACTAGAGGTGCATAGTAAGGCTCCTGAGGTACAGGCGGAGCTGGAGCACTGCTGGCTGCTGGAAGAGCTGAATGAACAAGTCAACGATACGCTCAAATTGCACTTTAATAAATAGTGTAAGGCGGTCGATGTCAAATATAATAACCAAACAAGGTTGGAGTCGAATCCCACATGGAATAGGTGTGAAAAGGGTACTTGTTTAGTGTTGCTCGACTCAAGTTCGATCTTTATTTGGTTAATTATAACAAGAAAGATTTGTGTATGGTGACAAGAGTATGTATGATTGTTTGAGTTTGATTTACAACTAATTTTTAACAATTAAAGAGTGAACAATGTGATAAAAGCAACCAAGGTTGTGTCCCCTTTAATGTAGTATAATGTCAATAGGTGTTAATATGATATATTTCTAATGGGACGTCCTTTGGATGTGCAAATGATGTCTAAGATACTACCCAATATTTTCCAATGAATGAGTAGTATTTCCTCAATATGATTTTCCCAAATATAGAAGAGTTGATATTAAGAACCATCAATAAATGCCAATTAAACCCACTTATTCCTAAGTGATTTTATCAAACAAGGTTTAAAGCCTTGAGTCATTGATATTTACTCCTACCAAATTCTAACCCACTTTCCTAAGCAAAGCAAGAATTTAATGGCTTTTGTTAATGTTTGCAACCATCAACAATGAATCAAGAACGAGAAGTAAATAAACATCAACCACCCATTATATATATATATATATATATATATATATATATATATATATATATATATATATATATATATATATATTCAATGTCAAACACCCATTAACATAACGCCCATTTAGGGTTCACAACCTTAGTATTTAGAACTAGCCACTCATGCTAAAACACAAAAACCAAATAATAATAAGTGTCATAAATGCTTACAAAGAGAAGATTCTTCACCCAAAAGCTTCCAGAAAAGGAAGAATATTAATGTCTTGGAGTGTAGCTAAAAGGTAAGACTCGGTTCCCTCACAAAAAGTGTCTTAAAATTATTTATAGGTGGAACAAATTCGGGACAGAAAATGGACAATTTTTCCCTTCCAGGTCGCGTCTGCGACCACAGACTTGTCGCAGAATAGGTCTTTGATCCGCATCTTGGGTGGGCGCTTCGCAGATCCAAAACCCTAGGTGCTAGGCCTTCATCGTATGTTCAATATGCGGTCCGCATTTGAGTTATGCGATCGCAGAATTGCATCACATCTTTGTCTTTGAGTTTCTTCTTGATCAATATGCGCCTTATCTGCAGTCTGCATGTTGATTTTGCGATCGCAAAACACACCGCATTCTTGAAATTATTTTTGGCTCCATACTCTGTAACGCTCTGCGATGTGAGATACGAGTCTGCGGTCCGCATGTGTGTTATGCGACCGCAGACTAGACCGCATTTTGGTCATTTGTGCAAAATCATGCTCTTTTCTTCTCTTTTTGCGTCAATTTTCATATCCTTGGTCTTTCCTTCCTCTTGTACTATAAGAACAACAAATATACATGAGTATTGGTTATTATTGCATTAAAACAAGCTAAAATCTAAGCAATTAGTATTGAAATGCGGTGAAATTCTCCGGCGCATCATTCAACCCACAAAACACCTACCATGTCGACCTGTGTGGGCACCAGAGTAGTGGCCTGACTCTCGAGACCTCTTGGCCTCCCTCTCCCCTCCCTCCCTGGCGAGCATACTCTCGATCCTCTTAGCAATGCTCACTACCTGCTGATAAGGAATGTCCATCTCCAACTCTCAAGCCATGCTAGATCTGATAGGTGGGATAAGATCCTAGATGAAGTTGCAAACTCTCTCGTGGACGGTAGCAACCAAAGCGGTACATGCATGGCCAATCTGGTATAACGGATATCATACACTGAAAGTCATAGCACCTTGGTGCAAATGCTCAAACTATACGAGCCATGCGTCTCTGAGACACTGGGAACAAACTCTCTCATAAACATATCCGGGAACTAGGTCCAAGTCAGTGAAGCAACCTCGACCGGACTGTCTATCTCACAAGTGTGCCACCAATCATAGGCAGCTCCCCGAAGCTGGAAGGCAGTAAAGGAAACCCCGTTAGTATATACTATTCCCATTGTGCGAAGAATACAAAGGCGCTCTTCTAGAAATCCTAAGGCATCCTCTGTCGCTAGTCCACTGAAAATCGGAAGATCATACTTCTTGAACTTCTCCAACCTCCGCTGCCCATCCTCAAAAGCAGCTGCCCCATCTACGAGCTGAACTGGCACTCCAGGCGGAATCGGAATGATCCCTGGAGCCTGCTCGACCTGCACTCGCTGCTAAGGAGTGTGTACGGTAGGAGTCTGTGCTCCTCCCCGGCCTGGGATGCGGGCACAACAATGAGAAGTAACCCTATCTGAGCCAAGGTGGTGTACATGGACATGAACTGAGCTAATGTCTCCTAATGGGCTGGCGTAGTAGTGGTAGTAGTAGGTGTGCCAGGTGCCTAGGCTCCGGCTGGATCTGTTGGTGGTGCCTCAGCCACATCTCGCACAGGTGCTCTGGTTGCACCACGTGTGCATCCTCGACCTCTACCCCGACCCCGACCCCGGCCGCGAACGGCTGGGGTAGGGGTACATATGTTTGATCATTGCGAGTACTGCGTGTCCTCACCATCTATGAGAGAGTTGAAGATAGAAATTTAGATTTGACGTCAAAATATCACACGACAAGGAGATCAATGAAGTGAAGATTCTTCCTAAATGGTTACATAGCCTCTCGTAGAGAAGTATATACGTCTCCGCACCAATCAACGAGACTCTAATAAACCGGCATATGTCCCGTGACTCCTATGAACCTAGAGCTCTGATACCAACTTGTCATGACCCAAGTTCACTCTCCATGAATATGTCGTGATGGCACCTAGTTCCTACAACTAGGTAAGCTATGTTGAAACTAATATAACTGGTGGAATCATTTAATTAAATTAAGCACAAACTAGAAAAAAAACGGTATATAAGTGCCATTTGGCATATACAACCTAAAAATAAAAGTTGTTATCATCTTTAGCATTTGCTAATAGTATGCTCTCGGCGCAAAATAGAACCCAATAGAACAGTTCCCACTTCCGGCGCACAATAGCAAGGCGAAATTGTCACCGGAAATGGCCAAAAAGAGACGGAATGGTGCTCCGACGACTGCTGCTGTTCCTCCCAAGCTTGTTACACCTGTGCATGGAGTTACTACAACACTCGAACCATTGACATTTGGAAATTTTCTTCCTCAAAAGTACCAATCGAAGGAAAATTTGCATGCAGATGAAGAAAAGGCTAGATCGAAGGGTAATGAAGGAGCGATTGAAAGAACTGCAAGGAGACTACAATTTTCAGCAGTATTGGATCCTCCTGTACCAGTACCTGTTGAAGTAATTGAACCAGTAAAATCAAAACCAACTATTGCAGAGGTGGTCAAAGGCAACAGTGACATGCAGAAGGGTAAGACTCTCTCCTTTGTTCCTCCTACACTGCGCGATGGGAAAAAAGTTGTGAAGATCTGTGAAGAAGATTTGGAATCGCAATTAGAGTATTGGCAAAATGCTTTGATTGGATTTGTAATTGGAGATCAACCTAATGAACAAAACATGGAGAATTTTGTCATGCATGTTTGGAATTTTGTTTCCAAACCTGAAATTCTTGTTCATGCTGAAGGATATTGTATATTCAGATTCAATAGTATTGAAGATAGAGATGCAGTTATGCAATATGGCCCATACACATTCAGAGGTAGGCCTATGGTGTTAAGACCATGGGAGGTGGATTTCAGCTTTCAGGCAAGCATCCTAAGCACAGTTCCTACATGGATTCGATTCCCAGGGTTACCTGTGGGATATTGGTCTGTAGAAGTATTAAGTAAGCTGGCAAGTGCGATTGGGAACCATTGTATACTGATAAGTATACTGCTCACTATGATAAAATCTCTTTTGCTAGAGTACTTGTTGAAGTTGATGCTGCTTATGGTCTTCCAGATGAATTGGAACTTGAAACTCCTTATGGCCCTAAAATTCAAACTGTGGAGTATGATTGGAAACCTACTTTTTGTAATCATTGTCTTAAGTTTGGTCATGAGGAAAATGAGTGTTGGTACTCCTCTGAAAACTCAGCAAAACACAAGGAGGTACTTGAGAACACCAGGAAAGTAAATGATGGATATAAGAAGCAAGGAAAACAGAAAAAGAAGGAATGGATTGTAAAGAAACATGTGCCAACTGAAGAAGTCCAAAAGCCAGCAGATCAGGAGATTGAGCAGGAGGCAAATGTGCCAAATGAAGTACAAAGTGCTATGTAGAAGGAACAAGGTAGTATGCTGCAGGGGTTAGAAAGTGTGCAGCATCATGAACAACAGACAAATGAAGAGCAACTGAGAGATGTCACCACTAAATGTGGTGAGCAGGTGGATGTTGCAGGGGATAGAGGCAAAGCAGCTATGGAAATAAAGAATGGAGGGCAACAATTTGATCCAGGTCCCTCTTACAGTCTAGCTGATGATGATCCATGATAGTAGTCACTTGGAATATAATGGGACTTAATCAGTCTCCTAAACAGAAGGAGTTGAAGCAATTCCTTACTGATAATAAAGTAGATGTAATTGGTATACTTGAAACTAGAGTTAAGGAGCATAAATCTAAGAAGATCTTTGATAGAATTGCAAAAGGTTGGATGTGGCAATGCAATTATGCAAGGGCTATTAATGGAAGAATATGGCTCTTATGGAAGACTCACATTCAGATTCACACAACAATAATATCAGACCAATTTATTCATTGTCTTATTGAGGATACAAGGAGTTTAATCAAAATTCACTTTACTGTTGTCTATGCATATAATACTGCAGTTCTTAGGGAACAATTGTGGAGAGACCTGAGAAAAATTTCTATAAATCAGCAAGATGCATGGCTTATTAGTGGTGATTTCAACTGTATTCTAAGCTCTGAAGATAGACTAGGATCTCCAGTTACTGAAGCTGAAACAAGAGATTTTAAAGGCATAGTTGATGACTTGCAATTGACTGTTGTAAGAGCAACAGGGTGGCATTATACTTGGACTAACAAACAAGACTCTGATTCAAGAGTTTATAGCAAAATAGACTGGGCTTTTGGTAACTATCAATGGTTACAGCAGTTTGGGCATTTGGAAGCAGATTATATGAATCCTCTAATATCAGATCATTCTCCTATTTTGATAAAGTTTGGTGTGTATAAGCCATTACATCCTAAACCTTTCAGGCTTTACAACAATGTTATGGAGCATGAGCAGTTCAAGATATTGTTGAGAAAGTGTGGAACAAGGAGTATCATGGATCACATATGCAGCAGATCTGGAGTAAGTTGAAGGCAGTAAAGCAGAATCTAAAAGGGTTAAATGAATACTTAGCCAAATACAAGCAGCAGATTATTATGACAAGGGAGAGACTTGACATTCTTCAAGTGCACCTGAAGAAGAATTGTCTTTCACAGGAGCTGACTGATGAAGAAAGATGTTTACTTGAAGAGCTTGAAAAGTGGAACAAAGTGGAGGAGCAAGTAATGAGGCAGAAGTCTAAAGCTACATGGATTGAATGTGGAGATGCAAACACCAGATATTTTCATGCACAATGGAGGATAAAAACAGGTCAGAATAATATTACTTCTGTCTATACAGACACATGTATCAAGTTAGCTGAGCCTATTGCAGTGGAGAAGGAATTCTTAAAGGTATTCCAATCATTAATGGGTGAATCTGCTACTGAGCTTCCTTGTGTGGATACTAGCATAATGAAAGGAGGAAGATTGTCTCATAATTGACCAACAACATGATCTTATCAAACCAGTTACTTTGGAGGAAATTACTGCAGCTGTTACAGAGATGCCTAGGGATAAGGCACCTGGAGTTGATGGCTTTCCCATTGAGTTCTTTACTAAGTGCTGGAGTATAGTAAAGCATGATGTATTTGCTGCTACAAAGGAGTTCTTTGAGACAAGCAAGATGCCAAACATGATTAATACTACTGCAATAGCATTGGTGCCCAAGGTTAAAACTCCTATCACTGTAAAGGATTATAGGCCAATTGCTTGTTGTACTACATTGTATAAGATCATTTCCAAAGTTATTACAAGAAGGATGAAAGGAATTATTGGAGAGTTGATTGGTCCTGCCCAGTCTGCTTTCATTGAGGGAAGAAGCATTATGGATAATATTTTGCTAAGTCATGAAATATTTAAAGGATACACTAGGAAAGGGGTTTCACCTAGATGTGTTCTTAAAGTGGATCTAAGGAAGGCATATGATACTTTAGAATGGAGTTTCTTGAAGCAAATTCTTATTACATTGGGCTTCCCTGCCAAGTTCACTGGATGGATAATGGCTTGTGTATCTTCTGCTTCTTATTCTCTAGTAATGAATGGTGGCCTTACTAAGCCATTCAATGCTAAGAGAGGTATAAGGCAAGGGGATCCTATGTCTCCTTATCTGTTTGTCTTGGCCATGGAGTATTTAAACAGATTGCTTCAGCAACTTCACAAGGATGGAAACTTCAACTTCCATCCTAGATGCAGGAAACTTAATATTTCACATGTACGCTTTGCCGATGATCTCTTAATGTTCTGTAGGGCTGACATGGTTTCTATTCAGATTCTACACAACACTTTCCTTATATTTTCAGCAGCTTCTGGGCTGCAGGCAAATGTGAGCAAGAGTGCTATCTATCTTGCTGGAGTTTCAATGGACACTAGGGAGGAAATTATTCAGGTTTTAGGCTTTACTGAAGGGAATCTTCCATTCAAATATCTTGGAGTTCCTCTGGACTCTAAGAAATTAGCTATTCATCATTACTTGCCACTCATTGAAAAGATCACAGCTAGAATTACTTGTTGGTCAGCAAAGTTACTTTCCTATGCTGGAAGAACTCAACTGATCAAGGCAGTGGTTTTTGGAATGCAGACTTATTGGGCACAGGTGTTTATCATTCCTAAGAAGGTTTTAAAAGCTATAGAGGCTGTGTGCAGATCATATTTATGGACAGGGAAAGCAACAGTTTCAAGAAGGGCTCTTGTGGCTTGGGAAAAGGTTTGTCAACCTATCTCAGCTGGTGGCTTAAACATAATGAGACTGGATGTATGGAATAAAGCTGCTATAGTAAAACTACTTTGGGATTTGGCAAGGAAAAAGGATTGTCATTGGGTTAGGTGGGTACATGCTTATTATATCAAGAATAGAACATTTGAAACAGTTACTGTTCCATCCAATTCCTCTTGGGTGGTGAAGAAGATACTGAATTGTAGATCAATGGTGATGGGGAATGCTCAACTGCAAGGCAATCTGATGATCAGAATGCAGAATGTATGCAAGCTTGGGAAGTTTCATATTCATAAAATGTACACTGCACTAATGCCTCATTTCCCTAAGGTAACATGGAAGAATATAATGCTTGTCCCTACTGCTCTTCCTAAACATAAATTCATAACTTGGTTGGCAGCTCATCAGAAGCTTCCCACTATAGAGAGGCTTCAGTATATGGGAATTCAAGTTCCAACTGCCTGTGTATTTTGCCAATCCTTTGATCAGGACTTCAGTCACCTGTACTTTGAATGTGCCATTACTAGTAGAGTATGGAGAAGAATTTGTATGTGGTTGGGACATACAAGAACCATTGGAAGCTGGGAGGATGAATTGAATTGGATTTGTAGCAAAGTCAAAAGCAAAAACTGGAAACAAGCCATCACTGCCACAGCATTTGTAACCACTGTTGCATTGCTGTGGAGAAGTCGAAATTTAAGCAGATTTGAAGACAAGAGATTTGATGAAGATCAGTGTTGTAAGGAGATAGCAATATTAATACATGCAAAGAATAGGAAATGTAAGAGGTGGAAGGATGAGTTACAAATGCTCAACTTTTATCCTTAGTGTTAGTTTTGAAGATGAACTACTTAGCATTGTAATAAATAGGAGTAGTTAGAGTTGAGAATAGTCGAAATTGTATGTAAATGAGTAGTAGGAGTCCATAATACTACCATAGGACTGCATTGTATACTTTTCGATATCAATATAATTTGACAGTTAAGCTAAAAAAAAAAAAAGAAAAAAAAAACCTAAAAATAAATGCAAAAGTCTACAACTCAATCCCAAAACCCGGAAGCTCACGAGAAACACGGGCTAAAAGAAAACACTGTAAATGCTCTAACCTCCAGAATGCCTACATCAAGGTATGATAGAATCTAAACACTACAGATAGAATAAGGAAGGAAACTTTTCGGTCTGCAGACGCTGTAAATGTACCTCGAGTCTCAGCTAGAGCTCTCTTTCTCGGTGATAGTGCATCTGAGATGAAGTACCAGGATCTACACATGAAAAAATGTGCAAAAGAGGCATGAGTACACCATAGCGATACTCAGTAAATGCCAAGCCTAACCTCGGTTGGGTAGTGACGAGGAAGGTCAAGGCCCTACTAAGATAAATATAATATGATAAGATAAGAAAAATAGTACAGATAAAGTCTACAGTGAGAATCTAAACAGGATTAGTAAGGGAAACAATAATAGAAAACGGAATAAAACAATATAAGGAACACTACTCACAATAGGAAAATAATAGACGGGGATCTCCTAGTATCCTCATTTTATTCACTAGGGATCTCTTGGTGTCCTCATTATGTTCACTAGGGATATCTTGGTATCTCGACGATCTCTTGATATCCTCAATATATTCAATAGGGATCTCTTGGTATCCTCATCATATGCACTAGGGATCGCTTGGTATCCCGAGGATCTCTTGGTATCCTCATTAGATTCACTAGGAATCTCTTGGTATCCCGAGGATCTCTTGGTATCCTCATTATATTCACCAGGGATATCTTGGTATCCCGAGGATCTCTTGGTATCTTCATTCTATTCATTAGAGATCTCTTGGTATCCCGAGGATCTATTCATTAGGGATCCCTTGCTATCCCCGAGGATCTCTTGGTATCCTCATTATATTCAACAGGGATTGGTATCCCAAGGATCTCTTGGTATCCTCAAATCTTACAATCTCATGTGCCAGGGTTCTCTTGGTATCCCGCACCCTCAGTCCAAAACATATTAAGTGCAGGGGGATCTCCCAGGAGGAAAACCTGTAGTCCCAATTTAAAAACACAAAATAGCAAGCCAAACATTAGGAAATATACTAACCCAGGACAAGAAATAGAAAATACAAGCCAAATATACTACACAGAATACATATTGGACAGTTTAACACATTGGCAGAAAGTCAAATGAATATGCCTCTCTAATCTAGCATAGAATAAACTCACAATTTAAAAATGAACAGGTAAGCAAGAAAATTCAATTTTAACACTTCAAGTAAAAATGAATTTTCCAACAATTTCCTCAAGTACGCTCTCGTCACCTCACGTACGCGGCATTCAACTGGCAAACATCATATCCTAAGGAGAAGGTCCCCCGCACAAGGTTAGACAAGCATCTTACCTCATAGGCTCGAAAATTAACTTGAAATCACTTTTTTGCCATGAGTATCCGACTCCAAATGGCCCAAAGCTATTCATTTCAATTACATCACGCAAATAACATCTCAAGCAACTAATTCTACTATTGAATTCACAGCTAAGACGTAATTTTTGGTAAAATGACTAAAATGCCCCTCGTGCCAACGTGGTCAAAACCCAAGGTTCGAACTAAAATCCGGTTACCCATTCTCCCACGAATCCAATTATGTGATTAGATTTAAAATCGGGCCTTGAATTGAGCTCCAACCCCCAATTTTAGCAAAACCCTAGGTCCTACCCAATTTACCTAAATATTCCCATTAAAATCTTTGATTTGATGTTGAAATTATGTTAAAAGGTGTTAAGGAGTGAAGAAAATTAGTTAGAACCACTAACCAATCATTTTGAAGAAGAAGTATTGCTTACAAAATCTCCTCTTAGGTTTTGGGTTTTTTTTTTGAAAAGTGAGAAATAACTGAAATCCAGTGTTTTTATACTCCCCGAGCCTCCAGCGCAGACCGCGGGTGGATGACCATATCCGTGCCGCTCATACCGCAGACCGTGCAAAGGCTGTCGCGACCACGCTGGTGGAATTGAAAGTTGCTGGTCCTCTGAAGTTGGCATCGTGGACCGCGCAAGGGGGACCGCGACAGCGTGAGCCGCGGACCGCACAAAAGCGGACGTGGCCGCGCTAGAGGAACTGAAGGTTGCGTGTTCTGTGAGACTGGTAGCACGGACCATGCGAGGACGACCACGGCCGCGCGCTGGAACCTCCAGCTTGCACCACACCTGCAACATCTGGTGTTTTAAGTCTAAGACCTCCCAGAACCTACTGGAAACTGACCCCAAGCCCTCGCGGCTCCAAACCAAGCATACAGACCTCTTCAAAAACATCCAATGGGCTTGTCCGTGCGATCGAATCGCCAAAATAACATTATATACATAGAATCACACCCCAAACCTTAAGATTTCTTTCAATTCCTTCATGAAACATAAAATTTCCATTTCGGGATCGAAACACGCCAAACGACGTCCGTTTTCAACCCAACTTTACAGAAAGTGCTTCAATCATATATAATACTTGTACAGGGAACCAGAACTAAAATACAGGCTTGATACCCTAGTCTTCGAATCAAATTTCATTTCCATTTTCTTTAATTATTTCCAGAAAATAAATTTTACATAAAAATTCATTTCTCGGGCCTGGGACCTTGAAATTTGATTCCAGGCATACGCTCAAGTCCCATATTTTCCTGCAAACCCTCCGGGACCGTCAAATCATGGGTCCGGGTCCGTTTCCCAGAACATTGACTGAAGTAAAACTTGTTCAATTTAATATCAAAATTTACCTGTCTTCTCACAGAATCCGTATCTAAGCTTTTTCGATACGCGCTAGGACTGCGCACGAGGCAACGCTAGATGAGGTTTTCAAGGCCTCGGAAGTATAGAATAGTTAAGAAAACAAGTGATGACCCCAGAATAGGTAAGAAAAAAAGTGATGACCCATTTGGGTCGTCACAAATTTTCTGTTCTATAATTTTCATCAGATATTGCGTTTAGCTGCCCGGTCACCCCGACCTGCACAAATCAGCTCAAAAAATGTTGAAACTTGGCAAATTAGTCAAAAATAATATACTAAGCTAATCTAAAAAATAATATTTCAAAAAAGCCAAAGAATATTTAAAAACGGATGGGTCGCCTCCCACCAAGCATCTCATTTAATGTCGTGGCATGACACCGAATCAACTTTACCACTTCTCTCGCCACTTGGACGATATAAACCGGGTACCTAACCTGGAATCAAGCTTGTGACCATGAGCAGTGAAGGTGGTAAGTAGGTGATCAAGACTAGCATTAATTTCTTCATTTTTCACTTCTTGGCTTTTATGTGAGGAATGTGATTTTGCCTTCTTGTTTCCTCAAATTGTATAATGTATGGCCTTTGTCTTTTCTCCTCTCAATCCCCCATTGAGTCGTATAGTTCAATTCCTATGTCACCACAGAATTTCAATATTGAAAAATTCTTTGAATGAGACATCAAACCTTCAAATTGCAATTCTTTCCGAATTTTGACATCCACTTTTTCCCCTGGACTAGAGGCAATTTATGCATATTTTCACTTACATTGGCTGAATTTAATTCCATATTTTGCTTGGTATCACTAACAAGCATGGAGTTGGTTGGCGGATATTCCATTATTGATTCCTCAAAGTAAAGCTCACTTTCTTCCTCGAAATCAGACTCTTCTAGACTTCTTTCCACACTCTCAAGTTGGTGGACATAGTGAGCCTTAACCAATATTTTCATTTGATCTACGAAAGTGTGGGTATCCTCAAAATTTTGAGTTAATACTTTCTTCAAGTCCTCGAGTACAAATTTGTGCTTCTCCTTATTTTCAAGAATGGCCTCCAACATGAGCATCGTTTTCTGAATTAGAGCATTTGAGAGTTCTTCTTGGTTTTGATCAAGTGCTAAGGAAGATTTTCGGCTTCAACCTCCAAAGAAGATTCTTGGCTATCATTAACTTCCAAGGATTTTTTGACCTCTAAAGCTTCAAGCATTTCTCCCATTTGTGAATGCAACCTTTCAAGCGCTAAGTCATTTTGGAGAATATTTTTCAAAAGCTCCTCCAAGGCACTTTTCTCTTTATTTCCTCCTTCAATTAAGCATTCTAAAATGAGCTTGAAGTCACCATTTTGACTATGTTCAATTTCTTCCACCTCAATATACCTATAAATTTCATCATCGAAAGTAGAATCATCATAATGGAGGCTTAGGGAAGGGAAGGAAAAATAAGCACAATATTCCCAATGACCATTTTGGCGACCATACTTATCACATATACTCCACTCATGGATTTTTATATTGTGTCCCCTGGAAGAATATAAATAATTTTACCATGGGTGTGGTCCTCCACAATAAGGACAAGGGTCGTCAAGGTATGAAAAACTACCATCCGACCAATTTTCATCATATGATGCCTTTTTTTTAAAGAACTAAGAAAATAAACAAGAAAAATAGACCAAGGTAAGAAAGATAATTACACAAATATTCACATGTTTGGACCAAAGCACTTAAACTTATTTCTCAAACAACCTAAATTGCCAATTTTTCCCCGGCAACGGCACAAATTGTGATGGCGTCCAAATCCACAACTAAAAAGTAAATGGACACGATCACATGCAATATAATTTACCCAACTATGAGTCGGGGTCAAATCTCACAGAGAATAATATGTAGGTGATTAGGAATGTAACAGAATTATCACTTGTTATGCACTGCCAAACACTTAGAATTGGTTTATGAAAATATTTCTATCTAAATGCGAAAATGTAAACTAACTTAGAAAGCAAGTAAAATGATCAATGGCTACAAGTATGGATACACGGGGAATTACACTCAAGTAACAATCCAATGTATTTCACGATTTTACAAATATGAGCGAGTTTATTTTAATTAGCCTCGGGAAATAATTATGTATTAGATTCTTCCAAAGACTAACAAGACTTCCAAATTGAATTATCCTTAAAATAATTAAGAGATTAAACACACCCGAATATGGCTACAAGTAGTTCATAGTTCAATCCTATCCCTAGGTAGAATCTGTAAAATGAGGGTTAAAGCTCAAGTTCTTGTTAATTAATCATTCCTAACCCCAAATAATCTTTCTCAAAATTAATTTGAAGTTAGTAGGCGAGTCCTAGGTTTAGCTAATCCATGTGGAAAATTTAAAGAACAGGAATAATTAAAGAATAAACAACTCACTTCATAAAAGATAAAAAATCATTAAATACATAAGCACAATAAGATATTTAATCCACACTTTAAACATGTATATTTCAATAAACAAGATTCAAGTGTTGAAATAAATACTACACATATAGATATACAATACAAAATAAGAAAATGAAGAAAAGGGCATTAATAAGTAAGAGATTCTTAACCAAAAACTTCAATTATTCAAGACCAAACTGTGTGTGCAAGAACCTTAGCTCTAAAACTTGTGTTCTTCTATCGAAATAGGTCAAAGACTGCCCAAAATGTCCAAAGATATGCTAGTTCATGTATTAAATGGTTAGGGATTGAAAATATGAAATTCTATTTCTGCCCAGAACTACCCAGAAAATGTGCTATGCGATCACATGGAGACAACCACATTCACGGTGAGTAACTTCTCCAAGGTACGCGATCACATACACTATCCCATGTTCGCATAGCTTACTTGACCAACAGGTGAATTGGATTTCTTCTTCGCATTCGCGAAGCTTCAACCACGTTCGCACAACTTCTATCTGCTGACTTACGCGATCACATGGATTTATATGCAATCACATAGAGCATTCACTAGCAACAGTCCAATTTTCCCAATTTAACACATTTTTGACTTGTTTTCTTCCTATCTTCTCCAAATCATATGATACCTGAAATATCCAAATAAACCTTAGAAAATGCCTTAGTTTCTCATCAAAATCATACAAAAGCTTAAGTATTAAGAATAGATAAGTTGGTAAAACACTTACTTATCAACATTCATTACAGAGATTTAGGCCAAAGTAGATAAGAATATTCAAGAATCTCAGGCATCAATACTCTAGCTAAACGGGCTTAGGAAGGTTCATATTATCCAAGTTAGACATAGACAATCTCATAACTAGAAGCATTAGGAGAAGTTAAATGCTAAAATGATTTAAAATAAGTGTAAAGTTAACAGAAGTTGTGCATAAAAGTAGCCTAGAAAAAAGCCATAGATATTAGAAGCAAGAGCATATGTAGATCAGGGAGACATAAAAATAAAATTGCAAATGTCAAGCAACTTCCTGTTAAACGAACAACAATCAAGAACAAAAGATTCACAAGAACCCAGAATCTCAATGCGTCAAAGTTCCCAAGAGCTTCAAAAGAAACCTGGGAAACGCTTGCACCAAGAGAAAGTTCGAACAATAGAATCTTAGTGGACTTGGATTTTAGCAGGACAAAAACAAAGTATTGAACAAGAGAATGATGACATCACAGAACAAAGCTTTATTTTTTAGTGAAAGTATATCAATTAATGTCTGTCTCAAAGGGGAATGGGGAGAGCTTTATATAGCAGTAAAATTGGACGAATAAACATGGAAATAAAAGTAAATTAAACCAAAAATAAAGAAAGAAAGCATGAAAAATCGATTGAGATCAATTTAGGAGAGAAAACGAGTAAACCCTAGTTCAAGAGGGAAAACACAAATTGATAGATATCTCACTGAATCGAACTCCCAAAGCATGGTAATGAGTATATATACATGAAATAATGCTTAGAATCAATGTTTCAAACCACCTTAGGCGATCTTAGAAGATCTAACTTGCCAAATTTAGGCAAACACCTAAGTAATACCACAAACGGATGACTAGTAGTGAGAGGAGATCTATAAGGTAAGTGAATCAGTTATTGATTCCATTATATAGCAGGATTTGGAGAGGTTAAGAGATGAACCTGCTAGGGTTTGTAGAAGAAGGGGAAAGGTTCGAGAGAGAGTGAAGGCAGTCGTAAAGAGATGAATGTATCTCTAGGCTTTAGGTGGGGGATAAAAGGAGAGTGGGGAAAATGTTATGAGCCGTTGATCAATGTTGATCAATTTTGATCAATGTTGATCAATTTTGATCAATTTTGATCAATTTTGATCAACGACTGGGATTTTATCAAGCTAGGATCCTTTTATATTCAGACACGGTTGGGGAATTGGGCCACTTGAAGTGGGCTAAGGTGTTATTGGTTGATTTTTGTCCGAAAATTGGCTCAAAGTTTGGGCCAACCTTTTAAATGCACATATTTTATACAAAAAAATTAGTAAATGAATGAAAAATATTTTATGCAATAAAATGATTTAAGATAACGTTTTACAATTATAAAAATATTATTTTGATGCAAATAATATAAATAAGGAGCATTTTTATATGAATATAAGTTATTATTGAAATACTGTGCAAATGGCTTTAAAATGCTAATGTAATTATATAAAACAAAGTGAAAATATTATGAGACATATATGAGGATACAAAATGGTAATTTTGGATGATTAAGTCATCACAATAATTAAAAGGAATAATTACTAACTAAAAGCAAGAAAATTAGTTTTAAAGATCTAAAAATTATAGAAAATTATAGAAAATACTTGTATAGATTTGTAAACTAAATAGTAATGCCGAATGATGTTTTAAAAATATATATACAATTTGGTAAAATATGAGGGGGAAATTGGGTAACACCACCCAGGGTCTCTGGTCGCTTGTGCTTTAGCTTTCAGTACATAATCACCAACTTTAAATGGCCCGACCTTTGCTATATTGTTATAATATACCATTTGTTGTTTTTGAGAAATCATTCTCATATAGGCTATATCTCTTCGTCGAGTTCGTACCTTCTACTCTTGTTTTTATTTGTGCCGCTCTCATGGGAGTACCTTAGGCAGTGTTCTCCGACCTCTACTGGTATTACTGCCTCGGACCCATAGACCAATGAGTAGGGCATCTCTTATGTTCTCGTTTTCGGAGTTTTTCGGTAAGCCTACAACACTTCTGGTAATATTTCTGGCCACAGTCCCTTGGCGTCTTCAAGATTTTTCTTCATTATGTTTAGTATCGATTTGTTGGAGGACTTTGCTTGTCTGTTTCCTGTACATTGGTATGGCATCGAGAGTATCCTTTTAATATGCCATTTCTTAAAGAATTCAGCTATTTTCTTTCCCGTGAACTGGGGTCTATTATCGCAGTTGATCTCTTTCGGAAAGCCGAACCAAAATATGATATTTTTTCATATAATGGTAATTACTTCATGTTCTCGTAGTTGGGTCAAAGTTACTGCTTCCAACCATTTAATGAAATAGTCACTTAAAACCAAAAGGAATCGTACGTTACCTCGCCATGCCGGGAGGGGGACCACGATGTCCATTTCGCATTTCATGAAAGGCCAAGGTGAGATGATCGAGTAGAGGTGTTCGCCCGCTTGATGAATCACTGGGGAGTATTTTTAGCATTGCTGGCATCTCTTTACAAAATCTGTATCCTCCTTTTTCATACCAGTAATACCCAGCCCATGTGAGGCATCTGACTAGTGTCCGATTGTCGAAGTAAGCCTCGCAATGACCTTCATGGATTTCTTCAAGGATGCACCGAGTTTGGTTTGGGACCAGGCATTTTGCTAAAGGCCCACCGTATTGTGGAGGATATTGTATCTGGCCGCTTGCACTCTTAATTTCTTGGCCTCTTTTTTATCATCTGGAAGTGTGCCCTTCTGCTAGTATGTAATAATATGAATGTGCAAATCTCAAGTTAATCTTATGGGTCTTACCTCGAATTGGTCTAACGATGAGTTGAGGAGGTGGACCATGTTTTTGTCTTTAGTTATGTTTCTTTTGGTGGGTATAGCTAGTTTAGCGAGGCCATATGCCTCAGCATTATATGCTCGTGGAATTTGGTCGAGCTAGCATTCGTCGAACTCACACAGAAACTTGCAGATGTCGGTCTGATATTTTTGCAATTTTTGTTCCTTTATTTAGAAAGTCCCTATGACTTGGTTGACTAAGAGTTGGGAATCACAATATAGTTTTAACCGTTTTACCCAATACTTGAGTGCTAGTCTCAAACCTGCAATTTCGGCCTCATACTCGACCTTGTTGTTAGTTATATTTGGGCACCTTATGGGCTGGAAAATTAGTTCGCCTGTTAGGACTCCGACTATGACTCCGAGTCCAGACCCTGACACGTTGGAAACGCTATCGGTGTATAGGACCCAGAGGTCTTCTGTTTGGGGGGAAGTTTGGATGGATCCCTTTTCTACTTCGGGCATTATTTTTACGCTGAAGTTAGTGATGATATCAACGAGCACTGATGACTTTATCGATGTTCACAGCTGGTCTTGATATCGTGCTTGCTTAGCTCGATGGCCTATTTGTCCAGCCTTCCTGATACCTTGAGGTTATGCAAAATGCTTCTTAGGGGGAAAACCGTGACGACCGAGATGGGATGGCATTGGAAATATGGTCTAAGCTTTCTTAAAGCTACGACTAAGGCCAAGGTCAATTTATCGAGGTGAAGGTACCTTGTCTCGGCATCGGCTAATATTTTGATAATGTAATAGATGGGGGATTTCCTACCTTTTTTTTCCTAAACCATGACTACACTCAAAGCTACATCGGTTACAATTAGGTAAACGAGGAGGCGCTGCCCCTATTACACCCCATGTTTTTTTACGGGAGAGTACATCGTAAATCAATTGATATAAGCTCACAAATGAGATAATCTTTGAAAAAACATAAAGTAAGTTAATCATGTTAAATTGGAGGTTACAAATATGTAAGATCATGAACTGCAAGTACCAAGAGGGTTGCTAGGCGTAGAAGCTGAACGAATTGAAGAAAATAGGTTTTATCGAAAGCGGACAAGTTGGGAATGTTATAGTATGTAATTTTAGGGTGAGACATGTGCTCAAAATAATAAGAAGGTTATGTTATGATTTATTTTAAGTATTATTATTGTCTTGTGATATGTTTTTAAGTCAAGTGATTTGTGAAACAAAAGTTGGTAAAGATCATCACAAGTCACATTTACAAATATGCTTAAAATTATGTCAAATATAGCTGAGCATTTCTCCTTGTATACATTGAATTACGAGATGATCTAGTTACCAGATTGATGATCTATGAGTCTAGTTTCCAAGACAGTAAATTGTTCATTGATACAACACTATAGTAGAGAGATATTCATGTTTTTTCAAGATGCACAAACTGGTAGGTGGCAAGTAGGTGCATCACTTACTTGCCAAAAGAAGAGGCCTCAATTAAAAGCTCCAAAGTCGGCCAAGAGGGGCACTTTAAGGTGTTATCACCTCATTTATTTAAGCCATATTTCAGACCAATAAAACCATATTGAACCACTACAACTCCTCCCCAAAAATTTCACACAAGCCCTAGGTTATTTCATGTGTTACGATGTGATTCTAGTGCCGAGAAGCCTGGATAGCTTGCTAGTTTCCCTTTGTCCTTCTAGTAGCTGCGTTGGGAAACTGATTGTGGATGAATAAGGGCTATGTTTCATGGGTTCTACTCAGTCTAAGGTAAATATATGCTTATCCTTCCATTATCTATGCTTTTACGAGTTATAACTCGATCGTAAAGACGAGACCTACCGAGTTTTGGAATAGTGGTATGTTGTTTGTCGTTGCATCACTGTTGGCTGGTTGTAAACTTGTTTTTAAGTTGAATTCATGGCTATTTTAATGGATAAGAGACTTAATTATGTACTGTTGGTTGTGTTGCTCAAATTGAAAGAAAAGACATGGCGAAACATATTTTAGTAAATTGAAAAATCAATTTTGACTTGCTGAACTTGTGGGACTATTTTGTGGTTTGTTACATGTTGTTGTTGGATTGTCTCTTTTGCTACTATTTTTATGGATTTTTGGAGGATAAATACCACATAATGGCAGGGTTGTTTGTAGGTTTTTCGTCGTAATATTTTTGGATTGTTTGATACTATTATGGTTATCATTTTGTGTATGAAGTAATTGGGTATGTTTGGCTGTTTTGTGGAATTTTGTGATGGATATAACGTTGAGAAATGATGTATATATGTTGTTATGTTATGTTCTTATTGTTGTTGGTGTTATGTCAAATTGGAAGGAAGTAAAGATTATATGGGAGATGCTGCCCATTTTATTATATAATAAGCTTATGATTCATTGAGCGAAAATTTTATATTCCTTAACTTGATGATAGTATTGTTATCGTTTTTGTAGATTAAGGTGCAATGAGACGAGTTTAACATTGTAATTGGACAAATTGTGATAAGGTATGTTAAAGATAAACTTTCCTTCATGTTGGCATGATCTCGTAACTGCTTGTGTTTGATAACGAGACATAAGGAGATGTTTGTATTCTTGAACTTATGTACATTATCATAGTCTAACTAGATACAATATCCTTCTTTATAGAGATTTTATATACAGTTAAGTATTATTTTCTTCTAATCAAGAGAGCAAGTGGTGTGTGTGCCACCATCGAATTATAATCTGTGGGCAGGCCCCTATTAAGTAACCTCGGATCAGATGGTAAGTTATATACCGAGCATACTATGGTTGAGCGCCTATGAATGAGCGCAGAATGGCCGAGATACAGAGCCTAGTATGGTGATGTTCTGTGATATTTTTGACTTGCAGTGTAGCATTCGAAGGAAAGAGAAAATGACTACAAATTTGTTGGGAATTCTTTAAATGGGTGTGTCAATTGAGGATGAGAATATACACACAAGGAATGTATGAGATGGTTCGTGGGTTTTGAGACAGCATGGTATGATACAAGGTCGCTCGGGATGAGTGTGAACTGAGAGTGTTATGTGTTGAATAGAGTTGTTATTATTTTTATGGAAATCCAGGATAAATTGGAAGAAGTTAGATTGGTTAGACATGGTTGAATTGGAATAATGGTGGTAGTGATCAATACCTTCAGCATGATTAAATTATGCATGTGATTTGTGACGGATGTATGAGGCTTGACGACCATCGTAATTGATTTTATTTGGAAGTATTCAAGTGCTATGGCATGTTATGAATAGGCGAATCCTGGAAGGGTTATGGTGGTTCAGACCACTACGTGAGGATTTGCATATTCTATGATTAAGAGAATTCACTCGTGTATTTCTTTGGTTCTCTTGAAATGAGTTAAGTAAAAGGTTTCAGTACGATGAAGTGTATACCATCTTAGTAGTTCAGGAGTTATGATGAATTTCTTATATTATTGCATATTGGCAAGTTAAGTGCAGTGACGGTATGAAAATTGAAAGTGAGGAACCAATGTTGCAGTTTGGTGTTTGCAAGGATGTCAGGAGCTCGGATGAGCAGGAAAAAGGAACTCGAATGCTTAGAGTAAGTTAGTATGATCCTCAACGTCACTTTAGATTGGTGTTTTATGAAAGAGGCTTTGCAATCTAGTTATGGATTCTTGATTTGCATAATAACATAAATGCGACCGATGGTATGAATGTGCAGACTCGTTAGCTGGTATGGAAGGTCGAGAGAGTGTGTCTCACGGGAAGATTGTATAAGTGTGACATGTAGTCACCTGCATGATTGAAGATTTAAACCAAGTGTGAAGATTATGGTAATGGCGCTAATTTGAGAATTTATGTCTGGAGGGCACACAGTTCATTGGTTTAGGACTGTGGGGAGTTGTTCTATTTGTGATGGTTGTTCTTGTGTGCTATGGGGAAAAGGGGGGGTTGTAATGATCCTTTTAAAGGTTATTAGCCTAATATGGTGTTATAGAATCGACTTGAGGTTGGTATATGGATTTAAATATGAATACGGGTTCTCTATCAAGCCAAATGTGTTCATTTCAGCATAACACTTCTTATGAAGGAGTATTCGGACTTTGTGTGACGAACCAAAGGGTCATCACCATAATTCTCCCTTTCCTTGCTCTTCGGAGGCCTTGAAAACCTCTTATTTGGTTGCCTCGATTGGCGTGCACAGTCCGGGCGCGAAGCCAGAAGATTTTCATGTGAAAATATTTGAACTATGTGTTAAAAACTATGAATTTTGATACTAATATTGCTATTGTTGACTTTGGTCAATATTTTGGGTAAATAGACCCGGACCCATGATGTGACGGTCCCGGAAATTTGGGACCTGGTCGTACTCCCCGAATCTAAATCCGAGGTCCCAGGCCCGAGTACGGAGCTTTTCTCTGAAATTCTTTTTGAAAATGCTTAAGGAAAATTGGAAACGGAAATTAATCAAAAGTGAAGGTATCGGGCTTGTATTTTGGTTCCGACGCCCAATAAAAGTCTTAATTGGGCGTTAAGCGCTATTTGTAATGTTTGGCTAAAAACGGACGCCGTTTGACGTGTTTTGGACTAAAAGTTGAAATGTTTGAAAGTTTTGAACTTGAAATGAAAATCATGAGTTTTGGAGGTTGATTCTTTTTATATAGATGTTATTTTGGGGATTTGATCGCACGAGTAAGTCCGTAGGATGTGTTTGAGGTTGGGTGCATGTTTAGGTTGGAGCCTCGATGTCTCGGGTGAGTTTCGAATAGGTGTTAGGCTCATTCTGCAGTATTTTTTATCATCTGGTGTCTGCAGGTTTCGCAATTGCGAAGCCTGCCTCGCAATTGTGAGCTCTTCCCTTGGCTTTCTTCTTCGCAATGCGAGAATAAAAATCGCAAATGTGGTTCCCCCTTCCTTATCCAGTCTTCGCAAATGCGAATTCAGTCTCGCAAATGCTAGTTTTCCCCAGTCCAACCCCAGTTCGCATTTGCGAACATTTTCTCACAAATGCGAGTTTCCTTTCAATTTTCCCCAGTTTGCAATTGCGAACTATTTCTCCCAATTGCGAGGTCCCCTTTTATTTTGCCTAGTTCGCAACTGCGATATCAATGTCGCATTTGCGACATCTGCAACCCTGCAACTGTTACTTAAACGAATTCAAACCTCATTTTTCATATCTTTCCAAACCCAAAACCAACATAGGCGATTCCTCTCGAACCCTTTCGTCCCCAAACAAAACGTATGTCAAATTTTACTAGTTTTCTTCAATCTTTATCATATTCTAACATGATTTCATCCTTAACTCAAAGCTTTTGTGGTTAAAAATGGGGGATTTGGGGTAGAACCTAGGTTTTCCTAAAATTTGGGATTTGGACCTCAATTTCGGGTCCGATTTCAAAACAAATTGCATGTATGAACTCGTGGGGGAATGGGTAACCCGGTTTTGGTTTGAATCTTGAATTTTGACTAAGTGGGCCCGGGGGCATTTTGGGAATTTTGAGTAAAACATTGGGAATTTCATTCTTATGCATCCAAATTGATTTAACTAGCATTTGTTGATTCATTTGAGTAAATTATGGTTAGATTTGACCGGTTTTGAAGCGAATTTGAGGGGTAAAGCTATTTGAGAGGCGTGAATTGAGTTGGAAGCCTTCGAGGTAAGTGTTCGATCTAACTTTCGCTTGAGGGAATATGATTAGGTTGTTAATTGCTATGTGCTATGTGCAGTCGGTGTATAGGTATGGTGACGGTTACCTATGCGCCCGAGTCGAGCATTACCGTGTTGTCATTTGTTATTAGAATTGTTAAAGAAGTGAACAATTGGGATAAATTCTTGTAATAAGAGCTATGAAGAGAAAGATGAGAAGTAAATGAACCAGAGATGAGTTGTCGGTGTATTTCCTTGCCGGGACCTGTTGTTATACTGTTTCCCTTGCCGGGACTTGTTATTAAACTGTTTCCCTTGCCGGGACTTGTTGTTAAATTGTTTCACTTGCCGGGACTTGTTGTTGCATTGTTTTCCCTTGCCGGGATGATTAATCTTGTTGTTCACTCCTTTTCTCATTAATTGTGATTATTGTTTAAGTGAGGAGGAGCTATAAAGCACGATGGATGATGCCGTGTACTTATTTATTTCCTCCGCAATATGGAGTGGTATATATTGATTTCCTCCACCAGATGGAGTGGAATTTATCGATTTCCTCCCTAAGATGGTGTGGTATTTATTGATTTGCTCCACAAGATGGAGTGGTATATATCGATTTCCTCCACAAGATGGAGTGATATTTATTGATTTGCTCCACAAGATGGAGTGGTATATATTGATTTCCTCCACAAGATGGAGTGGTGCTATTGATTGGGTGAGGAAGGGAGTAAAAGCACGATGGGTGGTGCTATGCAACGTGGTTTTATTGGTCTTACCTTACTGGTTTTCCTTATTCCATTTTCCCTTTATTAGTTGTTGTTTCATTGGATTCTCTTATTTAAATACTATCTATTCAGTTCCATCTCTTAATTGTAGAAGTTATAATTGAACTGTTATTCCCCCCAGCATGTCCCCTCCCTTTTTGTTGTTTAAATTCTTGTTTTCCTTTAATGTTATCGTATATATCTGTACAGGTTTTTTATGGTAGGTCCAGTTAGCCTCGTCACTACCTCATTGAGGTTAGGCCGGACACTTACCAGCACATTGGGTCGGTTGTGCTGATGCTATGCTTCTGTGCCTTTTTGTGCACAGGTCAAGACCCAGTCAATAGACCACAGCTTTAGACCGGGAGTGATCCTTCAGTCCATAGGCTCTGAGGTAGTTCGCAAGCGTTCGCGGTCCCCGAGTCTCCTCTAACTTTCCCTTTCAGTTTGTTGTATCAAATAGACATGCTATTTACTTCTTTCAGACTATTAATTTTTAGCACTTTTTAGTTGTCCATGAGCAGTGACACCAGATACTGGGTAGAGATTGGTTTTTAGTTTTCCGCATATTGTTGTCGTTATTGTTATTAGACGTCTTCTGCATGTTTTAACTAAATATTTTAGCATTTAATTTGTATTAGAATTAAATTTTCTGGAAATGTTTATAAGGGTTGGCTTGACTAGCTTCGATAGTAGGCGGCATCACGACTCTCGATGGTGGGTAAATCCGGGTCGTGACAAGGTTGTATTAGAGCACTAGGTTACTTGGGTCTCACAACTCACGGAAAAGCCCGGTAGAGTCTGAAGGATCGGTACGGAGAACGTCTGTATTTACCCCCCAGAGGCTACTGAGTTAGTAAAGTTTCACTTTGTTCATTCTTGTCGTGCGATTCTATTTCTCAAGTATTGATTGTTGTTCTACTCTATTCTTTCGCAAATGGCGAGAACATGTGCATCTTCTTCTTTCGCGCAGCAGCCTGAGCCCCCAACAGCAGCTCCCATGAGGGGCAGGGGCCGAGGCCGTGCCAGAGGCTATGGCAGGGGCAAAGCTTAGCCGCAGGCAGCAGTTCCCCAGGTGGAGCCTCATATTGACTTTGATGATGAGGTTCCAGCTCCACCAGCTCCAGTGGGCCTAGCTCAGGTCCCAGGAGGAGTGATGTTTTCTTCGGATCTACAGGATGCCCTTGTCCACATAGCAGGCTTTATAGACAGTGTGGCCAGAGCGAGATTGCTGTCAATAGCACCAGCCACTTTTCACGCTGGAGGAGGGCTTCAGACTCCAGCTACACGTACTCCGGAGCAAGTAGCTCCCTAGACTCAGGTTCCCTTGGTTCAGCCCACAGTGGCGACTCAGACAGGTATTACAGCTCAGGCCAAAGATGGGTCGGCCATGTCTTCGGATGCTTTGTGGAGACTTGATCGGTTCTCCAAGATTTTCACTACTAATTTCAGCGGTGCTTCATCTGAGGATCCTCAGGACTTACTGTTCAGTTGCCATGAGATTCTGAGGACTATGGGGATAGTGGAGACCAATGGGGTCGATTTTTGCACTTTTAGACTTGTGGATTCCGCCAGGACTTGGTGGAGATATTGTTGTCTGTCTAGACCAGCAGGGTCCCCAGCTTTGACATGGGATCAGTTTGCAGAGTTATTTTTGGAGAAGTTTCTCCCCTTCACTCAGCGGGAGGTACTTTGTAAACAGTTTGAGCATCTTCATCAGGGTTCTATGACAGTTACATAGTATGAGACCTGGTTTGTTGACTTGGCACGCCATGCAGTAGTGATACTCCCTACTAATCGGGAGATGGTCCGGAGGTTCATTGGCGGATTGATTCAGCTCATTCGCCTATAGATGGAAGTGGGGGTTAGCAATGATATTACTTTTCAGGAGGCGACCAATGCATCCCGTCGAGTGGAGATGGCACTAGCTCGAGGAGGTAGTCAGAGTTCTGACAACAGGCCTAGACATTCTGGCAGGTTTAGTGGTACCTCATCTGGAGGTAGAGGTTCCTATGACATAGGCTATCCCCCGAGACCTTTCCAGTTGAGACTTTAGGTTTCTCATGGTACTCCAAGCGGTGGTAGTCATCAGCATCATTCTGGCCCGCAGCTCTTCAGCTTACAACCAGCCCCCATCAGTGCGCCGCCACTTCAGAGCGTCAGGAGAGGACATACAGGTCGACAGGGCCAGCAGTCTCAGCAGCCGAGGGCATGTTATGGTTGTGGTGAGCTAGGTCATATTGTCAGGTATTGCCTTCGAGCCTCGAGTAGTTCTCAGCAGCAGGGTCCTCATCCTGTGATTCAGGCAGCAGGTGATCCACAGGCCGCCCAGCCAGCTAGAGGAGGGGGTAGGGATCATAGAGGTGGAGGGAGAGACCATAGAGGTGGAGCCCGGACAGCCAGAGGTAGGGGTCATCCCGCAGTAGATTGTCCCGGAGATGCAGTTCAGGGAGGTGGGGGCTAGCCCCACTGTTATGCATTCCTAGCCAGGCCGGAGGCCGAGTCATGTGATGCTGTGATTACAAGTACTATACTAGTCTGTGATAGGGGTGCTTCGGTATTATTTGATTCGGGATCTACTTATTCTTATGTGTCATCCTATTTTTATCCCTATTTGCTTATGCCTAGTGAGGCTTTGGGTATTCCGGTATATGTGTCCACACTGGTTGGTGATTCTATAGTGGTCGATCGAGTGCATCGTTGTTACGTAGTGTTATTTGAGGGTCTTAAGACCCGTGTAGATTTATTGCTTCTAGACATGGTGGACTTTGATGTTATATTGGGGATGGACTGGTTGTCCCGGTATCATGCCATCTTGGATTGTCACGCCAAGACTGTGACTTTGGCCTTGATGGACTTGCCCCGACTTGAGTGGAGAGGGACCCCAGGTCATGCCACCCGTAGAATTATTTCGTATGTCAAGGCTCGACGTATGGTCGAGAAGGGATGTTTAGCATATTTGGCGTATGTTCGCGACTCCAGCGCAGAGGTTCCATCTATCGACTTTGTTCCTGTTGTTCAAGAGTTCCCCGAGGTTTTTCCTTCAGACCTGCCGGGTATGTCGTCTGACAGGGATATTGACTTATGGATTTATTTGGCTCCTGACACTCATCCTATTTCTCTTCCGCCGTATCGCATGGCCTCGCAAGAGTTGAAAGAGTTAAAAGAACAGCTTCAGGATTTGCTTGATAAGGGATTCATTAGACCCAGTGTATCACCTTGGGGTGCACCAGTATTGTTTGTGAAGAAGAAGGAAAAGTCGATGAGGATGTGCATTGATTACCGGCAGTTGAACAAGGTGATGATCAAGAACAAGTATCCGCTGCCGAGGATTGACGGCTTGTTTGATCAGCTTCAGGTTGCTATGGTGTTCTCAAAGATAGATTTGAGGTCTGGTTATCATCAGCTGAGGATTTGGGCGGCTGATGTCCCTAAGACAACATTTCATACTCGGTATGGGCATTATGAGTTTTTGGTCATGTCGTTTGGGTTGACCAACGCCCCGGCAGCATTCATGGAGTTGATGTACTGAGTGTTCACGCCTTACTTGGGTCTATTTGTGATTGTATTCATTGATGATATCTTGGGATACTCCCGCAGTCAGGAGGAGCATGAGCAGCACCTCAGAGTGGTTCTTCAGACTCTGAAGGATAGCCAGTTGTACGCCAAATTTTCAAAGTGCAAATTTTGTTGAGTTCAGTAGCATTCCTGGGTCATGTCGTATCAGCAGAGGGTATCCAGGCGGACCCGAAAAAATAGAGGCAGTCAAGAACAGGCCTCGACCAGCTTCAGCAACAGAGATTCGGAGCATCTTGGGGTTAGCTGGTTACTACAGACGTTTTGTGGAGGGGTTTTTATCCATCGCAGCCCCGATGACTAGATTGACTCAGAAGGGTGCCCAGTTCAGGTGTTCAGATGAGTGCGAGACGAGCATCCAGAAGCTCAAGACAGCCCTGACTACGGCACCGGTATTGATTTTGCCCACGGGATCCGGGCCGTATACTGTATATTGTGATGCTTCCCGCATCGGACTTGGTGCAGTGTTGATGCAGAACGGCAAGGTCATAGCATATGCTTCAAGAAAATTGAATATCCACGAGAAGAATTACCCAGTTCATGACTTAGAGTTGGCAGCAATTGTTCATGCCTTAAAGATGTGGAGGAATTATTTGTATGGTGTGACGTGTGAGGTGTACACGGATCACAAGAGCCATCAGTACTTGTTCAAGCAGAAAGAGTTGAATTTTGAGACAGCGAAGGTGGTTGGAGTTGTTGAAAGATTATGATGTTTCTATTCTATACCACCTAGGGAAGGCCAATGTGGTGGCCGATGCATTGAGTAGAAAGTCCGCCAGCATGGGTAGCCTTGCCAGCATGGGTAGCCTTGCATACATTCCGGTCAGCCAGAGACCGCTTGCCTTGGATGTTCAGGGCTTGGCCAATAGATTTGTGAGATTGGATATTTCTGAGCCCAGCAGAGTGTTAGCCTGCACGGTTGCTCGTTCGTCATTGATGGAGCGTATCTTGGAGCGGTAGTTTGATGATCCCCATTTATGTGTCCTGAGAGACAAGGTGCAGAGGGGAGGTGCCAAGGAGATGACTTGGGGAGATGATGGCATATTGAGGTTGCAGGGGCGAGTTTGTGTGCCCAATGTTGATGGTATTCGAGACTCGATCTTAGCGGAGGCCCATAACTCTCGGTATTCTATTCATCTGGGCGCCGCGAAGATGTATCAGGATTTGAAACAACATTATTGGTCGCGTAGAATGAATAAAGACATTGTTGCATATGTGGCTCGTTGTCTAAATTGTCAGCAGGTTAAGTGCGAGCATCAGAGGCCTGGTGGATTATTTCAGAGGATTGAGCTTCCCGACTGGAAGTGGGAGAGGATCACTATGGATTTTGTTACTGGCCCTCCGATGACTCGGAAGAAGTTTGATGCTATATGGGTTATTGTTGATAGGCTGACTAAGTCAGCGCATTTCATCCCAGTTGACACCACTTATTCATCCGAGAGATATGCAAAGATTTATATCAGGGAGATTGTTCGCATTCATGGGGTGCCCATATCAATTATTTCGAATCGGGGTCCGCAGTTTATTTCGCATTTCTTGAGAGCGGTGCATCATGAGTTGAGTACCCAGGTCCATTTGAGTACAGCATTTCACCCCCAGACAAACGGTCAGTCCGAGAGGACCTTTCAGATTCTTGAGGATATGCTCCGAGCTTGCGTTATTGATTTTGGAGGCTCGTGGGACCAGTTCTTGGCGTTAGCAGAGTTTGCCTACAACAACAGCTAGAAGTCTAGTATTCAGATGGACCCGTATGAGGCGTTGTATGTTAGGCGATGTAGGTCCCCAATCGAATGGTTTGAGCCAGGAGAGGATCGGTTATTGGGTACATGAGGCCTTGGATAAGGTCAAGATCATTCAGGACAGACTTCAGTCAGCTCAGTCAAGGAAGAAGAGTGTTGCAGACCGTAAGGTCAGGGATGTTGCCATCATGGTTGGTGAGTGTGTATTGCTCCGTGTATCGCCTATGAAAGGCGTGATGAGATTCGGGAAGAAGGACAAGCTTAGATCTAGGTATATTGGCCCGTTTGATATTCTTGACTGTGTGGGAGAGGTGGCTTACAAACTTGCCTTGCCGCCTATCTTGTGAGCCGTGCATCCGATTTTCCATGTATCCATGCTTCAGAGATATCACGGTGATCCCACCCACGTGTTAGATTTTAGCACTGTCCATTTGGATAGGGATCTGTCATATGAGGAGGAGTCGGTGGCTATATTAGACCGGCTGGTTCGACAGTTGAAGTTGCAGAGTTTTCCTTCAGTGCGTGTTCAGTGGAGAAGTCATCCTCTTGAGGCATCGAGATGGGAGTCCGAGTCTGATATGCAGATTCGTTATCCCCGCCTATTCCCCAACTCAGGTACTCATTTCTTTTGTCCATTCGAGGACGAACAGTTGTTTTAGAGGTGGAGGATGTGACGACCCAAAGGGTCATCGCCGTGATTCTCCCTTTCATTGCACTTTTGAGTCCTTGAAAACCTCTTATTTTGTTGCATCGATTGGCGTGCGGAGTCAGGGCGCGAAGCCGGAAGATTTTTATGTGAAAATATTTGAACTTTGTGTTAGAAACTATGAATTTTGATACTAATATTTCTATGGATGACTTTGGTCAATGTTTTGGGTATACGGACCCGGTCCCGTGATGTAATGGTCCCGATGGGTGTGTAGTGAAATTTTGTACCCGGTCGTATTCCCGGAATTGAAATCCGAGATCCCAGGCCCGAGTACGGAGCTTTTCTGTTAAATTGTTTTGAAATGCTTAAGGAAAATTGGAAACGGAAAATGATCAAAAATGATGGTATCGGGCTTGTATTTTGGTTCCGACGCCCCGTAAAAGTCTTAAATGGGAGTTAAGCGCTATCTCTAATGTTTGGTTTAAAACGGACGTCGTTTGACGTGTTCTGGACTAAAAGTGGAAAAGTTTGAAGTTTTGAACTTGAAATGAAAACCGTGAGTTTTGGTGGTTGATTCTTTGATTTAGATGTTATTTTGGTAATTGTATCGCACGAGTATGTCCGTAGGATGTTTTTGAGGTTGGGTGCATGTTTGGATTGGAGCCCCGAGGGCGCGGGGAAGTTTCGGATAGGTGTTAGGCTCATTTTGCTGCATTTTTATCAACTGGTGTGTGCATGTTTGAAATTGCGAAGCCTTCCTCGCAATTGCGAGCTCTTCCCTTGGCTTGCTTCTTTGCAAATGCGAGAATAAAAATTGCAAATGCGACTCCCTCCTTCCTTGGCCAGTCTTCGCAAATGCGAAGTTCCATCTCGCAAATGCGAAGTTCCATCTCGCAAATGCGAAGTTCCATCTCACAAATGTGAAGTTCCATCTCACAAATGCGAGTTTTCCCCAGTCCTACACCAGTTCACATTTGCAAACGTTTTCTCGCAAATGCGAGTTCCCTTTCAATTTTTCGCAGTTCGCAATTACAAACTATTTCTCGCAATTGCGAGGTCCCCTTTTATTTTTCCCAGTTTGCAAATGCGAAATCAATGTCTCATTTGCGACAACTGCAACCCTGCAAGTGTTAGTTAAACGAATTCAGACCTCATTTTTCATATCTTTCCAAACCCAAAACCACCATAGGCGATTCCTCTCGAACCCTTTCATCCCCAAACCAAATGTAAGTCAATTTTTACTAGTTTTCTTCAATATTTATCATATTCTAACATGATTTCATCCATAAATCAAAGCTTTCATGGTTAAATATGGGGAATTTGGGGTAGAACCTAGGTTTTCATAAAATTGTGGATTTGGACCTCAATTTGGGGTCCGATTTCAAAACAAATTGCATATATTAACTCGTGGGGGAATGGGTAACCCGGTTTTGGTTCGAATCTCGAGTTTTGACCACATGGGCCCGGGGGCATTTTGGGAATCTTTGAGTAAAACGTTGGCAATTTCATTCTTATGTATCCAAATTGATTTAACTAGCATTTGTTGATACATTTGAGTAAATTGTGGTTAGATTTGACTAGTTTTGAAGCGAATTCGAGTGGTAAAGCTATTCTAGAGGCGTGAGTTGAGTTGGAAGCCTTCGAGGTAAGTGTTCGATCTAACTTTGGCTGGAGGGAATAGGATTAGGTTATTAATTGCTATGTGCTATGTGGAGTCGGTGTATAGGTATGGTGACGGTTACCTATGCACCCGAGTCGAGCATGACCGTGTTGTCATTTGTTATTAGAATTGTAAAAGAAGTGAACAATTGGGCTAAATTCTTGTTATAAGAGCTATGAAGTGAAAGATTAGAAGTAAATGAACTAGAGATGAGTTGTTGGTGTTTTTCCCTTGCCGGGACTTGCTGTTATACTAATTCCCTTGCCGGGACTTATTGTTAAAATGTTTGCCTTGCCGGGACTTGTTGTTAAATTGTTTCACTTGCCGGGACTTGTTGTTGCATTGTTCTCCCTTGCCGGGATGGTTAATCTTCTTGTTTACTCCTTTTCCCATTAATTGTGATTATTGTTTGGGTGAGGAGGAGCGACAAAGCACGATGGGTGATGCCATGTACTTATTGATTTCCTCCACAAGATGGAGTGGTATATATTGATTTCCTCCACCTGATGGAGTGGTATTTATCGATTTCCTCCACAAGATGGAGTGGTATTTATTGATTTCCTCCACAAGATGGAGTGGTATATATCGATTTCCTCCACAAGATGGAGTGGTATTTATTGATTTCCTCCACAAGTTGGAATGGTATATATTTATTTCCTCCACAAGATGGAGTTGTGCTATTGATTGGGTGAAGACGAGAGTAAAATCACGAAGGGTGGTGCCGTTCAACATAATTTTATTGGTCTTACCTTAATGGTGTTCCTTATTCCATTTTCCCTCTATTATTTGTTGTTCCATTGGACTCTCTTATTTAAATGCTATATATTCAGTTCCATCTCTTAATTGTAGAAGTTATAATTGAACTAATATTCCCCCCAACATGTCTCCTCCCTTTTTGTTGTTTAACTTACTGTTCCTTTTCTGTTATCGTATATATCTGTACAGGTTGTTTATGGTAGGTCCGGTTAGCCACGTCACTACCTCGCCGAGGTTAGCCTGGACACTTACCAGCACATGGGGTCGGTTGTGCTGATGATATGCTTCTGTGCTTTTTTGTGCACAGGTCAGGGCCCAGTCTATGGACCGCAGCTTAAGACCGGGAGTGATCCTTCAGTCCAGAGGCTCTAAGGTAGTTCGCAGGCGTTCTCGGGCTCCGAGTCTCCTCTAACTTTCACTTTCAGTTTGTTAAATTGTATCAAACATACATGCTATGTACTTCTTTCAGACTATTATTTTTAGCCTTCTTTAGTTTTCCATAAGCAGTGACACCAGATACTGGGTAGAGATTGGTTGTTAGTTTTCCGTATGTTGTTTTCGTTATTGTTATTAGACGTCTTCCACATGTGTTATCTAATTATTGTAGCATTTAATTTGTTTTAGATTTAAATTTTTTGGAAATGTTTATATGAGTTGGCTTGCCTAGCTTCGGTAGTAGGCGCCATCACGACTCCTGATGGTGGGTAAATCCGAGTCGTGACACTTTGGATGCTACTTCGTCGTTAACTATCTCATGTAATTCTATATTGTGTCATGTGAGTTGTAAAATGGCTTGATAATATTCTTATATGTGGAGGTTCCGTATATCGATGGTGTTATGTAAGCAAGATAGCTCTTGAGTTTTAGATTGTATATCGTACCTCCGTTACACTTGAGTTTTGTAGCTTATGGCGCTATATGTACCTCTGGGGATGGTATGATGCACATAGCGTTCTTGTGACCGATATTCGATATTTTTTTGGAATGAGCAATTTATCTTGGTGTGCATCTCCTTATGTGAATTTTATGTGTGGATCGTGTGGCACGCCGCCATGGGTATATTATTTGGATCGGGTTACGCGCCGCAATAGTGTGATGTTGAGAACAGTTCCCTATACATGTTTTGTATTTTTATTTCACCATTTTCTAAGGAAAGTTCGGGTGAGTTAAGTACTCCCTTCGTGACTTTATTTTCCTTGTGTATCACGTTCAAGCTAGCATCATATTGGCACGTTACGGCATCATATAGGACTTTTGACCATGATCAGGGTGGCTTATTGCCTGAACAGCTCGTATTGGGCGAGATGAGATTATTGGATCTAGGATTAGTGCAATTGGATTATATGAAGTATATTAAAGAGCAAAGATCATTTTTGGTTCGAAATGAGGTAATGGTTCTTGTCAAGAGTAGAGTCATAATGATTTGTTGACTCGGCAGCTGGTTATGAATTTCTACACAACTCTTCTATCGTGGAAGTATTGCGAGAGTTGGAATAAGACATATATATCATGAGGTGCGTTATGAGCATTAGATTCAGGGAATATTGGTAATTATGATCAGAGAATGTTATTATGGTCTTGTGCATTATGTGGTGCATGGTGAGAATTCGGCAAAGGTATGCAGTCATGTTCTGGTACATAATGTAGTGATTGATACGGTGTTCATGTATTGGAAGCAGCCCTGGCAGAGAATTCCAGATTTTGGGATTGGGATATAAGCTTGTTTGCTTGAATAAAAGGGAATATCTTCTAAATTGGTCGAGCTAATTTGCTCAACTGGGTTGTAATAGCAAGGATAAGTGCACTAAGTGTTAAATAGTGATTTCGGCAACTCCTGCACAATTCTTAGCACGTTTGAGGACGAACATATGTATAAGTGGGAGAGAATGTAATGACCGACCGTTTGTTTTGAGATGTAGCGCATCGTTCAGTAGTTTAAGGCCATGAACAGCTTCACTTCAAGTATTACAACTTGTACACATGGTCGTAATTGAATAACGGGAATTTTAGAGTTGATTTGGAAAGCGAATTCTCCTTCCGGAAGCTTTACGTTGAAAGAATTGACTAAGTTTAGATTTTTGAGTAAAAGACCTCGGAATTGGGATTCAAAGGTTCCAGCAGGTTTATATGATGATTTTGGACTTGGATATGCTCGGATCAGGTTTTGGGTGACTCGAGAGCGTTTTGGAGCCTATTGTGGAAGTTAACATTTTTGGAAGAATATCATAAATTTGGGTTGAAGTGTAATTCAATGCTATCGATGTCCGTTCTGGACTCTAAGTCAAGGAATAGCTCTGTATGGCGATTCTGGTATTGGGAGCGTGATTGGAAGTAAATTTAGAGGTCTGTGGGTCATTTTGGAGTTATTTGGCTACAGATAGAAACTTGAAGGTGTTTGAGGAGTTTGAGCGTAAGTGGACTTTTTGATATCTCCAATTTTGGAAGTTGGAGTAGATCCGTAATATCGAATGTGACTTGTGTGCAAAATTTGAGATCAATCAGATTAGATTTGATGAGTTTTGGCATCAAATGTTGAAGTTTGAAATTCTAAAGTTCATTAAGCATAGATTAGAGGGAGATCCATGGTTTAAGCATTATTTGATGTGAATTGAGGCCTTGAGGAAGTATGCGTTATGTTATAGGACCGGTGGGTGTGATTGGACGGGGTCCTGGGGGCCTCGGTGGATTTCGAGTGGTTCTCATATTGATTTAGAGTTGGAAGTAAGAGCTGAAACCAGCTATCGTATGGTGTAACCGCACCTGCGAGGTCTTGGCCACAGGTGCGACGCCACAGAAGCAGCCAAAGGGGCGCAGATGCCGCTGAGAAGAGAGAAGATCGGGACTGCAAATGCGATTGTGTTGCTGCAGAAGTGGGACCACACCTTCGGAAGTAGAAGCGCAGAAGCGGAAGGGGGGCCTGGTGAAGATCACAAACGCGGTAATTTGGCTACACCTGCAGAACAGCAAAAGCGGTCAAGTGACCGCAGGTGCGAAAGTGCTGGAGGCAATGAGTTCTTTAAAAATAGGGATTTGGACAATTATCCTTCATTTTTCTTCATCTTTGGGCGATTTTGGAGCCTTTGAATAGGGGGATTTCATCATTAAACATGAGGCAAGTTAATTACACCCCTGTGAGTTAAATACATTGTATTAGTACAGATTAAAGTACAAAAATTGGTAGAAACTTGGGGTTTTGGTGGAAAGATCTAGAATTTGAATTTTTGGATTTTTACCACGATTTTGTGTATGAAATTGAGAGTAAATTATATATTTGAGTTTGTGAGGCTATGGTTAAACTTTATCTTCAAAAAATTTCGGAATCCGGGCACGTGGGCCCGAGGGCATTTTTGTTAACTTTTCGATCATGGTTAGGAATTGTTATAAATTGGATTATAATGAGTAATTGATCTCATATTAATGGGTTTACATAATTATTGGCTAGATTTGAAGCATTTTGCATCGATTTAAGTCTTCAAAAAGGTGTGAAATGTCGGTATGGAACTTCAGAGCAAGGTGAGTCTCCTTTCTAATTTTGTAAGAGGGAATTATCCCTATAGGTAAAATAATTAAATATGTGCTCCTATTTATGGGCGCTATGTACACACGAGGTGATGACAGTCCGTGTGTAGCTACTATTGTGCTTACATATGGGCAATCTAGGACTCGAAAGCATGTTATAGTTAAAATATTTCAACTATATTGACAATTTAAATTGCTTAAATCATCTCGAATTGGTAAATAAATTTTTAAAGAAATTAAACATCATTTTTCTTTACCGTTGAAGAGAAATTGCCATTTCTTTGGGAATTGTTTCCATTATGAATTCTTGATTGAATGTTTGATGTGTTTATTTATATTTGACCGCATCGCGGGTACGATTCGCGAGCGGGGTGATAGATGGATATATGGTTCGCGCTATTTGACCCTCTAGCAGTGCACAATTTGAATATTGTTGGATCGGGTCGTATGACCTCGGAATGATTTGCGCGTGCTTGTAATTGTGAGAAAGCACGGAAGAAAATATATTATTGATTAATTAATTGACAATGCTACAATGAGCCCTATATATATATAATACATGTCCTACTCCCAATACATATGGGATTAGGGTTATTTAATACTATTAATACAATGAAATAACACCCCCCCCCCCCCAAGTTGGTGTATATAAATCATATGTACCAAGCTTGTTACATATATAACTAATACGAGGACCAGTGAGGGACTTGGTGAAAATATCATCAAGCTGATCATTCCACTTCACAAATTTGATGCAATATGAAGAGCAGCTCCTTAAGCAACTGTTTGATCCAAATTAGCTCACATGTGGCCATAGCCATTTCTTGATATTTTGCTTCTGCACTAGACCGAGAAACCACATTCTATTTCTTGCTCTTCCAAGACACCAAATTTCCTCCTACTAAGACACAATATCTAGATGTAGAACGTCTATCAGAAGGTGATCCTTCCCAATCAGCATCTAATTATCCAATGATCTGCTCATGGCCTCGATAATCAATCAATAAGCCTTTGCTTGGAGTTGAATTTATATACCGAAGATCACAGACAACTGCATCCCAAGGACTATCACATGGAGAATCCATAAACTGACTCACAACACTCACAGGAAAGGAAATGTAAGCTCTAGTCACTGTGAAGTAATTTAATTTACCGATCAACCGCCTATATCTTGCAGGATAATTAAAAGGCTCCCCTTGTCCTGGCAGAAGTTTAGAATTCGGATCCATCGGAGTGTCAATAAGTCTACAAACTGTCATTCATGTCTCCTCAAGAATATCTAAGGCATACTTCCGTTGTAAGATCACAATATCTGGGCTAGACTGAGTGACCTCAATACCTAGAAAACACTTTAATCTCCCCAGATCCTTAGTCTAAAAATGCTGAAAGAGATGTTGCTTCAAGTTACTAATACCATCCTGATCATTGCCAGTAATAACAATATCATTTACATAAACGACCAGATAAATACAAAGATTTGAAGCAAAATGTCGATAAAATACAAAGTGATCAGCTTCACTATGAGTCACGCCAAACTCTTGAATAACTGTGTTGAACTTACTAAACCAGGCTCGAGAAGACTACTTTAGACCATAGAGGGACCGGCGCAACCGACATACAAGGTCACTAGACTCCCCCTGAGCAACAAAACATGGTGGTTACTCTATATAAACATCATCCTCAAGGTCACTATGAAGAAAAGCATTCTTAATGTCCAACTAATAGAGAGTCCAATGGTGAACATAAGCCATGGATATAAAAAGGCGGACTGATGCAATTTTAGCCATGGGAGAGAAATTGTCACTGTAATCGGGTCCAAATATTTGAGTATATACTTTGGCAACAAGACAAGCCTTAAGTCGATCAACCTAGACATCTGGACAACTTTGACTGCATACACCCAACGATAACCAACAGTCGATTTACCCAAAGGAAGAGGAACAAGCTCCCATGTACCACTCGAATATAATACAGACATCTCGTCAATCATAGCATGTCACAATCCGGGAGGAGACAGTGCTTAACCTATAGACTTAGGGATAGAAACAGAGGATAAATATCACACAAATGCACAATGGGATGATGAGAGATGATGGTAAATTAAACTGATATAATGAGGATTGGGATTAAGTATGGACTATATACCTTTTTGTAGTGAAATCAGTTGATTAAGAGGAGACAAGTCTGCAGTATTAGCAGGGTTAGGTGCAGGACGTGAATCAGTTGAGCCTGATCCTGGGGGTGGACGAAGATGATAAGTCTAGAGAGGTGGAGCTGTAGAAAGTTGAGCTGGGATAGGTGGTAGAACTGGAGCTATGGTTGGTGGAACTGGACTAGGTGGTTGCAATGGAGCTATAGTTGGTGGAACTGGACTAGGTGGTGGCACTGGACTCGGTGGTGACACAGTATCTATAGGTGGTGGAGTTGCAACTCGAACTATAGGCAGTCGAGCTATGGAGGAAGATAAATGGGAGATAGGGACTAAATCTCCAAAAGAGGAACAAGTAGCACCTCAGAAATATCTAAGTGATTAACTGAACCTATGAAGTATGATTGGGTTTCAAAGAAGGTAACATAAGCAGACATAAGAAATCGCTTAAGGTCAGGAGAATAATATTGATATCTCTTTTGCGTTCTTGAGTAACCCAGATATATGCACTTAAGAGCACGAGGAGCTAACTTATCTTTTCGTGGAGTAAAATCATGAACAAAGCACGTACTCTCAAAGACACGGGGTGGAAAAGAGAATAAAGGTAAGTGGGGAAATAGGACCGAGAATGGAACTTGATTTTATATAGCTAAAGATGGCATACAATTAATAAGATAACAAGAACTGCATCCCCCAAAAAATGCAGCGGAACATGAGATTGTATGAGTAGGGTACGAGCAGTTTCAATAAGATGTCTATACTTTTTTTCAGCTACCCTACTTTGTTGGGATGTGTACGGACAAGATGTTTAATGAATAATCCCATGGGAGTTCATAAACTACTAAAATGGGAAAGACAAATACTCTAGGGAATTATCACTATGAAATGTACGGATAGAAACCCCAAATTGATTTTGAATTTCAGCGTGGAAGGTCTGAAAAATAGAAAACAACTCAGATCAATTTTTCATCAAAAATATCCAAGTGCACATAGAATAATCATCAATGAAACTAACAAAGTAGCAGAATCCTAAGGTAGAACTAACCCGACTAGGACCTCAAACATCTGAATGTACTAAAGAAAAAGGTGACTGTGCTTGATTATCAAGACGCCACGGGAAATGGGAGCGGGTATTCTTACCGAGCTGACATGACTCACACATTAGAGTGGACAAGCGAGATAAGCCAGATACTATTTTCTGAAGTTTTGGCAAACTGGGATGTCCTAACCGTGTATGTAATAAATTTGGTGAATTAGTAATGGGATAAGTTATTAGAGGAAGACAACATGCGATTCCATGTGATTTTTCATGGATAAGCTAATAAAGTCCATCTGATTCACGTCCAGTACCAATGATCTGCCTTGAACTGCATTCCTGTATAAAAATAAGGTAATCAAGAAATAAAACCACAGATTTAAGTGATTTGGCTAAGCGACTAACGGCTATGAGATTAAAAGGACTACCAAGAACTTAAAATAACTAATTCAAAAGGTAAGGAAGGAACTAGACTTGTTGGACCTATTGCATTTGTCATGGCTTGAGACCCATTGGCCATTGTGACTGTTGGAAAAGATTGAGAATATGAGATACTAATGAAATGAGATTTGTTTCTAGAAATATGATCAAATGCACCTGAATCAATGACCCGAGACTCTGAAGGTGAAGATTGGGAGACACCATTCATGCTACTATTTTTTGGAACAACGGAGGCTAATCCTGAAGATGTTTGTTTACGTGCTTTTTACTGAAGGAACTCAATATAATCCGATAAAGAAACCATCTGGATTGGGTTTAGTGCATTCGATCCAATGATTTGTGAGTCTAAGAATGACATTATGATGTTCACGCTGGAAAAAGTCAGAAAATTGTTTGGAAATCATTGTTTGACCGTTAGAGTTCACTGAAAATACTGTAGCTCGCCGAAAACTAAAGAAGTCATCGGAATCTGAAATAAACATGATGGGTAGGCTCAGAAAGGCCACACGAACAGGCTGCCTGAAGGAAAATATTGAAATCTAGCGGGGAAAAGGCCACACACACCGGCACATAGGGAAAGACTCGTCGGAAAAATAAAGTTCTGATCAGCGCATGAGGGCGCGTGAATGGTCGGTTGCCGGAGATCTTTGATGGGGTTTGGTCGCCAACCCTGTGGTGGTGTTGGTTTTTGCACAACTCCAACAGAAAGTGATTTTGTCACGGATAGCCTCTTAAGTCACCGGAAAATTACATGGCGACGAGGTCTTTCTTCCCGAAAGTTGCTGGAATGCTGCACAATGATAATTTTGTCACTGAAGCTATGATACTATATGAGAAAGTATGGGAGAAAATATATTATTGATTAATTAATTGACAATGCTACAATGAACCATATATATATACAATACATGTCCTACTCTAAATATATTTGGGATTAAGGTTATTTACTACAATTTATACAATAAAACTAACAGTAATGCTTTCCTTGAGATTTATAGATGTCAATATTTGTTCTCCCTACCCTGGGGTATGTATAAATGACGAAACAAATTTGGAAATTTCCTATTAATAAAAGGATTATTTACTTGCCTCATGTTATTGAGTTAAATCATTCTATGAAAATCCCCGATTTTCTATATTATTGGTATTATTATTGTTAGACCCCTAGTAAGTGTCAAAGTTAATCTCTCGTCTCTACTTTTTCGAGATTAGGTGGGATACTTACTGAGTACACATTGTTTTAGTGCTCATGCTACACTTTTTGTGCATTTTTGTTGCACATGCACATGTATCTCTAGTGGCCTAGTGGGCATAGCAACATGGTTAGTACGGGGACTTAGGTGAGATGCACTTATCGAGATGACCGGTAGCCAGTAGAGTCTCGTTCATATTATTGTATTTACTTTCTGTCCAATCTGTATTTTCGACGGTCGTTGTATTACATTGTTTCTTAGAGATAGCTCATGCACTTGTGACACTGGGTTCTAGGATGATTATTGGATTATTAAATATTTACTTTGTTAAAAACTACATGTTTAATTTTGTGAATTTCATTATTTATTGTTTAGGAAAAATTTTACATTAGCATAACTGGGCTCCCTACTTTTCAATTTTATGGCCCATATTTCAATTTACAACAAACTAGCCCAAAAATAATAGGCTAAGCTTCAACATCCAACTCCAATGGGTTCTCAAAATTACTATTTAATTTTAAAAAGATTTCTCTAGCTTTTAAGTTAATTTTTGAATAAGTAACTATAACTCAAATATTAGTTCAACAAACCAAATTCATTTGGGTGGTGAAAATTAATTTTTTATCAACCTTAAATATGTGGGTTTAAGTTTAGAATTTTATTTTGTAGTCTCGGGAGGTAGAATGGTAGCCGTATGTAATGCAAAAAATTCAGATGGAGGCAGTGTTTACTCTCGGAAGGCAGAATGGTAGCTTTTCACAATGCAGAAAAATGCACATAGAGATAGTGTTTAGCAGAAGGCCAAATGGTAGCCTTATGGAATGCAGAAAGATGCAGATAGAGACAATGTTTAGTCTCGGAAGGTAGAATGGTAGCCTTATGCAATGCAGAAAATGTGGATGGTGACAGTATTTAGTCTCGGAAGGCAGAATGGTAGCCTTATGCAATGCAGAAAAATACAAATAGAGACAGTGTTTAGTCTTCATGCCGAGGCCGTACGGCCCGATCCAACAATATTTAAATTGTGCACTGCCAGAGGGTTGAATGGCGTGAACCATAGATGCATCTATTACCCCGCTTGTGAATCAGACAGGTGACATGGTCAAATATAATAAACACATCAAACAATCAATCAACAATTAATCAGGGAAACAATTAGCCAAAGAAATGTCAACTTCTATTTAATGGTTAAGAAAATGATATTTAATTTCTTTAAAAATTCATTTACCAATTCAATATGATTTAAGCAATTTATTGTCAATAAGGTTGTATATATTTCAAGTTTAGCATGCTTTCTAGTCCTAGACTACCCGGACTTAAGCATAATAGTAGCTACGCACGGGCTCTCGTCACCTCATGCATACATAGCCCCCACAAATAGAAGCACATATTTAATTATTTCACCTATGGGGATAATTCCCTCTTACAAGGTTAGAAAGGAGACCCACATCGCTCCGAAGTTCCATAACTGTCATTTCACGCCTTTCCAAAGACTCAAATCGATGCATAATACTCAAAAACTAGCAAATAATTATACAAACCCATTAATATGAGATCAATTACTCATTATAGTCCAATTTATAATAATTCCTAACCCGATAAAAAAGTTGACAAAAACGTCCACATGCCCGGATTCAAAAAATTTTGAAGATAAAATTTATACATAACCCCACGAACTCAAATATATGATTTACTCTCAATTTCATACCTAAAATCGTGGTTAAAATACAAAAATATAAATTCTAGGTCTTTCCCCCAAAACCCCAAATTTCTACCAATTTCCATACCTTAATCTGTAATAATACCATTTATTTAACTCACAAGAGGTACAATTAACTTAACTCATATTTCATGATGAAATCCCCCTCTTCAAAAGCTCCAAAATCGCCCAACCAAGAAGAAAAATGAAGGATAATGGGCCAAGTCTCGATTTTTAAAGAACTCACTATTGATACCTAGTTTTCTAATATATATTTTTCAATAGGAAAATAACTTCAAAATAACATATATATGCATATATAAGTATGTTCAAATATTTTATTATTTTTTCATAATTTTTAAAGGTTTTAAAAACAATTTATTTCCCTCTTTTATCCATAAAAACCCGATAAATATTTTCTAAAGTATTATTTAGGTAGTTCATTTATGGACTTTTATATTTTGCTAAAATATAGCTAAGATAACATTTGCATATTTTTACAAATTTATTGAGTATTAAGCTAAATTGCATACAATTGCAATATTAGCCCCTTTTAAGACTCAATTGTGTTTTATACATAAAATTAAGTCCTGTATTTTTAAATATTAATTATATGTTATATATCATATTAGTACCTTTAACTTATTTTTAGAAATTAATTTATTACTTTACATAAATTAAATAGGAAAAATTGGCTATTTAAACAATGCCCCAAATTTATTTCAATTATAACCCCAATTGAACCTCGGCCCAATTGCAAATTAGACCGACCAAAACCCAGTTTCATAGTCCGCCCATTCGCTCATTTTAATCCAGGGCGTTAATCATTCAGATCAAAGGCTAATAATCACCCTTGCCTTAATTAATTCTAGACGACCCTCTAAACTCTATCAATTCTCACAATCTGATGCCTTAGAACCCCTTCCCTCTCAAAAACTCTCTGCAACACCACCAAACCGTAGTCACTAGCACCTTAATCCAACGTAATCCATGGCCTTCCGAGGTGATCTGAAACCTATACCAGCCTTCCATGGCTTCTATGTGTTTGGTTTTGTGGTCTCATGACTAGATTTTGAAGGTATTTGGTCCAGTACTTGCTCAATGAACTTTCTATGGTCATCCCTGACTTTTCTCCAGCCAGCCATGACCATTCGAGTCGGACCTTTGACTCCCCTAGTTAGATCAGTAACTTTCATGGCCTTTCTCGCTGCTTTGGGTTCTTCTGGAACCCTAATCTCTAAGACTTTTTCGACTTCTTTCAGATCTACCTTATATTCATTCTTGTCATGAGTTTTTTGGTGCATGGAGACTTCAATAGACATGACATGCTTCTTGGACTGGATACCTAATCTGCACAATTATCCAACTTCTCATATAACCATTGCGACCCATATTTTACTACCGAGAAACCTTGCCAAGACTCTTTCAATATCAATGGTGGTGAGGGGTTTCTTCTTTTCGATCAACGGTGCCCTTCGATTGTTTTCGCCTATAAACCTCTCTCATTTCTCTTCTCACCATCGCCTTATAGTGCTCTTTTACGAGTTTTCACTAACAAGACTCTCTCATTTCAGTTTTTCTGCTCACCATCTCTTTATGGTGCCCGTAGGTGTTCACTAATAATTTTATTTCTCTCATCTTGATGCATCATATCCAAACAACTGTGTTCCCCGATTTTGAACACCTTTCGTTGATTGATCGGAAGGACTTGACAAGGTTTGGGTAAAAAGAATGTGTATCGAATTACAACTTTGGAACTGTTCAAGCAGGATCATTGCCGAACCATTATAACATCTATCCTAGTTTCACTTTTGGGGGAAATTTGATTTTTGTTTTGGTGTGACTGAACCCCATAGAGAGGCTACCTACGTGTCTTTTTGGAAGCAAGTCGAACGTAGTTTAGGGAAAACATTTTGTATTTGTTTTTGTTTTTGTTTTTTCTTTTTTTCTTTTTATTTTGTTTTGATGCTTGTTTTTACATCTTCGAGTTCCAAAGAAGGTAATGAAAGGAAGGTAATCTACTCGAAGGGTTAGCAAAGGATTGGAGTGTCTGGAGTAGCGAGAATGAAAGCCTTCATCATCCCAATCGGATAATGTCATTGTAGCAGAAGGATAAAACATAGTACATTTTGACTGCATCTGCTTTTACAGCTATTTCTGGGTCATTCCATTCGATGTCTCCTAGGTATATTGCCCCTTTTGGAAATAATTTTCTGATAATGTATGGCCCTTTCCAGTTAGGATCAAACTTTCCCTTGGCTTCCTGATGATAGGGGAGAATACGCCTTAAAACGAGTTGCACCACTTCAAAGTTTATAGGCCGCACTTTCTTGTTGTAGGCACAGGCCATCTTTTGTTGATACAACTGGCAGTGGCAGACCGTGGCCATTCGCTTTTCATCAATCAGGGTTAATTATTCCATATGGGTTTTGACCCATTCACTGTCTTCAAATTCAGCTTCGACGCTGATCCGAAGAGAAAGGATTTCAATTTCTGCTGGTATTACAGCTTCAGTTCCATAAACAAAAAGGTACGGGGTTGCTCCGACCGATGTGCCCACAGTAGTGCGATACCCCAACAATGCAAAAGGCAACTTTTCATGCCACTACCTGGAACTTTGAATTATTTTTCTCAAAATCTTTTTGATGTTCTTGTTCGCTGCTTCAACGGCACCATTGGCTTTGGGACGATAAGGAGTAGAGGTTAGATGCGTTATCTTGAATTGTTCACATATCTCCCCCATCAAATAACTATTCAAATTTGCAGCATTATCCATAATGATAGTGGCAGGAATACCAAATACACAGATGAGGTAGGAATGCATAAAGTCTACTACAACTTTCTTGGTGACAGAATTGAGAGTAACTGCTTCAACCCACTTTGTGAAGTATTCGATGAAACCAATATGAATCTATGCCCATTTGAAGCTTTGGATCAATTGGCCCAATAATGTCCTTGCCTAGGAAACAAATGGCCATGGTGCTGACATGGGATGCAGTTTTGTATGCGGTGCCTTTCACGGGTGCTGCCAATCAGATTGCTTACAAACATATCAAGGGTTTCATGGTTACCTATTGGGGGAGCAAGCAAACTAAAATGTTGTAGGATGCACTTCGATTGACACTCTTCCCTTTCTCACTTAGAGGGAAGGCATTGGATTTGTTTGATCGACTTCCCAACCTTTCCATCACTATTTGGGATGAGTTGGGGATAAGTTAATTACAATGTTTTTCTCACCGGGACACATGGCAGCATTGAGAGATGAGATCTTAGCCTTCGATCAGGAGCCCACTAAACCATTACATGAGATTTGAGAGCGATATAAAACCATGGTAAAGGAATGTCCCAACAATGATATGACTGAGGCAATGATCCAACAGACTTTCTACCAGGGCAGTAACACAACAAACCAGTGCATAGTGAACTAACTTTCCGGGGGGCAATGTCATGAAGGTGTCTTATGATGAGGCTTGTGACATTCTTCACGCGAGATGACTGACATGTCCTCTGCTTGGCAAAGTAGAGCCAATGTGCCCCAGGGTGACCCCACAGTCACTCAATTCCACAAAGAGCTACATGATCATGGGCATGCTATTGCAGAACTGACAACAATAATGAACCAGCTAGCTAAGGCACAGTTACAAACATGTTCAAAATCCTCGCCAAGTAAATGCTATGGAGAGTGTCAACATATTAGTGAACAAAACAAGACAAAGAGATTAACAAAACAAAGGGAGTTCAGATTAATATGGCAATGATTGTGGTGGATTCCAAGATGATGGTTATGATGAGCAGAATAAAGAGGTATTGTACATGAACAACTATAAAGGCCAAAGGGACAATTCTTCCAACCAACAATAATGGAGACCTCAAGTCAATTGGGGCAATCAACAACAACAAGGGAATAGTAATTGGGGGAACAACAACAAAAGTTCCAATTGGGAAATCAGAAAAATAATGAGAACAACCAGGGTAATTGGAATGGCAAAAACAACAATTGGGGAGGTAACAACAATCAAAGAGGTTAGAACAATGGCAATTAGTGAAATCGAGGGCAAGGCTTTTAAAGGCCCTCGATGTATCAATTAACGAACAATCCACCCCCATTTCCATCCAAGGTCCTAGTTTTTCCAACAACAAAATAGGGATAATTGAAATGATGTTTGAAGAGATGATGAAGAAGAATGCAGATTCTGATGCTTAGTTGGCTTCCCACAATACTTCAATCAGAAACTTGGAGGTTCAATTAGGCCAAATCTATCAATCCTTGAATAATCTCCTAAGGGGGATCTACTAAGTGATACGGTAGTTAACCCGAAGGGTGGGAATAATCATGTTATGGCGGTTACTACAAGAAGTGGGAGAGGCGGTGATGTGAATGCCTTCAAGCAAAAGGAAATTTTGAGTGATGAAGTTGAGTTGCAAGAAAATGAGATCCCTTTGGTGGTTGAAAATGTGGTTGATGAGAACGTGAATGAGGAAGTGAGGATTGATATCCCAGATGCCGAGGTGCAGCCAGTTATTCTTTCCTCTTGTCTTACTAACATGTCGGTTGATGCCATATTGGCGGTTCTCCAAAAGCGGAACAAGGCAATTGGATGGACCTTAGCTAATATTCAAGGAGTAAGACCCATATTCTATATGCACAAGATTATTCTAGAAGATGATGCAAATCCCTCCATGGAACATCAAATGAGGTTGAAAGAGGCAATGAAAGAAGTTGTGAGAAAGGAGGTGATCAAGTGGTTGAATGCAGGGGTTGTGTACCGTATCTCTAATAGCTCTTCGACTATGCTGGTGCAATATGTGCTGAAGAAGGGTGGCATGACCATGGTTACAAATTTGCAGAATGAGTTGATTCCAACAAGAACAGTCACCGAGTGAAGGGTATGCATGGACTACCGCAAGTTGAATAAAATGACCCGCAAGGATCACTTTCCATTGCCTTTTCTTATCAGATATTAGATCGACTTGCTGGCGGTGCCTTCTACTGTTTCTTGGATAGGTATTATAGATACAAATCTCGATTGCTCTATAAGATCAGGAGAAGACCATATTCACTTGTCCATATGACACATTTTCCTTTCCCAGGATTCCCTTTGGGTTGTGTAATGCACCAGCTACATTCTAGTAGTGTATAATGGCTATTTTCACCGACATGGTGGAAGATATTTTAGAGTTTTTCATGGATGACTTTAGTGTTGTGGGTGATTCATTTGAGGGATGTTTGAAAAATCTTGATAGAGTATTGGCCCGTTGTGAAGAAACCAATCTCCTTCTTAATTGGGAGAAATGCCACTTCATAGTTGAAGAAGGCACAGTTCTTGGGCATAAAATTTCCAAGCATGGTATAAAGGTGGATAAAGAAAATTTTGATGTGATTTCAAGGCTCCCTCCCCTACCTCTGTCAAGGGAGATAGAAGTTTTCCTGGTCATGCGGGATCTACCGGAGATTTATCAAAAGCTTTTCGAAGGTAGTGAATCCCTTATGTAAGTTATTGGTAAAATATGCCAAGTTCATGTTTAATTAGAGATGTATGTAAACCTTTGAACTTCTCAAGAAAAAATTGACCACCACTGCTATTATCACCGCCTAATTGGAGCTTGCCTTTTGAGATGTGTGATGCGAGGGATGTTGCAGTTGGGGCGACTTTGGGTCAAAGAGTGAACAAAATATTTCATCGGGTGTACTACGCGAGAAAGGCAATGAATGATGCTCAAGTGAACGACACGATGACCAAGAAAGAGCTTTTGGCTATTGTGTTCCCAATGGAGAAATTTTGACCGTATCTCATGGGTTCCAAGGTCATAGTACATACCGATCATGTCGCACTCTGGTACTTGATGACAAAGAAGGATTCCAAAGGTAGATTGATGTGATGGGTCTTTTTACTTCAAGAGTTTGATTTGGAGATTGTGGATCAGAAGGGTAGTAAAAACCAAGTGGCGGATCACTTGTACCACTTAGAGGAGGAGAGGAGGCCTCGTGATGGCCTAGAGATTAATGATTCATTTCCCGGCAAACAACTCTTTTTGGTGTCGGTGAATGGTATGCAATTGTTTGTGGACATTGTAAATTTCCTTGTGACTTGTATAATCCCGTGTTAGCTCTCTTTTAACCAAGGGAAGAAACTCATACGGGATTGGATTTCTATTGGGATGAGCCGTACTTGTTCTAGATTTGCATGGATGGTGTGATTTGAAGGTGTGTCCCGGAGGAGGATAAATTGAGTTTCGTAGAGTCTTGTCATACCTCTACCTATGGCAGCCATCATGGCAGGACGAGGACGATTCCAAAGTTCTTAGCCGTGGGTTTTATTGGCCAACTTTGAACAAAGATACAACTGAGCTAGTGAGATATGTGACGAATGTCAAAGAGTGGGTGGAATTTCGAAGAAAGATGATATGCTCTCAATACTATCCTTGAAGTTGATATTTTTGATGTATGGGGCATTCATTTTATAGGCCTATTTTTTTGTTCATGTGGGAATACATACATTCATGTGGCGGTTGACTATGTTTCAAAATGGGTTGAAACTGTGGATTTACCCAACAATGAGGCCCGGAGTGTTATTGAATTTCTGAAAAAGAGCATTTTTACAAGGTTTGGCACTCCTCGTGCAATCATAAGTGATGGGGGGTCTCATTTTTTTAATAGAGCTTTTGACACTTTACTTGCAAAGTATGGTGTCGATCACAAAGTTTCTACTCCTTATCATCCTCAGGCGAGTGGCAAAGTCGAAGTATCAAATAGGGAAATCAAGAGTATATTGTCAAAGAGGGTCAATGCAAATAGGACCAATTGGTCAAAGAAGTTGGACGATACTCTATGAGCTTATATGACTACATACAAAAGTCTGATTGGTATGCCTCTGTATTGGTGGGTGTTTAGGAAAGCCTGCCATCTACCAGTTGATTTAGAGCACAAGGCCATGTGGGCTTTGAAGAAGCTGAAACTTGAATGGGATATGGTAGCGAATCTTCGTGTGGAGCAGCTTAATAAACTTGATGAATTTCGATTCCATGCCTACTCCAGTTCGTCTTTTACAAGGACAAAATCAAGTACCTTCATGATAAATATGCTCGTGGCAAGGAGTTCAAAGTGGGTGATTTGGTTCTCTTGTTCAACTCTCGGTTACGTCTGTTTTCTGGAAAGCTTAAGTAGAAATGGAGTGGACCTTTTGAAGTGGTGTTTGTGACTCCGTTTGGTGCACTTGACTTGAAGAACAAAAATGGGGATATTTTTAGAGTTAATGGACATAGGGTCAAGCACTACCTGGAAAGATTGATCATAGCCATGTGGTGGCACTGCTCCATCTAAAGTGATTTGATGGTAACCTGCATCGTGCTGCGACATTAAATCAGGCGCTTCTTGGGAGGAAACCTATATGTCTTTCTTTTTGTTTTTCTTTGATTCTCTTCTTAGTGTAGGATTTATTTTTGGACCGACTGGTTGTAAGGTATAGTAAGATTGTTTTGATGCAGTGCATGACTAAGTTGGAAAGATACACACTATTTGAAGTTTGCAATATGGACCGTAATGAATTTCTTGTGGCCGCAAAAGCCTTAGTGAATGGGCAAAAATTCAATGCGGACTACAGAGTTGATTGGTACAAAATGAGGAGTCTCTGAAGTTTTCCACCGCGGCCGCAATTCTTTTTGTGCGATTCACGGTGGAACACTGCATCCTCGTTGTATATCTTATGATTTGTAGTGGACATCTCCCTAGTGCCCCTTGTTACTGAGTATCGCGGACCGCGGTTCCATTTTGTGTGGTCCGCGGTGGATAGGTAAGATGGGCCCAAGTTCCCTTTTTTATTAATAGGTCCTGAGGTCCTCATTTCAAACTTTTCGACCCTTTGCACTCTAAAGCTAAAAAATCACTATTCATTCTCATCTAACTACATGAATTCAACGGCTAAATATCGTTAATCAACATTGCATTTCACTTCTGGTAATTTTAATTCTTTCTTAGTTATTTAATTTCGTTATTTTTTAAACTTTTATTTTTTCTTCTTTTTCTTCCCGTTTTCTTTCAATTCTGTATAGCAAGTTTTTTAAAGCGTGTTTAAATTAGGACTAGTTAGTTAAAAACGTTGTCTCACCACCTAGGGGATCAATAATAGGTGCAAAATTGGACAAAAAATGTCAAAAACTTGAACCCTAGGTTGGTATTGCTATTAGGTGTTCACTGCAGACTGCTATGAATCTTGTGCGGCTGCAATGCTGTTGTGCGGTCCGCAATGCTATTTTGTGCAGACCACGATGGTGGAATTTATAAAAGTTGATGATTAAGGACCTAGGCCGTAATGGATTTTGTGTGGTCCATGGTTCCTCAATGTGGACATCAATGCATTTTGTGCAGTCCGTGATGCCTGTAATCAAAGGGTGGGTAGTTTGATCCCATCTTAGTGTAGACCGCGATACATTTTGTGCAGTCTGCAGTAGCTTCTTTGCTGCCGCACTTCATTTTGTGCGGTCCACGGTCTGCAAATTCTGAATGTCTGCAATTTTTCTGCAATGCTTCACTGACTCTGCTGATACTAACAAAGTTCAACTATATTCTCTTTGCAGATTATGGTAAAATCATGAGGCAGAGGCAATAAATAAACAGGGAAAGGAGAGTCCTCTTGGGGTAGGGAACAAGGCATGATTAGATTGACCCCACAAGCCCGAAAAGATATCAAAAACACCAAAAATCTCATAAAGGTTGTTGATATAGCTATTGACCAATCGAGGAGTGAATATGAGCCTTCTTCAGAGGAATCTGACTCAGAATCCATGACAGAGTAAGTTGCTAACTGGCCGGAGAGGAACAAATTGAGGGATACATCTCTGGGCTCTCCCACTGCCCAAGCATCAGTGCATATATCTTTTGAGTCATCTGAGGGCTCAACTGTAGGTAGTGATAGTGAATATTTTACCTTACCTATAGCTTCAATATCCGGTGAGGGTCCCGTAGAAGAAGAATTACAAAAAATAGGAAGGGGTAAGCCCCAAGTAGGAGGGATAGAGGGAACCATGAATCCGGAGGCATGGGAAGATAGGTTTGTGAGTGAAGTGGCCTACCACAAGATCAGAGAATGTGGCCCGACAATATCGGAGCAGAAATCATCACACGAGATCTTTTACCTCACAACCCCAATGTGTTGATACAGTTTAGAGGGAGAGCAGTGGATTATTTCATAGGTCATGTGGAGGATACCAATGAGAACTTGGTGAAGGAGTTTTACACGAGTGTTGCCCACATAGTGACCAAGGTGCAGAACTTGAAAGTAAAATTTGATGGCAAATCGATCAATGATTACCTGGGCTTGCTAGAGGAAGATTAGGCACTGTACTTAGAAAAGGTGGCATTGGATGAAGCTGCCCATCCGTGGATAGCAGAGTACTTAGCAATCCCAGTTACCACCCAAGCTTGGTTGACTGTGGGAGTGAAAATTCTGTGGAGAACATTGAACTTTGACACAAAAAGTGAGAAACATTTATTTTTAGTCGGCTAGACCCCACCACTCATGACAACTCCCTTCCTATATCCCAGGCTATATTGGTGGCATCGATCATGGCGAGATACCCGATCAACATAGGGAATGTGATATATAGGATAATTACATAGGTGGTGAACAAATGTGACATATCCTATCCCTTCCCCAATTTCCTGACCATGCACTTTGAGGACCTAGATATGGAGAAGCGGAGAGTTGATGAGAAATTTAAAGCAAAGACGTCGTTCTCCTTGTACAACACCAAGGGTCCCGACAACCCCAAGGACCACAAGGGCAAAGCTGCTACTTCAACTGTCCAGTCTAAAGAGCCAGTAGTAGTAGTCGCTCTTACTCAGCCTCCCGTTGTCACTCCATATATTGCCCCAATAACTCTCTACTTCTGCAGCTCTAGAGTTCCCATCATCTGCGGCATATCCCCTTACTGAGCCAGACTCTTTCCATGATCAACAACTGGATGCAGATAGCCATTTCCAAGTTGTCTCTACTTTCTACTTCGGTGGCAGCCTAGCCTGCACCTTCTCAGCCAAAGGTCCCACGGTCAATGGAGGACACTCTCAAGGAGCTTCTACAAAACCAAAAAAAAAAAGCTTCTGGAGAACCAACAGTTAATATTGGATATTGTGGGCTCGCACAGAAAAACATTGAAAGATTTGACCAAAGAAGATAAGAAACTGAGGAAGACTCGGGCATCCAAGGAATCGATGAAAGAATTGAGAGTGGAGGTGGTGATGTTGAAGGCATATCACTTGCCTTTGGACCTTTTATTGCATGAACCGGCTCCAGCAGCTCAGCCCCAACCAAAGCAGGAGATAAAGAGTCTTCTTAAGAGGAAGAGGGTGCTTCTCTGTACTAATGATGCCATTATTGAGTTGGAGGACCCACAGGGAGGTTCCTTTAGCCAGCCCCATATTCGAATATAGGCCCAGGACTTAGTCCAGGCCTAGGTCCCAGTAGAGACACAGATTACAAGGAGCAAGTCACAGGTTCTCGAGCAAACCGAGGACCCTGGGACCCAGACTAAGGATCCTATGCAGGCGGAGGGCCAATAGGGAGTTTCTTTTTCCTCTCTTTCCTATTTTGTGCTTATTTTTGTTAGGTAGCATTGATGACAACGATAGCTTTCATTTGAGGGGTAACCCTATTTGGATGACTGTATACATGACATTACTTTTTCTTTATGCTTACTTTTTATCTTTGGTATGTACATAATTTTATTATTTTATTGAACATTTTGTACTTTTTATTTTTGGTCTATATCTAAAGTTACGTTCTTATGTATATATTCACTCTCCCTATTGTATATTCGACAAAATCCCCTCTTGTATTACTTTTCACATTTTTCCTTTCATAGCTTCTTTAATTGAGTTTTTACATGCAATAAGCCTTTGGTTTTCTTAATGCCACGGTTCTTTCCAAAGGTGAAATTTGGGTGAATCGAGTGGCTCTTCCCGATGATGGATGGTATGACAACCTTCTTAAAGTTTCGAGTCTGTTTTCCTTTTTGCTTTTTGTGTAAATAGTAGCTAGTTGGTAAAGGTGCCTCAATAAAAGCTCCACTTGGGCCTAACACAATTGCCTTTGATCCTATGGTAAAATATAAATCGTTGTGTATAGGATGGTAAAAGTTATGACCTTGAGACTCTTGTGTTGGCCGATAATCATCAAGTGGTTTTTTGAGACCATTGTGTTGCTTAAATCTTAGCTAAGGTTGTTAGCCTTCGACTCTGTCTCTTTAGCAATCTCAAAGCTTGTGTGATGAGCATTTGAACTGCAAGTCCAAGTCCCGAGCCATTAGTCTAGAACTTGCCCTAAATATTTGTCTAGGAAAAATCCTATGTGTAATTTGACTTGAGATATGATTATAGTCTCTCCTTGATCCGAATGATATCTTGAACACTTCCATAGCCTACTAATGATAATATCCCTAGTAAACCATTTTGATCCATAGACCTTTTTCTTTCAAGAACCACGATACAAGCCTTTTACCCATTCGAAAAATACCCTCTCTTGGCACCCGATTTTTCGTTAGCACAAGGAAAAAGCATAATTTTGGGGGGGAGACAAGGAATAAAACAAAGTGGTAAAAGGTACAAAATGAAGAAAATAAAAGGCAATGAAAATAAAAAAAATTAACAAAAAGAATGATCAATGTAGAAAATAATGAAGGGATTCAATAAAAGTGAAGAGATGAAAGGTGTGGAAAGTTGAGAAAGGAGAAAAAGGTTTGAAATGAACAAGAAAGAGTGACATTTTTTCTCTCTAACCCCTTAGAAAGAAGTTAAATGAATTAAAAAGTCAAGAAACGAGACAAAAGAAGTGCAAAAGGGAAGATGAAACCTACTTAGACCAAACATTTCCTATCTTGAACCAAAATCCTTCACTATATATCCACTTATGGTACTTAGAGCCCTATATGATCTTGAGTTAAATGAAGCATACATTAGTGGTGACTCGCATAAAGGGCAAGCTTATATCACTTAGAGCCGTACTTCTGACCTTTCTTTGAGAGAGATGAGCGTGTTTCCACTGTCCTCATTTTGAGTGCTACAATCTTAAAGGCGAAGTGTGCTTATGGTGAATTGAGGATGTATGAGTTTGGGTTCCACAACGACAAATTAGTAGAAAGAGTTTCTTTGATAGGTTGAGTTAAATTTTGATGCTCTTGTGTTGCACTAAAACCATGGTGCTTAAAAGAGTGAATGTTGTTAATGGTTCATTTGGGTTGAGGGAAATTGTTAGTCCCAATTGATGCTAGATGAGCTCACTTTAAGTTAGCTGAATTTTCTTGGATTTACTCTTAAGAGGTGGGTCTTATTTTGTTTGCTTGAGGACAAAAATAAGCTTAAGTTCGGGGGAGTTGATAACTAGGGATTCACTACTTCTTACTTGACTTTTGATTAAAAATATTTACAAAATAGTCCCAAAGGCTCACATGTTGTACCTATTTGTAGGGTTTGGTCAAAAAAGTGACAAATAGTCAAAACTAGCTCAAAAAAGAGTGAAACATACACAAGTACCAAGAACAAGTCCAAGCACAGTGCAATAGGTCCACCGCGTCCGCACCCAATTTGGTGTGATTTGCAGTGACAAGATTTAGGAATGCTTATTTTGGAAACTCAAGCAATGCAGCTGCAAAGCTATTTGTGCGGACTGCAATGGATTCACCGCGGCTGCACTTTATATTGTGCGGTTCGCAAAGAAGAATTTTAGAGAGTTGAAGATTTGGAGCTTAATGCCAATGCACAACAGAAGCCACCGTGGCTGAGGTACATTTTATGCAGCCCCCGATGGCAAAGTTTAGAGAGCAGAGTTTTAATCCAAGAAGCCTCATTGTGGCCACACTCAATTTTGTGCAGACCACACTATCCCAGCAGGGGTATGTTTGGAATAGCAATTAAGAGCAATTACGCGACTCCAATTAAGACAGGAACCTGATTCCCATTTCTAGCTCACTGTGGAAATCGATCCCAACCATCTCGGGTAAAAAATTCTTCGACCACTCTCAGATCTTTGTACTAGTACAGGGTTGGCCCTGATCAACGAACTGCGAGAATGGATGGTTTGGGATTTAGAAGAGTTTTAGTTGTAATAGGCATACTTGATTTCCTAAGATTTTCATAAAGGACTAAGTTTAAATTTGGTCAACATTTTTAGTAAACTGACACGAACTTGAGTTTTGATGGTCATAGAGGGTCCGTAGGAAAATATGGAACCTAGGCGTATGCCTGGAATCGAATTCTGAGGTCCCTAGCTAGAGTAATGAATTTTTTTTCGAAATTATTAAAATTGAAATTTTAAGGATTTAATTAGATAATGCTTGATCATAACGGTATCGGGCCCGTATGTTGATTTCGAAGCCCGGTACAGGTCTAATATATTATTTAAGACTTGCTCGCAAAATTTAATGTCAATCAGTGTACTATATGTACGTTTCAGCACGTTAGAAGTGAAGAACTTGAAGTTCATAAGTTTGATTCAATTGGTTTTAGGGGGTGATTTTTAGATTTAACATTATTTCAGGCGTTTTGTGGGTTTGAGCGAGTCCATTTCATGGTTTCATACTTAGTGGTATGATCCGGCGGGGCTCGGGGGCCCTGAGCGTCAATTGGCCGAGGCTCAAGTGAAGTTGCAAAAATTTGCAAGGAGCTGAAGCTTCATCTATCTATCATAACCGCACCTCCAGTTGGTCAGCCACAGGTTCGAGACCACAGAAGTGGTCATCCCCTCGCAGATGTGGCCAAGTCAGGCCAAGCCAAAGACCACAGTAGCTGCTAACTTTTTGCATAAGTAGAGCCGCAAAAGCGGACTTCCCCTCGCAGAAGAGACCTAGTGGGCCAGTTGAAATTCCGCAGAAGCGGGAACATTTTCGCAGATGTGGTGGGCGTAGGTACGTCCCAGAACCATAGATGCGAAAATCACTGAAGTAATGAGCTTCATTTACTACGGGCTCCAGGCCATTTTTACTCATTTTCACTCCTTCATTGGTCAATTTTAGAGCTATTGGGAGAGGACTTTCACCTAGCATCTTGAGGTAAGTTCATCCTATGTAATTCTAAGTTCAATACTTGAGTTTTGGGTAGATTAACACAGCGAGATTATGAAATTCATGGGATTAGAGCCAAACTTAGGGTTTCGATAAAACTTAGATTTTACCACAAAATTTGTTAAGGAATGAAGTAGAAATCATATATTATTGATCCTTAGGTTATAGAGAACAACTTCCTTCAAAAAGTTTTGGTATCTGGCACGTGGTCTGGAAACTTGTGTTTAAGGCTAGGAAATTACTTTAATAATTAAAATGCAGACTCTTGACCTTATATTGACTAGTTCCTACTTCGTTTAATTAGTTTGGATTGTGCGGCTCCAAATTGGGGGTTGAGCATGTTTTCGATATTGGAAGTATGCTTTGGAGCAAGGTGAGTCTCATATCTAATCTTCTAAGAGGGAATTGTCCCATAGGTGTAATAATTTAATAATTTTCCACTAAATATGGGGGCTACGTATGTACTACGTGAAGAGAGTCCATGCGTAGCCATTATTGTGCTTATGTTCGGATAGTCTAGGACTCAAAAGCATGCTTTATGTGATGTTCTTTTAACTGTATGATTAATTTGGAATTTGCTTAAATCATGTTGAATGTGGTAAGTGAATCTAATAAGAGGAACATCATTTACTTGGGTCTTTTAAAGAAAATTTGATATTTTTGTGAGTAATTGCTCTCATGATGTATATTCTTGTCTGCTTGTTATTGTGTCTAATTACATCTGATTGCGTCGCATGTATGATTCGCGAGCGAGGTAATAGATGCATCTATGATTTATGTCGTTCAACCCTCTGACAGTGCACACTTTATTTTATGTTGGATCAGGTTTTACGACCTCGGCACTACTTGTGTATGCTTCTTGCTTAGTATATTGCTATGGACGAAACTTAGTTATATGCCTTGAAATGTGAATGGCTAACTGTGATAACATCTAGGAAAGGACCAGCTGCTTCTTGCTATTAATTGTTAATCATTTGTGCTATTGTTGAGCCCCCTTTTTCTCGCGAAATCGGATTTATGACATTTTGGAGGACAACTCATTCCCTTTTGGGAATTCGGTTTTTGATTGAAGAGTTTCCACATAATGATTAAGTGCATTCGGAGACCAAGAGGGTTTTGATTTAGAAAACCACAGTTTGGGTAAGGACTAGAAATTATCTCGAGGGGAAGGTGTTAGGCACCCCTCAAGATCTGCTAGTGTGGTTCCCGGCCATGCTACAATTGTGACATTAATAACAATTAAGCAAATAAAGGTCACAAATAGAAGGGGGATTTTCACATACTATTACAAGCAAATTGAAAGCTTGAGGAAACTAAAGAAAGCAAAAATTTTAAGCGAATAGTTCGAACAAAATAAAATAAATTAAAAGGAAAGGGGGTCCTAGGTTTACAAACAATATGGATCACATCAATGCAATACCCGGTAATCACTCATCAGAAGAAGCGTTACCCGTGATATTAGCGCACCGGTCATCATATCCATATCAACCATTTCCCACCTTTTTAAGTTATTAAGCGTGGAATAGTATCGTTGTATACTGGTACCCGCCCCAATCCTATTAAACCCGGAGGTATTTGGGACTACTAGTCCTAAGGGGAAGGGAGATTTGGATTTTAGAGTTCTAAAAAGATAAAATTCTAAGGGCGACAATCAAAACATATAAGGCAAGTATGGGAGAACGCATAATAGTTAAAAAGGCTCAAAAAGGCCTCCTCACTTAAAGAAACAAATTGTTTAGCACGACTTATAAATGCTGGTTATGGTCTTAATTAAATTTAAAGTGTTAGAGCAGGCTGATTTATCACATATTTCAAATCAGAAGTCCGAATTAGGCCTCCGTTGGTTGTAATTATCAAAGTCTGATACAATTAATTAATTACCTAATGGCTGGACTAGGTGAAACCTATGGGCTGATATCTAACAATGCTTACTCTGATTTTAAAGACTGCTTAGTGATAAAAAAAATAAGATATATAGATATTAAGCGACATTACTACTAATTTTAAACTTATCGCTAATCCAGATTCAGTTAATTACTCATGTAGGCATGCTTTCTAAGCATTGTTAGTTTTAAAATGATTATGAAAGTGCAGGTGTCCTATAGACATGGTATCTGGAATGCAATTGATGATTATTTATCCTATTATTGTTTGCCTAATGATAGATGTACATGCAGAAGTGCAGGAAACCTATAATCATGATTTCTATATGCAGAAGTGTAAAAAAAACCTACAGGCAGGATTTATATACGATATAAAAAGTGTAGAAACTTATAGGTAGGATTTCTATACGATATCCAGAAACTATAGGTAGGATTTCTATATGAAATGCATAAGTGCAGAATCTTATAATCAGGATCTCTATACGGAATGTATAAGTGCAGCAGGCTATGATTGCAGGAATGAATACTTAAGATCATGATGTCTACCCGTATGCATACATGAGTGACCCTCCTCTTTTTACTAAAACCCCATAAGTTATTACAAAATATTACAGACAAGAATGAATCAAGAAAAGGGTAAAACTACATCAGAAATTTAAACTACAACCAAGAAGCCTAATTCAGACTCAAGGTCTAATAATATGAGATGAATCAACTTCCAGGATCAAATTTCCCAAAGACTTCCCCCTACTTGGGATGTATCAGAGTTCCCTAAGAGCCTCAATTGGGCTTCGGGCGGTGCTTACACCCTAAATGTATTGTAGAATTAAGCAAAGTGCAGTGTGGGAGAGCCATCCCTCAAATGTCCAAGTTCAGAGGGAACTCAAGGTCCCAAAGCAAGGCTCATAAGAGGGGGCAGAACATAGAATCTAAGAGAGTGCAAGTGCATAGAGGGGATTTAGGGAAGGCCATGGTAGGCTGGTGGTCATGCCCAGCAATTAGGAGTGCTGGCACACCCCTGTCTAGCCTGTTAGCCTTTTTTATTGTGAGTTAGGATCCGTTAAGGATCAGGTCCAGACATGAGCATTAATTTGGACACTCCCATGCATGAACCTTACCTCAAACACATAGAAGGGAGCAGGGGATAGGGATTCACAATAGGAATAGATGCAAGAAAAGGACATGCATATTTAATATTAATCAATGAGAATGGATACTAAAGCAAACAGGACTGCAGAAGCTGTAAGTAAACATATTGGGATGATGGCTGAAATTAAATCAAAACATACCAGTTTCTAGAAATAAAAAGAGAAAAATCAGAAGTCTTGTAAACTAAATTACAAGCAAACAGTCCAAGAGATCTCAGAAGAGAAAAGAGTATGGTAATTGTAAAATTGGAGGTTTAGGTGTATAAATATTCAATTCGAAGTATGTCAAAGTGCCAGAGGGTAGTCTCGTTTTATAGTGTAGAAGGCAAGTAAAAAAGGTAAGAAAATAGTTCTGCAATCAATCACATAAAGTCTCCTATTAGTTAAGGGATTCTGATTTCAAACGGGTAGAAGACAACTAAGGAAAGAATTTGATTAACTCTTTTCCTAAATCGAAGGGAAGCTTTAATTTTGAAAGAAAATTTTGGGGAAAACACTTTAAAATTCTAGTAGAACACAAATATAGCATAGATCTAAGAAAAAAAACAAACAAAGAAAAACCTCGAATAGCTTAAGATTTCATAGAAACCCTAGCAATGAGAAAGGTTTAGAAGAAAGTCTGATCCGGAGTCGATTGAGTTAGAAACAGGCTCTAGTGCTTTGAATACGCCAAAGCAGGCCGGAGAATCCATAGAACTATAGATCTGAGAGGATATGAAGGAGAACCATCGAGGTCATCTTCAAAGCTTAGAACATCCAAGGTCTAATGGTGGAGGAGGTGAGTACAGGCCATCCATGGCCTGAGAAACCATGGATTTTGGTGGAGTAACGGTTGAAAAGGAAAGGGTTCCAAAGAACTTTGAGAGACGATAGGATTCAAAGGCGGTTGACAGATGGAATTAGGGAATTGGGGTAGTCGTTTAGGTTTAGTTATGAAAGGGTGAATAATGGCCATTGATCTTGAATGATCAACGGCCTAGATTTAAGAGGGTAGGTGGGGAACCGGGTTGGGTCATTTGAATTAGGTTATGGGTTGGGTCCATATGGGGTTAGGACTGGGTCAATTTAAGGGCTAAAAATAAAATGTAAATAGGTTGTTATTGAAATGGAATGAGGCTAAATATTAAATTGCCAGTTTTCCCCTTAATTGTATAAAAAATAGTAAAAATAATTTTAAAAGCAAATTATAAGTACCGAGCCAGTTAATAATATATAAATATTAATTAAAAAAATACTGGAACTAATTTTACGATTACAAAATGCCATTAAATCTTAAAGTAGGCTAAAATTGAAATTATATGCACTTTGGCTTTAAAATACCAAATAAATTCGTAAAGAATATGCCAAAATTACATTAATTATACATTGGTATAAATATAAGAATAAAAATAAGTTATTCACCAAATTGATAATTTTGGAAATAATTATGGATTTTATACTGCTAAGATAGACAATAAATTTAATTTAAAAAAATTCAAAAGTTGAAAACAAAAATATTAAAACACTTGGGTATGCTTTCTTATATATATATATATATATATATATATATGTATATATATATATATATATATATGTATATATATATGTATATGTATATGTATACATATATATATGTATATGTATATATACATATACATATATATATGTATATATACATATACATATATATATGTATATATACATATACATATATATATATATACATATACATATACATATATATGTATATACATATATGCATATATATGTATAGGTATATGTATATATATATATATGTATATGTATATATACATATATATATGTATATGTATATATACATATATATATGTATATGTATATATACATATATATATATATATATATATATATATATATATATATATATATATATATATGTATATATATATGTTGTTTTGCACGTATTTTATATATAAAACTATATAAGGAAAAATTGGATATTAACAGCTGCCTCTCTTTATCTGGGAAGGATGAAAGAGTTGTCAGGTAAAGATATGATGGCCAATTTTACTGAAATATATATATACATATATATATATATATATATATATATATATATATATATATACATATATATATATATATATATATATATGTATATATATATATATATGTTGTTTTGAACGTATTTTATATATAAAAACTATATAAGGAAAAATTGGATATTAACAGCTGCCTCTCTTTATCTGGGAAGGATGAAACAGTTGTCAGGTAAAGATATGATGGCCAATTTTACTGAAATGGTTTGAAGAATTTGACCGAGCTCTGGTTCCTAAGCTGCCTACATATCCCTGATTTTACAGGAATCAGTATATATATATATATATATATATATATGTTGTTTTGAACGTATTTTATATATAAAAACTATATAAGGAAAAATTGGATATTAACAGCTGCCTCTCTTTATCTGGGAAGGATGAAAGTGTTGTCAGGTAAAGATATGATGGGCCAATTTTACTGAAATGGTTTGAAGAATTTGACCGAGCTCTGGTTCCTAAGCTGCCTACATATCCCTGGTTTTACAGGAATCAGGCCATATGTAGTTCAGAACCCATCGGCGGAAGATGCCGGATGGAGATTTTTCCAAGAAAAGATGCGAAGGATGGTCAAAATCCAGTAGGATGTGGGAACGGAGTGGGATCGCTCCTGCTGAGATGGGCGTTGTGAGCTGGTGTACCTGCAAATGAGTAGTATGAGAATATATTGTGCATAAACTTAAACATTATGCAAGTTCCTGTTGGACCCCTTAATGTTGTCCGTGGACGGTTAAGATGGCGTCGTCAGACCAGGACGTCCTGGGCCATGAAAGGCATAATGAAAGATTTGCATGTGATGAATGATGTTCTCGGGCTATGGGAATGATGCCTCCGAACCATGATTCCTTTGAATAATGATATGCAAGAGATAAGAGTGGGGTCCTCAAGCCATGGCATGGCGTTCTCGGGCTATGAATAGGGTGCCTCCGAACAATGACGCCTTTGGATATGTTGGCAATCTTTCAGGCAATGTAGGGTATAAACGAAGTGGCGATCTTTTAGCCAATATAGGGTATTTATGAAGTGGTGATCTTTTAGCTAATGTAGGATTTTAAAAGGTTGCAGTATTTTAGCCTATGCACAGTTTAAATAAAGACGGCGATATTTCATTCATGCAAAAAAATAAAGTGGTGATATTCAGCCATGCGGAATGGAGGTAGAGCTTAACCTTGGAAGGCAGAAAGATAGCCTTATGCAATACAGATAAATGCAGGATGGAGGTAGAGCTTAACCTCGAAAGGCAGAAAGGTAGCCTTATGCAATGCAGAGAAATGTAGGATGGAGGCAGAGCTTAACCTCAAAAGGCAGAGCAGTAGCCTTATGCAATGCAGAAAATGCAGATGGAGACAGAGCTTAGTCTCAAAAGACAAAATGGTAGCCTTATGCAATGCGAAAAATGAAGATAGAGACAGAGCTTAGTCTCATAAGGCAGAATGGCAGCCTTATGAAATACAGTAAATACAGATGGAAACAGAGCTTAGTCTCGTAAGGCAGAATGGTAGCCTTATGCAATGTCGAGAAGTGAAAGGCGAATAGTAGTAAAATCTCTTAGCTGATAGTTGATTTCTATATTGTGGCTGCTGGGGATATCCTATATGGATAGCAGTTTTTGATAGGTGATGGTTTTGAGAGTTGTATTTCTGAGAAGTGTGAGTTGATGATTTGCGACTTGGGTGCATGCATCTAAAGAAAAACTGTGAGTTTGGTAAAGGAAGGTTAGTTCATATCCTCGTGGACTTTGCTTGTCCTGCTCGGCTCTATTCTTAGTGATGTTGTGTACCAATTATGAAGCAATTTTGATAATAATAATGCATGATTTAGTAGAAACCTAACATAAACACATAATGGAGAATAGTTTTCTTTAGATGAACCGATGACTACGACGTGGTTCAAGACATTGCAACCTTTCTTGCTCCAGAATTTTGAGGGTCCTCCTCAAAATTCTGCCCCAGTTTACTGGGTTGCTGCTCCTGATGGCTGCGTGCAATAAAGAGCTAAAATCGACTTTAAAATTTTGAGAGTCCTCCTCAAAATTCTGCCCCAGTTTCCAATAGCGGGGAGGGAAATGAAAGTTTTATTGAATTGTGACCAAACCCATAGGGATGCCTACGTATCCCCTGTTAAACGAGAATTAGGTCAGGCATAGTTCAAATTACAATATACAAGGAAATCATAAATTCTACTCATAGTACCGTTTGGCTATGTCTGAATTGATAGGCTTCGGCCAAACTTCCCCCTCCATTTCTGCAAGTATGAGAGCTTCTCCTGTCAGAACCCGATGAACCATGTATGGACCTTGCCATTTGGGAGAGAATTTCCCTTTGGCTTCATCTTGGTGTGGAAAAATCTTCTTTAACACTAGTTACCCCGATGTAAACTATTTTGACTTGACTCTTTTGTTGAAGGATCTTGAGATTCTGTTATGATAAAGTTGACCATGACAAACTGCATTCATTCTTTATCTATAAGGGCTAAATGCTCGTAGCGACTCTTTACCCATTCTGCGTCATGGAGTTCTACTTCCTGTATGATCTTTAAGGAGGGAATTTCTACTTTGGCGGGAATGAATGCCTCAGTACCATAAACCAGCGTATAGGGGTTGCCCCAGTTGATATGAAAACTATGGTACGGTACCCCAATAAAGCAAATGATAGCTTTTTATGCCACCGCTTATGCTTTTCTACCATTTTCCTTAGTATCTTCTTGATATTCTTGTTAGAGGCTTCTACGGCTCGGTTCATCTGAGGTCTATAAGTTGTATAATTCTTGCGTTGGATTTTTAAGGTTTCACTCATGGCCTTCACCAGGTCACTGTTTAGATGAGAACCACTATCAGTGATGATCGATTCACCAGGTCACTATTTAGATGAGAACCACTATCAGTGATGATCGATTCTGGAATCGTGAATCGGCAAACAATGTGGTCGCGAACAAAGTCTACCACAACTTTCTTAGTCACTGCTTTGTATGATGTTGCTTCAACCCATTTGGTGAAATAATCAATCGCCACTAGAATGAACCTATGCCTATTTGATGCGGCAGGCTCAATAGGTCCAATGACATCCATTCCCCAAGCGACAGACGGCCATAGCGAGCTTACTGCAATAAGCTCTTTTGGAGGCACCTTTATCATGTCTGCATGTATCTGACAGTGATGGAACTTTTGGACATACTGGATGCAGTCCATTTCCATAGTCATCCAAAAAGAACCAGCACGAAGTATCTTCTTGGCTAAGACAAAACCGTTCATATGTGGACCGCAAGTTCCAGCATAGACTCTTCTAGCAATTTAGATGCTTCCTTTGCGTCGACACACTTAGTAATCCCAAATCAGGAGTCCTCCTGTATACGATACCTCCGCTATGAAAGAAATTGTTAGATAACCTCCGCAATGTGCATTTCTGAGTGGGATTGGCAAGCTCCGGGTATTCTCCTTTTGCCAAGTATTCCTTGATATCATGAAACTAGTGTTTTCCGTCGGCTTCTTCCTCGACATACGTAAGTTGGTTGATTATGAATCTTTACCAGAATGGGATCTATGAAGTTCTTATCTGAATGCTGAATCATAGATGATAGGGTAGCCAATGAATCGGCAAACTTATTCTGTACTCTAGGAACATGTTGGAACTCTATCTTTATGAACCTATTCCTCAAATCTTGTACGTGATAAAAATATGGGAGTATCTTAGATTTCTTAGTTGTCCATTCTTCTCGGACCTGATGTATAAGCAAGTCTAAATCCCCAATTACCAGTAACTCTTGGATGTTGATGCCAATGGCCATCTTGAGCCCCAAGATACAGGCTCCGTACTCGGCCATGTTATTGGTTCATGAGAATCTAAGTTTCGTAGACATCATATAATGCTTGTTGGTTTATGATAATAGGACCGCTCCTATGCCCACTCCTTTAAAATTTGCGGCTCCGTCGAAAAACATTCTCTAACCATCATAGGATTCTGCAATGTCTTCTCCTATGAAGGATACCTCCTCATCGAGGAAATACGTCTTTAGGGGTTCATATTCTCCGCCCACGGGATTTTTAGCAAGATGATTCGCCAATACATGTCCGTTGATTGCTTTCTGAGTCACATAGACGATGTCAAATTCACTTAACAGGATCTGCCACTTGGCCATCTTGCCAGTGGGCATGGGATTTTGAAAGATGTACTTCAGCGGATCCATTCTCTCTATGAGGTATTTAGTATAGGCACAGAAATAATGCCTCAGCTTCTGGGCTACCCAAGTCAAAGTGCAACAGGTGCGTTCCAATAGAGAATATCGGGACTCGTACGGGGTGAACTTCTTGCTGAGATAATAGATATATTGCTCATTCCTCCTTGTTTCATCATGATGTCCTAGAACATAACTAAATTCTCCATCCAATATTGTATGGTAGAGCCATAGAGGTTTTCGCGGCTCGGGCGGGACCAAAAATGGCATCGTTGACAGGTACTCCTTGATTCAGTCGAAGGCTTTCCGATAGTCATCGGTCTATTTGGTAGCAACATCTTTCTTCAGCATCTTAAATCTTGGCTTAGAGATGATATAGTAGATTGAGCTATGAACCAGCTAATGTAGTTAAGTCTCCCCAAGAAACTCATTATGTCCTTCTTGTTCTTTGGCCGTGGCAATTCTTGAATGGTTTTGACCTTTTATCGATTCAGTTTTACTCCTCGGTGACTCACAATGAAATCAAATAGTTTTCTGGCAAGAATCTCGAATGCACACTTGGCAAGATTCAGTTTTAGGTTGTACCTTCTTAGTCTTTTGAAGAATTTCCTCAAATATTCCATGTGGTTAGTAGCTTTCTTGGACTTGATGATGATGTCATCTACATATACCTCGATATTTTTGTGTATCATATCATGGAAAATGGTAGTCATGGCCCTCATGTAGGTGGCCCCAGCATTTTTTAACCCGAACGACATCATCTTGCACCAGTATATCCCTCATGGTATAATGAAGGCTGTTTTCTCAACGTCTTCTTTATCCATCCAGATCTGATGATACCCGGCAAAACAATCAACAAATGACTGCAGCTCATGCTTAGCTCAGTTGGCGACCAGGATGTGTATGTTTTGCAAGGGTAATCATTTTTTGGACTGGCCCGGTTGAGATCCCGGTAGTCGACACAGACTCTGACCTTCCCATCCTTCTTTGGTACTGGCACGATATTGGCTAACCATGTTGGATATTCTACTACTTTGAGAACCTTAGCCTTGACTTGGTTGGTGCCTTCTTCCTTGATTTACAAATTCATGTCAGGTTTGAACTTCCTAAGCTTATGCTTTACTGGTGGACATTTCGGATCAGTTGGCAGTTTGTGTGCCACAATAGACGTACTCAAACCAGTCATGTCATCATACGAACAGGCAAATATATCCTCATATTCCCTTAGTAATTCTATGTACTCTTCCTTTTCCGCTGGTGACAAATGAACATTGATGCGAGTTTCTTTGACATTTTTTGCATCTCCCAAGTTAACGACCTCAATTTCATTTAGGTTGGACTTAGGTCTATTCTCCAAATCCTCAACCTCTTTAACAACCTCTTCTAGTATTGAATTTTCCTCTGAGTCTATATTCATTTGTTGCATTGTCTCGTTGCATGTCATAGTCGTTAGTTCATCAAGATAAGTAATAGTAATACTATAAATAAAGTAAACAAGAGAAAGTAATAAGAGGAAGAAATGTAAGACACTGGAGCACGTTGATAGATTTCATAATAGTTTTAAACATTTGAGTTTTTATTTAAAAATCAAAAAATGCAAGAAGAGAGTCAACTAGCGAAAAAATAAAATCTAATGCATGGTGCTTCGTTCAGCCCTGGTACCCCAAAGGTTTCCAGGCTCTGGTGGGTCTGAGGGACCAATTTTTTGAGGCGCTCTCCTCAGCTTACGACTTGAATAGAAGGGCCTTCCTCCCCCTCCTCCTCGAAAATGAATCAATAGCCCATGTTATCATCTTCCAAAAACAAACTCCTCATTGATTCCAGTGCTTCTTCCTCTTCTGACCCATATATAACATTCGCTAGTTGAAACGTTCGCTCCAAGTGAGGTATCGGCTGTTCCTGCGAGTAATAAGGACTGTGTCATGGTAGTGACTGTTGGAAACACGTTCTCAAGGCATTATACTAAACGTGTGTTCATATTTGTAGGTTTGGATGAATGACAAACTATGCGAAAATTGACATATGACGAGGTCCAAGCACAAGCGCAAAATTGATATATAACGAGATTCAAGCACAAGACAAAGATCGAGATTAAGTTTTATATGAGTCGGTATTTAATTGTGATCTTGATCCGACAACTTAAACTCAAGACTTGGCTTCTCTCGTAAAAATATTTTTAACAAATCATGCATATTCAATTTAGAGCAAAATGATTTTAAATAATGCATATTTACTTTAGTCAAAATGATTTTTAAACATGCCTCTAAAATCTGGACTAAGATAATCGATTATGTACTTATGATAATCGATTATGTTTAAGTCAGCTGCTTGACAATCGATTGTGAACCTTATGACAATCGATTGTGATGAGGCAGTGTCCATCAAAGTTTTTCAAAGCTCAAAATAATCGATTGTGAAGCTAATGACAATCGATTGTGAGAGACAGTGTCCATCAGATTTTTCAAAGTCACAAAATAATCGATTGTGAACTTATGACAATCGATTGTGTTGAGGCAGTGTCTTCCAGACTTTTTCAAAGTTATTAAATAATCGATTGTGAACCTATAACAATCGATTGTCAAGAGGCAGTGTCTAAATTGATTTTTCAAGACTGATATATAATCGATTGTTAACTTAGTATAATCGATTGTATAAATGACCGTTGCCAAAAGGTTTTCAAATACCGTCAGGTAATCGATTATTGATTCTTATAATCGATTGTTTTAACTAAAATCTGGAAAGGATTTTTTGAACGTTGCTGAGTAATCGATTATTAATTTCTTATAATCGATTGTTTTAATTAAAATCTGGAAAGGATTTTTTGAACATTGCTGAGTAATCGATTGTAGATTTCTGATAATCGATTATTTTACGTAAAATCTGGAAATGATTTTTTGAACGTTGCCAGTAATCAATTATTGATCTTAGATAATCGATTGTTAAGCGTAAAATCTGGGATTGACTTTTGGAAGAACTGGCAAACAATCGATTGTGGTAATTTGACAATCGATTGTCACTGAGTAAAATCAGCAATTCTTAATTGGCAATTAGGCAATAGTAATACAAAGTTTTTCAACTATAAATACAGCTTCAATTCAGTCTTTTAAGTACAACAACACACAACAACTGATCATATAATTGCTAAGTCTTGCATACTTTATTGCTTATCATTTTATATTCATTACATAAGCTTTTGAGAGCCAAATTCTTGTCGAAAGTTGTTGAGTGTCTTGTTTGAGTGCTAAGTGTTTTTGTACACTGGAAGGGAAGTGTTAGTCCCTTGTGTTGTAAGAAGGAACTTGTGTTTCCTTGGTTGAAGTCTTGGAGTGTTGTATCTCCGAGCAAAGGTTGTTGAGGCTTGTGTCCTCAAGTTGTAACGGTTTATTGAGCACCCGTAAGCTTAACAAGTTAGTGGAAATCTCGAGAGAGTCTCTCGGGGACTGGACTAGCCACGGGTTGTGGTGAACCAGGATATATCGGTGAGTTTGTTCTAATTTATTTACTTATCGCACTTATTTATTTCCTGCAATTTTTAAATTCCACAAGTTTACGCTAATTTTTATTATAACGCTATTCACCCCCCCCCCCTCTAGCGTTATGCGTATTATCTAACAATTGGTATCAGAGCCCAACTCTCTGAAGACTTAACCGTTTGAGAGAAACATCCATGGCTTCTACTCGTGATTCTTTTGCAGGAATAGATGAAGGACAATGCTCCACCCGACCACCGTTATTCGATGGTACAAATTATACATACTGGAAGGAGAGCATGAGAATATTTGTACAATCAAATAGTTTTCATCTTTGGAAGGTCATAATGAATTGAGAACAAATTCCAACCAAGAAGGTTGAAAATGAATGGGTCCCAAAGTCCGAAGATGAATACGATACGGATGATATCCGAAAGGTGCAAAATAATGCTAAAGCTATTAATTTATTATATTGTGCTGTAAATGCTGATGATTACAGGAAGATATCTTGTTGCACAACGGCGAAGCAAATGTGGGACAAGCTGGAAATTACGTACGAAGGTACGGACCAGGTAAGGGAAGCCAAAATTGATTTCCTAACCCATGCATATGAATTGTTTCACATGAAGGAAGGCGAAAAGGTCGATGAGATGTTTGAACGATTTTCAAAAATCGTAAATGATTTACACGCTCTTAAGAAGACCTTCACGGATAAGGAACTTGTCCGAAAAATTCTCCGAAGTCTCACTCCGGAATGGCGATCCAAGGCCGACGTGATTCAAGAATCCATTGGCATTTCAAATGTCACCATCGACGCATTAAGAGGTAATCTTAAAACTTATGAATCTACTATACTTAACCCTCTTGTTGATGATCAAAGGAAGCAAAGAACCGCTCTCAAGGCAAGCACAAGCCAACCTCAAAATGATGAGGACGGAGACAACGAGTTCGGACTCGTTATCAAGAGATTTCAAAAGTTCATGCGAAAAGGGTACGAACGAAAGGGCAAACAGCAAGGAGATCAAATAAAGTGCTATGAGTGCGGAGAAACCGGGCACATTAAATCAAATTGCCCAAATGCTAAAAAGGAGAAGAAACCCTTCAAGAAGCAACGAGCATAGATATCTTGGGGAGGCGACTCCGGTGACGAGTCAAGTGAGGAAGAAGAAGACGAAGCCGCAAATCTTTGTCTTATGGCACAAGAAGACAACAAAGAAGAGGTATGTCAAATTTCTTCCAAAAATTTCTTTTCCCTTGAAGAAATGCAAAATGCTTTTGATGATTTGTATAGAGAATTTATTAAAGCTTCAAAAACTGTTAAGAGTATAAAAGAAAATGCTTCTTTAAAAGAAAAAGATTTTCAAAAACAACTCTCTTTTAAAGAAAAGGAATTGGAAAAACTGATTTTAGAAAATGAGAAGTTGAAAGAGGAAAACAAATTTTTTGAAAAAAGAAGCGCCGACAAGCCCGAGAGTTCTAGAAATTGTACTTCTTGCATGCATCTCAAAAATGAAGTAGAAAGGCTTAAGGGCACCTTAGATAAGTTTAACTCTTCTCATAAAAATTTGAATGAAGTGCTTGTTAATTTGAAGTCGACCAAGCATGGCATAGGTTTTAGAAACGAGCCTAAAGAGAAAGTTGAAGCCAACCCCCAACCACCTAAGGCTCAACCTAGGATAAATAAAACAAATGCTCATCCTAGATACAACAAACCTAGAAATGGTTTTCATCAATCGCAACCTAGAAATAATCATGCTAGAAATAATGCACATTCTAGGCCAAACACTAGAAGGAATGTTGAACCTTTTAGGACACCTAGAAATGACTTCCAACCTAGAAACAACTATTCTAGAAATGATGCATATCCTAGAACAAATGGTAGGAGAAATGATTTTCATGATTTGCGCAATAGTTATATTGTCAAGAATAGAGTAAATGAATTTCGTCCGTCCAATTACTATCAACCTAGAAGGATGCATATTCCTAACGTGACTTGTCATTATTGTAGACGAATTGGACATACTGCTCCTGCTTGTTTTACACGACATAGACATAACAGTCAATCACATCACTATGATTTGCCTAACCCCCAAGGACCCAAAATGGCATGGGTACCTAAAACTCATTAATCTGTTTTGTAGGTATGTTTGAAGGGATCAAGTTTACTATGGTACCTTGATAGTGGATGCTCCAAGCACATGACGATAGACGAATCCAAATTCCTTCAACTAGAACACAAGGAAGGGGAAGTGTTATTTTTGGTGATAACAACAAAGGAAAGATTATCGGCATCGGATCGGTCGGTAAGGATGAAATTTCTTCCATTAAGCATATATTACTTGTGAAAGGTTTCAAACATAATCTCTTGAGCATAAGTCAATTATGTGACAAGGGAAATCTTGTTTTATTTGATTCGGATGAATGCTTAGTTTTTAGACGTAGCGATTTTAAAATTATCCTTCGTGGTTTTAGAATGGATAACATTTATGTGGTTGATCTTGCAAATTCTTCACCCGAATATGTGAATTGTTTAATGAGCAAAGAGGATGATTCTTGGTTATGGCATCGTAGAGTAGCTCACATCAACATGCATCTTTTGAACAAATTGGTTTCACAAAATTTAGTTGATGGTCTTCCAAATTTGAAATTTGAAAATGACTCTATTTGTGATTCTTGTCAAAAAGGAAAGCAAACAAAAGCATCTTTTAAATCAAAAAATATTGTTTCAACTACTAGACCATTGCAATTGCTTCACATGGATTTATTTGGACCATCTCGCATTGAAAGTCTTGGTAGAAATCGTTATGCTTTTGTTATTGTTGATGATTATTCCAGATTTACTTGGACTTTATTTCTTGCCCATAAAAGTGATGCTTTTCAGAATTTTAAATATTTTCTTAAACGTGTTCAAAACGAAAAGGAAACAACCGTCACTTCAATTAGAAGTGATCATGGGGGAGAGTTTGATCACAATCTCTTTGCAGACTTTTGTGACGAACTCGGTATCGAGCATACCTTTTCCGCTCCACGAACACCACAACAAAATGGGGTGGTGGAAAGGAAAAATAGGTGTCTCGAAGAGATGGCTAGAACCATGCTCGAAGAGGCTAAGATCCCCAAACATTTTTGGGCGGATGCCATGAGTACCGCATGCTACGTTTTAAATAGAGTAGTCATAAGGCCAATACTCATGAAAACCCCTTATGAACTCTACAAGGGAAGGAAACCAAATATCTACCATTTTAGAGTATTCGGTTGTAAAGTTTTTATTCACAACAATGGAAAAGATCAATTGGGAAAATTTGATGCCAAATCCGATGAGGGAATTTTTATTGGGTATTCTTCACGTAGCAAAGCATATAGGGTTATTAATAATAGAACCCAAACTGTGGAGGAATCCCCTCATATTGTGTTTTCCAAAAATAATGCTCGCTTGGCGAGAAAGGATTCTTGTTCTGATCTTACAGGTATTCTAAATAGTTTAAAAGACAAAGTACAAGAGGAAACTCCTAAGGAAATTCAAGATGAAATCTTGGAACAATCAACGGAGGAAACGCCACAATTGGAGAAAGAAACAAAAATGCCTAACGAGTGGAGGACAATCAAAGATCACCCTCTCGAACAGGTAATTGGCGACGTCGGAGAAAAGGTAAGTACCCGAAACTCTCTTAAGAACACCTTAGGACATACTGCTTTTGTTTCTCAAATTGAACCAACAACCATCTCCAAAGCAATTGGGGATGAATTTTGGACCTTGGCAATGCAAGAGGAGCTTAACCAATTCAAACGAAATGACATTTGGGATTTGGTGCCAAGACCCGAAAATCATACCATAATTGGTACGAAATGGGTTTTTCGAAACAAACTAGATGAAAATGGTGTAATCACTAGAAACAAAGCTAGGCTTGTAGCAAAAGGCTATAATCAAGAAGAGGGTATTGACTATGAAGAAACATATGCTCCCGTAGCTAGATTAGAAGCTATTCGTTTATTGCTTGCTTTTGCCTCTTCTATGAATTTCAATTTATATCAAATGGATGTGAAAAGTGCTTTTCTAAATGGTGTTATTCAAGAAGAACTTTATGTTGAACAACCCCCCGGTTTTGAAGATTTTAAATCTCCCGATCATGTTTTCAAACTCAAAAAGACTCTTTATGGTTTAAAACAAGCTCCCCGAGCTTGGTATGAAAGATTGAGTAAATTTCTATTGGAAAATGATTTCATTAGGGGAAAGTTGACACCACTCTTTTTGTTAAGCATAAAAACAATGATATTTTATTAGTTCAAATCTATGTGGATGATATTATATTTGGTGCTACTAACAATGTTTTGTGCAAGGTATTTTCCGATTTAATGACAAGCGAATTTGAGATGTCTATGATGGGTGAGTTAACATTCTTTTTGGGATTACAAGTAAAGCAAATGAAAGAAGGTACGTTCATTTGCCAAGCGAAATATTGCAAAGAATTTCTGAAACGATTTGAAATGACCAATGCAAAGGCAATGGCAACCCCCATGAGCACATCCGATCATCTAGACAAAGATGAGAAAGGTAAGGAAGTTGACATCAAAAAGTATCGAGGTATGATTGGCTCTCTCCTTTATCTTACTGCTAGTCGTCCGGACATCATGTTTAGCGTGTGCTTATGCGCTCGTTATCAATCGTGTCCGAAGGAGTCTCACCTAACTGCGGTGAAACGGATATTGAAGTATCTTGTTGGTACTGTAAATGTGGGTCTATGGTACCCCAAAGGTTCTTCATGCCAACTTGTTGGCTATTCCGATTCCGATTTTGCTGGATGCAAATTGGACCGCAAGAGCACTAGTGGCACTTGCCATTTGCTCGGTAGCTCTCTCGTTTCTTGGTTTAGCAAGAAACAAGTAAGTGTTGCGTTGTCTACAACCGAGGCTGAATATGTAGCCACGGGGAGTTGTTGCGCTCAAATCCTTTGGATGAAACAACAACTCTTGGACTATGGCCTAAGTCTTGATCATATGTGATAATACTAGTGTCATATGCTTGACGAAGAACCCCGTTCTTCATTCGCGAACAAAACACATTGAAATTAGACATCATTTTATAAGAGATCACGTTCTCAAAGGCGATGTCGAAATTGAATTTGTTGAAACCAAAGATCAATTGGCCGACATCTTTACAAAGCCCTTAGAGAAAGAGTCCTTCTTCCGAATTCGTAGTGAACTCGGGATCCTTGACTCCACATTGATCTAAGCCATGCATTGCATTTTCCCTTTCACATGTTTTCTAACTTGAGCGTCGGAGACGTCTAACGTATTTTTGCAGGTATCGCCCTAAAGGCAGGGGGAATTATAAAGCTTTACGCACAGAACAATCGATTTCTCTTTTATATAATCGATTATCCAGTATCAATAATCGATTGTCTTGACATTATTTGCGTTATTATGTCTGAAATTGCAGATTTCATAAATAAACAAGTTTTTTTAATTATTCTATATTTTTTTTGCTAATGGCAAAAGGGGGAAGATAACGGGTATGCACTCTCAATACTTATCGGCATAAATTGAGGGGGAATTCATATATTGAGGGGGAACAAATTGCATATCTATATACTTGCTGCATATTTTAACTTGTCTTGAATCGTCATTATGAATTGCCAAATATGCATATCCCGCTTAAAGTTTGCCATTATCAAAAAGGGGGAAATTGTTGGAAACACGTTCTCAAGGCATTATACTAAACGTGTGTTCATATTTGTAGGTTTGGATGAATGACAAACTATGCGAAAATTGACATATGACGAGGTCCAAGCACAAGCGCAAAATTGATATATAACGAGATTCAAGCACAAGACAAAGATCAAGATTAAGTTTTATATGAGTCGGTATTTAATTGTGATCTTGATCCGACAACTTAAACTCAAGACTTGGCTTCTCTCGTAAAAATATTTTTAACAAATCATGCATATTCAATTTAGAGCAAAATGATTTTAAATAATGCATATTTACTTTAGTCAAAATGATTTTTAAACATGCCTCTAAAATCTGGACTAAGATAATCGATTATGTACTTATGATAATCGATTATGTTTAAGTCAGCTGCTTGACAATCGATTGTGAACTTATGACAATCGATTGTGTTAAGGCAGTGAGCATCAGATAATTCAAATCTGCATGACAATCGATTGTGAACCTTATGACAATCGATTGTGATGAGGCAGTGTCCATCAAAGTTTTTCAAAGCTCAAAATAATCGATTGTGAAGCTAATGACAATCGATTGTGAAGAGACAGTGTCCATCAGATTTTTTAAAGTCACAAAATAATCGATTGTGAACTTATGACAATCGATTGTGTTGAGGCAGTGTCTTCCAGACTTTTTCAAAGTTATTAAATAATCGATTGTGAACCTATACCAATCGATTGTCAAGAGGCAGTGTCTAAATTGATTTTTCAAAACTGATATATAATCGATTGTTAACTTAGTATAATTGATTGTATAAATGACCGTTTCCAAAAAGTTTTCAAATACCGTCAGGTAATCGATTATTGATTTCTTATAATCGATTGTTTTAACTAAAATCTGGAAAGGATTTTTTGAACGTTGCTGAGTAATCGATTATTGATTTCTTATAATTGATTGTTTTAATTAAAATCTGGAAAGGATTTTTTGAATGTTGCTGAGTAATCGATTGTAGATTTCTAACAATCGATTGTTTTACGTAAAATCTGGAAATGATTTTTTGAACGTTCAGTAATCGATTATTGATCTTAGATAATCGATTGTTAAACGTAAACTCTGGGATTGATTTTTGGATGAACTGGCAAACAATCGATTGTGGTAATTTGACAATCGATTGTCACTGAGTAAAATCAGCAATTCTTAATTGGCAATCAGGCAACGGTAATACAAAGTTTTTCAACTATATCTACTCTTAAAGGAGTGTCTTGTTTGAGTGCTAAGTGTTTTTGTACACTTGAAGGGAAGTGTTAGTCCCTTGTGTTGTAAGAAGAAACTTGTGTTTCCTTGGTTGAAGTCTTGGAGTGTTGTATCTCCGAGCAAAGGTTGTTGAGGATTGTGTCCTCAAGTTGTAACGGTTTGTTGAGCACCCGTAAGCTTAACAAGTTAGTGGAAATCTCGAGAGAGTCTCTCGGGGACTGGACTAGCCACGGGTTGTGGTGAACCAGGATATATCGGTGCGTTTGTTCTAATTTATTTACTTATCGCACTTATTTATTTCCTGCAATTTTTATATTCCGCAAGTTTACGCTAATTTTTATTGTAACGCTATTCACCCCCCCCCTCTAGCGTTAAGCGTATTATCTAACAGTGACCAGTGGTTGAACTCCTCTAAAGTATACTCATATCCCAAACCAAAGGTGGTACAGTGTTTCTTCATCTTGATGGGCTTAGAAATCCCTTGGATATTCTTGCCGAGTCATTTGACTGGTTCATACCCGCACTAGTTCAGTATGATTTCGACCTTGTTGCCCCACCATTTATCTTTATCAATGGCATTGACTCGCTCGATGTGGTGGTAGGTTTCTCTGCATATCTTTCTTCTTCCTCCAATTGCTAGTACGGTCTAAAGGTTGTATATGGGATTGCTACCATTACCGTGAATTATCACCTCTTGGTGATTCTACTCAAATTTCAATACCTAATGTAGGGTTGATGCTATGGCCCCAACGGTATGAATCCAAGGTCGTCCCAACAGCAAGTTGTAAGATGCCAGCACGTCTATCACTTGAAAGTCAACATCGAACCAAGTAGGCCCCATTTGTAAACACAGGCTAATCTCCCCAATAGTGGACCTTTGGGAACCATCAAAGGTTTTTGACGTCGATGGCCTCATATTTGATCTCATATAGACCCTTTCCCAATGTTCTGAGTGTTACCAATGGATAGATGTTGAGGTTGGACCCTTCGTCAATCAAGACTCTGGTGATGAAATAATCCTCACATTGCACAGTGATGTGCAATGCCTTGTTATGGCTCGGCATTTCCGGTGACAGCTTATCTTCATGGAAAGTGATTTTCTGACTCTCCAATACTTGACCTACCATGTTTGCCATTTCTCCTCCAATGATGTTGCTGGGTACATATGCCTCCCTTAGCACCTTCAATAAGGAATTCTTATGTGCGTCAGAGATTTGTAGTAGAGCTAAGATAGAGATCTAGGCTGGCATTTTGTTCAACTGATCAACGACTAAATACTCTTTGGCATGTATCTTCTTCCAAAGGTCATCAGGCCTAGTTTTAATGATGGTTGGCCGACTAGAGGGTCGCTTACTCGACTCAACCAAATGCTCCGGGGTATAAATCATACCGGTTCTTGGCATACCTTATGCTGCAATTGCTTTTTCGGATTTGGTTTTCCCTTTCCTTCTTGCCTCGACTATGTAATCCCATGGTATGGCCTTTGCGTGGAATAGTGTTACGATTTTCATGGCTACCGGAATAGGCACGCTTGCTTTGGGAGGTAATACAACAACCTCAAATGGTACAGACGACTTTGGGGACTCAAACTCAACCTCGATTAGTGTTGGCGTCTTTGTAGAGGATGGTGTTCAAGATCAAGTGGTATGGACATGTTCACCTTGGTGTCTTCCGAAAGCTGAATATACACCACAATCGGGTTAAGGGTGATTTTTGGTTTCTTTGGCTCGTCAGCTTCTAGTATCAACCTGATCGATCCCCCTGGGTTCCAATCATATTCTATCTCAATCATGTGAATGCCTCCACCTTTGTGGTCTGGTAGAGGGTTATTGCATGACATTCATAGAAGGCTCTTTTGCCACGATGATCTTGTTATCAATCAAAGCTTGGATCTTATCGTTCAGAGAGTGGCACTCATCAATGGTATGTCCCTTCATGCCGGAATGGTATGCACAATTTTTTTTTGGGTTGACCCATTGGGAGGGGTTTTTGGGGGTCATGACAGGGATATGGGTGACATAACCAGCATCTTTGAGCCTTTCTTACAGCTGGTCGATAGGTTTGGCAATGGCAGTATACTATTTAGGAGGTCTGCAATCAAAGTTGGTCGGGGTCTAGGAAAGTTCTGGTGAGAGGGAGGTGATTGATAGTGGGCTTGTTGGGTGTTGTAGGCTTGGTAGATGTGTTCGGGTTAGGAGTATCTGGGTGAAGTAGGTGGAGGTGATTAGTAAGTAGGAGCTTGGTAAGAAAGTGAGTGTGCTTGGTAATTTGGGGTAGGTTGACATGTGAGGGGAGATAATGGGTAGGCTTGGTATTTTATTTATGACTTTCTTCTCTGTGTAACTATAACGGCGCTTACATCCTTTTTCTTAGATGTGCCACCAGAATGTAGAGTCTTGTTGCCTGCAAAGCCTCAAGGTTTATGACCATTCCACTTTCAATACCTTCCTCGATCCTCTCCCCCAGCTTGATGATGTCGGAAAATTTCTGGTATTCAATCAACATCAACCTCTCATAGTACAACGGGCCTTGAGCTCGGACGAAAAAGCATTTCATTTGTTCTTCTTCTAAAGCTGGTATAACCTTAGTAGCTTCTGATCTCCAATGAGTAGCATGCTCGTGGAATGTCCCCATAGGCTTCTTCTTTATGTTTTGGATGTAGAACACATCTGGCGCATTCTCCGTGTTGAATTTGAACCTGTCCATGAAATTGGATGCCATACTTACCCAATTCGATCCCTTTTTTGGGTCTTGACAAATGTACCAAGACAGATCATCTCCTTTCAGGCTTCTCATAAAGAGCTTCATGCGAATCGTTTTGTTCTTTCCTACTCCGACTAGCTTGTCGCAATATGTCCTCAAATGGAATCTAGAATCCCCAATTCCATCAAACATCTTGAATTTGGGAGGTTCATATCCCTCGGGTAGTTCAACATGTGGTTGAATGCAAAGGTCTTCATAATTCAGTCCCTCGATCCCCTTGCTTCATTCAACACCCTGAACTCGGCTAGTTAGCTTCTTGAGTTCTGCGGCCAGATTCCTGATAAGAGATTCTTTATCATCAGGCTCAATTGTGCTTGAGACGGGTTGAATTGGATTTGGTATGGTTTCCACATAGATGGGGGTATTGTAGTGAGCATGGGGATGATCATTTGTAGAGTTAAGTGGTTCAGGGATGAGCAGTGGGGTATTGTCGGAAGTGTTACAAGTGCTACAATGGTGGTTGGGAGCGGGTTGATTTTGTGGCTTCGAGATGTTTTGTGGAGGTGTGGGGTTTTGAGTGTTCGGAAAGTTGACATCTGGGGTAGTGAGGGAAAATGTTAAACTTTCCAAGTTCCAAACTTGGTCCGATTCTTCTTGAAATTTCAACAACTTCTGCTCGAGCTGGGAGGCACCTTCCTTGGAAACCTGAATACCCTGAGTAACCTATGATGTCTCCTTTCTAATGTTGCTCAAATCTTCCATTTTTTGCTTGTTCCGGTTGAGGAGTAGGTGGAGGTCCCTTGGATCTTGTGGAGTGTAATGATGATGCTAGAGTGCACGAACTAACCTTTGGGGAGGGGAATAAAACAAAAAGCAAAACAAAAGGTAACAAGTTAGCGAGGATCATAAGAAAAAGAAGTTGCATTATTTAAACACATAGTGTGGGAATATAATTTGTGTCCTAATTCGGGATCCTCAATGTGCCCGATGTAGGCCTAGTGACAAGTTGATTTGGAGAATTTATAATGCTAAATGCCTCATTTTATTGATAAAAATAAGATGAATCCCAAAACGATAATAAAATAATGGAAGATAAAATGTCACTGATGGCCATTGGCCTTATTACATTTAAAGAAAACAAAGGAATCCTAACTACTTGGTCCCAGAAGGACCTTCCCCAGACTCGGAATCTTTATCTCCATCTAACAGGTTCACCAGCTCACGAAGTCCCAACAGCAAGTAAGCTCTAGCCAGGTGTCCACCTTCGTTTCCCTAAGCATTCCGGCAGTCTTTGATCCTTTTGATGAATTTCCCTTCTAACTCCCCCGCTCCAAGTATCCCAGTCACTTGTTGGCACTGACAGCCATGTCTTTCCACTCTTCAATCAGCTTTTGGTGGGCTTCTTGAATTCCCTTATGCTCATTTTTGCATTCTTGAATCCTTTTGCGCAATTGGTTGTACTTAACATGTACTTCGGCCTTTTCATCGATGATCCTGTGACCTCAGACAAACCTTGGTTGTCCTAACCTATTATAATCGTCTTCCAACCAGCTTGGATAGTATGGGGTATAACCAGCATGGTACCTGTCCGGCTCAATAGTATCTCTTTCCATGATGATTTTGCAATGCCACGTGTGCTGAGCTTGGCACTTGTAAAGGCTATTGTCATCCTGAAAGTTGGCCCTGAAGTGACTCATTTTTTCGACCTTTGGTATAACTTGCTTCTTTCTTGCCTGTCTCATAACTCAGAGAGGAACATAAGGGTAGGTCCCCCTCAAACTGATAAGTATTAGGAATGGTGCATCCCTGGATCGGGTGATGAATTCTCCAGTGGGGAACCACTCGAACATCCACTGTACCCGGTCCCCTTTTAGATTTTTGAACAACTTTACCCACCCTTTGATATCTTTTGGTTGAGCAAACATGTTAGGCATATAGTTCATTCGCGGTGGCTGATGGAAGGCGATATGATCATCCTAATATCTGCACAGAATCTCTTGTCGATATTCACCCATTTGGAGGTGTTCCTTGAGCCAGAGTTGGAGTATTAAGTTACAACCCTCAAAGTGTGTGGCCCCTCATTGACACTTTTCAAGGGCTCGGTACATCTCTACAATAATCATGGGCACTATGCTAAATGGCTGCCCATCAATTCCTTCCATTAAGTGGATAGTCTGGTATGGATCCTAGCCTTCTTCATAGGAAACACTATTATCCCTAAAAAGCAGAACATAAAGATGAAGACCTTTCTGTGGATTTGCCCCAATGATGTGAGGGCGAATTCATCCGGGTAAGTACGGTAGGACTTGCTATGACTATACCTTTCAAACAGATAGTCAAAAGGAATGTAGGAATCCTTCAAACATCAAGTATGTATTTTCTTAACCCCCATCATTTTGAGAAAACCTCTACCCTTGCGATTTTCCCGGCATAAGCAAACCCGGAGTCTCCCATGGGATACCAGCTAGTCCTCCTATTTCCTCTAGCATAGGTGTCACTTCAAGGTCCTTGAAGCGGAACACAGACCTATCGCCATCCCATAATAGAGTTGCAGCCTCTATGATTTTGTTGGTGGGTTGGATTTCCAAAAGAGAAGGCAAATTTGCCAAATATTTGCGGACGAGTGTCTGATCAGTGGAGTGAAGGTCTTCCCACCAGCTTAGCAACCTTGAGTGGATGTTGGTTACCATGCCGAATTTGGGAACCTCGTGCCTCATTTTCTGCAAAACAAAAGTGCTAGGCCCTTACCCCCGCCAGACTCGACTATTTAAATATCAATAATTGGCATAAGCAGTATTTAGTTCTCCAAATAAATGCATAGACGCGATAGTGTCCTTTTGGGTTCCAAGAAAACCCAGTGGACTTCTGACAAGGCTATCTTATAGAGTCGTTATGCAGACAACATAATTGACTCGGCTAGGTTTAACAGTGATGCATGCACAATTGAGCAGAGTAAGGTTTCTATAAGGTATTAGACCGGTACCCTTGAGTGGATAACTCAAGAGGGAAATGCAAGGAACCGTCGACTACACTGTTGATCGACTTGTTTTACCGCAAATACGCTTTGCCAATTTAGGAGGTAATAACATCGGAAGGACGCAGCCACTCATTATAAGCGTTGCTATGGTATTTCGTTTGTCACGAGCGGAATATGATGTTGAATATGTAGTTATAAGAAATAAACAAGTTGTCATGTATTTGCACATTCATAAAGTAATGATTACAATAATTGCTCATAATTACAACAGTATTAAAGGAAAGTGGTAAAAGAAAGCATTAAAGAAAAGAAACAAAGAGCCAAGTCTATTTTGTAGTAGAAGGAGAGATAAAGACAATAAAGGCAATAAAGCAGCAATAAAGTCACAAGTAACATGAAATGGTAAAAGCTTAAAGAAAATCCCCAGCGGAGTTGCCATGCTGTCGCGCCCCTTTTTTCTTGCGAAATCGGGTTTATGACATTTTGGAGGACAACTTGTTCCCTTTTGGGAATTGGGTTTTTGATTGAAGAGTCGCCATCTAATTATTAAGTGCATTAGGACACCAAGAGGGTTTTGATTTAGAAAATCAGAGTTTGGGTAAGGGCTAGAAATTATCTCAAGGGAAATGTGTGAGGAACCCCTAAAGATCCACTAGTGCGGTTCCCCGCCATGCTATAATTGTGAATTTTAATAATAAATAAGCAAATAAAGGTCTCAAATAGAAGGAGGATTTTCACATACTATTAAAAGTAAACTGAAAGCTTGAGGAAAATAAAGAAAGCAAAAATTTTAAGGGAATAGTTCGAACAAAATAAAACAAATTAAAAGCAAAGGGGGTCCTCGATTTACAAACAATATGGATCAACTGAATGCAATACCGGGTAATCACTCCACATAAGAGGGGTTACCCGTGATATTAGCGCATCAGTCATCATATCTGTATCTAACCTATCCCGCCCCATTAAGGTATTAAGCGCGGAATAGTATCGTTACTTATTGTATGGTAGTACCCGCCCCAATCCTATCAATCCCGGAGGCATTTGGGAATACTAGACCTAAGGGGAAGGGAGATTTAGCTTTTAACAGTTTTAAAAGGATAAAATTCTAGGGGCGACAATTAAACATATAAGGCAGGCATGGGAGAACACAAAGCAGTTAAAAAAGGCTCAAATAGGCCTCCTCACCTAAAGAAACAGATTGTTTAGCACGAATTACAAATACTGGTTATGGTCTAAATTAAATTTAAAGTATTAGGGCAGGTTGATTTATCACATATTTCTCAGATGAAAAGTCCGAATTAGGCCTCCCTTGGTTGTATTATCAAAGACTAGTGCAGTTAATTAATTACATAATGGCTGGCTTAGGTAAAACCAATAGGCATGATATCTAACAATGCTTACTCTAATTTTAAAGACGGCGTGCTGATAAAAAGTGTGATTCACAGATATTAAGCAACACTACTACTAATTTTAAACTTGTCGCTAATCCAAATTCAGTTAATTACTCATGTAGACATGCTTTCTAAGCGTTATTGGTTTTAAAATGATTATGAAAGTGCAGGATTCCTATAGACATGGTATCTGGAATGCAATTGATGATTATTTAACCTATAACTATTTTCCTAATGATAGATGTACATGCCGAAGTGCAGAAAATCAATAATCATGATTTCTATATGCAAAAGTGCAGGAAAAACCTACAGGCAGAATTTCTATATGATATGCAGAAGTGCAGAAACATATAGGCAGGATTTCTATATGATATGCAGAAGTACAAAAACTTATAGGCAAGAGTTCTATATGATATGCAGAAACTATATGTAGGATTTTTATATGAAATGCATAAGTGCAAAATCTTATAGTCAGGATCTCTATATGGAATGTATATGTGCAGCAAGTTGTGATTGCAAGAATGAATACTTAAGATCATGATATCTACCCGTATGCATACATGAGTGACCCTCCCGTTTTTACTAGAACCACATAAGTTATTACAAAATATTACAGACAAGAATGAATCAAGAAAAAGGTAAAATTACATCAATAATTTAAACTACAGCCAAGGATCCTAATTCAGACTCAAGGTCTAACAATATAAGATGAACCAACTACCAGGATTAGATTTCCAAAGCCTTCCTCTTATTCGGGATGTAAGAGCCTCAGGTGGACTCTGGGTAGTGCTTAAACCCCAAATATATTACAGAATCAAGCAAAGTGCAGTTTGGAAGAGCCATCCTTCAAATGTCCAAGTTTAGAGGGAACTCAAGGTCCCAAAGCAAGGCTCATAGGAGGGGGAAGAACTTAGAATCTAAGAGAGAGTGCAAGTGCATAGAGGGGATTTAGGGAAGGCCAAGGCAAGCTCGTGGTGATGTCCAACAATTAGGAGTGTTGGCACACCCCCTATCCAGCTTGTTAGCCACATTTATTGGGAGTAGGGGGTAGGGATTCACAATAGGAACATATGTAAGAAAAGGATATGCATAGTTAATATTAATCACTAAGCATGGATAGTAAAGCAAACAGGATTGCTGAAGTTGTAAGTAAACATACCGGGATGATGGCTGAAATTAAATCAGAACATACCAGTTTCAGGAAATAAGAAGAGAAAATGCAAAAGTCTTGTAAACCAAATTGCAAGCAAACAGTCCAAGAGATCTCAGAAGAGAAAAGAGTATGTTAATTGTAAACTTGGAGATGTAGGTGTATAGGTATTCAATCCGAAGTGTGTCAAAGTGCAGTAGGGTAGTCCCCTTTTATAGTGCAGAAGGCAAGTAAAAAAAAGGTAAGAAAATAGTTCTGCAATCAATCACATGAAGTCTCCTTTTAGTTAAGGGATTCTGATTTCAAACGGGTAGAAGACAACTAAGGAAAGAATTTGATAAAAAATTTTCTAAAGTAACACCAGAAGGGTAAATACACAGTGTTTATTTAAGGTAAAAGTCCAATGCTACACGGTTTGTGAAAAATAAGGAAAGTGAATCAATCAAACGGCTAGTAAAAATCAAAATTGCAAGCTTTGTTCGAATGAACCAAGTCAGGAAAAGGTAAAAAGGTTCAATTGGAGAAAATCAATAACAATCAGTCAAGCCCTATTAAAAGGAATCAATAGTTAACAAAACCTTTTTTGAAAGAAGAATTTCTCATATATAAAGCACACAAATATCAAACTAGAAGGAGTTGTCATATTGATTAGAAAAGATCATCATAGAAAGAGTTCAGAGTCATAATAAAAAGTTCCTGTTCAATTTATAGACTCAGGACGAGTCTGATAGTCCAGAGTTCCAAAGTAGAACCCTAACCCGAACACCAAATCAAACTTACCAAAGATAAATTCCCAAATCCTAGGGTCTCAACTCGAATTAGACATAGAGATGAGAAGGCAAGCCATTGAAATAGACTCTTAGGTCTCTATTAGAAACTTATGATAAACCAACGGACATGATAGTAGGTTTGAATCAACAGAGTAAAAAGTTGATTTAAATAGAATAAAGAACATATTTTAAAAAAGTCAGAACTTAAGCAAGTTCATAAGAGAAGAAGGGTGATATAAGCTTAAGAATCAGTAGTGAGACATGCTTAGAACTCAATCAAATGTCTAGTAAAGAAAAATGAAGTTAAAGAACCCAGCAAGAAACACATACAGTAGAAGAATACCGGAAAGCATAGCAAAGAACATGTGAGAAAATAAAACAAATATTAACATGCGAGCCTAATCTAGAGGCAAAGTAGAGTACGAAGGTACAGAAGAGTCATGTTTAATAGAAAGAAAAGAGAAGAACAACATATGCATGGTAGAAAATAAAACACACGAGCATAATATAGACAAACACACATAAGGAAAAGAAAAGAGGAATCAGAAAGATGTTTTGAAAACCTTTTTAGAAACACTAAATCAAAGAGAAGCAATTTTTGAAAGAATATTTTGGGAAAAACACTTTAAAAGTCTAGTAGAACACAAATATAGCATAGATCTAAGAAAAAACAAATAGAGAAAAACCTCGAATAGCTTAGGATTTCAGAGAAACCCTAGCAATAAGGAAGGTTTGGAAGAAAGTCCGATCCGGAGTGGGTTGAGTTAGAAACAAGCTTTAGTGCTTTGGATATACTGGAACAGGCCGGCGAAGCCATAGAACTATAGATCTGAGAGGATCTGAAGCAGCGCCATCGAGGTTAGTCTTTAAATCTTCGAACACCCAAGGTCTAATGGTGGTGGGGGTGAGTACAGGCATCCATGGCTGGGGAAGCCATGGATTCTGGTGGAATAACGGTTGAAGAGGGTGGAAGTCGACTAGGGTTCCGAAGAAATTTGAGAGAGTTTGAGAGACGATAGGATTCAAAGGCGGTTGATAGATGGAAAATTAGGAATTAGGGTAGTCGTATGTATTTTCTTATTCTCCAGGTGGGCACCTTATTGCCAAATATTCGAAATGTATTCCCTTTTCTCCAAATGGGTGCCTGATTACCAAGAACTTGAAATGTATTCCCTTGTTATCCAAGTAGGCGTCTGATTACCAAAAACTTGAAATGTATATTCTTGTTCTCCAAGTGGGCGCCTAATTACCAAAACTTGAAATGTATTCTCTTATTCTCTAGGTGGGCACCTGATTACCAAAAACTTGAAATATATTCCCTTGTTATCCAGGTGGGCGCCTGATTACCAAAAACTTGAAATGTATTCCCTTGTTCTCCAGGTGGGCGCCTGATTGCCAAAGACTTGAAATGTATTCCCTTGTTCTCCAAGTGGGTGCTTGATTACCAGAACTTGAAATGTGTTCCCTTATTCTCCAGGTGGGCGCTTGATTACCAAAAACTAGAAATGTATTCCCTTGTTCTCCAGGTGGGAACCTGATTACAAAAACTTGAAATGTATTCCCTTGTTCTCCAGGTGGGCGCCTGATTGCCAAAGACTTGAAATGTATTCCCTTATTCTCTATGTGAGTGCCTGAGTACCAGAACTAGAAATATATTCCCTTGTTCTCCAGGTGGTTACCTGATTAATAAGTACTTGAAACATATTCCCTTGTTCTCCAGGTGGTCGCCGGATTACCAAAACTTGAAATGTATTCCCTTGTTCTCCAGGTGGGTGCCTGATTGCCAAAGACTTGAAATGTATTCCATTGTTCTCCAGGTGGGTGCCTGATTACCGGAAGGTTAAATGTATTCCCTTATTCTCCAAGTGGGCACTTGATTACCCAAAACTAGAAATGTATTCCCTTGTTCTCCAGGTGGGAACCTGATTACCAAAACTTGAAATGTATTCCCTTGTTCTCCAGGTGGGAGCCTGATTGCCAAAGACTTGAAATGTATTCCCTTATTTTCTAGGTGGTGCCTGATTACCAGAACTTGAAATATATTCCCTTGTTCTCCAGGTGGGTACCTGATTACTGAATACTTGAAATATATTATGTTGTTCTCCAGGTGGTCGTCGGATTACCAATACTTGATATGTATTCCCTTGTTCTCCAGGTGGGCACCTGATTACTAAAACTTGAAATGTATTCCCTTGTTCTCCAGGTGGGCGCCTGATTACCAAAAACTTGAAATGTATTCTCTTGTTCTCCAGGTGAGCACCTGATTACCAAAACTTAAATGTATTCCCTTGTTCTCCAGGTGGGCTCCTGACTACCAAAACTTGAGTTTTAATCCTTTGAAGCCTGTGTTGTCTTTCTTAGAGCTGACTTTCTTTAACACTACTTTCCCTTGATCCTGATTACAACAAAAACAACAAGACAAAAGAAATATTCCTTCCTCAGTTTGGTGTTGGACAGATCTGTGAGTGTTAATTAAATCTCGCTAACCAATACCTGAAAATTCTTAATTAAAACAAATTTTCAAGTCTAAGTTATATTTGCTAGGGACCAGTAATTAAAGCTAAACGCCAATTTTAACTCTCGGTTATCTCGGCTGGGGATTTCCAATTAACGTTATGTCCCATTATCCAGGGGATTGCTAATTGAAGTTCATGGTTATACCTGCTAGGTGCTTGCTTTTTTAATGGAAGACGTCCCCGAGACCTCAGGAATTTCCTGCCCATGTTTCAATCAAAGAAAATCTTGTCAGTTTAAAAACGTGGTGGTTAGTTTGTGTTCTTGAACTTTGAGGGCGATTGATCCTTCACTTCACATAATGACTAATTTCCATTTGAAGACCTTGCTTGTTCCTGGCTATCAGCTTCCGTTGCCACCCTTAATACAGAAAATACTTCTTCTTTGTTCCAACCAATACCTTCTATCTGTTTCCTTGCTCTTGAATTGATATTTACCAACCTTTGTGTCTCACATAAACCCCAAATCACGAGACTCGTCGCCCCTTATTGCATATGTTGTTCTTTCTTGACTTAACCCACTGGTTTTGTCCTTGAGGTCTACAGCTCCTTCATTTAATTTTTTCTTTGAAGGTCTTGCTTGTCATTAGTTAACCACCCTTTATGTCAATCTTGTCACAGAAAATACCTTTGATCTGTTCGCCCTAGCCCCCCCTTCTGTTGGATTGTCCATGAATTGATATATACCAAGCCTGTGTATTTTCACACGAACCCCAAAGCATATTGATTGTTACCAGCTCACTGTTCTTATTGTTCTTTCTTGATTTATGACGCTTTGATGTACTAACCAGATCCCGCTTTGTGCAATTGAAAAGCCGGTGGCAAATTTTGAAATCATTTCTGTTGGAACATGCATGTATGTTCATATGTTTTGATAATTGACAAACCGATTTAGATGGAAAATAATATATGCCAAATAAATGTGAGTTATATTGAATACACTTTAATTAAAGTGTTTTTGTTTTGTAGATATGATATGCGCATAAGGGAAGGATATGCGACATTATCTGAGCGGACAAGAATTGGAGTCCAAGAAGTTCAAGACAAGATCAAGAGAAGATATGAAGCAATGAAAATAAATGAAGACCTTTTGTTGAATCTTATTTATATTGTCTTTATTGTGATCTTGATCCGACTTTAAGTTTGAGTCTTGGCTTCTCTCATAAATGATTTTACAATACATGCAAAAATGATTTTCAAGCATGTTCATTTTAGTCAAAATGATTTTTAAACATGTCTTTTAAATCTGGACATATATAATCGATTATATAATCCTTACAATCGATTATATTACGACCGCCAAAACTGGAATTTTCAAATATGATTTGAATAATCGATTGTATACCTCTCACAATCGATTGTACTAAGACAGTGTTTAAATGAATTTTTCAATCAGCTACAAAATTGACTACATACTTCCTACAATCGATTGTTTTGAGATAGTGTTTAAATGAATTTTTCAAAACAGCAACACAATCGATTATATGCTTTTCACAATCGATTATGTTTGAACCGTTGCCAGAAATATTTTCAAACTTTGTAATATAATCGATTATACACTTTTTACAATCGATTATTCTAGTACAGAATCCTAAACTGATTTTTGAACGTTAACGTACAATCGATTGCGCAGTCCATACAATCGATTATATGCCTTAAAATCAGGAATCTGTCTTTTGAACGTTGGTCACACAATCGATTATATAGACCATACAATCGATTGTATGAGCACAGAATCAGGGATTTTGTTTAACAATTAAGCAACGGTCTGGTGCATTTTGAGGCCTATAAATACACCTCAAAATCACTCTTTTACACACAACATCTGATCTAAACATTCATAAGCTTTCAAACATTTCCAATATCATTTTTTGATCATTTTTATTACATTTTGAGAGCCAAGGTCTTGAATTTATTGTTGTGTTCTTGAGCGTACTTGTTTACTCATATCCACTCTATTAAGAGAGTCTTGTTAAAGTGAGTAGTAAGTGTTAGTATACGCTTGTTGCAAGGAGAAATATTTTATTTTTCTTCTTGAGAAGTCTTGGGGTGAGGTATCCTCGAGCAAGGTTGTTTGAGACTTGTGTGATTCAAGTTCTCAAGTTGTAACGGTTTGTTAGGTACCCGGAAACTTAACAGAAGTCTTGGAGTGCGGTATCTTCAAGCAAGTGTAACGGTTTGTTAGGCACCTGTAAGCTTAACAGAGAAGTCTTAAGGTGCGGTATCGTTGAGCAGTTGTAACGGTTTGTTAGGCACCCGCAAGCTTAACGGAGATAGTTGAACCTTGAGATTGTATCTCAAGAGACTGGACTTAGCCACAGGTTGTGAACCAGTATAAATTTGGTGCACTCTCTCCTTACTCTTTAATTTCCGCATTTGAGTTATAATTTCCTGTGATTTATTATAATACGCTATTCACCCCCCCCCCCTAGCGTTAAGCACTTATTCTTACAATTGGTATCAGAGCCTAACTCTCTGTAAGAATTAACAGTTTGAGAGAATCTTTCTATGGCTTCTACTAGTAGTGCATGTGCAGGAATAGGTGAAGGATTTTGCACCTTTTTGCCTCCAATATTTGATGGAAGCAATTACACATATTGGAAAGAGCGGATGAGAATCTTCATCCAATCGAACAACTTTTGTCTATGGCAAATCATCAAGTATGGTGAACAAATGACGACACAAGTTGGAAAAGCCATGGTAAGTGAATACAACACCAAGGCAATCAATATGTAGTATAGCTCTTTGAATCAGGAGGACTATCGGAAAATTTCCCTCAACCCACTGTCGCCTTATGGTGCCCGTGAAGGTTTTCACTTATAGGCCTTTCTCATTTGGTCGTTCTTTCAACTTACCAATGCCTTATGGTGCCCATGAGGTTTTTCACCAATAAGAATCTCTCATTTTTCATTTCCCAGCTCCTGTTGCTTACGGTGCCCGCGAGGATTTTCACCAATAAGACTCTATTACTTTCCTGCTTGGCCCGGAGTGTTGCCCCTGATATGAATCACCTCTTCTTGCTTGACCTGACATTTCTTGAAGACTGATAAGATTGTCTTTCTTTGGACCGTAATGTGGGATTTTGGATATGGCTAGAAAGAAAAGGTATCGAAGGCTCAAAATAATTCAATATGGATTCAAAATTACAACTTTCGAAATCAAATTTCTTACAAGAAACACAACTTCTACCCCAGTTTCTTGCTTGGAGACTTTTGGACTTTATTTTAATGTGACCGAACCGTGAGGCTGCCTAACATATCCTTAGAAGGAATCAGGTCAAACGTAGTTTATACCATAGGAATTACTTTGTATGTTGTGATCTTTCTTTTCAGTTCTTTTCTCTTCTTTCTTTCTTTTTTCTTATTTGTTGTTGTTTTTCTTTACTTCTTCTTCTTCTTTTTCTTCTTTTTTCTCTTTTTTTCTTTATCTTTCTCTTTTTCATTCTTTTCTTTTCTCTCTTTTCCTTAACTTATATTTCACGCTTGCATTTCAGATCTTTGCTACTAATTCCAAAAGAGGGATATAAAAGAAAAAAAATAAGGCTCAAAAGGGGTAACAAAGGATTAAGTATTTAGATAGCAGAACAAAATGCCTTCATCATTCCAACCTTCAAAATATGCCAAGTACAAATAACCCAATTAAACAAACTACAGAAAACTTTCATAACATCTTTTGATTGTACCAGACTTGCTAACCATATCCACTCATTCGCCTTCTACATCAATCAACTAAAGCACCATTGGACAACACCCTCACTCCCATTACCACGAACGGCCCCTGTCAATTTGGGGCAAACTTGCCGTTAGTTTCAACTCTATGAAGCATGGTGTATTTTAATAGTGTTCCTCTATGTTCTATCTGCCCCAGTTTCACACAGTTCAGGCTTGAAGTGATCTCAACATCTATTTACTTATTTCCTTCAAACGCCCATATCGTTTTCCAGATTACTTCATGATTAAACTGACTTTTTAAAACCAGGATGAGCATTACGCACGCATGTCAGGTTACTAGAGTCATCAGGAAAAGGACTATAAAAGGAAAAGATAGCTAAACAAAATGACTAAAGATTTACAGAAAACAGAAAATTACAGTAAACAGATGCTGAACGGGTTTGGACAACAAAACAAGCAAACCAAATTGGGGTTACAAACCTAGAAAAAACCTAGACAACAAAAAATGAGCTAATGTGACTAAACAAACTAGGCAAAATGAAAGGATTGAAAGGTTTGAGTCACAAGACAATATCCCGATTACAACCCTGCAATAACCCGGACAATAGAAATAATAACAAAATAATCCACCAAAACTCCACTCTAGCTGATCAAGAAATGGAGCGTCTTCCTAATCATAAAGCCCGGCATCTTAGCCACTGAGTTTCATATCAACATTGCCAAGGCCATTGTCAACTTTAATCAACAAGTTCCTAATAGGATTTACTTGCTCGATGTCACTGTCATTGACCATAACTACCCCTTATTGAATCATTCTTTCTATTTCCCTTTTCAAAGAACGACAATCCTCAATGTTATGCCCCTGGGCATTAAAGCGGTACATGCATCGAACACAGGATCAAATCCTTTTGCATATGGATCAGGAGTATAGCCGAGGAGCGGCTTAATTAGGCCAGCATGCTTTAACTTTATTCCCTGATGGGTGTGAAAGCATTTTATTTTTTCAATAGTCTTTTCATTTTATACTCTAGCCTTGGATGGAATCTTTTGTGCACAGGTAGTTGATATGCCTTAGAGGGTGGGTAAGACATTTAGGGAAGTGGAACAGGCCATTGCGGTCCTCGTGGGTGTGGAGCATATGGTGGTGCATTACGGCTAGGGTACTGGGAAAGTGAAGCACGACTCCAAGGGTTCTGTGGAGAAAAGTAGTATTGGGGAGGGACATCTGGTGCACAAGGATATCCATAGGGTCACTGTCGACGCTGAAAGCATTTAGCAAGAACGACCACTGGACCATGTCATCGGCGGGGCTTAGCAATATCTTTTCTATCCATGGGATGGCTATCCGGAGCAACTTGTTCGTTCTACCTGAGCCAAAGATCCCAAAAGCTGTCCTTGGGTTTCTTTTCCATATGAGGTAGGGAGGAGCGGTCTGGGACAATGTTTATATTGTACTAAAAGTGTCGCAAAAAATCTTGAGCCATGTCATCTCATGTATGCCTCTGACCAACATCTTGACGATTATGCCATTCCAAAGCTACCCCAGTCAAGCTCTTACTGACATGTGCAATCAACAAGTCATCTCTCTTGCCAACACTTCTCATTTTACTGTAATAAACCTTCAAGTGGATTATCGAATCTCCACACCCATCATACAAGTTAAATTTTAGCACTTTAAATCCCATGGGCAGGGGAATATTATAGTATACAGATAGTTTTTTGTAATTCATGCTACCCTGGTCTCCCGTCCCCTGCATGTTCTTTAATGATTGTTCTATGCTTTTCAGCTTCTCGGATATCTCATCTCGCCCTTATTTTCCGGTAACCTTTTCATTTTCAGTATGAAGCTTATCCCGAGGGTTCTTCTTATGGGAAACCTTTGAGGGGTAATATTGGGCATCATGATCTTTGAGTGGATATTCCTTGTCGGGGATAGCGGATGTAACAGGAGGATACTTTTGGAAAAATATGGTTGGAGGATGAGTGATGGAGCTACTAGGGTGGTTAGAAAAACTACGATAAGCAGGTGGATCTGGAGAGTATAGAGGACCATCTAGCATTGCGTCCAGAGCTTGGGTAAGGGCAGCATCTAGGAATCTAGGTGGTGGCGGGGGTGGTGCCTTCCCAGTCATCCAAGCCTGATACATGTTCGCTATGTGTTGTCTTAATATTTTTACCTTTTTAACCAAATCATTGTCCCGTTCAACCAACTGCTTTTGGGCACCGGTATCACCCAACTCAGTTCTGTTGTTATCTGCCATTGTCTTTTGACTTTATGTTGTAAAGAAGAGTTACCACTTCAAAAACCACAAACCAACCACCCTTTTGCTATGAATACAAAAAAATGAAACCATCACGTTAGCGTTAGGGAATTTAACATAAAATAATTTTACTTTATGTGCAATACGCCTAGCCAACTATCGGTTTCTATTATGCGCTAAATTGGCTGCTTGCATCATCCCCGCTTTTATCTTATGCCCCTTTCCTTTCCTCTCTTGTTTTCTTTTTTCTTCTTCCTCTCTCTTTTACTCATCTTGTTTTCCTTCTTTTGTTTTATTACTCTTTTCCTTACTTTACAGTTGTTTCTCTCATGATTTTCTTTTCTTTTCCATCTTTTCTCTTATTTTTGTTATAGTTGAATTCTATGGAAATTGCCTATGTATCATGACCCCGCATGAATAAAACTGAGCATAGTTCTGGAAAATAAATACAGAATTTTTTTTTGGAAATTACTAATTTCATAAAATAAAATGCTTGATTACAGCTACTAACAAACCTTAAGAAAAGAAATCAACAAACTCCGACTCAAACGAAACCAAACAACTGACTTGACAACCTATTACAAATTCGAAAATAGAAAAGAATACAGATTTTGCAAATGGACTAACTGACTTGAGTGAAAATCATGAATACATTAACACCTCTAATGCTCCTGGGGCCTGCGGGACATCATTCGATCTTACCGCAGGCCTGTGTGTTAAATCCCCTTGGAGGTGGTGGAGGTCTTCCATCCTTGACGAAAGAGAGTCATTGAGGTGGCAAAGAACATAGATCTTGTCATGTTTTCATAGTGGCTACACTTATGGTGATGTAATCAGCGATCATCCATACCCTCTCTCCTATAGCATCTTTTTCTTGCAACAATCGCCCAATCTGCTGGGTCCCAGCCTCCAAAGTTTGTTCGGCTACACAACTTAGTTCTTGAAATTGCTGCAAATCTCTTTCTAGTTGTGCTATTGCTGTGTAACAATACCTTCTCTCAGCCTTGAATTCTTTTGCCTACTTAACCATTTTGTTTTTGGCGATGATGACCCTCTTCTTTAACCCTGCAACCTCGTTGTCATAACCTCTCTTTCAGTTGTTCAATCATGAGTGCTTGTTCCTCTGCATTTTTGGCCAATTTTTTCAAGCCCTGGACAGCTCACGCTTTACTTTGTTCAAGTCAAAACCATATTCTCCTACTTTCTACCTCATATTGTCTGTGAGCTTTTCATCCTTCGCACTTCTGGCGCGATTCTCTACGGCTATTTTCATTTTCTGAATCAGGCCTTGCAAAGCTTTGTCTTCTTTGGCCATTCTTTTCTCTTTTCCCTCGTCTGCCTTAGCTTGCAAACTATTCTCGAATTGAAGGTCTTTGAACTACTTTTCCAATTTCCCTTTTATGGCCCTATATTAGTTTTCCTTGGCCAACCAATTCCATTGTTCTAGTGACGCCTCAGCAAATTCCTGAAGATGTTGTCTTATGGCTGGTCTTCCAAACTCTATTCCCTTTTTATACCAAGTCAGGTACCCTGGTGCCACCTTGATATTAGACAAGTCTCGTACTCGAGTGTTTGCCATCGAGTACGGACATTCGCTCCAAATCTGGAGAATTGCTACTTCGTGAAACTAACCATTAGGACCAATTTCGACCATTTGGCGACTAATGTCTTCATCATTGGGAACTATTTGTCACCTCCCTAGCTGTCTCAGCACCCTGTACGGAGCATAGGACTGGATGCTCAAGAGACACATCAAAAGAAAATGAGGCCCGGTAACTCATATATATATATATATATATATATATATATATATATATATATATATATATATATATATATATATATATATATTCATCAATGGGGAGCCACCCGAACGTCCACTCTATTTGACTTGCACTTATGGTACGGAGATATGATACCCATTCTGGTACCCCCTCTGGTAATCTGAACCCATCACCTCTGGCATAAAATTCTCCTATGTACCTCTTTTTTGATGACCCATAACTCATGAATTGAGGTCGATGGCACAAGTGTTCAACCATCCACATCTATAACATCAAATTGCATCCTTCGAAGAAATCACCTCCAGCTTTACAAGCTGTGAGGGCACGGAAGATTTCAAATAATATCATGGGTGCAAGGGTGCCCTTGGCCTGAGTGAGCAAAGTGCTGACAACCCCTGCTATCTGTATTTCAATATTCTTGTCTTTTTGTGGAAACACCAAGAGGCCCAAGAAGAATACCATAAATGCGAAACACATGTGTTCTTCCCATTTGAGTCGGCTTCCCTTACTACAAATTTTATTTTCCGGGTCGTTAAACACCCTTATATGCCCGTACCTCTGGTATATAAACTGTGGAGTACAAAAACCGGCTCACATATCTGGATTGTGAACCCCCTTCTTATCTTTAATGAATCCGAGAATTTGTGTATAGCGACAGCCCTTGGCGCAATCAAATACTGATGTCTCAAAGGAATTTTGGTACCCCCAATATATCCGGCTATTTCTTCCATGGTTGGGGTGAGTTCAAAGTCTGGGAAATAAAATACCTTGTGGGACGGGTCCCAGAATGTAAACAACGCCTTTATGATATCGTCTATAGGATTAATTTTCAATAACCCGGTGAGTCCTCCCAAGTGCGCATTGACCTTGTTTTGCCCCGATTCACCTAAATCATTCCACCAAATGTGCAACTCTAAAGGGATCTTGTTCATGACTCAAAAACAAAGTTAATTTTTTTCAAATTTTTATTTCAAAAATAAAATCCTGGCTTCGCAAATACGGCTTTTTAACACTTCCAGGGGAAGGTTTTAAGGTTGTGCCTGCTACCGTCCAAAATTTGGAAAATAACCCAGGGTAGTTGTTCTTGCAAAAATAGCCTTCCGGTGCCTTTTGGGGATACTCGGCTAATTTTGACAAGACCTGTCTTATTTATTTCTCCCGAACAAAAATTTGATTTTTTAGGCTATTTTTGGAAGAATAAAGTTTGGCCCGATGGGGGTTGCCTACGTATCTCACGCCCTGTGAGAATCAAACCGGCGTAGTTCGGGCAATTTTGACAGAATTAAAAACCAACTTTGTTCTTTTTTCGAAAATAAGATCCCTTTATTTTTTTTTTATTTTTTTTAAATTTTTTCGAAACACACTCTCTTTTTTTTGGTTTTTGTTTTTCAAAATTTCAGCAGCATTTCAGTATCAGTATTTGAAATAGGTAAATTCCTTCATCATCCCTCACACTGTTATTATTTGTCAAATTCCCCTCTCCTTTTTTCCTTTTATTTTTCTTCTTTCTTCTTCTCTTTTTTTTTCAAAAGCTAGTCAGCATGCTAATCCGGAATAAATGCACAAGTATCACGCAAGATGCATCAAGATGGTCCATTATTTTGGGTGCGTCTATCCTAGACGGACCCAACCCCTGTGTTGAGTCCCTCAATCAAATGCATGATGAAAATAAGTGTTCCTACTAGGGATAAGGCATGAGGTTAAGTTATTTTAGTTTTAGAACCTGGGTATGTGATCTAGACTGTGTACCCGAGCAGAGAACTCGAGTCGAGGAGGGGGCTACGTACCGGGAACCAAAAGGTCATCCGGTTCTGTAACTAGTCCGAGCCTCTTTCTTATTTTAAGATATAACACTAACAAAATAGGGAGTCTCGACCAGCGAGCACATCCCCGAAGATGAGAAGAGAAGGGTTTTGCGGTAGTTTCATATACAGTTCAAATAATATTAAAGCGGTAAAACAACATTTAGCACATTGGGCGCAATCATATAATAAAATCAGATAGTAAAGCCAAATATCACAATGATTCTAAGCTTGAATTCTGAACCCTGAACCAGAGATTTTGGGTTCGATCCCTAGCAAAGTCGCAAGAGCTATCACACCTCATTTTTTACACTCTGCACCCCCGGAAGGGCATAGATAAGGGAGTTTTTCCAATTAAAGGACAATCAAAATAGGATTTATTTATTTAATAATTTCAGATTTTCCACTTGGGATAATATATGGTGTCCCAAGTCACCAGTTTAAATCCCGAATCGAGGAAGAATTGACTCTGCATACAGTCTGCGAGCCAGAAATCTGGGTAAGAAATGCTGCTAACCCAGGAGAAGGTGTTAGGCATTCCCGAGTTTCGTAATTATAGCACGGTCGTTCAATTATTATATTCGGATTAATCATCTGATTTTAAACAATTATGAACCAATGTGCAAATTTTAACCTTTTAACCACTTATATTTAATTAATTAAAGAAAGATTGCAACGTCATTTAATATATGTTTCGAACCACATCACATAGATACATCTGCAGTCTGCAACACATTTTATCTAACACTGAGATTTGGATTTGGGTCACATAAATGCACATCCGAGTTTAGGAAGGTAAATTATTAAATTAGCGCGCCTAAAGCAATTACGCATTTGCAACTTTGCGAGGGCCATAGAAATTTCACTAAATAGCACGCCTCGAATTCGAAGGACTAAACAAGATCGATTAAAATGAGGGCCGTGCAATTGTCATCTTTGTTTGGCACGCCACACCTCGAATCGTTTTACCCGAAGGAATTCTAAATAAAAAATGAGGGCCATAAACTATTTACTTTTATTATGGCACACCTCTAATCTACCATTAAAAGAGATTCAAGACTAATTAATAAAAGAATATATGGATTTCTGATTTATTCCAGGCCCAAACTTATACTAATGGTTGGATAAAAATAAATCATTAACAAAAGGTCGCCCTTAGCTGACCGCACAATGACCCAGCTAGTGAAAGAAGACATGTTCGACTGACCATTGTTGTGGGATCTATACGTGGAAATAGCGGGCTCCAAGTGAAGCCCAGCTTGGCGGTCTGATCGTGGAAGAAGACTGTGATTTGCAATTGGGCCAAGAATAATGGCCCAAAACACGATTCAGCAAAGGCACTTGGAGCAAAGCAACGTTTTTAAAAGAGATCCTACAGGGAGTGATTACTGCTACAATTTTAATTCAGAAGCATCTATACTTTACATTTCACACACGAGTTCAAAGACAGCTTTATATGCAAGAACATTTCTTTCACACACATTAGTCATCAACTACAAAGTCAAAGAAAAACATCCATCACTTGTATTGGAATCCGATGCAGCTATAGTCCTTGGATAAACTTGAATTTCAAACCATTTTTAGAGAAAACATGATACTCAGGAACATGCAACCAGCCAAGGAGACCTACTAATTATGTAATCCAACACCTACAACCATTTGACAGCCTTATGGATTCACAAGACAAGGATACGAGAATAATACTGATATTCAATAGAGACCCAATCCCCAACCCTGTGCATCACACCCAAGTTCTTCCCATTCGATATTGAGCCATCATAATTCAGCATACACATGCGATTCATAGGTTATTCCTTAATGACTTCCAGATTTAATTACAATAGCTCAGTTGTTGTTCAATTATGCTTCCCCTAACACATATCATGAAAGCACATACTAAACCTGTATTTACAGTTTAACAACAACCCTTGTGAATTCAGTAATCAAGAAAGCATTTATGAAAATGAGTAAACTAATCATTGTATTTCAACTAACAATATTCAATATGAGATCCCCCTTTGGAACATCAATTGCAAGAAGATTTAACCTACATTAGAGCTAAAATAACAAATTAGGGTCCACATACAGCATGACTTTAACAGTCCATGATTTAATTACAACATCAAAGCTTAGCTAATCAAACAGAAACCAACTAAACTACATCACGAATCAAATGACTAAAACAAAAACATCATGAAAGGATCACAACTGTGGCACAAATAGAACTACTACCAAGATTTTAACACTGCCTTTATTCCATCTTCAAATTGAAGTTTACATCATAAAGGATTTAGAATTTGTACCTGGAGATTAAAGGAAAAGAGGTAAAGAAATAGTAACAGCAACAGAATAACAGCCCTGGCAAACCAGTTCAAACTAGAAATTTGAGATGAAGCAGTAACAAAAGCAGACTTAATGTAGCTAGAACTTCAAAAACTTTAAACCAGGCTTGGAAATCTCAAACTCAAACTATCTTCATATCAAGGATTACTGAAGAAATGCAATGGAACAATACAAGAGCTCAGCCTTTTGGGTTTTTCGTTATTTTTTATGAATGAAATCTCTTTTTTTAACTCTCTATACCTTTTTTAAAATCCCCCCTTTCCTAAGGCAAGCAAGAATGCCTTTATAGGAAAGTAATTAGGGCATATTTCAGATTTTTTATTTCATTTAGGTCCCTCAGTTTTTAACTTGTGGACCAAGTTTTATTATCCAAAATTAACAGGAAGCCCCTACTAGAGGCATCCTATTATTGTAACTATAAGATTCCCTAAATAATTTCCTATATTACCCTCCTATTCTCTGAAACTACCTTGTGAACCAGGCCAATATGGGTCCAAATTTTGACCCAATAGCCTGAATCAAATTGGGTGGGCTGCTCTATGCCAATTGACTCAGAGACAGCCCAAAACCCAATTGCACTTAACCAAATGAATGCAGGCATTACAGATCCAAAGAATTTCAAAATAATTCTAAACAATTCACAGCTAGGCGAGAGATTAACCACATTACTAAATCAATACAAACTAATTAACCTGAATTGAGATAAAAATAATCAAGGGCTCAATGAACCAGTTTCAGGATTTGAAAAACGACCAGAATTAAAGACCATCTTCAAAGTAATCTAAAGGCGGGAATACTACAATCAAACTTATTTATAGAAGATAACTTGAAGTCCAAACCCTAATGGAAAAGAAAAGGAGAAGTCAAGAAGGAAATAAAGAGGTAAAAATAAACAGAAAAACTTACCAATCGAACTTGAAATCCTTGAAGTACTGGCTTGAATCGCATGCATGAATCAATTTTTGATGTTTTTTTTTTTCCTTTTTTGACTCTCAGGGCTTGATTCTGATTTAATATTTGAGCACTTACAGGGATTTTTGAAGGATTGTGTGTGAGGATTTGGAATAAAGGAGGGGCAGGGGTTCTTTGGTGTGATTTTGGGGTGGATTAGCGGCAGCGCCGCCGTGTCCGGTGGAGGAGCTACTGCTTCTAGCCAATATTCGAGAAGTTCGGCTTGGTTTTGAGGGAAGGTGGTAGTGGATTTCGGTAGAGGAGAGGGAGGAGAATCAGCGGTGTAAATTTGGGGACGATTGGAGCTCTGCCGCCGTGGTGGGCGATTTTCGGCCACCGGCGGACGGCGATAGGCAGCGGAGACAGGGTAGCTCTAGGGTTTTAGGTGTGAGAGGATAGAGACGAGTGGTTTGGGGGTGGGGGCATTTTCTCAGTCGTTGGATCTTGAATCCTCGACGGCTAAGATAAACTTAAGAAAAACGGCGTCGTTCGGTTTACGGGGGGGAGGCTGGACCGGGTCTGGGGAAGTTATTGGACCGGGTAATGGGCATTTTGGGCTGGTATAACAGAAATTGGCCCAAATTTTTTTTTCTTCTTCTTTATTCATTTTTTCATATTGCATTTCCTTTCCTTTTTTCTTCTTTTTTTTATTTTCAAAATTAACTAAAATCTAAATTAAATTATAAATCCAAAATTAACCTATTAAAATGCTAATTAATCCTATATAATTATTATCACAAATAATTAAAAAATTAAAAGAAAATTCACCTAAAATCAAAGTTAAAATTAAAAGTGCAAATTAAACCTTTTTTTTCTTTTTATAAAATGACTAATTTTTAATTAATTCTTGAAAAAGGATCAAATCAACTTCTAAATGCACATGCAACACATTTTTGTATTTTTTACTAATTAAAATGCACAAACAAAATGCAAACAATTAATGAAAAATGCCACAAAATTGCAAATAAATAAAAGAAATTATTTTGGTTGAATTTATGGGGGTAATTCATATAGGAAAAAAATCAAATGCTCACACGCCCCATATAGATAATGCCTCCATATCTTAAGAGCATGAACAAATGCTACCAACTCTAGATTGTGCACATGATAATTCTTCTCATGAATCTTCAGCTAGCATGAAGCATATGCAATAACTCGCCCCTCCTGCATCAGTATGCAACCAAGACCAATGTGTGAAGCATCACAATATATTGTATATATCCCTGAACCGAAAGTCAACATAAGAGCTGGCGTCATAGTGAAATCTATCTTGAGCTTCAGAAAGCTCGCCTCGCAATCGTCGGACCAACGGAAGGGAGCACCCTCCTGGTTCAATCAGGTCAGATGTGATGCAATAGATGAAAAGCCCTACATGAATCACTTATAATAACCTGTTAACCCCAGGAAACTCCTGATCTCAGTCACTGAAGAAGGATATGGACGACCCTTAACTACCTCAATATTCTTTGGATCCACCTTAATACCCTCTCCAGACACAATATGCTCCAAGAATGTCATTGAATCTAGACAAAACTCATACTTGGAGAACTTATCATATAGCTTCTGTTCTCGCAAGGTTTGAAGCACTAATCTCAAATGCTGCTCATGCTCCCCCAGGCTACGTGAGTATATCAAAATGTCGTCAATGAAGACGATGACAAAGGAATAATTATAAGTTCTAAACACCCTGTTCATCAAGTCTATAAACGTTGTTGGGGTGTTGGTCAGGCCAAAGGACATCACCAGAAACTCATAATGGCTATATTTGGTACGGAACGTAGTCTTCGGAACATCTGAGTCCCGAATACTCAACTGATGGTACCATGACCTCAAGTCATTCTCATAGAATACCCTAGCACCCTGAAACTGGTTGAACAAATCATCAATGTGTGGAAACGGGTATTTGTTCCTAATGGTAGCCTTGTTCAACTGATGGTAATCAATGCATATCTGCATAGTCCCTTCTTTCTTCTTTACAAACAACATCGGTGTACCCCAAGGTGACACACTGGGTCTAACAAACCCCTTTTGCTGAAAACTCCTCAAGATGCTCCTTCAACTCATTCAACTCTCTTGGAGCCATACGGGATGGAATAGATATAGGTTAGGGACCTAGAGCCAAATCAATACAGAAATCAATATCGCAATCTGGTAGCACACTAGGAAGATCAGCAGGAAACACATCAGCGAACTCCCAAAATAATGGAATTAAGTCAATCGTCAAAGAATTTATGGTATATCCCGAACATAAGCCAGATAAGCCAAACACCCCTTCTCGACCATATGTCGAGCCTTCAGGAAAGAGATAACCCGACTAGATGTATCAACTGTGGAACCCTTCCACTCCAACCCTAGCATTGCTAATGTAAGAGTCTTAGCATGGAAATCAAGGACGGCATGGTATGGGAATAACTAATCCACGCCCAGAATGACCTTACAGTCGATCATATCAAGAAATAAGAGATCTGTTCTATTCTTGAATCCACATAAGGTGACCACACATGACTGGTAGATCCGATCCACAACCATAGAATCACCCACAGGAATTGACACATGAACAGGAGTGCCCAAGGTCTCAGAACCACTAACCAAAAAACGAGAAAACATAGATGACACATATGAATAGGTGGACCCTAGATCAAATAATATTGAAACGTCTCTACCGCAGACAAAAATAATACTTGTGATAACGACATCTGAGGCTAATGCATCTAGTCTGGCTGGAAGGGCATAGAATCTGGCTGGAGCATCGGCTGGCTGGCCTCCACCTAACTAAGCAGCAGGTGGATGACCTCTCCCTGTCTGGCCTCCACATCTAGGATGCCCTTTACCACTTTGTCCCCCGCCTCTAAGCTGGGCAACCGGTGCTGGAATCATAGGCCGTTCACCATGTTGTACTGCCTTACCCGAAGCCTGGGATAGGTTCTTCATTTGACCTGGGTCTCCACACTCATAGATAACTCTCGGTGCCATAGCTTGTTGTCCAGAAGCCTGGCCTTGATATGTTGAATACCCATCGGAGGAACTACAAATGGCTGGAGGACATTATGAACTCTATAGTGTAGCACTGGAATAGGAACTAGAAGAACCCTGGGGACCTGGAGGTCCACTGGAAGAAACCTGAATAGCTAGCGGGCGATAAGAACTCTCTGGTATGGCATTGAAATAGGGGCTCACTGGAGCACCCTGAGCAGGTGATGGTGCTGAATATGGGGCCCTACTGGGCTGACCCCTCCCAAACTGACCTCTACCCCTAGCAGGGGCACCTCTAAACTCTCCATAGAATCGGGACCTCTTGTCCTACTGCACCTACTCTCAACCTCTCAGGCAGTAGCCCTCAATCCTCTTATCAATCTCCACCACTAGCTGATATGAAGTCCCCATCTCTATATCTCGGGCCATATTGGCCCTAATTCCGGAATGCGACCCTGCAACAAACCTTTGCACCCTCTTTGTGTCGGTAGAAAGTATCATCAATACATGGCGGGATAACTCAGAACACCTTGCCTCATAATCGGTCACGGTCATATGGCCCTACTCAAGCTGTTCAAACTGATATTGCAGCTCTTCCCTCTTAGAGGGCAGAATATAACTTACCAAAAATAACTGCATGACACGGACCCTAGGTGGTGGGAAAAGAACCTGCGGGCCTGCTAAGAACATAAGATTGCCACCATCTACAAGCCCTGCCCTCCAGCTGAAAAGTAGTGAAGTCAACACTATACGACTCCAATACCCTCATGTTGTGCAGTCTGTTCCTACACCTATCAATAAAATCCTGAGCATCCTCATGATGCTCACCCCTGAAGACAGGAGGGTGAAATCTATTCCATCTATCGAACAATTTCTACGAGTCACCATCCGCAGGTGGACTGGGCTCGGGCACCACTATAGCAACTGGCTATGCCCCATCCTCGAGTAGGGCACCTGGAGTCTAACACACTACAACTACATGACCAGGAGCTTGAGTAGTAAGGTTCTGTGCTCCCCCTCCGCTTGAGATATAGTTGGATCTGCTGGAAATAAACCAGCCTGAGTCATGGTGTCCATGAACTGTAGCATACGGCCCATGACCTCCTGGAAACCTGGTGTTGTCATAAAGTCTGCCCGGGTAAAGGCTCTGCTACGGGCACCTTTTCCTGCTCCTCAATGATAGGATCTCCCGCAGGATCCGCCGGTGGTGCTACTAGTATAACTCTAGGATGCCTTTGTTCCCTACTTCAGGCCAGTGCCCTCCCCCGGCCTCTAGCAACGGGGGGGCAGCTCCTCCAGGGCCTAGAACATCTGACGTGCACATCCTCAACATCTATGGGAGAGTAGAAGACAGAAATTTAGTATAACAACCATTGCACGATAGGAAATGAGCAAAGAGTACTTTTCTAACACCTTATAGCCTCTCGAAGATAAATACAAACGTCTTCGTACTGATCCGCAAGACTCTATTAGGTTTACCCATTACTTGTGAGACCTAAGTGAACCTAGTACTCTGATACCATATTGTCACGAGCCAATTTCACCTCAAATCAATGATGGCGCCCAACACCATTGTCAGGTAAGCCAACACGGAAATATGAATAAGTTCTAGTTTTTACTTTTTCCTAAAACAGTTACAAAAAATCTGTAAGTCTGAATTTAAAACATCGAAATTTAACATCATGCCATAATAATTATACAATCCTAACAAAAGATAGCTTACTAATGTGTATGCCAAGACCTAGTGTCACAAGTATGTGGGCATCTAGTAGAATATACAAAACAATAATTCTATCTTACTATTTGAAATAGAATTGACAGCCAAAAGTAAAGGAAGACTCTACCGGGCTGCTGAATGGCATAGGAAGGGAGCAGCTCCTCGTAGAATGCACCAGCCTGGTAACCAGATGTACCTGCCTCAGATCACGTACAATTAAGTACAGAAGTATAGTATGATTACATAAACAATATGTACCCAGTAAGTATCCTGTCTAATCTCGAAGAAGTAGAGACGAGAGGTCGACTTGAAACTTACTAATGCCTAATAATATGAAAATATTATATTAAGCAAGGGTAGCACAAATGATTATTAATTAATAACTAGAAGCAACCGGTCATTTCCTAGATGATATCACAATTAGAAATTCACATTTCAGGGCATAAACAAAGTTCCGTCCATACCAATATACTAAGCAAGAAGCATACGCAAGTAGTGTCGAGGTCGTACAGCCTGATCCAACATAAAAATAAAGTGTGCACTGCCAGAGGGTTGAACGGCGTAAATCATAGATGCATCTATTACCCCGCTCGCGAATCATACATGTGACTCAATTAAATGTAATTAAACACAATAACAAGCAGACAAGAATACATATCAGGAGAGCAATTACTCACGAAAATATCAACTTTTCTTTAAAAGGCACACGTAAATGATGTTCCTCTTATTAGATTCATTTACCACATTCAGCATGATTTAAGAAAATTCCAAATTAATCATACAGTTACAAGAACATCACATAAAGCATGCTTTTGAGTCCTAGACTATCCGGACTTAAGCACGATAATGGCTACGCATGGACTCTTTTCACGTAGTACATACGTAGCCCCGTATTTAGTGGCAAATTATTCAGTTATTACACATATGGGACAATTCCCTCTTACAAGATTAGATAGGAGACTCGCCTCGCTCCAAAGCGTACTTCCAATATCAAAAACATGCTCAGCCCTCAATTTGGAGCCACACAATCCGAAACTAATTAAACAAAGTTGGAGCTAGTCAATTTAAGCTCGAGAGTTTGCATTTAGTTACTAAAGTAATTTCCCAACCTTAAACACAAGTTTCCAAAAAATCGACCCCAGGCCCACGTGCCCGAATTCCGTAACATTTTGAAGGAAGTTGTTCTCTATAACTTAAGGATCAATAATATATGATTTCTACTTCATTCCTTAATATATTTCGTGGTAAAATCTAAGTTTTATCGATACCCTAGGTTTTTCTCTAATCCCATAATTTTTCCTAATCTCAGTGTGTTAATCTACCCAAAACTCAAGTATTGAACTTAGGATTAAATAGGATGAATTCACCTAACGATGCTAGGTAAAAATCCTCTCCCAAGAGCTCCAAAATCGCCGAATAAATGAGTGAAAATGAGCAAAAATGGCCTAGAGCCCATAATAAATGAAGCTCACTGCTTCCGTGATTTCTAAATCTACGATTCTTGGTCACACCTGTGCCCACCGCATCTGCAGAAATGTGCCCGCTTTTTTGAAATTTCAACTGGCCCGCAGGGCTGCTTCTACGAGGGGGAGGCTGCTTTTGAGGCTCCGCTTCTACGGAAAGTTAGCTCCTTCTGCGATCTTAGGCTTGGCCTTAATTGGCCGCATCCACGAGAGGATGACCGCTTATGCAGTCTCGCACCTACTGTCGACCAACCGTAGGTGCGGTTATGACAGATAGATGGAGCTTCAGCTCCTTGCCAATTTTTCCAACTTCACTCAAGCCTCGCCCGATTGAAGCTCAGGGACCTCGGGCCCCGCCCGAACATACCTCCAAGTCTGAAATCATGAAACGGACTCGCTCGAACCTACAGAATGCAATAAAACACTAAATATAAGAATAACCCCCTAAAACCAATTGAATAAAACTTATGAACTTCAAGTTCTTCACTTCACTTCTAGCACATCGAAACGTACTTATAGTACTAGGATAGACATCAAATTTTGCGGGCAAGTCTTAAATGTTATGTTAGACTTGTACCGAACTCCAAAATTAATATACGGGACCGATACCAATATGATCAAGTATTATCTAATTTAATTAAATCCTTAAAATGTTAGTTTTAACCATTTCTAACAAAAATTCATTACTCGGGTTAGGTACCTCGTAATTTGATTCCAGCCATATGCCCAGGTCTTATATTTTCCTGCGGACCCCCTGGGACCGTAAAACCACAAGTCTGGGTCCATTTACTAAATATGTTGACCAAAAACTTAGCCCTTTAAAAAATCTTAAGGAATCAAGTGTGCCTATTACAACTAAAACTCTTCCAAATCCCGAACCAACTATCCCCACAGGTCGTTGTCACACCTCCTTTTTTACACGGATACCCCGAAGGATGAACGTATAAGGGAGTTTTTCCAATTAAAGTGAAATTATTTGAAATGGGATTATTTATTTATTAGAGTCGCCACCTGGGATAGGTTTGGCTTTTGGTGTCCCAAGACACCAGTATATTTTGAATCACAAATCGAGGAAATTTTTTGACTGCCCAAAGGGAGTCTGTGAACCAAAAATTCTAAGTAAGGAATTTTGTTGACCCGAGGGAAGGTCTTAGGCACCCTCAGATCTTGTGGTTCTAGCATGGTCGCTTAAACTATTATAAATGGCTAAAATTCTAATTTAACACATGTTCATCCTAAAAATGCAATTTTGATTACTTATATTGCTTTTAATAATTTTTAAGGAAATTTGTGATGCCGCTAAAACTTGTCGCGAACCACGTCACATAAATGCGCATGTAGTTTTTGACATATTTCAACTTCAACGGGATTTGGATTTGGGTCACATAAATGTGAACCCGTACTTGGGAAGATAAAATTATTAAGACGCGCCTAAAAGCGACTAATGTGTTATTATCTTTGCGAGAAGCCAAGAAGATCGCTAAACAGCATGTCCCGAATCTCCAAGTATTTTAATATAAATATTTCACGAGGGTCACGCGACTTATGCGTTCCGTTTGGCGCGACACACCTCGTTTTATTTTAAAGGCTAATATATAGTGTAAACTAGAATTTTCTGTTGGGTTTGTCTCTAATAAGACCTAATTAATAGTGCACCACTTGAAAGATCCAAACCTATGATTCAATTTTAAATTATCCAAATCTCACTAACTCTGCTACATAAATGGAGCTTCCAGTGGGTTGGGCCTCAAAGCAACCCATGGGAAAAGGCTACGCTTCAGTTCTGTTCAGAACAATTCCTTCAGAATCTGGGCCTCAATCACAAGCCCATATTTCATTTACACGAGGGTTGGACTACCTGGGCTCGTGATAGGCCTAGCAGTTGAATGCTGATTTTTTAATTTGGGTCCTATTAGCAAGTTTATCCACAGAGGCACAACTTATTCAATCAACGTTAAATCTCAACCACCTAATTAATTCAATTCACTCAAACTCGCTGGTACACCAAATGCTTTGAAACTTAATCAGCAATTTAACTGGGAATTCTTAAACTAATACATATTGCAACATGAGTTTGAAATATCAAACTATTTTAAATATAAATACACTACTTTGAATACTATTTTTTAACAAATACACGATGAATAAATTAACGGAATAAACTATTTTAAACTTATAGGAGATACTGATTTTCATAAGTGAAATGTCATGTTATTTCATACCAACATCTCATTCTAAATTCAATTCTCAAATGAACGTGACGGCAGAATTTGCATTAACTATATTACCGGCAAACATTGCTGCTAATTACTTGTATAAGCCTAACTTAACAGTCCAAATGTCCAGTTATTAAAAAGCAACTGTCTCAATTATGATAAGCATCAAAATATAAATAAATTAAAAAAATAAGAATTCGTGGAGGAATATATAGCATTTATCTTCAAACTTGAGAATACACTTAGTAAAAGCTTCATACATCACTGGATATCGAAAGTGTACCTAAATTCGAGTAAAAAATGGAAATGAGAGCCAGCAAATTCAAACAGCGATATAGTAACATGAATCAGCAGCTCATGATTAATTGTAAAGCCAGAAATAGTATCAGAAAGCCCAGGAAAGTTTTAACACAAATAGCGTCAGTAAACCAACCTAAACAGCTTGAACAAAAAACAATCCAACTTGAGATCAAACCCAGAATAGTTTCTAAAAGTTCTAACACTTTAAACACACGTATTTCAAGTTGTTTTTATCTTATATAGCTAAAATTTTAAATAGTAGCTGAGAATTGGGATTACTCTTGAAGAAAATGGCCTAATGGAACAGTAAAAACCTCTGAAATTTCAAGATATTCAGGCCTGGAACTTCTGGAAGTTTTTAGGAAATTTTTCTAGGATTTTTAGAATAAAAAAAAACTTGGGATTTCTCCAGGGATTTCAGACTTGTGAATGAAGGCACGAATTTGCCTATATATAACCCAAACTTAGGGCAACCCCTTTCTTTTGTGTTTACCCTTTCGTCCTTTTCTTATTTTTAGGATTATTCACTTAGTCCTTTATTTTCTAACTTGTGCCTCAAGTCTCAAAATTATATTACCAGAATTCTATTTTTGAGCCTCCAACTAGAAGGTTCCAGGGGTTTATTGCATGATTCTCATTATCCAAATACCTATACTACCCTTTTACTTATTCTGAATTACCAACCCCTCCCCAACCTTATTACCTTGGCCAGAAAATAACCATAGTCATTGAACCAAAGACCCCAACTAACTGAACCAATTACCCAAGGCTGGAGATGGACTCTCACAAATATCCTAGGGTTAACCTAAATTGGACTGAGGACCTATAGCAACACAAATAGATCTGAAGCTAAGAAATAAACAAATCAACAATCACTGATTAAGAACTAATAAAGGATGAATCAGCAAAAGCATGAAATCATCAGAACGCAAGTCAAACCAAACAAAATAGAGCTAGTCATAACCAGAATCAATTAAAGCCCTGAGTTTCTAAATTAACTAACATGAAGAAGAATTAATCTAATACAGGGAAACCCTTGTTGGTTTAGGACTAGAAACCTCAGAAGCCAAACAAAGCCCGGAATCAAGAATTAATTGGTCAAATTCATGCTATCCATTAATGGAACTCACAATCAACTAATGGACAAATAAAAGAAAAACAAAAAAGGACAAACTTGAACACTGAACCTAATGAATATGGTATGCAAGAGAGCAAACAACTCAATTGACTCATGCAAGCAAAAGAAATCATTAGAAAGAATTCATACAAGCAGAATCTTCGAACAAAAATAAGAAAAATAAAATCAAATAAGAAGTGAAACTTACTGATTCTGGTCTTCGACTGGACTAACTTTGAACTTAAGTTTCAATTGATGTTGTATGTTTATTTTGTCCGACGTAGACATGCAAAACTAATCTAATACCAAGTTCACACACTTGAAGCTCCCAAAACAGGTTGACCCTTCGAACCCCAGATTTGAAATTTAGGGGGTTTCATTGAGATTTGAAGAGTTTAGGCTTGGGATTTTGTAAGAAGGGGTTGAGGGGGTTGTGGGGTGTATAATTGAGGTCGTTTGGTGGTGGCTCCGCCGTAGCTGGCGGAGGCGGCATCCACATTTTTGAAGATTCGAGAAGTTTGGCAACCATTTGAGAGATGATGGGCTTGGATTTGGGTAGAGGAGGTCAAGGGGGATCAATAGTGTTAATTTCGGACGATTTCGAACACCGCCGCCGGCTGCAGCGATTGCTGACCCGCGGCAAGGAGTGGAGGGGCGGAGGTACGAGGAGGAAGAACTTGGTCTCTAGGGTTTGTGACAATTCAGACAGTTTATTTAACACACAAGATCGAACCAGGGCGGTTGGAAAAAATGGATGAATGGCTGAGATCATGGACCCCAAAGGACGTTGTTTTGGGGCGTCTCTGATGAGAGATCGGGTTGGGGATGGGTTTGGGCTGGTTTATGGATTATTTGGACGGGTGGGGAGGGTTTTGGTTTGGGCTACACTTAGCCTTGGCCCAATATCAGGCCAGCCTGATTTGTACCTCTTCTCCTTTAATTTTTTTTCATTTATCTTTTGTTTATTTATTGTTTCAATTTTAAAAATCAAACTAAAATTAAATCTGAAAGTTTATTCAATCTACCCAATTAAACTACTATCACTTTAAAGGAAATTAAAATCAAATCAAACAAATCAAATTTTCTTTTTGATTTTTATATTTTGTAAAAGCCTAATTACTAATTAGTCTAAAAAACAATGTAAAAATTACATCCCAAATGCTCATGAAATTTTTGTATTTTTATGACTTATCATGCAAGCATAAATAAAAATACACACAAAAATAGACAATTAAATCCTTAAAATCGAATAATAAAAGGAAAAGTCATAATTCTTAGAATTCTGTAGGAGTAATTTTAGCGAGGCAAAAATCATGTGCTCACAACTGTCCCTCTTTGCCCGGAAATACAAAGGATTTTCGATCAAAGATAAATGAGCTACATGAGGGATTTTTGCATGCTCAACACTCCAGGAGAAGCATTTTAAAAACTGATTGACTGAACCCCGCTTTAAAGGTTGCCTACATATCCTTGGTTATAAAGTAATTAGGTCAGTATAGTTCTGGAGCGCTTGGTAGCTGGGACTACCATAAGCTGTGATTTCACTAATGAGGCTGCTGCTACTGCTTGTTGACCCCTTATTACACGAAAAAGGAAAATCAAAAATAATCTAGCTATGCCTATCAACTATAAGTTACAAGATTCCTATCTATAATTCTTATGAAAGCTTGATCTTGAGTCTTAGCTGGATTCGCTGCGGACTTCGATCTGAATCTTGATGCTCGCGAGCTGTAGGTTTTTGTCCTTTCTTCAGTATTGAAATCAGCTGGGACATGCACGACTTGTGATTTTGCATCAAACCTGGACAGTCCACGTCTTCTTTTTCAACCGTTCTGGATTTGTTTCCTTTTGTTCTCTTCTTCGTTTCCTTTGTCCTGAATTGAGATTCGCTCTTCCGGTCATCTCTAATCCTGTGTCCTGAGGTAAAACCTGTTCGGCCATCAAAACCAACAAACGAACGAAATTTTATGCCCTAGTTTTCACTAGGAAAATTTTGTGAGTTATTTGTAGCACAAATCTAAACTATTCCTATTGAAAACAATGAAAGCGGGATTATGTATTTTTGGGAAGATTACCAGGTTATGCTGGCGAATGGCTGGGTTATGCCTGAAAAGGAGACATGTCGCTACTGGGGTAAGAGGAGAATCCGTGGTTATGCCGGAATAGGAGTAAAAGGTCCCTACTGGGGAAGGGGAAGAAACTCCATGGGTTTTGCCAGAACGTATGAGAAAGTTTCCTGGGTTATGCCAGGGGAAACCGCGGGTTATGCCGGGATTGAAAAAGAAAAGACTCCTGGGTTATGCCAGGGGGATCCGCAGGTTATTCCAGGGTTGGAAGAGAAGACTCCTATATTATGCTAGGGGGATCCGTTTTTTATGCCGAGATTGAAAAAGAGAAGACTCCTGGGTTATACCAGGGGATCCGCGGGTTATGCCGAGATTAAAAGGGAAGATTCCTGAGTTATGCCAGGGGAAATCCACAGGTTATGCCGGGATTGGAACAAAGAAATCATGGGTTATGTCAGGTGGATCCGCGGGCTATACCGGGATTTGAAAGAAAAAAACTCCTAGGTTATGCTAGGAAATCCACAGGTTACGCCGGGATTTGGAAAAAGAAAACTCCTCGGTTATGCTAGGGGAAATCCACGGGTTATGCTGGGATTGGAAGAAAGAAATCCTGGGTTATGCCAGGGGGGTCCGCGATTGATGCCGGGATTTGAAAGAAAAAGACTCCTAGGTTATGCTAGGGAAATCCACGGGCTATGCCGGTATTTAGAAAGAGAAAACTCCTACGTTATGCTAAGGGAAGCCCACAAGTTATGCCGGGATTAGAAAAGAAAAGACTCCTAGGTTATGCTAGGGAAATCCACGGGTAATGACGGGATTGGAAGAAAGAAATCCTGTTGGGGATTGGAAGAAAGAAATCATGTTGTAGAATTCCCTCAGGTTATGCTGGGTAATGGTGGGGAATGAAAGGCCACAGAAGTCCTTCTGGCTATGCTGTGGATAGAGAGAGAAAGGGAAGACCATTAGGTTATGCTAGGGATAGAAGGAATTTAGCCTTCAGGTTATGCTGGGGAATAAAGGAAAAAGAGGGTCCCTCAAGTTATGCTAGGGACGGAGAGATGAAAAGGTTCCTTAGGTTATGCTAGGGATGGAGAGAGGAGTCCTCGGGTTATGCCGGGGAATGAAATGTAGAAAATTCTCAGTCTGTGCTGGGGAGAGTGGAGTGTGATCCTTGGGTTATGCCGAGGAGGTCCACAAGTTGTGTTGGGGAGGACTAGGGATGCGGCCCTAAATCTGGGGAAGGAATCAGGAATCGTAGTCATATGCTATCATGTTTTATGATTCTCCCTTTCTTCTTTTCTACAAAAATACAGGAACAGATGTAAAGAGAACTTCCCTTTTTGTTGATCATTGGTGCAACGCTATTCTTAGCCCTTGTGTCGTTCCTTTGGTTGCATTTGTCATTTGTCCCTCATTGCTTTGGATTACACCTATTTCAAATTTTCAAACAAAACAGGATTTTAGTTCGAACGGTGGTTGGTTTGTGGCATTGATTTGTTTGATCCCGGTCTCATTTCTGTTGAGAAGACCTTTGACTTTCTAGACTTTGCCTCATAGATTGGTCGGCGGACCTCATCTTTCAGATCTGTTTTGCCTTTGTAGGCCCTCGGTTATGGTTTCTTTGCCCCAATTTCCACTTCAGAGCCTGCCTTTTGAGAATTTTTATGGAGACAATAGCCTACTCGGGCTTAACCTTTCCAATCTTCATTTACCTTTGCGGGCTTTCGACTTCAAATTTCTTTCTTCCCACCTTTCTGCTTTTGAAGCGTCAGCCATCATGGTCAGCTGGGATTGGCAAGATGTCGTCCACCAAGATAGGGTATTTCCTTTGGTTCTTGCCAGGAGAAACCCTATGAGACCGGTCTTACCACCTTTTCTTGCGGAATAGTCATGAAATCAAAGCTAAGTCGAAAGAGAGTGGGAGAAACAAACAAGAGCAACCATATGGATTTGGAAAGAATTGTCCCTTTCAGGGAAAAGGGGAAGGACTTATTTGGGGGTGCATGCTGACTTTAAATGGAGATGACATGCTTCTTGGACTAGATGCCCGACCCGGATCCATTTCTTTTTCCTGTGACCCATATTTCAATCTTTCAAAAACGATGGAAGCTTGCTTGGCCTTGGATGGTGATATTTCTTTCCTTTCGGCTGACGGCGCCCTTTGTGGGTTTTTGCCAATCAACCTCTCTCATTTCTCTTCTCCCGTCGCCCAATAGTGCTCTTTTACGAGTTTTTACTAAACGGACTCTCTCATTTTTATTTTCTCTACTCACCATCGGCTTATGGTGCCCGAAGGTTTTCACCGATAAGACTCTCTCATTTTATTTCTCTCATTTGAATTGTGCCAAACCCCAACAATGGTGTTTTTCATGTCCCTGCTTTGGCCAATCGATCAGAAGGACTTGGGCCAGATTCTTGGATAAAGGAAATTGAACGGAAACTTACAACTTTGGAAGCATTCTGGCAGGTTCATGGCCGAACCATTACGTCTCTGCCCTAGTTTAATTATTGGGAAATTGGGGTTTTATTTTGATATGACTGAACCTCAGAGAGAGGCTTCCTACGTATCCTTTTGGAATCAAGTCATATGTAGTTCAGGAAGTGTTTCCTAAACTAATTTGTTTATTGCTTCTTTTTGTTTTCATTCATTTTTCATCATCATTTTTTTTAATAACATTTCCGGGTTCCAAAGAGGGTAGCCAAAGAAACATAGCCGGCTCAAAAGGTTTACGGAGAATTAATAGTGTTTAGGGGTGGCGGGAAAGAAAAGCCTTCGTCACTTCAAACGGCCAGAATCATCGCTGTAGTGAGTTCAAACGTAATACCTTTTTAATGCGTCTGCATTCACTGCCATTTCGGGGTTGTCTCCTTCGACGTCGCCCAGGTATAATGCTCCTTTGGGCAATATCATTCTGATAATGTAAGAACCTTTCCAGTTCAGAGCAAACTTTCCCTTAGCTTCCTCATGGTGAGGGAGAATATGCCTTAATACAAGGTGTCCGACTTCGAAATTCCTGGGCGCACTTTCTTGTTGTAAGCGCGGGCCATTCTTTGCTGGTACAACTGCCCGTAGCAAACCGCGACCATTCGTTTTTCATCAATTAAATACAAGTACTCCAACCGAGTCTTAACTCACTCACTATCCTCGATTTCTGCATTGACAATTACCCGAAGCAAAGGGATTTCTACCTCTGCGGGTATGACAGCATCAGTCCCATAGACCAATAAATATGGAGTTGCCCCTACCGATGTGCGCACTGTGGTGCGATATCCAAGCAATGCAAAAGGCATCTTTCATGCCATTGTCTTGAGCTTTGAATCATTTTTCTCAAAATCTTCTTGATGTTCTTGTTTGCCGCCTCGACAGCACCATTGGCTTTGGGCCGGTAAGGAGTGGATTTTCTATGTGTTATCTTGAATTTTTCACATATTTCTCCTATCAGACAACTATTCAGATTGGCCTCATTGTCTGTAATGATGATTGCAGGAATACCGAAGCGGCAAACGATGTTGGAATGCACAAAGTCTACTACAGCTTTCTTGGTGACGGACTTGAGTGTGATGGCTTCGACCCACTTCGTGAAGTAATCGATAGCAACCAATATGAATTGATGTCCATTTGAGGCTTTTGGTTCAATGGGCCCAATGACGACCATCCCCCAGGCAGCGAATGTCCAAGTTGCAGACATATGATACAATTAAGTTGGAGGTGCATGAACTAAATCACCGTGCACTTGACATTGATGACATTTCTGAATGAAGCTAAAGAATTCTTTTTCCATGGTCATCCAGTAATATCCTGCCCGGAGTATTTTCTTTACCAATACGTACCCGTTCATATGAGGCCCACACACTCCTATGTGTACTTCATGCATAATCCTTCCAGCTTCCTCAGCGTCAACACATCTTAGCAAGTTGAGATCTGGGGTCCTCTTGTATAAGACATCACCACTCAAGAAGAAACCACTCGCGTGCCATCGGATGGTTCTCTTTTGATCCCCAGTGTCCTGCTCGGGATACTCTTGTGCTTTCAGAAATTTCTTTTTATCATAATACCAGGACTGAGTGCTGGATTCTGCCTCGGTCGCATTATAATACCCATGCCTTTCCTTTATTTGGATTTCCAAAGGATCGATGTAGGCGTTTCCAGTGTAAGGCAGCATGGAAGTTAGAGTTGCGAGTGCATCTGCTAACTCATTGTGACAGCGAGGAATGTATCTGAATTGTACTGACTTGAACCGTTTATTGAGATCCTCTACATGTTGTCGATAAGGGATGAGTTTGACATCTCTTGTCTCCCACTCTTCTTGGCTTGCCGGATAATCAGATCTGCATTCCCCATAATTAATAATTCCTTGACATCCTGATCGATAGCCATATTCATGCCATGATGCAAGCCTCGTACTCACTTGTCTTATTGGTGCAGAAAAACTGAAGCCTTGCTGTAGCCGGGTAATGTTGATCAGTGGGTGAGATTAAAATTTCCCCAATTCCTACGCCTTTCGCATTTACTACTCCATCAAAAAATATTTTCTAAGGAGGGATGTCTTAGATGTTACCTCCACCAAATTAACTTCTTCATCAGGGAAATAGGTATTCAAAGGTTGATATTCATCATCAACTGGATTCTCAGCTAGGTGATACGCAGCTTAAGCCTTCTTTGCAGTACGAGTGACATAGACTATGTTGAACTCGGCGAGCAGGATTTCCCATTTTGCCAATCGCCCTGTAGGTATTGGTTTTTGGAATATATACTTCAACAGGTCCAGCCTGGTCATGAGGTAGGTGGTGTGGGCTTGCAGGTAATGCCTTAGCTTCTGGGCCACCAAGGTCAAGGCACAGCAGGTTCTTTCTAGCAGCGTGTACTTGGCCTCGTAACTGGTAAACTTCTTCCTCAAGTAATAGATGGCTTGAACCTTCTTTCCAGTGACATCATGCTGCCCGAGAATGCAACCAAAAGAGTTCTCAAGGACCGTCAAATAAATAAATAATGGCCTTCCTGGTTCCGGCGGGACCAATACTGGTGGATCGGACAAATAATCTTTGATTCTGTCAAAAGTGTTTTTGACACTCATTGGTCCATTTAATTGATGAGTCCTTTTTTAATAGTCTGAATATGGGCTCACATGTAGAAGTCAGTTGGGCGATGAATCGAGTGATGAAATTCAGTCTTCCTAACAAGCTCATTACATCCTTCTTGGTTTTCGGGGGAGGTAGCTCTCAAATGGATTTTATCTTGGTTGTATCCAGCTCAATACCTCTTCGGCTGACAATGAACCCCAGAAGTTTGCCTGACGGGAACCCGAATGCACACATGGCTGGATTCAATTTCAAATCATACTTGCGAAGCCTTTCAAAGAACTTTCATAAGTCCGGTACATGATCACCCTGAGTCTTGGACTTGATAATCATGTCGTCCACATATAATTCTATCTCCTGATGCATCATGTCATGGAAGATGGTGGTCACATACCTCATATATGTTTCCACAACGTTCTTTAAACCAAAAGGCATAACCATGTAGCAATAAGTCCCCCAAGGTGTGGTAAAGGCAGTTTTCTCAGCATCTTCCTCATCCATCAACACTAGGTGGTATCCTGCGTAGCAATCCACAAAGGACTATATCTCATGTTTGGAACAGTTGTCAACAAGGATGTGGATGTTTGGAAGAGGGAAGTTGTCTTTGGGACTTGCCTTGTTCAAATCTCTGTAGTCTACACATACTCGGGTTTTCCCATATTTCTTCGGTACCAGGACCACATTGGCCAACCATGTGGTGTATCGAACCACTCGGATTACTCCCGCCTCCAACTGCTTTGTGATCTCCTCTTTGATCTTATCACTAATATCAGGTTTGAATTTTCTCTATTTTTGTTGGACTGGAGGGCATTTGAGGTTTGTGAGCAACTTATGAACCACCAAATCAACGCTCAACCCAGGCATATCATCGTAAGACCAAGGAAACACATCTTTGAATTCAAAAAGAAGTTGAATCAGTAAGTCCCGGATTTCTTTATTCACATGGATGCTTATTTTGGTTTCCCTGGTTTCACCGGGACCACCCAAATTAACTGGTTCGGTATCATTTAAATTCGTCTTAAGTTTATTTTCAAAATGTTCCAACTCTCAGTTGATTTCCCTAAAAGCCTCTTCTTCATAATACTCCGGTTCTTGGTTCATTATTTCACAAATAGGCGATATGTTCGGATCGGGGCATGAAGTCCACGAGCATGTCATATTATTTAGAGCCGCATTATTAGAACAGAAAGAAAAGATAAAAAATAGAAGAAAAATAGCAAGAATCAGAAAAAATAGAGGAGTGTTGACGATGAAATATTGATTTCATTTCTTTGAAATTGTAAGATAATAGGGTTTACCTTTGGAATTTAAAGGACAAAATACTTAAGGAAAAACACCCAAGTTACACACTGAAATAACTCGTGTTGCAAGAAAAGATGGTGAGGCAAGACTACCGGGACTCCCGCCTGACTGGGAAAGGCGTACCGTTCCAATTTTGCAATTTGGCATCCGATCCCATGTAAAGCACCTCAGCGGTGCTCGAGCCTTCTCCAAGCTGGACCATGTTGGCTTCATACAATAATTTCCTCATGGCCCCACATATCTCTTCAATTTTCTCAACTGTAAAGGTCTCATCTTCTTCTTCCTCACTGTGCTTTGGCTTCACAAATGTCTCGTACAAGTGGGGTAGAGGTTGAGCTAGATCCCATCCATGACGCTTTTTGCGGTTTGCCCAGGTTATATCTTCTGGTGTTGGGTGGAAGCCTAAACCGAAAAACTTTTCTGTAGTAGGCAAAGCAATAGGCTCAGTTATCTCTTGTAGAGAACTTCCGAGTCCCTTTCTAGGCTTAAATCCTTTACGTATCATTTCTCTTTCCACCATGATTGAGGCATTGGAGAGGAAAGGCAGGGGACATGGTTTGCTTTCTTCGCGTTGATAAGCTACCACGATTTCGAAAGCCTGATAAACTATATACTCACTTTCTTCTTTAGCCTCGATACAAGGGACGGAGGGATCGCGGTAGATTGACTGTTCATCTTCTCCATGGACCACGATTTCCTGGTTTTCATGTTCAAATTTAAATATTTGCTGCAGAGTAGAAGGAACAGCTCCTGCTGCGTGAATCCATGGTCTTCCTAGGAGGTAATTGTAGGATGTGTCCATGTCTAATACTTGAAATGTTACCTCAAAATCGACCGGACCAATGGTCAATACCAAATCAATTTCTCCTATCGTGTCTCTTTTATTTCCATCAAAAGCTCGGACAGACAGATTGTTGGGGTGCATCAACTCCGTCCCGATTTCCATTCTTTGTAATGTTGATAATGGACATATGTCTACCCCGGAGCCTCCATCTACCATTACTTTTTTGACGTAATAGCCTTCGCATTTGACGGTGAGATGCAGGGCTTTGTTGTGGGCGGCTCCCTGTGGAGGCAAATCGTTCTTGCTAAATGTAATATGATTAACAGCGAAGAATCTTTCCGCCATTTTCTCCAGTTGTTCCATGGAGGTTTGAACCGGCACGTAAGCCTCATTTAAAGTTTTGGCTAACACCTTCTAGTGTTCCGAAGAATCCATCAGCAATGATAGTAAAGAAACTTGCTCAGGAGACTTCTGAAGCTGGCCCACTACCTCATAGTTCGGCATTTTCATCTTTCGAAAGAAGGCCTCCGCCTCTTCAGCATTTACGGGATTCTTGGGTGGGAATCACCTTTTGGTAGAATTGTTCACCTCTTCTAGATCCGACTATTTCTTTGTGGGGTGGCTTTCTTGAGTTTCCCCAGTGATTTCTTTATCTTTGTATGTTACAATTGTTTCTTGATAGTTCCACGGGACTACAGAAGGGTCCGTCATTGGCCTCTAAAGCGCGCGACCAATTATCACGGGCTCATTCAGCCTTGCCGGTTTAATTGGTCCCCACACCACATAGGCTCCTTTAGGTATGTACATAGTCTTGTTCAACTCAAATCTTCTTAGGGGACTCAGAGTTAGCTATTTTTTGACGTCCTCGTGGGATGTAAAGGACAGTTTCTTTGACGAGTGTCGGCTCAGTTTTAGCCTCAACCTTCTTCTCGGCTTCGGACTTGTCTTCACTCATTTTCTTTTCTTCAACCTTTTTGGGGGGTGACCTATGGATTTCTATCTGTATCAGCAATGGCTATTGTGGCTTTCAAAGCAGGGTCTAATTCTTTGTCCTCGTAGATCACCCGATGACTAGCCCGTTGTTGTGAGCCAATAACGGGTTATTAGTCACATTCGAGACATCTTCATCTCTCAACACTACTTTTCTTTGTTCTATTAGATCCTCCGCAGCTCGCTTTAGATTCCAACAATTTTCGGTGTCATGCTCTTCGGCTCCTGAATGATAAGTGCAGCGTACACTCTGTTGGTAAGAAGGCGACTCAGGGTTTTATCTGTTCGGGGCCACAGGCTGCAAGAGACCCATCTGGACCAGTTTTGGGAATAAGCTGGAATAAGACTCCCCTATTGGTGTAAAGTTTTTCCTTCTGGGCGGCTCCCTGGGACGAAAATTGTATTGGGGAGGGCGGATATTATAGTGGTTTTAGGGAAGCTAATTTCTCGCGGCCTGGTTCCTGTTGACCTGCTGCTGTGGTCGAGCAAATGGCTGCGCATTCATAACTGCGTATGGTTGGGGAGCATAATGCATCTCTTGATGGAAATAATAGTTTTGGGAGGTTCTATCCGATAATATGGGCCTGTGAGCATGAGGTCTTCTCATACCGGAGGCTTCCATTGAAGCTTCCTTTTTCTTTTTGTTTCTTGCGACTCCTCCTGCCCTGCCTTGGATGGCCTGGGAGGTTGACCTTATGGCTGACTGACTCAGAATTCTTCCTGTTTTCAAACCATTTTCTACCATCTCGCTGATCTTGATTTCTTCCGCGAAAGCTTTGCCCATTGATGACATCATATTTTGAAAATAATCTGCTTCTTAAGCCTGGAGAAAGATAGTGAACATCTCTATCTCATCCATGGGCGGCTTTACTCTCGATTCCTGTTTGCGCCACTTGATAGTATATTCTCTAAAACTCTCTGAAGGCTTCTTCTTTAAGTTGGCCAAAGAACTCCTTTCTGGCGCAATTTCAATGTTATACTGGAATTGCCTTACGAAATCCTGGGCAAGATCGTCCGAGATATACCATCGTGTGACATCTTGGTCCATGTACCATTTAGAAACAATGCCTACTAGGCTCTCTCCGAAGTATGCCATTAACAGTTCTTCTTTTCCGCCTGCCCCACGCAATTGGTTATAGTACTTTTTCATATGAGCAATGGGGTCGCCATGACCATCATACTTTTCAAACTTCGGCATTTTAAATCCTAGGGGAATATGTACATGCGGGAACATGCACATATCTATGTAGAAAATGTTTTTTTGCCCACTCAAGGCATGCATGTTCTTCAAGCTCTGCTCCAGGCTTTCATCCTTCTTGCTATCTCGTCTTGCTCAGGCATTTTAGGAGTTTTATCCTGCATTGTTGTGAGTTTATATGCTGGTTGAGGATAATTGTATGTGGGGTACGAGGGAAGCTCAGTTTGGTAATTGAGAGTTTGAAATGTGAAAGCTGTCGGATCAAACATGGGTCTCGGCACTGTGGGCTGTGTGGTTGCTGCACATGGGGGAGTCGTAAGAATATTAGGAATTGAGCCAGAGGTGAACACTTGAGGGCGGGCTTCAGAAGGTGTTCCAACAAAGTTGGCTGGTATGGTAGGCTATCCCAAGAGGATGTTTGGGTGGCTAGTGGGGACAATGGAAGTACCCCCAGACCTTGGGAAGAGCTCAGGAAATCCAGGGATGGAACTCGGAGGCTCTTTTCCATTCGTCCATGCATCCCACATCTCCATGACTCTAAGTCATAGGATCATATTTTCTTTAGCTGCCGCTGATTCTGAGGCCGGGAAAACTGCAATCGGGCTATCCTCTGAGATGGGAACTGCTGGCTACGTCATTTCAGATGACATTTCTTTGCTGTCTTTCGATCTGGTAAAATATCGACGTGATGCCAGTTTATCACAAACCAACCACTGTTTCAAAAGCCTAAGACTTGAATTACAGCAAACAAACGATTAGTTTGAGATAGATAATAGACAGACAATCGCACGTTAGGTGTGATGCACGTATACAGTTAACAGGTGTCTATATGTTTGCAATGGTCGCATATGTCATCCTGGCGTTTATTCCAAATTTCCTATTGATTTCCACTCTTTGTTTTCTTTCTTTCCCTTTTCTTTTTTGTGGCTTGGCTTTCCCTTTTATTATGAATACGGTCGAATCCTATGAATATTGCCTACCTATCATGCCCCGCATGAATCATACCGAGCATAGTTCATGAAAAGTGAAATGAAAATAACAAGATATTTTTGGCATTTTCAATTCTTATAAAGACAAACTTTAGTTACAAAGACTAGCAGATTTAAAAAGGCAACTAACAGTCTCGGGCATAATAAGAACTACAGACTCGAAAAATAATAATGCGTAAAAGAAAATACAAACTCTAAGACAAACTGACAGACTCTTTTTTAGAAAATACAATTTTCAGAAATCATGAATACATTAATACTTCAACTGCTCCTGGAGCTCGCGGGGCATCATTCGGCCTCGCCGCAGGCTTGCGTGCTAAACTCCCTTGGAGGTGGTGGAGGTCCTCCATCACTTGCCGAACAAAGGTCATGGTGATGGCAAAGAATATGGATCTTGTCATATCCTCACAATGGTTGCACTTTGTGGTGATGTAGTCTGCGATTGTCCATAATCTTCCTCTAATAACACCTTTTTCTTGCAACAAACGCCCAATTTGCTCGACCCCTGCCTCTAGAGTTCGCTCGGCTACCTGAATTAGTTCCTGGAATTGTCATAAATCCATCCCCACCCTTACTATCGCTGCATAACAATGTTTTCTCTCAGCTTTGAGATCCCCGACTTGCTTGGCCACTCTGTTCTTAGCCATGCTGATCCTCCATTTTAACCGAGCAACCCAATCATCATGCTTTTCTTTAATTGCTCAATGATGCGGCCTCGTTCTTCCGCACTTTTAGCTAATTGTCTCTGAACCCTGGATAGCTCTCCTTTCGCCTTTTTCAAGTCAAACCCACACTCAGTCATTTTTCGCCTCAAATTGTCTATGAGTTTTTCATCCTTCGCGCTCCTGGGGGGATTTTCCGCGGATGATTTTATTTTCTGGATTTGGGCTTGCAACGTCTCGTTTTCTTTGGTTAATCTTCTCTTTTTTCCCTCGTCTGTTGCGTCTTGCAAACCATTTTCAAATTCAAGCTCTTTGACTTGCTTTTCCAGTCTTCCTATGGCGGCCCTGTATTCATTCTCCTTGGCTAGCCAACCGCATGGCGGCTAATATGCCCGTCCTTGGGAATCATTTGGAATCTACCTAATTGCCTTAGTACTTTGCATGGCACATAAGGTTGGATTCTTCGGAGACCCATTAGAAGAAAATGAGGCTCGGTGACTGGCATATACACAAGTTCATCCACGGGGAGCCACCCGAATGTCCACTCTATCTGATTTGCAGTGACACCCATTCTGTGACGCCCTCAAGTAGCCTAAACCCATCGACCCTGTTGTAGAATTATTCTATGCAGCTCTTTGTTAGTGACCCATAATTCATCAACCGGGGGCGGTGGCATAAATGCTCGATCATCCATATTTGCAACAACAGGTTACATCCTTCAAAGAAGTCTCCTCCCACTTTACAAGCGGTGAGAGCACGGAAGATCTCGGATAAGATCATAGGAGCGAGGGTGCTCTTGTCCTGAGTTAGTAAAGCACTGACGACCCCTGCAATGCGTATATCAATATTTCCATCCTTCCGCGGAAACACCACAAGACCCAAGAAGAAAACCATGAATGCAAAACATCGATGCTCCTCCCATTTGAGTTGGTTTCCTTTGCTACAAATATGGTTTTCCAGATTATTGAATCCCCTTATGTGCCCGTACCTCTAATGTATAAACTGCAGGGTACAGAAGCCGGCTGACAAGTCTGGGTTGTGAACCTTCCTACTAATTTTTAAGGAATCCAGGAACTTAAGCACGGCGAGGGCTCTTGGCGCAATCAGGTATTGGTGCCTCAGGGGAATCGTAGGGGTCCTAATATATCCAGTTATTTCCTCCAGTGTCGGTGTGAGTTCAAAATCTGAGAAATGGAATACATTGTGAGTCGAGTCCCAGAATGTGATCAATGCCTTTACGATATCTCCCCTCGGGTTAATTTTCAACAGCTCAGTAAGTCTTCCCAAATGCATGTTGACCCTTTTTTCCCCCGCTTCCCCTAGGTCATTCCACCACATGTGTAGCTCTAAAGGAATTTTGTTCACGAATGTTATCGGAAAATACTGATCCGTGCTCATTCTGCACATCTATTAGGGCAAATCAGTATCTCAAAATTTTGTTCTACTTGACCCCAAAAAACATTATAACTGACCTCTTTCTTTTATGAAATTTATTATCCAAAATCAGGGCCCAACTTTGTAAACACGACCTTTCAGCACTTCCAAAGGAATATTTTAAGGTTGTGCTCGCTGACCGGCCAAATAAGACTCAGAGGTGGCCATTTGTGCAAAGTCAGCCTTCCGCCGTCCCTTTCCGTAACATTCGGCTATTTCTGGCAGTAACGGCAACACCCGATTTATTTAAGAAAATAAGTAAAATTGGACACTTTTTTCCTTGTTTTGGTTATTTTTGCAAAAGGGAGGTTGGACCCAATAGTGGTTGCCTACGTATCTCGTACCTAACGAGAATCAAACCGGCGTAGTTCGGGCAAAACAATTTATCAAAACCAAAACATTATTGAAAAGCCCCTTCTATTTTTTTCTTTTCTTTTCTTTTTCAAAAATCCGGCAGCATTTCGGTGCTATTTGAGCATTGGTTTTACAAATGGTTAAGCTCAGGAGCTCTAGTACCTTTTATTCTCTCAAATTTCCTCTTTATTCACAAGCCGGTCAACATGCAAAACCGAAGAGATGAATGCGCAAGTAGCACGTAATATGCATAAGGATAGTCTTTGCATTTCGGGTCACCTGTCCTAGATGGACCCAATCCCTGTGTTGAGTCCCCTAAGTCAAATGCATGATGCAAATAAGCATTCATACCAGAGATCCGGCATGAGGCCATCCGGCTTAGTAACTTGTCCGGCCTCTTTCTTATTTCCGGGTATGACACTAATAGAATAGGGAGTCTCAACCAGTAAGCACATCCCCAGAGGTGAGAAGTGAAGGGTTTCTTCGCAGTTTATATGTACAGTTCAGGTAATATCAAAGCGGTAAAGCATTAGCACATTAGGATGAAACATGTAGGCAAATCAGAAGAAGCCAAATATAACAGTTATTCTAAGCTCGAATTCTTGAACCCTGAACCAGAGATTCTAGGTCCAATTTCCCCAGCAGAGTCGCCAGAGCAGTCACACCTCCTTTATACATGGCTAACCCCAAGGATAAAAATGCATAAGGAAATTTTTTCCAATTAAAGTGACATTATTCGAAATGGGATTATTTATTTACTAGATTCACCACTTGGGATAGGTTTGGCTTTTGGTGTCCCAAGTCACCAGTTTATTTTGAATCCCAAATCGAGGGAACTTTTCGACAGCCCAAATGGAGTTTGCGAACCAGAAATTCTAAGTAAGGAATTCTTTTGACCCGAGGGAAGGTGTTAGGCACCCCGGATCCCGTGGTTCTAGCACGGCCGCTTAAACTATTATAAATGGCTAAATTCTAACTTTACACATGTTCATCCTAAAAATGCAATTTTGATTACATACACCGCTTTTAATATTTTTTAAGGGAATTTGCGATGCCGCTAAAACTTGTCGCGAACCACGTCACATAAATGCGCACATAATTTTTGACATATTTCAACTTCATCGGGATTTGGATTTGAGTCACATAAATGCGCACCCCTAGTTGGGAAGATAAAATTATTAAAGACGCACCTAAAAGCGACTAACGTGTTATTATCTTTGCGGGAAGACGTGAAGTTCGCTAAACGGCATGTCCCGATCTCCAAGTATTTTGATATAAACATTTCACGAGGGCCACGCGCTCGCTTTTATTTTAAAGGCCAATATATAGAGTAAACAAGAATTTTCTATTGGGTTTGTCTCTAATAAGACCTAATTAATAATGCATCACTTGAAAGGTCCAAACCTATGATTCAATTTTAAATTATCCAAATCTCACTAACTCTGCTACATAAATAGAGCTTCTAGCGGGTTGGCCTCAAAGAAACCCATGGGAAAAGGCTACGCTTCAGTTCTATTCAGAACAATTCCTTCAAAATCTGGCCCTCAATCACAAGCCTAAATTTCATTTACACGAGGGTTGGACTATCCGGGCTCTTGATAGGCCTAGCAGTTGAATGCTAATTTTTAATACGTATTGCAACATGAGTTTGAAATATCAAACTATTTTAAAATATAAATACTCTACTTTGAATCCTATTTTTTAACAAACACATGATGAATAAATTAACGCAGTCAACTATTTTAAACTTACAGGAGATATCGATTTTAATCAGTGAAATGCCATGCTATTTTTTAACAAAGACATGATGAATAAATTAACGCAGTCAACTATTTAAAACTTACATGAGATACTGATTTTCATCAGTGAAATGCCATACTATTTCATACCAACATCTCATTCTAAATTCAATTTTCAAATGAATGTGATGGCAGAATTTGCATTAACTATATTACTGAATAACATGGCTGCTAATTACTTGTATAAGCCTAAAATAATAGTCCAAATGTCTAGTTATTACAAAGCAACTTTCTCAATTATGTTAAACATTAAAAGATAAATTAAAAAAAATAAGAATTCGTGGAGGAATAAGTAGCATTTATCTTCAAACTTAGTTTAAGCTTCATACATCACTGGATATCGAAAGTGTACCTGGAATTTGAGTAAAAAATGGAAATGAGAGCCAGCAAATTCAAACAGCAATATAGTAACAGGAATCAACAGCTCATGATCAATTGTAAACCCAGAAATAGTATCAGAAAGCCCAGGAAAGTTTTAACACAAACAGCATTAGTAAACCAACCCAAACAGCTTGAACAAAAAACAATCCAACTTGAGATCAAACCCAGAATAGTTTCTGAAAGTTCTAACACTTTAAACACACATATTTTAAGTTGGTTTTATCTTATATAACTAAAAGTTTAATTAGTAGCTGAGAATTGGGATTACTCTTGAAGAAAAAGGCCTAATGAAATAGTAAAAACCTTTGAAATTTCAGGATATTCAGGCCTGGAACTTTTGGAAGTTTTTAGGAAATGTTTCTAGGATTTTTAGAATAAAAGAAAACTTGGGATTTTCCTAGGGATTTCAGACTTGTGAATGAAGGCACTAACTTGCCAATTTATAACCCAAACTTAGGGCAACCCCTTTCTTTTGTGTTTACCCTTTAGTCCTTTTCTTATTTTTAGGATTATTCACTTAGTCGCTCATTTTCTGACTTGTGCGTCAAGTCTTAACATTATATTACCATTTTTCTATTTTTGAGCCTCCAACTAGAAGGTTCCAGGGGTTTACTGCAAGATTCTCATTATTCAAATACCTATACTACCCTTTTACTTATTCTGAATTACCAACCCCTCCCAAACCTTATACCTTTGTCAGAAAATAGCCATAGTCACTATGCAGATGGTGCCTCTGAACTATGACGCCTTTGAATAGGTTGGCGATCTTTTATCCCATGAGAAGGTGGAAATCTTTCAGCCAAATGAATGCAATTATGGCGATCTTTCAGCCAAAGCGAGAATTTAAATTGCAGGTGGCGATAGTTTAGCCGCTCGAAGAATAAGAAGTGGTGATATTTCAGCCATGCGGGAGATAATGCTTAGTCTCGGAAGGCAGATAGGTAGCCATATGCAAGATGGAGGTAGAGCTTAACCTCGAAAGGCAGAAAATAGCCTTATGCAATGCAGATACAGATAGACCTTAGTCTCGGAAGGTAGATAAGTAGCCATATGCAGAATGGAGGTAGGAACCAGAAACCCCAACTAACTAAACCAATTACCCAAGGCTGGAAATAGACTCTCACTAATATCCTAGGTTAACCTAAATTGGATAGAGGACCTGTAGCAACACAAATAGATCTGAAGTTAACAAATAAACAAATCAACAATCATTGATTGAGAACTAATAAAGGTTGAATCAGCAAAAGCATGAAATCCTCAGCACGCAAGTCAAACCAAACAAAATAGAGCTAGTCATAACCGGAATCAATTAAAGCCCTGAGTTTCTAAATTAACTAACTTGAAGAAGAATTAATCTAATACAGGGAAACCCTTGCTGATTTAGAACTAGAAACCTCAGAACATAAACTAAGCACAGAATCAAGAATTAAGTAGTCGAATTAATGCTATCTATTAATGGAACTCACAATCAACTAAATGAACAAATAAAAGAAAAACAAAGAAGGAAAAACTTGAACATTGAACCTAATGATTAATATGCAAGAGAGCAAACACCTCAATTGACTCATGCAAGCAGAAGAAATCATTAGAAAGAATTGACACAAGCAGAATCATCGAACAAAAATAAGAAAAATAAAATCAAATAAGAAGTGAAACTTACTGATTCTGGTCTTCGACTAGACTAACTTTGAACTTGATTTACATTTGATGTTGTATGTTTATTTTGTCCGACATAGACATGTAACATTATTTTAAAATCAAGTTCATACACTTGAAGCTCCCAAAACAGGTTGACCCTTCGAACCCCAGATCTAAAATTTAGGGGTTTTTATTAAGATTTGAAGATTTTAGGCTTGGGATTTGTAAGAGGGGGTTGAAAGGGTTGTGGGGTGTAAAATTGAGGTCGCTTGGTGGTGGCGCCGTCACAGAGCGGCGGAGACGGTGTCCACATTTTTGAAGATTCGAGAAGTTGGGCCAACATTCGAGAGATGATGGGCTCGAATTTGGGTAGATGAGGTCAAGGAGATCAATGGTGTTAATCTCAGATGGTTTGGAAAATCGCCACCGTGGGCGGCGATTTCCGGCCAGTGGCGAGGAGTGGAGGGGCAAAGGTACGAGGAGGAAGAACTTGGTCGCTAGGGTTTGTGACGATTCAAACAGTTTTATTTAACACACAAGATCGAACCAGGGCCATTGGATGATAATGGATGAACGGCTGAGATCATGGGCCCCAAAACGACGTTGTTTTGGGGAGTCTATGATGAGAGACCAGGTTGGGGATGGGTTTGGTCCGGTTTATGGATGATTTGGACGGGTGGGGAGGGTTTTGGTTTGGGCTACACTTAGCCTTGGCCCAATATCAGGCCAGCCTGATTTATACCTCTTCTCTTTAATTCTTTTTCATTTATCTTTTGTTTATTTATTGTTTCAAATTTAAAAATCAAACTAAAATTAAATCCGAAAATTTATTCAACCTACCAAATTAAATTATAATTAAACTACTATCACTTTAAAGGAAATTAAAATCAAACCAAACAAATCAAAGTTTCTTTGTGATTTTTATATTTTGTAAAAGCCTAATTACTAATTGGTCTAAAAAATAATGTAAAAATTACATCTCAAATGCTCATGCATTTTTTTGTATTTTTATGACTTATCATGCACGCACAAATAAAAATACACACAAAAATAGATAATTAAATCCTAAAAATCGAATAATAAAAGGAAAAGTCATAATTCTAAGAATTCTGTAGGAGTAATTTTAGTGAGGCAAAAATCACGTACTCACAGTCATAAGTTAGTTAAAGCAAGCGCAGAAAGTCTTATTTAGGGGAACAGGGTTCTAACAAGCAAAACAATCAGTCGGGTCATTACAATAGCTTCAAGAGGTACCCCATTATTCTTAGCTATTTCAACATTTTCCAAAAAGTAAATTAAATGACTGTGTGGATCTTCACTTGTGTCTCCAGTGAAGATGCAAGACTGTTGAATCGTTTGAATCAGGCCAGTCCTGATTTCAAAGTAGTTGTTTGCACTGAAGGTTCTCTGACACTAGATTCACAGTTGAAGAGGTCAGGTCTAGCATATTCCCTTGGGATTCTATTTGTTGGCCTTCGTGCTACTTCATCAAACTGATCCTCCACATAGTCTGGTGGTTGAATATCTTCTACTTCTTGATTTTCTATACCTTCACAAGCTATGCTTTGGGAAGATAATAATTGTCCTTTCATGCGCAATCGAAGAGATCTTTCAATTTCAGGATTGTAATTGACCAACTCTTTTATATAAGAGCGGGTCATAAACTACTCAAAATTCTAAAAAAATATAAACTGAACTTAACTCCTAAAGTGGTAGTAGTAGTACTTAGAAGGAAATAATTAAAAGAAAGTGATGAATAACAAGTACAACAAAGATTACAAAGATGACAAATATAATAAGCGATATAATTATATTAGTACTAATAAGCAATAGATATTATGGGAAAAAATGGTAAATGAAATCAGTTAATAGTAACAGTAACTAATCATGAAAAATAATAATATAATATTAATATAGAATATACTTACAAATAGTTCTAATATTAATAATAGTTACTGCTATGCTATAATGATGACAAGAAGGATAAATGATAACAACACTTCTATAAGATGTTAGTATTTGTAATAGTTGTAATATTTAGTATATACTGATAACAAAGATAATAATATTAATAGTAAGTTCGTAAATTAGTAACAAAATATTTAGTCTAAAGTAGATTTGAGTTAATCTCTGGCAACGGCGTCAAAAATTTGACGAGACCAATGTGCATAGGATTTTTTTATTCATACTCAGTCAAATTCTAGTATAGTTTATTATATCGTCCAACATAGGTTAGTTATTCTAGGCTACAGACTTTTAATATTTTTACTACTATATCAGAAAACCAAATTGATGAAAGGTGGGTTTTAAAACTTATCGATTAATTAAAGCAAAACAAATAATTTCCAAAAGATTTATAATTTAAAAAGAGATGGAAATCATTAAATTCACTTGATAATATTATTACAATAAAATCTCAATTTCTACATGTATTTCTTAAAGAATAATTGCTTATTTCTTACACAATTATATTTGCTCACTAAGAAAAAGTCAATTAATAGCACTCCATGAGGTTATGTAATTAATTGAGTTAAACTAGTGACGATCAAACCGAAATATTTTCTTACTTGAATTATGCTAAAAGGTAGTAAAATACTTCGTGAGAATATTTTTACTAAAATTTAGTAATCTTGCCTATAACAATTCCTCTGTGAGAATTAAAACTGAGACAAACAAGATTACAGATTTGAGATAAGAGTTCTACAAAAAATTATTCTCACTCTACTAGTTTATTCATTGGTTATTATATATTAATTTTGTTCCATAAGAATTACAAAATTAATATAAAAATAACTTAAATAAAATATATAGAAGTGATAATAATGACTAATTAAAAATCACTATTTCAGCACAATATGAATTATACAATGAAATTTTCAAGCAGGGATGTATTAAAACTGAATTAATATTATAAAGATATTCATCAAGCTTCATCAACTATCCCAACAAAAGAAATTACTCTATTATGGAGTATGTAAATCTTACAACAAATTCTAAAATACTATCAATACTCTTAGAAAATTCAAAAACTAAGAAGAAAAAAAATAGTTAAAGAAAGAAGTCAAGACCAAAGTTTATAGAAAAGTAGTTCTCTCTTTCTTCTTTTACTTTTCGATGCCAAATTGCATTCTATTTATAAACAAATCTTACAAGCATTAAATGATTAGACGTGTCCATGGAATGAGTTTGGATGTGTTAGAGGAGTGAACTTTGATGTGTCCGAGAAGTGAGTTTGGACACGTTTGAAGAATGAGCTTGGACAAGTCCAAGCTTCAATTATAAACTTCTGTTTCCCATTTCAATTCTTGTTCTTTTCATAACAGACTTTCACCGAGCATTTTGTCTTCTCCTTCTGTTATTTATAATATTTCTTTTTCTGCAAAAATAGTTAGAAAGAGGCAAAATACGAAATATAATCTAAGTATATTATTTAAAATAGAATATTAATAATATATAATAAGTAAATATTTTATATTCATTAGGAGGCCGTAGCGACCATTCTGACATACGGTTAATGTCGTTCTGTTATGTCGCAGGATTGCAAGATCTCTTCTAGAGTTCTTTCTTCGATCTTTCCTAGATTTGACATGTACCGAGGTCAGTCAATGAGCTGGTCCATTGAGGTCATTCTCATCTGCTCAGACCTCGGTACAATAAGCATTGTGTATTTCGTCCCAAGTGGTTGGGGGATACTTCATCAGCCGATTCAATAGAATCCTAGTTGCTCTTGAACCATCCCTGCTCTACCTGTTCTGAAAGGCTGAGACCTCCATTCCTTTGGATACGATCGGCAAAGTTATCCTTACTCGATTGAACAGGGCGAGGAAGTCCCTTAGCACCTTCCGTAGGGCTTGTTTAATGGCAAATATGTCGTTCACTCTCACCTAGGCCTTTTTGGCTCCGGCATGGTTCGTTACGAACTAGTCGGCCATCTCTTTGAAAGTTTCCATGGAGCGTACAGGTAGTTGTGAATACCATGTTAATGCTCCTCCAGTGAGGGTTTCGCGAGGTCATTGCCTTTTATGGCGGTAACATAGTGAGTCACATGATCTTCAGGATTGGTTGTGTCGTCATATATCCTGAGGTAGGGCGGCATTTTGAAGGTTTTTGGTATGGTATGGGGAGCTGCATCATCATTATACGACTGCTCTATGAACTAGTCGGCGTCCCTTTTAGGTAGCAACTTAGGAGCGCCTGGTATTTTATCAACCCGTTCATGATGTTCTTTCATCTGATCTCGAATCGCCTTGTTTTCATTCCTTTTTAGGATAGCTGTAAGGGCCTGCATTATCAACGATATTATGAGTTATACCTGTCGTTGGAAGGAGTGTTTGATTGCACCGCTCGTCCATTTGTTGTATTTTGACAGTCTTTGCAGTTTCCACAGTTGAGCCTGGGGTGGGTTTGTTGAGGATGTTTGTCAGTGTGTCAGTCAATCCTGCCTCAGGGAGCTTTTTGACAGTTGGGGGTGCCCCTTCCTCCGCAGACGTAGAGGCTCCTTTAGCATGAGGTTTTGTTATGCTCCAGTGTGGGGTGGTGACCTGTTATACTCGGTGTTGTATCCTCACCCGATGTGTTCCACAGCTCTCGTTGATGGTAGTTACAAGGTTGGTCGGGAAGTCACTTGTTATCCTCACCCTTTCTTCTTCCCGCTAACGTACAATGTACGTTTCCGTCGGAGATTCTAACATTCTTTCCCACCGACAATGGCGTATTCCGGTCAATAGGAAGGGTACAACTTGGAGTACAGATATAAGGTTGATGACTCATGGTATAATGTACGACTCGTGCTAAAAAGCCAAAGGTTGACGGTGAAGTACGAGGGATATCCGGAGAATTCGACACGATTTTCGACACCGGAGACTTGATGTCGAAGGAGGAAGTCGATGAATTTGTTGAAAGGCTCCGGTGTGTGTCGCTGCAGCTGCAGGATAGCGAATGTTGTACTCTCAAGGAAAGTATGATTATCTCTGTTGCCTGTAATGCTTTCGGTGAGGATGATATGCTGCTATACGACGCTGTTATTGAAGCAGTGAGTTGTGCATCTCAGTACTTGCTTATTTCCTCGGTATTTCCTCTGTTTTATGTTGGTACTCCTTCTGTTTCATATTAAATGAGTATTTTCCTTTTTAGTTTGTTCCTAAACAAATGTCACATTTCTAAATTTGGAAGTAATTCAACTTTAAACTCTTTCATTTTACTCATTTACCTTTAATAAAAAGTTTTTATAGCAACACAAATATCATGGCTCCACAAACTAAATTTCAAAAATTTTCTTTTTTTTTTCTTAAACTCTTTGCCGAGTCAAACTACCTCATATAATATGAAATGGGGGAAGTATAAGATAAGTTCATAGCTCCTGTGCGCTAAATTGATGGTGAAAATCCATTTTTGAGCTTTTTTTCCGTGAAAAGTTTGCTTACTTTTCTGTACAACTGGGTTATATCTATTTGTATGTGAAAATATGCATTACTTTACGCTTGAGTCCAATAAAATTTTCTTTTGCTTAAAATGAAATTCAAAATCTGTTAGCAAAAGCCTTGCTATTACTTCACGTAATGTACTTTTACCCGACGCTGTTCAGCATTTCAGAGATTTATAATGGTATTTTTCTATTTTGTATAAATAATGACCCGAGATGAGTTTATATGGAATAACATGGCCAGTGAGGATTAGCCGACTTCAACTTGTTTAAGATTGAGACTTAGTTGTTGTACTGCTTTCAGGAGATTATGTAAATATTCTTCGATTCTAGTACTATAGAACTTTATCTATATCCCCATCTCATGCTTATTGAAAACTTGGAAAGAAACTTATTGCCAGGGATTTTATACATGAAAATACTTCTGTTTCATCAGAAGTATACATTATGCGAGAAGTATTATTATGGTAGATTGTGAAGCGAGGCGAAGCTGATACACCTGCTATCCGGCCCACTTATAGCTGACTATAATAAATGCTAACATGTCTAGGAGCTATAGGTTCAGGTTATTATATTGTCCCGGTTCACAATACTGATTCCATGAAGCAGTTAAGCAAGTTTTGGCACTATTTGCTTTTCTTTATTTCTCAGTCTCTAAAATTAGTTTACTCCAATCCCCTGACATCTATGTAGTAACGAAGCATTACGCCGTGTATCAGTGCCACTTTCGTTTCTGATGCTTTTATAAGTTCCTAACGATTAAGGTATTCAAGATCGCCAAGTAATCATCTCCAAATTTGTGCGAGAACTGTAGACCCTGTTGCTATTAATTCATATAATCAAGATTTTCATGCTCGTGCACCCATCTTCCAAACTGTTAGAGAGTCACGTGTTTCTCGCTTGCCTTTCACAGGCCATTTGTTACAACTGAAAGAGATTCAAGGCATGATGACATGATTAATGAAGATAGATTAGAATTACGTATTATAATTGCTTATTACACTTTAATTTAATTCACTTTAATTGAGTTTGAGCTTTATCGCTAGTGTTTTATACTAATGGTGTGTTTTATGCGTTGTAGGAGTGATTCCGAGCTAGTTATGAAATGAATTCACGTAATTTAGAACTTTGAAGTCTGAGTAAAAGCTCAAGGAATTAAGCCGGGATCGTGTTTAGGGGTCAACTGATGATAGTTAGAGCGGACGAAAAATCGAGTAGGCATATTGCACACTGTCTAGTAAAATGGATATAACCTTTAGCACAGAACTCTATTTAGGTTCCACAATATATTTTTGGAAAGTTAACTCAAAGGGGTACAACTTTCATGTTTTACGTTTTTTCAAATTCTAAGCGGAACAAGGTGAAAAGTGCGCGTTAATAGCGTGATCGCGCTCAGGCTGCGCTCGTCGGGCAAAATGCTGGGCAATATGCGCGGCCACTAAAGCGGTCACGAGCGTGGCCGCGCTAGTCAAACCCAGGAAAAGTATCTTTTTTCACATTGGAGAAGGTATAATTGTTTGGGCTCAAGCCTACTTAGTATATATACATAAAAAACGATATTTTGAGGGGGTTGGACATACTTTTGACACAGATTCAGCTTAAGGAGGCAGAGGCACAATAGGAGCAAGGCGGAAAATTCTTCTACGAGTTTTTCGTTCCTCTTCCTATTTTTTATTGTTGGTTATGAATTGTAGTATTGTAGTTTTACATACTATTATGAATAGCTAATTTGTTATCTAGAGTTTTGATAGAACCTTTTGTAGGATAAATTCTTGTTATGTCTTCATATAATTGAGTCATAGCTTCTCTCTATTTGTTCAACTACGTTTACATTGTGGTTGGTTGAATAGCTCTCAATTGATTGTGCCTATTCAGTGTGTTTTACTCGGGAGAGAGTGCATATTTAGGTAGTTGTTGAACAACATCACTCCCGACGTATGTGAGGAATCAATAACCAAGGGTTTAAAGGTGAGATTAAGGATAACGAAACCTTGGGTGCAATCTAAGTGAGCTGTAATTAAAGCCAACTAGCGTAAATCAGGAGAATATGTCTAGTAAATTGTCGTAGTTACTCGGGAGAGAATTACAACACGCAAAGCGCTCATCATCGGTAGAGAATACTTAGGCAAAATTATAGAAGACATAGCGGGAAGGATTCCAACAATTGAGAAAATCATAACGCTAGACCTCCCTAATCTTTTCTCCAACCTGTAGTATCAGAAGTGTTAATTTATTATTTTAATTTGTTAGTTAATTAGTTAAACATAAGAATCTTTGTATTTATAAGTTAGGAATTGTTCAAACTTGTCTTCTTAACGATAGTGAACAATTGTAGCTAAGTCTTAATTCTTTGTGGGATTCGACGCCGTACTTATAAACCGGAATATATTTGTAACGACCGCTTAGTTATTTTTATAAGGCATAATTGGGTGTGATCAATTAACATGTGGTCCGGGAGCTTGGGCTACGGACCTCAGGTAAGACTTTACACAACTTTATAGGTTACATTCAATCAGGTTGCAAGGCAACAAAGGATCCACCTTTCCTGGATGTGCAGCATTTCATAAATGAGTTGAGAAACATTCAAAAATTAAAAACGGTTTAAAAGATGTCCTATAGGAGAAAATTGCCTACCTGGATAAAGTAGAAAAATTGCCTACCTGCTACTTGTCAAAAAAGAACCTGGATCCTCCATTTGTCACTTGTCAAACTCAATTACACTAAACAAGCAGGATAATATAAAGGTAAGAATGTAGAAATATAGGTCATGATTGTCAGGAAGTTATGCTATTCAGGCGTATTAGGTAAAAGGTTCAGTATCGGAACCAAACTTTTCCTCATGAGTAGTGGTTGGGATGAAATGAAGAAGCGCAAAGTCATACTGGCCCGGACCTTGTTGGAGTAATCGCCAACTCCTAAATCAAACTCAAGCACAGATAAACTTAAATATATTGGTCCATGCACATTCATACCTGCAGTATAGATTAACTTTTGAAATTTCAACTTGGACAAGTCATATGCTTTTGATTTCTCGTGGTGAATAGATGTTCTATAGCAGTTCTTCCAGGATGATTTCCCCAACCTCACCTTAGTTCTCTGTCTTTATGTAGGATACGCGTATAGGAACAAGTTGGGACAAAGATCTGATGGTGGTACATTCAGGAACAAATGCATACAAAAGAGCAAAGCAGTTAAAAGATTTTTTTCTAGAGTTCACTAGTCATCTAAAGCAACTCTGTAAGAAGTTCTCTATGGAAGAGATGATGATTTTGCAGACACATCAACAGTTCAACCAGTCTTTTATTCATAGAGGTGTTAGCACTAGTATGTAGTGGTACATTGCTCGTGTATACTTGGCCATTGCAACACGTACGTTCTTGACAGAGAAGCTGATTTCTATAACATTTGAAATATTAGGCTTTTCTGAATTTTATATTTGTCAAAGTTGGAGTTCACTTTCACCCCGTAGAGGTGGACACAGAATTTGAAGGTTGCTGGCGCAAGTCTACGTTCAACCAAAATCTACTTTGTGTTTCAGTTGTCACGGTTAATATATCACTATTTTTAAAGTCATATATATGTGAAATTTTTTATGAACTCTTCGAGTGCCTATGACCTCTCTAATTACTAATAGGTCCGTCTCAGCTTAAAAAGTGATTTGGTAAAGTCTTGTTCACTGAGCCTCTAAGCTTTAACATTTGATTGCATGTAGTTCTGACCTTTGCCACAAATCAACAACAACAACCCAGTATAATCTCACTTAGTGGGGTCTAGGAGGGTAGTGTGTACGCAGACCTTACCTCTTGGGTAGAGAGGCTGTTTCCAAATAGATTCTCGGCATACTTCCCTCCAAGAACTTCCCACCTTGCTCTTGGGGAGACGCAAATTAGTTTTATCATACTTGCAAAATATAATCTCACGACAAGTTGATTTAATTGAATCAATTTTAGTACATCTATTTGCCCATCTTTACGATGACATTGGATGTGATGTAACTAGCATCTTGCATTCCCGGGGGTTAAGTGTACCTCTAGCCACTTTTTAGGGTTGTTTTTCAAAACTAAGCCATTTCTCAATAAGTAACATAAAAGTTGGATTAACATTTAGCATTTGAATTTGATTTCCAATTTATTTTGGGAAACTAATATTGGAAAGTAATGATTGGGAAATGGTAATTACAGGTTAATATTTCAAAAGATTCTTTCTGGAAACATTTGTATTAGTTTTGTGAAAACCTTATATAGATCTTTTTCTTTTGTTTCGAAATTCTTTTTTCTTTTCGAAAACCAAATTTATGCTTTGAACTGGATCATTTTGAGTGAGAAAAACTTCTGCAAAACACAAAATCTAGATAGCTGGAATTAAAGAGATGTAAGTTTGTGTTGTGGATTTCGACTTACAGAAAATACAACATAAACCAAATTAGTATTCTGTAAAAAGTAACACGCAAATATTAAATGAAAGATGGAGAAACATATACTCCCTGTGTTTTAATTTAAATAACATATTTTCTTTATTAGCACGTTCCAGAATATTAAATAATATATTTATATATTTGGAAATAATCTAACTTTAAACTATTCATTTTATGTTATGAAATAATATAAAAGACAAGAACAATAACTCAAGAACAAGAGCAAATAGAGAGAAGAGTAGAGAGAGTTCTTCTTATTGATACTTAGAGAATGTTAGGAGTGATTTACAATGGTAGAGGGCACCTCTATTTATAGGGAGGAGGATGATTTATCTACCAAGAATACAACTCTAGAATCTCTCTAATTAAAGACATTCACCTTAAATAGAAGTGTATTTATAACACTCCCCCTTGAATGTCTATTCAATGATGTGCCTCGTTAAAACCTTAAAACAAAACCCAATGGGAAAAATTAAAGTAAGGAAAAAGAGTACACATGTTTGAATATGCGCCTATTGGTTGCCTCGTTAAAAACCTCGCAAGGAAAACCCGGTGGGACAAAACCTTGTAAGGGAAAAAGAGTGCAACGCGCATTAACTCCCCCTGATAAGAACATCAATTTATGTCCTTACGTCTTCGCATCCCGATCTTGTGAATTAGCTTCTTGAAGGTTGACTTTGGTAGAGATTTTGTAAACAAATCAGCCATATTGTCGCTTGAACGAATCTGTTGAACATTGATATCACCATTCTTTTGAAGATCATGTGTGAAGAATAACTTTGGTGAAATATGCTTCGTTCTATCACCTTTTATGAATCCTCCCTTCAATTGAGCTATACATGCTGCATTGTCTTCAGACAAAGTTGTGGGTAGTTTATCACACTTCAAACCACATTTGTCTTGGATATGATGTATTATCGACCTTAACCACACACACTCCCGACTTGCTTCATGAATAGCAATTATCTCGGCATGATTAGATGAAGTAGCCACAATTGATTGCTTAGTCGAACGCCAAGATATGGCGGTTTCTCCACAGGTAAACACATAACCCGTTTGAGATCGAGCCTTGTGTGGGTCGGACAAATATCCAGCATCAGCATAACCAACAAGATCCGGGCTGCAATTCTTGCCATAAAATAAGCCCATATCGGTAGTTCCCTTTAGGTACCGCAATATGTGTTTGATCCCATTCCAATGTCTCCTCGTAGGAGCCGAGCTAAATCTTACTAAGACATTAAGTGAAAAGGATATGTCAGGTCTTGTAGTATTTGCAAGATACATTAGTGCGCCAATTGCGCTAAGATATGGTACTTCAGGACCAAGTAGCTCTTCATTCCTTTCTTGTGGTCGGAATGGATCTTTGTTCACATCAAGTGATCGAACAACCATCGGTGTACTTAAAGGATGTGCTTCATCCATGTAAAACCGTTTCAGTACCTTTTCTGTATAGGTAGATTGATGAACAAAAATTCCGTTTGCCAAATATTCAATTTGCAAACCAAGACATAGTTTAGTCTTTCCGAGATCTTTCATCTCGAATTCATCCTTTAGATAATCAATTGCCTTTTGGAGTTCTATAGGGGTTCCAATAAGGTTTATGTCATCAACATATACGGCAAGTACAACAAATTCCGATGTTGTTTTCTTTATAAAAACACACGGGCAAATGGCGTCATTTATATAGCCTTCTTTTAACAAGTACTCACTAAGACGATTATACCACATTCGTCCAGATTGCTTTAGACCATACAAGGATCTTTGCAATTTAATTGAGAGCATTTCCCGAGATTTTGAGTTGTGCGCGTTTGGCACCTTGAGTCCATCGGGAATTTTCATGTATATCTCATTATCAAGTGAGCCATAAAGATAGGCAGTAACTACATCCATTAAGTGCATGTCAAGCTTTTCATGGACAGCAAAACTTATGAGATAACGAAAGGTTATCGCATCCATTACAGGCGAATATGTCTCTTCATAATCGACACCAGGCCTTTGAGAAAAACCTTGTGCAACAAGGCGTGCCTTATATCTTTGTACCTCGTTTTTCTCATTTCTTTTGCGTACAAAGACCCATTTATAGCCGACAGGCTTAACACCATTAGGTGTTTCAACTATAGGGCCAAAAACTTCACGTTTTGCCAGCGAATTCAATTCTGATTGAATTGCTTCTTGCCACTTTGGCCAATCCTTTCTTTTTCGACATTCTTCAACAGATTGAGGTTCGAGATCCTCACATTCTTGCATAATGCTAGATGCTACATTATAAGCAAAGGTATTATCCACCACAATATCCACTCGATTAATATTTGCCTCAATATTAATTGGATTTAGGGATAGTTCCGTATTTTCCAGAGTCTCGGGCTCAATGTATTCTTCATGAATCTCAGAATTTGTTAAATCGTGAGATTCTTTCGTGGTGTCATTTTGATCATTCTTTTTCCTCTTTCTAGGATTTCGATCTTTGGAACCTAATGGTCTGCCACGCTTCAGGCGTGCATTCGACTCATTGGTTATGACACTAGATGATTGTCCAACAGGGACATCAATACGGATTGGAACATTTTCCGCGGGAATGTGGGATTTCGTTATCCTTTTCAAGTCCGTAAATGCGTCAGGCATTTGATTTGCTATTCTTTGCAAATGGATAATCTTTTGTACCTCTCTTTCACAAATAGAGGTATGTGGATCAAGATGAGATAATGATGCATTTTTCCACAAAATTTCCCGTTTGGTTTCACCAACTTCTCCCCCTAATTTTGGGAAAAGTGTCTCATCAAATCGACAGTCTGCAAATCGTGCAGTAAACAAGTCACCTGTCAATGTTTCGAGGTAGCGAATGATGGAGGGCGATTCAAACCCAACATATATTTCTAACCTTCTTTGCGGACCCATTTTGGTGCGGGATGGCGGTGCTATAGGCACATACTGCGCATCCAAAAATCCTTAAATGGGATATATTGGGTTCATGACCCAAAACCAATTGCAACGGGGAATACTTGTGGTAATTCGTCGGTCTGAGACGAATTAGCATTGCTGCATGCAAGATGGCGTGACCCCATACCGAAGTGGGCAGCCTCGTTCTCATAAGTAATGGCCTTGCAATCAACTGCAGGCGTTTAATTAACGATTCTGCAAGACCGTTTTGAGTGTGAACATGAGCTACAGAATGTTCAACTTTTATCCCGATTGATAAGCAATAATCATTAAATGCTTGGGATGTAAACTCAGCAGCATTATCCAATCTAATGGACTTGATTGGATTATCTAGAAATTGTGCTCGTAGTCGAATTATTTGTGCCATTTATTTCGCAAATGCAAGGTTGCGTGATGACAACAGGCACACATGAGACCATCTACAGGATGCGTCTATCAAGACCATGAAATACCTAAACGACCCACTAGGTGGGTGAATAGGTCCACAAATGTCCCCTTGTATACGTTCCAGAAACGTGGGTGACTCAGTCCCAACCTTTGTTGGTGATGGCCTGATAATCAACTTGCCTTGATAACACGAAGTGCAAGGATATTCATTATTCGAAAGAATTTTGAAATTCTTTAACGGATGCCCATATGAGCTTTCTATAATCCGTCTCATCATGACCGATCCTGGGTGTCCCAATCGATCATGCCAAAGTACAAAGGTATTGGAATCAGTAACCCTTTGGTTTACTGTTGAATGTGCCTCAATTGCACTAATTCTTGTCCAATACAGGCCACAAGATAAAGACGGGAATTTCTCAATAACCCTCTTTTGGCCGGAGACATTCTTTGTGATGACGAGATATTCAATATTATCTTCATCCATTGTCTCAATATGATAGCCATTCCGGCTACATCTTTAAAACTCAACAAGTTTCTTTTAGACTTGGAGGAGAACATTGCATTCTCTATGATTAACGTCGTGCCCTTGGGCAGAGTTACAATTGCTCTTCCGGAGCCTTCAATCAATTTACTACTTCCAGAGATTGTAGTAACGTTTGCCTTACACATATTTAGTTAGGAGAAATACTTCCTTTCTTTGAGTATTGTATGTGTAGTACATGAATCAATTAGGCAAATACTTTTACAGTTGGATGTTGATCCAAGTTCGCTTTGTGAGATATCCATATTTGCTATCCCATAGTTTGACATACAAAAGAGATACAAGAACATAAGAATAAACAAGTTCAATTCTTTTGTGTCATATAATATTTTCAAAATCTGCTGCTAACAGTTGACTAACAAAATCAGATATGTTATCCATTACTTTGCAGTTTGAAAATTTCAGTTTAAACGTTTTCTTCAAACAATCGATTGTTACTTACAAACAATCGATTGTTGAACATTGATAATCGATTGTTAAACACACACAATCGATTATTTGCTATTTTGAAAAAATTTCAGATCACTATCTTAAGACAATCGATTGTTATGTATAGACAATCGATTGTTGGCTATTTTTGAAAAATTCCAGACCTCACTGTTTCAAGACAATCGATTGTTATGCATGGACAATCGATTGTTGGCTATTTTGAAAAGTTCCAGATTACACTGTCTTAATGACAATCGATTGTTAGACAAAGACAATCGATTGTGGATGATTTTTGAAAAATTCCAGATTACACTGTCTTAATGACAATCGATTGTTAGTCAACGACAATCGATTGTTGATCAATTGTTTTTCAGGCTAGTTGATTACCCCCACTGGAAAATAAAAGTTTTATTGATATTTGAGCATATTGAAGATATTCTAAAGAACTACTGCTAACATTGCTTTATGAACTAACTAATACGAGCTAATACTAATGACTATTAGTTTATTCACTAACTAATACAAATAAGTAGAACAAAATCAAATAACTCCATCTTCTTTCATCACGGACCCATCGCCGATTAGGTGGTCTATTTTCCCATCGGGTTGCTCAAAGAAGTCTGCCACATCCAGGTGGGTGATGTCCTCATTGTCGTCATAGACAAAATTTGTTTCAGGGCCTTTTCTCTTTCGAGATGCTTGATAAAGGTCAACCAAGTGTCTTGGTATACGGCAAGTCTTTGACCAGTGCCCTTTCCCACCGCAACGATAACATATAGTTTCTGAACCATTTTCCTTAGGATCTTCATGACCCCGTTTCTGCTTTCGGCGGTTATCTCTCTTTGGGGGGTGACGGACTTCTTTGGAATTTCTTCCTTGTCTACGTCCCTGGCTATGACCCCGTTTACGACCATGACCATGGTCCTTTTCATGTTTGGCATAATGAGAGTGCACCTTATCTGCTTCAGGCAGTGGTGTAGACCCAGTGGGTCGATTTTCATGATTTCTCATGAGCAGGTCATTATTTCGCTCAGCCACTAGTAGAAGAGAAATCAGTTCAGAGTACTTTGTAAAGCCTTTCTCTCTGTACTGTTGTTGCAGTACTATATTGGAGGCATGAAACGTTGTAAACGTTTTCTCAAGCATATCATAATCGGAGATATTATCCCCGCATAGCTTCAATTTGGAAGTAATACATAGCAGAATTATATTCAGAAACGGACTTAAAGTCCTGGAGCCTCAGATGAGCCCAATCATATCGTGCTTGTGGCAGAGTGACCAACTTCAGGTTGTCATATCTCTCCTTTAAGCCGTTCCACAAGATGAGTGGATCCTTGACGGTGAGATATTCAATCTTCAAACCTTCATCAAGGTGATGGCGCAAGAAAATCAAGGCCTTCGCACATTCTTGGGTGGATGCTTTTTCTCTATCTTTGATGGTGTCTCCGAGACCCATAGCATCTAAGTGGATTTCAGCATCCAACACCCATGTCATATAGTTCTTGCCCGAAATTTCAAGGGCAACGAACTTTCTTTTCGTAATGTCAGACATAATCGAAAATTAAATTAGGAAGAGGGAAATACCTTAGATTTCTCGAGAATGGTTCTTGAGACGGTAGAGTCTCGTGCTGATAACGTGTTATGAAATAATATAAAAGACAAGAACAATAACTCAAGAACAAGAGCAAATAGAGAGAAGAGTAGAGAGAGTTCTTCTTATTGATACTTAGAGAATGTTAGGAGTGATTTACAATGGTAGATGGCACCTCTATTTATAGGGAGGAGGATGATTTATCTACCAAGAATAGAACTCTAGAATCTCTCTAATTAAAGACATTCACCTTAAATAGAAGTGTATTTATAACATTTTATCCATTTTACTCATAATGAGAATTTTTTATAGTCACACAAATATTATGCTCCCACAAAACTTTTGGCCCTTAAACTTTTCGTACCATATATTTTAAAAGTCTTTTTTTTCCTTAAATTTTGTGCCAAGTTAAACTACCTCATCTAAATTATAGTGACGGAATAGCATTTTTGGAATTTCATTTATTTGTAAATTATAATTTCAATTTTGTGATATATGACTAAGCACATTAACCTTCAATCTATTGAAAATTTTGCTTTTTGGTCCATTCATGAAAGAATCTATTATATTTATAGCATGTTTGACCAAGCTAAAAAATCAGCTTATTTTGAGAAGTGATTTTTTAGAAAAATATTTTTGGTGAAAAGCATTTTAAATCAACAATGTCACTACCCATTTCTAAAATAGATCGTAATGGCGCCCAACACCATTATCAGACAGGCCAGTGCAGAAATATTATTAAGTTCTCATTTTTACTTTTACCAAAATAGGTGCAGCAATTTTTTAAGTTAAAAACAAACCAGGAATGAATAATATGCCAAAAATAGTTATACAACTCCCAAAATAATAGTCTACTAACATGTGTGCCAAGACCTGGTGTCAAAAGTAATGGGCGACTAGTAGAATATACAAAAGAGTAAAATTATCCTACTGTCCGAGATAGAATAGACAGTAAAAGTAAAGAAAGACTCCGTCAAGTGGTTGAACGGCACAGGAAGGGAGCAGTTCACCGTGAAAGTCTCAAACTATGAATCAGGGACACGCACCAGACTGATAGCAAAATACACCTGCCTCAGATCTTGTACAATTAAGTACAGAAGTGTAGTATGAGTACATAAACAATATGTACCCAGTAAGTATCCCGTCTACTCTCTAAAAAATAGAGACGAGAGGTCAACTTGACATTTACTAGGGTCAAATAATATGATAAAGTGTTTCACTAGGCATGATAGTCACAAATAATCAATAGGGTGTAGCAAGAGGTAATAAGTCATGTTCTTAACAGTTTTACAGTTAACCGTACACATTTCAAGTATTTAGCAGAACTAGTCATGGATAAGATTTCACACACACACACACACACACACACACACATATATATATATATATATATATATATATATATATCATGCGCATATTATGCGAGGTAAACGGCCCGATCCAACAGAAAATAAACGGTGCACTGGCAGAGGGTTGAATGGCTCGAACCATAGATGCATCTATTTCTACCGAGGTGATTGGCTTGATCCACAAATGTCAATTAATATCAAGAAATACATGAATGCACCTTTATTTCCAAGTAAATTCATACAAATGTCCACAAGTGTATACATTCGCATATATTCCTTTCCAATCTCTAGCATATCCTAAGTGATCATATTAACAAAAGAATATAAATACATTCACAAATATAGCATGATACGAGTCTTAGACTACACGGACAATTAATATAATAGTGGCTACGCACGGACTCTCATCACCTAGTGAGCACGTAGCCCCCGCATTTAATAGAAAATTACTCAACTATTACACATATGGGGACAATTCCCTCTTACAAAGCTAGTAAGGAGACTCACCTCGCTCCAAAGTGCACTTCCAATACCACGAACGAGCCTAAACCCTCAATTCGAAGCAGAACAATCCAAAACTAGTTAAATGAGGTAGGAACTAATCAATATTAATTCACAAGATTGTGTTCTAGCTACTTAAGCAATTTCCCAACCCTTACCACAAGTTTCCAAAAAATTCCGACCCCGGGACCACATGCCCGGATTCTAAAAGTTTTCATAGGAAGTTGTTCTCTATAACCTTAGGATCAATAATATATGATTTGTAATTTGTTTCATAACAAAATTTCGTGGTAAAATCTAAGTTTTAATTAAAACCCTAGGTCCAGCTCTAACCCCTTTATTCTACAAATCTTTAGGTATTAATCTACCCAAAACTCGAGTGTTAAACTTAGAAATAAGGGGGATGAACTTACCTTATGACGCTATGTGAAAATCCCTTCTCAAGAGCTCCAAAATCGCTTAAAACCCGTGTGCCAATGGTAAAAAATGATTGGAGCTCGAATTAAATGAAGCTCAGTGCCTGAGCAGTTTTTGCATCTGCGGTCATGGGACCGTATCTACGAGAGGAGACAACATTTGCGGAATTGGCTAAAAGGGTCGCGACTACTTCTGCGGTCTTGAAGCCGTATCTGCGTAGCCGCTTCTACAACGAGGGAACCGCTTCTGCGATTAGACCTAGCCAGATCTGGGCCGCATCTGCGAGGCCACGACCGCTTTGCGGTCTCTTACCTGCGGTCGACCAACCGCAGGCACGGTTATGACAGAAGTAGATGCTTCAACATTTCTCCCAATTCTCTACTTCACTCGAGCCTCGTCCGTTTGACGCTCGAGGCTCCCGAACATACCGACAAGTTTGAAATCACAAGACGGACATACAAGAACCTTCAGAATGCCCAAAATAATGCTAAATCTAAGAATCACCCCCTAAAAATAATTGAATCAAACTTATGAAATTCGAGTTCTTAATTTTCCTCTAACGAGCCGAAATGCACTTCAACTACTTGGATTGAAACCAAATTTTACGGAAAATGCATAAATATGTTACCGGATCTGTACCGGGCTCCGGAACCAACATACAAGCCTGATACCCATGGAATCAATCATTAATTAGTTTCTTTAAATCCTTAATATTTCAAATTAATAATTTCTAATAAAAATTCATTACTGGGGCTAGGACCTCGAAATTTGATTCCGGGTATATGCCCAAGTCCCATATTTTTCTACAGACCCTCCGGGACCGTCAAAATACAAATCCGGGTCCGTTTGCTCAAAATATTGACAAAAGTCAAACTTAGCCTTTTACGAAAATCCTAAGGAATCAATGAGCACATTTCGATCCGAACCAACCATCCTCACAGGTTGTAAATTAGTTAGAGCAAGCGCGAGAAGTTTTATTTGATAGAACGATGGTTTTAAAAAGTAAAACGACCAGTCGAGTCATCACAAGAAATTAGTGTTTGGTCAAGCTTTTAAAAAGTATTTTCTAATTATATTACTCTCTAAAGTACTTATCAAAAAAGTTCTTCTAGGAAGAAGCTACTTTTTTCTGCTTCTGCTTCTACTCAAAAGTACTTTTTTTCTTCTATAAATTTGGCTAAACATTTCAACTTTGGGAAAAAAAGAATAATCTTTTATTAAAAAGAAGTGCTTTTCAATTTGGAGAAACTTGTCCATGCAAGCTATTAGAAACAATTATATTGTACAATAACAATGACCTAATAAAATCTTACAAATATGGTCTGAGGAGGGAAGTGTGTACGTAGACCTTACCCCTACCCCAAAGAAATAGAGAGGGTGTTTCCGAAAGACCCTCGTCTCAAGAAGACGAGAAAAGAATGGAAGGGACAATATATTAGTACTATCAAACAGAAACTAAAGAAATAATAACAACATCAATAAGAACTAGAAAATAGTTTAAATGCAATAACAAAACCAGAAAATAAGCCCTAATGTTATGAACAACGGAAGGATAATGTGAACACAATATTAACCACTAGCAGTGTAAGGCCAACTCTATCAAACTAGCCTCACCCCCGGACTCGACTATATCCTAACCTACAACCCTAATGCTCGACCTCCACACTTTCCTATCAAGGGTCATGTCCTTGAAAATCTGCAGCAATGCCATGTATTGTCTGATCACCTCTCCCTAATACTTATTAGGCCACCATCTACCTCATCTAGTACCTACCAATGCCAAATGCTCGCACTTCCTCACCGGAGCATTAGGACTCCTCCTCCGCAGGTATCCGAACCACCTGAGCCCGCTTCCCATATCTTATCATTCATAGGGGCTACACCACTTTCTCCTGAATAACTTCATTCTTAATATTATTTATCCTAGTATGCCTGCACATCCACATCCACATCCTCATTTATGCTACTTTCATATTCTGTATATGTGAGTTCTTGACTGACCAATACTCTACCCCATACTTTCATCTTCAAATGATGTAATGGCAATAATTTTGTGAAGATTCAACACTAAAAGGATCAAAAGTGCACATTACAATAAATTGAAAGTTAAATTTGCTTAACTAAATATCACAAGAATCAGAACTACAATCTTTGATATCTTAGGGACTAAAAGTGAAAATTTTAATTCCAAACACAAAAAATGCTCTCAAGAAAAACTCTTTTTCTTTCAACACCAGTAATCACAAAAACTAAACAAAATCAAATCTCAAAATTTTAGGTGATCCAGTTCAACTGATGCTCTTGAGAAAACTATTATTGTGAAAAGATAAGGGAACAAACAAAGTGGGTGAAATACACGGGAATCTTCATCACTGTTTAATTATTGAAAATTTGAAATGCAATAGATGCTGAAATGGTGGATTTAGTAGCGTTATACTGAAAAATAGAAACTCCTAACCCAGAAAAAGGAAATCAGTGCAGTAATATTCAAATGGGATGGGGAAGAGGAATATACGAGGGAGTAATAGGAGTGGGATCGTTAACTTTACTGGGGTGGACGGGTCTATGGTTTTTGAATCGGCGACTGTATAAAGAGTATGAAGAGAAGAGAGTACTGGTTCAGATCATTTTCAGTGTAGTTTTCGCTTTCTCCTGCAACCTTTTTCAGCTTGTACTTTTCGAGATTATTCCCCTTCTTTCTAAAGAGTATGTTTTTTCTGTTGCTTTATTTCCACTGTTCATTTCTGCTTTATATTGAGCTTATTGTTGTTTGATTTGTTTAACTGCGAACTAGGTTTGGAGAATTATCTTGTTTTATTTTCTATTGAAGGTAATATATCACTAATGGGATAAGAAAAACATATCTTTAATGGCAGAGACTTTGCTTTTCTGTTTGCTTAATTAGGAACCGGTGAGCTGGCTGTGTGTATCCATTGGGGTTCATACTGGAGAAAACTCTGTGGTTGATACAAGATAAATTCTAGTGTTCAGTTTAATTGGGGATTATGTTGTTTCTAGTTAGAGATTGTCTTAGCAGGCATAGTTAGAAATTCTTCATTGGATCTATGACATGGGAATAGAAACTGATGAATCCTTATTGATGAATCAATGGGCTAGGTGTCAATCCGAAGTTAGTTGGGTTGTTTTGTTCAATTGGGACATTTTCCTTTCATTACTCGTAAATAATTTGTAGTATAAGGCAAATTTCGGGTACTCTAAAACTATCGGTTCTGCAAATGTCACAGTTTGAACATTGACATGCAAGTCTTTGACCAGATTAAAAGGAGTCCTAGTAAATATCAGACTAATGTAAGTATAATAACTATAACCAAGCCTTAAACCGAGCTAGTCGATCTTGCGTACATTTATGGTTGGTTATTCTTTTGTGTTCTTTAACTAAATTCACATTGATTATGAGACTAGAGGTCTTTGGTAACAACTTGTTTCGTGTAACTTCAGATACACCTTATCTCCTTTTAGCACTTCAATCATAAGAGTGTCATACCTATAGACTGGTGTATTTGGAGGTTTATATACTGAGGCATCTTTGCCAACTTTCACTTATTTTATCCTCTATATGTGCTATAGAGAGAAGGTGGGGGTGACCCTGTTGGATGAGAAGATGCGAGAAGCGAGGCTGAGGTGGTTCGGGCATGTGCGGAGGAGAAGTCCTGATGCCCCGGTGAGGAGTTGTGAGTGGCTGGCGATTATCGGCGTTCGACGAGGCAGAGGGAGGCCTAAGAGGTATTGGGGAGAGGTGATTAGGCATGTGGGTTTCCGAGGACATGACCCTTGATAGGAAAGTCTGGAGGTCTAGTATCAGGGTTGTAGGATAGGGGCTCCTAGAGTTTTTCGTACTCCTCACCCGGGGTTGGATGAGGCTTGGCATGGATACCCATAGATGATTTGTGTTTTGGATTGTGTCTCCCTTATGGTAGTTATTTATGGTAGTTACTGTATGATATTATTACATGCTATTTCATTTATGGTTTTTATGTTTAGATAATCATTTACGCTATTTCTACTGGAGTTACTAATGCTTTTTTTTTTTTGTTTTGTTTTTGTTTTTCCTTCCCTTCACTGAGCCGATGGTCGATTGGAAACAGGCTCTTTGCCCTTTCGGGTAGGGGTAAGGCGCGTCTATATATTACCCTTCCCAGACACCACTTTGTGGGACTATACTGGGTTGTTGTGCTATATGCAGCTTCTATCTCATGTAATCATTTTAAATCATGTCTAATCTTTTCCATTGAAAGGATTTACTTTGTTATGTATCCCTTTATTGCATAGTATTCTTTTAGTGCTTTCGTTTTACTTTGTTATGTATCCATTTATTGCATAGTATTGTTGTACCACTGATGCATTTCAACTAGCCTATTGAGTTCTATGTGTTACATCTTCAGCTATATTTTAGAACATTGAAGCTCAAAAGGTACTATAGCAAACTGTTGTCTTTAAAAAATCGTGTCTTCCACTCTCTCATTCTGTTTCTTTTCAATTAAGATCTTTATTGTTTTACACAATGGGAATATAAAGAGAGTGCGAGATAGGGAGCAAAGCATAAGAGTAATGAAAATTCTTGTTTTCAAAGTCCTCTTTTGGTGACAGCTGACTTATGATTATGTTCATTATAGTTTGTCTCCCTGTATGCATATCTATAATTGTTAACTGCTGCTTCATCAGAACTTTAAAGTCACACAAACCAAATATTGATTCATCATGTTGACATTGTTTTGTGAACATTGTAGTTTTGTGCAAACACTATGTCCTTAATACCAGTTCAATGTATGGCCTATCAAATATATTGTTGCATGAATGACTCTAGAAGGTTATATCATACTTTTTTTTGGATGAAGTAAGAGAATTTCATTAAAAGCATCAAGAAGATGCATAACAAAAAATAGTACAAGTAAATTGAGAGTGTCTGCTCACAAACAAAAACAAAAATAATCCTATGTTAAAACTAAGGAGCAGACACAGTCCAAAAAATGATCGCAACTAGATACAGGTGCCTGATTAAGTCAAGTAAAAAGGTTCAATAAATATTTAGCTTTAAGAGCATGGTTTGGAGTTGATATCCCATCAAAACATCTACTATTCCTTTTAGTCCATATACACCAGAAAATAGAAGCGGGGATCAGGAGCCAAGTTTTTTTTTGATGGATTTGCCAACTCTCCAAGAGCACCAGCTTTCGTAGGCCTCTTTAATACTATTAGGCATGACCCAGGCTAGTCCAAAAATTGAGAAGAACATACTCCACAGATCTGCTGCAGCTGCACAATGGAGAAAAAGATGCCTTACACTCTCTGCCTTCATCTGACACATGTAGCACCTATTCACTATGTAGATGTTCCTTCGACTTAGATTATCTTGAGTGATACATGCTTCATATAAGGTTATCCAAGTGAAGCCAATTGCTTTAGTTGAAAGTTTAGTTCTCGAGACGAGTTTCCACAGGCAGTTGTCAATCAACTCCTTGTTCGAGCACAAATGTGCGTAACCTTTCTTGACAGTGAATATCTTATCATGTTGGCCCCTTAAAGAATACCGATTGTGACGTACTTGCTTTTTAAGAGTGTAATATTTAACCACATTACTATATTGACATTGGTAAAAGAAAATGTTTGAAATAATAGTTCGGGAAGAAAAATGGCATAATTAGTTGAAAACATGTCATATATCATAAGTAATATTTATATAAAGTGGTATTATCTTATATTATTTTGATTTATTGAAGAGAGATAGGGATAGGGATAGGGATAGGGATAGGGATAGGGATAGGGATAGGGATAGGGATAGGGATAGGGATAGGGATGGGGATAGGGAGGGGGAGGGGGAGGGGGAGGGAGAGGGAGAGGGAGAGGGAGAGGGAGAGGGAGAGGGAGAGGGAGAGGGAGAGGGAGAGGGGGAGGGGGAGGGGGAGGGGGAGGGGGAGGGGGAGGGGGAGGGGGAGGGAGAGGGAGAGGGAGAGGGAGAGGGAGAGGGAGAGGGAGAGGGAGAGGGAGAGGGAGAGAGAGAGATGTCAGCAGGTCATTTGTTGGGACAGGGAACAGTATCTTCAGTCTGTTTTACTAGATTTGCACTATCTTTTAGATTTTTATATGCTGTTTCTTTGTAAATTGTAGGGCAAGATGGATGAATTGGAAGGTGGACTTGTTTTGTTTGATATTGTTACTAGTCTTCATGTTGCCCTATTATCATTGCTACCTGATGCTTTGCAACAGTGGTAAGTTGCCCTATTGTCATCACTACCTGATGCTAACTATGATCATGCTAAATGAAAACTTCAGTTTTAACCTTTTACATACCTTTGTTGAATCTGCTCGATCCTCTTTTTGTTTTCTTTTCTATCTTTATTTTTATTTTATTTTTTCCATTCCTGCTATTGATAAGAATTGGCTGATGCTGCTTACTGTGCAGTCATTTTAGTCCCCAGATCCTTCATGGCACAAAAATGTGATATTTTTCTTCCCCTCTTGCATGAAGAAGGGCTAAGACTACCATGAGGCCCCCTAGACATGATTTATTTATCGATCTCTCAACATAATGTGTTTTCTCAAATACTTTTAAACTATTTATAGCATGTGATGTTGCTCGTTTTTTATGATTATTCTCTCAAGAGAAAAAGTGATAAGATCCCAAGTATTGGATATTTATGTCCTCTGCAACTCAACTCCTTAGCTTTTCAGGAAAAGAGAAAAGAGGATAATACCTAGTTGCTCCTCTGCTGATCTGATATACAGTTTAGAGAGATGTGCTTCGTGGAAATTCCGTGATGGTGTTTATAGGAATCTTTACACGAGCTTTATTTGCATGATTTCCTTGTCTATGCACATGGAGGTTTCATGGTAATTACCTCTAAACTTTAAGTAGATGGCATCCCTCTGCATGCTTGCTTCATCACCTTTAAATGCACTTTGTTGTAAGCACTAATTTGGATCATGCTCTTAAAGTGGAAGAGAAGGACTTTTATCATGTGGATTAAGTGACAACATACGAATTCAGAAAGTTGTTTATTTTGGAATTAGTGAAGACTTGATCTGGTTATGTGTTACTAAGGCTAGGTTAGAATTCTAAATATTCAATGCACTTCGATAAAATTGACTATATGTTCTTTGGTTACCTTGTGAGCTAGTTTTTGCCATTGGCTTAGGACCAAGATCCATCTTCTTAATGTGGCATCATAGCCAAACCCGTCCCCATTTTCGGTTTATCCAATATTGGGCCACCATGATGTATTGTACCTTGAGTGTGCTGGAGGGAGGAGGATTTAAGTGTACTACATTGATTGAGATAATGGTTGTTGTTTGCTTATATGGTTTGCGCAATCCTCGCCTCAAAGCTAGCTTTTGGGTTGAGTTAAGCATAAAGTCCATATTTTTAAAAAGTTTATGTTTGATGTCATTGGAAACAACCTCTCTGCCCTTTCGGGTAGGGGTAAGGCTCGTCTACATATTACCCTCCCCAGACCCCACTTTGTGGGACTATATTGGGTAGTTGTTGTTGTTGTTGTATGTTTGATGTCACATTGTTGTCCATTTATGCAACTTCATCGCAAATCAACTGGCAATTTCATGTTCTCCTGTAAGGACCAACAAATAACATCATAATCACCATGAATAAATATGACAACCTTGAAACATAACCATAGAGCAATTTGATTATATGTACTCCAGTGCTGTTCCAACATTCTCTCTCTCACGCGCACAAGTTGCATTGTGGTATGCAGTGTTGGCTTTTAACCACGAATTTTTTCACACTCCAACAGATATTAGATTGTACCATCTCAATCACCTCTCTTCAGAAAATGTTCTGAATCTTGAGTTTGTATTCAGGCGTGAGGAAGGAACGGTCTGCAGTGGGTGCTATCTTATTCTTGTTGGCTTTTCTATATGGTTTTTGGCGTTTGGGCATTCACTTTCCAATGCCTTCACCTGACAGAGGTTTGTATATTATCTTGTTGCACATGGATTTGGTTTCGCACTCTCCTTGTTGATTTACTGGTTATTGCAATATGTTCTCTGGGCCTCACCTTTATGAATAAGACATCATAGTGACATGATTATAAAGGACCAGAAGTTTTCCCCTCTATTCTTACTGTAATTTTGAATTTTTGCGTGAAGAATAAAGCTACTCTAGTCTCTCGAACCATTTCTTTAGTCTAGTTTTCTCTTCTACACATTCTTGTAACCGAACAGGGATGAACTCCAGATTCTTTCTACTGTATCTTAGTCATCATAGTGTTTGCTTGCTCTAACTTAGAGTATCTGTATTTGATGGAAGAAGCTGTAACATTTTGTAAAATCTTAAGTGGCATAGTTAAAAATGATTGAAGATGAAAATGAAAGATTCTCCAACGCTATCGTTAGAGTCCCACTCTAATTTAGAGTATGAGTGATAGTCTTCTTATATGCTTTTGGACAATCCTCACCTCGTTAGTTAGTTTTGGGGTTGAGTTAGACCCAGTTTCTAATTTTTTTTAACATGGTACCAGAGCCAGACCAAACCCTATTTTTGGTTTACCCAATTCTCACCCCATGTTATGTTGTCCATGCTTTATATATCCAGCCCTGGGCAAGCGAGGGGATGTCAGATTCCCATATTGGTTAATGGTATGGGCTGTAGTCTCCTTATATGGTCTTGGATAATCCTCATCCCAACTAACTTTTGGGCTTGAGTTAGGCCCAAAATCCATTTTCTTGACAGGTCTTGAAATTCATAGCCATACTGTATTGAATTTACCCACAGTCCTAGTCAGGGAGTTTGATGGTAAAGTAGTGTCTCTAATGACTCATTAGACTACGTGGGAGGTCCACTCAGTTTATTTGAAGTGGACTAACAAATATACTTGTATTTTTTTCTCAGACTCTTGTCATCTTTGTATTCTACTTTCTTTTTTCAGGATTTTTCACCATACCTCAGCTGGTTAGCAGGATTGGAGTGATTGGTGTGACTGTCATGGCTGTCCTTTCAGGTTTTGGAGCAGTAAATTTGCCATACAGTTATCTATCTCTATTCATCAGGTAAGATGGGAGCATAAGATGCAGCTTAAGTTGGTGCATGTGAGTGCAAACACAGTTGGTTTCTAGTTTATCTTCTTGGAGATGGCATTGAACTAGATCCAATGGTGAGCTATACAGTACATTCCTTTCTGAACCTCCTTAGTGTAATGGAGAAACTGTTATTTTAAGAAAGACAGCTTTGGGTAATAAACCCTTGCTTTTATCTACAACCTACTATACCCTTACTTGGACTGGGTTTTACCAATTTGAATTTGATACTCCTAGCATTTAGTCAAATATATGTTTAACTGAAGTCTATAGTAAAGGAGCTTATTATTTTTATAGTAATCATATTTGGGTTTAGTTTCCTGACTCTTTCTATATCGAAGAGAAATAGAGGAATCTGAGATCAAAGGACTGGAGAGGCAGCTGATGCAGTCAATTGAAACTTGCATTGCAAAGAAAAAGAGAATTATTCTTTGCCAAAGGGAAATGGAGCGGATCCAAGATTCGGAAGAGGTAATTGGTTAACTTAAGCTTGTTTTTGTATGCTTTCATTATGGGTACACAGAAGCGGCCCAAAAAAAAGCACGGAAATAAACACGCAGATTGTGTCTGTGGGTAGCCTGTACCTTTTCTTCTCTGTCATGCTAGTGTAAAGTCATTGAGGATAGCTTAGTATCTAATCGGGCTGAGACACTTTATTATGCCTTTGTATACCCTTATCCTACATGTGTTGGAAGTCATAGGTACTCCGTGCAATTCTTGATAATATCTAGAGTACATATATATAGTTCTACTGCATATTCGTTCAAGTGAGTCAACTGAAATGTCCTTAGCACTGCCATTAATAGCATAGGAATCACACTTTGGAAGGGTGGACAATTAGCTATAGAAGTGGGTGTTGTAGCGTTTGTCAGTATTTCCTGCATGAAACACTATCTTGAGTATCTCTGTCATAACCTTTTCGAGATCAAGTAGCAGTTTTGGAAAGAGATTGACGCCCTTAAGAAATACTATAACTTGCTTTAGAAACCAGAACTTAATTTCTTGCTGGAGTTATACTGCAACTGTCTGTATTTAAAAGAAAGTTTAGCTGATGTTGGGAAGGTGTTGCTGATGTTTAACTGTCCGTATCTAAAAGAAACTTCAAATTTCATATTTTACATCAGCTGCTATTGCCAAGAGAATAAAAGAAAGAAAAGGGAAGGTGCCGTTTTGTGGTTCTGAAGATTTGCAGTTTCTTATTTATTTTATTTTGAAGTACTCTATTTGTTTCTGCTGCAGAAAACAAAAGCGAGTTCCTTCTTTAAGCGCATTGTGGGAACAGTTGTACGATCCGTTCAGGATGACCAAAAGGAACAAGGTTAGTGTATGGTGGAAAGTTTCTCCAGGAAATTTATTGATTCAAGTGCATAAAGCATCCGTGTGGAAGATTCTTTTTTTTGTGTCTCCTACATGCACTGATTGTAAATTTCTTCTGCGGTAGTTCTCAGTTTCTATTGCTGCCTCTCTCACTCTCTGCTATGATTCTTTTCTAATGTTATATAGTCTGACCATGCCATAGTGATAGGTGAGTAAAAACTATTCTGGATGGAGTGAAGCAGTACATCCAAAGAATTACAATAAAAAAAATTGGCAGTAAACAACTGAGATAATGATTGATACTTTTTATTCTAAGACGTGGGAAGTGAAACAACTCCTAACTTTATTTTGAATGATCACATTTAGGGCCTATTACAATGTTCAAGAAGAAAGTTCATTATTGCAATTCTGACTAGCAGGAGCGATAGTGGGATAAAAGCTTGCAACTTTTTCCATTAACTTCAAAAGTTCGTCGGATTAAATGCAACTGTTTAAATAACTGTTGATAATAAGGAGAAATTGATTGGCGTAAATTGCATTTTTGAAGAAGTGACTTTCTTTTCGGGGCATCTTCTAGTTATATTGTATTTGAATGGATGGAGACATTGTACTTCATATATGGGTTGACATTCTGTCACTCTTTTTGATAAGATGGTCACTCAAGTAGGAGAACAGCAAGGTGGCTTCCTTTTCCTCTCTAGTTACTTGGATGTACGAGCATTAATATAAGTCGCCTAATGTGTTCAGCTTTCATTTGTTTAAGTTTGTTTTTTCCTTCTTTTTTGAACATCAAATGCTCTTTCTTCAACTGTACATGATACTTAGTTACTTTCTAACAATTCTTTGACCCACTTCTCTTTGGTGTTGGATGTGCGTCATGCATGAAGATATTAGGAACATGGAAAATGAGGTTCAGGCCTTAGAGGAACTATCAAAGCAGCTTTTCTTGGAAATTTATGAGCTTCGCCAAGCTAAGGTTCGTATTGAACTTTCTTATTCTGTATTATTTTTTTACCCTCCACCTTGCTAAAAAATGACCAATGAGATTGTTAAGGGTGTAATGTCTGAATAAATTATCATATTGATTTGGTAGAAGGTTAAAACTATAGCTTGAATTGTGAAATTTGGAGTAGTTATTCTGTATCATATAACATAAACTTTTGAATATGAGTGGTAGTATCAAGCTACTTTCTCAAAAAATATATAAAATTAGTAGTGTCAAGTTATATTAATTTGAATTGACCAGCAAACATTTGAATTGTTGCAAAGGGTGGAGAAACATTCCTTTTAAAGAAATAGGTAGCACTTTTGGGGAAGATTGGATAAAGAAGGTAGGTCACAGTCACACTCAATGGTATGGCCTAGTGGTCAATGAAGTGGGTAACACCAGGGTTCAAATCCCAACGAAGACACAAGACCACTAGATGATTTCTTCTCATCTGTTAGCCCTCTCTTGTTTGCCTTGGTGATGGATGCTCTGACCCGACATATTTAAGGGAATGTGCCTTGGTGTATGCTATTTGCTGATGACATAGTCTTGATAGACGAGACGAGGGTCGGTGTTATTGAGAGGTTAGAGGTATGGAGACAGACTCTCAAGTCTAAGGGTTTCAAAATAAGCAGATCTAAGACAGAATACCTGGAGTGCAAGTTTAGCGCCCAGCCGAGCGAAGTAGGCACGGACGTGATGATTGGATCTCAGGTCATCGCCAAGAGGGACAGTGTCAGATATCTTGGGTCAGTGATTCAAGGGGACGGAGAGATTGACGGGGACGTCACTCATCGTATAGGAGCGGGGTGGTCAAAGTGGAGGCTTGCATCAGGAGTCCTGTGTGACAAGAAAGTTCCACAAAAACTCAAGGGGAAATTTTATAGAGCTGTGGTTAGACCTGCAATGTTGTATGGGGCGGAGTGTTGGCCAGTAAAGAACTCTCATGTTCAGAGAATGAAGGTTGCGGAGATGAGGATGCTCAGGTGGATGTGCGGGCTCACTAGGTTAGATAAGATTAAGAATGAAGTTATTCGAGAGAAGGTGGGGGTGGCCCCGGTGGATGAGAAGATGCGAGAAGCGAGGCTGAGGTGGTTCGGGCATGTGCGGAAGAGAAGTCCTGATGCCCCCGTGAGGAGTTGTGAACGGCTGACGATGGTCGGCGTTCGGCGAGGCAGAGGGAGGTCTAAGAGATATCGGGGAGAGGTGATTAGGCATGACATGGCTAGAATGCGGGTTTCCGAGGACATGACCCTTGATAGGAAAGCCTGGAGGTCTAGTATCAGGGTTGTAGGATAGGGGTCCCTAGAGTTTTCCGTACTCCTCACCCGGTGTTGGGTGAGGCTTGGCAGGGCTATTCATAGATGATTTGTGTTTTGGATTGTGTCTCCCTTATGGTAGTTACTGTATGATACTATTGCATGCTATTTTATTTATGGTTCTTATGTTTAGATAATTATTTACGCTATTTCTGCTGGACTTACTAATGCTCTTTTGTTTTTGTTTTTGTTTCTCCCTTTCCTTCACTTCCCTTTCCTTCACTGAGCCGAGGGTCGATTGGAAACTCTCTGCCCTTTCGGGTAGGGGTAAGGCTCGTCTACATATTACCCTCCCCAGACCCCACTTTGTGGGACTATACTGGGTAGTTGTTGTTGTTGTTGTCTAAGCTTTTGCTGGCAAAGTTAGTATCTATACTGGTGTGAGGTAGCAGGTACCGTTGGATTCGTGATGATTCATGCAAGCTGGACGAGACACCACCATTATATATAAAAAAGAATTATGAAAGTAGGTCTCGTTGAGACAGGGAGCGCAAAATTACTATTCCAATCTCTTCCCTTCTGAACTTTACCTAGTAGACTCTCTTGTAAAATATAAGTTGTGTGATGCTTAACTAAGCCTTCCTGAGGTCTGAAACTTGTTTTCCCTTAATTCATCATTCCTTGGCTTCTCTTTTTCTCAGAAAAAACCCATCAGGCTTACTTATTTCCAAACAGTTGGCACCTTTAATGATATCAAACAAACTACCAGTTTGCAGGAATGACACACCTCGTCTCTGGTTAAAATATTAATTCTGCCCGCATGGTTTGAGCAAATTATGCAACCAAGAAACCTTCTCCTTGTTCCTCCCCCCTTTCCCCCAAAATGTATACGTGTATGACAATATTACACGGCCGTCACCTTTTTCTTGGACCATTTGCTTTCTTTGGTTGTTGTTTGTCAGCTTTCCTAGTTGAAGGGTTTTGGGGCAGGGGGGTTGTCTACTGTATTTTTCGTGTCTCCTACTCGACAAGGTAGTCCCTCTATCTATATGTGTTCATTCAGCTTCCTTAATTTGCCTTTATGTTGCTTTTTATAGGTTCTTTGTTGTTTTACCTTGTGAGAGCAGCACACTACTCCTTTATTTGTATGCAAGCGCATAATTTTGTGGTCCATCATCTAGTTCAGCTTGTATTGCGAAATTACTTTGTTTTTTTGATTTGATTCAGTTGCTTTGAATCTACTTTCTTTGTGTTTAACTGCTTCAATTTGTTGACTACACCAGGAAGCTGCTGCTTATTCTCGAACATGGAAGGGTCACTTGCAAAATCTTTTGGGCTATGTGTGTTCTGTGTATTGTGTATATAAAATGATAAAGGTATGAAAATGATGTTAAATTTGATAAATTTGAGCACCTCTCACATCATGACTACTCTTTTCCAGTTCATATGACAGGCCTATGTTAGTGTTAGCAGGAAACTTGATTGATGTTTTTCTTGTTGATCGACACCACTGCACAAACTTTTATGGTCTTCCATTTCTATATCATATTAATACTGACATGGACAACGGTGTTTGCTTATGTTGTGGTTGCTGCACTGCACACATAGGTCTTTCTATGATCTTTCGTGTTGCTTTCACCCCTCCAAATTCTGCTTATTATTATTATTAATATTATTATTTGAGCCAGATAGCTAATTGACCATTTTAACGTTTGCAGTCTCTTCAGAGTGTTGTTTTCAAGGAGGTATGCTTCTAAATTAGAATTTCATCTCCTTAGTGGTTTACTTTTCTTTATTTAATTTATAGCTGAATCCTTGAGATTTGACAAGAAGCATATTGTTCTTTGACAGGCCGTTTCTGTCGATCCTGTAACAAGGACAATCAGCATATTTTTACAGTTCTTCGACATCGGAATAAATGTCAACTTATTATCACAGGTTTATGTACTCTCTGCAATATTTCATCTACTAATGGTATTCATGGTTATGGTTCTACTTGTATGGTTAGCCTATCATTTGAGTGAAGCTATTGTTTGTGTTAATACATTTTGGAGATAAACCTTCAGCAACAAGATTTGATTAAGAATCTAGCTTCTAAAATTCTTGCATGAAATTGGAAGTAATTGGGTCTAAGATGAAAGTGCTTGAAGAAAATGTCTTTTGGTTTTACCTATAGCAAAACCGCTGAAAGGAAACTAGATCAACATTCTTGACAAGTGAAAGCTGAGAAGCTAATTCAAAACATTTGCAATTTTCCTTTTTGTATGATAATGGATGTGTAAGCACATTAAAATTATCTAAGAATCAAAATAAATGTGAAACCTAAACTAAATCTCATTGATAATAAGAGAATCTTGACCAGTATACTGTTGTCTTTTAATATCAAGTCGAGGTTATCTTTACTGCCTGAGTGAAATCAATTGTATATTGTTTAATATGGAACAGTGTTATGTTGTCTTTTAATATCAAGTCGAGGTTATCTTTAGGAGCTCATTCTGAGGCTCTTTCTTTGTCGTTTTGTTCTTTCTGCTTGTATTTCGTATTTTATTTTCTGGACAGGAGTTATCTGACCATTGCTCCGTTGTGCGTGCAGTACATCTCTCTCCTGTTCATTGGGGTGTTGATTGTGGTATCTGTGAGGGGCTTCCTGACTAACTTGATGAAGGTAAAATTATGCTTGATGGTCCCTTTTTGAAGTTTGCTGGATGTCATCATTTATGGTTTATGTATCGAGAAGACTAGAACACATGTTCATCTTGTTGACTTTGTTTTACTAGTTGCTTTGAGATAACAAAATAATTTCAACTTCTTTTAAGGTTTAATCTTAAACATTTCTTCATGAGTAAATCCTCCAGTTTGGTTGTACATGTACCTGCACAATAGACGCAAGGAAACTACTTGACATCCTTTTAACTGTTTGCAAATGAAAACCCAGCTTTCTATTGACTCACGTATCCTTCAGCTAACTTGAAGCGTTTTGGTTGTGCTCAGTTCTTCTTTGCAGTTTCCAGAGTTGGAAGTGGATCATCAAGTAACATCGTACTTTTTCTCTCTGAAATCATGGGAATGTACTTCCTATCATCCATTCTTTTGATTAGAAAGAGCCTGGCAACTGAATATCGGTATGGTTACTACTGATAAGCTTTTTTTTGAATATTTGTTCTTCATAATGTTCAATACTTTAAACTAATTGCACTCTGTTTCCTAACATGATTAAGATACTTCTCAACGCCATTTGCTGAGTTACTTGAAAATTTATTGGGGTGTGAAATTATAGCTATAACTATTTTCGCCAACATGGGAAAATGCTATGACTAGTACAATTAGTTGGTTCTGATACTGGAAAAAACTTATTCCCACCTGGTGTTTACCCCCAAACAACACTAATGTACCATCTGATATCTATCTCGCTCACTTGATTTATGTTGGCAGGATAATCATAACGGATGTTTTAGGTGGAGACATACAGTTTGACTTCTATCACAGGTGGTTTAATGCAATATTTGTAGCAAGTGCTTTCTTATCTCTGCTTTTGCTATCTGCACACTATACAGCTCGCAAGGCTGATAATAAGCACCCAATTGATTAAAACCATTTTCTTCTGTGAATAGGCAATTTTATTTTTAGGCCACAAGAAATTACCACTATTCTTTGTAATGTTGTATCATTGATATAGTAGAAATTTTGCATGATCAAAGCCCTCTGGTGTACATCTGTTTGATATCTTCCAAAATTCAAGTTGAAACCCAAAATTTCCAATTTTTTGGGGGTATTATTACTTTTAGCCCATGTTAGAAACTATTTATATTTGGTAGCCGAAAAAGTGTAAAATTTGTTTAGTTTTGTATATAACATACAGAATATGTGTCTCTCTCTCTGTGTGTGTATATATATATATATATATATATATATATATATATATATATATATATATATATATATATATATATATATATATATATATATATATATATATATATATATATATATATATATATATATCAGGTACTTTGATGTGGTTGCCAAGAATCCTAGAAGAAAATGATGACAGAGACATATTAGAAAAAAGAGTAACCAAAATAAAGAAAAATGAGCCGGAAGATCTTTGGACTAGAAGAGTGCAACGCGCCTTAAACTCCCCCTGATAAGAACATCAATTTATGTCCTTAAGTCTTCGCATCCCGATCTTGTGAACTAGCTTTTTGAAGGTTGACTTTGGTAGAGATTTTGTGAACAATCAGCCATATTTTCGCTTGAACGAATCTGTTGAACATTGATATCACCATTCTTTTGAAGATCATGTGTGAAGAATAACTTTGGTGAAATATGCTTCGTTCTATCTCCTTTTATGAATCCTCCCTTCAATTGAGCTATACATGCTGCATTGTCTTCATACAAAGTTGTGGGTAGTTTATCACACTTCAAACCACATTTGTCTTGGATATGATGTATTATCGACCTTAACCACACACACTCTCGACTTGCTTCATGAATAGCAATTATCTCGGCATGATTAGATGAAGTAGCCACAATTGATTGCTTAGTCGATTGCCAAGATATGGCGGTTTCTCCACAGGTAAACACATAACCCGTTTGAGATCGAGCCTTGTGTGGGTCGGACAAATATCCAGCATCAGCATAACCAACAAGATCCGGGCTGCAATTCTTGCCATAAAATAAGCCCATATCGGTAGTTCCCTTTAGGTACCGCAATATGTGTTTGATCCCATTCCAATGTCTCCTCGTAGGAGCCGAGCTAAATCTTGCTAAGACATTAACTGAAAAGGATATGTCAGGCCTTGTAGTATTTGCAAGATACATTAGTGCGCCAATTGCGCTAAGATATGGTACTTCAGGACCAAGTAGCTCTTCATTCCTTTCTTGAGGTCGGAATGGATCTTTGTTCATATCAAGTGATCGAACAACCATCGATGTACTTAAAGGATGTGCTTCATCCATGTAAAACCGTTTCAGTACCTTTTCTGTATAGGTAGATTGATGAATAAAAATTCCGTTTGCCAAATATTCAATTTGCAAACCAAGACATAGTTTAGTCTTTCCGAGATCTTTCATCTCGAATTCATCCTTTAGATAATCAATTGCCTTTTGGAGTTCTATAGGGGTTCCAATAAGGTTTATGTCATCAACATATACGGCAAATACAATAAATTCCGATGTTGTTTTCTTTATAAAAACACACGGGCAAATGGCGTCATTTATATAGCCTTCTTTTAACAAGTACTCACCAAGACGATTATACCATATTCGTTCAGATTGCTTTAGACCATACAAGTATCTTTGCAATTTAATTGAGAACATTTCCCGAGATTTTGAGTTGTGCGCGTTTGGCACCTTGAGTCCATCGGGAATTTTCATGTATATCTCATTATCAAGTGAGCCATAAAGATAGGCAGTAACCACATCCATTAAGTGCATGGCAAGCTTTTCATGGACAGCAAAACTTATGAGATAACGAAAGGTTATCGCATCCATTACCGGCGAATATGTCTCTTCATAATCGACACCAGGCCTTTGAGAAAAACCTTGTGCAACAAGGCGTGCCTTATATCTTTGTACCTCGTTTTTCTCATTTCTTTTGCGTACAAAGACACATTTGTAGCCGACAGGCTTAACACCATTAGGTGTTTCAACTATAGGGCCAAAAACTTCACGTTTTGCCAGCGAATTCAATTCTGATTGAATTGCTTCTTGCCACTTTGGCCAATCCTGTCTTTTTCGACATTCTTCAACAGATTGAGGTTCGAGATCCTCACATTCTTGCATAATGCTAGATGCTACATTATAAGCAAAGGCATTATCCACCACAATATCCACTCGATTAATATTTGCCTCAATATTAATTGGATTTAGGGATAGTTCTGTATTTTCCAGAGTCTCGGGCTCAATGGATTCTTCAAGAGTCTCAGAATTTGTTAAATCATGAGATTCTTTCGTGGTGTCATTTTGATCGTTCTTTTTCCTCTTTCTAGGATTTCGATCTTTGGAGCCTAATGGTCTGCCACGCTTCAGGCGTGCATTCGACTCATTCGATATGACACTAGATGATTGTCCAACAGGGACATCAATACGGATTGGAACATTTTCCGCGGGAATGTGGGATTTCGTTATCCTCTTCAAGTCCGTAAATGCGTCAGGCATTTGATTTGCTATTCTTTGCAAATGGATAATCTTTTGTACCTCTCTTTCACAAGTAGAGGTATGTGGATCAAGATGAGATAATGATGCATTTTTCCACAAAATTTCCCGTTTGGTTTCACCAACTTCTCCCCCTAATTTTGGGAAAAGTGTCTCATCAAATCGACAGTCTGCAAAACGTGCAGTAAACAAATCTCCTGTCAATGTTTCGAGGTAGCGAATAATGGAGGGCGATTCAAACCCAACATATATTCCTAACCTTCTTTGCGGACCCATTTTGGTGCGGGATGGCGGTGCTATAGGCACATATAGCGCTTCCAAAAATTCTTAAATGGGATATATTGGGTTCATGACCCAAAACCAATTGCAACGGGGAATACTTGTGGTAATTCGTCGGTCTGAGACGAATTAGCATTGCTGCATGTAAGATGGCGTGACCCCATACCGAAGTGGGCAGCCTCGTTCTCATAAGTAATGGCTTGCAATCAACTGCAGGCGTTTAATTAACGATTATGCAAGACCGTTTTGAGTGTGAACATGAGCTACAGAATGTTCAACTTTTATCCCGATTGATAAGCAGTAATCATTAAATGCTTGGGATGTAAACTCAGCAGCATTATCCAGTCTAATGGACTTGATTGGATTATCTGGAAATTGTGCTCGTAGTCGAATTATTTGTGCCATTAATTTCGCAAACGCAAGGTTGCGTGATGACAACAGGCACACATGAGACCATCTACAGGATGCGTCTATCAAGACCATGAAATACCTAAACGCCCCACTAGGTGGGTGAATAGGTCCACAAATGTCCCCTTGTATACGTTCTAGAAACGTGGGTGACTCAGTCCCAACCTTTGTTGGTGATGGCCTGATAATCAACTTGCCTTGATAACACGAAGTGCAAGGATATTCATTATTCGAAAGAATTTTGAAATTCTTTAACGGATGCCCATATGAGCTTTCTATAATCCGTCTCATCATGACCGATCCTGGGTGTCCCAATCGATCATGCCAAAGTACAAAGGTATTGGAATCAGTAACCCTTTGGTTTACTGTTGAATGTGCCTCAATTGCACTAATTCTTGTCCAATACAGGCCACAAGTTAAAGACGGGAATTTCTCAATAACCCTCTTTTGGCCGGAGACATTCTTTGTGATGACGAGATATTCAAGATTATCTTCATCCATTGTCTCAATATGATAGCCATTCCGGCGTACATCTTTAAAACTCAACAAGTTTCTCTTAGACTTGGAGGAGAACATTGCATTCTCTATGATTAACGTCGTGCCTTTGGGCAGAGTTACAATTGCTCTTCCGGAGCCTTCAATCAATTTACTACTTCCAGAGATTGTAGTAACGTTTGCCTTACACATATTTAGTTGAGAGAAATATTTCCTTTCTTTGAGTATTGTATGTGTATTACATGAATCAACTAGGCAAATACTTTTACAGTTGGACGTTGATCCAAGTTCGCTTTGTGAGATATCCATATTTGCTATCCCATAGTTTGAGATACAAAAGAGATACACGAACATAAGAATAAACAAGTTCAATTCTTTTGTGTCACATAATATTTTCAAAATCTCCTGCTAACAGTTGACTAACAAAAACAGATATGTTATCCATTACTTTGCAGTTTGAAAATTTCAGTTTAAGCATTTTCTTCAAACAATCGATTGTTAAACACAAACAATCGATTGTTAAACACTGACAATCGATTGTTAAACACACACAATCGATTATTTGCTATTTTGAAAAATTCCAGATCATACTGTCTTAAGACAATCGATTGTTATGCATAGACAATCGATTGTTGGCTATTTTGAAAAATTCCAGAGCACACTGTTTTAAGACAATCGATTGTTTAAGTATAGACAATCGATTGTTGGCTATTTTGAAAAATTCCAGAACATACTGTTTTAAGACAATCGATTGTTATGCATAGACAATCGATTGTGGATGATTTTTGAAAAATTTCAGATTACACTGTCTTAACGACAATCGATTGTTAGACAAAGACAATCGATTGTGGATGATTTTTGAAAAATTCCAGATTACACTGTCTCAACGACAATCGATTGTTAGACAAAGACAATCGATTGTGGATCAATTATTATTATTTTTTTAGCTTTAATGCGAAAATAGTAGATAATTGACTAGTTTTTCAGGCTAGTCGATTACTCCTACTGGAAAATAAAAATTTTATTGATATTTGAGCATATTGAAGATATTCTAAAGAAATACTGCTAACATTGCATCATGAACTAACTAATACGAGCTAATACTAATGACTATTAGTTTATTCACTAACTAATACAAATAAGTAGAACAAAATCAAATAACTCCATCTTCTTTCATCACGGACCCATCGCCGATTAGGTGGTCTATTTTCCCATCGGGTTGCTCAAAGAAGTCTGCCACATCCAGGTGGGTGATGTCCTCATTGTCGTCATAGACAAAATTTGTTTCAGGGCCTTTTCTCTTTCGAGATGCTTGATAAAGGTCAACCAAGTGTCTTGGTATACGGCAAGTCTTTGACCAGTGCCCTTTCCCACCGCAACGATAACATATAGTTTCTGAACCATTTTCCTTAGGATCTTCATGACCCCGTTTCTGCTTTCGGCGGTTATCTCTCTTTGGGGGGTGACGGACTTCTTTGGAATTTCTTCCTTGTCTACGTCCCTGGCTATGACCCCGTTTACGACCATGACCATGGTCCTTTTCATGTTTGGCATAATGAGAGTGCACCTTATCTGCTTCAGGCAGTGGTGTAGACCCAGTGGGTCGATTTTCATGATTTCTCATGAGCAGGTCATTATTTCGCTCAGCCACTAGTAGAAGAGAAATCAGTTCAGAGTACTTTGTAAAGCCTTTCTCTCTGTACTGTTGTTGCAGTACTATATTGGAGGCATGAAACGTTGTAAACGTTTTCTCAAGCATATCATAATCGGAGATATTATCCCCGCATAGCTTCAATTTAGAAGTAATTCTGAACATTGCAGAATTATATTCAGAAACGGACTTAAAGTCCTGGAGCCTCAGATGAGCCCAATCATATCGTGCTTGTGGCAGAGTGACCAACTTCAGGTTGTCATATCTCTCCTTTAAGCCGTTCCACAAGATGAGTGGATCCTTGACGGTGAGATATTCAATCTTCAAACCTTCATCAAGGTGATAGCGCAAGAAAATCAAGGCCTTCGCACATTCTTGGGTGGATGCTTTTTCTCTATCTTTGATGGTGTCTCCGAGACCCATAGCATCTAAGTGGATTTCAGCATCCAACACCCATGTCATATAGTTCTTGCCCGAAATTTCAATGGATGTGGACGTGGCAATAGACGAAATTATAATCGTCATTATTGTGATAATGAGAATAATAAAGATTCTCAAAATAATCTTTCACTTTATGAAAGTAATATTTGACATGAGATTGTGTAAAGCATATGATTATCATCCATTCCCTGAAGTGAATGTGATAATTGTAATAGAGCCCGTAAGTATGAACACGCTCTTGATGTAAATCTGTTTTATGTCTGACATTATGAAAAGAAAGTTCGTTGCCCTTGAAATTTCGGGCAAGAACTATATGACATGGGTGTTGGATGCTGAAATCCACTTAGATGCTATGGGTCTCGGAGACACCATCAAAGATAGAGAAAAAGCATCCACCCAAGAATGTGCGAAGGCCTTGATTTTCTTGCGCCATCACCTTGATGAAGGTTTGAAGATTGAATATCTCACCGTCAAGGATCCACCTATCTTGTGGAATGGCTTAAAGAAGAGATATGACAACCTGAAGTTGGTCACTCTGCCACAAGCACGATACGATAAGAACCCAAAAGCAAATAGTTTATAAACTATATATTATCGTTGCGGTGAAAACGGGCACTGGTCAAAGGCTTGCCGTATACCATGACTTTTGGTTGACCTTTATCAAGCATCTCGAAAGAGTAAACGCCCTGAAACGAATTTTGTCTCTGACGACAACTTTGACATCACCCACTTGGATGTGGCAGACTTCTTTGAGCAACCCGAGGGGAAGATAGACCACCTAATCGGTGATGGATCCGTGATGAAAGAAGATGGAGCTATTTGATTTTATTTTACTTGTTTGTATTAGTGAATGAATAAACTAATAGCCATTAGTATTAGCTCGTATTAGTTAGTTCATGATATAATGTTAGTATTAGTTCTTTAGAATGTATCAATATGCTCAAATATCAATAATATTTTAACTTTCCAGTAGAGGTAATCGACTAACCTGAAAAACTAGTCGGTTATCTCATATTTCGCATAAAAACTGCAAAACAATCGATTGTCAATGATCAACAATCGATTGTCTTTAAAACAGTGTGATCTGGAATTTTACAAAAACAGTCAACAATCGATTGTCTATGATTAACAATCGATTGTCTTTAAAACAGTGTGTTCTGGAATTTTTCAAAAATCATCCACAATCGATTGTCTATGTCTAACAATCGATTGTCATTAGACAGTGTAATCTGGAATTTTTCAAAATAGCCAACAATCGATTGTCTATACTTAACAATCGATTGTCTTAAAACAGTGTGCTCTGGAATTTTTCAAAATAGCCAACAATCTATTGTCTATACTTAACAATCGATTGTCTTAAAACAGTGTGCTCTGGAATTTTTCAAAATAGCCAACAATCGATTGTCTATACTTAACAATCGATTGTCTTAAAACAGTGTGCTCTGAAGTTTTTCAAAATAGCAAATAATCGATTGTGTGTGTTTAACAATCGATTGTCAATGTTCAACAATCGATTGTTTGTGTTTAACAATCGATTGTTTGAAGAAAATGCTTAAACTGAAATTTTCAAACTGCAAAGTAATCAATTATGGATAACATATCTGATTTTGTTAGTCAACTGTTAGCAGCAGATTTTGAAAATATTATGTGACACAAACGAATTGAAGTTGTTTATTCTCATGTTCGTATATTTTCTTTTATATGTCAAACCATGGGAAGTAAATTGATTGAAGGCTCCGGAAGAGCAACTGTAACTCTGCCCAAAGGCACGACGTTTATCTTAGAGAATGCAATATTCTCCTCCAAGTCTAAGAAGAACTTGTTGAGTTTTAAAGATATCATTCAAAATGGATATCATATTGAGACAATAGATGAAAATAATCTTGAATTCTTCATGAAAACGAGGCTGCCCATTTCGGTTTGGGTTCACGCCATTTTGCATGCAGCAATGCTAGTTCGTCGGCTGCCCACTTTGGTTTGGGTTCACGCCATTTTGCATGCAGCAATACTAGTTCGTCGGCTGCCCACTTCGATTTGGGGTCACGCCATTTTGCATACAGCTTTGCTAGTTCGTCTCTGACTGACGAATTGACACAAATATTCCCCGTTGCAATTGGTTTTGGGTCATGGACCCAATATATCCCATTTAAGAATCTTTGGATGCGCAGTATATGTGCCTGTAGCACCGCCATCCCGCACCAAAATGGGTCTGCAAAGAAGGTTAGGAATATATGTTGAGGTTGAATCGCCCTCCATTATTCGCTACCTCGAAACATAGACAGGAGATTTGTTCACTGCACGATTTGCAGACTGTCAATTTGATGAGACACTTTTCCCAAAATTAGGGGGAGAAGTTGGTGAAACCAAACGGGAAATTTTGTGGAAAATGCATCATTATCTCATCTTGATCCACATACCTCTATTTGTTAAAGAGGCACAAAAGATTATCCATTTGCAAAGAATAGCAAATCAAATGCCTGACGCATTTATAGTTTTGAAAAGGATAACAAAATCACATATCCCCGAAGTGAATGTGACAACATCTGATTCACGAATACATATTCATTATTGGAAGAATATGAACATGAAATTGGTATTAAATATAGCACACTCACTCCTAGAAGGAGGTTTGAGATGATACCACACTCACCCCTAGAAGGAGGTTTGAGATGATATATGGCATGAATGATCGTTGGTCACGTACCTATTGTACGCTAAAGTATTTTGGAAATATGACTATTAAAGGACAACGATAATGCAAGAAACATATCTTGCATATAAGTTTGACATGACCATAATGGTATAACTTTCTCTTTAAGAAAGATATTCACCACATGGATGTTGATGAATCTGTGGTAGTACAAAATTAATTGAGAGCTCTAGAAGAGCCAATTATTACCATGTTGGAGAAACACAATTGAGTATTGTGCTGTAGTAAGTCTCAAAGAAACTTATTCAGTTTCCAAAGTACACGCGAAAGCGATTGATTATATTGAGACTATAAATAAAGGAAGGCTTTGATATCTCCTATTACTACAACTTATAGCGGGGTAATTTGCATATGAAAAGCTACCCGCTTTGTTCTCCAGTTTGTACTACACAAAAGAAAGAATGCCACAATAAAGTGGATATCTATTGGTATAAAAACCCATGTCATAATAAACCTGAAGTTTATTGATAAGTGCACATATCATGGTGTAAATTTGAAGTTTACCAATATTGATAATTTGTTCAGTTAGCATTCGTATTAGCCATCTCATTTTAAGTATAATGTGCAAATTCACATAGGTGAATATTAAAGAACTAGAAAGTTCTTTACGAATTCTCTTGTATCACTTGTTCTCATTAATGAACTGACCAACTAAAGAGTTCGGGTTGAAGCCCATAAATTCTGGAAATATCAAAGATGAATATGGGCCCATTCACCTGTCATGTATACCACATATGATGCATCTATGATATGGTTACATGCGCAATTGTTATTAACCCGCAGCCTGGCCGGTGCTTGCGAGGTAAATTGCTCAGTAATCTAACTTCGAGCATAATTTCCAAATTTTCTACTCAAGATAGTTCATCTTGATAAGTTGGTTTATATCAAAGTTGGTTTAGCAAGATAATTATTGAGTGCTTCCACTTAATAGCTAAACTGTTTCTTATGAGAACAAAGTTATATATATCAGTTTGATATACGTTGTATACGAGAGTATATTATATTCTCCCCTCACAAGTGGTTCAAGGTCAGGAACCAAATAATTTCATCTTATTATTATTGATGTGCGGTGTATATTTTCATTAACACCATAATGCACAAAGATGATTTCCCAAAGTTGAGGAAACAAGTTAGCTTTTCTAACATGAGGGGGAGACATGATAAACACTTGAGAAAAGGTTACATGGGATGAATTATCATTTGTATATGTATATCCCTGAATATCATGATATGAACATGAAGTTCATAAAAGGACAATTCAATTGCAACATATTGCAAAGCATGCTATACGCATTTGCTGACCCAAAGAAAGTAACTAAATGGAAGAGATACAATTCAAGAAGAATTGATTCCATATGAAAGACATGTAGTTTTGAACCTATAGTTCAAATGCTTGAAAGTATAAAAGTCAAAGGTATGTATAGTCAGTTTTCGATATCTTATTTGTCTAGCATGACATGGAAAACTTGATATGCATCTAAAGTCTATTATATGGCTTATATGACTTAACTTGAAAGATTTAAGTTGCTTGAAGCATATGCAATTCTTGGTCCTGAAGTACCACATCCCAAGTACAATTTGTGTACATATGTATCTTGCTATAACTATAAGCATGATGGCATTAAGAATGCATCTATGGAGATATTGAAGAGTCATTCCACGACATTATATGAAGATGTTCATATCTATCAAGAATGATGATTTCAAGGTGCGGAATATTTATTCAAGTCAATATGGTTGATTTGTCAAACGTCTACCAAAGATCGTTTTGAAGATGATGCACAAGATTGGAATGCAAATGCTCAAGGATATAAATTGATGTACTCATTAGGGGGAGTTAATGCACGTTGCACTCTTTTTCCCTTACAAGGTTTTGTCCCAAATGGGTTTTCCTTGCAAGGTTTTTAACGAGGCAACCAATAGGCGTATATTCAAACATGTGTACTCTTTTTTCTTTCTTTAATTTTTCCCATTGGGTTTTGGTTTTAAGGTTTTAACGAGGCACATTGTTGAATAGACATTCAAGGGGGAGTGTTATAAATACACTTCTATTTAAGGTGAATGTCTTTAATTAGAGAGATTCTAGAGTCCTATTATTGGTAGCTAGATCATCCCACTCCCTATAAATAAAGGAGTCTTCTACCATTGTAACACACCCCTAACAATCTCTAAGTATCAATGAGAATACTCCTCTCTCTCTATTCTCTCTATTGCTCTTGTTCTTGCATTATTTTAGTTGTTCTTTACATTATTTCATAACAAAACAACATATTTTTGTTAAATATATAAGTTTCCGTTCCCATATAATATACCTTACTTCAGATACTATCAGTACAAATCTAGAATATAAAAACGCTTAAGAAATACAATTGAGCCTATTTGGAAAATCGGAACTAGCTATCTTAAATATTCAAGGTTTTAAAAATTATCTTTTATCAGAGATTGAAAGACTCAATTTTGAATAGAACAGGAAAAGAATTACTTCAAAACAATTAGAAATAAGATTAAATATATTCCATTAGGATAAAGAGTAATTAATGTTAAGACAACACTCTATAGTTGAACAAATAGCTTTTAACTACTTGATTCTAAGTAATACAGCGAAAAGAATTAACTAAGCAAATAGAAAAATCATACCTAAAAATAAATAGAGAACCAAGTTATATAGTAAAACGTAGTATTAATACATAAACTTTATCAACCTTAGAGTGGAAAATAAAATATATAGAGGGAGAGATATATTTAGAAAATTAAAAGATAAAATTTTTTAAGAGCCAAAAATTTGGATATCATTAGATTAAACAAAATAGATAAATTAAAGAACTTAGAATATTTAGGTTTAAGAATATATCCATAAAAAAAGTATAAAATATTAAAAGATAATTCATTAGGAAAGTGCAATTTCAGTAGTGGAGAACATATATTAAATACTGAAGATAAACAATATACCTTTGTAGATCTACTAATCAACCTTGGTGAAAAAACTCAAGAAAATAACAATCATAATAAGAGCACTAAAATAGTAGAAGCTTTATAGACTAAGCATAGAAAGACTCTGAAAAGCTAGAGCAAATTGCAATTTTTAAAAATCACAAGAACTAGAAATTGACAGAAAAATAAAATTCCTAAACAATAAGTTTAATTCAGAAAATACCTACAAGAAACGAAATAGAAAAACGAATTAAAATTATTACAGAAAAACCTAAAGAAGAAAGACAAACAACTAGATTAGTTGAAAAAATAACACTTCAAAAGAAGTATTAAAATGTGAGATAAGCACTTTAAAAGAAAAAAATAGACACAATAAAAGAATTGCTTTTTCATGAATGATTTACAAGGAGAAATAGATCCAATATATGATTTCATATTAAAATTCACAGAAATACTTTAGCCTAATCCGAAAGGACTTACCAACTATACCCCTCAAAGAAAGGCAGATCAAACAATAATAAAACAGAATAATACTTTAATAGTATTACTTTTAGAAATTAATAAAAAGCTAGATAAAATTATAAAAGAAAAGGAGAAAAAGACTAGAGTAGAAATTTCAAAAGTAGAAGATGTAATAGAACAATTAAAAAGAGTAGAAATAACATTACAAAAGGATAGATTTAAAATAAGAAAACCTCAAAAATGAACTTTTTTCCAGGAGAATCAAGAACAACAAATGAAGAAAAAGAAGAGGAAAGGTAACCAGATTTGACTATTGACTTTTTGCACACACGTTACATTTAACACTACGGGGCTACTCCAACTTCCAGAATTCCATTTCCACCCTTGGATCTATGTCTGATTCGGATTTCAACAGATCATTCCAACAAATAAAGTTGCAAAATATCACTTCTTGCCAACGAAGCTCCCAGTCCTCGTCAGGATTGGGTTAGAATATTTCAGGTAACTTTTATTTTTCTATACCATATATGTAATTTTATTATATTTAAGATTTGTGTTAATTACATTTTAGTATACTAAATTACTATTTATATATTATAATTCAAATTAGATATATAATTAAGGGTGTATTTATATTAAGCATAATTATAGGACCATATCTTCCCACTTCTCTCACCCCTCACGTTTTACCTTTAGCGTAACTCCCCCCTCTCCCCCTATGTTTTTATTTTGAATTCCACCATTGACCCAAATTAAAAAGCTTTGGAGTTTTGAATTCAAATTGGAGTTTTCAAAAATCATTATTTGTTTGTAAATAATTCGGAATATGTTTAGGAGTTTAGATCACGAATAAGTTTTTCAGATAATAGAATAGGTAATAATACGTTAGTAAGAGTTTTAACCAAGAAAAAAACAAGAGGATAAACCGATAATTAAACGAAATAATAGATATAGACAAAGACATAATTTTTTCAGCAAAATCAACTAAGACTACTCGACCCGAGATACTATATAATATAAGATAGTTTTTCAAATAATTCTCAATTATATAGACATTACAGTGAAAAACAATTATCAACCATAGGAAATAAAGTGGCAACATTAAATTTAGTCAACACAGAACCAGTAAAACAAATAAAAAATTATAAAGAATCTAATGCATATGAGTTTAATAGTAATTGTATTAAAAGGACTAAATAGAAAGAATTTAGGAACTAAAGTACTAATCGTAGTATATGATGACGGTGGTCAGATAAAAAGAAATCTATAAGTTTAATAGAAGTAGACATGACCAATAATGGAGGAATATTCTATATTAGCCCAGACTTCATGATAAATTTAATAGAATTCAAAAAAATATTAAAATATGAATACAAACTAAAGGATACAAAGAAATAAATAATGAAAATAATCTACTGATATGTGTAGGTTTCATAAGAAAGATAGCAACCAATAGTAATACAAAATTTAAAATTAAGGTAGATGATGTAGTTGAAGTAATGAGAAATAAAGGAATAAAATTAATAAAACCTATTAAGATAAATCCAGAAGAATATGTTGGATTAGAATGCAATCTAGAAGATTTTGCAAAACCAAAAATATTAAACCAGAATCTCGTTTGATGTACACAAACTCAAAAGGAGAAACTTCAATTAGATTTTCTGGTTATAACTATTCCGCCCATAAAGAAATAGAGGATGAGACTGAAAGTACGACAGAAGAAGCTGAATATATGAATATTGAAATAATACAAGACGAATTTGAAGTGGATACAATATTAGAAAAAGCAAGAAAACTAGTTAAAGAAAACAAAAATAAAACTTTTCAATGTAAATGATGTAAACTTGGAAGATTAACTTTAAGCGAAACAAAAGAACATTTTAAGAAATGCGAGTTAAGGACAGATAATTGGGGATATAGAGCGAAAAATGTTTCCCAGAAAAATCAGATGAATTTCTAATAAGCCTAAAGAATTAATGCAATCCACTTGTTCTAGTCCTAGTCCATTACAAAGAACAATTCATCAAAGTACAATAGATACTAGCACAGGAAATGTACCTAGAAAGAGGGTATATAGAATAAACCAAGAAATAGAAACAAAAAATGTAAAACCATCAGGAAAAAGGATGCCTATAGAAGAACCTATACGGCTACAAAACCCAAATGCAAAATGGTCTATTGGACACAAAATACAATATATAATGAAAATACTGCAAGAAAAGCGAATCCATATACAGATACAGAAATAACTAATACAGAATAATGTGAGTTTTTGCAGATCAATTGTATATATAACACAAAGTTATGACAAGAAAGAATATAAGAAGAAAAAATATAAAAAATATAAACCTCAATGCAATAGGGGATATAATAGAAAAATTTATTATCTTAGAAAATCATCAGCTAGAAAATCATACCTAGATAAAAATAGACATGTTAGAAAATATAGAACAGAAATAAAAACTACAAAATTAAATTAGAATATTTTACTTGTGGAAGTGTAGAATACTTAGCAAATACATACCCAAAAAAATTAATAATAAAACAAGAAATTCACAATTAATAGAAAATTTTCAAGAAACTTTAATAAACGTAGATGAATATATATCAGATAATGAAAGTATATCCATAGTAAGTGTGGATATAAAAGGAAAAACTTAAATAGACACTTCAGATTTAGAAGAAGAAGAACTAATAAATGAGATAGGATTAGAGACATTAAATTTAGAAAAAATACAAGCAAATACTTTTGTAAATATATCAGAAGAATGTACACGTAATTTTGAAAGAAATAAAGGATTAAATAGTGATCAATATTTATATGTAAATGGTACCTAGTAAAAATAAAAGGGTTAAATGTAAATTATGCTATTTAGAAGGATGTATTTCATGTATAGAAAAAGAATTTGAAACAAAATTGAATAAAGAAGAACAATGCAAAGAGATAATAATTCTACTATGAATTTAAGAATGATAACATTAGAAACTAGAATAAATGAATTAAAAAAAATACAAAAAATGAAAAGGGAAAACAGAAATTAGAAGACAATAAAGAAAATTTAACAGAAGTAAATGAAGAGTTAATGAGTATAGAAAACTATGATACGCTGATATGTAACGAAGACAAACGATTAAGTACAATAAATTTTTAGCAAAAGTTAAAATAGCAGATTACGAAATAGTAACGTTAGCCTTAGTAGATTCCGGATGTACGAGATGCATAATAAATAAAAAGATAATTTTATCAAATTTAATCAAAACTTTAGATAAGTCAGTTGTGGCTATGCAGATGGAGGGAACCCCATAATATAAAAAGATTATATAGATAAATCTCATGTTAGCTTTATAAATACATGCTTAGATTTTTATAAACCAAGCTACAAGTTAGATAAAATCTGGGTAAGAGACGTAAATATAAATATAGACTTTGTATTAGGACTAAGTTTTATATTATCTAATAATGGAAGTTTCCTACTTAGTAGAGATGGGATAATATTTTTTAATAATATTACACATACACAAATACAAACTATAGAAACTGCAACCAGGATAAGAACACAATTGAATGTAAACTAGAAAAACCTGCAAGAAATTCAGCAAGAATGTTATAAAGAATATAAGGATAAAAATACATGTTGTAAGATTAAAGAAGAATCTAAAACCTTAACGTCACACCTCCTTTTTTCACTCTATACACCCCTGCAGAAGGGCGTAAAGGAGTTTTTTCAATTAAAGGACAATCGGAATGGGATTTGGTTATTATTTATTCAGAGTTGCTACTTGGGAGATTAATGGTGTCCCAAGTCACCGCTTTGAATCCCGAACCGAGGAAGATTATGACTCTATTACAGTTTGTGAACCAGAAATCTGGATAAGGAATTCTGTTAACCCGGGAGAAGGTGTTAGGCATTCCCAGTTTCCGTGGATCTAGCACGGTCGCTTAACTGCTGTATTTTATCTGATTTTATTACGTGCTAACTTAAGTGCTTTTATTTATAAACCGCTTTTACCAATAGTTATTTTAAAAGACTTGCGACGTCGTGAAAACATATTTCTAATCACGTCACCACCAGTGTACACGTGATTGTCGACACGTTTTAACTTCGTCAAGATTTGGATTTGGGTCGCATCAATGCACACCCGAGTTTAAGAAAGTAATTTAATTAAACGCGTCTAAAGATTCTAGCGTACTATTATTTTGGGGAAGGCCATGAAATTTGCTAAACGGCCCTCCCCAATTCTAAATATTTTAACATTTGTCAAGGGCCCCGCAATCATTTTTGTTGGCGAGGCTTGTCTCATTATTATTTATAGGTCAACCCTAAAGCAATCCATGATTTTCTACGATGACTTGTAGAGAAGGTTGTTATGCCCAATTGATTAGGCCAAACATAGCGTCTTAACCTGAACAATTACTCCTGAAGCTGCTTCACGTTGTTTCACCTACACGCGAGAGACTAGAAGCGTATTTCTAGAAATGTACCCTAAAACACTCGATTTTGTCCCGTAATCCATTAAAAAAATAACAACAGTCATTTCAAACGATTTTGCTCCTTCCCATGTTTTCAGTTTATTTCTTTGTGGTGTTAATCAAGGTGACCCATACTGAATTTGTAAAATCAATAATCTAAATCTTGTAAACTTCCCAATCAGATCAAACGAGATTGTAAATGGCAATAACTATCCAAGCAACATGTTTCCGAAAAAATAAAGTCCTATCTCGTGTGACCTTTTAATACATGTGAGCTAACTAACGCTTGAAAACACAAACACGACACTGATAATTTACTGGAGAATCATAGTCAGCTGATAGTCTGAAATGTTCAAATTTGAAGCATACACAAGATGGATACTAACCCTATGCTGTTTATAAATGAAACCAAACAAGTATGAAGCTATAGACTATGCATGGTGATGATCATTTCATTAAAAACAAATCAGATTGACATTATAAAATCAACGAGACAAAGCAGTTACCATATTTCAATGCTCCACTTCATTCATTCCTTCACATTCACTCCACAGTCAATGAGTTACATAGTTGTGTACCTGGAATCGAAATGGAAATAGGGTAGAAGAGATCAGTTACAGCAGCAGCCAATAGCAACAATAACGCCCAGCAACACAGAGATGATTTCAAGAGATTTTAACTGATACACACACACATCAACAACAATAGCTTTCAAGCAGACTCCAAATGACAGCCCAGACAAATTTAGCAGCCAATGAATGCCTCAAAACAACACCAGACTCGGCAGATCTACCCCAGACAACACTAAAAATGACCAGAATTCAACCAAACAAGCTCAATCAACCCAAATTCACTCCAAAATGAATCCAAACCAAGAATAGTATACCAGCAACCAATGGAACAATGTTCCTTGTAGCCTTCTTTTTGGTTTTTCAGAGATTTTTCTACTGTTTTTGAGTTTTTACTTTTTTTTGTTTCTTTTTTTTTTTCCTGGAAATAAAAGGCTAAAGAACTAGAATGCAAGAGTATTTATGAACTAATGATCAAAACAATGGCTAAAAATATGGCTGAAAGAAGAGCCCCTTTTACAAGGCATCTAAGACTTTTTATAGAAGTAAAGTAGGGCAGTCCTCTCAAATTTCTGTTTTCACTATTAGTCCCTATTCATTTTTCACTTTAACCCCTCATTTTCTGACTTGTTTCCCAAGTAACTACCTTAGTTTTATTGAAATCTACACTACATCCCTATTCTAGGAGCTTCTATGAGGTTCTTTGAGCTGTACAATTCCTAGACTACCCTTACCTTTCCTTTCAATTAATGATTCTCAATATTCTACCCTTTCTCATGCCCAAATTTCCCTTATTACCATCTGAAAATTACAAACCTTTTAACTGAAACCAAACCCTTTTTACCCTTGTTAATTAACTAAAGCTATCTACTAAAGGATTAAACATCTATATCCAAACTTGAATCTAATTAAACATTTGCTAGTCAATACTAATTTTCACTAATTAAATTGCCAACTAACAAATCAAATTACAAATTGCAGTTATCATCAAATTAATTCCAAAAGAACCAACAGGCAAAAGAAAATCAACAAGAACAAACCCTAAATTTTCTGGATTAACGACAATCTAATCTGGATACTAGCTAAGCTAAGAAACTCATGCAAATAAACCAATCGATCGACCATTAAGGCCTCATCAACAGTCAAGAAAAAACGAAACCCAATTAAACTTATCCTAAATCAAATCAGAATTTAACAGAAGAAATAACGAATCAACCTAAAACTACATTAACATAGATAATTACCACAATGAGATTAAAACTAACTAAAACTGAATTTATGCATGATTTAAACGAACAAGAAAAGAAGAATCGAATTAGAAAACTTACTGGAATCAGACTTCATATAATCCTTTCAAAATTTATTTCCAGTTAATGTTACATGCTTATTTCGTCATAAGTAAGCACATAATATTAACCAGAAACCAGCCGACCTCCAAGACTCTTACAACATACTCATGCCGCGAGGAACCCTAGATTTGAAGTTCATCGTGCTTCAGTGATATTCGAGGGTTTTTTGCTTTGGATTCGTAATGAGGAGGTCCAAAAGGTTGTGGGGTATAAATTTGAGCCAGTTTGGACGATTTTTGCATTTTGTCCAAGATTTCAAACTAAGATTCGAACAATTGGGCGATGATTCGAACAAATATGGTGGCATGGTTGGAAAGAGGGGACCGAGGAGAGCATTTGATGTTATTTTGGCTGGATTTGGAGGTGACGCCTCTGGGTTTTGGGGTGAGGGATATGGTGCCGACAATGATTAGGGTTTTGGAGAGGGTAGGGTGTGAAGGAGATGAGGAAATGGGGATGGGGGGGGGGGGTCGTTCGGACATTTATATACAAGAAAACCTAGGAAGCTTTAGAGCCGTTAGATCAGAGATCAACGGTTGAGATTCATGCTTAAAACAACGACGTTTTGCTTTTGACCAATCGAAGTGGTCTGGGTCAGCCATGAGATTGGGCTAGGGTGGATTGGGTCATTGAATTTGGGCTCAAACTATCAAAAGGGACTGGCCCAAAAGTGGTTGCTATTACCAGCCTTCCTCTATTTTTCATTTTTATTTCATTTTTTGCTTTGTTTTAATTTCAAAACTGTAAAAGAAATGCAAAATTAACAATAAAACCTAATTTTTTTCTAGAATTAATCTAGCTAAATTATAAAATTATTTAAAAACTATTTTATGACCAATTTCACAATTAAAACAATTAAGATGCAAAACGAACTATTTTTGTGATTTTCATGTTTTGTTCTAGAACGAATTAATCCCTAATTAATCCTAAAATATGAATTTAAATCCTAAATGCAAATGTGTAATTTTGTATTTTCATATGAATTAACATACACAAATAAAATGCAAACGATTAACACAAAATGACACCCAAAATTCACCAAAGATTGTAATTATTTTATTTGAGTTTTTGGGAATTATTCATATATTGGGCAAAAATCACGTGCTCACAGCTACCCCTCTTTGCTCAAAAACATGAAAGGTTTTCGTGCAAAGATTAAATGAGCAATATGAGGGATTTTTGCCCGTTTGAAAATTCTGTGGGAAGCATTTTTGAAAAGTTTGACCGCACCATGCTTCAGAGGTTGCCTACATATCCTGGCTTAAACAGGAATTAGGCCAGTGTAGTTCGGGAGTGTATGGTAGCTGGGACTACCAGGAGCTGTGATTTCACTGCGATTTTTGCTGCTTCTACTGCTCGCGGACCTTCCTTATTACATCATGTCAAAAATAAAAGAAGCTAACCTAAGCTATGAACTATGAATTACAAAAGTCCTATTTAAAATCTTCAAACTTGCTCTTGTACTTCCTTGTTGTCTTGTTGGCTTGTATTTTCTGTTGTTGCCTTGTTGTCTTGTATTTTCTCTTGTTGCCTTGTTGTCTTGTTGGACTGTATTTTCTCTTGTTGCCTTGTTGTCTTGTATTTTCTCTTGTTTCCTTCAACTCATGATTGAGAGTGTTGTTCCTTCCCTCCCAATTGCTGACCTTGAATGAACTTGGACTTGAATACATTTCTCTGTTATCCTGGCGGGCTCCTAACTTCACACAAATAGACAAAACAAAGAAAACTTTCTGCCCCAGTTTGGAAACTGGGCGCTGTTACCAGATCTCAATAAAATGTTGACAAGAACTTGACTCGAAATACCTCTGTTATATAGGAGGGCACCTGACTTCACGGCTTGAATTTTATGTCTCCATTCTCCAGGTGGATTCTTGACTGCTGAAATTCAAAAAGTACGTCTCTTTTCTCTAGGCGAACTCCTGACTTCTGAAATTTGCAATGCGGTGCTCTCCAAGCGGGCTCCTGATTTCTGAAATTTGAATTGTATTTCTCTGTTCTCCAAGTGGACTCCTGATTTCTGAAATTTGAAACGCAGACTTTTGTTCTCCAGGCGGGCACCTGACTACAAAATAAATGAAGGAGTTGATTTGAAGCTAACAACTTGACTTGTATCACCTCTATTCTTCAGGCGGGCTCCTGATGTTTGAATTGTAAATGCATGTATTCCTCTTTTATCCATGCGGGATCCTGATTGCTAACTGAAATGTATTCCTCTGTTCTCCAGGTGGGCCTCCTGATTACACAAAATAGACAAGACAACGAAAATTTCTGCCCCAGTTTGGGAAAACTGGGGCTTGTTATCACGTACTAAAACTAAAAACTTGAATTGTGATGAAACTAAGACTTGAATTGAAAGTAAAACTTGAATTGCGATGAAACAGAAGCGTAATGTTTAACATTTAACTACTGAAATGTACTCCTCTATTTTTCAGGCGGGCTCCTAACTTCAGCACCTCTTCATGCCGCTCCTCATTTTCTTGCATTTTCCCCATGCCACACTTGCGATTGAAGTTGATTACTGCCTGCTTTCCTTCACGGAGGATTCCACCTAACAAATAAATTTTCTGCCCCTGTTTCAATAACCGAAAATTTTGTTAGTTTAAAGATGGTGGTTAGTTGATGGCATTCTTCGCTGCATCATCCTTCCATTGGCTTGCTTTGTGTTGCCTGACTTCCTCTGAACTGCCTGACTTTCTGACCAACTTTCACATTCCCCAATCTTGATAACCTGTATACTTTTGTACTCCCACCGTTGTTCCATCTTCCCAACTTTCTTTTGCATGTATCTCCTCATTTTCCCAACATTTACTAAATATTCTATCAATGAAACTTCCGGCGATTTCCCCTATCTCACTTTACATCCCGTTGTTGCTGACATCCTCTGGCCAACTTATGCTTTTCCCTTTTCGGAAGTTGGTAGTGGCCTTTAATATCCTTTTCCCCTTTTTATTGAACAAAACTAACAATGAAACATTTTAGACAAACAAAATCCCATAAAGAGAATGAAATGTAATAATTTTATGAGTTAGGGATAAGAAGAATCCAAAACCGGATGAATGTTGAAGAAGAGACATAAAAGAAACTTATCTGACTGAAGCAGCTGACACCGATAGCCATGACATACATTTTGGACTAACCGGCCCGACCAATCCAGCTACCCAGCTCTTGCATTGTTATACTTCATTTACCAGAACTTCCATCACTTGATTACTTTACCCGAGCCTAAACCTCATTTAACCTGTGATGCCACGACACAGTTTTCACCAACAGACTTTCTCATCTTGCCATTTCTTAAACTCACTTTCGCCCTAGGGTGCCCGTGAGGGTTTTCACCACTAATACTCTCTCATTTTATTTTCTCTCAGCTCTTCTCGCCTTACGGTGCCCATGCGGGTTTTCACCAATAAGACTCTCATTTTTATTTTTCGTGTTTCTTGTTTGCACCAGAGTGTTGCCCCCCTGGCGAATTACCTTTTCTTGCTTATCTTGGCATTTCTCAAAAATTGATCAGAAGGTCTTTCTTTGGACTGTAATGTAGGTTTTTGGATGGGTTAGAAAGAACGGTATGAAAGGCTCAAAACAATTTCAAATTGGGTTGACACTACACCTTTCGAAATCTGTTTTCTTTCAACAATCACAACTTCTGCCCCTGTTTCTTGTTTGGGGGCCTTCATATTTTTATTTTGGTATGACTGAACCTCTAATTAAGGCAACACCCCGGTTACTACAAATGGCCCTTGCCAATTCGGGGCGAACTTTCCTTTTGCTTCGGCCTAATGGGGCAAAATGCGCCTCAGTACCAACTGTCCGACCTCGAATTTCCTCGGGCACACTTTCTTGTTATATGCTCTTGCCATCCTTCGTTGGTATAGTTGACCATGGCACACTGATGCCAATCTTTTCTCATCGATCAAACTCAATTATTCCAGACGGGCCTTTACCCATTCATCGTCGTCGATCTCAGCCTCCGCAATGATTTGAAGCGACGAAATCTCCACTTATGTGGGTATTACTTCCTCGGTGCCATACACCAATGAATAGGAGTTGCCCCCACCAAAGTACGAACGGTGGTGCGGTATCCCTACAATGCAAAAGGCAACTTCTCATGCCACTGTCTAGACCCTTCAACCATTTTCTGTAGTATTTTCTTTATGTTCTTGTTGGCCGCTTCAACCGCTCCATTTGCTTTAGGGCGGTATGGAGTAGAATGACGATGAGTAATCTTGAACTACTCACATGTTCCCTTCACCAAATGACTGTTGAGATTAGCCCCATGGTCCGTGATAATCACCTTTGGTATGCCAAACCGACAAATAATGTTTGCATGCACAAAATCCACCACAGCTTTCTTAGTCACAGACTTGAACGTCTTTGCTTCCACCCACCTGGTAAAATAATCTATTGCTACCAAGATAAACCTGTGGCCATGATGCTGCTGGATCAATTGGCCCAATAACCTCCATTCCCACCAAGCAACAAAAGGCCATGGCGCTGACATCGTGTGCAATTCTAACGGTGGAGAATGAATCAAATCTCCATGCATTTGGCACTTATGACATTTGCATACAATAATATCTTGCCCGTAAAATCTTTTTTGCCAAAACATATCCGTTCATGTGCGGACCACAAACTCCAAAATGTACCTCAGTCATGATAGTGGTGGATTGCCTTGCATCCATGCACCTCAAAAGTCCGAGGTCTGGTGTTCTTTTGTACAACACTCATCCACTCAGGAAAAATCCGCTTGCCAATTGATGAATAGCCCTTTTCTGATCACCGGTAGCATGTGCTGGGTATACACCCATCCTGATATACTCCATGATGTCATGGAACCACGACTCACTGTCAAGTTCCTCTTCTATCACATTAGAATAAGCATTTTGATCATAGACCTGAATCGGCAATGGATCTACGTAAGCCTTATCTGGATGATGCAACATTGACGCCAAAGTAGCCAAAGCATCGGCAACCTCATTATGAATCCTTGGGATGTGTCTGAACTCTATTGACTAAAACCGTTGACAAAGCTCATGCAGGCACTTCCTGTATGGTATTAGTTTCAAATCCCGTGTTTCCCAGTCTCTTTGAATTTGGTGTACCAGTAGGTCCGAGTCACCCATGACCAAGACTTTCCAGACACCCATATCCACTGCTAATCTCAACCCCATAATGCATGCTTCATATTCCGCCATGTTGTTTGTACTATAGAAATGAAGCTGAGCCGTAACGGGATAGTGCTGACCTGTTTCAAAAATATATACAGCTCATATTCCCACGCCTTTCATATTTGCCACTCCATCAAAGAACAATTTCCATCCTGGTTTCTCTGCTTCTTCCAACTCATCAATATGCATCATCTTTTCATCAGGGAAATAAGTCTTCAAAGGCTCATAATCATCATCAACTGGATCCTCAGCTAAATGATCGGCTAAGGCTTGTGCTTTCATTGCAGTCTGGGTCACGTAGATGATATCAAACTCTATGAGCAGACTCTGCTACTTTGCAAGCCTTATCGTGGTCATAGGCTTCTTGAAAATATACTTCAGTGGATCCGACCAAGATATAAGGTAGGTAGTGTAGGACGACAAATAATGCTTCAACTTTTGTGCAGCCCAAGTTAGGGCGCCACATGTCCTTTCCAGATGAGTATACTTAACCTCGTAAGATGTAAACTTCTTGCTAAGATAATAGATTTCCTGCTCATTTCTGCCTGTGACATCATGCTGCCCCAGTATGCAACCAAATGAATTATCCTAGACCGTCAGATACAGAATCAAAGGCATCCCTGGCTTTGGTGGAACCAACACGGGCAGATTTGAAAAATATTCCTTTATCTTATCAAAAGCTTTCTGTCATCATCCGTCCATATAACCGCAACATCTTTCTTCAACAGTTTGAAAATGGGTTCACAAGTAGTTGTGAGCTAAGCAATGAACCTGCTAATGTAGTTCAATCTTCCTAACAAACTCATCACATCAGTTTTGTTTCTTGGAGGCGGCAATTCCTGAATGGCCTTAATCTTCGATGGATCCAATTCAATACCTCGGCGTCTGACTATAAACCTCAGCAACTTTCCCGATGGCACACCAAAAGCACACTTCGCAGGATTGAGCTTGAGATTGTACCTTCGTAGCCTTTGAAAGAATTTCCTCAAATCCCTGACATGGCCGGCCTGCTGCCTTGATTTCACAATCACATCATCTACGTATATCTCAATCTATTTATGTATCATATCATTGAATATCATTGTCATAGCCCTCATGCAAGTCGCCACGACATTCTTCAAACCAAATGGCATGACATGATAGCTGTATGTTCCCCACGACATGATGAATGCCGTCTTTTCTGCATCCTCCTCGTCCATTATGATCTGATGGTAACCCGCATAACAATCCACAAAAGAACCAATCTCATGTTTGGCACAATTATCAATCAATATGTGGATGTTGGGCAATGGAAAGTTGTCTTTTGCACTTGCCTTCTTGAGGTCTCGATAATCAACGCACACCCTAGTTTTGCCATCTTTCTTTGGTACATGCACAAAATTAGCTAACCAGGTGGGATACCATGTGACCCAAATGACCTTTGCATCGAAATGTTTAGTTATTTTTTCTTTTGATCTTCGCACTTATGTTTGTTTTGAAATTTCTCAATTTATGCTTAGCAGGTGGGAGTGATGGATCGATAGGTAATTTGTGGGCCACCAGATTGGTACTCAAACCCAGCATATCATCATAGGACCAAGCAAAAACGTCTTTATACTCCAACAACGCCGCGATTATTTCTTCCTTGAGCTGCGGCTCCAGATGAACGCTTATTTTAGTTTCCCGAACATTATCTTGATCCCCTAGGTTAACTGCTTCTGTATCATTTAAGTTTGGTTTGGGTTTTTCCTCAAAGAGTTTTAATTCCTTACTAATTTCCTGATATGCTTCATCATCATATTCCTCTTCATCATCACATTCAATTTCTTGTATTATTATTTCTGATTTAGGTTGGCTTATAAGACCGGGCCGAGAATTCATCATGCATGTCGTGTCATTGATATCAGCATAAAAAGAACTGTACAAAAAAGAAAGAAAAATGGAAACAAAATTACGAATGAAGAAGGAAATTGCATTTCATTAAAACGTAAAGATAACAAGGCTTAGCTCATCCAAAAAGACGAAACATAGTCGCAAGGATTACAAACCCTAGAATAATCCAGGTGAAAACAAAAAGAAAAACAAAGTCTCACTACCGCGCCTCCCTCCGAACTAGCAGAGGAGTGGCTTCCCAACTGTTGATCCTAGCATACGACCCAACGTACTGAGTGTCTGCATTACTGGAACCTTCACCAGCCTGAACCATGTTTACTTCTGCAAATACCTTTTCAAGCGCTTCATCCAAATTACCCTCTCCTCCTATCAATGAACCCATCGCCTGTGTTTCTAACTGCTTTTTGACCCTCGTCCTGACAAAAATGACTTGGATAGACGCGGAATTGATTTAGGCAAAACCCAAGCTTTCTTTTTCAACTTGCGGGCCCTTCTGATATCTGCAGTTGTTGGCTTAAACCCCAACCCAGAGGTATTTAAATTCTTGGGCAAGGATGCGGGTTGAACAATGCCCTGAAGCTTGGCACCCAGACCTTTTCCTGGGACAAACCCATTACCCATCATTTCTGAAACCACCGTGAAAGTTGCGGCTGCTACTTGGGGACGTGGGATACTTTTCCCCTCGGGTACCTTGTTCACATTGATCATGTCAAAAACCTGATAGACCCATGGCCCTTTATCATCATCAGTTTCTACAAAGGGAACAATATCACCACTTGAAGTGTTCGTGGGGTCTTCTCCGTGTAGCACCACCTCTTGCCTATCCCATTCAAATTTGACCATTTGATGCAGTGAAGAAGGCACTGCTTTAGGTGCATGGATCCATGGCCTTCCCAACAAAAGATTGTATGACACCGCCGCGTCCAACACCTGAAACTCCATGGTGAACTTAACTGGGCCAATGATTAACTCGAGGATAATGTCCCCCACCATGTCGGTTCCGCCCCCATCAAAACCTCGGACACACACACATTGTTTCTACGGATTCTGTCATTATCGATATTTAACTTGTTCAGTGTCGACATCGGGCAAATGTTGTTACTAAACCCATTATCTACCAATGCCCTGGTCACCACTGAGTCTTCACATTTAACTTTCAAGTAAAGAGCTTTATTGTGCTTGGTTCCTTCTACAGGCAACTCATCATCCGAGAACGTTATCCTGTTTACCTCGAAGATCCTATTAGCAATTGTTTCCAAGTGGTTCACTGAAATCTTATCAGGTACATGGGCTTCATTTAGTATTTTCATCAAAGCTCAGCGATGTTCATTGGAGTGTATCAATAATGACAATATCAATATCTGGGCCGGTGTTTTCCTCAAGTTCTCGAAAATAGAATAGTCATGTACCTTCATCTTTTTTAGGAACTCCTCTGCTTCATCTTCTGCAATAGCCTTTTTGACCGAAGCTGCTGTCTTTAGTAACCCTAGATTTTCTCAACTCCTCGGGAGCAAAGCAACGCCCCGATCGAGTCAACCCTTGCGCCTCACAGCTCTCCTCCTCAATCTCTTTCCCTTTGTACGTTACTATCACCTTCTCATATTTCCATGGCACAACTTCACTGTCAACCATGGGTAGCTGGACTACTGGCTTGATGATCACTGGCTCTATGTAAGCACCCTTCACAATAACCACGGGCATGGGTGACGCCCCTGGTACCACCAACTTAACTGGTTCCGGTTTCTTTGCAATAATAGATAATTCTTTCCCATCACTACCACTGGCTTGTCACTTGTACCTTTCAACTTTATCCCAGTCTGTTCCCCTGTTGGATTTTCTCTTGAACTGGTCTCAACAGCGCGAATCATTATCACGGTTTGTGAGGTTTTCTTAACCTCCCCATCCTTGTGTACCAGCTCAATCATGTTGGTCTCGTGATGTGCACGCAGTGGGTTCTGATTGATGTTTGGTGCCTCCGAGGCCTGTACCTCAATACAGCGGCTATCAATAAGCTCATGTACTGCATTCTTCAACTTCCAACATTTTTCAGTCTCATGCCCAAGCATTCCCGAGCAATACTCGCAGCTGACGGACTGGTCCAGGTTTCTGGGAGGTGGGTTTGGTACTTTGGGCTCGATTGGGGTTAACATTCCCAAATGTTTCAGTCTATGGAATAAAGCAGTGTAAGATTCTCCCAATGGGGTGAAGGTTCTTTTGTTTGAGACCCTCTCATTCCGAAAATTTTGGTTCGGGCAGAAGCCGGGTCCTGGTCTGTTAGCCTTGGGGTGTGGATGGGTATTTTGTGGATGTGTATATGTGTTTTGGGGAGCCGGCGCACGCCATTGTGGATGTGCCGGGGGCTGCGTGTATGTATGGGTATGGTGGACAAAGAAGTGGGGCTTTGGTGGTGGGTAATAGTTTGTGGTGGGTTGTATGGGGTGTATGGGTAGTGGGGTCTTGGTTGGCTATAGTAGGGTGGAGGATTGGTGGGCCTGGACCAGGTGCTAGCTTCCACTGTGGCCATTTCTTCCTTCTTATTCTTACCTATCACACCACCAGTACCGTTTTGTATGGCATGCGTGGTTGCTTTCAGTGCTGAATAATTAAAAATTTTGTTAGATTTTAAACCCTATTCAATCATTGCGCCCATCTTCACTACCTCATTGAATGATTTACCCACAGAAGTCACTAAGTGACCGAAGTATGTCGGCTCCAACGTTTGCAGAAAATAATCTACCATCTCGTTTTATCTCATTGGGGGATCCACTTTTACAGCTTGCTCTCTCCATCGAAAACCAAAATCTCTAAAACTTTCTCCTAGCTTCTTCTCAAACTTCAGCAATGACAGCCGATCACGGATTATCTCGAGGTTATATTGAAAGTGGCCAATGAACGCCTGTGCCAAGTCATCCCAAGTGTACCATCGGCTAGGGTCTTGTCTGGTGTACCATTCCAGTGCAGACCCGCTCAAGCTCTGCTCGAAGTAGGCTATCAACAATTCATCTTTTCCTCCGACACCTCTCATCTTACTACAAAAACCACACAGATGGGCTACTAGGTCACCGTTCCCTTCATACAAGTCAAACTTTGGTATTTTAAACCCCACAGGCAACTGAACATTGGGAAATGGACATAGGTCTTTGTATGCCACGCTGACCTGGCTACCTAGACCATGCATGTTCCTGAAGGATTGCTCCAGGCTTTTGACTTTACGAATTACTTCCTCTTGTTCTGCATTCTTAACTGGTTTCTCAACTTCTTCGGGGATCTCAAAATGAGGGGAATGGGTGTACTGCTTAGGAGTTTTGAAAGTGGGTTCAAGAGGTTAATATTGAGCGTCGTGAGCTTGGAACAGTGGCTCACTAGATAATCTTTTTAATGTGGCTGGAGAGAGTGCCACAAAGATTGGAGCCAAAGGTGGAGGAGGGTTGTGTTTGGTTGGTGGAGCTGGAGGAGCGTATGAAGTTCTAGCATAGCCCTGGGTATGATATGGGAAGGATGGAGATGTGTTAGGAGTAGGAGGCTCCTGAGCTTGCACTAAAGGTATGATATAGGACGGGTTGGCAGGGTACAAAGGTGCCGGGTACCCTTGAACCAAGCTTGGTACATTTCAGCCATCTGTGCTTTCAACTTCCACATATCTTCTTTCATGGCAACCACATCATTCGCCTCGACCTATTTTGTAGGTTCCACAATACTGGAGTCAGACTCCTGTCCTGTCATCTTATCTTTCGACCGGGTGTTGTACGGGTGAGTTTCCAAAACTTCCAATCAACTAACCACCTGCCTGGACTCACACATTTAAGCAACCACTTGGTTAATGATTAGTTTTAACAGATTTGATAACTGCACGTTGGCATGAATGCACCTATATAGTTAATGATTTCTATTATGCATTTGCTCGACCGTATGTATCATCCCGGCATTTTTTGTTTCATTTTCCAATCTATCCCGCTCTTTTCTTTTTCTTTCTTATTCTCACCTTTGTTTTTCCACTCTTTTCTTCCTTTCTTTTCCTTCCATTTCTTTTTTTTTCTTTACGGTCAAATCCTATAGAGATTGCTTACGTATCGTGAACCCGCACGAATAAGACTAAGCGTAGTTCATGAAAATCAAATGCGAAAAATAAAGTGAAAGCAATTTTTGGGAATTTCCAAATTTTCATTACTAAAACAAACTATTACAAACTAATATTTGCAAAAGAAAATGACAGACACCAACTAAGACCCAACACCAACTTCAAACTACAGACTCATTTTGAAATGAAAAAAAAAACAAAGGACAAACAGACTCGAAATAGAAAAAATACAGACACAACCTACACATACTCTAATGACTCAAATCTAGGTGCTCACGGGGCGTCATTCGGCCTCGCCGCGAGCCTAGGTCCCAAGTCCCTTTCGAGCTGATCTAAATCATTCATTGTTCGATTCACATAGATCTGCGCTGCTTGGATGAAAGTTGTATGGGTCATATCCTCACAGACCTGGCATCTCCCGAAAATATCCCAAGCTATAGCTCTAATCCGGTCCCTTGTTTGCTTCTTTTCTGTAAGAAAATGATCTATATGGTTAGCGCACATCTTTAATGCCTGAGAGTCTTGTAGGTGCTGATCTTGCAACTGTTGCACCTCTACCTCCATCCGGGCCAATAAATCATAACACTGCCCACTCTCGATCTCGTAATCCCTGACCTGCCTGATTGTTTTACCCTCAAGGGAAGCCACTTTTCTCTTTAGATTGTCAACAAATTTCTCGTGGTCCCTTTTTAGTTGATTCAAGTATTGGCGACGCTCCACCACTTCTGTATCCCATTGTACTTTGAGCCCCGCCATGATACTCTCGGATTTTTCTAACTCATCCCAGCACTCCCTAACCTCACTTCTTAATCTTTTTATCAATCGTTCGTCAGATTGGCTCCGCGGTTGTCTATTGATGGATGCTTTCAATTGTTGGATTTGGGCCTTAAGCTCTGTATTTTCTTGGTCCAATTTATTCTTTTCACCTTGATCTGGAGCGACTTGAACACTGTTTTCGAATTTCAAACTCTCTACTTGCTGCTTCAACTTCCCGATCTCAGCCTTGTAACTTTCTTCCTTGGCTAACCAATCCCACTGCTCTAGGGATGACTCGGCAAAATCTTTGAGATGAGTTCTTTTAGCAGGTCTACCATACGCCACACAACCCTTGAACCAATCATGATGCCATGGGGAAACCTCCCCTTTAACCCTATCTGACACACAAGTGTTGGCCTTCAAATCTGGCGAACTTCATCCTCGGGAAACCGACCATCAAGACCAAATTTGACCACTTGGGTGCTCAGATCTTCATCTTTTGGTACCACTTGATATCTCCCAAGCGGCCTAGAACCCGATACGGCGCGTAAGGCTGGATGCTCTTGAGTCCCATCAGCAGAAAATGAGGCTTGGCTGCTGGCATATATATGACTTCTTCGATAGGCAACCATCCAAATGCCCACTGTATCTAGCTGGCAGTGAGGGTTCGAAATAATGATGCCCAAGCTGTGACTTCTTCAGGGAGGTTAACCCCTTTGATTCTTGTGTGAAATTATCCTATGCATGTTTTCTTAGATGAACCATAACTCAAGAGCGGGGAGCGATGGCGTAAATGCTCGATCATCCACATTTGCAACAGCAAGTTACATCCCTCAAAGAAATTGCCCCCGGCTTTGCAATCAGTGAGAGCCCGAAAGATGTCAGCCACAATTATAGGTGCTAAAGTGCTTTTTTCCATGGTTTGCAAGGTACTGAAGACCCCAGCCACTTTCAAATCAACATTTCCATCTTTCATTGGGAATATTATGAGGCCTAAAAAAGCAATCATAAAATCCACCCGCCTATGTTCCTCCCATTTTTGTCGGTTACTTCTACTACATAGTTTGAAGTCTGGCCTATTGAATCCTCCCACGTGTCCGTATCTATCATATATGAAACGGAAATTGCAGCAACCCTTTGCAAAATTTGGGTGGTGGATTGTTCGCGGTATTTTCAAGGCATCCAAAAACCGGTGTATGGTGATAGACCTGGGAGCAATTAAATATCCGAACCTCAATGGGGCTTGATCACTTCCGATGTACCCCGCTATTTCTTCCAATGTCAGGGTGAGCTCAAAGTCCGAAAAATGAAATACATTATGTGCTGGATCCCAACAAGTGACCAATGCCTTGATAATATCCCCCCGAGGCTGAATGTCTAATAAATCCGGGAGATCTTTTAGATACTTCTTCACTTCATCGTGCCCTTCTTTGCCTAAGTCATTCCACCATAATTGCAACTCAAAAGGGATCTTGGTTAATATTGAAAAGGGTTCGTTTAGCATCGTGCTCGTCCTGCACATTTATTAAGGTAAATAAACAAAAGAAAAAACCTTTATTCAACTCAAAATGAAACTATCTACATTCTTTCTAGATTTTAGACATTAAGGACCTGATATCAAAATCAGACTCAAAGATGGGCGTATTTGTAAAGTCACCTTCCGGCGTCCCTTTCGGGAACGTTCGGCTATTTATGACAAAACGGCCCTACTCAACTTATTTACGACTCTTCCTGCTCCTCAAATTAAAATAAAAGATCCAATTTGATAAACACGGCCTTTCAACGCCCCGGGGACGAGAATTTAAGGCTGTACAAGTCAAAAAAATCAAAACATAACCAAAAGTGGCCATTTATGCAAGGTCAGCCTTCCGACGTCCCGTTTGGGAACATTCGGCTATTTTTGCAGAACGACATCACCCGACTTGATGACTCTTTTTCATATTTTCAAATTAAAATAAAGGACGACGTATTGCAAACACGGCCTTTTAATGCCTCGAGGACAAAGATTTAAGGTTGTGAGGGTCAAAAATCAAAACATGACCAAGGGTGGCTGTTTATGCAAAGTCAATCTTCCGTCGTTCCGTTTGGGAACACTTGGCTATATTTGACAAAAACGGCATCACCTGGTTTATTTATGACATAAATTAAAATTTTGACATTTTTGGGGCTATTTTTGTAATGGGAAGGTTGGACCCGATGAGAGTTGCCTACGTATCTCACGCTCTGTGAGAAGAAAACCATCGGGCAGACTAACCGAACCATTTTAAAACAGAGCTTTTTTCATTTTCTCTTTTGGCATTTCATAAGCAAAAAATAAAATTAAAAAAAACTACTTTTAAAACAAGACTCTTTTTCTTTCTTCTTTTTCAACAATAAAACAGCCCATTTTTCCAACAACCCATTTTTCCAAATTAAAATAAAAAACTCTTTCTTTTCCAATAAGACCACCTATTTTTCCGAACTAAAAATAAAAGGCTCTTCTTTTTCCTTCTTTTCCATCAAATAATAAACTATTTTGGAATAAAAATCAAGACTCTCTTTTTTTCTTTTCATTTTTCACGGTAAAACAAACTATTTCTCCTTTTCTATTTTGAAAACAAGACAAAGTAACGATTTTTTCATTTTCAACAAAAAATCTATTTTCCCAACTAAAAACAAAAAACTCCTTCTTTTTCATTTTTTAGTAACACAACCTATTTTCCGAAAAATAAAGACTCTTATTCTTTTACACTAAAACACCATATTTTTCCATTGGCAAATAAACTATTTTGAAACAATAAGAACAAAAATCAAGATTTTTTTTCTTATGACAAACTATTTTTTATTTTTTGAAAACAAGATAGAATAACAACTCTTTTTTTCTTTTCTTTTTTTCATTTTCGGCAAATAATAAAACAACCTATTTTTTCTCAAACTAAAATAAAGACTCTTTTTCATTTTCTTTTTCAGCAAACACCTTCCCAAAAATAAAATACTCTTTATTTCTATTTTTCATTTGCTTTTTAGTATAAAAAATAAAACATTTTCCTTTTTTTTTTCATTTTCTCAAAATTTCGGCAGAGTTTCGGCAATACTGGGGTGTTGGTTTTTCCAAAGTAATCAATTAGTTCCCTAACCGCTATTTCTCTCTCTTTCTCTTTTCTCTTTTTCTCAATTTTTCGACATTCCCAAGATTCAGAAACTGATCAACATGCAGGTTCGAAACAAATATATGTACATACCAAGTAGGATGCATCAGTATGGTCTTTTTCATTTCAGGTTGCTAAGCCTAGACGGACCCAACGCCTATGTTGAGTCCCCTAAGTCAAATGCAATGTGATGCAAATAAGCGTTCCTACTAGGGACCCTGCATGAAGTCAAGTTATTATATATATAAAACCTGGGTCGGTGTTCTAGACTGTGTACCTGAGCGGACAACTCGAGTCGAGGAGGGGGCAACTTACCGGGAACCAAAAGGCCATCTGGCATCGTAACTTAACCGAGCCTCTTTCTTATTTCAGGGTATGACACTAACAGAATTGGGAGTCTCAACCACTAAGCACATTCCCGGAGGTAGAGAGAGAAGGGTGTCGGCATAATTTGTATACAGTTCAAATAATATCAAATCGGTGACATTTAGCACATACAGCATGTAAAAAAATCAGATATAACCAAATACAACAATTTATCTAAGCTCGAATTCTGAATCCTGAACAAATTGTTCTGGGTCCTTGTCCCCAGCAGAGTCGCCAGAGCTATCACACCTCCTTTTTCACTCTATACACCCCCGCAGAAGGGCGTAAAGGAGTTTTTCCAACTAAAGGACAATCAGAACGGGATTTGGTTATTATTTATTCAGAGTCCCCACTTGGGAGATTAATGGTGTCCCAAGTCAGCGATTTGAATCCCGAACCGAGGAAGATTATGACTCTGTTACAGTCTTCGAACCAGAAATCCGGATAAGGAATTCTGTTAACCCGGGAGAAGGTGTTAGGCATTCCCGGGTTCCGTGGTTCTAGCATGGTCGCTTAACTTCTGTATTTGATTTATATGATTTTATTACATGCTAACTTAAGTGCTTTTATTTATAAACCGCTTTTACCAATAGTTATTTTAAAAGACTTGCGACGTCGTGAAAACATATTTCTAATCACGTCACAACCACTGTACACGTGATTGTCGACACGTTTTGACATCGTCAAGATATAGATTTGGGTCGCATCAATGCACACCCGTTTAAGAAATTAATTTAATTAAACGCGTCTAAAGATTTTAGCGTGCTATTATTTTGGGGAAGGCCATGAAATTTGCTAAACGTCCCTCCCGAATTCTAAATATTTTATCCTTTATCGAGGGCCCCGCAATCATTTTGTTTGGCGAGGCTTGTCTCATTATTATTTATAGGTCAACCCTAAAGCAATCTATGATTTTCTACGGTGACTTGTAGAGAAAGTTGTTAGGCCCAAATGATTAGGCCAAACATAGCGTCTTAACCTAAATAATTACTCCTGAAGATGCTTCACGTTGTTTCACCTACACGTGAGAGATTACAAGCATATTTCTAGAAATTTACCCTAAACACACTCGATTTTGTCACGTAATCCAGAAAAAAACACAACAACAGTCATTTCAAACGATTTTGTCACGTTTTCAATTTATTTCTTTATGGTGTTAATCAAAGGTGACTCATACTGAATTTGTAAAATCAATAATCTAAATCTTGTAAACTTCCCAATCAGATCAAACGAGATGGCAAATGGCAATGACTATCCAAGCAACATGTTTCAGAAAAAACAAAGTCCTAGCTCGTGTGACCTTTTAATTACTGTGAGCTAAGTAACGCTTGAAAACACAAACACGACACTGATAATTTACTGGAGAATCATTAGTCAGCTGATAGTCTGAAAAGTTCAAATTTGAAGCATACACAAGATGGATACTAACCCTATGTTGTTTATAAATGAAACCAAACAAGTATGAAGCAATAGACTAAGCATGGTGATGAATATTTGATTAAAAACAAATCAGATTAACATTATAAAATCAACGAGACAAAGCAGTTTCCATATTTCAATGCTCCACTTCATTCATTCCTTCACATTCACTCCACAGTCAATGAGTTACATAGTTGTGTACCTGGAATCGAAATGGAAATAGGGTAGAAGAGATCAGTTACGGCAGCAGCCAAAAGCAACAATAACACCCAGCAACACAGGGATGATTTCCAGAGATTTTAACTAACACGCACATCAACAACAATAGCTTTCAAGCAGACTCCAAATGACAGCCCAGGCAAATTTAGCAGCCCATGAATGCCTCAAAACAACACCAGACTCGACAGATCTACCCCAGACAACACTAGAAATGACTACAATTCAACCAAACAAGCTCAATCAACCCAAATTCACTCCAGAATGAATCCCAACCAAGAAGAGTATACCAGCAACCAATGGAACAGTGTTCCTTGTAGCCTTCTTTTTGGTTTTTCAGAGATTTTTCTACTGTTTTTGAGTTTTTACTTTTTTTTTTGTTCCTATTTTTTTCTGGAAATCAAAGGCTAAATAACTAGAATTCAAGAGTATTAATGAACTAATGATCTAAACAATGGCTAAAAACATGGCTGAAAGAAGAGCCCCTTTTACAAGGCATCTAATGCCTTTTTATAGAAGTAAAGTAGGGCAGCCCTCTCAAATTTTTGTTTTCACTATTAGTCTCTATTCATTTTTCACTTTAACTCCTCATTTTCTGACTTGTTTCCCAAGTAACTACCTTAATTTTATTGAAATCTACATTACAGCCTTATTCTAGGAGCTTCTATGAGGATCTTTGAGCTGTACAATTCCTAGACTACCCTTAACCCTTCCTTTCAATTACTGATTCTCAAAATTCTACCCTTTCTCATGTCCAAATTGCCCTTATTACCATCTGAAAATTGCAAACCTTAATTAACTGAAACCAAACCCTTTTTACCCTTGTTAATTAACTAAAGTTATCTACTAAAGGATTAAACATCTATATCCAAACTTGAATCTAATTAAACATTTTCTAGTCAATACTAATTTTCACTAATTGAATTTCCAACTAACAAATCAAATTACAAATTGCAGTTAACATCAAATTAATTCCAAAAGAACAAACAGGCAAAAGAAAATCAACAAGAACAAACCCTAAATTTCCTGGATTAACGACAATCTAATCTGGATACTAGCTAAGCTAAGAAACTCATGCAAATAAACCAACCCATCGACCATTAAGGCCTCATCAACAGTCAAGAAACAGACGAAACCCAATTAAAAATATCCTAAATCAGATAAGAATTTAACAGAAGAAATGAAGAATCAACTTAAAACTACATTAACATAGATAATTACCACAATGAGATTAAAACTAACTAAAATTGAATTAATGCGTGATTTAAACGAACAAGAAAAGAAGAATCGAATTAGAAAACTTACCGGAATCAGACTACATATAACCCTTTCGAAATTAATTTCCAGTTAATATTACATGCTTATTTCCTCATAAATAAGCACGTAATATTAACCAGAATCCAGCCGATCTCCAAGACTCTTAAAACATGCTCACGCCGCTAGAAACCCTAGATTTGAAGTTCATCGAGCTTCAGTGATATTTGAGGGTTTTTGGCTTTGGATTCATAATGAGGAGGTCCAATGGGTTGTGGGGTATAAATTTGAGCCAGTTTGGACGGTTTTTGCATTTTGTCTGAGATTTCAAACTAAGATTCGAACCATTGGGCGATGATTCGAAGGAAGATGGTGGCATGTTTGGAAAGAAGGGACCAAGGAGAGCATCTGGTGTTATTTTGGTTGGATTTGGAGGTGGCGGCGCCTGATTTTGGGGTGAGGGATATGGTGGCGGTGGCGATTAGGGTTTTGGAGAAGGTGGGATGTGAAGGATATGAGGAAATGGGGGGTGGGGGGGGGTCGTTCGAACATTTATATACAAGAAAATCTAGGAAGCTTTAGAGCAGTTAGATCAGAGATCAACGTTTGAGATTCATGCTTAAAACGATGTCGTTTTGTTTTTGACCAATTGAACTGGTCTAGGTCAGGCATGAGATTGGGATGTGGTGCATTGGGTCACTGGATTTGGGCTCAAACTTTCGAAAGGTACTGGCCCAAAAGTGGATGCTATTACCAGCCTTTCTCTATTTTTCATTTTTATTTCGTTTTTTGCTTTGTGTTTAATTTCAAAATTGTAAAAGAAATGCAAAATTAACAATAAAACCTACTTTGATTCTAGAATTAATCTTGCTAAATAATAAAATTATTTAAAAACTATTTTACGACCAATTTCACAATAAAAATAATTAAGATGCAAAACTAACTATTTTTGTGATTTTCATGTTTTGTTCTAGAATGATTTAATCCCTAATTAATCTTAAAATATGAAATTAAATCCTAAATGCAAATGCGTATTTTTTTTATTTTCATATGAATTAACATGCACAAATAAAATGCAAACAATTAACACAAAGTGACACCCAAAATTCACCAAAGATTGTAATTATTTTATTTGAAATTTTGGGAATTATTCATATATAGGGAAAAATCACGTGCTCACACTTAATAGTAGAAGAAAATGATGATATAGACATATTAGAAAAAGACTATACTTTAATAAATATTGAGACGAAATTATATAATTTTAAAACAGGAATACAAAAAATAGGAATAATAAAAAATGAAAAGAATTTAGATAATATAATAAAAATATTAGATGAAATAGAAATAATAGGAGAAAAGCCTTTAAAGCATTGGGAGAGCAACAAAGTTATGTGTAAATTAGAGATAAGTAATCCATAATATGTAATTAAAATAGCTTCAATAGAAGCTACAAATCAAGATCTAGAAGACTTTAAAATTCAAATTAAAAACTCATGAATCTAGGAGCAATAAGATGATCCACTTCTAAACATAGGTTAGCAACCTTTATGGTTAGAAATCATAGTGAAACAGTAAAGGGAAAAGCAAGAATGATAATAAACTATAAGAGACAAAATGATAACACAAGAACGGATGGATATAAGTTACCAAATAAAACAGAACTAATAAATAGAATACAAGGAAAAAAGATATTTAGTAAATTCGATTGTAAATCAGGATACTGGCAAGTAAAAATGCATGAAGATAATATTGAATGGACAACATTTACTTGTCCAGAAGGGCATTTCGAATAGTTAGTAATGTGATTTGGACTAAAAATAGCTCCATCAATTTCTCAACGAAAAATGGATAGTATATTTGGAGAATATAAGAGATTTATTTTAGTATATAGTATTTAGTAAAGATATTAAAGAACACTTAGGACATGTACAAATGGTATTAAGATTATTTGTAGGTAATGGAATAATAATTAGTAAAAAGAAAATAGAATTATGTAAAAATTATATAAGTTTTCTAGGAGTTATTTTAAGGGATGGAAAAATTAAATTACAACCCCATATAGCTAAAAAGGCTCTAGAAATGCCAGATAAATTAAAAAACACTAAAGAACTACAAAAGTTTTTAGCAATAGTAAATTATGCAAGAAATTTTATAAAAGACTTAGAAAAAATAGCAGGACCATTATATGCTAAGACATGCTCTACAGACAAAAACATTTTAACATAGAAGATATTAAATTAGTACAAAAAATGAAAGAACAAATAAAAAATATTCCTGATTTAAATATGCCTTTGGGAACAAACTACTTAATTATAGAAACAAATGGGAGCTTTGAAGGAAGGGGAGCAGTTTTAAAGGGAAAACCAAATAAATATAGTGATAAGAATATAGAAAAAATATGTGCTTACCATAGTGGTAAACATAAAAAAAAGGAAATGAATAGTATAGATGCATAAATATTAGCTGTAATCTATGGATTAAATAATTTTACATTATATATATTGAATAAACAAGAAGTAACAATTTGAACTAACTATGAAGCCATAGTTAATTTCATCAGAAGATTAATGCAAAAAATAGTAGTAGAAGAAGATGGTTAAATTTTATCGATACTATATCAATATATAATTTAATTTTTGAACATATTAAAGGAAAAGATAATAATTTAGCATATCAGTTAAGTAGGCTCAAAATTACTGTTAATTAAACGTATTCTACATGTACAGCATGAGATCAACAATTTCCAAGACTGAAGACAACAGAAAGGGCATTTAAGCCTCATCCTCAGACAAATACTTACAGACAACATTAGGTAATCTTCATTTTAAGCCACAATCTTTTACATAACAGACTCACATGGATAGAATAAGTTTTGAAAATATAATTTAATTTTTTCTACCGTCAAATATATCATTTAGAGTTTTACCAGAATATGTCATAGATAGACCTAAAAGATATTTAATTGATAATTTATGGATATCATACAATAAAAAAGACACAAAATATTTTATAGCAGCCCTTAATGCCTTAGGATGGTATTTTACCGACAAAAACCAAGAAAAACAATTTACATACAATGTAGTTATACATGGTAAGACAAATAATATTTTTCAAATATGGTTAGAAGTATTAGACTCTATTTAAAATATAGAAAACCAACTTTTCAAAGGTTTGAATGACTTTGCTGAAGCACCAGAGTATGCTCGAGGGATACTAGGATCAAATTATTACATCTCTCTAGCACTCAGACAAAACCCAGAAAAAATACCCCAATATAATATCCAAAAAGACAATGACAAAATTATATTATGTGACCATTGCTCATCAATGAAGGAAGCCTTCAAAAGAATAAAAAAAAAGAATGAAGTCTTGGCGCAGGAAAAAATAAGACTTATGGAGCAAGTGAAGGTACTAGAATAGAGAACAATAAAATTTGAATTGATACAATCCCAGTCAGAAGTTGTGTCTCGACAAGACATAGAGATGAGTATTCCAAAATAGAGTTCTCCATCTCAAGAAAAAATGGATGAAAAGGGTGTGCATTCCCAATGAATACAAATTTATTGTATCAGATAATGATACAGCTAGTTCGGTCCAAACGGTAATCGATAAAGACACATCAAATCCGTTTATGGATGTCACTTTGCAAAAAAGTGAAGAAGAGGTTTCATCAAGACGAAGACTACCTAGAACATTAACACAGGGAGAACCATTAAAAAAGAAGAGCATAATTTCTAAAAAGAAAAAAAATTAAAAAATAGAAAACATAATTAAACAGGCATTAAAAAATTTCTTTGAAGAAAAATAAAGACAGGACAAACATATGATTAAAAGTCCCAGTATTAATCCAAGTTTAGAGAGGTCTCAAAGCTCAGGGGGACATAATAACTATGAAGATGAAAACAACCTAAATTTTCAAGACTCCCAAGATCTATATGAAGCTGATTCGGGAATAAATTTTGATTCAATAGATTTACATAACGTAGACACGTAAAAATAAAGGTCATGGAAGCAATTGATAACAACAAAGACAAAGATAACCACGGGTAATAATGTGGGAGACAATTGAAAAAGGAGAAAGTAACATAAAGGAAAGAAGACATGACGTAAAAAAGATGATGTGATAAAAAGTAAAGTTGAAATTTTGAGTGGAGCAAAAAGTTATAAGCACTAAAAGAATCTCTGCTCAAGCCATGTAAAGATGGGGCCCATCCTACAAGGCTAGAAGATAAAAATTTTTGAAAATGTTTGGAGTCCATTTTTCAAATCCGCTTCAAAAATCGGCTATAAAAGGGAGAGAAAGAAGAAGAGAAAAACAACAACAAGAGAAAAAGAATACTAGAACACTCTACAAAATCCATCCAAACACCTTCGATCATCAACCATCCTCCAAACATTTGTAATATACCTTGTCAAATATTTCCTTATGTATGTCTTAGTTGTACCTACCTCAAGTTTATAAAATAAATAAATTCTTATGTTTGTGTGTGCAAGTCTTTAATTCCCAAGTCTAGTAAGCTCTTTTGGGATTCCCGAAAGGGAAATCTTCCTCCTTTAAACATAAAGTTACTTATTTTATCTAAATTATGCTTCTTGTTATTACCCCTGTGTTTAGAGATTTAATGTATTATGTTTATTACTATTCAATTATTAATTTGTATATAACCTGATATCTCTCTTAGTATATGGTTATCTTTCAAATTTCTTAATTATTTTGATGGATTAATCTATAAATTCGTAGGAAAAATCGGTTAAGTCAAACCCAAAATTAATAAAAAAAGGGGTACAAAAGTTTAACCGAGGCCAGGGTGAGGTTAAAGAAAAAAGAGTTAAGAAAAGATTATATCTTTAACCAGTTGGAAAGAAGAGACGAACAGAGTGATGTAATTAAAAAAAAAGTATAGAGGGGGTAATTTCAGTTCATAAGTTTTGATAAAACCAAAACAATATAGGTTTACAGAATAAGAAAGAGAGTACCGAGCAGCATTTTTACAACATAAGGCCTTAATGTCTTTACCATATAAATTTTTACCTTACCAATAATGTGACAACCCTACCCGTCGTCACGTGACTTACCGCTTCTCTTTCCCCGTTTTCAGCTTCTTTATGCTTCATTATATGTAACTTATGTGATCGAGTTGGTTCGGAGAGGTTTTGGGAGGATATAAGACACTTAGTCTCTTTAAGGAATGTTTGGTTTGGAAAAGTCAACCGGATGTTGACTTATGAGTTAGAGGGTTCGAATGTGATTTTCGGTGATTTGTTAGCTTCAGGGGATGATTTGTGACTTATAAGTGTGATTGGAATTAGTTTTAGAGGTCCGGTGAAGAATTAGGTTTGAATTGGCAAAGTTAGTATTTTTGTGATTTCTGATTGATAGGTGATATTTTGATCCGAGGTCGAAATGGAATTTCGAAAGTTTTTGTAGCTTCGTTATGTGATTTGGGATGTGTGTGCAAAATTTCTGGTCATTCAGAGATGATTTGATTGAGTTTTTGATCAAATACGTATTTCGGAAGTTTCATAAGAACTTAGGCTTGAATTCGATGTGAATTGATGGTTTTAGTATTGTTTGAGGTTTTTTGATGATTGGGAAAAATTTGAGTGATGTTTTAGGATGAGTTGGTGCTTTTGGTTGAGGTCCCGGGTGCCGGGGTGATTTCGGATAACTAAGCGGGAAGTTTGAGTCTTGGAGAGATTGCAGAAATGCAGCAGATGTTGCAAGTTCGATTTTGCCTTCGCGATCGCGAGCCTGGGGCTGCGATCACATAGAAGGATTTTAGCAGGCCGAGTGTTACTCTACGCGTTTGCAATAGATAGTCCGCGATCGCGGAAGGGGATATTGGTTCTTCGCGTTCGCACCAGTAAGGTCACGTTCGCATAGTTCCATTCTTCGTGTTCGCATGAAATAGGATGCGTTCTCATAGGCCAACTTGCCTTGGAATATTTCTCTTCGCGATTTCAAGCCTGGGGTCTCGATCGCATAGAAGAAATCTGAGCTGGGCAGAATGGTTTTTAATAACATTTCCTCCGCGAGCTAGGTCACATTTTCCTCTATTGTTGAGCACCTTGAGAGCTTTTCGGGAGAAATTGAAGAGAGGGTCTCGGCTGGGATTAATTGGAGGTAAGCCCTATGAACTAAAAACATGATTTAATTGTAGAATTAACCCAGAAATTCAAGAAAACTTAGCAAAAATGGGAAGAATTAGGGCTTGAGTTTTTGAAATATTAAATTGGAATTTGAAGGGACATTTGAGCTCGGATTTTAGATTTCTTGATAAGGAACTTGTTGATGTAAAAAATTTTGGATTTCGAGAAGTGGGCCCCGGGCTCGAGTATTGCCAATTTCGAGATTTTTGCTATTTTTCGCTTGTTTTCGATTTGGTATTGTTCCATTGGCATATTATGACAAATTCGGTGTGGTTTTGATCAGATTAAACACGCGAGGAGGCTGATTTGAGAGGCAAGGGCATAGCGAGCTAAGATTTGGCCGGCTTGAGGTGAGTAATGATAGTAAATGATGTCCTGAGGGTTTGAAACGCCGAATTTGCACAACGTAGTGCTATATTGAGGTAAAACGCGCGCTTATTGATGAGCGCGAGGTTGTTTATTATTGGGGATTTTGAATTGGTTCGTCCCGATTAATAATTTTTACCGCGAATTCGACTAAGACGTGTTTGTTATCGATATGATTTGGGCTTATTGTCATATTTTGGGCTTCTTGCCGATTACCTGAATCCTTCGTGGATTTTAATCACCATTTCCTCACTATTTTGATACATTCCTTGAACTCGGTCCTATTGATTAATATTGTTTTACAAACTCAGCTACTTTTATTTGATTGTTAGATTTAAATGATATTTCTAATGTTGTTTGGACTGAGCACTACTATTTTATTGATGTCCGAGGGGCTTATGATATTTTCTAGACCGAGTGAAGCCGAGGGCCTGAGATACATATATATACCACGAGGTGGACTGAGTGACGTGAGAAGGTTTTCAGGCCTTGTGAGTGATGTGATGAGGCTTTCAGGCCTTGTGAGTGATGTGAGAAGGCTTTCAGGCCTTGTGAGTGATGTAAGAAGGCTTTCAGGACTTATGGGTGATGAAGGCTTTCAGGCCTTATGTTGATATAGCACTTGGGCCGTAAGGGGGCCCTCCGGAGTCTGCACACCCACAGTGAGCGCGGGTACCCATATGATCCGATACTGAGCCCAAAAGGCTGATGCTATGTTGAGTGACTCATACCGAGCCCGAGGGGTTAATACTATGCTGAGTGACTGATACTAAGCCCGAGGGGCTGATACTGTTCTGACCGATTGATACTGGGCCCGAGGTGCAGATTTGTACATACTATTCACTTGTCATTTTACCTGATTTACCTGTTTTTAAAAAGGGAATTTCATTTGACTCTTTACTGTTTTACTGCTTTTAAGCGATTTATTGCCTGAGGTAGAACTGCCTTGTGAATTGATATGTTTTCATGCCTTCGGTTATTATTCATATGTGTACAGATTCATGCATAGCAGAGTCCGCACCTGAGCACTGATTCCTTCCAGACCAGGCAGCAAGTTGGAGCTATGAGGTATCTATTGACTTCCGCGGCCCCTTGTCTCCCTTACCTTACCTCATTTATGTTTCCTTCAAACTATTATATCGGATATTATATTTTGTAGACTTATAGCAAATACCGTAGAAGCTCATGACTTGTGACACCCCGATTTGGGCTGTGTCGAGATGGTATCCTTTGCTATTATCGTTGTTTTCGCATTTATAATTGTTTTACATCTGTTATAGATTTGTTAATGTTAATTCCATGTTAACAGAGGTGGTTGCGTTGTTCTAGCTGGTCTTGTCTTCACAAGAGGCGCCATCACGAACGACTGTGGGTTCAGGGTCGTGACAAGTAAATCTATCAAAATTTAAAAACTTTTATTGTTAATGTCTATTAATCGTAATAATTATAATCCAGTAATATTTGCTAGAAGTCTTACCTCAAGTCTAGAAGAATTTATATTAGACATAGAAACCTGTTTTTATTCGATAATAGACTTAGTTGAATATTTTTAATAGCTAGTATAAAATAGTAATGTTTGTTCAGATATATATAAAAAACAACTACATTTTATATTTATAATACTACGATATCATTAATCATACTATCTTTGATCACATTATCTAAGAAGAAGATTATAATTTTAATACCATCAAGATCTTACTATAGACCTTACTATCTTATATACTAGACAACTTTAGAACCAATATAATATTTTACTATAGACCTTACTATCTTATATACTAGACAATTTTATTTTTAATATAATTTTTTATTTTGGTATGATATATATATATATATATATATATATATATATATATAATAATATATATATATATATATATATATATATTATTTTTTTTTCGGAAAGAAACAGGACACGTTTTGCAAAGATAAAATTAAGATTATAAAATTATCAAGATTACGCTAGTGGGGTGGTAAGGTTAAACAAAGTATAGGGTAAAGTATTCAAGGCAAAACGGGGTTTCCTACTCTCTGTCAGTCATAACATTCTGGTGCATAAAGTGTACAATATTCACATAGCAGCTAGGGATGTAATAGGAAGAAATTTAAAAATAATCAAATTTATATATAGTCATTCAAAAATAGCCATGGTTTTAAATATAATTAAAATTTAGCAACTTTTTATATAAAAATAAATCTAAACTAAAATATTGTTTAAATTTGAAAAAATACTCCAACATAATAAACTAGAGTTCCAATAGATTATACTGGAACTTCAGTATAATATATCAGTCCAGCATAATATACTGGAATTTGAAGCATCAGTGCTCTCGCCTCCAGTGTATTGTACTGAAGCCAGCAAAGTATACACGTCCAATATACTGGAAGTTCATACAAAGGCGCACCGAACTCTAGTATATTATATTGGACCGTTCTATGTTGCAGCAAAATAGTGGCTATTTTTCAATGACGTAAAAAAAAACAAGCTATTTTTGAATGACCAGTTCAAAAATTAGTTTGACCGTGCCATTTCAACGAGGTAATGCAGACAATATACTCTAATACAAATATTAATAGCTGATTTCACGGTTCGACTCCGTAATATATAAGTTATACAAAAACAACTTTACCGTTACTTCAAAACTCCTCCTTCGCAACAAAAGATATTTTGATAAGTCCAACTAGGGAAAGATATTAAAAAGAAAAAAAGAGAGAGAGAAGAGAGGGAGGGACACAAAAGAAAAGCTCGAGAAAGACGAAAAAGAAAAACGTGTCAATCGTAAGTGTAGAATGGACAGAAACCAATAGGGAACTAATTTTATTCACCAAAATTAGGAAGAATTCTAGTGAAAAGGGAAAGAGGTTACTTCTTTCCTAGTAATTGTCCAATTAATGTTCTCTCATAAAATATTCTCTTAAACCTGTTTTGTTCAGTTCAGTCTACTCACTTCTTCCTTCAATTTTGAAGGTAAACGAAAAATAACCACATAGAAGAGTGTTGTCTCAGAATGTAGAATACGACGGAGACACTCTTCAACTCTCCTTTTGTTGTCATTGCATGCAGCTGACACTCCCTGGCATTATACTACGGATCCGTCCCTCCATCTTAATATTTTATTTTTCTTCATTAGTATTTGAATAAAAGTTAGCGTATTTGTAGTCTTTAACGATTAATTATTATTAAGAGTAAGAAAAGAAAAGATAATCAATTTTATCTTGAACTTTTAAAGTGATAAATAATTTAAGACAACTATTTTTTGTAATCACGACTCATAATATGAGATGGAGGAGTGTGTGTGTATATATATATTGTGCATCTACTGTGATTTGTGGAACGATGAAGACTCCAAACTTCTATTATCAAGAAAAAAAAAAGGCAGCCCGATGCACTAAGTGGTCGGATCATGAAGGTCTATTGCACGTAGTTTTATCCTGTATTTCTGTAAAACACTATTTGTATGGCTCAAACCCATGACCTTTTGATCACATGACAGCAACGTTACCAGTTACCACAAGCTTTCCATTCAAAAGCAACTTTATCAAGACCATTTCATTGAATTACTCTTAATATGTGGCTAGTCCTATCAGAAGCAACTGAACATAGTATCTAGAAAGCATAACAATTTAGTTTTCTTGTGTCTATTATTAAACAGTTTCTTCCATTTTCTTCATAGCATCGCTGGTAACATTCAGTTCTGTTCAATTATCAGATAAAAGGGCCTTCTGGTGAGCCGGTTCATGAGTTTATCAGTTTTGTTTTACAAATAACTCGCCTTACCATGAATACATGGACTTTGATTTACACACTACAATCAGCCTGCAAAAGATGGCAATAATCATCTTGGCTCATAACCATACTGTTCTTCTTAGTTTTCTCTTGTCACTCTCTATCGTTACACTTACACTGGGGCGAAGCTACACTCTGGTAAGGGTGATTCTTCGTTAGAAAATTACACTGCGCATATAGATGAAATTTAGGTTTTACAGTTATATGAACACTCTTTGTCGGATTTTTTTTTTACTTACTTTCAAGTTTGAGCACCCCAGGGAAATTTTCTGGTTTCACTACTGCACTTACAAGTGTGACGTTTTCGTGCTCAAGGCCTCCAGACACTTTGATCCATTGCTGGAACGTATATCAAAATTAGACGCAGCTCTTCAGAAGATACAGGTTGAACAGCATTGGCTTGAAGCACAGACTGAGCGCCAGGTATCAGGTATCATCTTATGAATCTTTGCGTTACATTCTTCACCAATCCCGACCACCGACCCCAATCCTAGCCCGAAGCTAACCTTGAACTCCGACCCCTGAACCCCAACCATGGACCTGGACATGTCTTCTTGATGATGGTGGGATCAGGGTGATGTCAGGGGCTGGGGGGAGGGGAAGGGGTGAGGGTTGAAAAGGTTGAAAAAGAGTTTTGGAAAATATTTTTTTCTCGTCTTGGTAAGGAAGTCATTTTGTTTGTAAGAAAAATATTTTTTCAAATATTTAAACCAATTAAACACGGAAAAATTGGAATACTAAACACACCCAAAGAAAGAAAAAAACATGTTTTTATTTGAGAGAAATGCATATTGATATGTGGGCTAATATTTTCCTACTTGAAATGCAGTGAATGAAGGTATGGGGCGAAGAGCAATGGCCAAGGCCATAGTTGAATCAATAGCTTTATTTTTGGCTACTGAGCTTAGAGTTTCCTCCTGCGACCCCTTTTTGAGTAGAAGCTTAAATCATCCGGAGGCGGATCCAAGATTTTAAGTTTATAGGTTCCTATCATAATTTTAAATTAATATGCAATTATAACTGGGTTCACAAATAGATATTTAATAAATTTTTTAACATAAATACAGAGTCTACGCAAAAGTTATCCTTCATGCTAGATCCGCCCTTGAAGTCATCTAGAGTCTAAAGCAGTGGCAGGGTCAGAAATTCTAACAAGGGAATTCGGAAAATGCAAGAATGCTGCACATGATATTCGAACCTGCAACCTAAAGCAATTACCAAATTTGACAACTTGGAGCCAGTCTAGCTAATCAAGAAATTTTGATGCCTATAATGTATAGTTATTCCTTAATTTGATAGACAAATGATTAATAGATGAATGATTATAACTAGCCTCTCTTTGATTTGGATTGTCTAAATTGTTTTCGGTTAAGGGTCAAATATATCCTTGTACTATTAAAAATATGCCATATTTATCCTCCGTTTGAATTCTTTATCAAATATGTCCCCACCGTTATACATTAGGGCCATATATATCCCTCAGCCGTTAAAACACTCTCCCATATATTTAAATTACGGTTAATGGTCAAATATATCCTTATACTATTAAAAAAAGGCCATATTTATCCTCCGTTTGAATTTTTTATCAAATATGTCACCACCGTTATATTTTTATCAAAACACCTCCCATATATTTTTAGTAGCAAGTGGCATCTTATTATTGGACTAGACGACCCGCCCCACTCCTTTAATTAAACCCGCCCCGACCATATGACATTTAGTCTTCTTCTCCGTTCAATCCCTTCAATATGCTTATGCTTCTGCAAAATGCATGCTTCTTTTCTATTTGATGAAAAAAAATTTTGAGGGTGCCTTAAAAAGTAGGGAGTGATAACAATCATGTGGCACAAATATGAGATGGACCGGAAAAAAAAGAAGAAATTGAGTATGTTATTTACTAAATAAGTAGTTTTTGTGTCTGGTTCATTGCATAACTTATGTAGTACAACACCATATTGATTTCTAAACTACTATCCATTTGAATGCTTATCGGATACTAGTACTACTATTGCTATTCTATTTTTTTCCTTTATAATTCATGTACTTGCAGCTATACGATATGCGAGAAATTTAGTAAGTCTAGAAGCCAAAAACTTAACAGACCGCAACTCTACATGAAGATGCCAATTTGAAAAAAGAAAAGTACAAAATAAAAGAAAGCTAGCACAGAAATATAGTTTCACACTTCCATCTGCAGCTTCATGGGTTGGGAGTGAGATTCACCAGATATCATTAGAAGAATAATAATTATGTTTTCAATATAGAAAGAGTACTCTCATGGCGTCAAAGAGTGACCACGCAACATTCAAGAGTGGACATTTTATTCATTGATGAATGTAACTAATATCCAACAATTAGCATACATTTTCGTCTTATCCGATTTTGAGGGTCATTTTCATGAGCCAATTTATATAGCTATAATTTTATATAAAAATAGAGTTTTAGCCTTTGTATTATTGGGCACATGCTAACATGGGCCATCACTACCTAGTATTGAAGGGATTGAAGGGAGAAGAAGACTAAATTTCATTGGGTCGGGGCGGGTTTAATTAAAGGAGTGGGGCGGGTCGTCTAGTCCAATCATAAGATGCCACTTGCTACTAAAAATATATGGGAGGGTGTTTTGATAAAAATATAACGGTGGGGACATATTTGATAAAAAATTCAAACGGAGGATAAATATGGCCTTTTTTTAATAGTATAAGGATATATTTGACCCTTAACCGTAATTTAAATATATGGGAGAGTGTTTTAACGGCTGACGGATATATATGACCCTAATGTATAACGGTGGGGACATATTTGATAAAGAATTCAAACGGAGGATAAATATGACCTATCTTTAATAGTACAAGGATATATTTGACCCTTAACTGAATTGTTTTTGATATGAGCATGTTTAGATTGGAGTATCAAAATTTTGGCGTCATTTATAATGGTGTAAATAGGTAAAGAAAGGGCAACCAGATGTACTAAGCTCCCATTATGCCTGATGTTCGGGAAGGGTCGAAGAGTCTATTGTACGTAATCTTACCCTGCATTTCTGCAAAAGGTTATTTTTACGACTTGAATTCGTAACCTCCTGGTGGCAACAACTTTACCAGTTATGCCAAGGATAATGGTGTAAATAGATAATAGGAGAAAACAATACAATAACTACAAACTAGTGTGATTAATGAAGCTAATTTAAACAAACACCCGACAACAATGATAACTAGATAAATATGTGAGTGTGGTTCTTGGATAAAGACAAGAGGGGTTGCTCTGATGGTATGCAACCCCCACTTCCAATCGAGAGGTTGTGAGTTCGAGTTTCCCCAAGAGCAAGGTGGGAAGTTCTTGGAGGGAAGGATGTCGGGGGTCTATTTGAAAATAGCCTATCTATCTAAGGGTAGGGGTAAGGTCTACGTACACACTACTCTCCCTAAATGGGATTATACTGGGTTGTTGTATGTGAGTGTGTGTCTTTGTATGGCTTTAGATATTTATGTTTTCATTGCAAGGAATGCCAATCAAGAACGGCAATAAATCCATTAAGATTAACCAATCCCTCCTTAGCCTTGACAAGAAAATCAAAATAATAGAAGCAATGTAGTCAAGATAAAAAAAAAATAAACAAATATATATCATTAATATTTTGGCAGCAAAAGCCTGCAAATTGAGCAACTATTCCAAAATACAACAGCAAAAATCCCAGTATTCCTCGTCAGATCATGACTACAGCTCCAGTGTTATAGGTCACTCGTAGAGTCTGGTTCCAACCAACATCACTTTCCAGTTCAGTATGTAGGAGCTAAAACAGTTCATGATTCGGCCGCAGTAGATTGCATACAGCAAAACCATTTTTTCTGAAAGATAGTGCACTTAAAAAGTTATAATCTGGAATTAATGTTGTAAAAAATGCAGACATGTTACTTAAGAAAAAGAGATGAGCAACCACATAGCTGTCTTTGATCTTCAACATCATTAACTAAAATACTAATGCATAACTAATCGTATTCACCTTTTGCAAATAGTGAAGCTTCAAAAACAATTGAAGAAAACAGTCAATTCATGGAGAATTAGCACTATAACTATATAGAACGGATCCTTGTAAACAATAAAGGACATATCATGCCGACCATTATCTTTATCGATGATATTTTATGTTGTACCACAACCGTCCACAAACAGCTGTTAGTACGGATATACGATTTGAACAACAGTTCAAACAACATTCTCTGCAAACGTAACATACTGTGTTTAACAGGTTTCGAGAACCTCTTTTCTCAGATAACCATACTTGAGGGAGGAACGATAATCCATATAAATAACACAAAGTACCAGAACAAATAGACATTATGTGGATTACAACTTACTGATTGAGGTTTTCCAAGCATTGCTTTATTCTTGTATGCAGAATCACCTTTAGGTGGTGAGTCTATCTTACCACCTTTCTTCTCATTTCGAGCTTTATTAAAGATCACTGTAAATCCCTCAGCTGAAGCTGGGTCATTTACATCCCACTCTCCAAACTTAGGAAGTGGTCGCCCTTTTTCCTGTAGAGATTTAAAAAAAAAGATCAGATTATTGTAGTTCTACAGTTCTATGTTATAAACTAAAATAAAAAGTAAAAAACAATACAATAACATCAACAATATATTGAATTGACATGATAAATGCCTAGTGCCTACTAATGGTAAATGAGTCAAAGCATCACACTTCACAAATAGCACTGATCAGACAGAAACAAGAATCATCACCCCCAACCCCACCCCCACCCCCAACTTCCACAAAACTTCTGCGACAAACAAAATTGAGAAAGAGCTAAATTATGATTGTTGACGATATTGAAATGTCACAAGATGCAATATTGAGAAGGCTGCAAATCATCACACTGGAGCAAAAAAACCTACTAATGGCAAATTAAACATCGTCAAATACATAAGCACATTACCGTATCTGGATAATGTTATTTCCTATTATGGCTTGCACTAAGCAAATGCTTCAGCATTGCAAAGTAAGTCAAGCAGCAAAAGAGTGCACGAACATAAGATTCTCAAGTTCATGCAAAGACCTTGGAAGGGGAGGGGGCAAAGGACATACAGAGATCCGTTCATCGCACGAATCTGTCAAACCCTTCCCCTATTCCACAAAAAAAGTATGTGACCTAAACATGATTTTGAATCACAACTTGGTCTAGCATTACAATTTTGGGTACATTGCATTATTTTTGTCATGGTTTTTGTTGTTATCCAAAATAATGAAAAGTATTCAGGTGATAACTATGAGTAAATAAAAGCAAATATATGGCAGTTTATCCTGTTAAAGAAATTATTTCAGAAGAATAGGATCACATCAGAACCATAAAAGTAAATTGTAGAAGCAAATAGTACCATTTACTGGTGAGATGCAAAATATTAAGCAAAAGGTTTAATGCAAAAAACTAGAAACCCAGACAAACAATCTGTTACTTAACACAGAAAGAATTGGAATGACTGAAACAGAAACATAGTAATAAAGGGAAATTATCTCTGTGTATTATAAATTTTTCTTTTATGTTGGTGGTGTTCGGGCCAACTTGGGGGAACATACTATTCCACAGTATACTTCCTCTGTTCCAGTTTACGTGAACCTATTTTTTTTTTGTCCATTCCAAAAATAATGAACCCTTTCTAAATTTGATAACAATTTAGCTTAACTTTACAACTCTAATTTTAATGAGAAACATTTATAACCATACAAATACTGTGAGCCCCATTTAGAGTTGTTTAGGACTATAAATTCTAAAAATCTTTCATTTTTTCTTAAATTTCGTGCCTAATCATCTACTGCCTCGAAACAAGTGATTTCTTCCTATATCATTCCAGGACTTGGTAAATAAAGTTACTCGATATTTGTGTCAGCTGTAGGAGTAGGTATCCAATGAAACTGTGGAGGTAAGCCACCCCGACACTACCGTCGATAAAAAAAAGATAATCCTAAAATATTGCCATTAACCTTCTGAGCTTCTATTCTATTAGTATTAGTTTCAACCACTTAACTTCTACAAAAACAAGAATTCAATCTTTAAAATATAAACGAAAAAGGGTTTCAAGGGCAAGAACAAAAACCAAAAAAAAAAAAATCACAATGAAAACAGATTACTTTCCTTAACATTTAAACCAGACACAAAATATACAGTAAAATCTTAAAAAGAAATTATACTAAGACCTAAAATATCATAAATCACCCAAAATAAACATCTTAGAATTAGAAACAGCAATTTTAACACAAACTAAATAATTCATAAGCCTACTCTTCTCCTTTTTCTTCTTTTTCCCCTTTTTTTAACAAAAGGAGCTCAGAGAAGAACAAATAACTAGCCCATAATCAGAATCTTAAAAAGGGTATTTTTTTAATTTAAAACAAAGAAAATAATAAAATAAATGTAAAGGGAATTGAGAATCATACCGCCATGACTTCTTTAGACAGAAATAGAGAGAAAACTCTTTCGGAAAACAAAACTGTTATGCCTCTTTTGGGATTGCTATTTGATTTATTTATATTTGTAAAGAAAAAATGCTATAATAAAAAAGGAAAGAGAAATTCTCTCCTTTCTGTCTCTGCAAATGGAAACGGAAAGGTTACAGAGATGGAAGAATACGGAAAAGGAAAGAGACTCTCAAATGGAAGGTGGATAGATAGACGTACAGCTGGCTTCAAAGTGGGCCATCCTTTGATTGTGGGCCCACTTTCAGGTTTAAATTTAATTCTCTCAATTTTCTTTTTGTTTTTTCACCTTTTTTTGATGAATTTCATCATGATTAAATGTAAATTAAGATTTTGACACAAATTCTTTTCTAATCCCACCTCGTTATGGGAAGATGAATGGTGTTTTTATTGAAAAGATTTATTCGTATATGATGTTTGCACCAAATAAATTGATTAAAAAATAATATTATAAATTTTTTATATCATCACTATTTATTAAAAAATCTTAAGCAATGCTATTAAATATAGTGACTTGTGTAAATACTCTTTACACTGACAATGAATATAGCTTAAATTCATTGATTAATGCCTATTGCGTATTTATTAGTTTGGTGTTATTCATGTTAACTAATAGTTGAATAACACTTGTAATTACTCATTAATTCATACACTAATTTACTATTAACATTGATTTTATGTTCATACACTAATTTACTATTAACATTGATTTTATGTAAGTTTTCATTGTCTATTTATCTTCAAATGATCCAAACCTTTAATCCATGGGTTAGTGATGGAGGTGCTCGAACATTAAAGCAAGCCTCACTTGTCTTAATTTGACATAAATGCGAAAGCTAATTATTCATTTCTTTCTAATTTAAAGTTTTAATTCGATTAGATAGGAATATTTTAAAATAAGAATCAAATCCTTTCTTTTTCTGGTACAATATGGAGCCGCAAGTAAATCGATAAAAAGAATATGAACTCTTATATTTTATTGAAAATTTTCCACCTTTTAGAGTGGTCGAATATGAAAGGTACTGAATAATGAAGAAAATCTTATTCGAAGAAAAAAACTTTTAAATAACCTAATAAAAAATTAAAAACGTTACATATGAAGAAAATAAATATATTTTAAAAAAGGATATTATATTATTATAAGTAATCGAGAATTTAATAGGAATACTGAACTCTAGTGAAAAATCGATTAATAAAATAAGCGTAGTACATATTATGATGGAAACCCCATAAAGATTACATAGCTCGAACACAAGGCTCGAGGCTAAGATTGTGAGCCTCTATACTACTACAAGTTGATAGGCCATAAATAGTTTATGGTATTTTTCTCTTTACAACTGGATCCTCTTGTTTGGTTACCACTTTCTTGGAGTAACTCTTTGATTTGTTTACTTCAATGACATAGGAATTTGTAATTTAAGGATATAATGTCTGCAATTCCGTGTAATTTATTGATGCTTCTTTTTGTTTTTCTATAAGGGTTGAGGACGACACTGATGGACATCTCATTCTTAGCTGGCTACATTTATGGTTTTCCTATGTTTTTAGCTGCTATTTTCATTGATAATTCCAAATTAGTGTACTAATAATAACAACACACCCAATATAACCTCACAAGTAAAATCTAAAAGGGATAGTATATACGCAAATTTTATCCTACTAAAAAAAGATAAAAGTAAATATGTGTACAGCCTTTGGATATTGTAAATCTTCTTTAAGAGCTAGTTGGAGTTGTATGACATGAGCGTAGGCCTTGCAAAAAGCAGGTGATTTTTTATATATACAGTAGTTTGCAAGCTATTGAAATTCAATTTTTGTTATTATGCATTAGCTAACTATGAACGTCCTACACCGGTTACTAGATATAGATAGTTGCTACTTACAATTGAAAAAAAGATATGCAATTCTTTGGAATACTCAGTCTTTTTTGTCGTGTTCTAATAAGGTTATGGCGATAGAACTTCTATCTACTGAATGTATAGTCACTAATGAACTATGTACCTTTTTTTCATGTAACAAATGTGGATTCTATATTGGCTACACATGAAAATATTGCAAATAGTGCGAGGATTAAGTGCTAGGAATGCAATGGGATTGTTGAAATTGGGAGAGGGGAGAGGGGTCGCTAATTCTGAAGAAGCAACTTTCATTTATTTAGGACGAATACAACTTAAAAGAACACTAACAAGGAAAAAGAAAAAAATAAGAACCAAAAAAAAAGAAAAAAGAAAAAAAAAGAGGTTGCACAATCATCTCTAGCTGAAGGCGCACTGCCGGTTCTAATCCGCTGCAAGCACCATGTAACCTGCAAATAGTAGCAATTGCTAAGGCAACTAAAAAATGACTCCATTGCAAGTGATAAGGCTTGTAATGAGAACTTTTTATTGCTCTATTTCTCCGCAAAGGAATGTTTCTTTTTTTTTTTGGGTTGGAGACGGGAAGGCCATTCCCCGGAGCCTGCACATAGCAGGAGCTTAGTGCACTAGGTTTCCCTCTCTAGTTGGAGGTGAGAAGGGGTGCGGCGGAGGGACAAGGACAAGAAATGGCAATTCAATGCAATGGCTTTGCACAATGAGCAATTCCCTGGCGATTTAACCATTTCTTACCTTATGTTGTGAGTAAAGGAGATATTATTGTTTTTCAATGTTTAATAGCACCAGTGACTACATTGTGCTCTAATTTTATTTAAAGAACAAAAAAGATGGTCATGGACTCAGTTGTTAATTGACTAGTGAAATTTTGAAGAAACCTTATTAAAGTAAGCGGCTCTGGGATTATCATCTTTTGTGGTTATCTTAATAAACATTCCTTACATGCTATTCCGATTCTAATTACCATTCGCTAACCAGTTGAAAATCTATCAGAGCACCTCTGAAATCCATAGGAGCAAAAGCAAGGATAGTATACATTGAATAACACATTGGTAAACTTAATTCTTCAGACTTACCAAAAGCCGACAAGGATTACACAAGCTCTAGGACAAGGGCTGAGGCACCTCCTCCTCCATTGCAAACACCAGCAGCGCCATATTTGCCGTTTTTCTGTCTCAATACCTGAAACATCACATTGGGAAAATGGATGTGAACAAACATCAGAAGGATGATAAAAGTTCAATAACCATGAATAGAAGACGACAAGATCATATTAAGAACTATAAGAAATAATCATTAATTAAAAACCCCAAAATGTATGACAAGAACCAACAGTGAAAATTCAGGGATTCCAGTTCATAGATCATTTATTTATGGTTTGCAGAATAAAGGACAAAAGTTTTAAGAGAGCAGGGCAATGGCTATGTTCTTAACATTTATAATTTTATTCCAACAATAGTTATGTATTGCAGTAGTAACACATACCCCGAGAAGTGTAACCAAAATACGAGCTCCACTGCATCCAAGAGGATGCCCTAAAGATACAGCTCCACCATGTACATTAACTTTTTCCTGCGTGAACAAACCAAAATGTTACTTCATTGACTGGATCAGTCAACGCTTGTTTCCCTACTAAATAAAGTACAAAAAACCAAATAATTTATGCCTTTATGTATCTTATCCTTGTTCCATTTTAACATAAAAGCATATACTCCAAATTAGTTTTCTAAAAATAAATAGATCCCATGATTCCCATCTGAAAAAACTAAAGGTTGAAGAGAGTAACAAATTTTGAATCTCAAATAATACAGCCTATAGGAGAGATAGCGAACTTACTGGATTAAGACCAAGCAGCTTCTGATTTGCAAGAGATACCACCTGCAAGCAGATCCATTAAGGATATTGCTCACACAAATAAAGCATGCTAGTTTAAAAGAACTAGTTAAGAGTGCATACAGCAAAAGCTTCATTAATTTCATAGAAGTCAATTTGAGAAGCCTCTAAGCTAGCACTTTTGATAGCTTTTGGAATTGCTAGAGCAGGTGCAGTTGTGAATAATTCAGGTGCCTGCAAGATTAAATTTAAATTTGAACATCAAGAGTGCAAGTCTATCCACCAGAACAGGAGACAAAAAGATATATTATCCATTAATACTAGTATTTTATTTGGAGGGTAGCCTTAAATCTTTACTCAAAGATAAAGTACCTGAGCAGCGTCAGCATAGCCACTGATCTTTCCAATCACATTTAGTCCAAGTTTTATTGCCTTCTCTCCACTTACTAAGACCAATGCAGCAGCTCCATCACTGAAAACGAAAGATTTCACTTGCCATTAATTTTAGAGGAAGGAAGACCAAGAATCTTTTGAAGTTCTGTAGCTAGTTCTTAAACAATGTTTTTAAGGCAGCGTAGTAGATGACCAGAATAACTTCACTCCCTCTACGGACGCAAAGTGTAATATATTCACTTTTCAAAAGGAACCAAAAATGTAAAGATACTGTTACTGTAAGTAGGTGATCTTTATCAGCTCTATTTTGCAACACAGTACTCTCAGAGGTTGATAGTGCAAGTAACTTTTAGAGTAATTAAAATGTATTGGAGAAGTAGGAGATGCATTTGTTTGTTAGGTTAACAAACAGTTTTTGTTAAACATGTGAAAACTAGCAAAACAAAATTAAGTCCACAAACCTTATGCTAGAAGCGTTACCAGCAGTCACAGTACCATCTTTTTCCTTAAAACTTGGTCGGAGTTTTCTCAATTTTGCACCATCAAACTGCAAGACGAAACAAAATTATATGCATGACAAAGGCAGGAGATGACAGGCACTATAAATGCACGTGAATATATCATGAACATATTTTAAGTGCCAAAAAAGTAAATTCACATATCTGATCCTTTTGGTGCCCCGAAGGCACAAAGATGGGGTACTATGTAACTATTCCTAATATTCTTTCATCAACAACAAATAAATTACAGTGATTTCAGTGCTGCATTTAATATTCATTTCCAGCTATTCTACTTCTCTTCTCATCCAAGTAGGTCTGAGGTTCAGTAAATTAAGTATCAAGGAGGACTTGAAGAGAAGATGTGAAGAACAAGGCATGCATGTCATTTTGTTTTGCTCCAAGTGACTAAAAGCCAACCCAATGTACTCACCTTTCCTAGACCGTCATCCTTATCAACAATAATGGATGGTTTTCCTCTTCCTCCAGGCACCTCAACCTGCAAATTGTCAGGATTCGTCAGAACAGTGACAAACACACTGTGAGTAACATGCATTTTTTGAGTATGGAGCAATATTTAGAGACCAAGAGCAAGTTATATTACCGGCACAATCTCCCATGCAAAAGCACCAGCTTCCTGAGCAGCAATGCCACGTTCAAAACTTTGAACTGCATAGTCATCCTGCATATATAAGTGAGACATAAGTACTGGACTCCTTCAGAATATAAAAAGATTTTCAGCAAATTTACAAAGCAGATGGCTGATATCAAAGAAAAAACAGAATGATACCTTACTTTGGTTTCAAATATGAGGAATGTGGTAAGATAGATAATCTAAAGGGTTCAACTTCATAATAAAAAATAAAAAGAGAAATTAGGAAAGTGGGGGACAGCATGTATCGGAACCTTTAATTGATTCTCACAAAAGCTTCTTCAAATGGTGGAATCAATGATTAATCAAAACAAAACAAAAGGAAATATAACAAGGAATTGGCATACAAGTAAAAATCAGATAAACCAAGAGCAGATAAAGCTATACGTCAGAGTTAAAATCAGAGCTGACCTTGCAGCACATTAAGTAAAAACAAAGACGTGTGAAAAAGACAAACCTGCTCCTCTCTTGTGATTTTATGATTTTCAGCACATATTTCTGCACAAACTCCCATACCACAATCCTTATATACGTCAGTCAAACCATCTTTAAGCATTCCGTCAACAAGACTATCATGTCCAAGACGAGATCCCTTCCTGCAATCATGGCAATGAAGGGTATTGATAACACAGAATTGAAGTACCATAACTAATCAGAACTTCTTCAAAGACAAAAATACAAGTGACCAGCGCAACAAGTGTACCATGTTCCAAACAATACATAACCATATAAAACTCGGTGGGGAGAGAGGTTAAAATTTTGGATGACAAAGAACAGATCATAAACTGCTTTAGGTAGAAGCATGAAAAATACGAAGTGAGGAAAGCTGGTCAAGAGCAGTACGAGCTGGCTTTGCAATTGTAGGCTTATTAAGATATGGGGACATGTGTACATTGTTGAATCACAACACAGTTAGGTATGAAGTTGTAGACATTACTATGAGACGTGCCTAAGGAATGCGGGGAAAAATAGGGAAAGGGCATCATTCTTTGTAAAGTCCGTCATTCGAAAAAAAGTTTCAACTGTATCACTATCCTTCTTTGCTTAGGGGAGACTAGGGGCTTCACAGCTCAAACAAAATGTAGTAGCACAATGATTCAACTCTTGAAGAACACAAACCTTGCTTCTGCGATGTATTTCGGAACATTGGACATGCTTTCCATTCCACCAGCCACAACAACATCATTGATGCCTAACTGGATACTTTGAACTGCAAGCATAGTTGCTGCAAAGCCATAAGAATTATATCTTGTCAGAAACAAATACAACCTCTTTCACTCGCATAACAGTTGTAAAAGGGGGAAGAGGTCTCTAGGAAATCAATGTAACAGGGAGGTGCATACCTTTCAACCCAGATGCACAGACTTTGTTCACAGTTGTACAAACTACTGTATTGGGTATTCCTGCACCTAATGCTGCTTGCCTAGCAGGAGCCTGCCCCAGGTTTGCACTAAGGACATTCCCAAAGAATACTTCTTCTACTAGTGAGGGATCAACATTAGCTTTCTTAAGAGCACCTAAAGTTCAAAGGATAGAGAGATTAATTGAAACTCAGTGAAACTGCATTTGCCAGTGATCGGGGTTTTTCACAAATGAAATAACAGTGTAAAATAGCTAGAGTCCTACCCTCAATGGCTATTGATCCAAGTTTGGTCGCTGAAAGCGACGAAAGAGAACCAAGAAATCCCCCCATTGGAGTACGGGCAACACCAACAATGCAAACATCTGTTCACATTAAAGCACAAAGAATGAGCAATTATCAGAGTGAACAGTTTGGATTTTTTTTTTTTGGCATGACATAGCAAACCAAATCTAAATAAGCATAGATCCAGCTATCTTCTGCACCAATTCATCAGATAAAAGGAAAATTACTGTTTTTGACAGTGGAGACTTTTATCAATCAATCATCCAGGCCTCTATACCAAATAAGTTGGAATCAACTGTTTGAGTCCTCTGTACCGGGAACTCCGGTAGAGAAGTTATGGTTTTGGAAAGGCGATTAAGATGTGCTACCAGTATTGGACTCCACATACTACATAAAAGAAAAGTAGTAAGAGCAATCTGTTGTAAAGGTTTTAACTAGCAATTTTAGTTTTTTCCCCGTTTTAAATAACGTTTTTCCGCACCTTCCTATTTAAAGTCTGTTTGAGTAACTGAATACAAGTAAACCTTGAAATGTGCATTTGAATCTTCCGCGTTTCATGTATATACAACATACAATACAAAATAAAGGCTTGCTGAATGAAATCCACATATAGGAGCCAAAACTAAAGTCAGACAAACCTACTTCTCATGGTAAGACAGACTTATAGCAATGATCACAGTTTCAATTTATTAGGAACATTGAAAACAAGGAGATAGATAAAATATTTTTTTTTCCTGTTTATCTACAGAAGACAATATCCTCCAAATAGAAATCAAATAATTGTTTCCTAAACACTACCTACAGTAAGTCAGTTTTTCTAATTTAAATTTTACGCAAACAAAAATAAATAAATAAAATTTAAAAAAAATAAAACACAAGTGAAGAAAGTGCTAAGTTCTTGCTTAAGCATAAAAGAGTTGATCTTCGCATGCGAATTGCTTTAGGACCAAAGAACAGCCCTGCTCCTAACACGAGTTCACCATGAAAATCTTTTTTACAGAGATCTCATACTGCAGTCACATCATTGCAAAATCGATTTGCTATTTTTTACATTAGAACAATCTATACATATTCTACGTGAGGTGCTAAGAGAACAAACATGTTACCTCTAGGCTTGATGGAGTCTGCTGCAGCTGGAGCCATTGTGAATATGTATAAAGATGGATGTCTGTTTCGTTAAAAACCAATCAAAAATTATTGTTTCAAATTATAGCATAAGCATGCACGAAGCGTAGCACAAGCATGAATCGAATAACCCCAAAAATTGTAGAAATTTCAGATTATTATATCAAATCATAGCATAAGCATGAGATACTATCTTTGGCATCTAAAATTTCGTAGATTAATGAGGATAGTCAAGTCAATTCAACGAGGAAGGAAAAATAGCTGATACTGTTTGGCCTGAGCTCAAGTAGCTAGGAAACGAAGAGAAAGAAAGGATTGTGAAATTTACCTTAAAGCATTTTGTTTTTTTCTTTTTGATATTTCCTTATTCATGAAGCAACCCCACTTCCAACCGAGAGGTTGTGAGTTCGAGTCTCCCCAAGAGCAAAGGTGGAAAGTTCTTGGAGGGAAGGATGCTGGGGGTCTATTTGGAAACAGCCTCTCTACCCCAGGGTAGGGTAAGTTCTGCGTACATACTACCCTCCCCAAACCCCACTAAGTGGGATTATACTGGGTTGTACTTTTTTTTTTCATGAGAAACATATTAAATGACACTAAAAAACAAACAGCAATTATGACGTAATTAGATCTAGAAAATGCTCAAATGATCCACTTAAAACTGTAAATCTATAGTTGCTTCAACTGATTCGATCGCAGATCTAAACTAGAAAATAAATAAAAACTCAAAATTCAATCAAAAACTAAAGCATGATAGCATGAATTTGCATTGAATACATATGAATTTGGACAGTAAAATTCGAAACACATGAATAAATAGAGATGCAAATTGAGAAATGTGTTCGTTGGGGGTGATTAGCAATGTGAATTTACCTCTGGGCGTAGACGGAGGAAAGCACAAAGACAGAGAGCAAGCGAAACTACAATAGGAAGGTGCCACAGAAACTGCGGATATATATAGATGGCGAGTAGGGGTAGGAATTGCGGGGGGGGGTGGGGGGGGGGGAGAGAAACAGGAAGCAGGGTGGTTACTTATTAGTATCAGAAGCAGTGTAGTGTTTGGGACAACGGAGGGGCTGCTCGAGCTATACACCTGGAGAAAAAATAAAAATAAAAAATAAGAAAATGCTGGACCGGCTTAATTGACTGGCCCCTCATTTCTTTTTTGGTTTTGAGATAAATGATACTTTATAATTGTAGTACTCTTCTTAGTTGCAATAGTACGTTAATGAATGAAATTTTTATATTTTTATACCATATAGTAAACCTTATTACTCTTACTATTTAAGGCTTACTATAATTATATTTAGTATATCAAATTATCAATTTTATATCATAGTGTATTTTAAGAATATAATTAATGCAGCGTCTATCACTTCTTAATTCAACACGTTTCTCTTTCCCAAACCACTATAATTAATCAAATCGTTCAAAGATTTAACCTATATATTAACTCTATTTTTTGTGCCCTCAACACATAATTTTGAGCAGTGCAAAATGTTAACCTCTTTGTAGTCTACTTTAAATAATCTTTTACTTTATAATTTTGTATTTAGGACCTTTTTTCTGAGCATGTAATAAGTGCGTGAAAATAAAGGCATGTACATGAACTTTGAAAATGGATGAACAACTAATCAATTACTCGATCACATAAGATACTTTAAATATTTATAATTTCAATTTACAATTTACATTCAGGTAAATTTAGAGTTCCTTCACATTGAGATCACGAAGCATTTGCTGAATGTCCCATTCTCAAAATTACAATGTCAACATCATTTGTCCTCGAGCAAAATAACAGTTGCTTCAAATCTTCTCTGGTGCGTGATAGGAAAAAAAATCAGTTTTCTTTGTAGTACCACCATGATGTGCATTGTGATGAAATGAACCGCAATCAACCAAAATTTCAAGATTACTATCTCAATTCCCATTTAATTGTAGCTTAATTGGTATTTCCGACATAATTACATATTTTGCAGAAGATTTTGTAGATGTTTTAGTCGTTTTGGATTTGTAAAAATATAAAATAATGCATCTACAATCAGAATACAAATAATTTACAATTCATCTACAAAATATCTACAATGGGTATATTGAATTTTAACATCCCAAATCCCATTTGATTATTTAATTGAGATTTTCGGCATAATTGTATTTTTTACAGAAGATTTGTAGAAGTTTTAGTCATTTTTGATTTGTGAAAATAGAAATTAAAGCATCTACAATTAGAATACAAATCATCTATAATTTATCTATAAAATATCTACAAACTGGGTACATTAAATTTTTATATATCAATTCTCATTCAATTGTAGCATAATTGTGATATTTGACATAATTGCGTTTTTTCAGAAGATTTGTAGAAGTTTTAGCAGTTTTTTATTTGTGAAAACAGAAAATAAAGCATATATAATCAGAATACAATTTATCTACAATGTATCTACAATTTCTGCATTGTCTTCTTCTTCTTTCAATCTGAAATTCAGTCAAAACCAAGTTTAATCTTCACCAAAATCCCTCAAAATTGAGATATAAACTCCAAACCACATTCCTGATTATCTTCAACAACACCCAATCCAAACAAGTAATGATTTTTGAAAATTTAAAGCTTTTAAGCTTTTTAATGGCTGTCAATGGTGGAAAATACCTGAAAGAATATTTACTTCCATAATTGTAGCGCGCCTAAATAGGAATATCTGGAGGAATATTTAGTTCTAGATTCGTAGCTCGCCTAATTAGGAAGGAATCGACTCCAAATAATTGGTATTTAATGAATGATATATATTTTGTAAAATAACTATAAACACAACGAGTAAATATGAAACTATGCTCATTTTTTATAATAAAATTTTATATATAATATAGGAAGGAAAAAGTCTCTTAATAAATAACCATTTCCGGTAACAAATTTTTCTGAAATAATAATAATATTAATAATAACAGAATTTGTTGTCTCCCCTTACTTTTTCTATGGTAAAATAGATCTAGAACCATTTAACAAAAATGTATAACAATAAATAGTTACTCTCTTTGTATTTGTTTTTAAAAATAATTGTCTCAAATTATTTGTTATTTTAGATTTTAAAATTTTAAAAATAAGTTAATTATTTTTTCTATTCTATCTTTAATATTAATTGCTCTTAAGACTACAAATATCGTAATTATGAGTAAGTATAATGAAGAGATATTATGTCATAAGTCATAAATACAAGTAAAATAGTCAAAAAAATCTTTCTTATTTATAATATTTTCTTAAGCGACATGAAAAAGAAAAATATGACAGATAATTTAAAACGGAGGGAGTATATAGTACATTAATAAATTAACAATTTACGATAATAAATTTTTCTGAAATGTTAATGATGATGGTGATAATAATAATAATAATAATAATAATAACAATAATAATAATAATAGTAATAACGATAATAATAATAATAATAATAATAATAATAATAATAATAATAATAATAATAATAATAATAATAATCTCCCTCTAGCATAGCGGGCGCACGTTAGCAGGGTGCAAACCTACGCCTCTGCCATGGCTAAGACGAGGAAGAAGCAGCAATTGGAACCAGAATCAAGAGGAGATGAAGCTTTGGAAGTCACACCAGCAAAAACAATCCATATCGCTGGTTAACGGGAATGGGATCCGCACCTACAGTATACCATAACCCGGAAGATGACCTGTGCAAAATGGTGCGATAGTGACACCAGAGTCGGGAATCCAGCAGCGATTGAATCTGTTGACTCTTGGAAGCTTTATGCCTAAGCAATTTCAACCTATTAGGGAGGAATTTGAAGAGGGTAATGACATAGCTCAAGAGAAGGGAACACAGTCACAAGTTCCCCGGTGACTGCAATTCTCGGCGCATGCAGAAAAAGAACGAAGCAAGGAAAAAAAAGAGAGCATTAGTAACTCCTTTTTAGATAGAATCATAGAAATCATATCTATTGCGACTTAACCCCTTTTTAGATTTCTTAAAGGTACAAAATACGGTATCTTCGTCATAGAGATGTCCGCCAAAGCCATCTGTTCAAAATAGGGGTGTTCATTGGGCGGATTGGGCGGCTTTTACTCTTAACGGTTTGGCTTAACGGTTATCGGCTTTTAAATGTATTAATCCGTTAGCCACCCGATAAGATATCGGGCGGGTTGGTATCGGGTTAGCTCTTATAGGGCGGTTAATGGGCGGTTTATCGGCCTAACATACATGTTCACTAAATATCTCTTATTCTCCTCGTCTTAGAAATAATGAATTGCCATAAAAAATAATATTTTAGAGGCAATATGATGTAGCTAATGAAACAATCTCCATCAGCATGTAGATTATAAAATAGATAAATTCACTACTAGTTCAGTATCGAGAAAAATAAAACAAAACTTATCTTCTGTTAGAGGCCACACTACATGTGTACTCATAAGCTTCGGATATAACCAAAAAAATCTGTCGCGCAAATTTCCATTCAGCTCCCACAATGAACTTTTAAAAACTGAAGTGCTCTGGTAAATTCTACTCTCTACACTCCTCTTCTATAAATAACTATCGTTCTCCATTTTCCACAAGCAATCATCCAAAATGCACAAATTTATTTCATGGGGTGTCGTTCCTCTAGTCATAACCAACCTTTCAATTCTTCTTTTTCCATGACACACATAGAACCATATATGTATTAGACAACTCAATTCTATCACTAAATTATATATATATATATATATATATATATATATATATATATATATATATATATATATATATATATATATATATATATATATATATATATATATATATATATATATATATATATATATATATATATATATATATTATTTTTTTTATATTTTTAACGGGTTAACGGATTAGCCGTTAAGAAAATTGAATAATCCATCCCCAAACCGAAAAGCCGTTAATAAAAAAAATTCAATCCGTTCCCCATCCATTAAGCCGTTAAGCCGTTACCAATAAGCCGTTAAGCTTCGGTTTGGATCGGTTTTCGGTTTCGGATCGGTTTTGAACGCCCCTAGTTCAAAAGAGAATAGGAAAAAAAGTGGAGAGATTTCAATATATACAAAAAAAAATTGGTAGTTTTTTCTTATTAGTTTAATTTAAATTTTGATGAGCCGAGTTAATTGTACCATAAAAGATGACGAATATTAGACAAATAATTAAAGTGAGTGTAACGATTATTTACTTTTAATATTACTTATATTTAAGAAGGAAAAAAGGTTGAAGTCATGGGCCGCTTTTAAAATCAAAATTGGTGTGTAAGAGTCACTACTTAGAAAACATCGAACTGAGAAATGATCTACCAACCACTATGGATGCTGGAATATGTCCTTTTTTTTTGTTTTTTGTTTTAAGTACTACTCCTTAATTTAAGTAAAGTATTATCTAAAGGAGTAGGAATTTGAAAACATTATAAATAATAAACTATGGCTTTGATAATGTTTATATTATTCCTCCACTTGGTCAAATATTGACAAGCCAAAAGAGAATCAAGTCATGAAAGGTCAGTTAGAGACTTCAAGTAACCGTTCTTGACTTCAAGCAATCCAAATGGGCTGCTATAACAATGGCATTTGAACTAAACAATGTTGTTTTAGGGAGAAATTTAAAAGGGATTTTTATATTTCTATACCATATAAAAAATCTTTTTACCTTATATGTTTAAGGTTTGATTTAATTACAAACTTGTATACTAGATTATTAATTCTATATCATACTTAATTAAGGGTCTAATTAATGGGCAGATTTTACGCCTTAATTAAAGGTATCTATATATCTCATGTTTCTCTCTCCCCTTAATTCCTAACATTTCTTTCTCCTAATCCCAGCGTCATTTTCTCCCTCATATTTTTTTCTCTTCTCCATTCCTTCTTCTTCTCAAAAAATACAAAGATGAGACCCATTGAGTATAATCAGATTTTTAGCCAAAGAGATTTAATACGAAACCCATTATTTCGGTTATTGTAAATTCTGGTAATTGTCAGATATTGTTCTGAATTTTAACAAGTACGAGATCGAGAGTAGATATATGATACAGAAGACTTCCTCAATCGATCAATCAACAATTCTCAATTGTAAATTTGTGGGGTAGCCATATGAATCTTCTTTACGTGTGACAGTGTGGGTGCAATTGTAGTTTATTTGTAGTTTTTTTGTAGATGAAGAGCAAATTTTATTGTCAACTTTTTTTTTTCACATAAGATTGTAGTTTAATTTGTAGTATAAATGTAGTAATTTTGTAGATACCCTTAAAAACAATACAACTTTATACAATACTTCAACCGATTTGCAGTTTATTTGTAGTTTATTTGTAGATGAAGAGAAAATTTTGTAGTCAATATTTTTTTTCAACATAGATTATAGAGTAATTGTAGTATAAATGTAGTAATTTTGTAGTTACACTTCAAAACAATATTGCTTTATACATACGTAAACTGATTTGTAGATCTTTTGAAGAAAATTTGTAGATAAGGAAAAAAATTTGTAGTCAACATTTTTTTCAATATAGATTACAGTTTAATTATAGTATAAATGTAGTAGTTTGTAGATACCCTTAAAATAATATTGAAAAAATATTTTGTCCCAAATTTTTAGCCGCCTAATTTGGAAGGAACAAGCTATTCAAATATTTATCCCAGATTTGTAGGCGCCTAATTTGGAAGGAATCAATTCTTAATATTGGGTATTTAATGAATGGCATAAACTTTCCAGATTTGTAGGCGCCTAATTTGGAAGGAATCAATTCTTAATATTGGGTATTTAATGAATGATATAGATTTTGTAGCAAAAATATAAACATGGCGGGTAATAATGAAAATATGCACATGTTTAGTAATAAGGTTTCATATATGGTATAGATAGGAAAATTCCCAATTTAGAAATAGTCAGATTTATAAGGTATTATTTAAAAATAGTCTAATTTTAAAAGTAATAGAAATTTAATTACTTTTCATATAAAGATAAATCTGAACGAAAATACTGTTCAAAATTCGAAAAAATACTCCAGTCTAATATATTGGTCCAACATAATATACTGAAGTTTGGAGCACCGGTGCTCCAGACTCCAGTATATTATACTGGAGCCAGCAAAGTATACCGGTCCATCATAATATGCTAGAAGTTCATACACAGGTACACCGAACTCCAGTATATAATGCTGAACTGGTCTCTGTTGCAGCAAAATAGTGACTATTTTTCATTAATATGGTAAACGCTCGCTATTTTTGAATGATCAGTCTGAAAATTAGCTAGACCGTGCTATTTTACTTGTTTTCAGGGGCATAGTAGAGTGCCGATTATGGATTCGAGCGAATAAAGTAATTTTAGTGGGCGTTATAGACATAAAGAATTGTAAAATTTCGATAAAAAAAAAGTGATTTTTTTGCAAGCAAAAATGATATTTAAAAAGTAAAATTGTGTTTGGACATAAATAAAATTTCGGCTGTTTTTGAGTTTTTGCTAATGATTTGAAGTGAATTTTAAAAATTAACTTTTTCTTGAGTTTCTAAAATTTTGAAAAATACTGAAACTCATTTTTAAGTAGAAATTTAAAATTTTATTCCCGGAAACTGATTTTGAAAAAAAAGAATTAAAAAAATCGGGCAAAGGGTTATTTTTTAGTGGCCAAACAGGCCGCTAGAATATGTCACCAATCTAATATATTCCATCGAACTAAACTGTTACATGACAAATTTTCTCCCTGTGACTGTTAGAACTACTTCACTGTATTGGTAACGATCTGAATTATGTCCGATATAGAATATATATCATAGGCACCGCGCTGTTGCACGTTATTATAAAGAAAATATATTTATTAGACTTCAGTAAAATAAATTCCATAATTCAGACTTGGATTTAAAAATTCAAGTATACTACTGCTCCTATTAACATTCAAAATAAGTTCCATGTACATTATGAATTGATTTTTTTTTAGTTTAAAAAGTTAAGAAGTGACAAATACACAATACATATTTTTGATGACTTCCAGCAGTACTTCTAAATGTTCAAACTAGCAAATTTTGAACAAGCCAACCATAGCCTTCATGGGAAGCTTCCTTATTCACATGGGCAGCCCACAATGGTTGAACAAGCCAACCATATAGCCTCCATGGGAAGCTTCCTTATTCACACGGGCAGCCCACAATGGTTGAACAAGCCAATCATAGCCTCCATGGTAAGCTTCCTTATTCACACGAGAATTTCCACAAAAAACCCTCACCATTTTTGCTATAAATAGAGGTGCTTGCTTCATTGTAAATCATCACAAAAATTAGAGTGTTCATCACCAAGAAGAGTGAGAACAAGAGTGATCCTAGAGAGTGATCCTCGTTTGTGAGTTTTGAGAGTTTTTTATGAGTTTTGTAAATACTCGTGTAATCTATTCTTGTGAGTAATAGAGGTTGTATTTCTCTCAAATTTGTGTTTACCAACGCCCAATCGATCTACATACCCCAACAAGTGGTATCAGAGCTTTGCTCGAAATTCAATTCTGACGACACCATTAGATTCGTCTCGTCGAACGGAGTCCAACGCACCAAACAACGACCTAATCAGAGTTCAAACGAGCCCTGAAATCGCGGTCAAAGTTTGGTCAACTTTGCCGGAAGTTCGCCGGGAACTCACCGGAGAACACAATCGTCGCCGGAAATTTCGCCGGAGAAGACGACCGGTACTGTAGCAAACCAGTCAACTCTCTAAAATTGCAGATTGGTCCCTCAACTTTCAAAAATTATTGTTTTGCCCCTATAGTGGAATTTCAGCCACGAAGTGTCAATTCCACCTTTTCGACCGTTCCGGACGCAACGGTGAACTCCGTGTTTAAAGATTCAACCCCGATCGTGCTGAAAAATTATCTTAAATGATAATATTCACAGAAGAGTCAACATCATCTTTCGGAGCCATGATTACGCTTACTGCCACAAATTACACACTATGGAGACCTCGGATGGAAGATCTCCTAAGCTGTAAAGATTTGTTTGATCCCATAGAATTGATGGGTAAAAATCCTGATCCCGCCAAGGAGTCAGAGTGAAGAAATCAAATCGAAAAACTATTGGTCAAATCCGTCAATGGATTGATCATAGTCTCTTCCACCATGTTGCACAAGAAACAGACGCATATACCCTCTGGAAGAAGTTGGAAGACATGTACCAGGACAAGACCGTTCGGAGTAAGGCCCTACTGATGAGGCGCTTAGTCAACAGGAAGCTAAAAAATGAAACTTCAGTTGCCGAGCATACCAATGAGTTCCAAAACCTGGTCAACCAGTTGTCGTCTATAGAGATGCCACTTAGCGATGAAGTTCAGGCGCTGTTACTACTCAGTTTCCCTCCCGATAGTTGGGAAACGCTGGTCATATCACTCAGCAACTCAGCCCCTCATGGCAAACTTACCATGTCAATGGTCAAGGATGCCCTATTCAGTGAAGAGGCAAGGAGAAAGGAGATGGGCACAGATCAGACCCATGCCTTTGTCATAGAGAACCGGGGGAGGCAACAAAAGAGTAGCAAAAGCAAATGGAGAGGCAGAAGCAAGAGCAGGGGCAGGTCCACTGATGGAATAAAACCAATATATAAGTGCCATCATTGTGGAATAGAGGGACATATGAAGAAGAACTGCTACAAATGGAAAGAGAAGCAAGGTCAGAGCAGTTCGCAGCCGAAGAACAAGGGTGGAGAAACGTTAGTTACTATCTCTGGTGATGTAGCTTATTCTTCAACCCAAGATGAGACATGCCATCACGTCTCACGAGAAGACACAAAATTGGTGGTAGATACTGCAGCATCCTACCACGTGACTCCATACAAGGAATACTTCACAACATACAAAGCCGGTGACTTTGGAGCTGTGAAAATGGGAAATTCCAGTTCCGCTGAGATTGTCTGAATTGGTGATGTCCAGATAAAGACAAGTTCCGGGAGCACAATCACTTTGAAGGATGTCCGCCATGTGCCAGACCTTCGGCTAAATCTATTGTCAGGAATAGCTCTTGACAAACAGGGCTATGATAGTCACTTCAGTAAATGCACATGGAAGTTAACAAGAGGCGCTATGACAGTCGCCCGAGGACATATTTGTGGCACGCTATACAAGACTCATGTGTAGATATGCACAGACAGCCTCAACGTTGCAAAAAATGAGGCTTCTCAAAATTTATGGCACCAAAGACTCGGCCACATGAGTGAGAAAGGGTTGTCTACCCTAATAAAAAAGGAGTTCATCAATGTGGACAAGGATGCTGTACTAAATCCTTGCAATCATTGTTTGTTTGGTAAGCAGCATAAAGTCTCGTTTAATTCATCTTCAACGAGAAGATCAGAGTTACTCAGTTTGGTACACTCTGATGTTTGCGGTCCCTTAGAGGTTGAATCACTCGGCGGCAATCGATACTTTCTAACGTTCATTGATAATGCTTCTCGAAAGGTGTGGGTGTATTTCTTACGGACGAAGGACCAGGTGTTCGATTACTTCAAACTGTTCCATGTCATGGTAGAACGTGAGACATGAAAGAAGTTGAAGTGTCATCGATCCGACAATGGAGGTGAATACTCTTTCAGGTAGTCAATGCCTATTGCAGATCATATGTAATTCGACATGAGAAGACGGTCCCACGCACCCCTCAACACAACGGTGTAGTTGAAAGAATGAATCGAACAATCATGAATATGGCTAAGCTGCCAAAGCCATTTTGGGGAGAAGCAGTCACAGCCTCCTATTACTTGATCAACCGATCTCCATCAGTACCATTGAATTTTGAAGTTTCGGAGAAACTTTGGTCTGGAAAGGATCCATCATATTCTCACTTGAGAATATTTGGATGTTTGGCGTATGCACACGTATCCAAGGAGCTCAGGCAGAAGCTAGATGCAAGGACCTCTCCATGCATATTCATAAGCTATGGAGATGAAGAATTTGGATACAAATTATGGGATCCAAAAGAGAAAAAGGTGATTAGAAGTAGGGACGTAGTGTTCCATGAAAACCAGACAATAGAAGATATTGAAAAGCCCACAATATCTCAGAAGCCAAATGTTGCTCCTCAGGTGCCAGAGGCAACAGCAGAATCATTCATGAGAAATGAAGATACAATGCGAGAAGATATTCCAGAAGTAGAAGACAATGAGGAAGAAGACGTTGTTGAGCAGGGGGAGACACAACCCGCTCTGCCAGATGTTACAAAACCATCACAAGACTCAGATGATGGTGGATCTCCTCATATTCCAGAAGTTCATAGATCTGAACGAGGTCGGATTCCATCGAGAAGATATCCAGAATCCGAATATCTTCTACTTACTGAAGATGGAGAACCAGAGAGTTTCCATGAAGCAGTATCTCATAAGGACAAAGAACAATGGTTGCTCGCAATGCAGGACGAGATGGAATCACTGCAGAAAAATCAGACTTATGAGATCGTAGAACTTCCAAAAAGGAAGAAGGCACTGAAAAATAAATGGGTGTTCAAGCTGAAGAAAGATGGCAGTGGAAAAGTGGTGAAATACAAAGCACGGTTGGTAGTCAAAGGATTCCAGCAGAAGAAGGGAATCGACTTTGATGAGATTTTTTCACCCGTAGTCAAGATGACTTTAATCAGAGCCATACTTGTATTGGTCGCAAGTATGAACTTGGAGCTTGAACAGATGGATGTGTAGACAGCGTTTCTTCATGGAGATTTAAAAGAAGAAATCTATATGCAGCAGCCCGAAGGTTTTGAGGTTTCATGAGATAACCTCGTGTGCAAACTGAACAAGAGTTTGTACGGTTTGAAGCAGGCACCAAGACAGTGGTACAAGAAGTTTGACTCGTGCATGGTGAGTCAAGGGTACAAGAAACTGCCGCAGATGAATGTGTTTACATTCAGAAATTTTTAGACGGGAATTTCGTTGCTCTTCTACTATATGTAGACGATATTCTGATCGTGGGGAAAGACGCAACGAAGATCAACCAGCTGAAGAAGGAACTCTCTAAGTCTTTTGACATGAAAGACTTAGGACCGGCTCAACAAATATTGGGAATGCAGATCACCCGAGACAGAAAGAACCGGAGGTTATGGCTATCTCAGGAGAAGTATATTGAACGAGTGCTTGCACGGTTCAATATGAACAATGCCAAACCAGTTAGCATTCCATTAGTCAACCATTTCAAGCTGAGCAAGAGTTCCTGTCCCTCATCCAAGGAAGAGATTGGGGAGATGTCGTCAGTACCATATTCTTCAGCAGTTGGATGTTTGATGTATGCTATGGTGTGTACGAGGCCCGATATTGCTCACGCAGTGGGAACGGTGAGTCTTTTTCTCTCCAACCCCGGGAAAGAGAATTGGGAGGCAGTAAAGTGGATTCTTAGGTATCTTAAGGGTACAATGAAATTATGTCTTTGTTACAAGGGAGCTGATCCAATCTTGGAAGGCTATACAGATGCATATATGGCCGGAGATCTTGATAGTAGAAAATCTACTTCAGGATTCATTTACACTCTTGCAGGGGGAGCTGTTTCATGGCAGTCTAGGCTATAGAAGTGTGTTGCTTTGTCCACAATCGAAGGAGAATACATTGCTGCCGCTGAAGCTGGAAAAGAGATATTGTGGCTAAAGCGTTATCTCCAAGAGTTTGGAATCAAACAAAAGGAGTACAAGGTACATTGTGATAGTCAGAGTGCTTTGGATTTGAGCAAGAACTCCATGTACCATTCCCGTACAAAACATATTGATATTCGCTATCATTGGATACGCGAGGTGATGGATCGACAACTGTTGAGACTAGTGAAGATCCATATGAAGGAGAATCCAGCTGATATGTTAACAAGGTAGTGACTCGAGAAAAGCTAGAGTTATGCAGAGACATAGCCGGGATGTTTATTTCAGATACGACTGGAGGGAGAGAATTGATGAATTCCAGCCATACTTCTAAATGTTCAAACTAGCAAACTTTGAACAAGCCAACCATAACCTCCATGGGAAGCTTCCTTATTCACACGGGCAGCCCACAATGGTTGAACAAGCCAACCATAGCCTCCATGGGAAGCTTCCTTATTCACATGGGCAGCCCACAATGGTTGAACAAGCCAACCATAGCCTCCATGGGAAGCTTCCTTATTCACACGGGAATTTCCACAAAAAACCCTCACCATTTTTGCTATAAATAGAGGTGCTTGCCCTCATTGTAAATCATCACAAAAATTAGAGTGTTCATCACCAAGAAGAGTGAAAACAAGAGTGATCCTAGAGAGTGATCCTCGTTTGTGAGTTTTGAGAGTTTTTTATGAGTTTTGTAAATACTCGTGTAATCTATTCTTGTGAGTAATAGAGGTTGTATTTCTCTCAAATTTGTGTTTACCAACGCCCAATCGTTGTACATACCCCAACAATTTTCATATTCAAACCTGTCCACTGGATTTATTGACATTTTCAATTTCTAATTAACTAATATAATTTACCTCTAAGTTGTATTTTGTTTTCTCCTCTTTCCACCTTTTAGTATTCTGTCTGCAAAATTAATCTTTAGTTTTCGAGCAGCCCTGCAAGAATTTACGACGCTTCAAGCTTTTCATCCTCACAAATTGATTGGTTTTATATTATCTTTGATAACACAAACCGTTTATAGTGATTCATCCTCACAAGTAGATGAATTTGATGTTGTATTAAATTATTTGGATGAATTTAATCTATAATTGATGAATTATTCATGAATATTCAGAGAGGCTTAAAGTATATTTCTCATTCCACAATCCAACTAAGTTTGCTTTTTAAATAAAATTACGGAGTACATCTATAATTTTTTACAATTCAATCTAAGATGAAAGCATATAAAATACAATGAGCTAATTAAAATTTACAGCATCTCTAAAGTGTACAATAGCAGTTGGAACGTATGGCAACCTGATATTGAGATTATTTCTTTCACGAATGTTGTGAATTATTTATTATCACAACATTAAGTATAAAACATCATTTAACGTGAGGTCATTTTAATTTTAGGTAGAAGGTAATTTCATCATTTAATTTTTACAAAATATTTTAGTAATCTAACTTCACCTAAAAGTATTCAGGCTTGTAATATAATACTAGTTACAGAATATGTGTGATACATGTGTATCTCATGTTAATCAATGTAAAAAAATTTAAGCAACATAAATATTATTATAATAAAAAATTTGAAGCTTCAAAACTGCAAGGTCAATTCGTAAAATATGTGACCAAGTTAAATCTCATCATAGTCCAAAGAACAATAGGTAAAAAAGAAATTTATAACCCCACCATCATGCATTGCAGTTCAAGTTGTGTTTGCTATAGAATTTATAGTCCTAAAAATATCTATTTGTTGTCAAACAAATATGCTATACAAATCCAAAATTTGATTTCATTCTCACATAAGTATTTTCAAAATTTGATGTTAAATTAACATATATTATGTAGCAAAATATAAGTTTTCATGACTGCCATCATGTTAGACGGAGCACCATAAGTGCAATCAATTTTTTCTTAGATATTATAGACCTTTAGCTTTTTGTAGTAGCTCCTAATTAAATTATATAAATGATATATTAACGTAATATCTTTTTATCTGCGCTAACGTTTAGGTTGTTTGAACTTTATGTGTAACTATTCTAATATGCATATTTAAGAAGAAAATGATAATAGCAAGAAGTGAAAGAGATTCAATTGTCTTTCCATAAACCTATCACTTTTAGTTTATCGGAAATTTTCTTTTTGAATCAGTATTCATAGTACTGCTTCTTTTAACAATAACATATTAATTTTAAAGTTCGAATTGATTAATATAAGTTTTAAACAATATTGACAATCCCCTATAGCTTTTATGGTAAATCCACCAAAATTTAGACTAAAAAATATCAGTTTGTACTCCTAGCATAGAGGGAGGACATTTGCTGAAATTTATGAAGTCTATAATTGAAACAAAGATATTGAAAGGATAGAATCAAACAGCTATTTGAAATAAAAAGCAAATAAAACTATGATTCTCATTATAAATTCACATAAGAAGAATATGAAATGTTTTAGCAGTGATAATTGCACAATATACCTGCCCTGAGAAATACCTACCAACCCCAAAATCGACGAACTGAATTACAGATATTAGACATATATTACAACCTGCATAATTCAACAAAAATTGTAGGATATTTATTACACAATGGTATGATATAATATAAATATTGAGTACTATCTAGATAAACATAATATACAACTGTATGAAAACCTCTAGGTTATGAAATATATAGAAATAAGCCAAAGAACGAATAATCTCAAGGTTTTCATCTGTATGAAAATGATGCAACTATAACATACCTAATGAATAAGAAGACACACTGCAAAGAGAAATTGTTAAATCGTCACTTTCCTCAACATAACTACCCTTTTGAGATATTTATATTTTTATCCACCATTAAATAGCAATTAAGAGTGACACATAGAGAAACTTTTCAGTTTGTAATGGATCTAACCTATAATTTCTATTGAATTCGTTACGTCTCTTCGAAATTTTTTCTTCAAGTATCAACAGTAACAAATAGAAGTTCTTTTTTCTAATTTAACTATTTTTAATCTTTATTTTAATGTATAATTACAGCTTTGTACAAAGATGTTATAGGAATACATACTCTTTATTGAAGGGCATAAATGTCGTTCACTTTATTTTGGATATTTTGGTCTTTTAACATTACACTAAGGACTTAACACTTATAATATAACTAGTCCTTGACACGTGCGTTGCACGTATATTTCATGTAAGTTATACAAATTGTATAAATTATATTTAAATTGCATTGTTATTAGTAAAAGAAAATTTAATTTATAAAATATAAGTTTACAAGGATTAAAAATTGGCCTATTATATACTTTCTGATCCTGCAAAATTGAACAGATAAAATTTGTTAGGATTGATATATTTATAGTATCTATAGTATGATGTTACTAGATATATACAAATAACTATCTTACCTAAAACTTCCTTATAGACGATATTTTTGGTGTATGTTCCACTTTTACATTTTGGTTGCTCTGTCATGACCAAAACTCTTGTTGTGGACATTGATATCCCTTTTGAAAGCGCAATATATAATTTTCCATGAGAGAAAACATGTTGCGGCAAATACAAGCCAACGTGTTGAATTGTTTTGTCTTGTGCTTTATTTATTGTCATGGCAAAGCAAAGACGTACTGAAAATTGCTTCCGAATGAATTTGAAAGGATATCCTTCATTTTCAGGGGGTGAAAGTTGAATTCTGGGAAAAAACACATGCTTATTTGCACAATGTCCAACCATTATTTCAGCATGCAAGACATTATTGTTAAAGCCTCTACATATCATTCTTGTGTCATTGCATAAGCCATTTGAAGGGTCTAAATTCCTGAGTAACATGATTGGTGCATTCTTCTTCAAAGCTAACATGTACAAAATAGAAAACTTATTTTTAATTATATTTATGAAATATGTATGTATATGCAAGCACAAGTGAGATATGAGTGGAAAAATTGAATGTATATATGTTAAATAACATATAGTAATTGTTATTTAACCTGTGTGGAGGGAGACCATTTGGTGTCAAAGTATTTAGATATTCTTCCTGGTAGTAGTTATTGGTGTCATCTTCTGCAGAGTCAATACTTATAAAAGTTTTGCTTTCACCTGGAAATATGGTTATCAATCTCTCATTTAGTTTATCAACATACTCATTTCGGCTTGCTAAGATAGCCCGCTCTATTACATATTGTGTAGAGCCTGCATTTTCCTGTAGTAACAGAAATATTTCTTTTATTAAACAATCAACATATGTATCATCAGTACTATACTTAACAGTCAGTTGCTCTAGAATAAGGATCAAATTATCTCTTATTGTCGGTTCTTCTCCGTTTGCAACAGGAAGTAAGAAGTCGTTGAAAGTTGGGTCTCTTCTTGCCCTCATATTTATGGTAAAACGGATTTTTTTCCATCAAAGGCTAGAGGTATGACTTTGCTAAGCTTGCATTGACAGTTTCTGCTCTTGTAGACTTTTGAACTACTGGTAATACCTGACGAAAATCTCCTCTACAGATGATTATTTTCCACCAAAAGGTTTTCTTCATTTCCATTATATCTCTAAAACTCCTATCAACTGTTTCAATTGTTTTCCGCTTGGCCATAGGCGCTTCATCCCATATTACTAATTTTACCTTTTTGATTAATTTGGAAGCACCACTTTGTTTTGACATATTTATCATGGTCGAGTAATTCGTTCGAAAGGGAATGTCAAATCTTGAGTGAGCTGTACGACCTCCGGGCAAAATTTAAGCGGCTACTCCACTCGTCGTCATTGCCAATGCTATCATTCCCCTTGAGAAAATATTTGCAAGCAATGCTCGATATAAAAATATTTTTCATGTTCCCCCGGGTCCATCGACAAATCCAGCTCTTCCACAATTGACCTTTTGCAAAATTATTTTGAAAGCCTGCTCTTGTTCATGATTTAATTTTGATTGTGCTTCAAAATCTTTTTTAGGTATTGATACAGACGTTTCTTCAATTATTTCTCTACATTCCGATGTAGAAACTTCGACCAAATGGTGTTCAAGCTTAGGGAGGTCAAATATGTCGATGCTCTCGCAAATACTCTCCAAATAATAATTAATGCTCTTCAATGTACATTGTTGTTGAGTTGTGGCTGAGTTGTAATGTATCCTTCTGAAGTCCTCTGACATATCCTTAAAATAAGTTTGCCAAAGTGCTCTAACATCAGTGGGGTTACAGTGAACCAGAAATTTTGCAAAAAAACTACGACGAGCTGACGACATTTGAAAAATTACAGCCTCATGCAAACATTTTGATATGTTGTTATCTGATTCTAATAACCCCTTTCTTTAGCAGCTTCTTTAAAAGTGTCAGAATGTCTTCCATTCACAGTGAGTAAGTCTTTGAATGAAAATGACTCTCTCACATGGTTGAGTAATGGTCGCTTATAGTATCTTTCCTCCTTTCTATGATTAGCTACAATATAGAGTATATATTAATAATATACTTAAATAAAGAAATGGGTATAAATATAAAGATTAATAGTATATATTGTACTTGTTGCAATTTGACCAATTATTGATCTTGTTTTTGTTTTTGTCCAAATCTTAGGCTGGCATTCCAAACATAATGCTCGGGAAATTCCTTGTAAAGGTAGGTTCGTGCTTCACTATCTATGGAGCATATTATGAAATACTCAATAAGCATGGTATGCTTGACGTTGTTCCATGCGATCACATTTTTCAAATTGCGAATTTTCCAATAAAATACCGAGGTTGATGAATAGTTAATATTTCATATTTTTAAATTTAAGCAAAAATATCAGCAACTATAAGTGTGTATTATAAATTTTTTGTAAACCTGAATGTTTGTCTGGGAGATGTAATTGAAGATTAAAAACTGCAAGTTGCATTTCAGATAGGTTGAATTCATAAATTCTCCATAATGCTTTGGGTGGCAAAACCCATCTCGCATCTTGATAATTTTGAATCTCATCAATTATTTTTTCTCCATCATCTGACTGAATATAAACTGCACAGCTATCATGACCTTTATATATATACTTATAAAGGTACTTTATTGGTTTTACTCCCGAGCATACTTAAATATTTATGTGACAATTGTATCGCATAAGCAAGTAAGAGTTATAAGGTACAACCCATTGGTTGTTCATTTTCATTCCATGAACCGTCTCAAATCTTCCATCCTTCTTCTTTTGTAAGTAGGATATCCATCCTTCCCCTATATTGATTTATTGCTGAATGGTCGAGGATAATGATACTTGCATTGGCCATCTTGCATGCATGGACTCGTCTGAAGTTGGTTCCCACATGGATAATGTCTGACGACCCGACCGGTTATTTTTGGAATTTATGCCCCGATCTCCCCTTTAACTGCTTCCCCTAAGTTTGTTTTTGCTATTTTGATTTTTCGGGACGTTCGGTGTTGGGTTTCAAAGAGTTTTGGGACACTTAGTCCCTAAATGAGAGCTTAAGTGTTGGAAAGTGGTCCGTAGTCATAACAGTATGAAGACGACCTCAGAAAAGAAATCTGAGGGGATCTGAGGGTTCCGTTAGCTCCGTTAGATGATTTCGGAGTTGGGAGCGTATTCGAAATGCATTTTGGGAGTCCGTAGCTCGTTTAGGCTTGAAATTTTGAAAATTGAATTTTTGAAGTTTCCGTTCCGATAGTGAGTTTTTGATCCGGGAGTCAGAATAGAAATCTGGAAGTTGCAATAGCTCCATCATGTCATTTGGGATGTGTGTGTAATATTTCATGTCATTCAGACGTGGTTTGGTTAGATTTTTTTATCGAAAGCATGTTTTGATGAAATTTGGAGTTCTTAGGCTCAAAACATTGATTAATTCGAGTTTCTGGCGTTGTTTTAGGTGGTTTAAAGGTTGGTGTAAGTTTTAATGATATTATGGGATATGTCTGTATGTTTGGTTGAGATCCTGGGGCCTCGGGTGTGTTTCCGATGGGGTACGGGTCATTTTTTCCTATGTTTGAAGTGTTGATTCTGCTATCTTGTATTTCCTTGTATGCGATCGCATTGTTTGTCCTGCGATCGCATATCACGATTTGGGCACCAATATTTATTGTATTGCTTGTCCCGCGATCGCATAACCCAAATTTTGGGCAGCAGTATTTCCTTCTATGCGATCGCATTGATTTGCCCGCGATCGCATAGTACAAATTTGGCAGCAATATTTTTCTTTCTATGCGATCGTAATGTTTGGCCCGCAATCGCATTGCACAAATCACTGGGCAGACAGAATTAAATCCCAATTTTGAGGGTTTCATCATTTTATCACATTTTGACTTCTAGAGCTCGGTTCTTGGCGATTTTTGAAGGGATTTTCATCTTGGGCTAGTGTTTCTAACTCGATTTAGACCAATTTTCATGAATTTTCTCTTAATTTCATCCATTAATTTCATATTTTTAATAAAAATGGGTAGAACTTCATTGACGGAATTATTGAGTTTTGAGGGGGTGTTTGACCTCCGATCTGAGAGATTTTTATATGGTTAGACTTGTGAGAGTACGAGGGTTATGAAAATATTAAATTCATCCGGTTTCGAGACGTAGGCCTGAGGGGAATTTTGGTTATTTTACCTAATTTCACGTCTTATCATTGAACTAAATAGTATAATCAATTGCTTGAGATGTTATTTACGATATGTAATTGAATTGAATAGATTTGGGCCATTTGGAGTCGGATACTCGTGGCAAAAGTGTGATTTCAAGTTGAATTTGGAGCCCGGTTTGAGGTAAGTGGCTTGTCTAACCTTGTGTGGGGGACCTTTTCCCTTAAGATATGTTATTTGGTACTTGAGTGCCTTGTACGTGAGGTGACGAGCGCATACTTGAACCAATTGTTGAAAATCCAGTTTTCCTTAAGATATTGAGATTGAGTTTCTTTCGTATTTGCTTTATTTTACTTGAAGTTTAAACCTGTGTTAGATTGGAAAAGCATGTTTAGTTGATTTAACTTGCCTACTTGTTAAGTTGCCTTGACTATATTATATGAAGCATGTTAGGCTAGTACTACATATTGCTTGTCTTTCGTACGTCTTTCTAAATGTCTTTTGGTTGTGGTTGCGTATTTACATTGGGATTACGGATGTAGGATTTCAGTAGCTCCTCCCTGTTTGTTTAATTTGGGATTACGGGTTAGATTCCCGGGAGATTCCCCTGCATATTTATATTTGGGACTACGGGTTAGATTCCCGGGAGATCCCCCCAGAACATTTATATTATTAACAACAAGATGGTATCTTGGGAGATCCTCGCTATTGGTATTGATATGGAAATGGACTACAGGAAGGTATCCTGGGAGATCCTAGTTGTTGGTATTGACATGGAAATGGACTACAGGACGGTGTCCTGGAAGATCCTCATAATTGATACTGATATTGAGTTGTCTTACTATGTGTTACCTTATCCTCGGTGTGTTGATTGTTGTTTGTGTAACCTGACTTAATTCACAATTGTATTACATTATTTCTGCTTATTTCATATTGTTGCAAGTATTTTTATTTTATTGCTTAATCTCAGTAGGGCCTTGAACTTACTCGTCACTACCCGACAGAGGTTAGGATTGGCACTTTCGGAGTACCGTTGTGGTGTACTCATGCCTCTTCTGCGTATTTTTTTCATGTGCCGAATCAGGTACTGCATCTCAACCGCACTATCCTTGAGGCCAGGAGAGCTACAGAGACTTTGAGGTACTTCTCCAGCATCTGCAGACCCAGGAGCCTCCTTTTTTACTCTATCTGTAGTGTTTGGATTTTTTTCGTACTTTTCCTTTAGATATTTTGGAGTTAGAGCCATGCATTACTTTTCGTTTTCTTGTGTTCTCGTGAGTTTTCGTGTTTGGGGTGTTATTGTAGACTTTCGTATTTTTGAGTTGTATATGCCAAGTGGCACTTATATAACGTTTTCTTCTAGTTTTGCTTAATTTAATTAAATGTTTCTGCAAGTTATATAAAATTTTCGCATTGTTAGGCTTACCTAGTTGTAGAAAGTAGGTGCCATCACAACATGTTCATGGAGGGTGAACTGGGGTCGTGAAAAGTTGGTATCAGAGCTCTAGGTTCATAGGAGTCATGGAACATAGGCCGATTTATTCTCGCTGATCAGTACGGAGACGTCTGTACTTATCTACAAGAGGCTATGTATTTGCTTAGAAAAAATCTTCACTTCATTAATTTCCTTGTCGTGCGATATTATTGACATTGGATCTAAACTTCTGTCTTCTATTCTCTCACAGATGGTGAGGACACGCACTACTCGGGTTGATCAGGCACCCGCGCCCCCTACTGTAGGCGTCCGAGGCTGGGGCTGTGGTAGAGGTCAAGGACGCACATGTGGTGCAGCCAGAGCACCTGCGCGAGCTGCCACCGAGGCACCACCAGTAGATCTAGCCGGAGCCCAGGTACCTGGCATGCCTACTACTGCCACTACTACTCCAGACTTTCAGGAGACGTTAGCTCAGTTCATGTCTATGTACACCACCTTGGCTCAGGCAAGGTTGCTTCCCCTCGTTGTAGCCATATCCTAGGCCGGGGGAGGAGCACAGACTCCCGCTGTTCGCACTTCTGAGCAACAAGTGCAGTTGAGCAGGTCCCAGAGATCATTCCTATTCTGCTTGCACCTCCAATTCAGCACGTGGATTGCAGCTGCTTCTGAGGACGAGAAACTGAGGTTGGAGAGGTTCAAGAAGTATGATCCTCCGGTTTTTAGTGGATTAACGACAGATGATGCGTTGGGATTTATAGAGGAGTGCCACCGTATTCTTTGCACGATGGGCATAGTAGAGTCCAGTGGGGTTTCCTTTACTGCTTTGTAGCTTCGGGGAGCCGCCTATGATTGGTGACGCACTTATGAGATAGATACTCCAGTCAAGGCTGCTTTAGTGACTTGGACCCAGTTTTCGGAGATGCTTATGAGAGAGTTTTGTCCCCTAGAGTCTCATGGACGCATGGCGCATAGAGTTTGAGCATTTGCGCCAGGGTGCTATGACCGTTTCAGAGTATGCCCTCCGTTATACCAGATTGGCCAGGCATGCACCGGCTTTGGTTGCTACAGTCCACGAGAGAGTTTGCAGGTTCATTGAGGGTCTTATCTCACCTATCATATCTAATATGGCTCGAGAGTTGAAGATGGACATTCCTTATCAGGAGGTAATGAGCATTTCTAGGAGGATCGAGAGTATGCACGCTAAGGGGCGAGAGGAGTGAGAGGCCAAGAGGTCTCGAGAGTCAGGCCACTATTCTGGTGCCCGTACCCCAGCAAAAGGTCGACATGGTAGGGGTATTGTGGGTAGCCCCATTCATTGAGCTCTTCCAGCAGACAACAGTGCTCCAACTCCGCCTATACCTTAAAAACCTTACTATGCACCTCCAGTTTCTAGCGCGCCTCTTGCGCGAAGTGTTTCCAGAGGCCAGTCCAGCAGATCTAGCCCTAGTCAGTCACAACCACTGCGCCCTCCTAGAGCTTGTTTCGAGTGTGGTGATACCCGCCATATGGTTAAGGACTATCTCGGACTTGGTAGCAGTGCATTTTCACAGACTACTCAGCCACAGCATGCCCCGCAGAGCTCTCAGGCTATGGTTATAGCTCCAATTGCCGCCCCACCCGCTTCTCTAGCTAGATGTGGAGGATGAGGAGGTAGAGGTCGCCCTCGAGGGGGATGCCAGGCCCGATATTATGCCTTTCCTGCTCGTGTCGAGGCTGTTGCCTCTGATTCTGTTATCATAAGTATTATATTGGTTTGCCATAGAGAGGCATCAGTTCTATTCAATCCATGCTCTACGTATCCTTATGTTTCTTTTTACTTTGCTCTGTATTTTGGTGTGCCTCGGGATTCTTTGAGTGCTCCCGTTTATGTTTCTACTCCTAGGAGATTTCCTTGTTGTGGACCGCGTTTATCGGTCATGTTTAGTTACTATCTGTGGCTTTGAGACCAGGGTAGATTTATTGTTACTCAACATGGTTGATTTTGATATTATCTTGGGCATGGACTGGTTGTCGCCCCATTTTGCTATTCTTGATTGTCACGCCAAGACTATGATGCTGGCTATGCCATGTATTCCGCGTATTGAGTGGAATGGTACTTTAGACCACACTCCCAGTAGAGTTATCTCTTTTCTTAAAGCTCATCGTATGGTTGAGAAGGGGTGTGCCTCGTCTTTAGCTTGTGTGAGAGATGTTAGTGCTAATACCCCTTCTGTTGATTCAGTTCCAGTGGTACGGGACTATCCCCATGTGTTTCCAGCTGATCCTCTAGGTATGCCGCCTGATAGAGACATTGATTTTGGCATTGATCTGTTGCCGGACACTCAGACCATTTCCATTCCTCTATATCGTAGGGCTCCTCCTGAGTTGAAGGAGCTGAAGGATCAGTTACACGGAATTGCTTGATAAGTGTTTTATTCGACCCAGTGTTTCACCGTGGGGTGCTCCTGTCTTGTTTGTGAAGAAAAAAGATGGTTCCATGCGTATGTGTATTGATTATCGCCAGTTGATCAAGGTTACCGTGAAGAACCGTTATCCCTTGTCTTGTATTGATAATCTATTTGACCAGTTTCAGGGCGCACATGGGTATTCTAAGATCGACTTGCGCTCAGGTTACTGTCACACCTCCTTTTTACACGGCTACCCCGAAGGATAAAAACATATAAGGGAGTTTTTCCAATTAAAGTGACATTATTCAAAATAGGATTATTTATTTATTTAGAGTCACCATTTGGGATAGGTTTGGCTTTTGGTGTCCCAAGTCACCGATTTATTCAAAATCCCAAATCAAGGAAATTTTTCGACTGCCCAAATGGAGTCTGCAAGTAAGGAATTTTGTTGACCCGAGGAAGGTTTTAGGCACCCCCGGATCCCGTGGTTCTAGCACGGTCTCTTAAAGTATTATAATGGGCTAAAAATTCTGATTATTGTACATGTTCATCCTATAGTGCAATTTTAAATTATTTTATACCGCTTTTAATATATTTTAGAAAATTTTCAATGTCGTTAAAACATGTCGCGAACCACGTCACATAAATGCGCACGCAATTTTTGACATATTTCAGCTCCATTGAGATTTGGATTTGGTTACATAAATGCGCACCCGTACTTTAGGAGATAAAATTATTAAAGACGCGTCTAAAGCGACTAACGTGTTATTATCTTTGCGGGAAGCCATGAAATTTGCTAAACAACATGTCCTAGATTTCTAAATATTTTAATATGAACAATTAAAGAGGGCCACATAATTTTGTAGGTTCTGTTTGGCACGACGCACCTTATTTTATTTCCTTAAAGGCCAATCTTAAGCAAACTATTATTTTCTATTAGACGTGCCTCTAAAAACTTAATTGATTCTCGTCTTGCTACCCTACTCGAAGCTCAAACATATATTGTCAAATTAAATTAACGGGAGGGAGGCGCATTCGTCCTTCAGCACATTGGGCTGTTGGCCTAGGTTGAAAATTGATCCAACCCTCACAAAAGCCTTCCAGTAAATTATAACGGCCTGAGCAGGCTGCTGCATAAAGCCCTGGACGTGCTGGGCTCCTAAATGAGCCCAATTCTCATTTTTATTATATTCAATAACGCCAGTTATAAGTACACTGAACCAAACGATTTGTTTTTGTAAGTAAAAAGAAAAAGAAAATTATTCAGATCACAAACAAGCCCCCATTTGACTTATACTTTGTCACATTATCCAACTCATGGGTGTAGAAATATGCCTATACAAAATTTGATAAGAATGACAATAACCAAAGAGAGATCAAGCTATAACAGTGTAAGAAACTGATTCGAAATACAATTGGTCCTTGGAGTTCATCTTTTAAGTAGGCACGTAATGAATTAATTCCAAACTAATAAGCTGAAAATGTAACATTTATACACTCTAGTTATACATGTCTGATTAGCATCCATGGTACATTTAAAACACTCAAAACAAATTAACGTATGAAAGTTATAGCAGTCCATATGAATGCATGAATTTTAAAAAAGCTGAATACTCAAATTAACATGCACACTTCAATGTACAGCTTCAAGTACTAAGTTCCTTGGACTTTGGCCATCAGGGGTGAGGCAAATACCTTGAATGAAACCAAAAAATAAAGAAACAGTAGTCAACACTGAGCAACAAGCAATTAGCAGTCAAAAATCAACATCCACACATCGAGAAAACCAATCTAATAGCCCAGATTTGCACCAACCCCAGAATGAACCAACACAGCCATCGATTGACCTTAAACAACTTGAAACCAAACAGAAAAAGCTCCAAAAATTTTCAATAACCAAACCTAGACTAAATGGTAAATCCAAGCCAAAATTTGAAAACAATTTGACCTCCAATGAAATAGTACTTTTGAATTTTTTGTTGGTTTTTGAAACTCTAAGTGCCATGATTTTGAAGGAAACTCTCAGATACTCAACCTAAGTAAACATTTTTTTGATTTTTTGCCTTGGATTAGGTTAGAATTGCAGGAATTATCACTGAATTTTGAAATGTTTTGGCTACTGAACCTTGCTCAAGAATTTTCAGGATTTTGTTTTCAAATATTTCTGGAATTTTAGAGGTTCAAACTGTGTCCAAATTTTTGAATGAACTGTGGTGCCCTTTTATACCCAAAGGCTAGGGCAACCCCTTTATTTTGTTTTTAACTACTAGTCCCTCTTTCAATTCCATATTTTACTTACTTGGTCCTTTATTTTCTGACTTGTTAGCCAAGTCATTGCACTAAAATTTACTGAATTTTAGACTAAGGTCCCCTTCAAGAAGAGTCTAAAGGATTCTAGCATTATTTTATATTTATAGATTACCTATACTACCCTTATTTTATTATGAAATTACCAGAACCAAACTAAACCCTATACTACCCTTTTAGTGTACTAGAATTATCATTCTTTACTAAGCTAAGTGTTAAAACTAATTATTACTAGCTAACAGCTATAACCAATACCATGATCAAATATGAACTTATCAACCGAAATAATAAAAAATTCAATCCGAATTTCTAACACTACAGGACCACAGATTCAAGCAAACATTGAAATTAAAATGCAAAGCTACAGCTAACATGCAATCATATCATTTAAAACAATCAAAATTAAAAATTAGTTCTTATTTATACTACTATCAAATTATTAATCAAACATTAAACTAAGCAAAACAATAACAAGTGAAGAGTCAGGAATTAAAACTAAATCAGAAGTGGAAATTAAGCTAAAGAAATGGGTAATTCAAAAACATGGTCAGAAACTAAACCTATGGAATCATCAGAAAAATAAAATGCAACCAGAAAATGGTAATAAAAATCCAGAATCAACTCTGAGTAGAACTAATCAATATTTCCAACTAAAACTAATAATCAAAACTGAAATCAAGACAAAATTGTCAACAAAAGAAGTAAAAATAAAAAATAAAAAATAAAAACAAACAAAAGAAAATAAAAACTTACTGATTTGGTCTTCAACTAGACTTGACTAGATTTGACTTGAATCCCTAAATGGAGTTACATATTTGTTTTTGGTCAAAACGAACATGCAACTCCATTTGGGAACACAAATTAGTTTAGACAGTCCGTCTCAGAATTAAATTAATTTTCAGATTTGAAATTTGAAAGGATTGAGGGTTATTCGAAGGACACATGGCTCATTTTTCGGTAGAGGAGGCCAAGGGGAGTATGGGGTGTGTTTTTGGCAGCCATTGTAGCCGGCGCCGCCGTGGACGGCGGAGCAGCCGTTCCTTTGGAGGAATATTCGGCATGTTTGGCCGGGATTCAAGGGGTGATCTTTTGGGGGTTGGAAAGAGGAGAAGACAGGGAGCAAGGGGTGTTAATTTGGGTGGATTTGGGGTTACACCGTTGGCAGCGGCAGGTGGTGGAGGGACAATGGGAATACGATGGTGTTATACCAGAAGTCGGATTGGTACGACGAGGATGATTTTTGTCTCTGAGTGTTTTGAGTATTATTCAGACACTTTTATTAAAAATGTGAGGCTAAATTTGGACAGTTGGATCAAAAGGAATGAATGGATGCGATCGAGGGGACGTCAAACGACGTCGTTCTGGACCTCCTCTGGCTGGACCGGGTATGGGGCTTGGGTCTGGGTTGATTTGGTAGGTCTGGTGGTTCTGGGCCAAGGTTTATTACTAGAAATTACCCAACTCATGGTCTTTAATAAAGGCCCAATTTATATGTATTTTTCTCTTTATATCTTTTTCTATATTTTTAGATTTTAATAATAAAAATAAAATAAACTAAACATATTTAACTTCTATAAAATAGTCTAAATAAACTTTTAAAATAACCTAAATTCTAAATTTCAAAATAAAATTAAAAAAATATAAGAATAACCAATTTTTGTTATTTTTAATATTAATTAACTAATAACCCAAAAGAGAAAAAATAGAAAAATTAAGTCCTAAATGCAAACATGCTATTTTTTTGTATTTTTGTGAATTATATTAAATAAAAATGCATAGCATGTAAATAAACACAGAATCATGCAATTAATTCCTAAAAATTCAAATAGTACAGAAGAAATGCAAATAAACAAAAAATCACGCAATTAATTTCTAAAAATTCAAATAATAAAAGGAAAAATGCAAATAAACACAAAATCACGCAATTAATTCCTAAAAATTCAAATAATAAAAGAAAAATCCTAATTTTGATGAATTTTATAGGAACATTTCGAGCGAGGCAAAAATCACGTGCTCACAGTTACCATCGGTTGAAGATTCGGGAGCCAGATATCACGAAGACTGCCTTCAGGACTCGGCATAGTTATTACGAGTTCCTTGTTATGTCATTTGGGCTGACAAATGCCCCAGCAGCTTTTATGCATTTGATGCACAGTGTATTCAGGCCATATCCCGACTCTTTTGTTATTATTTTTATTGATGATATTCTGGTATATTCCTGGAGTAGGGAAGATCATGAGCAGCACCTGGGGACCGTGCTTCAGACCCTGAGGGAGAAGAAGTTATATGCGAAGTTCTCAAAATGTGAGTTTTGGTTGGATTCAGTGGCATTCTTAGGCCATATGGTTTCGAGTGAGGGCATTCGGGTAGATCCAAGGAAGATAGAGGCCGTGCAGAGTTGGCCCAGGCCGTCCTCAGCCACAGAGATTCGCAGTTTCCTTGGCTTGGCGGGTTATTACCGTCGTTTTATGGAGGGGTTTTCATCGATTGCAGCCTCTATGACTAAGTTGACCCCAGAAGGGTGCCCCAATTCAGTGGACAGAGGGGTGTGAGGCGAGCTTTCAGAAGCTCAAGACAGCTTTGACTACAACCCCTATTTTGATATTGCCTACTGGTACGGGGTTTTATACTGTCTATTGTGATGCCTCGAGAGTTGGCCTTGGAGCTGTGTTTATGTAGGATTGTAGGGTGATTGCCTACGCATCTAGACAGTTGAAGATAGGGGTGTTCAAAACCGATCCGAAAACCGAACCGAACCGAAGCTTAATGGCTTAATGGTAACGGCTTAACGGACAGAGAACAGATTGAATTTTTTTTATTAACAGCTTATCGGTTTGGGGGCGGATTATTCAATTTTCTTAACGGATAATCCGTTAACTCGTTAAGAATATATATATATATATATATATATATATATATATATATATATATATATATATATATATATAATTTATTTTTACTTACATAATTATATATATTAAATATAAAAACTAAAAACCTTAAAAATGAATAAGTATAAGTGTATAAAACTATAACAAAAATAAATTAGAAAAACAAACCCCCCCCCCCCCCCCACTGTCACTTCTGTCTATACAGTATACCCATTAGGCCATTACCCTTAATTTTCTAATTCCTCATTCCAGATCCAGTCTGAGACGAAACTGAGAAACCCTAAGTCCCTAACACTGTTATAGCAGCAGCGGGCAGCCACCAATCCTCTCCAGTCTCCGCGTCCGCTCGCTCGTCGTTGTCTACTTCCACCAGTCGCCGGTCACCCTGTCGCCATCTCGTCTCTCCAGCCTCCAGGTACAGGTACTCGTCGTCTTCTTGCAGAGTCATAGTAAAAAATTAAAATGGAATAATTTACTCTCTGGAAATAATTTTTTCACATGATAATCATTATAATTTATTTTACACATCTGAATATATTTGAGCCTTTATAATTTATTTTACAAGTCTTAAACAGACTCGCACATTTTACATGTATTTATGCTAGAGTAGTGAGTACTCAAATCTGAATATTTTGATGCTTAATTGTCCATCTCAGAGTTGAAGAGTCAAATACATGTTGAGTCTAAGACTCCCAGAGCAGAATAGATTAAATGCAAAGTTATGTTTTGAGTGTCTGACTCCCAGATACTGTGTGTGGATTGATCATCCCTCATGAGTGACGTATCCGTGCTTCGTCTCAGATATTAGTGTACACACCAGCTGCACAAGAACTAGAGTAGTTTACTTGTTTTATTTACAATAAAATGTTTGAATTACCATGCTTAATTGCTTTGCAGTTGTACATATATCAGACTATTCATAAACTTGCTAAGTTTCTATTACAGCTTGCTGTGTGTGTTCCACTTTAATAACTAAATATGATTAGTTTACAACTTGATGTCTTTATTCTCATTCCTTTTCTTTTATTGTTGCAGTGATTCATACATGGCTGAAAATATACAAAGTGATAAGGTGATGATGGGTGAAAGTGGGGCTTCTAATTCAAATGCAACAAGTGAAGCTCAAACAACGGAGTCAAATATATCCAAAAAAAGAAGAAAAAGTTCTGTTGTGTGGGATCATTTTACAGAATTTATTACTTCTGAAGGGAGTGCAAAAGCAAAATGTGACTATTGCTTTACTGAGTATGTATTTAAGACCAAAGACGGTACGTCGACACTTCTTTCTCATATGCTTAAGTGTCCTAAGCGCCCTGCTATTTTTGATAAAAAAACATCAAATTTAGTCTTTCAATCTACCCCGGGGGGTAGTCAGGGTGACGTAGCTGTTGTTACTTGGAAATTTGAACAAGAAGAATGTAGGAAGGCATTATGTCGTATAGTAATAGTTGATGAGCTTCCTTTTAGCTTTGTTGAGAAAGAAGGTTTTAGAGACTTTATGAAAGTGGCGCAACCTTATTTTCGGGTCCCTTGCCGTAGTACTATAACTAGGGATTTTTTTGATCTTTTTAATGAAGAAAAGCAAAAGTTAAAGAGGTTTCTTATAGAAACAAAACAAAGAGTATGTATTACCACTGATACCTGGACTTCTATACAAAGAATCAATTACATGTGTATCACTGCCCATTGAATTGATAGTGAATGGAATATGCGTAAGAGAATAATTAATTTTTGTCCTATTGTTAGTCATAAAGGCAAAGATATGGCAAACGGTTTAGGTAGGTGCTTACGTGAGTGGGGGATAAATAAGATCTTCACTGTCACAGCTGATAATGCAAGCTCAAATGATGTGACAATAAAAGAATTATCTAAGCAATTAACAAAAATAGGAACTAATTTGATGAATGGTACTCACCTTTACGTGCGATGTATGGCTCACATCATGAATCTCGTGGTACAGGATGGTTTAAAAGAATATTCATTGTCTATTGAACGTGTTAGGCATGCAGTGAGATATGTTAGGCAGTCTCCTGCGAGGTTGAAGAGGTTTCAAGAATGTTTTGATGCTGAACAACTCAATTCTAAGAAAACTTTATGCTTAGATGTTCCAACTAGATGGAATTCTACCTACTTGATGTTGCGTAGGGTTGTTGAATTTGAAAGTGCATTTTCACATTATGCTTCTAGTGAAATTGGATTGAGACATTATCTTGAGCATTCTTATTTTGATATTGGAATTCTATAGGTGAACCTTTGAGTAGTGATTGGGAGAATGTAAAAATAATTACAAAGTTTCTTGAAATCTTTTATCTTCTTACTTTGAAGATATCTGGTTCACGTTATGTTACATCGAATATTCATTTTCTTGAAATTTGCGTAGTTGTTGTCTATTTGAAGCAATTGATAGCAAATGAAGATGTAGTTTTAAGTGAAATGGCAAAAAAAATATAAAAAGATTGAATCAGTTGGCCTTACACTTGTAAAGATGTTTGGTGTAGATCCGGGGGCAACTATACAAGCAGATGTGACGAAGTACATGACTTCATTATTCAGTGAGTATGTAAAGTCCAGCTCAAAAGGTGATGTGCTTGCTTCATCTTCAGATTGTTCTTTATTGGACCCAGCGACTTCTGGGGTTTCTGGCAGTCAAGCCTGCACCCAAAATATAGGACTTATAGAATCACTCATGCAAGATATAAAAAAAAACATAAAAGTGGGAGTGGAGGTGTTGATACCAGAACAGAGTTTGATAAATATTTAGGTGAAGAAACTGAGGATGACACTAAAGAATTTGATGTTTTTCTTTGGTGGAAATTGAACTCAGCTAGATTTCCTACTCTTTCGGAGATGGCTCGTGATGTATTAGCTGTCCGGTTTCAAGTGTGGCATCTGAATGTGCGTTTAGTACGGGAGGACGTCTTTTTTGATCCATTTAGGAGTTCATTAACTCCTAAATTGGTGCAAACTCTAGTGTGTCTTCAAGGTAGCTAGTTCACATCATGGTTCTGGAGAGCCGTTCAGCAGTAATTGGGTACTCGAGTGGAGTTGAGCACGACATTTCACCCCAGACGGACGGACAGTCCGAGCGCACTATGCAGATTCTTAAGGATATGCTTCACACATGTGTTATTGAGTTTGGATAGTCTTGGGACCAGTTCTTGCCATTGGCGGATTTTGCTTACAACAACAGTTATCAGTCCAACATTCAGATGGCACCGTATGAGGCTTTATATGGCAGGAGGTTCAGGTCTTTAGTGGGTTGGTTTGAGCCGGGTGAGGCCCGACTATTGGGTACAAAGTTGGTTCAGGGTGCATTGGAGAAGGCTAAGGTGATTCAGGATGGACTCCGTATATCCCAGTCCAGACAGAAGAGTTACGTGGACAAGAAGGTTTGTGATGTATCTTATATGGTCGGAGAGTGGGTTCTGCTTCGGGTTTCACCTATGAAGGGCGTCACGAGGTTCGGAAAGAAAGGGAAGTTGAGTCCGAGGTTTATTAGCCCTTTTGAGATCTTGAGGAGAGTTAGAGAGGTTGTTTATGAGCTTGCCTTACCTCCCAGGTTGGCCGGGGTTCATCCGATATTTCATGTTTCGATGCTCCGGAGATATCACGGTGACCTGTCGCATGTGTTAGATTACATTTCAGTCTAGTTGGACAATGAGCTATCATATGTTGAGGAGCTAGTGGCTATATTGGATAGGCAGGTCAGAAAGTTGAGGTCAAAGAACATTGCTTCAGTAAAGGTTCAGTGGCGGTATCATCCGGCCGAGGAGGCATCTTGGGAGACCGAGCAAGATATGCGCAACCGATACCCTCATCTTTCCACTACTTCAGGTATGTCCTCTATGCTCGTTTGAGGACGAATGAATGTTTAAGTGTAGGAGGATGTGACGACCCTGACGGTATTTTTTGGAATTTATGCCCCGATCTCCCCTTTAATTGCTTACGCTAATTTTGTTTTTGCTCTTTTGGTTTGCCGGGATATTCGGTGTTGTGGTTCAGAGAGTTTTGGGACACTTAGTCCCTAAATAAGAGCTTAAGTGTTGGAAAGTGGTCCGTAGTCAGAACAGTGTGAAGACGACCACGCAATAGAAATCCGAGGGATCCGTTAGCTCCGTTAGATGATTTCGGGGTTGGGAGCGTGTTCTAAATGCATTTTGGAAGTCCGTAGCTCATTTAGGCATGAAATGCCGAAGTTTGAATTTTTGAAGTTTTCGGTACGATAGTGAGTTTTTGATCCGGGAGTCAGAACGGATATTCAGAAGTTGCAATAGCTCCGTCATGTCATTTGAGATGTGTGTGTAAAATTTCAGATCATTCAGACGTGGTTTGGTTAGATTTTTTATCGAAAGCATGTTTTGATGAAATTTGAAGTTCTTAGGCTCAAAACATTTATTAATTCGAGTTTCTGGCATTTTTTAGGTGGCTTACGGGTTGATTCAAGTTTGAATGATGTTAGGGGATATGTCCGTAGGTTTGGTTGAGGTCTCGGGGGCCTCGGGTGTGTTTCGGATGGGCTACGGGTCATTTTTCCCTATGTTTGAATTGCTGATTATGCTATCTCGTATTTCCTTCTATGCGATCACATTGTTTTTCCTGCGATCGCATATCACGATTTGGGCACCAATTTTTTCCTTCTATGCGATCGCATTGCTTTCCCTCGATCACATAGCACAAATCTTTGGCAGCAGTATTTCCTTTTGTGCGATCGTATTGATTTGCCCACGATCGCATAGCGCAAATTTGGCAGCAATATTTTTCCTACTATGCGATTGCATTGTTTGGCCCGCGATCGTATAGCACAAATCACTGGGTAGACAGAATTAAATTTCAATTTAGGGGGCTTCACCATTTTATCACATTTTGACTTCTAGAGCTCGGTTCTTGGCAATATTTGAAGGGATTTTCACCTGGGCAACTTGGGTAAGAGTTTTTCATTCGATTTAGACCAATTTTCATGTATTTCCTCTTAATTTCGTCCTTTAATTTCAGATTTTTAATGAAAAATGGGTTGAACTTCATAGACCGACTTATTGAGTTTTGAGGGGGTGTTTGACCTCCGATTTGAGAGATTTTTATATGGTTAGACTCATAGAGTACAAGGTTCTAAAAATGTTAAATTCATCTGGTTCTGAGACGTTGTTCTTAGGGGTGTTTTGGTCATTTTACCTAATTTCGCTTCTTATCATTGTATTAAATAGTAGAATCAATTGCTTGAGATGTTATTTACGATATGTAATTGATTGAATAGATTTGGGCCATTTGTAGTCGGATACTCGTGGCAAAAGCGTAATTTCAAGTTGAATTTAGAGTCGGTTTGAGGTAAGTGGCTTGTCTAACCTTGTGTGGGTGACCTTTCCCCTTAGGATATGTTATTTGGTAATTGAGTTCCTTCTATGTAAGTTGACGAGCGCGTACTTGAGCCAATTGTTGAAAATACGATTTTGCTTAAGATATTGAGACTGAGTTTCTTTCGTATTTGCTTTATTTTACTAGAAATTTTAACCTATGTTAGATTGGAAAAGCATGTTTAGTTGATTTAACTTGTCTGCTTATTTAAGTTGCCTTGACTGTATTACATGAAGCATGTTAGGCTAGTACTACATGTTGATTGTATTTTGTACGTCTTTCTGAATGTCTTCTGGTTATGGTTACACATTTACATTGGGACTACGGATGTGGGATTTTGGTAGCTCCCCCCTGTTTGTTTACTTTGGGACTACGAGTTAGATTACCGGGAGATCCCCCTGTACATTTATATTTGGGACTACTGGTTCGATTCCCGGGAGATCCCCCTGCATATTTACTTTGGGACTATGGGTTAGATTCCCGGGAGATCCCCCTGCAGATTTATGTTATGGACCATAGGACGGTATCCCGGGAGATCCTCGTTATTAGTATTGATATGGAAATGGACTACAATACGGTATCCTAGGAGATCCTCGTTGTTGGTATTGACATGGAAATGGACTATAGGACGATATCCAGGGAGATCCTCGTAATTGTTACTGATCTTGAGTTGTCTTACTCTGTGTTACCTTATCCTCGGTGTGTTGATTGTTGTTTGTGTAACCTGACTTAATTCACAGTTGTATTCCATTATTTCTGCTTATTTCATAGTGTTGCCAGTACTTTTGTGTTATTGCTTAATCTCGGTAGGGCCTTGAACTTACTCGTCACTACCCGATAGAGGTTACTCGTCCCATGCCTTTCTTGGTCAAACCAACCCAACTGGCGATTTCCGACAATTCTACAACAAAAAACATGAGCTGCAACGATCTCAAATACTTGTTTTTTTAAAATTTGTTCTTTTAGATCTTGAAATTTAGCTCTGAAGACTCTAGTCACCAAGTCTGGCCTATCTTGAGCAGTTTGCTCTTCTCCCAATTGTTCTTGTATTTCCGCCCAATCAAGATTACATGTCATTATTATGAATAGATCAGGTCTTCCAATATGTTGAACCAATGCCATTGCATCCATATATCGCCTTCGCATATCCGGTGGGCCTCCAATGAAAGATGCCGGAAGCAGTACTCTTTGACCAATTTTATCTCCTCTGTTTTCTCCATCCATGACACTATCAACTATGACTTGATAAATTGCTTTTCTAAAATTTGATTATTCTTTTCTGAAATACTAAAGCCTAGTTGTTTCTAGTTTTATGTACATGTCAACCACAAATTTCTGCAATAATCTTCCACATAACAGTAATACAGACCTATCTGCTTCCTGCACTTGTAATTTATAACAGTAATACCCTCTACAAGAAAAAACATCTTTTGTTTCACGGACGACATCTATAAAAATTATTTAAAATGATAATAGTTTAAGTAAACGCAATAACAATCTTAAAATAATTTTAAAATATTACTTTGCTCCTCATTGGCAAATATTGTATCTGCTGATATGAATGATTTGTCATTGCTCATAGTTGTGGTGATGTGCGTTGCTCGACGATCTTGTATTTTTCGTTGTTTCCTTATTCCATGATGCTAGCCTTCTTCTCCTCTTGGTGAAAGCAAAGCATATTGCAGCGGATCAAAACAACCATAATAGTGTTTTACCCGCTGTCTATTTCCTGAATGTTCATGAACAATTATTTCACAATCAAATGGTTCATTTGGATTTTCCATCTATCCAAATTGCTGCAACTTGATCTACAAAGGGTGTATTGTAGACTCATTGATCTAGTGTGGCATTTGCAGCAATTCGAAGCTGCAAATTGTGAAATGTGGAATGGTCTTTTAGCTGGCGGAAAAATTATGCATATGGGTTTCCATCTATTATCTTCTTCATTTTTTTACGATGCTGTCAGATAGGTTAGCATGTTGGAGCTTTGATATTCGATTGCCTAACTCATTGTCTATATCATAAAAGTACAACCGAAAGTAACAAGGGTTATTATCAAGGGGAAGCATTGATAGAAGATCGTGATATATTTTACCATGTGCCTTAAACGTGTTGTGATGACCCAAACGGTTATCACCTGTGTTCTTACTCATTCTGTGTCTCCGAGGCCTTGAAAACCTCATTTAGGATTGTCTCGATTTGTGTGCTTAGTACGGGTACATAGTCGTAAAGCATATGAATTATGTGAGAAAATGATGAATTTTGATATTACTATGATTAGTATTTACTTCGGTCCATATTTTGGGTAAGCGGACCCGGACTCATGATTTGACAGCCCCGGAAGGTCTGTAGGAAATAGGGATTCGGCGTATGACCAAAATCAAATTTCGAGGTCCCAAGTCCGAGATATGAATTTTTATGTGAAATTATTTCCTGAAAATAACAAAAGAAAAAGACTGTGGTATCGGGCTCGTATTTTTGTTCTGATTCTCGGTACAAGTCTTACATGTGATTTAAGCGCTTTCTGTAAAGTTTGGTTGAATACGGACGTCATTTGACGTGTTCTGGACTTAAAATGGAAAATTTGTGTTTCATGAAAAATTGAAAGAAAATCTTATGCTTTGGGGCTTGATTCTATGTATATGATGTTATTTTGATGATTTGATCGTACGAGTAAGTCCATAGGATATTTTTGAGGTGGTGTGTATGTTTGGTTTGAAGCCCTGAGGGATCAGGTGAGTTTTGAATAGGTACCAGGAGGTCTTAGAATTAAAACTAGCAGTGTTCCAGGTTAACTAGCGCGACCGCACTCCCTATCAGTGCGGTCTGGCTAGAAGAATCAGAGACTTGTAATATTGCATGTCTCTAAACCCTCTGGCTCAGTGCGCATGAAAATGTGTGCGGCCGCGGAGGGGCCAGTGCCGCCATGGTCCATTTAGAGCTGTCCGCGGTGGAAGCTGTGCAGCCGCGGTCGTTCATGCGCGGTCCGCGTAGCCAGCCTCTGAGAGCTAGAAACCTCCAGATCTACCAGTGCAGCCGCGGTACTTCTTGCGAGGTCTGCGCTGAGACTTCTGGGAGGGTATAAAAAGACAGGATTTTCAATCATTTTACACTTTTCAAAATCCCAAAACATAGGAGACGATTTTTGAAACAACTCTTCTTCTCCAAAATGATTGGTAAGTGATTTCTAAACTATTTTCCCCACTCCTTAGCATCTTTTAACATGATTTCAACTTCAAATCAAAGATTTTAATGGGAAAAATTGGGAATTTCGAGTAGAACCTAGGTTTTCTAAAGTTGGGGGTTTTGGATCTCAATTCGAGGTTCGATTCCAAAATAAATCATATATTTGAGTTCACCGGGGGAATGAGTAATCGGGTATTGGTCCGAACATCGGGTTTTGACCATGTGGGCCCGGGGGCATTTTTGACCTTTTTGGATAAAACCTTGTAAAAATTTATTTTCATGCTTTGGGGTTGATTTCAATAGTATTTATTAATGTAATAAAGTGATTTGTGACTAGATTCAAGCGGTTTTATGGTGGAATCAAGGGGTAAACCCATACTTGAGGAATGAATTGAGTTTGAAGCATCGAGGTAAGTGTTCAGTTTAACCCTAGCTTGAGGGATTAAGAGTTGAGTCGTATTTGCTATGTGCTTGTGTTGTGTACGATGTATGGGCATGGTGACGAGTATCCATACATTTGTGTCGAGCATGACCGTGGGTCTTAAATTGATAGTTGTGAATTCTTAATTGATCCTATAAAAGCCTCAATTTGATGATCATTGATACTGAGTATTGGTTTTAAATGTGCCGAATTAGAAATTGAATAGAATTTGTTATAGCCGACTCTCCCCTGTTAGGACATTTGAATTGTTGTTATTGTATTCCCTTACTGAGAAGTTATGACATTGTCTTGTGTGCCGGGATTTGTTTTGTGTATTATTGGAAGAAATGGGATCGGGTGTTACGCCTACCATGAGATATTAATTGAAATGGGATCGGGTGGTACGCCTACCATGAGATATTGATTGAAATGGTATCGGGTGGTAAGCCTACCACAAGATATTGATGAAATTGGATCGGGTGGTACGCCTACCACAAGATATTAATTAAAATGGGATCGGGTGCTATGCGTACCACAAGATATTGATGAAATGGGATCGGGTGGTACGCGTACCATAAGATATTAATTTAAATGGGATCGGGTGGTACGTTTACCACAAGATATTGATGAAATAGTATCGGGTGGTGCGCCTACCACAAGATATTGATTGAAATGGGAGCGGGTGTTACGCCTACTACAAGATATTGATTGAAATGGGAGCGGGTGGTACGCCTACCACAAGTTATGATGAAATGGGATCAGGTGGCGCATCTACCACGAGATATTGAGAAATGGGATCGGGTTGCACGCCTACAACGAGATGAGGATTTAGATGAAAGTAGTTTTTATATATTCTTATCGTGTTGGTAGCTTTATAGTGGGTTCTTTGTTAGTTTTGAGAATTTATTTCATTTTGCTGTCCGAGAGCACGTTTCCCCTCCCTGGGTTTTACTTGTTATTACCTGTTGTTTCCTTAGCCATATATTATGTAATTGTACAGGTTTATCTAGAGTCTGGTCCTAGCATGGGGCTAGGCCAGACACTTACCAACACATAGGGTCGGTTGTGCTGATGCTACACTCTGCACTTATGTGCATATACCAGAGCAGCTTTTGAGCAGCAATAGTAGATTGGGAGTAGACCTTCAGTCCAGAGACACCGAGGTAGCCTTGCTGACGTCCGCAGGCGCGGAATCTCCCCTATCTTTATTTTAGTTTGTTATCCTTGTACCGAGACAAGCAGATTATGACTTCTTTCAGTCTATTGTATTTAGTAATCTTAGAATTTCGTGAGTATTCTGATACCAAATCATAGGTAGAGTTTTGTATTGGTATTCCGCTTTCCTTTCACCTATTTACATTCGAGACTTCCACTTTTATCATCAAATGCTTCATTTTTATAAAATTTATTGATGGTTTCTAAAAGATGTAATTAATAAATGGCTTACCAAGTTTCAAATCGTATGCACCATCACGACTTCCGAGGGTGGGAAATCTGGGTCGTGACAAGTTGGTATTAGAGCTCTAGGTTGCATCGGTCTCACAACTCACAAAAAAACTCGGTAGAGTATGAGGGATTAGTACGGAGACGTGTGTATTTATCCCCAGAGGTTACCGAGTTAGGAAATTTTCACATTTGTTCTTTCTTGTCATGCAGTTATGTTTCTCAAATACTGATTGTGTTTCTACTCTGTTCTTCGCAGATGGTGAGAACACGCGCTTCCTCATCTATTGATCAGCAGTCCGAGCCCCAGGCAACCCCCGCTAGGGGTAGAGGGCGAGGCCGAGGCCGTGCCAGAGGCCGAGGTAGAGGCAGAGCTCAGCCCTGAGCAGCAGCACCAGTGGCGGAGCCTCAGATTGATTTCGACGAGGAGGTTCCAGCCTCAGCTCCAACAATTCTAGTGGGCCCAGCTTAGGTCCCTTCATTGCCACCCCATATCTTCAGGACGTGTTGGTCTGGTTAGTGGTCTTATAGAGAGTGTTATCCGGGTAGGGTCACTTCCTGTAGCACCAGCCATCTTTCAGGCTGGAGGAGGGGCCCAGACTCCTGCTACTCGGACTCTGGAGCAGGTAGCTTCCCAGGTTCATATTCCAGTAGTTCAGCCAGCTATGGAAGTTCAGCCGAGAGTGGTTGTTCATACCGGCGGTGGAGCGGCTATGTCCGCAGATGCTTTGTGGAGGTTGGATAGGTTCACCAAGATCTTCACTACTACCTTCAGCGGTGCACTCACCGAGGACCCTCATAACTATTTGGACAGCTTCCACGAGGTTATTCAGAACATAGGTATTGTTGAGTCCAATGGAATTGACTTTGCTGCATTTCACCTATCTATATCCTCCAAGACTTGGTGGAGGGATTTCTGTTTAGCTAGACCAGCATGGTCTCTATCTTTGACCTGGGAGTAGTTCACACACATTTTTGGAGAAGTTTCTCGTTGTCATACAGCGTGAGGCCTATCAGAGGCAGTTCGAGCGTCTCCATCAGGGGTCTATGTCAGTCACCCAGTACGAGACTAGGTTATTGAGTTGGCTCGCCATGCTATTGTCATACTCCCCACTGAGAGGGAGAGAGTGAGACGGTTTATTGATGGACTCATCCAATCTATTCGTCTCCAGATGGCCAGAGAGGCAGGGAGTGATACACTTTTCAGGAGGTGGTCAATGTGGCCTGGAGGATTGAGATGGTATTGCCAAAGAGGGGTGTTTATAGAGAAAACAAGAGACCCCGTCAGTCAGGCCGATTCAGTGGTGCCTCATCTAGAGGCATAGATTCATAAGATAGGGGTCACCCTCCTAGACCCTTCCAGTCAGCACTCTAGGTTTCTCAAGGTACTTCAGGTGGTCGTGTTTCTCAACCGCATTATTCTGATCAGTAGCCTTATAGTGCACCATCAGCACCTATCAGTGCACCACCACTTTAGAGTTTCCAGGGTCGCCAGTCCCAGCAGCCGAGAGCTTGTTTTACTTCTGGTAACACGAGGCACATTGCTAGGTATTGTCCCCGAGATCCGAGAAGTTCTTCACAACAGAGTTCCCATGCCATGGTACATGCACAAGATGTTCCACAGCCTGCCCAACCTGCTAGAGGCGGGGGTAGAGGTGCTAGAGGTGGAGGTAGAGGTCATAGAGACGGAGCTCAAGCCGCTAAGGGTAGAGTCCAGCCAGCAGCCGGCCGTCCTAGAGATGTGGTTCAGAGAGGTGGGGCCCAGCTCCGGTGTTATTCTCTTCCAGCTAGACCAGAGGCTAAGTCTTCAGATGCAGTCATTACAGGTACTATTCTAGTTTGTGATAGAGATGCTTCAGTGCTTTTTGATCCAGGGTCTATGTATTCGTATGTGTCATCTTATTTTGCACCGTACCTGGTCATGCCTAGTGATGCTTTGGGTATTCCTATATATGTGTCTACACCGGGTGGGTGATTCTATCGTGGTCAACCGAGTTCATCGTTCCTGTGTTGTAGTGATTGGGAGTCTTGAGACCCATGTCGATTTGTTTCATTTAGACATGGTTGACTTTGATGTCATATTAGCGATGGATTGGTTGTCCTCGTATCGTGCTATCTTGGATTTCCATGCAAAGACCGTGACCTTAGCATTACCAGATTCACATTGTTTAGAGTGGAGAGGGACTCCTGGTCATTCCACTCGCAGTGTTATCTCATATGTAAAGGCTCGATGCATGGTCGAGAAGGGGTGTTTGGCTTATTTGTCGTATGTCCATGATTCCAGTGCTGAGGTCCCCTTTATTGATTCTGTTCCCATTGTTCGGGAGTTTCCCGATGTTTTCCCTTCAGACCTGCCGGGCATGCCACCCGATAGGAACATTGATTTCTGTATTGATTTGGCTCCGGACACCTAGCCCATTTCTATTCCGCCATATCATATGGCACCGCCATACTGAAGGAGTTAAAAGACTAGTTGAAGGATTTGCTGGAGAAGGGTTTCATTAGACCCAGTGTTTCGCCGTGGGGCGGCGCCGATGTTTTTTCGTCAATAAGACGGACAAACCGATGAGGATATGCATAGATTATCGGCAGTTGAACTAGGTAACGAGTAAGAATAAGTACCCACTAACGAGGATTGATGATTTGTTCGACCAGCTTTAGTGTGCCAGGGTGTTTTCCAAGGTTGGCTTGAGATCCGGCTACCATCAATTGAGGATTAGGGCATCCGATGTCCCTAAAATAGCTTTCCGTACTCGATATGTGCATTATGACTTCTTGGTCATGTCATTTGGGTTGACCAATGCCCAATAGTATTCATGGAGTTGATGAACCGAGTGTTCAGGCCATATTTGTCCATGTTCGTTATAGTCTTTATTGATGATATTTTTGTGTACTCTCGCAGCCAAGAGAAGCACGAGCAGCACCTCAGAGTGGTTCTTCAGACTCTGAAGGATAGCCAGTTATATGCTAAGTTCTCAAAGTGTGGGTTCTGGTTAAGTTCGGTTGCATTTTTAATTCACGTTGTTTCAGTAGAGGGTATTCAGGTGGACCCGAAAAAGATTGAGGTAGTCAAGAACTGGCCTTGACCAGCTTCAGCTACAGAGGAGTTTCTTGGGTTAGCAGGCTACTACCGTCGGTTCATGGAGGGGTTCTCATCTATTGCAGCCCCGATGACCAGGTTGACCCAGAAGGGTATTCAGTTCAGATGATCAGATGAGTGTGAGGCGAGCTTTTAGAAGCTCAAGACAGCTCTGACTACAGCACCGGTATTGGTTTTGCCCACAGGTTCAGGGCCTTATATAGTTTATTGTGATGCTTCCCGTATTGGGCTTGGTGCAGTATTGATGCAGGATGGCAGAGTCATTACCTATGCTGCGAGGCAGTTAAAGATCCACGGTAAGAGTTATCTGGTTCATGGTCTGGAGTTGGCAGCCATTGTTCATGCATTGAAGATTTGGAGGCATTATATGTATGGTGTGATGTGTGAGGTGTACACTGATCACAATAGTCTTCAGTATCTATTCAAGCAGAAGGAGTTGAATCTGAGGCAGAGTAGGTGGTTGGAGTTGTTGAAAGATTATGATATTACTATCTTGTATCACCCGGGGATGGCCAATGTAGTGGCTGATTCAATGAGTGGGAAGTCAGCTAGAATGGGTAGTCTTGCTTATGTTCCGGTCAGCCAGAGACTGCTTGCTTTGGATGTTTAGGCCTTGGCCAATCGATTCGTGAGATTGGATATTTCTGATCCTAGCCGAGTGTTTGCTTGCACGGTCGCTCGTTCTTCATTGTTGGAGCGTATCCGGGGGCGGCAGTTTGATGATCCCCATTTATGTGTCCCGAGAGACATGGTACAACGTGGAGCTTCCAAAAAGATGACTTTAGGTGACGATGGTGTCTTGAGATTGCAGGGGCGAGTTTGTGTGCCCAATGTTGATGGGATTCAAGAGTTGATCTTAGCGGAGGCCCATAGTTCTCGGTATTCTATTCACCCGAGCTCCGCAAAGATGTATCAGGATCTGAGGCAGTACTATTGGTGGCACAGAATGAAGAAAGATATTGTTGCATATGTGGCTCGATGTTTGAACTGTCAGAAGGTTAAGTATGAGCATCAGAAGCCTGATGGACTGTTTTAGAGGATTGTGCTTCCCGAGTGAAAGTGGGAGAGGATTACTATGGATTTTGTTACTGGACTCTCGTTGACCCGGAAGAAGTTTGATGCGATTTGGGTCATTGTTGATAGACTGACCAAGTCAGCACATTTTGTTCCTATTGCAGCCATTTATTCATCCGAGAGGTTAGCTGAGTTCTATATTAGAGATATTGTTCGTCTTCATGGGGAGCCGGTATCTATCATTTCGGACCGGGATACGCAGTTTACCTCGCACTTCTGGAGAGCCATTCAGCGAGAGTTGGGCACCCAGGTTGAGTTAAGCACAACATTTCATCCACATACGGACGGGCAGCCCGAGTGGACTATTCATATATTGGAGAATATGCTCCGAGACTGTGTCATTGATTTTGGAGGCTCGTGGGATCAGTTTTTGCCGTTAGCAGAGTTCACCTACAACAACAGCTACCAGTCCAGCATTCAGATGGCTTCTTATGAGGTGCTATATGGTAGGCGATATCAGTCTCCAGTCGGAAGGTTTAAGCCGGGAGAGGCTCGGTTATTGGGTACATATTTAGTTAAGGAGGCCTTGGATAAGGTCAAGATCATTTAGGATAGGCTTCGGACGGCTCAGTCTAGGCAGAAGAGTTATGCAGATCGCAAGGTTCGAGATGTGGCTTTCATGGTTGGTGAGCGAGTATTGCTCCGAGTGTCGCCTATGAAGGGCGTGATGAGATTTGGGAAGAAGGGCAAGCTTAGCCCTAGGTACATTGGCCCATTTGAGATTCTTGATCGAGTGGGAGGTGGCTTGTAGACTTCCATTTCTGCCTAGATTATCGGCCGTGCATCCAGTTTTTCATGTATCCATGCTTCGGAGGTATCACGATGATCCAGTCCACATGTAAGACTTCAGTACTGTCCAGTTGGACAAGGATTGGTCCTATGAGGATGAGCTGGTAGCTATTCTAGATCGGGAGGTTCGTCAGTTGAGATCCAAGAGTTTTCCTTTGATTCGTGTTCAGTGGAGAGGTCAGCCCCCTGAGGCATCGACCTGGGAGTTTGAGTTCGATATGCGAAGCCGTTATCCTCATCTATTTCCCGACTCAGGTACTTCTTTCTTTTGTCTGTTCGACGATGAATGGTTGTTTTAGAGGTGGAAAACGTGACGACCCAAAGGTTCATCACCAATGTTCTTACTCATTCTGTGTCTCTGAGGCCTTGAAAACCTCACTTAGGATTGTCTCGATTTACGTGCGTAGTCGGGCGCGTAGCCGGAAAGCTTAAATATGAATTCTATGAGAAAATGATGAATTTTGATATTAATATGATTAATATTGACTTTGGTCCATATTTTGGGTGAACGGACCCGAACATGTGATTTGAAGGTCCTGGAGGGTCCATAGGAAAATATGGGACTCGGGCATATACCTGGAATCAAATTCCGAGGTCCCAAGTCCGAGAAATGAATTTTTATGTGAAATTATTTCCTGAAAATAACTAAATAATTGGAAAATGAAATTGATTAAAAGACTGTGGTATCGGGCTTGTATTTTGGTTCTGATGCCCGGTACAAGTCTTAAATGTGATTTAAGCATTTTATGTAAAGTTTGATTGAAAACGGACGTCATTTGATGTATTTCGGACTTAAAATGGAAAATTGGTATGTAATGAAAAATTGAAAGAAAGTCTTAAGCTTTGGGGCTTGATTCTATGTATATGATGTTATTTTGGCAATTTGATTGCACGAGTAAGTCCGTAAGATATTTTTGAGGTGGTGTGTATGTTTGGTTTGGAGCCACGAGGGCTCAGGTGAATCTTGAACAGGTTCCGGGAGGTCTTAGACTTAAAAATAGCAGTGTTCCAGGTTAACCAGCATGGCCACGCTCCCTATCAGTGCAGTCCGCGCTGAAGAATCAGAGAGTTGTAATATTGTATGTCTCGGAATCCTTTGGCGCGGTTCGCATGAAAACATGTGCGGCCGCGGAGGGGCCAGCACGACTGCGGTCCATTTTGTGTGGTCCGCAGTAAAAGCTGCGCGACCGCGGTCGTTCATGCACGGTCCGCGTAGCCAGCCTGAGAGAGCTAGCAACCTCCAGATCTACCACCGTGGTTGCGGTTCTTCTTGCGCAGCCCGCGCTGGGACTTCTGGGAGGGTATAAAAAGAAGGGATTTTCAGTTATTTTACACTTTTCAAAACCCAAAAACATAAGAGGTGATTTTTCAAACAACTCTTGTTCTCCAAAACGATTGGTAAGTTATTTCTAAACTATTTTCCCCACTCCTTAACATCTTTTAACGTGATTTTAACTTCAAATCAAAAATTTTAATGGAGAAATTTGGGTAGAACCTAGGTTTCCTAAAATTGGGGTTTTGGACCTCAATTCGAGGTCCAATTCCAAAATAAATCATATATTTGATTTCACGGGGGGAATGAGTAATCGGGTTTTGGTTCGAACCTCGGATTTTGACTATGTGGGCCCGGGGGCATTTTTGACCTTTTTGAATAAAACCTTGTAAAAACTTATTTTCATGATTTGGGGTTGATTTCAATAGTTTTATTAATGTAATAAAGTGATTTGTGACTAGATTCAAGCGGTTATGTGGTGGAATCAAGGGGTAAAGCTATACTTGTGGACTGAATTGAGTTTGAAGCAACGCGGTAAGTGTTCGGTTTAACCCTAGCTTGAGGGATTAAGAGTTGAGTCGTATTTGCTACGTGTTTGTGTTGTGTACGATGTATGGGCATGGTGACGAGTATCCATATATTGGTGTCGAGCATAACCGTGGGTCTTAAATTGATAGTTGTGAATTCTTAATTGATCCTATAAAAGCCTCGATTTGATGATCATTGATACTGAGTATTGGTTTGAAATGTGCCGAGTAGAAATTGAATAAATTGGTTATAGCTGACTCTCCCTTGCTGGGACATTTGAATTGTTGTTATTGTATTCCCTTACCGAGAAGTTATGACATTGTCTTGTTCCCTTGCCGAGATTTATTTTGTGTATTGTGTTTGAAGAAATGGGATCGGGTGTTATGCCTACTACGAGATATTGATTGAGATGGGATCGGGTGGTACGCCTACCACAAGATATTGATGAAATGGGATCGGGTGTTACGCCTACCACAAGATATTGATTGAAATGGGATCGGGTACGCATACCACAAGATATTGATTGAAATGGGATCGGGTGCTATGCGTACCACAAGATATTGATGAAATGTGATCGGGTGGTATGCCTACCATAAAATATTAATTGAAATTGAATCGAGTGGTACGTCTACCACAAGATATTGATGAAATGGGATCGGGTGGTGCGCCTACCACAAGATATTGATTGAAATGGGAGAGGGTGTTACGCCTACAAGATATTGATTGAAATGGGAGCGGGTCGTACGCCTACCACAAGTTAAGATAAAATGAGTTCGGGTGGTATGCCTACCACGAGATATTTAGAAATGGGATCAGGTTGCACGCCTACAACGAGATGAACATTTAGATGAAAGTTATTTTATATATTCTTATTCGTGTTAGTAGCTTTATAGTGGGTTCTTTGTCAGTTCTGAGTATTTTGTTTATTTTGTTATTCCCAGAGCATGTTTTCCCTCCTCTGTTTTTACTTGCTATTTCCTGTTGTTTCCTTCGCCATATATTATGTAATTGTGCAGGTTTATCTGGAGTCTGGTCCTTGCCTCGGCACTACTTCACCGGGATTAGGCCAGACACTTACCAGCACATATGGTCGGTTGTGTTGATGCTACACTCTACACTTATGTGCAGATATCGGAGCAGCTTTTGAGCAGTAGCAGTAGATTGGGAGTAGACCTCAGTTCAGAGTCACCGAGGTAGCCTTGCTGACGTCCGCAGGCCCAGAGTCTCTCATATCTTTATTTCAGTTTGTTATCCTTGTACCGAGACAAACAGATTATGACTTCTTTCAGTCTATTGTATTTAGTAATCTTAAAGGTTCGTGAGTATTGTGACACCAAATCTTGGGTAGAGTTTTGTATTGGAATTCCGCATTCCTTTTAGTTATTTACATTTGAGACTTCCGCTTTTATCATCAAGTGCTTGTTTTTATAAAATTTATTGATGGTTGCTAAAAGAGATAATTAATAAATGGCTTGTCTAGCTCCTAATAGTAGGCGCCATTACGGTACCCGAAGGTAGAAAATTCGGGCCGTGACACGTGTACACTCCTTTCCTTGAGATGCTAGTTCCTTATCAAACTTAGCACCGAAGGATGTAAAAGCAAATAAGCTATTATATGCACGAATATTTTTTCGGAACTCTCTAGCTTCTTCTGTATCACCCACAAATAATTCATAGAGTTCCGGTGGAGTTTGTGTGCCTGCCAATTTAATATATCCATTATCACAACAAAATATTGGAGGATCATATTGAAACCTTTTAGCATTACAGTAGATGCATTTAGAAACCCGTTTCAGCTTATGAAGTTGTGATAATGATAAGTTGTAAGCAGTATGACCTAAATATATATAGAGATATACTTTAAATGACTTAAATAGAATATTTTCAGAGTGAAAATTGTTGTAAAAGTAATGCTTTAATAGTTTACTTCTATTTACCTCCAACTTCATACTCTTCAGATAAAGCTCTAAATATCAAATTTAGTTTACGTGCCTTCATTGGACGTGTTTGTTCAATCTGTAGATCTGTTAATGGTTGGTTGTATGCTACATATGTTTCCACCCTCCGAAACGCATTACGTAATTGTGCTCTTTCTATAATGAAAATATCAATCTAATGGTAAGAGCAAATATTATAACATACAGAATAGATGTATGTCTACAAACAACTGAAATAAAATTGACACCCACTTTTAAAATTGCATTATTGATTAGTTTAACGTAATATAAGTATTATATTGACCATGAATTTTTATGGTCAACATCGTTTGTAAAAATTATTTATACATGTTTAATCAACAATAATTCAAAATGCACCATGCATAATTGTACCTGTAGAGCTTATAACATTTGTTGGATGATTGACATGTCGACCAACTTTATGGGAAGAAGCAATAGATTTGTCTTTAATGCCCGTCGTATTAGTTTTGCACAAACATAAGAATACATTAATGATAAGGATTATGTGTTTGGCGTATTAGATGTACCACTAAATTACTCTTCTTATTTATCTTGGATTCACTCGGGCAATTTAAATGTAGTTGCTGCGACATATCTACTCATATTTCGGAGAGCATATGTAATTTTTATTTGATCTATGAAGAGGATGTCAATCAATAAATTTTATAAAACTGTCAATATTTAACGTAACAAAACTAATAATTATTTTGTATTTACCTTCTTCTGCCATTTGTGTAGCTTATGTAATGGTATCCTATTCCACATAAAATATAACCATTAATAAAACTTGTTAATATTTCAAGTGATGGAATAGTGTATCTTTTATATTTTAGGTACGCATATTGTGTGTACCTCATAATTAATTTTAAAAAGATATATTTTATTTAAGAAAAAGTTCTATTAGGTTCTTGCACAAGCAAATTTGATTCGATTCTTCTTATTTCTTTTCTTATTTTTTTGGCAAGATTAATACATGTAAAGAACCAAATATAACATAGAATAAATTAGTACCAATGTTTTGAACAATACATGCATGATTCTATCAAAAATAATTTGTACGAATAGAGAGGAACAGTATAAACAGCTTTACCTTAAAGTTGATAGAGTCTTTGTTGAGATGAGAGATTACATGGCTTCCAAGCCAAAGCATAAGTGATATAGGCATGTATATTCAGTGTATATTTATTGTATGTTCATGATATACATTGTAGTGGGCTGTGATGATTATTGATAGTGGACTGATATCTGAGCCCAAGTTTATTTTATATTTGGGCCGTCTGACCCGACCCGCTGGTGTGATCCGACCCACTGGTGTGATGTATATATCTACGTGTACAGAGATATTTTGTAGAGACTCGGTTCATTTTTCTTATACACTCTCTCGAACTTCTGGAGAGTTCTCTCAACTACCCTCTTTCTCTCTCTTCTTCTCTCACTATATTCTTCGTGTTCTTCAGCTTAATCTTCATGTTTTTATGGTATCAGAGCCGGAAAATCTTCCGATCCTTCTCTGTTATGTGTTGTCGATACTTGCTGAAGTTTTTCTTCGGTTATCTGAGAAAAATACTGTTCGTATATTTTTCGATGAATGTTAATCGGATAATCGGGACTTTTCTGACTGTTTGAGGCTCCGATCATGTACAAGTAGATGTTTTTGGTGATTTTTCGACATCTCTGGTCTTATTCCGGTGAGTTCTTCAAAATCTAGGGTTTTCCGACTTTCGGACCAAGGGTTTTGATGTTATCTAATGATTTTTACCTTCGGTCGATAGACGTTTTGGGTAAGTTTCCGACGTTTGTGACCTGATTCTGGTGAGTTTCCGTTTATCTGCAATTTCCGGTGACCGGACTTAGTTTCATCCGGTGGTTGAAGGCCGTTCTTCTCCGGTCGCGAAGAAGGAGGGTAACACTTTCTCTGTTCTGAGTGTTGTATATGTTGCATGCCAGTACTGGTTTGATTGTGGTCTATTCATTGAAACTATTTCTGTGTTGTTAAGTTTGTTCATTATTCATGGCTGATAATACGAATACTAATACCTCCCCCACGGACTCTACTAGTCCCCTCCTAATTTACTCCTCCAACGTTCCTGGTATGTCTCTTGTGTCCACTCCCTTTTCAGGCAGTGGTTATGGAGGTTGGAGGAGGAAGGTGATTGTTGCCTTATCTGCTAAAAACAAAATCGGATTTGTTGATGGCTCATGTCCTCGGCCAACCACTAATGTGGCTGAACAGAGGCTGTGGAATAGATGTAATAACATAGTCATTTCCTGGTTGACTGCTTCCCTATCTTCTCAGATTGCTGATAGTGTGCAGTATTCCGATACTGCACAGAGTATATTGTCCCAAATTGAGAAAAGATATGGTACTCCTAACAAGACTAAAATTTTTGAATTAAAAAGGGAACTCCCTCACACATCTCAAGGCTGTTTAGATGTAACCTCATATTTTAATAAACTCAAAGGCCTGTGGGATGAGTTGGACACAATGTGCACAAATCATGGGCAGAGATGTGTGTTTGCTGCTAAAAATGGAATAATTCAGGAAGATGATGAAAACAAGGTATTCCAGTTTCTTATGGGGTAAAATAAAGCATACATGGGGGTTAGGAGTAACTTGTTGATGATGCAGCCATTTCCTTCCCTTGACAGTGTTTACAATATAGTGCTTAATGATGAGAAACAGAGACAAATTTAATCTATTTCTCAAATCAGTCCGGGCTCTATGTCTTTTAATGCTAATACAAATAAGCACTCAGTTAGGTTTAATCAGGCCACAGTGCCCAGTCCCCCTGTTTTCAGACCCAGAGTTAGTTTTGAGAAAAGTAGAGGGCCCTTATTTTGTAGATACTGCAAGAAATCTGGGAACTTAATTGATAAGTGCTATAAGATTCATGGGTTTCCTCAAAATATCAAATACAACAAGGGAAGGAAATCTGTTGCTGCTCATGTCTCCAGTGGTGAGGAAAGTGTGTCTGTTAATCATGGGAATCCTAATATGTCTGTTCCTTTTGGGGATCCTCCTGGCAGCCATCACCCTGTTACAAACATAGATGGCCAGAGTTCTGTGATACCAGGGTTGAGCAGACAGCATTATGATCAATTGATGAGCTTGCTGCAACAGACCCAGTTAGGGGATTCCAGTGCTCAGACTCCTCCTCCCATGTGTGCTGCTAATTTTGCTGGTACTATGTTGACTGAAAGTCTTGTTTATGATTCCAAGTTATGCATGCTTACACACATTAATCTTGTCACCTTGATCATAGATTCAGGGGCATCTAATCACATGACACATGATAAAAACTTGCTTTTTAACATCATACCTTTGACTGTTTCTTATCTTGTAACTTTGCCTAACGGTTACAAAGTGAAAGTAACTTGTACAAGTTTTTTTTTCATTAACTTCATCCCTTACTCTTCACAATGTGCTGCTGGTTCCTTCCTTTAAATACAACTTGATTTCTGTCCACAAGTTGGTAAAACAATTGCACTGTATAGTTTTGTTTACTCCAACTTCCTGTTTACTTCACATGATACAGGACCCTTCTCTGAAGAGGCTTCTGGATCTTGGTAAAGAGGAAGCTGGCCTATACAAACTGTCTTGGAGGCCACCTTCCCCTTCTTCCTCTACTGGTTCTTCATCTACTTCTGTATGTGCTTTGTCTGATTTTTGTAATGATAACAATGTGTCTGACAGCAAAAATGTTGCCTTGCCTTCAATTGTAAATAGTTCCATTTGTAATAATGCTGTTACCACTGATATGAATTATATTTGGCATTTAAGACTAGCACATACTTCATTCGCAAATATGAGACATATTTCTGGTTTGTCTTTTCCATTTGCTTCTAAACAACCTTTTCCTTGTTCTGTCTGTCCTATGGCCAAACAAACCAGACTCCCTTTTCCTGACAGCAGTATCAGTACTACTGCACCTTTTCAATTGATCCATGTGGATACTTGGGGACCTTACCACACTTCTACTTCTTCTGGTTATAGATATTTCCTTACAATCATTGATGATTTCTCTAGGGCAACCTGGACACACTTAATGGGCTCTAAAAGCAATGCTTTTTCCCTGCTTAAATCTTTCATCTGTTTTGTTAAAACTCAGTTCAACACTGTGGTTCAAACTGTTAGAAGTGACAATGCTTTAGAATTGGGATCCAGCATTGAGGGTATATCTTTCTTTAGTAGCCAGGGATTATTCATCACGCCTCCTGCCCTCATTCACCTCAACAGAATGGTGTTGTTGAAAGAAAGCACAGAACCCTTCTTGAAACCTGTAGAGCCTTACTTTTTCAATCTGGCCTACATGTGTCTTTCTGGGGGGATTGTCTGTTGACTGCTACTTATCTCCTTAACAGAATACCATCCAGAATACTTCACAATAAGTCTCCTCATGAAATTTTGTACGGGAAAGCTCCATCCTACTCTCATTTAAGGGCATTTGGGTGCCTTGCTTATGCTGTTGTCCCTATTCCTCAAAAGGACAAGCTAAAGCCTAGAGCCCTCTCTTGTGTTTTTCTGGGTTACCCATTTTCCAAAAAGGGTTATAAACTGTATGATCTGGTTTCCAAGAAATGTTTTGTCTCCAGGGATGTTATATTCCATGAAACTTGTTTTCCTTTTAAGAATAAACCTTCTTCTGCTCACCCTTCTACTTCATCTTTTCCTTTTATTCCTCATGCTGAGCATTCCACTGACACAAATTTTACTCTACATGCTTCCTCTCCTCCTTCCCCTATATCTGCTCCAACATATGATTCTCCTGTTCCTGATTTTACTATTGCTGATCCATCTCCCCTTCCTTCTTTCAATCATGACATCTCTCCTCCTGTTTTACCTTCTTCACAACCTCTTCCTGCTCCTAGAAAATCCACTAGACATCATAATCCTCCTCCCTATCTTAAGGATTATGTCTGCCAACTCCCTGCCTTTTCTGGCTCCTCTTCTTCTAATTTGGAATATGAACCTTATATTACTCTCAAGCTGCATCTGTTCCAGCATGGCAGGATGCCATGAGACAGGAGTTTGATGTTTTGGAAGCAAACCATACCTGGGATGTTGTTCCTCTTCCTCCTGGTAAGAAACCCATTGGCTATAAATGGGTCTATAAAATCAAATACAAGGCTGATGGTACTGTTGAAAGGTATAAAGCTAGGCTGGTTATTAGGGGTGATACTCAAGTTGAAGGGATTGATTTTACTGACACCTTTTCTCCTGTGATTAAGATGACCACTGTGAAATGTCTTATTGCTGTGGCTGTCAAGAATCACCGGCCTCTGTTTCAACTTGATGTTAATAATGCTTTTCTCCATGGTAATTTGGATGAGGAAGTTTATATGAAACTTTCCCCAGGTTTGACAGTCTCTGCTCCTTTTTCTGGTTCTGTTTCTTCTACTTCTTCTACTTCCTCTCCTCTGGTTTGTAAGCTCAAGAAATCCCTATATGGGCTGAGACAAGCATCCAGACAATGGTATGCCAAATTGTCTTCTCCTCTTTATATGGCTTGGACAATCCTTATCTCATAAGCTAACTTTTGGGGTTAAGTTAGGCCCAAGGTCCATTCTTTTCAGTCTTAACCTATTACGATTATTTCCCTTTGATTATTGGTTGGGCTGACATCTCCATTTCTTGCTGGCTTTTAATTCATTTGCATCTTCTTAAATCCTATATGGTATTTAATAACATGAAGGCTAACTTGTAAAAAAAAATAACCGTTAGAGATAGATAATTATCTATTGTTAGTAATATTGATAAGTTAAAAGGTTAATTATTATTTTAAGGTAGATATTATTTTCCCGTAAAGTTCCTGTACCTATAGCGCAGAATGGAGTGATGCCTTTGTTTAATGAATGCACTTCTTTTTTTTTCCACAAACGAATATAGTTAATATGTAAGGTAAAAGTAAAGTGAACACATTAAATGCATAAAAGTTAAGAAAATTTATAACTTATTGGAAAGTAAACACTTTTAAAGCTATGCCAGCTAAAGTTGCTCCTATTAGAAAAGTAAAACATCTAACAAAGATCAAAGCTAATAATTCATCTTTCTTTGTCGTCTTGCTTCTTAGCTTTATTGCTGTATCTCCATCTTCTATATCACCAGTTGCACCAGTTACGACATTTTTCCTAACTTCATGAATCTCTGCAGCTATCAAATTCATTTTCTTTTCTTCTTTGCAATTTTCTGATGAGTCTTTACAGGAAAACAAAACTTTTTCCCTTTACTCAATACCAACTTGCGATGATACTTGGATTACTCTTTCTGTAGTTGTGAAAAATCAGATAAAATAGTTAGAAATTGATTAAATATGTCATAAATTTATTTGGGTTTATATTTAGTTTAAAAAATAGGAATGTAACCTTTTCAGATGTCGATTGAATATACTTCTTGACGTCGACACGAAAGAAGTATTGTGCACCATCAAATGGTATAATACTGATAGTATTGCTTGGCAGAAACATCAAAAGTCAACATATATCTAAAGCACAAATTAGAAATTAAATCATGAAATGTTCATTTACTTGTTCTGGAAAATATATTGTTTGGACATTTCCATGTATCTTACCTCTCCTCATAATCAATGTCATCTCTCATACTGTTGTCACAACTTGCAGTACTCTTTATTACAGTCACTTGTTTAGAACATTTTTTGCAAGCAGGACACCACGAGTCATCTTTATTTTTGATGTCGTCAATTGTGGCATTGAACTTACAATAAACATCCTAAAAGTAAATTACTAGGTGCATAATTTATTAGGTTGTAAATATATAAAATAGTATACATCGTGGTAATAGTTTGGTAGGACTATGTACCTTCTCATTGTCAAGTGATCCATCCATAATATGATTTATTTTGATTTTTTTGGCTTTTTGCATCAGTCAACTTGGCATTAAACTTATATATATTTTATCTCCCTTTATTTTTCCATGCCTGCATAGTAGTATTATTTTAATATTTTTAACACATTTACCTAAATACAAGTAGCATATAACTAAGACAAAATAAATAATATATTTATCATTTCTGGAGATCTTGGGCCTTTTGAAATTTAGGATTGATTAGGATGCTACTTACAGGAGTTGTTGAGAGGACAAAATCCCCTATTTGGAAGGAGCAACAAATTTAGTGATAAATTAATATAGTTAAAAATATTATGCAAATAGATAAGATGTGCAATGTTATACCTTGGTAAATAGACCCTCTAACATCGCAAAAGGCTATCACGGGTTTGGTGCTTTCAATGATTTCTAACATTTCCCCGTCAATTTCAGCAAACAATTTTTCGATCATACCTATATATCATGGAAGTTAGATTTTCTTAATACAAAAGGTAGTAAAATTTTGTTGATGAATCTAACTTTTCTATTTTAAACGGAGCAGTTAAGGGCTATAATTTTAATGGGAAGACAAGCATGACAATTGATGAACTTCCAAGCCTACATAAGTTTTTAGTAAGCCGTTAATGAGAAGTGAAATTGATATATTAGAATCCAAAAAGACCAGGAATGAAGCTCAACAAAGGCAAGATAAATCTGGTGATAAAGTTGTTCAATCAGAACACCATACAAATTCAGGCCATCATCTAGCAAGTATTATGAAGAAGGAAATTGAAGAGGCTAAGAGGAAGAATGAAAAACTTAGTGATATAGAGGGCAAGAGCTCGGACAACAACAACTACCCAGTATACTCCCACCAGGTGGGGTGTATTATTTGGTGAAGCATATGACCAGTGTTGAAAAGGAAGTTCAAGCAGCCAAAAATAGGGGAAACCCTCACTATTTGAATTATTAAGCCTCTTCAAATTACGAAAACTTTAATCACCCATTCTGTTGCAAACTTTGCAACTTGCTAATAGGCACACATTGGTTTTCTAATTCTTCTTCGCTTGCCATTCTGATTACCCTGTAGTTTCTAGGAAGTAGATGCAAATACTATATAGTTGTAAAGTAAAAATAACTTATTCCTATCTAATTTCTACAATTTAAAATGGTAACAAAACACTAATAATTGTTAATGTTTGGGTGGAATAATGAGCAACTTCAGCTGGCAATATGTACCATTATCTTAATAATCTGAAAAAAATAGTAATTACAAAAGCGTAAAAATTTGACCAAACAGGTAACCTATTAAATGCGACGAGAAATCTACAAGTAGTATAGTTAGTGTGAATCATATTAGAGTTGCATCGTTACAAGTAACAGAAAATTTAAAAGTGAAAAGTTTAAGTTAAAAATGAAGAAGAGTCCTTTTTGATGTTGTTTCAATCTATTAATTATGTGGTATATACTTTTATGTAGAATCGTCATTAAATGATTTAGAAGCGTGATAAAAATTAGCAAAAACATAAGCAAATATTTTGATAGCAAATATTTTGATAGCAAATTTCATGTATTTAACACATGTCTCACATGTCACACCTCCTTTTGGCTACTACAATCCCTCGAAGGGCGTAGATAAGAGAGTTTTTCCAATTAAAGGACAATCGAAATGAGATCCAATTATTTAAGAGATTTCAGAGTCGCCACTTGGGATAATCAATGGTGTCCCAAGTCACAGGTTTAAATCCCGACTCGAGGAAAGAATGACTCTGTTTAACAGTCCGCGAACCAGAAATTCCAATAAGGAATTTTGCTAAACCGGAAGAAGGTGTTAGGTATTCCCGAGTTCCATGGTTCTAGCACGGTTGCTAAACTTTCATATTTGGCTTAAATATGATTTTAAAACATTATGAACCAATGTGCAAAACTTAACTTCTAGCCACTTTTATTAGTATTTTTAAAGAGAATTGCAACGTCGTTAAAACATGTTTCAAACCTCGGCACATAAATACACTCGTGGTTTTTGACACATTTCAACTTCGTTGGCGTTTTGATTTGGGTCACATAAATGCACACCCGAGTTTAAGAAGGTAAAATTATTAAATGATGTGCCTAAAAACACCTGACGCGATGTTAACTTTGCGAGGGTCATAAAATTAGCTAAATGGCACGCCTCGAATTTAAATATTTTAAAGAACTAATTAAAGAGAGTCATGCGATTTGTGTGTTTTATTTGGAGCGGCGCACCTTACTTTATTATTTAAAGGTTAATCTAGGATAAACTATTATTCATTGCTGAATTTGTCTCTAATAAAACCTAATTAATTAACATTGTGAAGCTCGGGCCTCAAGTTCAAGCCCAGGTTCAAACATAAGGAAAGTCCCTCTTAATTCTAACCCGTTATCTAACTCGAAATCCTGAAATCAATTATGCTATATTGATAAACCCATGATCTTATTTCCAATTTTAACCGCTCTTGGACAAATACCAACATTGGACCTTTAACATGCATGCCCTCAGGTCTAAGTCTATTTATATACTAAACTGCCAGGTTTTGGCTTGTAAGAGCCCAAACCATCAGTCATTAACTTCTAATAAGAGTTCTAACTATTATTTAGTCCAAGTTAATTGAATGGAAGACTGAATTTGGTTTCATTCATCACTTTTTATCAAACAGTCTTGATTTGCATTTGCTTTTTCACACAAAAAAAAAAACCGTATAACTCATACATGTCACTGCAGTAAAACAAATATCAATTTCAATCCATTACACATAAGCAAGACTAAACGTTTTGTCCACAGATCTCACAAGTACACTACCATTAAACTTAACGATTTATTAAGTCAAAAGTGAGGTCTCATTATTTCATCTTTCAAATTAAACTACCACTATTAAATTTATGACTCTACATACAAATTGAATCAGGTCATTCATAGTTAAACATCATACTCCTTATTAGCTACAAGGAGTCATGAGCCCTTGACCTACTTAGAACAAGGAAGCTAGCAGAAAATGGGCTAAGGAAAACATCTAAAAGTACCAATCCATTATAGTTTTAAAAGTCCAGTACAGTCCATATTGCTTACAATCAGTTACTACAAAGCAAAATCTAAACCTATTACAAAATAAGGCATCATTGTCACTCGACCTCCATTTGAGATATATAGTGAAAGAGCTCAGTACATGTACCTAGAATAAAGCAAAGGAGAAACACCTATGAGTAGGCAAATCAGAGGCAATAACAATAGCAAACCAGTAAACAGATACGGCAGTGAACCAGCATTTGAAACCCAAAATTGGATAGGGGAGATTATCATATAAACCAGGCCCTAATTTGAAGCCAACAACCCAAATAAACTGACCGAAACAGCCTTCAATGCACCCCAAATATACTCAGGATTGAACTTTACAAATTCTGAAAGTTTTAATATCTCATACCCATGTATTTCAAATCTTACTTAAACTAAGATTAAGATTGATAGATGAGAGTTGGAACCAATTAGAAAAAAACTAATGAAACAGTATTTTTTTTGATTTTTTTTAAGCTTTCAGGTCTAAAGGAACTCTTAGAGGCTAGAAACTTTAGAGAATTCTTCTGGGATTTTCAGACCTTCCCTCCAAAAGAAAAAACTTCTGAATGAAGGCATTAGGGTGCCTTTTTATAGCCAAAGCTTAGGGCAACCCTCTTATTTTGTGTTTACCCAATAGCCCCTTTTATTTTCAGATTTTATTCACTTAGTCCCTGAATTCTTAACTTGTTAGCCAAGTCATTTCATTGTTATCTCAAAATTTTGATTGGAACCCCTCCTAGAATATTATAGGGGTTTCCAAATCAGTTTCAAATGAGATTCCTATCATTAAAAGACCTATACTACCCTTTTAACCTACTGAAATACCATTTTTACCAAATTAATCTTTCAGACTGTTTATCAATAGCCTTAATACTAACCAACTATGGAACTAATCAGCTATATCTAATCCTAAACTAAAACAAAAATCCCAGCCATTGAACCAAAGTATACCAGGTTTAATTCTAATATCCTAAAGCCAACCCTGGCATTAAACTAAAACAGTAATAGTAAGGAATTACTGAAAAATTAAAATCAATGCAACATGGATATAAATGGATTTGGAACCAAATTAAACTAACATTAAAATTGCAAAACCAAATCAATCAAAATTAAATAGAACTAAACTAAAAAAGAAACAGAAGCAAACACAGGATCAATTATGAACAAATAAAAATCAACTAAAAACAAAGAGATGATCAAACTAAAGGAAAGACGAATAATCTGAAACTTTAAGCTAAACCTAGAATACTGTGCATGCAAACATGATTTTTTTGAATAGAGAATGGATAAACAAAGCACATTTAAAAACCTAGGGCACAAAAGAAAATTACTTAACCTTAAATCAAACAGAAAATGAGGAAAATTCAGAAGAGGAAAAAGAAGGAGAAACTTAGCTTTTGTATGAATCATTATCTCGAATATTTTCTGGGTTGATGTGGTGGCGGTGGAGTCAACATCCCCCCTTTGAATCGACATTTGAGAAGTCCAGTAGTGTTTGAGGTACGTTAAATGCAAAGTTTTGAGTGAGATATAGGCCAGGGTATCTTGGGTATCGTTTTGGGACCATTTGGGTATAGGCGTCGCCGGGGACGGCGGACCAACCATGAATTCAAACTAATATTCGACAAGCTTGGAGTGGATTCGAGGAAAGCTAATGTTAGATTTATGACGAGGGTGAAAAGGGGAACCTAGGGTGTATTTTTGGTGGCCATCGGAGCCGGCGCCGCCGTGGACGACGGACCAGTCGCTCCTTTAGACGAAGATTTGAGGACTTTGGCCGGGGTTCGAGGGCTGGTTTTTAGGGGTCGAAAAGAGTAGTAGGAGAGGAGAAATTAGTGTTAATTTGGGTGGGTTTGGAGCTACGCCGGCAACGGCGACGGATGGTGGAGAGACGGAGGAAAGGGGTGGCGTTACATCAGCAAATCAGGGGTGTTTGAGAGATGGTGTGGAGGGGTGGGGGGTGCATCCGATGTTTGTATAGTTGTAAACCTAGGCAGTTCTCGCCCGTTCGATCATGCATCATCAACGGCCCTGATTAATCATGAAGAAACAACGTCGTTTCAAGCGTCGCCCATTTGGACTGGGTTTGGGGTGGGTTAATGGGTTGGTTTGAGGGGTTTGGGCTGAATATTTAGGTGTAAAGTGGCCCAATTCAGGTCTCCTAATAAGACTAAAAAAAATTTTGTTTTATTCTTTTTTTTCTCTCTTTAATTAATCCTTTTTTTTGTTTTTTAATAAATTCTCTTTTTATTTTAATTTTTCCAGATTTTAACAAGTAAAAATAAAAATAGACAAAACCCAATTTAGATTCTACACACAAACTAATTAACTTCTAAAAATAATCTAAATCCCAAATTTGAAAAGAAAACTAAGAAAATGTAAAGTGACCATTTTTGTTATTTTTTTATTTTTCAACATTAATTAACTAATAAATCTAAAAAATTTAAAAATTAAGTCCTAAATGCAAACATGCTATTTTTGTATTTTTATGAACTATATCAATTAAAATGCACAAAAATGCAAATAAACACAAAATCACGCAATTAATTCCTAAAAATTCAAATAATAAAAGAAAAATCCTAATTTTAAGAATTCTATAAGAATATTTCGAGCGAGGCAAAAATTGCGTGCTCACAGCTGCCCCTCTTTGCTCGGAGACATGAAGGGTTTCTGGGCAAGGATAAATGAGCAACCGAGAGATTTCTGCTTGCGTGGCATTCCGTGAGAAGCATTTTGAAAACTGTCTGACCGAACTCTGCTTCAAAGGTTGCCTACATATCCTTGGCTACAAAGAAATCAGGTCAGTGTAGTTCTGGAGTGTTTGGTAGTTAGGACTACTGAAGCTGTGATTTCACTATTGCTGCTGCTGCTACTGCTACTGTCGGACCCCCTTATTACACCTTGTGATAAATGAAGAAGCTAAACTAAGCTATAAACTATGGATTACAAAAGAACCTATCTACGTCTTCAATAGTGCTCTTCATCTTTGTTGCCTTGTGCTCCTTCCTGTAAGCTCCTTGTTGCCTTGTTGACTTGTATTTCTTCCTGTAGAACTTCTTATTGCCCATTTGACTTCTTGTTTCCTCTTCTTCTATGTCAGACGCCAAATTGTTGGACTTTGAAATGTTCTCCCTTGTTTTGCAGGTGGGTTCCTGGTTACCAGAACTTGAATCTTGAAAAACATTCCTTTATTCTGACAGGTGGCGCCTGATTACCAAGACTTAAAACTTGAAAAATATTCCCTTGTTCTGACAGGCAGGCACCTGATAACCAAATCTTGAAACTTGAAAAATATTCCCTTGTTCTGGTAGGTGGGCGCCTGATTACCAAACTTGAAACTTGAAAAATGTTCCCTTGTTTGACAGATAGGAGCCTGATTACAAAACTTAAATTCAAAAAATATTCCCTTGTTCTGACAGGTGGGCGCCTGATTACCAAACTTGAAACTTGAAAAATATTCCCTTGTTTGACAGGTGGGCGCCTGATGACCAAAACTTGAATCTTGAAAAATGTTCCCTTGTTCTTATAGGTGGGCGCCTTGTTACCAAAACTTGAAATTTAAAAAATATTCCCTTGTTCTGACAGGTGGACGCCTGATACCAAACGTAAAACTTGAAAAATACTCTTGTTTGACAGGTGGGCGCATGATGACCAAAACTTTAATCTTGAAAAATGTTCCCTTGTTCTAATAGGTGGGCGCCTGGTTACCAAAACTTGAATCTTGAAAAATATTCCCTTGTTCTACAGGTGGACACTTGATGACCAAAATTTGAAAAATATTCCTTTGTTCTCCAGGTGGGCGCCTGATTACCAAAATTTAAAACTTGAAAAATATTCCCTTGTTCTACAGGTGGGCACCTGATTACTAAAACTTGAAATTTTGAAAAATATTTGCTTGTTCTACATGTGGGCGCTTGATGACCAAAACTTGAAATTTTGAAAAATACTCCATTTTTCTCCAGGCGGGCGCCTGATTACCAAAATTTGAAACTTGAAAAATATTCCCTAAGACTGCTGCCCGGTACCTGATCACAACAAAACAAACAAAACACAAGAAATTCTTTTTGCCCCAGTTTGGTGTTGGGCGGATCTGTGAGTGTATATCTCTAAATCTAAGCTCAGTCCCATTATCTAGGAGGGTCTTGACAATTCTTAGCTGATGACAACTTTAAGATTATGTTATATTTCTCAAAAGGTATTATGTTCCACTATGTCTTGTTATAAGTTATTTTTGGTGGGAATCTGCTGGTGACTGGTGATCAAAACTCTTCCCATTATCCAGGCGGGTTCTGACAACTCTTAATTAGATGTCAAAATGTGTCTGATGGGGGATAGTATTTAGAGCTACATCCCATTATCCAGGGGGTCCTGACAAATCCTACGATTAAATCCATTATCCAGGTGGATCCTGATGACTCTTGTTGGGGAAGTATTTGGGTTTGACCATGCCACCCGACTGTTTGTGTTCTAGGCTAAGTCCCATTTTTTGGGAGGGTCCTGACAACTCTTAACTGAATCCTTCTTCAACATGCAAGTCATTATATGCACTTTGCTATCCATGATTACCTCTAACCTTTAAATAAGTCCCATTTTCCAGGAGGGTCCTGAGGGTTCCAAATAAAATGCCGATTCTAACTTCTGGTTGCTTCTGCTGGTGATCACTGTTCAAGAGGGTTTCAGTGATTCTTGCCCGGGAAGGCGTTTGTGCCTGCCCATGGTGCCCATGCCTGTTTGGGTTTTTACTGAGTCTTGTTTCAACTTCCACGCCCTTTTTAACCCTCGGTTGTTTCTGTCGGGGTTTGCTAATTGAAGTTTGTCCCAATATACTCTTGTTGGGGGGAACATTTATGACAGACTATGTGCCCTGAGATTTTGGTCATACCTGCAATGTGCCTACCTTCCCCTGTGGATGGCCCTCCCTTAGGTTCTTCTGGAATTTTTCTGCCCCTGTGTCAAGCAAAGAAAACTTATCAGTTTGAAAAGTGGTGGTTAGCTTGCGGCATTCTTGTTGTAAGCTCCTCCTCACTGTCGTGTTCCGCTGTGTTCAAATTTCCATGTTGATGATGAGTTGCCTGAGTTGGTTGGCTAACCCCTTGAACCTTTACGGCTTTACTTTGCTCCCATTATTGTGTTACATTTCTAGCTCTTTTTCCAGAATCCTTGCACCTTTCTTGAGATTGACAAGTCAATGTATTATGCTTGGCTGACCCTCTGACTCTTGTAACTTTACCGTGCTACTCATCTTTCTGTTGCACATCCGACCCTTTGCTAGAACTCTTACAACCTTTCCTGAGATTACTTGGTCAGTTTACGATGTTTGGCTGACCCTTGACCCTAGTGTCTTTACTTTGCTCCCCATCTTGTGTTGCATTTCTGACTTTTTTGCTAGAATTCTTTACGTCCTTCTCTGATGGTTGTTAAGTCAATGTATCATGCTTGATTAACCTTTATGACCTTTCCCATCTTTGTGTTACGCTTCTGACTCTTTTTGCCAGAAGGCTTGCGTCCTTTCTGAGATTACCCGGTCGATTTACGATGCTTGGCTGATCCCCAGAATCTTTGTGGTTTTACTTTGCCTCCCATCTTTGTGTGGTGCCCCTTCACTTTGCCAACTCTTGTCTCTTCAATCAATTTTATCATTGAAGCTCTTGTGATCCCTCCCCTTGCTGTTTCAAACTTTGCAGCCTTTGTTACGTTTTTGGGTGTAATGCGCTTTGTCCCTTTGGGAGCTGATAATAGGCTTTGAAATTTCCCTTGTTTGCTTAAACAAAAGACTTTAGACACTCGAAAGAAAATGAAATGAAATGACTCGGAACTATAGTTAGGGTAAAGAATTCCACATTTACTGACTGTTGAAAGGAAGAGAAAGGAAACTTATCTAAGGAAGAGCTACTGGTTTTTCATGATCATGACATGCAGCTCGGCCTAGTCGACCTAGTTTGTCCCGATGACCGACCTTATGTTACCATGATTTTGTTGTTGTGACAATTTCTAACCCAATTTCTTCTACCAAACCCTAGCTTTTCTTTCCTTACAGTGTTTTGAACGGATTTCCACCAATAGCTCCTTTCCGGTTGTTGCTTCTTGCCTTGCCTTTGCTTCATGGTGCCCGTGAGAGTTATCACCAATGAGACTCTCATTTTTATTTCTCTCAACTCGCATCGCCTTACGGTGACCACAAGGGTTTTCACCAATAAGACTCTCTCATCTTTATTTCTCTCAAACTCTCGTCACCTTATGGTGCCCGTGAGGGTTTTCACCAACAAAACTCTCTCATTTTATTATTTTCTGTTGGAACTAGAGTGCCGTCCCGAGGTATGTTCCTCTTCTCCTTGCTTGCCCCGGCATTTCTTAGAGATTGATCAGAAGGTCTTCCTTTGGACTGTAATGTAGGCTTCTAGATGAAGGTTGGAAAGAAAAGGGTATAAAAGGCTCGAAATCACTCTTATGGGTTTAAAAATTTACAACTTTCGGAATTCAATTTATTATAACAAGCGCAAATTCTACCCCAGTTTCTTGCTTGGGGACTTTGGATTTATTTGAATATGAGCAAGCCGTGAGGCTACCTACGTATCCTAAAAAAGAATCAGGTCAAACGTAGTTCCCAGTGATTCCTTACTTTTACTATTGTTTGTTTGTTTTCCTTTTCCTTCTCTCCTTCTGCTGTTGTTTTCTTCCTCTTCCTTCTTCTCTTTGTTTCTCTTTTTTCTCTTTTCTTTTTCTTCTTTCTTTTTTTTATCTTTTGTTTCCTTTCCTTTTTCTTTTCTTTCTCTTTTCTTTTCCTCCTTTGTTTTGCTTCCTTTTCTCTTATTGTTCTTGTCTTGTCACCGCCTTTTTATAGTTGCGCTTCTGATTTTCATTACTGATTCCGAAAGAGGGGATATGAAAAATAAAAATAATTGAAGCTCAAAGGGTTAACAAAAGTTAAAGTGTTTAGATAGCTGAATAAAATGCCTTCATTATTTCAATCTATAAACATGCCAAGTACAAACACGCCAAGTAGGCAATGACTCAAACAAGACAAAGTCATACATCATATATTTTTACTGCATCTGAATTGATAGCCATTTCTACACACTTTATTTCCACATCTGTTAGATACAAAGCCCTATTGGACAATACTCTTGACACGACAAACGGTCCTTGCCAGTTCAGAGCGAACTTACCCTTTGCCTCGGCCTGGTGAAGGTGGATGCATGTCAACACTAATTGACTCACTTCATACTTTCTTGGACGCACTTTCTTGCTATATGCTCTAGCCATCCTCTGTTGATACAACGTGCCGTGACACACTGCTGCCAATCTTTTCTCATCAATCAGACTCAATTACTCCAAACGAGTTTTAACCCATTCTTCATCGTCGATTCCTGCTTCAGCCACGATCCGAAGGGAGGGGATTTCAATTTCAGCCAGGATTACTGTTTCTATGTCCTATACCAACAAATATGGGGTTTCCCCTACCGAGGTGCAGACGATAGTGCGATAGCCTAACAAAGTGAAGGGTAACATCTCATGCCACTGCCTGGACCCTTTCACCATTTTACCAAGTATCTTCTTTATATTTTTATTGGTTGCCTCGACCGCTCCGTTTGCCTTAGGGTGGCAGGGGGTGGAATTTTGATGTGTGATCTTGAACTGCTGACATACCTCTCTCATCAAGTGACTGTTGAGATTTGCCCCATTATTAGTGATGAGAGTCTTGGGGATTCCAAACTGACAAATGATATTTGCATGTACAAAGTCGACCACGGCCTTCTTGGTCACTGCCTTGAAGGTCTTAGCTTCAACCCACTTGGTAAAATAGTCAATAGCAACCAGGATGAACCTGTGTCCGTTAGAAGCTGCTGGCTCGATGGTCCCGATGATGTCCATGCCTCAAGCAACGAAAGGCCATGGTGCAGACATAGTATGCAATTCAGACTGTAGGGGGTGAATTAAGTCTCCATGCACTTAATATTGGACATTTGCACATGAAGCTGATACAATCCTGCTCCATGGTGAGCCAGTAATATCCCGCCCTGAGAATCTTCTTTGCCAAAACATATCCGCTCATGTGTAGCCCACAGACGCTAGCATGCATCTCATTCATGATGGTTGTCGCCTACCCATCATCTATGCATCTTAACAAACCTAGATCCGACGTCCTTTTGTATAATATTCCTCCGATGAAGAAAAAACCAATTGACAAACGACAGATTGTTCTCTTCTGGTCACTCGTGGATTGTACTGGGTATACACCTCTCCTGACATATAATGTTTTAACTTCTGGGCTACCCACGTCAAGGCACAACATGTCCTTTCAAGATGAGTGTACTTGAACTCATAGGCCGTGAATTTCTTGCTGAGGTAGTATATGGCCCGTTCTTTCCTTCCGGTGACATCATGGTAACCCAACACATATCCAAATGAGTTGTCCAAGACTGTCAAATATAAGATCAAGGTCCTCCCTGGTTCTGGCGGGACCAACACCGGCGGGTTGGACAAATATTCCTTTATCTTATCAAAAGCCTCTTGGCACTCTCCCGTCCATTTCACCGTAGCATCCTTTTTCAGTAGCTTAAAGATGGGCTCACAGATGGTTGTGAGCTAAGCAATGAATCGACTGATAATCTTCCCAATAGACTCATTCTTCTGTTTTATTCCTCGGTGGCAGTAGTTCTTGTATAGCTTTGATCTATGATGGGTCTCGTTCAATGCCCCGTCGGCTTACTATGAACCCCATCAACTTCCCTGAGGGAACCCAAATGCGTATTTTGCTGGGTTGAGTTTGAGGTCATATCTCCGGAGCCTGCGGAAGAATTTCCTCAGATCTTTGACATGATCGGACTACTTTCTGGACTTCACAATCACATCATCCATATAAACCTCAATCTCTTTATGCATCATATCATGGAAAATGGTTGTCATTGCCCTCATGTATGTCGCCCCGACGTTCTTCAAACCGAAAGGCATGATGACCCTATAGCAGTATGTCCCCCATGGCATGATGAATGTTGTTTTCTCCGCATCTTCTTCATCCATTAAGATCTGGTGGTAACATGCATAACAATCCACGAACAACCCGATCTCATGCTTCGCACAATTATCAATCAGTATATGAATGTTCGGCATAGGGAAGTTGTCCTTTAGACTTGCTTTATTGAGGTCATGGTAATCGGCACACACCCTAGTCTTACCATACTTCTTTGGTACGGGCACAACATTAGCTAACCTGGTGGGATATCATGTAACTCGTATAAATTTTACCTCAAACTGCTTGGTCACTTCCTCTTTCATTTTCATGCTCACATCAGTTTTAAACTTCCTCAACTTTTGTTTGACAGGAGGACGTGCTGGGTCGATGGGCAACTTGTGAACCACCAAGTCAGTGCTCAATATGGGCATATCATCGTAGGACCATGCAAAGACATCTTTGTATTCAAGCAGTACTTCAATTATTTCTTTCCTAAGTTGTGATTTGGGATGGACACTTATTTTTGTTTCTCTAACATTATCCGGGCTTCCTAAATTGGCCGCCTCTGTATCGCTCAGGTTTGGTTTGGGTTTCTCCTCAAATTGGCTCAACTCTTTACTAATTTCATCCCATGCCCCTTCCTCGTTGTATTCTGGCTCATCCTCATGCTCTATTTCCTGAATTATTATTTCTGAACTAGACCAATTTTTAAGACTGGGCTGAAAAGTCCTTATGCATGTCAGATCATTTGAACAGCATAAAAATAATTGTACAAAAAAAAAGGATAAGTAAAGAAATATGGGAACTATCAATATTACTGGAAAGGAAATTGCATTTCATTAGATTCAAAATATAATTGAGTTTACACATCCAAACAGATAGAAATGACAACTGAATTAACAATTCTGAAGCTAATCCAAACTAGACTGAAAGAAAAATCAAAGCCGACTACCACGACTCCCTCTGGGTAGGAAAAGGAGTGGCTTCCCAGTTATTGACTTTTGCGCATGCTCCCACAAACTACACGTCTGCCCTGCTCGATCCTTCTCCTGCCTCGACCATATTTACCTCATTGAACAGCCTTTCTAACCCTTTATCCAAATCCCCATCCGCATCGTTCAGCGGGCTAGGAATCTTTGACACTGGGCACTTGCTTGTACTGGGCTTGACAAATGATTTGGACAACCTTGGGATGCGCTTTGGGAGGGCCCAGGCCTCTGCTTTAACTTTCTGGCTCGCCGTATATCTGCAGCTGTAGGCTTGAACGCTAGACCAAAAGTGTCCAAATTTTTGGGGAAGGACACTGGTTGCACGATGCCTTGTGGAGAAGCACCCATCCCCTTGCCGGACATGAAACCATTCTTCAATATTTCTGAAGCCACCATGACTGATGCGGTTGCTATCTTTGGAGTTATGACAACCTCACCTTCCAGGATCTTCTCAACTAACACCATGTCGAATACCTGGTAGACCCATGGCCCTTTGCTGTCTTCGGATTCAATAAAAGGTACGATAGCATCACCTGAAACACATTGATTATCTTCACCGTGCACCATAATCTCTTGCCTGTCCCATTTAAATTTGACCATCTGGTGCAAAGTAGATGGCACTGCCTTGGCTGCGTGAATCCAGGGCCTCCCCAACAATAGGTTATAAGAAACTACCACGTCCAGCACTTGAAATTCCATGGTGAACTTAACGTGCCATATTGTCACTTCCAGCACTATATCCCTATCGAGTCTTTGCCTCCGCCATCGAAACCACAAACACAAATGTTATTCTTGTGGACCCTTTCATTCTCCATCTTCAGCTTGATCAATGTGGAGAGCGGACAAATATTTGAACTGGACCCGTTGTCAACCAGAACCCGGGTGACCACTGCATCTTCACATTTCACATTCAAATAAAGGGCCTGATCATGCTCAGTGCCCTCCATGGGCAGTTCATCGTCAGAGAAGGTGACCCGAATTACCTCGAATTTCTTATTCGCAATTTTCTCCAAATGATTCACTGTTATCTGGTCACGGACGTGGGCCTCATTAAAAATCTTCATCAGTGCCTGGCGATGTGCATCTGAATGGATTAATAAGGATAACAAAGAGATCTGAGCTGGTGTCTTCCTCAATTGCTCTACGATGGAGTAATCCTGCATCATCATTTTCTTCAGGAATTCTTCTGCCTCTTCCTCTGATACAACTTTCTTCACCGATTCAATGTTATCCTAAGGATTCTTGCTTTTCCTCAACTCCTCAGGGGTGAAGTATCTCCCTGACCGAGTTAAACCCCGGACTTCACAAACCTCTTCCCTAATTTCCTTCCCTTTGTACATCACTATTGCTTATTCATATCTCCAAGGAACGGCTTTGCTATTGACAACTGGCGATTGGATTACTGGTTTTACAATGACAGGCTCTATGTGAACACCTTCCACAACTACGACAGGTTCTCTGGCTGCCCCGTGTACTGTCACCTTTGCTTGTTCCTATTTTGTTGCAACCGTGCATGATGGGCTCTCTTGAACTATGACATGTTTGATGCTTCTTACTTTTTTCTCGATCACTGACTTCTCACTGCTCATATTCTCATTTGGCTTAACTTCACCGGATTTGAACATCATTACTGTTTGTAAGGGCCATTTGGACTCTCCCCCTTTCTCCACAATCTCAATCATGTTGGTCTCAGGATGGGCCGGCAGTGGGTTTTGGTTAATATTGGGTGCCTCTGGAGTCTGCACTTCAATCCCATGGGAGTCGATAAGTTCCTGGATAGCATTCTTCAAATTCCAACACTTTTCGGTATCATGCCCCAGTGCACCGGAACAGTATTTACAGCTAACAGAATAATCTTGATTCTTCGAAGAAGGATTTGGCTATATTGCTTCGATTGGTCTCAACATATCCAATTGTCGCAGCCTATGGAATAAACTAGTGTAGGATTCTCCCAATGGAGTGGAAGTCTTCTTCTTTTGCACCCTTTCATTTTTCGAGATTGGATTGGCTCGGAAGGCGGATTTCGGGGGTTGTTGGTAGGCTCATGAAGGTGGGTAATGATTTTGTGGAGTTGGGTAGGTATTTTGTGGGGCTGGCGCACGTCATTGTGCATAGGAGGGAGGTTGGGTATACGCTTGTGCGTGATGGACTGAGAATCTAGGTTCTAATGGTGGATAGTAATGTTATGGTGGGCCATATGGAGGGTATGGGTATGTTTGGTGGTGAGGACAGGGTTGAGTGTAATGGGATGGGGCCCGAGGCCTGAACCAAGTTCCTGACTCAATTGTTTCCACTTCTTCTTTCTTCTTCTTTCCCAATGTTCCCCTAGCTCCACCTTGGATGGCCTGAGTGGTTGCCTTGATTGCAGAGTAGCTCATGATCTTGTTGGATTTGAGGCCTTCCTCGACCATACTCTCTATTTTAACTACTTGATTGAAAGATTTACCTACTACTGACACCAAATGCCCGAAATAGGTATATTCCAGAGCCTGTAGGAAATAGTCAACCATCTCACTCTCCTTCATCGGAGGATCAATAAAATATTTTATTCATATCCACAAAATGGGTGATATATCTGTGTATTGAAAGTTGTAAGGAACTTACAAAGCAATTGTGGACACTCAAAAAGAGTAGATGACAAGAGGGAAACCCCTTAATTTCGAATAATACATACTAAAACCCTTCTGATTTCTTCAGTGGACATTGTTGTGAGTGTTATGAATATAGATATCCCTATTTCATGAACCATTTAAGTTCATGTACTTAGTTAATTCATCACTTAATATTTATAACCTTTAGGTGTACTCTTGTAATTTTTCATGTATCTTATAAATAGGGTATTCTTTATCCTATGAAGAACACACAAGAAACACACTTAAATAAGATAACTTCTACATTCTCCTCCTATACATCTTGTCTCTATTACTATATTATTCTTTTTTCTCTCATTTTTTAATACGTTATCCGCACGAGGTTCTAACCAACTGAGGTTATCTGCTTCATCCGAATTTTATCTTCTTCCTAAAAGAGGTAGTCAGTTTCTTTTCTGATTCAGGTATACATTCCTATGTTTATAATATTTCTATTAGGATCTTCTTTAACATGCAATTTAATTACCATATACATAACTTGTTTTGAATATAATTATAATAATTGCATTGGTATGAATATAATAAGTTTCAACTAATTTATTTATTTTTTTCATTACATAAACTACGAAGAAGTTTAATCATACACATAAATAAATAAGTATTAAAACTGAATTAAAAGAATTAGACTAATTAAGCCGACATCCAAATATTCTAATTCACTTATTTATTCAATGAAAATATACTTACACGTCTAAAGTTTTGGTGGGTAATATTAAACACTAATTTATCATTGCACTGCACATAATTATTTATTTGATAAACCTACATATAGAATATTAATACACGATTATGTACTGCACTGAATCTTTCATTGATAATAATTCTTGTCATTCTAATTCACTTATTTTTATGATACTTTTCACTATGTCGAATTTATCATAGCTTGAATTTATGGCACTTGACATCTCTGGAAATAACTATTTGCCATGGATACTTGATGCTGAAATTCACTTGACGCTAAAGGTCTTTGTGACACTATTAAAAAAGGAAATGAAGCATCAAGTCAGGATAAGGCGAAAACGATGGTTTTCCTTTGCCATCTTCTCGATGAAGGGTTAAAAAGTGAATATTTAACCTTGAAATATCCATTTCAATTATGGACTAGCTTTATGGAACGATATGACTATCTAAAGGCCATAGTATTGCTGAGAGCTCGCCGTTAGTGGATGCACTTACGACTACAAGATTATAAGACCATAAGTGAATATAATTCTGCTGTATGTAGAATAATTTCCCAACTAAAATTATGTGGGGAGCCCATGAATGATGAGGACATGCTGGAAAAGACTCTTTCCACTTTTCATGCCTCAAATATAGTGTTACAATAGCAATACCGTGAAAACAGCAACAGTTAATTTCATTTCTTTTGGTAGCCGAACAACATAATGCCTTTTTAATGAAAAATCATGAAGCCCGCCCCACTAGATCAACTCCATTTCCAGAAGCGAATCTGGGAATGATTGATCTAAAGTCTGAAAAAATACAAAATAATTAGCGTGGCCGTATAAATATACATGGGCGTGGCAAGGGGAGAAATAATAATCGCCATGGTGATGGTCATTATAAACAAGAGAACAATAAGGGTTCTCAGAGTAATTCTTCAAAAAGCAAAGGTAATGTTTGCCACCTATGTGGTATGGAAAATCATTGGGTACGAATTTGTCGTACACCTGAATATTTTGTCAAACTTTATTAAGTATCTATAAAAAGGAAAAAAATAAAGTTGAGACTCACTTGACTTTTCAAAATGATGTAGAGGCGGGCTCTATGAATAATCATGATAAGTTGAAGAAAACCTTGCCTATAAAGATGATATTTATAAAGGTCTTGCAAATATTACTCATTTAGAAGCTGGAGACTTCTTTGAGCATCATAACTGAAGACTTATTATTGGAAAAATTATAAGATCATTGTATTTATTTTTTATGAAGTTCATATTTTGAATTAAACTTTTTATGTTGTTGGTATTTAATTTCATAAATGTAGTTTCTTTTGTTCTTAAAATTTTCTATATTACTTATAATGTATTTTTTTTCTTCTTGAAGAATATGAAAACTTCCCAGTCTTCAGTTGACCGTATGGATAGTGCTACGACGCACACCATATTAAAAGATAAAAGATATTTCTCTTATTTAATTATGAAAGAAGCCAATATAATTACAATATCTGGTAGTACAAAATTAATTGAGGGCTCTAAAAGAGCAACTGTATTACTACCAGGAGGAACTATATTAGTTGTTATTGATACATTATATTGTAGCATGTCTCAAAGAAACTTGATGAGTTTCAAAGATATTCGCCAAAATGGCTATCATATTGAGATTACTAATGAAGGAAAGGTTGAATATCTTTTATATTACTGCAATAAAAGCGGAAAAGAAGTATATGCTTGAAAAGCTTCCCGCATTTTCCTCTGGATTATACTACACTAATATTAGTGTAGTTGAATTACATGCCATAGTAAACAAGAAGTTTACTAATAATTTTATTATTTGGCATGACCGGTTGGGCCATCCCAGTTATAATATGATGCGCAAAATAATTGAGAATTCACATTCACTGAAGAACCAGAAAATTCTTCAAGGTAAATAATTCTCGTGTGATGCATGTTTTCAAGGAAAACTGATTATTAGACCATCAGTAATTAAAGTTAGAGTTGAATCTCCTGCATTTTTGGAGCGTGTACAAGGTGATATATGTAGGCCCATACACCCTCCATGTGGACCATTCAGATATTATACGATTTTGATAGATGCATCTACAAGATGGTCACATGTGTGCTTGTTATCAACCTGTAATTTGGCCTTTGCGAGGAACTATCTCAATTAATAAGATTAAAAGCACAATTTCTAGATTATGCAATTAAGATACTTCGTCTTGATAATGCTGGTGAATTCACGTCCCATGCCTTTAACGATTATTGCATATCAACTGGAATAACAATTGAGCATCAAGTTGCTCATGTTCATACTTAAAATGGCCTAGCAGAATCATTGATCAAACGCCTCCAATTAATTGCTAGACCAATACTTATTGAGAGCAAAACTTTCCATTCAGCATGGGGCCATGCTATTTTGCATGCAGCAACTCTTGTGCGGATTAGACCTACAAGTTATCATAAAGTCTCCCCAATACAATTGGCTTTTGGCCAAGAGCCAAATATTTCCATCTTAGAATATTTGGATGTGCAGTATATGTTCCAATTGCTCCACCACAATGCACAAAGATGGGACCCCAAAGAAGATTGGGGATATATATTGGATATGAATCTCCTTCTATTATAAAATATTTGGAACCTATGACTGGAGATTTATCTACGGCAAGATTTACTAATTGCCATTTTTATGAATCAATATACCCAATATTATGGGGAGAAAATAAGCAATTACAAAAAGAGATAGATTGGAATGCATTATCACTATCTAATTTAGATCTTCGAACAAAGCAATGTGAACATGAGGTTAAAAAGATAATTTATTTGCAAAATATTGTAAATCAACTGTCAGATGCATTCACTAACCTACCAAGGGTGGCTAAATCACATATTCCGGCTGCTAATGCTCCTATTCAAATTGATGTTCTGGTTAGACACTCTATAAATACAAATGAGTCTAAGACACACTTGAAACGTGGTAGACCAATATGTTCCAAAGATAAATATCCTCGAAAGCGTAAAGGAGCAAATGATCAAGGAGATTATAATATGGAGGCAATTGCTCAAAAATTGCTTTGTGATATAACAAATGATAAGACCTCCGAGGAGGTCCATGTACCTGAAAATGATAAGAATGAAGATATCTCAATAAGTTAGGTCTCTACAGCAAAAAGGTGGAACCGAAATAATATTATTGTCGACAGCATTTTTGCTTATAATGTTGCTGTTGAAATAATGGAACAAGATGATGATCTTGAACCAAGATCTGTCGATGAATGTAGATAGAGAAATGATTGGCCATAATGGAAAGATGTTATCCAGTAAGAATTATCGTCACTTGAAAAACGTTAAGTATTCAGAAGTATAGTCCGAACATATGAAGGAATAAGCCAGTGGGATACAAATGGGTTTTTGTGCGAAAACGAAATGATAAAAATGAAGTCATTAGATATAAAGCACAACTTGTGGCACAAGGATTTTCGCAAAGACCTGTCATTGATTATATGGAGACATATTCTCCTGTGGTGGATGCAATCACTTTCAGGTATCTTATAAATTTGACAGTCCATGAAATACTTGAAATGTCGCTGTTGCATTGCAAAGCCCAAAAGGCATTCTCTGAAAGGAAAAGATACCATACCGATAGGTGAATGATTTCTCTCTGTCTTCGGGGGATATTGAGATCTGATTGTACCCCAAATATCCATCTAAGAAACAGAAGTGAAATCGCCCGGCCGGTCTGTCCAACATTTTTTCAATGAATGGTAGAGGGAGGTGGTCCTTCTAGGTGGCTGTGTTCAATTTTCAGCAATCCATGCAAATATGCCATCCCGTGATTGTACGAGTCGATATCAACTCGTTATTCTCATTTTGGACGACCGTCATTCCTCCCTTTTTGGCATACATTAAACCGGGCTGAACTAATTGTTGTCAGAGATGGGGAAGATGATACCCGCATCTAACCATTTGATCACTTCCTTCTTCACCACCTCTTTCATACTTGGGTTCATCCTTCGTTGATGCTCTCTGGAAGGTTTGTGCCCTTCTTCCAAGAGAATCATATGCATCCAAAAAGCTGGGCTGATACCCTTTATGTCCACCATGGTCCAACCAATGGCAGTCTTACATTCTTGTACTACCTGTAAGAGCTGCTCCACCTGCACATCTAGCAAACCAGATGATATAATAATAGGCAAAGTATAATCACGCCCTAAGAAAACGTACTTGAGGTGAGCTGGGAGCGATGTCAGCTCCAGTTTTGGTGGTTCCTCTACTGATGGTTTTGCAGTGGTGTTGCCTTTTTTTCTAACTCAAGGGACTCGAACTGAGGTTCCCTCTTCCAGAATCCTTGGCCTTCGAGTGCCATGACCCAGTTAGCCAATCGTTCACCATCCATATCCTCTAAATTTGTCAAGTAAGCTTCTAATGGATCTTTAGCAGTTAAGGCCACATCATTTTCGTGCAAGATCACATCCACTGCCTCCACTAGGGAATAATTAGCATATTCACTAGGTCTTTCCATGGATTGCTGAACGTTGAATATTACTTCTTCATCATTCAATCTCATTTTTAATTCCCCAGTTTCACAATCGATCAATGTTCTCCCAGTGGCTAAGAGTGGCCTCCCTAAAATGATAGATATATCCTCATCTACCTGGCAATCCAAAATAACAAAGTCTGCATGGAACACAAAGTTCCCCACTTGTACCAGCACATCATCAAGAATTCCTATCGGACTTTTTGCCGTGCGTTCAGTCAATTGCAAAAGCATCAAAGTCGGTCTAGCTTTGCCAATGCCTAGTTTGGTATATATGGCCAGGGACATCAAGTTTATGCTGGCTCCTATGTCACATAATTCCTTTTCAAAGGCATAACTCCCAATAGTGCATGAATAGTAAAGCTACCTTGGTCAGACATCTTTTGAGCCATGGGTCTTGTCACTACTACACTGCATGTCTGAGTCAGAGTTACTGTGGATAGGTACTGAAAATAAAACTTTCGTGACATTAGGTCCTTCATCATCTTTGCATAGCATGGCATCTCCCTCAAGGAATCCATCAGAGGAATATTCAACTAAATTTGATGCAGCATCTCCATGAATTTCCTGTATTGATCTTCCTTCTTTTGTTTTACCAGTCTCTGAGGGAATGGTGTAGGTATCACCCTTTGTGCACCGTTTGCTAGTTGTTCACCCTCCTTAGCTTTTCCCTTATCATCCTGAACCTGTTCAACCACCACTTCAGTAAGTTCCACTGATTCATCTACCTCAAATGGAACTGGAGTGTCTAGCGTAGTCTCTTTGATGATTTGTGAAAATTCCTACTCTCTGTCTAAATCTCTCCCATTCCGAAGACTTACTACCATCAGCTAATTCGGGTTTTTCTCCTTAGGGTTAATGTTTGTTTCTGCTGGCAATGTTCCCTAGGGGCGGTTGTTTAAGGCCATAGACAGCTGCCCCAACTGAGTTTTAATATTCTTTATTGCTGAGTCATGCACTGCCAACTTTTCCTGCATCTTACCATTTGGTCCAATGAGTTGTTGAAGTATAGCCCTGATCTCTACCATGTTGTTATCCTGTTGCTGAGGAGGTGGCTGATAGGTCATTAATTATTGGTTCTACTGTGGATATCCCTGTTGTCTCTGATATGGCACAATTTGGTCTTGGGGTTGCATACCTCCAGGCTGTGGCATGTTTGGTATGTATTGCTGCTTTGGTGTCGGTCTCCACTGTTGTCCTCCTTGTCTCTGACCCCCAAAGTTGTTGACATAATTCATATCCTCTCTTAACCATTGGTTGTCACCTTTCCCACTCCATGAACACACGAAAGACTGATTAATGCAGGGTGTACACAGTCCTCAATTTGTTGTGTAAACAATATGAACTTGCTTTGTACCCGTATTATCAATATTCTTTGTCAATATACTCACCTAAGTCATGAGTGTGGTTGTGTTCTCTGCATGAGAAATTATTTGGGTCAATAGGAATTGAATGCACTATTGGTGCCAGTGTTGTACCTCTCATCAACCACCCCGCATTCTAGGACATCTTGTCAAGAAGAACTTTGCAGTCGGTGAATATCTTACTCAAAAATGCACCCCCAGCTGAAGCATCCACATTGGCCTTTAGATTGTCAGCTAACCCCATGTAGAACCTCTAGCCGGGCATTTGGTGTGGAATACCATGGTGGGGATACTTCACTAACATCCCTTTGAATCTTTCCCAAGTTTCCTGCAAGGTCTTAGTTGGCTGCTACTTGTATAGTAATATTTCATCATCTGCCTTGTAGTCTTATTGGACGGGTAGAACTTATTCAGGAACTGCTTGACTGATTCCTCCCAGGTGACAATGGAATTTATTGGGAGCAAATTCAGCCAAGTCAGTTTCCCCAATCACAGAGAACGGGAACAGTAACAACTTGATAGCTTCTAGGGTCACATTTCGCTACCTTTAGGTCACACAAATTGACAGAAAATTTTTTGAGTGTTGTTAAGGGTCTTCAATGTGTGACCCGGAGAACAATCCCTTATTCTACAAAAGATGCAGCATGTTGTTGGTGATCTAGAATGTCTCTGATTGAATTGGGGGCACAACTATGGTAGTGGCCAGGTTGTCAGCTGTTGGTTGTGCCCAATCATAAAGTGCAGCTTCTGGCACAAGAGGTGCCACCACTCTGGAATTTGGGTTAGATGGCTCATCCCTGATGTTTCTGTTGCCATTTTGTATGTCACCCGATGTCAATTTCAAGTTGGTGTGTTTGTTGTGATTGTTGGATCCTCTTGTTTGTACGATTCAATCCCTTGAATGTCTTCTCAGGGTCTGAGAGTCCTTCAAGCATTTCTCCAGTCCTTGAATAATTTCTAGGCATATATCTGAATCCCACAAGAGTTCAAACGTGAGAATTTCAATTAAAAAATTGTTTAACTCCTTCAAAAATTGGTCTAAACTAATAATTCAAACACTACTTCTAAGTTGTAATAAATAACACCGTTAGTTCCCGGCAACAGCACCAAAATTTGATCACGCCCAACTATGCCTTCTAAAAGACAAAGCGGTCGTTCCAAATATAATCCAATTTTAAGTCCGGAGTCGAATCCTTAGGGAACTAACCTATCTCTTACAACTTTTGGCAATGTTATTATCAACTCAACCAATTTCTAGATGTAATATTTTAACAATAAAGGTTGGGTTTATTCGTTTAACTACTTCAAATGATATTAAAAAAATAAAATTATTCTAAATCAAAGATAATTCAATGGTAAAGAAGGTCTAGAGCATTGATTTTTCAATTGCTAGTTTAGGTCTTAACTCTTTTGCTATAATCTTGCCGTAATACTCTATGAGGAGTATAGGCTATGGGTTATCGTAATTATCTCTCAATCAACTATGATAATTTACTAGAGTATTCTCTCAAACTACTCTACCGAACAATATGTGCAGCTTTGAATTATCCCACCAAAGTTTCATTATCTCTAAACCAACTTTTTAAGTTCAAGTAATGAATCTCTTCAATTACCCAAAAGTGGTATTGTTCAACAACATTCTAACCTAATATTCTTTCTCAACCAATATAAGGCAGTTAGACACGATTAATCAAGGTCCCATTCAATTAATCACCATACAAAACGTAGTTGGACAATCATATAATAATTCCGGCTCGATTATAACAAAGTTGAGTTAAAACTTCATCCTACAATTGGTTCCATCAACCCTAGATCAATTGTTTAGCTACTCATAACAAAACAAGATAAAATTATTAAGTTGTTCATAATGTTTAATTGCAAGAAATAAAAGAAGATGGAAAAACTCTAATGTTTGGTTGATCTTCTCACACTTGTTATTGCCTCCAAAGTAGCCTAAAACAAGCTTAAAAAACTTCTTTGGGCGAGCTTCTTGAGTTTATAAGGGTTTGGAACAAGTTTTTCCCGAATTACACTTTGGTCCCAAAAGTCTGGGCGACTGCACAGTTCACCACAGCATCGACATGACCGAGGCAGAATCGCGGTGAGACCATAACATTCTGCCTGCATTTTGTGGCCTGCCGCGGTCGCGGTGGATTCAAATCCTGCCCTTTTTTTCTTATTTTCGCTGGGGTGCTTCTTGCTTGGATGCTTTCTTCACATTATTGACTCCAAAATACTCCATAGTTCTTCCTGACTAGGATTAGTCCCTACGAAGCAAAAGAACACTAATTAGAGCATTTTGTTATCATTTATCCTATAAACCATAAAGCATGGTATAATTGGGTGTAAATATAATCTATGTAGCCTATTATCAATAGTCAAATATGGATTCCCTTTTTACAAGCTTCTTTCCATCACTGTGTCATGACCCCGGTTAGCCCTCCGTGAACCATCATGACGGCACCTAGTCTCTACGACTAGATAAGCCTAACAACGCGGAAAATAACCAAAACTTGCGAAAGAAATAACTAACAACTGAAATAATGAAATAAAACAGTGTTTAAAAGTGCCACTCGGCATACACAATAACAATTCTCGAAAACTAAATACATTTCCCAAAACCCAGAATCTTATGATCACAAGCCTTTGAATGTCTACAAGTGTCTAACTCCAGAATGTCTAACAAAGAAATGAAAGTACATAAGGGATAATACAAAAGGAAGAGTAGAAAGGGACTCTCCGATTGGCGGACGCGGCAGATATACCTCAGAGTCTCTACAACGCCTTGCCTTATGGGTGATAAGTCTGAGTCGAGGTACCTAGATCTGCACATGAAAAACATTTGTAGAAAGGGCATGAGTACACCACACCAGTACTCAGTTAATGCCAAGCCTAACCTTGGTCGGGTAGTGACGAGGAAGGTCAGGACCCTACTGAGATCAAATAAAATATAAGGTATAACAGTATAAGGTAAAATAGTACAGTCGAAAGATAGCAGTGAGAGCTAAAATAGGATAGTAAGGATAATAACAAGAACTGAAACAGAGACAAAACAATCACAAGAAATACCATTTTTCACAGAGGTAAATATCTGGGGATCTCTTAGCATCCTCAATACATGTCAGGGATCTGTTGGTATTCCGAGGATCTATTTCTATCCTCAATATATACTAGGGATCTCTTGGTACTTCGAGGATCTCTTGGCATCCTTAATATATGCTAGGAATCTCTTGGTATCCTCAATATATGCTAGGGATCTCTTGGTATCCTCAATATATGCTAGGTATCTCTTGGTATCCCGCACTTCAGCCCAATCATAAATACGCACAGGGGATCTCCTGGGATGTCATTCCATAGTCCCAAAGTAAAACACACAACAATAGCACAAGGAATACTCAAAAAAACTCAACTTCATACCCAAGTAACACAGACAATTCTAACCTAACATGCTTCACTTAATACAAATAAGGCAGTTAAAGCAAATAAAGCAATTAAGTCAATTAGACATGCTTCTCTAGGCTAACAGTAGGCTTAAATTCCAAGTAGTGTAAGCAGGAAAGGAAAAACACAATTAAAGCTATTTTAGTGAAAACATGATTTTCAACAATTAGCACAAGTATGCACTCGTCATCTTACGTACAAGTTATTTCAATTATCACAATACCAATCCTAAGGGGAATGTCCCCCACACAAAGTTACGCAAGCCACTTAGCTCGAACCAGCTCATCAACCCAAAACCACGCTCTTGCCACGAGTACTTAACTCTGAATGGCACAAATCTATTTAATTCAATTGCATAATGTAAATAACACTTAAATCAATTGATTCTACACATAAGTTCTAAGTTAATACGCAAAGTGTGGTAAAATGATCAAAACAGCCTCCGAGCCCACGTCTCGAAATCGAGTAAAATTTGCATTATTAGAAACCTCATACTCTCACGAGTTCATTTATATCAAAATTATCCCAATCCGACATCAAAATCGTGATCCAAATTCAAATGTTAGGTCTAAGAAATTTTCCAACTTTTCTTCAATTTTTTCCACCCCAAATTCGAATTTAAAGGATGAATTTAAGCTTAGATTCGTGGAAAATAATCAAAACTGGGTAAGAATCACTTACCCAAAATACCTAGGTGAAAATCCCTCTCAAAATCACCAATCCCGAGCTCCCAAATCAATTTCTAACTTTCGAAACTAAATCCTTGAATTTCTTTTTTTCTACCCAGCATTTTCGCTTCTGCGGTTAAGGGACCGCACCTGCGGAAAGACCACCCCATCTGCAAAACTACCTAAAGTCCCGAAATCTGCACGAGCACCTTACTAACCGTGTCTGTGATCATGCAGGTGCGGCTAAGATTCGACATTTGTGTTGCCAGCCTTGTTACCAGAAACAGTTAAATACCGTATCTGCGAAAGTGGCATCTGCAGCCTCCTAGCCACAGATGCGATTATGACAACTGCCAAAGAACTTCAGCTGCCGATTATAAGTTTCCAACTTCCCTTTAACCATCCGAAATCATCCCGAGGCCCCCGAGACCTCAACAGAAAGCACAAACAAGTCATATACCACTATCCAAACTTATGCAAATCTTCCAAACACCTCAAACAACATCGAATCAACCAAATAGTATCGGATTCAAGCATTAGAACTTCAAAAACTCTCAAAGTACGCTTTCTATCAAAAAGTATATCAACTCTCGTTCGAACAACCTGAAATTTTGCACTCACGTCACATTCAACTCTACGGAACTACTCCAACTTCAGGAATTCCATTCCGACCCTCAAATCAAAATCTCACTTTCGAATCGGAAACTTCAAAAATTCAACTTTCGTCATTTCAAGCCTAAATTAGCTACGGACCTCCAAAGCACAATCCGAACATGCTCTTAAACTCGAAATTACCCAATGAAGCTAATGGAACCATCAAAATTCCATTCTGAGGTCGTCTTTACACTGTTCTGACTATGGACAAATTTCCAAAATGTAAGCTATCATTTAGGGACTAAGTGTCCCAAAACTCTCTGAAACTCCAAGTATTTCCTCCCAGAAACTCACAATAGCATAAACAAACTCGGGGAAGGCAGTTAACAGGAGATTAGAGCATTAATTCTTAAGACGAAAAGCCAGGTCATCACGTCCTCCTACACATAAATATTCGTACATCCTCGAACGAGCATAGAGACATACCTGAAGTAGTGAAAAGACAAGGGTAATGACTACGCATATCGTTCTCAGTCTCCCAAGTCGCCCCCTCGACCGGCTGAGTTTGGCACTAAACCTTCATTGATGCCATGTTCTTTGACCTTAGCTTTCTAACCTTCCTGTCCAATATTGCTACTGGTTCCTCAAGATAGGATAGATCTTTGTCCAACTGGACTGAACTGAAATTCAACACGTGTGATGGATCACCGTGATACCTCCGGAGCATCGAAACATGAAATATCGGATGACCTCCTGCCAAGCTGTGAGGTAAAGCAAGCTCCTAATCAACCTCCCAACACGCCACAATATCTCAAAAGGGCCAATAAACCTCGGACTCAACTTCCCTTTCTTTTTATATCTCATAACGCCTTTCATAGGCAACACCCAAAGCAGAACCGCTCTCCAACCATATAGGAAACATCACGAAACTTCCGGTTAGCATAATTCTTCTGTCTGGGCTAGGATGCACGGAGTCTATCCTAAATCACCTTAACCTTCTCCAAAGCATCCTGAACCAAGTTCGTGCCCAATAATCTAGTCTCACCCGGCTCAAACCAACCCACCGGGAATCAACACCGCCTACCATACAAAGCCTCATATGGTGCCATCTGAATGCTGGACTGATAACTGTTGTTGTACGCAAACTTCACCAATGGAAAGAACTGATCCCGTGAACCTCCAAACTCAATAACACATGCACAGAGCATATCCTCAAGAATTTTAATAGTGTGCTCGGACTATCCGTCTTTTTGAGGGTGAAATGTTGTACTCAACTTCACCCCAGTACCCAAATCATGCTGAACGGCCCTCTAGAACCGTGATGTGAATTGAGTACCTCTATTTGAAATGATGGAAACAGGAATAGCATGCAGACGAACAATCTCCCGGATATAAATTTTTGCCAACCGCTTTGAAGAATAGGTAGTACACACAGGAACGAAATGCGCGGACTTGGTCAGCTGATTTAAAATCAACCAAAAGCATCGAGCTTCCTTAAAGTCCCTGGGAGCCCAACTACAAAATCCATGATGATCCGCTCCCATTTCTACTCTGGAATCTCTATCTGCTGAAGTAACCCACCAGGTCTCTAGTGCTCATACTTCACTTGTTGAAAATTAAGGCACCGAGCTTCAAACCCAACTATATCTTTCTTCATCCACCTCCACCAATAGTGCTCTCTTAAGTCCTAGTACATCTTCACGGCACCCAGATGAATGGAATACCGTGAACTATGAGCATATTGGGTACACAAATCCGACCCTGCATCCTCAATACCCTATCATCACCAATAGTCATATCTCTGACATCACCGTGTTGAACTTGGTCCTTGAGGACAAGAAAATAAGGGTCATCAAACTACCACTCCTAGATACGATCAAAAAAGGAAGACCAAGAAACAAAGCAAGCTAAAATCCGACTAGGCTCCGAAAGATCCAATCTCACGAACTAACTTGATAAGGCCTGAACATCCATCGCCATGGGCATCTCTACTGCAGGTAAATAAGCCAAACTCCCCAGACTCTCTGCACGGTGATTCAAAGCACCGGCCACCATATTGGTCTTGCTCAAGTGATACAAAATAGTGATATCATAGTCTTTCAGCAGCTCTAGTTATCTCCTCTAATGCAAATTTAGATCCTTCTGCTTGAACAGATCCTATAAACTCTGGTGATCAGTATAAATCTCACAAGGTACACCATTCAAATAATGATGCCAGATCTTCAAGACGTGAACAATAGCAGCTAATAAAGATCATGGACAAGATATTCTTCTTATGTACCTTCAACGGTATGGAAATGTAGGCAATCACCCTACCGTCTTGCATCAATACCGCTCCAACGCTAATTCTCGAGACATCACATTAGACAGTAAGACCCCGAACCTATAAACAATATCAAAACTGGGGTTGTAGTCAAAGCTCTCTTGAGCTTCTGAAAGCTTGCCTCACACTCTTCCGTCTACTGGAACAGATCACCCTTCTAGGTCAATCTAGTCATAGGTGCTGCAATAGATGAAAACCACTCAACAAATTGACGGTAATAACTTGCCAAGCCAAGAAAACTCTGAATCGTTATCGTAGAGGATGGTCTAGGTCAACTCTGCACTACTTCCACTTCCTTTGGATCCACCTTTATCCCTTTACTAGAAACCATGTCACCCACAAATTCCACGGAATCCAACAAAAACTCACATTTTGAGAACTTAGCATATAACTTCTTCTCTCTCAGAGTCTGAAGCATAGTCCTCAGGTGTTGATCATGATCTTCCCGACTCTGGGAATACACCAAAATATTATCAATAAAGACAATGATGAATGAGTCAAGATATAGCTGAAACACACTGTGCATCAAATGCATAAAGGTCGTTGGGGCATTGGTCAGCCCAAATGACACAACAAGGAACTTGTAATGACCGTACCCAGTCTTGAAAGTAGTCTTTGGGATATCTGGCTCCAGAATCTTCAACTGATGGTACCCTGAACGCAAGTCAATCTTAGAAAATACTCCTACACCCTGTAGCTAGTCAAAAAAATCATTAATACGAGGAAAAAGGATAACGGTTCTTCACCGTAACTTTGTTCAACTGGCGATAATCAATGCACATACGCATAGAACCATCCTTCTTCTTCACAAACAAGACAGGAGCATCCCAAGGTGATACACTAGCCTAATAAAACCCTTATCAAGAAATCCCTGTAACTGATCCTTAAAGTCCTTCAACTAGGAAGGATCCATACGATACGGAGGAATAGAAATGGGCTAAGAGCCTGGCAACAAATCAATGCCAAAATCAATATCACTATCGGGCGGCATGCTCAAAAGGTCAACTAAAAGCACATCAAAAAAATTTCGTACTACTGGGACTGAATCAACAAAAGGGGTATCAATGCTGACATCATTCACATAAGCTAGATACACGTAACACCCCTTCTCAACCATTCATTGAGCCTTAAGGAAAGAAATAACACTACTGGAAGTGTGATCTAAAGAACCCCTCCACTCAACACGGGGTACACCTGGCATAGCCAGTATCACAATTTTGGCGTGACAATCAAGAATAGCATAATGGGGCGACAACCAGTCCCTGCCCAAGATAATATCAAAATCAACCATGTTGAGCAACAATAAATCATCTCTAGTCTAAAAACCACTAAGAGCAACCAAACACGACCGATAAACGCGGTCTAGAACAAGAGAATCTCCCATGGGAGTAGAAACATAAACAGGAGAACTCAAAGAATCCCGAGATACACCTAAATGTGGAGCAAAATAAAAGGACACATAAGATTAAGTGGAGCCTGGATCGAACAGAACCGATGCATCTCTGTGAAAAATAAAGACAATACATATAATGATAGAATTAGAGGCAACAGCCTCGATACGGGCAAGAAGGGCATAGTATCTGGCCTGGCCTCCCCCTCTAGGGCGACCTCTGCCTCCCTGACCTCCATATCTAGCTAGCTGAGCAAGTGGGGTAGAGACTGGTGTTGTAACCATAGCCTAAGAACTCTACTAGGCACGTTGTGGCTGAGAAGTCTATGGAGGTGCACCCCTCCTAAGTCTAGGGCAATCCCTCACCACATGGCATGTGTCACAATACTCAAAAAAAGCTTTGGGAGGACCTGGTGGTTGTGACTATCTCAGCCAGGTCTTCTAGACTGACCTTTGAAAGCACCCCGCATAAGAGGCGCACTAGATACTAAGGGAGCATAGTAACACTCATGAGGCTTAGGAGGAGCTGGAATACCAATGGCTGCTGGAAGTGCTGAATAAATAGGGTGACTTGTATAACCTCTACCATGACGACCTGCAACTGAGGCACGAGCACCAAAATAATGGCTCGACTCTTGAGACCTCTTGACCTCCCTTTCCTTTCTCTCCCTAGAATGCATACCCTCAATCCTCCTATAAATGCTCTCCGCCTACTGATAAGAATCACGAGATATGCTAGACCTAATACTGGGTATAAGCCCCTTAATGAACCGGCGAACCCTCTCGCGAATAGTAGAAGCCAAGGCGGGTGCATGTCTAGCCAAACTAGTATAATAGACAACATGCTCTGAGACAGTCATAGCACCCTAGCACAAATGCTCAAACACTGTGTGCCATGCATCTTTGAGGCTATGAGGAACATACTATCTCAGGAACATATCTGAAAATCGAGTCCAAGTTAGGGAAACTGCCTTATCCGGACTATCTAACTCATAATTACGCAACCACTCATAGGCAGCCCCTCGAAGTGGGAAAGTAGTGAAAGAAACCTCGCTCAATCCGAAAATACCCATGGTATGAAGAATACGGTAGCAATCATCTAGAAATCCGACAGCATCCTCTGATGCTAGAGTCTAGACCACTGAATACAGGAGGCTTATACTTCTTGAACCTCTCAAGGCTACGCTGCTCATCCTTGGAAGCCACTGCCCTATCTCGGGTTGATCTAGAACCATAGGTTGTATGGGACATGATCCATATGCACTCGCTGCTCAGGAGTGCGGACGGCAGGAGTCTGTGCTCCTCCCCTAGCCTGATATGTGGCTGCAGCAAGGGGAAGCGACCTTGCCTGAGCCAAAGTGGTGTACATGCTCATGAACTATGCCAGAGTCTCGTGAATTCTAGCATGGTAGTAGTAGTAGACGTATCAAGTGCTTGAACTCCGACTGGCACTACTGGTGGATCCTCAAAGGGAGCTCGCGTGCACGTCCTTGACCTCTACCCCGACCTCAGCCTCTAACGGCTACTGTAAGGGGGTGCGGTGCATGATCATCTCGGGTAGCATGTGTCCTCACTATCAGTGAGATAATAGAAGACAGATCTCGCACGATAAGGAAATCAATGAAGTGGAATTTTCCTAACAGTTACATAGACTCTCGTAGATAAGTACAGACGTCTCTGTACCGATCCGTGAGACTCCAATAAACCGTCTTGTAATTCATGACTCCTATGAACCTAGAGCTCTGATACCAACTTGTCACAACCCTGGTTTTCCCACCGTGAACCATCATGATGGCATCTAGTCTCTACAACTAGATAAGCCTAACAATATAGAAAATCACCAAAACTTGCCGGAAGAATAATTAAAAGTCGAAATAATGAAATAAAGCAGTGTTTAAAAGTGCCACTCGGCATATAGAATAACAACTCTCAAAAACAAAATATATTTCCCAAAACACAGAATCTCATGATCACAAACCTTTGAATGTCTACAAGTGTCTAACTCTAGAATGACTAACAAAGAAACAAAAGTATAGAAGGGCTAATACAAAAGGAAGAGTAGAAGGGGACTCTCCGGTCTACGGACGCGGTAGATATACCTCGGAGTATCTAAAATCCCTCGTCTCCCGGGTGATAAGTCTGAGTTAAGGTACCTGGATCTGCACATGAAAACATGCGCAGAAAAGGCATGAGTACACCACAACGGTACTCAGTAAGGGCCAAGCCTAACCTCGGTCGGGTAGTTACGAGGAAGGTCAGGGCCTTATTGAGATCAAATAAAATATAAGGTATAACATTATAAGGTAAAATAGTACAGTCAAAATATAGCAGTGAGAGGCAAAACAGGATAGTAAGGAAAACAACAAGAAATGAAACAAAGACAAAGAGATCACAAGAAACGCCACTTTTCACAAAGGTAAATATCCGGGGATCTCTTAGTATCCCAAGGATCTCTTAGTATCCTCAGTACATGCATAGGATCTCTTGGTATCCCGAGGATCTCTTAGTATCCCCAATATATGCTAGGGATCACATGGTATCCTCAATATATGCTAGGGATCTCTTGGTATCCCAAGGATCTCTTGGTATCCTTAATATATGCTAGGGATCTCTTAGTATCCTCAATATATGCTAGGGATCTCTTGGTATCCCGAGGATCTCTTGGTACCCCGCACTTCAGCCAAATCATAAATACATACAAGGGATCTCCGAGGATGTCGTCCCGCAGGCCCAAAGTAAAACACACAACAATAGCACAAGGAATACTCAAAAAAAACTCAACTTCATACCCAAGTAACATAGACAATTCTAACCTAGCATGCTTCACGTAATACAAATAAGGCAGTTAAAGAAAATAAAGCAATTAAGTCAATTAGACATGCTTCTCTAAGCTATCAATAGGCTTAAATTCCAAGTGGTGTAAGCAGAAAAGAAAAAATGTAATTAAAGTTATTTTAGTGAAAACATGATTTCAACAATTAGGACAAGTACGCACTCGTCACCTTACGTACAAGGCATTTCAATTATCACAATACCAATCCTAAGGAGAATGTATCCCATACAAGGTTAGGTGATGATAGGCTATAATTACATATTTTAGTCACTTATTACGCTCAAATTTACTGCACTTTAGTTGAGTTTACACTTTAATCGCTAGTATTTTGCACTAACAGTGCGTTTTATGTCTTGTAGGAGTGATTCCGAGCTATATAGATATTATAGAATGAATTCAAATGATTTAGAGCTTTGAAGTCTGAGTAAAATCCTAAGAAATTAATCTGGGATTGTATTCGGGGATCAACGGATGATAGAGCAACAAAACAAAGAATCGAGTAGGCATATTGCACACTGTCTAGTTAAATGCACATAACGTTTTTCTCAGAACTCCATTTAGGCTCCATAATATATGGTTGCAAAGCTAACTCAAAGGATATAACTTTTATGTTTTACATTTTTCCAAATTTCAAATGAAACAGGGTGAAAAATGTGATCGAAACCACGGCCGCAGACCTGAGGCGGGCTGAGGAAGTACACTTGCAATGTACCACGCCCGTACAACACCCTGACCACGGCCGCCGCGTCCAGACCTGAGAAAATTTTCCTTTTTCGCGTATGAGAAAGTATAATTATTTGGGGCCGACCCTACTTGGTATATATACATGGAAAAATGGTCTTTTAAGAGGTTGGACATACTTTTGACATAATTTAGACCTAAGAAGGCTAAGGAGACTGGGGATTCGACCTAAGGAATCAAGAACACACTGGGAGCAAGGCGAAGCATTCTTCTACTAGTTTTTCACTTCCTTCTTCCTATATTCGTTATTGGTTATGAATTCTAGTATTATTTTTGCATACAATTATGAATAACTAATTTGTTATCTAGGGTTTTGATGGAACCTTTTGTAGGATCAATTCTTGTTAATGTTTTTATATATTTGAGCCGTTGGATTTCTCTACTAGTTCAACTATGTGTTTATTGTTGTTGATTGACTGGCCATCGATTGACTGTGGCTATTTATTATGTGTTGCTTGAGAAAGGATACATATTTAGGTGGTTGTTGAACAACATCTCTCCTAACGTATGTGAGAAATCAATGCAGCGGGTTTAAAGGTAGGTTTAGAAATAATAAAGCCTTGATGTGTTCATAATGAGCGGTTAGATAAAGCCAACTGGCATAGTTCGAGAGAATATGTCTACTAAATTGTTGTGGTTGCTCGAGAGAGGATTAAAACACCTAAAGTGCTCACGATCAGTAGAAAATACATTTGCAAAATTGTAGGGAACATAGCTAGAAGGATTCTGACTATTGGGGAAATCATAACTCTAGACCTCCTTAATTTAGTCTCCAACCCTTTGTCTCTTTAGTTGATAATTTTACCGTTTTCTAGTGTTTGATAATTAATTAGTTAAAAATATAAATCTCAATCTTTATAATTTAGAAAATTATTTAAACTTGTCTTTTTAGTGATATTAAATAGGTATAGCTAAGTTGTAGTTCTCTATAGGATTCGACTCCGGACTTTTAGACTGAATTATATTTGCAGCGACCGCTTATCCTTTTTAGCACTAGAGTTGGGCGTGATCATTAAGCAAGTCACTTACCTCAAACTAGCTCAAAATAAATCCAAAACCATGCTCTTGCTACTAGTACTCGACCCCAAATGGCCCAAATCTATTCAATTCATTTACATATATAAATGACACCTCAAGTAACTGATTTTACAAATAAATTCTAAGCTAATACACAAAGTTAGGTAAAATGACCAAAACGCCTTTCGAGTCCACGTCTAGAAATCGGGTAAAATTTATATTTTCAGAAACGTCATACTCTCATGAGTTCATTTATATCAAAATTATCCCAATTCGACATCAAAATCGTCATCCAAATTCAAATGTTAGGTCTAAGAACTTTTCCAACATTTTTTCAATTTTTTTCCACCCTAAATTCGAATTTAAAGGATGAATTTAAGCTTAGATTCGTGGAAAACAATAAAAACCGAGTAAGAATCACTTACCCAAAACACCCAGGTGAAAATTCCTCTCAAAATCGCCAATCTCGAGCTCCCAAATCAATTTCTAACTTTTGAAACTAAATCCTCAAATTTCTGATTTTCTACCCAATATTTATGCTTCTGCGATCAAGGGACCAGACCCGCGTACCTCCTCTGCAGAAAGATGACTGCATCTACGAAGCTCACTAAACTCCCAAAATTTGCACATGGGCCTTATTCATCGCATTTGCGGTCACGTGGGTGCGGCTAAAATTCCGCATCTGTGTTGCTAGCCTTGTTCCCTCTTGGACGCTTCTATGGTTAAATGCTGCATCTGCGGCCTCCCAACCACAGATCTGGTTATGACAGCAGCCCAAAGAACTTCAGCTGCCAATTCCAAGTTTCCAACTTCTCCTTAACCATCCGAAATCGTCCCGAGGCCCCTAAGACCTCAACTAAAAGCACAAACAAGTCACATACCAATATCCAAACTTATGCAAATCTTTCAAACACCTCAAACAACATCAAATCAACCGAATAGCATCGGATTCAATCTTAAGAACTTCAAAAACTCTCAAAGTATGCTTTCGATCAAAAAGTCTATCAACCCTCATCTGAATGACTTGAAATTTTGCACACATGTCATATTCAAAACTACGGAGCTACTCCAACTTCTGGAATTTCATTCCAATTATCGGATCAAAATCTCACTATCGAACCGAAAACATTAAAATTTTAGCTTTTGGCATTTCAAGCCTAAATTAACTACGGACCTCCAAAACACAATTCGAACATGCTCCTAAACTCAAAATCACCCAACAGAGTTAACGGAGCCATCGAAATTCCATTCTGAGGTCGTACTTATACTGTTCCGACTACAGTCTAATTTAACTTAAGCTCTCATTTTAGGACTAAGTGTTCCAAAACTCTCCAAAACTCCAAATATTTCCTCCCGACAACTCACAATTGCAAAAACAAACACGGGGATAGCAGTTAATAGAGGATCGAGGCGTTAATTCTTAAGACAACCGACTGGTTATCACACACTGTTGTTCGGAATAGGTCTTGGTACATTCTGAATTACTAGCCATGCTCGATAATCTATTGATTGGACGTAAAGCTTCAATATTTCTTTCAATGGCTATAGTATTGACTATTGAAGTACGATGGCCTTCTTGTTGAGTATCCCTCTTGAGGTACGGTTCCAATAATTTGATGGCCTGCCATGGATCTTTTGTCACTTGATGTTAAGCAAAAAAATAAAGATGTAAAACCTGCTTTGATACCAATTGAAAGTACAAGAGAGGATGAATTGTAGCCTTTTTTAATTTCTAGTCGACTACTCTTCAGACCTAGTCGACCTACGCGGAGACAGCTTGCATAGAACTGTTAGTTCTTTCGATTTAAACAAGTGTTAATCACAATAAACAGTAAAAAACATAATATAATACGAGAGTAATGAAGTAAATGATACCAGAAATTTTATACTGGTTCAAAACCAATGTGGTATCCTAATCCAATTTTCTTGAGTTGCAAGAGTGTTGTCTTTTAGAGCTCTTTGTAAATTGAATTGAGTACAACCTTTATGATTTTCAGCAATCACCACCAATACTGACAGGGTTGGTTTTCACTCGCTTACCAACAACGACCATTTGGTTTTCACTCACTCACCAAAAAAATGAATAATGACACAACCTCTAGGACACACTACCTCTCCAATATTTTTATGTTCCTCTTCTCTCTTTTGGGTACACCGTAAATCTACTAAAGTAAATTACAATGCTTGTTAAAAGAAGAATAAAAATCTTGTAGCTGGATAGACAATTGTATAAAAGGCTACGTACTTTCTTCCTTCATCGAGCTTGTATACTTATAGCCCTCTCAACTTGTTATGGCTATTGCATAACCCAACGGGATTTGACCCGTGCTCATTTATTTTTTTCCATATTTTGCAGCTCCAATACTTGTATGAATATGGATAGTATGTTGACTTGGCACTCCTTTGAAGATGGATATGGGCATCTTTGCAATATTGATTTCCTTTCCTTGTTTGATTTCATGTACCTGGACAGATCTTAATTGTCTCCACTTTCCTTTCTTGAATATGTAAAATTTTCATTGAGTACCAGCATGAGAGTCCTTGTGTAGAGGATTATTTTTCTTTTAGGGTTGTAGAATAGTTTCTCTTTATTTGCAAGAAATATCTTGGTTGATCTTCTTTACAGAACTTTGCATTTTATAACTCCATCTCTACGTGCATCTTCTTCAACCTTCCATAGTCTTGATGAATTTTCATAAGAGCAATAGTCATTCTTTATATGGAATTTCCAACTTATTTCCATACATTATTTTCTTTCCATATCAAAGGGAAAATATAGTAAGAATATTTTCCCATAATAGTAGCATCTTTGAACTCCTATTGGAAATACTCCTTTCTTGATCTTGGAAAATAATCTTCCATAATATAGATATGTACTTTACATAGAAAATATATTCTTCTCCTATTATATTAAAAATATTCCTTTCTTGATCTTGAAAAATAATCTTTTTCCATAGTATAGATTGTACGCCATTCATAATATATTTTTTTTTCATAGAAAATATATGCTTCACCGCTCTTGTAATATCTTTTTCATATAGTATTTTTCTTCCACATAATAATAGAATTTCTCCATGATTCTAGCAAGCTTCCTTCCATGATATTGAAAAAATCTTTTTTTTAGTAGAGATTTCTACTAGAAGTACAGTAAGCTATTTCACATTTGAAATTCAATTCAAGTGTTTGAATCTTGAAGATAATCATGGAATATTTTCCTTTCTACATTTTCTAAATCCTTGCCCTTGATAGCTAGAAGATTCTTCTTTCTATATAATAAGTAAATCATCTCAATATATCTTCAATAGCATCCGTACTAAATGATTTCTTCTTCAACTTTATAATAAATTAAGATTACCATGATTTTCACCAAATATCTGTATAAAAATAAGATTACCACAAGTAAATGTTCTTTGATTAATAATTATATTGGTTTGTTATCATCAAAATTAATTCGTGAAACCTTGAAGCTAACAAGCTTAACATGTATAAGTCCCTGAATGCTAACGGGAAGGTTTCCGAGGTGGAACTCGAGGATATTCGTGTTAAAGCACATACGGCTCGCGAGGCTTGTGGTTATGATCCCGATACGCCTGGCGAGGACGATGTCGATGATGATACGGACAGGATCGCCTCCGATTCTTAGTATAATGAGGAGTATGCCGCTGGGAATGACGCAGCGTAGAGCTGTTGTATTTATTTTATCTTGCCTTGCTATTTTTATGAGGGCGTCTTTGAGCCCTTTGTAAAAAAATTTGTAATATAACAGGTGTAATATAATGATTACCTTTTTTTGTATACCTCAAATTGTTATTTTCGTTTGTTGTGAGGGCATCTTACGTGATTTGAGTGAGGTCAAATGTAAAGTAATTCAAGCGAGATCGAATGTTAACTAATTTGAGCGAAGTTGAATGTTAAGTAATTCGAGCGAGGTCGAATGTTAAGTAATTCGAGCGAGGTCGAATATTAAGTACTTCGAGCGAGGTCGAATTAGTAGAGTGTGTGGCTTTTAACCACGTGGTCGTGGGTTCGATCCCCACAGACTGCGCCATATTATTCGAGAAAATAAATACTAAACCAATTAATGATAAGTTTGATAGGGTGAATCTTAATTGTATCTAATAAATTCTAGATCAAAGAAAATAAAGCTCCTGTATAACACATAGATTCCAGGAACATTAAATAGCGGAATTAATTTTCTATGATTGATAGTGCAAGTAATATCATAAATGTATAATAAATGTAAATACGAACAAAGATGATAGGGGAAAAGGAAGTATCATCCAATAATTATATGATTGAGAGGTTGCTTTCTTCTGAAGACCACGTGGAAGGGAGAGCAGTTGGAATTTATATGGGATGTCGAGATTTGTGGATAGAGATTCAACAACATGTGCTTGAATAAATGAACAAGACAACTCTCTTGTATACTCTTCTTTTCAAAATTTACAGTGTGTTCTAGTTCCAAAAAGGTAGAGCCCTCTTTTGTTCCATATCTCTTCCTATTTACAAGAGACATTCAAAAAGTACAACATAAAGAAAAAGAATATTCTTTATGCCTATTTCTAAATTAAAGTTACGATTATTATCCTATCTCAGCTACCCGCTTCTAGCGAAGGCCGTTATAAGGACGACCTTCAGGCGTTGAATCATGGTTGACCCCGCCTTTGTCTTGCTTATCCGTTACCGTGGTTACCAAATTTGGACCTATACAATATTAAAGATCTAGCCCTCACTTGCTAAGATACAAACATCATTTTTTCACTAAAATTCTTATCCATACTTTTCTATCCCAAGAATAGCTTTGACTATTTTTATGGATTTGTCTATCATTCATCATTATCAAGATGAACATCCACGTGTTCCTCCCTTTCTTGGGTTCACTCTATTTACTTAAATATTATTTATTGTTGTTCTTTATCATTAAGTGATATTGCATTTGGTTTCTAGAGTATTTATTGTATGTTATCGCCATTATTCGACCGAATCTACCTAATATTTGTTGCTTCTTTAAAAACTCTATCTAAAAATATTGTTGTTAGCTAAAATTAATCCTTTCTATAAATTTTATTATTATTCGAACCAAAATATATATTTTTTTAATCAAACAACACGTACAACAAAATTTATATCCGACCAAAAGAGCGTAAAGTTTCATTTCTCGGAATGTGTATTAGCCCCGAGGCTAATTTTGCACAAATGCCTTAAACCACGACTAAATTTAAACAGTACGTCAATTGAACTTAATTTGTGCAGAACTCCCGCAACCTTGGCATTTTCAATTCCAATAAAGAGGAGAAGCTGTCGAGGAGAAGTAGTTAATCGTTGGGGAGACGGCTCCGGAGCCCAACGCCAGTATGAATAAGCATCACTAGGATTTTTGCAGTTTTAGATGCAAACTTTTTCTTTTATTAGATATCAGGTGTTCTAATCTCATCAATTTCACATTTATTGCTTGTGATTTGTGCTTTTAGTCTATCTTTATTTTAATTGCTTTATATTTGTTCCTTAAACCCCAAACCTAGATTTTTAATATCACATTCTCTTTGCTGCTCACTATATTGTGTGTCCAACTTTAATTGGTAATGTTCATTCTTGTTGAAACATATATTATACTATTATTTGAAGCTAAAAAGAGTATACCTGCATTCAGTATTCTTGATTTATGCTTGATTTTAGTTTGGTTGTAGCAATAAAGGTTGCATCTTTTGGAGTACTGTTGATTTATGCTTGAATTTAGGTTGGTTGTAGCAATAAAAGTTGCATCTTTTGGTTATTTTGCTGTCCACGTGAAACATTTAAGTGATCTTGGCATTCTCTTTGCTGCTACTGTATTGAGTCCAACTTTAGCTGGTATTGTTCATTATTCTCAAAACATATATAATTGTCTGAAGTTAAAAAGTGTATACCTGCTGCGTTCATTATTCTTGGTTTATGTTTGATTTTAGGTTTGTTATAGCAATAAATGTTGCATCTTTGTTATTTTGTCGCCCACGTTGAAAGATTTAATTAATCTCGACTTCTTCTTGTAACATATTTTAGTATTGGATTCTCTTTTCTGTTCACTGTATTATTTCCAGCTTTAACTGGTATTGTTCATACTTCTTGAAACATATAATTATTTGAAGGTAAAAAAAGTGTATATCTATATTCAGTATTCTTGATGTATTCCTTATTTTAGGTTGGTTGTAGCAATAAAGGTTGCGTTTTTGGTTATTTTGTTGTCCGTGTTGAAAGATTTAATTAATCTTGACGGGTTTGCTTATTGAGCTTTTCATCTAACTTATCTAGGAAGCAAAAGAGAAGATGTTGAAGTTCTTGTCGAAGGTGAAGATCCAGTTCAATGCCCTAGACCCACGCACAGCTTCATGTATGGAGTTTTTGGCTCAGTGTAATGCTCCTAAAGCCAAAGAATCGAATCCAAGCTGTCAAGTACAGGTCAAGCGCCGCACGGATGACCAACCTCCTGAAATCACTGTCACCTTCGTCAACGGAATCGAGCAAACCTATGATGCCACTTCTACACCCGCACAGAACATCCGTACCATGATTCTTGAAAAGGGTCAGTATCTTGAGACTGAACAGATGTTTCGTGAAGCTGGTGAGAAGTGGCCTGTTATTATTCCCGATGAAGAGCTCCAACAACCATTTCTTGGTATAAAGGTGCAAGCTTTTCCTTTTCCGTTATTGCTATTTGATTTTCGTTTTGATGTGGTCGAGGCAATTCGTCGAGCAGATTGAATGCATAGCTTTTAGACCTGCGCGTAGAAGAATCTGATCTTTTTCTGATTTGTAGAGAATTTATTGTTTTGTTTTATAGACAAGAGGGGTTGCTTTGATGGTAAGCAACCCCCACTTCCAATCGAGAGGTTGTGAGTTCGAGTCTCCCCAAGAGCAAGGTGGGAAGTTCCTGGAGGGAAGGATGCCGGGGGTCTATTTGGAAACAGCCTCTCTACCCAAGGGTAGGGATAAGGTCTGCGTACACACTACCCTCCCCAGACCCCACTAAGTGGGATTATACTGGGTTGTTGTTGTTTATTATTTTGTTTTATATATGATATTTGAAGGAGGATGCGAGAATTTATATGTGAGATCCTCTAGTGGCTTGTCAAAATCGGATGAATAAGTGAAATATTTTGTAGTGTTAAAGGTGTTGGAGCAGCACTTTTTAGAGAGCTGAAAGTATGTTTATCAAGTGGGAAGTAATCAACTATCATTAATAAAGGGGTCTAACCAAGGTATTAGGCAACGGAAGCCGGGCATATGTTTATATTCCCCCCCCCCCCAACAGTGATGGGCCATAAGTACGGCATGTGCTAGACACTACCTTAGATGGATCTAAAATCACATTAATTAGTTAGTCCAGCAAGTTTCAGTGGAATCTAGACGATGTCCAGAGTTGTGACTAAACGTGCAATAAAGGGGTTCTATGTCTCCCTTATTACTTTAATACAGGTAATGTAGTGGTCTTTGAGGAGCTTTGTGGATTAAAACCAGACCCTTGCAATTTTTTTGATAAATGTATAAGAGACTTCGAGGAGATTTCTGTTTTTAAGCCGAACATTTGATAAGAGCAAGAATTTATTTCTTGGTGGTTGTACTGATTTTGTTGCCATCAAAAGAGTTACTCTCTTCAAGATCAATTGCTAGTTACTAGTCTAGGAAAGCGAGTACCGTAGAAGCTCCTATCGTAACAGCTAAATGCTTGATGCAGAGTGTCAATTAATGAGCAAGACGTGCCCGCTGGGGTGAATAATGTGCTGTGACATCTTGACAGCATATAAATTGTGAGGTGGGGTGGGGTGGGGTTTGGGGGTTCCCATGCTTTATGAGTTTCTTGGCACCTGTACTTAACAAGTTCTTAAAGAGCTTGACTGAGTCTAAAGACTCGTATGTGAAGTATTAGAAGTTTAGAACTATGTAAGATCACATGTGTGTTTGTTAATGGCTGATTCAGACTCAGGAATGTTTGAGGAGTTTCGTGCTTAGCTGTATGGCAGATTAGAACTTGTGAAAGAAAAATCAATCATATTTGGTGAAAACTTGGGGTCCAGATTTTGAATCATTTGTTAGAAAATTAGCAAGACATTGCTTACTGAAAGGTTGGTTCTGTAGTCTAGAAGCACTTCCTCCTCCATAGTAGAATGGAACTATCTATTATGCCCATATAGTGGTTGATTAGGCTAAGTTACCCGAGATCTTTTTCAGAAAAGAAAACAAGGTGAAGTTACCCGAGGACGAGACAAGACTCCTAAAAGGAAAAGGCAATAGTAGGTGTTAGTTAGGAAGAGCTCTGCACTTTCAGATGTTGAAACCTATGAAGAACGGACGCCCAATTTAAACTCACGCAGTCAATCAATACTTTTAGGTCTTGAACATGACTTAAACACTAGTCTAATGTGTGTATTTTCCAGTATTTCTGAATTTTTGGCCGCGTTGTCCTCTGTTTGGACCATTTGTACATCGAGTTTCTATTGCTATGGGCTGCTTTAGGCTTTCTTCATCTTTTTCCTCTTCTTCCCTGCTCGTCACTTCCTATCTTTTTTCCTCTTTTCTGCTTGTCCCAAACCGGTGTTTCTTTCTGAATACGAATGAGATTTGGACATTTAAAACTACGTGTATGTCCTTTTCCAGAGATAATATTAATCATCAATCTCTCTCTATCCTTTTTCCTTTTTAGAAAATGATTAAGCTTACTGAGAAAATTATATCTAGCACATATAATATTCTGCTCCCCAAAAATTTGAAATTATTTGTCGTTGTAAAGACCTTGTTCCGTATCGGACTCTTGCCTATCCGAGAAAGATAGAAAGAGACGGGTTCTGAAAATAAAGAGAAAAATGTTCTCTTTTCGCTAGCTAATTGTACCAACAACTAGTCTGTATATCTGAAAATTTGTTATTCGTAATGATTTATGTGGTTATCGTTCTAACTTTATTTATTTTCAAATTTTCAGCCGAATAAGGCAAAAGAGAAGAAGCAATGACCACAACTACTCACACTTAGCTTGCTTTGGGGCAATTTCTCAGCATTAGATCATCTACATGATATTACAGAGTTCTAATTCAGATAGATCATAGATGGATCTTCAAATAGGGGCAAAGCTATCTATCTTTTCTTGTGTGATGCATGTTGACAAGAATATTAGATTTCTACCAGATCATAAACATGCTGTCCATTCTGTTGTGAGACTTTGAAATGTCTTTCCCAATTCTCATTTCTTCTAACTTTCTCCCTGACAAAGAATAGTATTTCCTTCTTAAAGATTTGATTTCATATTGGAATTGACTCTCCAGATACTGTATGTATAACCATGGTATGGGTATTCAAGGGTCCTCTTTAAGTTTACCAGGCAGTAAAGTTTAGTAGCTTGGTTGAAGAAAGCAGTTCCTTAAGTGGCAGTCTGTGTTTTGTGGTGTTCTAAAGTTGCTGCCAATGTGACCAGGAGTTCACGGATTCAAGCCAGCGTAAACAACCTCTTGCAGAAATGAAGGTTAAGGTTGCGTACAATAAGCCCTTTTGGTCTGGACCTTCTCCGGACCTCTCGCATAGCAGGAGCATAGTGTACCGGGGTGTCTTGCCCCGTCTCAAATTATCTGTCGTATTTTTGTTTTATACGTCCCTTGAGAAAATATTAATTAGAAGGGTTTTAGGCTATTTATGTAATATCTTCATTTTCAAGAATAATTACTACTCCATTAAGGATAAAATAAAAATAAAATAATTTATTTTAGCCTGAATTTTTAAAATGACAAATAATTTGAGATAACTATTATTAGAAATCACAATGGATAATTTGAGACTAAGGGAGTAGATATTTACTACTTCCAGTTCGAATATCAGTCGTCATTTATTACTTTTTTTTTTTTCCGAAATGTTTCAGTCATAGAGATGTATTTCGTTGGATCTTTAATTTGTTGAATATCGACAAATTTTATTCACTTTAAATTTGATAGTTCATGATTTGGCTTCTAATAATATTGTGTCTCATGTTTTTATTTTGCTTATTTTCAAAAGAAGAAAGTTGCGGTTTAATTCTATCTATTTTAGCTTTGTTTTCTTTTTTGCTTGACTTAATCGTCAAGTGCAAAACCAGTTTCATAATTTGATTGCAACAACATATCAGTGTATTTCCACTGCTTGTAATCTAGAAAAAGTAATGTGTAAATAAAGAAAATATTTCCGATGTATCCTCGGTCAGTTTCGATATATACAAAATTTGATTGGCAAAATATAATTTTAATGCTTATTGAATTTATTGAACCACCAAAAGGGAATCGAGAGGAAAAGATCAAATTGGACCTAATTTTTAGTTTTTGTTTGGCCATAGATTCTGACTACTTCTTTTATAAAAAAATTATTGGAAATATTATTTGTGTAGGAAAATCTGATTAGTTTTTAAAAGAAAAAATTTAGAAAAATTTCAGGTTCAACTTCCAAATTTTTCTTCCAATCATAAAATTTAACTTCTTTTTTCTTTTTTCAAATAAAATATTTTTTCCAAATAAAATACATACCTAAATATAACTTCAACTTTTAAAATCATTTCGCAATACAATTTCAAAAATTACTTTTCCAAATTTAACTAAATCTATGTCAACGCTATCTTAATAGTATGAAATAATATTGACATAGATTTCTTAAAGCCAAAAATACCAAATTAAAACTGCATCGATGAACACCTTAGGAAACTTCGAATTGCACTTCTAGGGTTAAATAACACATTCCCTGGTCACTCCCTCAGTTGATGCCGAGCTATTCCATCCTCCATGACATTCACTGTTGTTTTGCTTCATTCTATTACTATTAGCTGAAACGAAAAAAAGAAAAGAAGAAAACCTATCTTCCAAATTCTCCAGTAGGCACTGAAAAATAACACAAAACAATGTGGAAGAATTTGCATAGAAAAATCACAAGATGTATTGAACAAAAAACTACATTTCACAACACAAATTATTATTGCAACTCTCCTCAACTTCCTCGGAATAACCAAATCTTAGTCCAAGAACTCACTCAAATTCTCAAACACAAGAAATGGAAAAGCCTAATTGAATCCTCCTCATACTCAAACCTACGCAAGAATCTAAACCCACATGTAATTCGCTCAGTTCTTGGTGAAGATCAATTGACTGACCACCTTGAACGTCTCCTCAGCTTCTTCCAATGGTCAAAAAATAAAGTTGTTATTGACTCAGATTTGAATATTCACTCGTTTTTGGCTGCTCTTTTATGTAGTAATAGCTTGTATGGTCCTGCTAATTCTGTTCTTGAACTTTTGATCAGTTTTGGTTTGTCCCCTTCAGATGTTTTGAGTTCTATTCATAATTGTAAAAAAGAATTTGATGGGTCAAGAAAAAAATTTGATCTTGGGATATTTGAGTTGTTGATGGATAAGTATAGAGAAAAGGGGTTCTTGTTTGAAGCTTCTAATGTTGTTTTTGCTCATAAAGATCTTGATTATGTGCCTAGTTTGTTGTATTGTAATCGTTTAATGACTGATCTGTTGAAAGCTAGCAACTTTAGATTGTTTTGGCAAGTTTGTAATGCGATGCGTGGAGCGGATGTTGAGTTTGATGCCTTTGCGTATACGAATATGGTGCATGCTCATTGTAGAGAGGGGAATGTTAGTGAGGCCAAGAAAGTTTTTTCCGAGATGGAAGAGAAGGGGCGTTGTCCGAATAGGTTTACTTACAATTTTTTGATGAAGGGGTTGTTTAGAGGTGGACATGTAGATGAAGCAATTGAGCTTAAAAATTGCATGTTAGCCAAGTCGTTAGTACCTAATATTTATATTTATACCACGATCATTGATGGTCTTTGTGCTGCGAATAGATTTAGAGAGGCGATAATGGTATTAACTGAGATGAATGAGAGGGGAGTGAAGCCTGATACAGTTGTTTATGAAGCTTTACTTAATTGTTACTTGAAACATGATGATGTGGACGAGGCTTTCAAATTGAAGGATATAAAGGACGCTAAAGGCGTTGATTTAGTCCTGTATAATACACTTGTTCGTGGCCTCTGCAAGTGTGGTAAGATGGAGAAGGCACAAAAACTTGTGGATGAGATGACTAGAGAAGGTATCGAGCCTGATTTGACCACTTATACCTTGTTGATTGAGGGACATTGTCGTCAAGGTTGTAATGTTGCTACTGTTTTGGAGCTTCTTGAAGAAATGAAGAAGAAAAATCTGGCCCCTGTTGACTCAACCTATTGTTTGATAATTGATTGTCTCTGCCGCAATAAAGATCTGAACATGGCTAGGTCTTTTCTTCAAGACTTGATAAAGGAGAATTGGAAGCAAAATGTTCATACCTGGAGAACTTTGTTGATGACTAATGCTCGTAAAGGCCACTCACAACGGTTGAGGATGACTTTGGAAGCAATGCACGAGCTGGGGATTGAGCCAGCTACTCCCCATTACAATATTGCTATAAAGGGACTCTGCAGAGCACGGAAGATGAACACTGCTCATGATTGTTTGGTTGAAATGCTGGATAGAGGCCTGAAACCTGACCAGTATACTTATGAAGTTTTCATTATTGGATACTGTGGAACGGGGGACTTGCAAAGCGCAGATAGCTACTTTTCTCAGATGCTACGTCATGGGTTTAAGCCCAGCAAAGCTATTTATAGTGCTTTGATCAATGCAAACTGCAAAAGAGGTAAGATAAGTGAAACTTTTGGGGTCTTTAGAAGTATGCTTGCCCTGGGGGTTCTGGAAGCACGTGCGGCCTACCTTGTCCTCCTTCGCTGTCTGTTGGTGGATGGAAAAATGCTAGAAGCAGCTGAAGTCATTTCAGAAATTCACGGCAAGAATCTAGTTGGTGATGTTTCCTCGTATGAAGCTCTCATCTGTTATTTCGTTCAACACTGTGAGATTGAAAAGGCCTATACCTTTTATGAGGAAACTCAAAACAGAGGTATCCGACCCAGCTTACGTACTCGCAATCACTTAATTGTTGGGCTCTTTAGAGCAGGTCAAACTGAGAGAGCTAAAATGATATTAGATGTCATCTTAAAAGAAGGTGTAAGACCAAATAGAGCGACATACACTGCCGTGATATCTGGTTTAGCTAAAGGAGGACAGTTATCCGAGGCATTTGGCTTGTTTGACTCTATGATACTTAGGGGGATGTCTCCACGTAGGATCGTATATAATGCTCTTTTTGATGGATGCTGTAAGACTGGGAACTTGCAGAAAGCTCAGGACTTGCTTCAGGAAATGTTGCAAATGGGAATAGCTTCTACTAAAGCTTTCAACACATTGATTGATAGATTTTTGAAGAATGGAAATGTACTGGAACCTATGCAGTTGCTGGAAAAGATGATAGAGGGATGCGTTGAACTTGATCAGGGTACGTACACGACGCTCGTTGAGCACCTATGCAGGGATGGACTGATGAAGGAAGCAGAACTGGTGATATCAGAAATGCAACAAAGGCATCTCTTGCCTACCAGTGCAACTTACAGTAGAATTTTTCATGGCTATCATGTGATAGGTGAGAGATCAAGACTTTGTGCCTTATTCCGAGAAATGGTGAAAAAGGGTATCAATCCCGAGAACGGCACTCATTCTATTGTTCTGGATGCTTTTTCTAAGGAAGGGAACTTACTTGATGCATTTGAGCTATTTATAGAAATGTTGGGGAAGGGCATGCCTCTAAGCGCAAGTGCCTGTGAGTCACTGGTTGAAGCTTTATGCTTGGATAGGAAGTATGATAAATCATTGGAATTTCTTCTTCAGTTGGGGGAGAAAGGTTTTGTGCTCAGTCGTATGAGCTGTAGTGCTATAGCTCGTAGTTTTTCGCTGAAAGGTGATACTGATACAGACGAAGTATGCGAGGCAATCACGGCTATGGCAAGATTTGGTTGGATTTCAGACTCCACTACTTTCTCTGATTTACTTAAGGATAGTAAAGTAGATTCTTTAGTGACCGATGATGATGAAAATGATTTGTCCGCGGAGCATGCTGTGAGAAACCAAAATACTTCTTCATCCGAGGATGCAGAAAATGTTTTGAAGCAAGTGGGTTGAATGCTGTGCGTTCATGAGGCGATGAAACAGCTACTTCTCGTGAAGTGGAGAGATTTCACCAGGGGCGTAGCTAAACTAGAACCATTTCAATTTGGAGGCTTCTAGGCTAAAATGGATGGCAGCTTCTAGTACATAAAATGTATATCACTTCACGAGGTAATTGAACTAGTCTTGTTCATATTCTGATGTTTTTAGAATAAGATCTTTGAACCATTACTGTATTTGTTGGCTTAACTTGAGCTCATCCCCTATTTAACTTTACCATTTTTCAGGTCTCTGTTTACAACTGAACCTGTTGGCTCAGACGAGGAAGAATATTTTGTTCCGCTCGAGTTAAGGATAGAGTTTCCAAAACCCTTCAGGAGTAGTTTCATAACAAACAAGAAAAGTAAAGAATAGATTTAACTTACTGTTACATTTTCTTGCTCTTCTTGAAGTTTACAAAAAAGAGGAAGAAGGCTACTTAACCATAGCAAGATCTTGTTGCAATGTCTAGTTGTATATGCGTAGGGGTGGCAAAAGTAGCCCAAACCCATTTGACCCGCCCAACACGCCCATGTTTTAATGTGCGTTAGTGCTAAGTGATGCAGCTTGTTGGTTCTCCATATTGACAAGGCATTCTTTAAGCTAAAGGCTCATAGCTCTTTGATCAAATTGTTTTCACATTTGCCTACTTAGTGTTTTCCTGTTTTTATTATTTTTATTAGAGTAGTATTTTCTCATATTTTCACCTTATTTACAAATGCCTACATACTACGAACTTAACTTTAAATTGTTCTCATTATTTTTTGCTGGAACAAAGAGTAAGTGTTGAATAAAGCCAAATAAAATGAGATAGAACATTGCACAATTCTTGATATGTTGTGGTGGCACATACTTTGGAATTTTGAAAAGGACATGACTGATCATTCCTTTCAACAACATCAACACTCTAAACTTTAGAATGCAATTGCATTATATTTTGATGTTTTCAGAATAGTCTACTCGTTATATTTTACTTTTCATCTATTTTCTAGTTCTTCTGATGCTATTATATTCTTGTGATGCTGTTATTTTTTGTATGGTTTCCGATTGCCTCTTTTCGTCTTCTTGAGCTGAGGGTCTATCAGAAACAGTTTTTCTACCCCCTCGAAGTAAGGGTAAAGTCTGCGTACACACTATCCTTTCGTCTTCTTGAGCTGAGGGTCTATCACTATGCTGTTGTTGTTCTTGTTGTTTTCAGAATAGTTCTTTAACCATTGAGATTGAGAGAGTAATTCTCGTCCGGAGATAAAGATGTATTCCTTAATCTGAAGAATAAAATATAAATTTATTGCTATACATAAATCTGGACATGGTTACAAATATGAGGAACATTTTAGCTTCCCCCCCCCCCACAAATATAATTTAAAAAAAAAATAAAAAGTAGACAAAAGCCAAAAGGGGGTAAAGAAGGAACTGTATAATGACTTTAAATCATTTTCTCAAATTTATCAAGTTTGTTCACTCTTTGCATGGACCTAATAAAGAGAGTAAGGAAAACACCTGCATATAAAAGGGTAAGGTTAATATTTGGCAGCAAAAACAAGTGCAATTCAAATTTACTAAACCTGAAGATAATCCTTAAAAGATCACCTGCACCAATAAAAGATCCATTTGCAAATATTTGACTTCCTTGATTGCTAAATGTCACACCAAGATTTAGGAGGGTACCCCCTACAACTGTGTACATGGTTGCCATTTGAAGAATTGTAGCTTTTCGAGCTGCTCTCTCGGACTTAAAAAGATCACAATTTCAAGAAGTATTAGAAAAAATGATTTGCATTAGACTATTTGTTATAGATGTTCTCTCGATGTAGATCACAGTCTCTATAAGCTTGTTAACCAAATCGAATAATTGATGCAAGCCACACTAATTTCTATTGGACTAATTACCTCAAGGACCCTAACTCTGAGTTTCAGATCTCCGGATTCAAGCTGTTTAACGATCTCTTCTATCTGCTGAACTCTGTAAGGCATGGAAATAGTGTATGTCCGTGCCTGAAAGTATTTCACATAAGGCGGTATATACATCAGTGATGCTTATTTGAGAGGATCTTAAAACAAGAAATTGTTAGCAAGAAGCAAATTAAGGTTTGACAAGGTACATCATCAGCTTGTTTCCTTATTTCCTGGACAAGCTGAGGACCACTGCGCTGCTTCTGTCTCAAGTCTAATAGCTCCTGCAGGGTAAATCCAATAACATTAGATGATAAAAGGGACTACATTTTATTGTCTGAAGGTGTAGATGCTTGATCATCAACCTGTGCATATGGTGCTGCAATCTTAGGGAAGGAGAAATCAGGATCCAATATATAGCCAATTCCTGCAATAATAAAACAACAGATTGAAACGTTCAGTAACAAGAGTCTAAGATTGATAAAAGATGAGGAAATCTTGACACTTATATTAAACTAATGGAAGTTCCCCTGCTTTTTTTTTTTCCGATCGATCGAGAGGGAGGGAGGGAGGGAGGGAGGGAGGGAGAGAGAGAGAGAGAGAGAGAGCACCTTCAAGTGTGGAAAATGCTCTGAGCACAAATGTAAAAGTCGACGGAAAACGGAATGGTTGATCAGTTGCTATAGCAAACAAATCCTGCAATATCATCCTCTTGTTACATTTGTGAAACATGCAAAGGTAGTTTGAAATGAAAGTAACCTCTACTTCTTCAAATTTCAGAGCTACTGGATTAATTCTTTGAGTTCAAGATATTGTAAAAAAAAGTACGACCCAGTACAATACCACTCAGTGGTGTCTGGGGAGGGTAGTGTGTACGCAGCCTTACCCCTACCCTGGGGTAGAGAGGCTGTTTCCAAATAGACCCCCGGCATAAATCCCCAGAATTTGCTCCTGGGGAGACTCGAACTCACAACCTCTCGGTTGTAAGTGAGGGTTGGTTACCATCAGACCAAGCCCCTCTTGTCAATTCAAGATATTGTAAGTTAGATGAAAATTCTAGTGAGCATGATCCAACCGGTTTCCCCAAACAGCTAATGATTCAGAAAATCATTAGAACTAATGCCCACACCAGCTAATTCGTTTTGCTTAACCATTGCTTTATTTTGTTTGCTTGATGCTTGTTGGCCAACTAGATTACATTTTAGTAGCCACCTCTTAAGTTCTAATCCATAACAGTTATTAACAACCTCTTAAGTTCTTTAATATATAATATAACACTGGTGTACTAACTCTTATAGACAAAAGGGGTTGTTCTGATGGTAAGCAACCCCCACTTCCAACCGAGAGGTTGTGAGTTCGAGTTTCCCCAAGAGCAAGGTGGGAAGTTCTTGGAAGGAAGGATGCCGGAGGTCTATTTGGAAACAGTCTCTCTACCCAAGGGTAGGGGTAAGGTCTGCGTACACACTATCCTCCCCAGACCCCACTAAGTGGTATTATACTGGGTTGTTGTTGTTGGTGGTGGTGTACTAACTGTTATGGTGGACGACGAAAAAATGCAAGCATCTATGGCGACTGAAAATAAGAATTTTCTTCAGCTATGAAGATAACAATGCAACACATTTTTCCTAAAGCGTTTTCCAAATTCTGATGTAGACTTTCCAAAAAGACAATCTAGGATCTTGGCAAAGTGAGTTTCAAGCAAAAAGGGATGCCATGAGACACTTGGGCTAATCGACGTAAGCACCTTTTGAACGAGTGAATCATACAAATATTTGAAGCACATATAATCCACCATATATTATTCTAGTCAATATCCTAATGTGCCAGAAGTACTAAGAAACTTGGTTATTTTTAAGAAAAATTTGCAAATACTGCATACCTCACCAATTGCAGACAAAGTCTGCTGTTGATCTGGTCTTTGATTCAACAAGTTATCCAAGAAAAACTGGATAGATCTCCTCACCTTAGAAGAACAAAAAGTTTTAGGTAGTGTCAATAGATAGCCAGTATTAGATAATCCCTTAAATTTATTCGATCTTTTTTTTCCTTTTTCTTTGCAGGGATTGGGGTCAGGATATATAGCATACAGCTGACATGTCTCCTGTAGGCTGAAGTGCTCCCAGATCAATAAGTCCTTGCATAACCTGTGTAGACATAATATTTGTCTTATTATTGTGTACAAAGGATTGGCTCTATCTACTCCATAGCATTTGAAAGCAATCTCTGAACGCAAGAAAAATAAGTAAATGTCCTTCAACAGACAGGAGGAAAACCACACAAAAAAAAAAAAGAAAAAAAAGAATTTTTAAAAAAGAATTGTATAAACATAGAGCTGGTTGGGGCCATAACCATAGCAGGTGGTGTTTTTGCATCATCTTGGACCAAGACTACTAAAGCGTATAAGCTTAGCTCAGCATTTGGGTTCCTAATTTTTTTAAAGTATAATCCAACAAAAGAAACACTAGACTGACCTTTTTCGCGTCCTTTTCATAAACAGCATAAAAAAGACCCAATAATCTCTCTCTTGTGAAACTCTTGATGTCTCCCATCATACCAAAGTCATAATAGATTAAAGCTTCGTCAGTGTCAATCGCCAGATTTCCCGGATGTGGATCAGCATGGAAAAAACCAGTCCTCAGTATCTGCATTTAGGTAATGTCAGGAAAAATAGTACCAAACACAGGAAAATAGCAACTACCTAGCTGATTCACATCTATCCTGCTAATTTAGAACGATCACAAAATTAAATAACTCACCTGAATTAAGTAGGCTTCAATGGCACGTGAAGCAATTCGGGATCGGCTATAACCCCGTGCATCTATTAGATCTAATTGATTGATCTTTATCCCTGCTCATTAAGGTAATGAAATCTTAAGCAGATAAATCAAATGGAAGTACTTATTGAACAAAAAGTAGGAGAAAGCAAAGAGAGAATTCTACCTGGGACATATTCCAGAGTCAAAACCTTCTTTGCTGTATAGTCCCAGTATACCAGCTATTTTGGAACAGAGAATGGTAAAGTTAAGAAAGAAAGTATTACAAAATGACTTATAGTAACAACCAGTAATAGAAGGAAGAAACTGTCACGAAAAAAATGGCAGATTGACAGATATGTTCTTTTGTTTGCGCTGCCCACCTCTTCCTCCCCCTTTCCCCACAAAATGATTGATGAAATAGAGGCCGAATAATTAAGTGCTAATGTGAAAAACAAAAACAGAAAATTATAAATTATTGTTGGAACTTGGAAGGAAACATACAGGAACTCGGACCCACTTTATATTGCGAAAGTCTCGACGAAATCTATCAGCATTCTTCCCTTCATTTATATAATCGATTTCCTCATAGAGTATCCTGAAAATTTTCATGAAGACAAAGTTTAGAAGATATTTATCCTTTCTTTATAACATAACATTGGGGGATTCTAATTGAATCTCAACCAAATGGTTACTTGTTGGACACTGAATTATCAAAAAAAAAACGATAAGCTTATGTGAAGTAATACTGAAAATAAGTGGAGGATATAGAATACTGAGTAAAGCAACTCTAACTGAGAATCAAGGTCTGCAGTTCTTGCCAAATAACAGATGTGCATTCTTTAAGTTTGACTTCTGAGCCTTTATCGTCCCTGAGGTCACATGGTTTGCTCAATTTTCACCCTCAAACTTCTTTTCTAAAACTTCCTCTTTTTTTAAATAATGTGAAAACCGATATTAATGGAAGGGGTTCGACAACTAGATGACTTCATTGGCTAGAATGAAAAGAAAGGTTGAACTGTTTAACTAATTCAACAAGAGACAAGGAAGTGGGATGAGTAATAAAATAGCATAAAGGGGAACAAATTGCTTGTTCTAGCTATTGCGTATTAGTCTTAGCTTCTTAAGAGGATGGATTAGCAAATTCTGGCTTACTTAGCACATTCTTCATATATTCCGATCCAGTCCCGAGTTGGACCACCCAGAGTTTCACTTTTCTGAAAGTACTCTGCAATTAACTTCAAATTTTCTGCATCAAAAGAAGAATGATTTGTCTTTCCAGTAAACATTAAGCAAGATTGACTAACTTTAGTGCATAATACTTACTCAGATCAATGTCAAACAGTTTCTTTAGGCCAGGTCTCTGAACTTTTACAACAACTTTCTCTCCATTATGTAAGATAGCCCGATGCACCTAAGATCATTTTATGAGCAGAAAAATCAGGAAGAATTACTTGCAGCGCATCGAAGACTAGTTGCACAATGTCTAGCTACAATCTAAATAAACGGTTAACCATTTGATGGAATGTATAACATCAATTCAGAGCTTAAAGAACACATTTCACTTCTAAGAAACAAAACAAAAATATAAATCAACCAAACACCTGACCAAGACTAGCTGCTGCAATGGGTTGATCTTCAAACTCTTTATACAAAATATCAACTGGAACTCCCAGCTCCTTTTTAATAAACTCTTTTGCTTTCTTCGGGGAGAAGGCAGGTACTCTGTCCTGAATGATTACAATGCAATATAATACACAGATAATTTTGCAAGTGATTGAGGAGATCAGGTTCACTTTCTCGGAGAGAGGCCAAGCTATACCTGCAACTTAGCAAGCTCGTCAACAAATTCTCGAGGAAATAGATCCGATCTAGTAGAGGATAACTGCCCAAGTTTGATAAAAGTAGGACCAAGCTGCAGCACACATTCTCTTAACCATGACGCAGTTCCACGTCTTCTGATTTTCTGCAGGTACAAAGCTTATAACTCATAATACTCATAAAACCACATAATCTGAGAAGACAAGGAAGTGATGTGAGAGTATGATTGTATGATTTCTGCTCCGGACTTGGTACTGTGTTACCCTCAAATATCAATTCAACTTGGACAAAGAGAGAAGAGAAAAACTAACCTGTTTATCTTCAGTAAAGCCTCCCACATATGTCCATTTTGCATTGTCCAAGAATACACGAACCCGTAATGAAAGGACAAACGACCACACATCTATACTTCTTTGGACTGAATTGTAGTTCTCATTAGCCCAGCTGAAACCTTCATCTGAAGGTAAAACCTTTAGACCTTCAACGGGCTGAAGTTCTTTAGATTTTTGTTTCTTCACAGGGGCCGGAGCAGCAACTCGCTTAACTATACTTGCGCCATTAATTCTTTGTGTGGAACCATTGACTATCTCAGCACCATTTACAGACTGCACTTTTCTCTTTGTGACTTCACTCGTAGGTACCATTTTAACTGGACGGCCATTTATACCTACTTTTTCAGGGGATTCAGTCTGTTGCATTTGCACTTTAAGCCGGTGAATCTTTCTAGGTGGCTTACCGTATTGTCTATCAAATTTCGACAAGAATAGGATAGAGATTGATCCTGAAGAACTGAGGTTGTTTACATTGCTTCCATGATTGATCAGTTCTCCTCTGCGGCAATAACAGCTTTGAGAAGCTAACATTGCCGCCATTTGTGATATGAAACCTGAACACAGTAAAGAAAGATCTATTACATCAAGAATAAAGAAACTATAATCAATATAATTAAACAAAATGGCCATACATGGTAGCTCATAGAACATTTTACATCTACAACTACGAGCAATTTGCATGAGAAATATTAGTATTGCCCAACTCTGCCTTACAGGGTAGGGGGTAAGACTGCATACATCTCACCCTCCCCAGACTCCACTTGTGGGAATTCACTCGGTTTGTTGTTGTTGTTGTTGTTGTTGAAACAACATCAAATTCTTTACCAAATCACTTGCCTCCTTTATAACCATAAAAATTGTTTCCCTACTATCTTTAATTAGATCACTCAAGTTTGTTCAAACACAATTGTTCAGGACCAGCTAGATTTAAAACCTTAAGAAATTCCTCTAAACATTCTGCTTCATCAGCCCCTATCCCCAGGAACTAAATTATGCATCCCCTTGACACAATCTAGTCAATCAACTACTCCTCAATCCCGAATTAATTTCGTTTTGTTTATGAATAGCCTATATCCACCTCGCTCTATCAGGACCATGTCATCCTAATTCTAAATACTTGGTCTATGAAGACAAATAAGATTCGATCTTTAAATCTCACACTGATCCTACATGGACATACACGCCTCTACAACAACAACAACTACTACTATTGTCTCAGTCCCAAATAAGTTGGAGTTGGTTATATGAAACCTCACTTCTCCATTTACGCTCAACTCATGTACATACAAGCCGCTAAAAGAACAAAAAGACACAGCAAAACGACGGGCCTATCATTTGCATGTCAACAGTTTGGTCAATTATATTTGATCGACAATAGCAGATAGTGGCATGACAATATGAACATAGCCATGAATAATTCAGAGACAGTGAAACCAATAAACATATTATCCAAGAAAAAGGGAATAATAGATTCTATTAACAACAAAAGAAGGAAAAAAAATCAATCTTGAACTCACACTCTAAAGTTTCACATACAAATCCCATCATGGCAATCCTAATAAAAAGTCAAACTTTTCCCACCCCACTCACCAAAAATATGTGTTAGAAATTATAATACTAAGAGGGCAGAAGCACTTACAGTGAACTGAGGAAGAAGATCAAGAATCAGATTCAAAATCGGAGCCTTTTAAATTGTCAATCAATCTTTTATTTATATTCTTGTGGACCCTTTTTGAAAGAACTGAGTTTGGTTATAGTTTCTATTGCCAAATTGTTGGGGCACTGTTTGGTCTGTTTGCTAATCTAATACTCAAAAGAAAGCTGAAAAAAGATCAAACATTTAACGTGCACTCTTGGCACCTCCTTTTTGATATTTTTGTTTCTTTTCAATTTATATCAAAAAGCTCACATATTTTCTTCTTTCTTGAGACCAATTTGAGTGAAGGAACTAACTAACAGACAAAGAACAGAAAGTAGGATGTTGAAATGAATAAGCACCACCATTTTCATTGCGTTGTCCACCAAATTTCCTCTTATTTTCTTTTGGTTGACTGTTACTGGTCTCTATTTGCTGCGACGTGTTCATCTGATTCTCCTTACAACTCATTCTCTCACTGTTTTCACATATAAAAATCAACAAAGAGACGGACGGGAAGGAATGTAAAAGAGTTTTTAACACACGTTGCTCTAATGGATGTAAGCACCAGAATTTTTATGTCCCATCGCAAAAATTAATACCTTATTTACAACAACAACAACTACTCAGTATAGTCCCACAAAATAAGGTCTTACAAGTATAATATTTAGACGGGCCTTACCCCTACCCGAAAGGCCAGAGAGGATGTTTCCAATCGACCCTCGACTCCGTGAAGTAAAGGAAAACAAAAACAAAAATAAAAGAGCATTAGAAACTCCAGCAGAAATAGCGTCAATAATTATCTAAACATAATAACCATAACTAATAGAACGCAATAATATCAGACAGTAACTACCATAAATAACTACCATACGGGAGACACAATCCAATACACAAATCATCTATGGATAGCACTGCCAAGCCACACCCAACCGCCGGTGACGAGTACGAAAAACTCTAGGAGACCCTATCCTACAACTCTGATACTAGACCTCCATATTTTCCTATCAAGGGTCATGTCCTCGGAAACCCGCATTCTAGCCATGTCATGTCTAATCACCTCTCCCAATACCTCTTAGGCCTCCATTTGCCTCCGCGAACGCCGACCATCGCCAACCGCTCACAACTCCTCACCGGGACATCAGGACTTCTCTTCCGCACATTGCCCGAACCACCTCAGCCTCGTTTCTCGCATCTTCTCATCCACCGGGGCCACCCCCACCTTCTCTCGAATAACTTCATTCTTAATCTTATCTAACCTGGTGAGCCCGCACATCCACCTGAGCATCCTCATCTCCGCAACCTTCATTCTCTGAACATGAGAGTTCTTCGCAGGCCAGCACTCCGCCCTATACAACATGGCAGGTCTAACCGCAGCTCAATAAAATTTCCCCTTGAGTTTCTGTGGAACTTTCTTGTCACACAGGACTCCTGATGCAAGCCTCCACTTTGACCACCCCGCTCCTATACGGTGAGTGACGTTCCCGTCAATCTCTCCGTCCCCCTGAATCACCGACCCTAGATATCTGACATTGTCCCTCTTGGTGATGATCTGAGATCCAATCATCACATCCTTTCCTACTTCGCTCGGCTCGGCACTAACTTGCACTCCAGGTATTCTGTCTTAGATCTACTTATTTTGAAACCCTTAGACTCGAGAGTCTGTCTCCATACCTCTAACCTCTCAATCACCGACCCTCGTCTCGTCTATCAAGGCTATGCCGTCAGCAAATAGCATACACCAAGGCACATCCCCTTGAATATGTCGGGTTAGAGCATCCATCACCAAGGCAAACAAGAGAGGGCTAAGCGTTGATCCTTGATGAAGCCCCATAACCACTGGAAAATGGTATGAGTCTCCACTCACCGACCTAACCCTAGTCTTAGCTCCATCGTACATGTCCTTGATTACTCTGGTGTAGGCTTCCGGCACGCTCTTCGCCTCCAAGCACCTCAATAGCACCTCCCTTGGGACCTTGTCATACGCCTTCTCCAAGTCAATAAGCACCATGTGCAGGTCCTTTTTCTTATCCGTGAACTGCTCCACCAGCCTCCTGACAAGGTGGATAGCTTCTGTTGTGGAGCGACCCGGCATGAAACCGAACTGGTTCACAGATATAGATGTTATCTCCCTCACCCTCGCTTCGATCACCCGCTCCCAAACCTTCATGGTGTGACTTATTAATTTGATACCCCTATAGTTGTTGCAGCACTGGATGTCCCATTTGTTCTTGTACAAGGGCACCACTGTACTTCACCTCCACTCATCCGGCATCTTTTTGGTCCTGAAGATCGCATTGAACAACCTGGAGAGCCACCCCACTCCTGACCTACCCATGCATTTCCAGAACTCCACCGGGATCTCGTCAGGGCCGGTCGCTCGACCCCTACTCATCCTACGCAAAGCTCCCATGACCTCCTCCGCCCTAATTCGCCTGCTTATTTTAAATAAATATTATTTAAAAAATTATATCCTGTAAATAACTTTGAATATTTATAGCAAAATATTTAATTTTAGTTACCTTTTAGTCCCAAGCTACTAAATACGTTATTCAGTTACGTTATTTTCTTTCTCTCTCTACTTTGATACATCCTATTCTCTTCCCATTTCTCTGAAAATACGATACTCCATCTTCTTTTCAAAATTCCTCTCACCCACACTATTCGATCAATTCTTGCACCGAATTGAATATCACTAAACTCATGGCTTAATTCCCTCTCTTTTCTGTTAATTTTTTGTTTGTAATTAATCCTCAAAAATACATCGGCACCCTTTATTTGTGTACTAATGCAGTTTTCATCTCTTTTCTATTATATTAAAGTAAAAAATAATCATCTGAATTACTGAAATGAGAGGCGTTAAACAATTCATTCTAAGGACGCGATGGATACTTCCTAAAATGGGTCGAGCTTGTGCGGGTAGGTTTTTTCCATTTCGCCGTTATAGGAAGGGTTTGAGAGGGGGTTCTATGGTTTGTTTCGTCGTTGATTAAAGTGTATTGCTACGGCGAATTCGTCGGAAATTAGGGTTTGTGCTTGAACAAATACGACGGAGTTTGGGACTGAGCAACTTGATTTTTCGTTAATATATTTCAATGTATTTTCATAGATTTCATTGTATTCATTGTCCTTTTTTCCATTATAATTCAATGTATCTCGTTATATTCCATGTATTTCATTGTATTCACTTTCCTTTTTTCAGTGTATTTCAATGTATCCTGTTATATTCTATGTATTCTATTGTATTCACTATCTCGCTATATGCCATGAATGTATTCATATATTTTTTAATTAATATAAATTTATGTATTATATAACATTTCTGAAGATTGCTATGTTTTTTGGGGTATCTTTTGATTGAGAATCTTTTTTATAACCAAAATACAATTTTTGTGTGTTATAATTGAGTTTGTTGAGTTATATTAGGAGTCTATTATGTTAATTGATTAACTTTCCGTTTTAAAAATAGTGTAATCCTCTATTTCATGCCGTGAAAACAGTCGAATACAATAATATATCCAGCTGTAATCTCATGTTTCACTCCATGAATACAGTCGAATACAACAACTGATTAGCTGGACTTCCATGATTCTCGCCTATTTTTGCTACTGTATTCATGAATACAATAGCTTAAATACATCGAATACATCTTATAACCACAGAAAAGGTATATATAATCCGTAATATAGCAAATAGTATCTATAAATGTCTAACTATTACTAAAAGATAGTACTTTATGAAAATTTCTCAATTTTTTATTGACACAATTAGTAAAGTTAGTTTTATACAATATTATTTTATTTTTATTTCAAATTATAAATTTAAAATACAAAAATAGTTTCAATTTATCTTATTATATATATTTGTTTTTATTTTTATTTATATAAGTTCATTAGTATTTTTATGATATAATCTTTGGGAAAATTACAAAAATAATTTTGTTTTAATTCCATTTCAGTTAAAGTAAATTGTTTATTGTATTTTGTTATTTGTGTTACTTTCACTTTTAGAAAAGAAATTTTTACATTCACATACCATATAGGAAATCTTATTACACTCAATGTTTAAGGTTTGATATAATTACATTTAGTATACCAAATTACCAATTTTATATTATAGTGTATTTTAAGGGTACAATTAATGCAGCATATATCCCTCCTTAATTCAAGGTACTGTATATTCACCCCTCCCACATTTCTCTCTCCCAAACCCTCACCCTCACCCTCACCCTCACCCATGTTTATGTACTGTTATTAAACATAAAAACCTATGATTATGGAAACATAGATTTACAGCTTTAGGTTTATGTAGTCATCAGTTCCTCCAAGCCCAACACTTCGTTTTTCCCAAGTGGTTAAAGTCATCTTCGCAAACACCGTGTGGTTACCATCCTGGACTAAAAATCTTTAGATCTAATAGTCTAATACTATCACAAACATAAAAATCCAGAAGTAACAAAACAATCTCCATTAGACAATATATTCTACATGTATAAGTGGGAAAGGGGGAAAGAAAATGGATTTACAGAATAATGGTAAATAGTAGGGACTGCCTACAAAAACCTCAAAGATCCAGAATTAGGATTATACTTTATATATGTTATTATATTAAAATATGAGATCATATAGGAAAAGATTCAATCAAATATGAAGTTTTTCAAGTTTGACTACTCTTTGTAGCTTAATTGGTATTTTTGACATATTTGTATTTTTTGCAGAAGATTTTGTAGAAGTTTTAGTCGTTTAAAATTTGTGAAAATAGAAAACAATGCATCTACAATCAGAATACAAATAATGTACAATTCATTTACAAAATATCTACAAACTGGGTGTAGTAAATTTTAATATTCCAATTCCCGTTCGATTGTAGTTTAATTGGGATTTTCAACATAATTACATTTTTTGTAGAAGATTTGTAGAAATTTTAGTCGTTTTGATTTGTGAAAACATAAAACAAAGCATCTATTATTAGAATACAAATAATCTATAGTTTATCTACAAAATATCTACAAACTGGATACATTGAGCTTTTATATCCCAATTTCCATTCAATTGTAGCATACTTGAGATTTTGACATAATTGGAATTTTGAGAATATTTGTAGAAGTTTTAGCCGTTTTTTATTTGTGAAAACAGAAAATAAAGCATCTACACAGAATACAAATAATCTATAATTTATCTACAATTTCTGCAATATGCTTCTTCTTCTTCTTCTTCTTCTTCTTCTTCTTCTTCTTCTTCTTCTTCTTCTTCTTCTTCTTCTTCTTCTTCGAGTTTCAATATGAAATTCAGTCAAAACCAACTCTAATCTTCACCAAAATCCCTCAAAATTGAGATATAAACTCCAAACAATATCCCCAATTGTTTTCAACAACACCCAATCTAAACAAATAATGATTTTTAAAAATTCAAATTTGAATTCAAAGCTTTCAAGCTTTTTAATGCCCGTTAGTGGTGGAATTGCTGCTCTCTTTTCATTTGCTTTGTATTACTGAAATTTACGATTGAGAAATAGAGAGAATGTCGACGAACCGAGCTTTTACAGAACTGATTTCTACAATTTGGTTCGAATTTGTTGACGATTTTGTCTTTATTTTATTTTATTTGTGGCTTAAGGAAAAATATTGAAAAACAGAGTTTTTGCACAAAAGAGTCTATGTAATTTGATTTTAAATTGAAGAAATAGGATTTGCATTTCAAATTTGATCTGAAGGTCGCTAAACCAATTAGAATATTCTGTTCCTGATTTGTAGCGCATCTAATTAGGAAGATTCAACTACTAATAATTAGTATTTAATGAATAGTATAGTAATTGTAGAAAAATAATGAATATAGCGGGTAAATTACAAAACTATACATATATTTAGTAATAAAATTTCATATATGGTATAGAAATGAAAAAAATCTTTTTAGAAAAGAAGAATGAATTTTGAGCTAATTTTATATCTTGAAAGGTCCAGTTTTCGGTCCAAACTTTCCTTAGCCCACACCATTTACCCAGTAGACCCGCCCCATTAGCCTACTCTCCATTTAAACACAAAATTTAATCTTAATCATCTATTTTCCTCCCATATCAGTTGTTGCGTCCATATTTAAACCCAATTATAACCAAATCCTTGCTGACTTTTAATCTCGGGTTGAGTTGATAGATGAAATTTTGTACAAAAAGTCATTTTATATTTGATTTATCAACCCTATCCTTGTAAACCATCCCAAACCAAAATGTTTGGCTTTGCTTATTAATGAACTGACAAAAATATTTTTGTGTTTAAGCGCACTAATATTTTAGTAGTGGTGGTGGCGGCAACACAGCACCATTGCCGTGCTCTCCTAAGAATTGGCTAATAGCCGACAACCACCTAAAGAGAAATACGCGCACACACTGGTAGAAAAAAACGAACGACAGAAACATAGGCTAGAAAAACGGCAAAGAAAAAAACAGAGGGCAACAAAAGGAGAAGGAGACATTAGAAAGAAAATTAGATGAAAGCTCAATTTCGCACCCGCAGCCTGAGGTTCGCATTCCAGTCGAGAGAAAAGTATTGGTGATGAATTAAAGGGTGTTTGGGGTTAGCAATGGATTCGTGTGCTTCTGTGCATAAAGATCCAAAATCATCTCTAAAACCCCTTTGATTTCTCATATTTAACACATAAAAACCAGCCAAAACTCCATGAAAACATGTTGAAAATTAGTCCAAACAAGTAACAAAAATGCAGCCCTTTTGCACCAAAAAAAAAAAAAAGAAAAGAACCAGCAGCATCGAAAGGGGTGTGTTGAAGTCGCCGTTGAGGTCTTTAGCTGCTAGTTCCGTCTGTGGTCACCGATGAAAGCTTTGCCATGAGTTCTCGAGTTTGCTTAGCCTCTTTGTAATTTCACCCTAGTTCATTTATACAAAAGGTCCGTCTCTATCTTATTTATTTGCTTTCACAGTATTTAAAGCTTACAATATTATTGTTGGGTTGTTATTGAGATGCTATATTTCTTTATCACGTAGTTGATTTTATTTTTTTAACTTTTTATTTATCTATTTATTCTGGTGATTGAACCTGCTATGCTCATCTATTTTGTTTATGCCCAAATCTATGTCTAAATATGTGTATATAAGAGATTAATTTTAAGCATTAAGTTTGAAGTGTTATGTGGAAAAGTATATTTGATCTTAAATTACTTGGCTTAACCAATATTTGGAAGTTTTAATTGTTAAATTGAGAGAGAATTCGTCAAATATAGATGCTTGGATTTGGAAACTTTTTTAATATAAAACGGATTTTGGTTTTAGCTACTAAGAAATAAAAAGGATTTGGGCCGTTTGGTTGATTCTTAGTAAAAGGAAATGGTCTAGGCTACACTTTTCATAAGTAGTTGGGCTGAAGAAAAGGGTTCGAGGACTGCTTTGATAAGACAATTAGATTTGGGTTAGAGGCAATTTAAGTCGCGACGAGCTGTCCGATTTGCGGAAACAAAAGAAATCAGACCTTTGATATTTTGGACTGAATTAAATCATGGGATTTTTACATATACATACCATATAGCAAATCTTATTACCATCCATATTTAAGGTTTGTGTTTATTACATTTAAGTATACCACCTTTCAATTTATGTACCAAAATTCTATTTAAGGTTTAATTATCAACTTATTAATTATAGGCTTGATTTGTGGAACTGAAAATCTTTTCAGATTTTATTGTACACGTTTCTTCTCTCTCTTACAAACAAAACCCACGATTTTCTCCCCCTTTTTAATTACCCTCCCCCCACGTTTTTTTACCAAAATCGATTTCTCTCTCTCTCTGCTTGAATTTCATCCGCCATTGTCGAAGCTTGAACAGTTTCAGATCGAGAAGTTCTTCTCAATCCACCATACTTTCAGTCCATAAAATTGTATCAAAGCCAGAAACCCTCTACAAAATCGATTTCTCTCTCTCTCTCTGTCTGTCTCTCTCTCTGCTTTGAAGTCGGATAACATGTCAGTTTGTATGTCCTTTGGCGTGTAAACAGTCTTAGGATCACAATACTTTGGAACGACAATGCTACCAACTATTGTTGCAGTACATTTGCTCTGTATGAATGTTTCGTCCATTCGGCAGCATGTGTGTTGTCGGCTAAAACTTCTTATCTTGAACAATGAAGAATCATGAATTGACGTTGCCTTGAAATGCCATTTGCAGTTCTCAGCTACACATACAAGCCAATAGCTACAAAAAAATTCCAATTTCCAGACATATTTACTAAAAACTACAAGTAACTACAAATTGACTACAATTAACTACAAACTGACTAAATTAACTACAAACTGACTACTATTAAATCAAAACTGACTACAAGTAACTACAAACAGACTACAATTAACTACAAATAATTAACTACAAACTGACTACAAGTAACTACAAACTGACTACAATTAAATACAAACTGACTACAAGTAACTACAAACGGACTACAATTAACTACAAACTGACTACAATCTAACTACAATTTGTATAAACAAACATAGCTTCAATAATCTGGAATCTGGAAGAACTACAATTTGATTGACTATCACGCTGTAAATTCTGATTAGAATGAGAGATTTTCGAAACTGAAATCTGGAAGAACTACAATTTGGTTGACTATCACACTGTAAATTTTGATTTTCGGTATTGGATGTAGAAGAATGAGAGATTTTCGAAACTGATGGCTACGTATGAGAGATTCACGCAGAGAGATTTGCGCTGGGATTAGATCTTTTAATGTTTTAAAAAGATCATTTAATTAAGACAGAATCAAACATTAATTGGGATGCTTAAAATCTGGCGTTATTTTAGGCTATAAAATCAGCCAGATATGGTTTGGTACATTTTTGGTAACGAAAATATGGAATATGCGGGTAATAACCAAACAAGGCACAGTAACAATAATAAAGTTTGCTATATGACATATTTAGGTAAAAATCCCTTAAATCAATCTGTCAAGCCCACTTTCATGACAATATGTTGCAGGCCCGTTTTCTCCTTAATAACAAGGTTATCCACCTTTTCATAAATAAAAAACTCACTTTATATCTTCCACCATAAATTCTATAATATATGCCCCACAATAACTTCAAAGTAGGAAAAATAACCCGTGAATACATTAATTTGCTTTTGGAGCGCTTTTAATTAATCTTTCGCGATCATGTATATATTTACGTGACATAATTTTAATTTACTAAATCAAAATCGAATTATGCGATCACGCAACTTTAGGCAAAACAATCTTATTAATAAAATATTATTAGTTGTGTACACGTATGTATGACATAACTTTGTCACACCAAACAAAATATGTATATGTACGCCTGGCTCATTCAAGATAATTCCATAAGCATGAATAATTAGGTAATTAAAAGTGGTAAAAGGTAAAATACACATAGGATCTAAAAAACTTATTTAATCAATTAATTAAGCCAGGTATGATTAAAAGCGGCCGTGCTAAAACCACAAAATTCATGAATGCCCAATACCTTTGTCCGGGTTAATAGAATTCATTACTCGGTATTCTGTATTTACGGACTATTAAAACAGAGTCAAATTTCCTCGATTTGCGATTTAAAATAAACCGGTGACTTGGGACTACATAATAAATATCTCAAGTGGAGACTCTAATTTAAATAAATAATCTCATTTTGAATAATATCATTTTAATTGAAAAAAATTCTTTATTCCTCGAAAAAAGAGGTGTGACAGCTCTGGCGACTCTGTTGGGGACAAGAACTTAGAATTTCTGATTCATGGTTCAGAATTTGAGCTTGTAAATACTTGGATTTGTTGATTATTTATATTACTGTGTTTGTGAGCCTAATGTGCTAATTGCCGCTCATTTACCGCTTTGATATTATTTTAAGTGTACAAACTGTCTTCTTATGCTTCTTTTCTGAGTCTTCTAAAACTATGATGCACACGTACGCGTTGCCACTTTTCTGTTAGAGGTCACACCCAAAATGAAGTTTGATCAATAACTAGGCCGGTTACACTTTCGTGCTCCTGATACATTTCCCCACCTCGCTCGAGTTGTTCGCTTGGATAAGCTAGGTATAAATAATCCCCCCTCCCCCAGGATTTAAACCTAGAATAATATTGGCTCATGCTGGATCCCTAATAGGTATGTTTGCTTGCATCACGTGCATTTAACTTAGGGTGTTAGGGGACTCAACACAGGAGTTGAGTCCATCTAAGGTGTATCCGAAATTTTAAAAAAGACCATCTTAATGCATCTTACGTGTATTTGTACATTATTTGTTAGGTTTGCATATTTACTGGCTTATAGAACATGAAAAAATCAAGAAAAACCAAGAGCGGAAAAAATAAGCGTGAAATTCACTTGATTCTCATAAAATCCTTGTGTTCAAAAATCGTAATGTGTCAAAATTTAAATCAAAATGTGTTGAAAAAGATTTGAAATATTTCTCGCTTCTGATCGAACTACGCATGTCTGATTCATACTGAATGTGAGATACGTGGGCAAATCTTATCGGCTCCGGTCTCCAATTTTAAAAAAATCCAAAAATATTTTCTTTTAAGCTTTTCTAAAAATCTAAAAATATTTTCATTCCACTTCAGATGTTTTTCTTGGAAAATTGAAAAGAAATTTCAAGATTCAAAATATTTTTTTAGAAGCCTTCCTTTCATAAATTCAAAATAAAATTCCAAAAATCTATAAATATTTCCTTTCTTCTTTAGAAGGTTTTCTTTCAAAATTGCCACACAAAAAACCCTCAGGGGTTTCTCTGGTGGTAATTGACTTGAGCCTTGGGGTTTTCTCCCTTTCGAGGTTTCAAGTTCGAAACCCACTGAGTGCAAACAATTTCTGAGAGCCATTGGACCGGGTAAAACCTGAATTAACCGTGATGCACTTGTGAAAAACTCCTTGCCGAGGCATGTGCACCTCGGAATTAGTCAGAGCTCTTAGAGACTTGGACAAATCAAAAAAAAATAATTACCACACAAAAAGAAAGTTTAAATTCAAAAAAATATATGTTTTCTTTCTTCTTTAGAAATATATTTTTTTCAACAATTCTAAAAAAAGACAAATCGAATTCCAAAAATATTTTCTTTTTTCTTTATAAGTCTTTTATTTGGAAATTAAAAAAAATTCAAAAAAAAGAATTAGTTTATTTACTTCATTCCTGTTCTTTCCGAACTACGCACGATTTGATTCATGTCTCTACATGATACGTATGCAACTTACATAGGGTTATATCATTTTTTAACTTTTTTTTTTAAAAAGAAACAAAAAGATAAAGTTATGGGATGTGAGAAATGAGGGAAAAGAAAAGAGTGATAATCAGAAAGAAAAAAAGAGGAAAGAAAATGAGCAAATCCAGGAACACATGATAGGAAATAAAGAAGAAAATGGCAAGAGAAGTAAAGTTAGGATGATGCCAAGTTGACTTTCGCACCCTCAAAGTCATTTTAAAACCGATAATTATGACTGGTTGCATTGCACATATGAGATTATCTTACATGCCTTAATACTAATGGGATGACTTTATTTTGTTCTCCTTTATTATCTTAATTATAGCAGAAGGGTGATTGGTTTGTGGCTCTTAAACTGTTACTCTTTCCTATAACATAAAGTCAAAAGGCAATGGAAGACGACAACAGAATTGAGTCAGTTGATACTGGTGCCCAAAAGTAATTGGTTGAACAAGACACTGGGTTGGTTGAAGAGATAAGGATGTTAAGACAACACATGACGGGCATGTATCAGGCTTGGATGACTGGTAAGGCACCACCCCATCCACCACCTAGTTTCTTAGATGTAACCTCCCCAAAGCTTCGGTGACAGTGTCAGACGATCCACCATATTCTCTAGATTTTCCCGCTTATCATAGTTTTCCTAACCTCCATAGTAGCTCCATTGTTCGTCCTTCGATTACATTTCCTAATAATAGCCCTCATGTCACATCCACTATCCCCACTATCCCAACTTCTCAACAACGTTTCTTTCATAGATCCAACAGTGAACACTAGTTCAAACCTCTTGATACCCGACACTACCCCCAGAGTTGGCTCACCAGGTCCCTGACTCATATAATCATATCTCTCAAAATGAGCCTCATATTGAAAATGAAAAGTCCATCCAGAAAGGTAAAAGGTATAGAATAATCCTTAAAGAACATGCAAGGGATGAGTAATCGGAGTAACATGTCTTACAATGACTTGTGTATGTTCCCAAATGTTCATCTTCCCGCATGTTTAAGATGCCAAAGTTTAACTTTTATGACGGGCGTGGAGATCGAGTAGCCAATTTGAGGTTTATTGCAGTAAAATAAGAAATGTTGGCAGGAAAGATGATTTGTTGATGGTATATTCAGTAAGAGTTTGAATGGGTCAGCCTTGGAATGGTATACTCGTCAAGATGTTAGTAAGTGGTATGCATGAGATGACATGTCTCAAGATTTTGTTCGACACGTTTAGTACAAGACATTATCCAAGACCACTCCGCCTTATCTAAGATGGAAAAGAAACCCGAGGAAAGTTTTAGGGAATTTGGGCTCAGATGGAGGGAACAAGCTGTTGGGCCAGTCCCTCGATTGATGAAGAAGAAATGGTTGAGCTTTTCCTACAAGATTAGAGACCCACCTACTTCAGTCATTTTATCCCTTCTTTAGGCAAACCTTTCAATGATGTGGTGAATATGGGGTAAATGGTAGAAAAATGAATCAAGTTCGGCAAAATCATGAGTTATTCTGTATTGAAAGATACTACAGAAGACATTCAGAACATCTCAGTAAGTTTGGGGGAATGAAGAGAAATAGAAAAGATATTGTTGAGCCCCGTCAATGACACGATCTAGTGGGCATTCCTGCTCAATGTATCAGCCTTAGTATCGACCCCATGAATATCCTCGTACTCCAAATAACGCTCCCCAATGCTATTTCTTTCACAAAATCCCCAAAGTCATACCTCATCTTCTCAGTACTTAATCCATAATGCGCCGCCATATGTTCCACATCTACAAGACCCGTAATGGCCTGCACCGCCTCCAGAAATGTCTTACCCACATATCAACCACCTACTCATAAGAGGTTCTAACCGAGGCTGGTGTACAAAATGAAAAGGTAGAAGCAAAAAGAAAAGTCTTTCACCTCTATTAGAGAATTATATGCCAGTTTATTCCAAAGGTTGAGGCAATTGGACATATTGAAGACAATTCAGATAAAAATGACGAACCCCCTTCCAAAGAATTTTGTGTTAGGATTTATGTCCGTCACTAGAGGGGGGGTGAATAGTGCGGCACGAGAATATTGATAAATATTGCGGAATTAAAAATTGCACGAATAAAATAAATTCGGTAATAAAAATAGCAAGGAAAGAACACACCGAATTTATCCTGGTTCACCACAACTTGTGGTTAGTCCAGTCCCCGAGAGACTCTCTCGAGATTCCACTAACTCCGTTAAGCTTACGGGTGCCTAACAAACCGTTACACTTGCTCGTAGATGTACACTCTACAAGACTTCAACTTGCTCGAGGATACCGCACCCCAAGACTTCACCTTGCTCGTGGATACCGCACCACAAGACTTCACACACTAAGACTTAGGGTACTTAGCGAACCCGACAATCAATGAGAAGATATGTTCTTCTCAAACACCTTTCTCTTTTACAACAAGAACTCTCTCAAAAGAGTAGATAAAGAGATACAAATTTAGCTCTATGAACAACTCAAAGTTGTCTCTCAAATGGTTCAACAAAAGCTCTAAAATGATGCTCAAATAATGTCAATATGTATATGAATGTTGGGAGGTGTTGTGTGTTTAAAATCAGCTCAAAAGACCTCTTTTTATAGGGGTTAGGGGGTGCAAGTCCGTTGCTTAATTGACAATCAATTATGCTGATTTTATGCAAGGATAATCGATTATTGGATTTGCATAATCGATTATTCTTCCAACGTTCAAAAATCAGAAGCTGATTTTCTGTTGAATAGTCGATTACTTGATTCTGCATAATCGATTATTCTGTTCCAGTGTTCAAACACTGGCAACGGTCTACAGCATAATCGATTATGCAGATTGTATAATCGATTATTCTAATCCAGATTTGAAAACTTACTTCAAAAACCATTTTGGTTAAAATAAGAACTTTAACATCATTTTGTTTGAAGTATTTAAAATATGTTTATGATAAATATGATTTAATAAAATATGTTTATGATATGATTTAATAAAATATGTTTATGATATGATTTAATAAAATATGTTTATGATAAATATGATTTAATAAAAATGATTTTATGCATATTTATGATGACCTATGTTGAGCCAAAAGACGAGGTAACTTACGCGTTGCTCTTACATTGGTTCTACCTAACGACCTACGCCTTGGGTCTTCGGTCTTGAACATTTGAGCTCGTCTTTGGCTTGTCTATGCAATTCCGTCATCAATATGCTTCTCGGCATTCAATCTTGATTTTTTGTCATATAATAACGTTGTTTGTCACTTGACTTCATTGTTTGTCATTCATCAAAACCTATACCTGAAAATCACGCTAATACAACCAAAGCGCACATATCATAGATAGAATGATTTTCTACATTTTGATTATTCTCAAAGATGCACATATTGCTCTAATGCCCCGGGGCATAACATAGAAACGTGTTGGAATCTGAAAAGATCAGTCTAGAAGCTTATTGATGCAGGTATTGATGCGGGTGAAATTATCGTGCAAAGTCTAGATACAAGAAATACTAGATAAAATACATTGTCTGTTCATAATGAGACGCATATGGTGGGCATGATTTATGTTGAAAAGGAATATGAGAACTCTTCTAAGTTCCTTGGAGGGCCACTTGCCACAAAGTTTTTAGCACTATCAGTCTCAGTTCCAGAAGATGATCTTAAGAACGAGTTGGCAAAAGGGACCGAAAAGCTATTTGCCAAGGTCAACGTGATGGAGATTTGTGAAGGTACTAATAATGTCGATGTGCGACTCAATGGCTAAGATGTTAAGCTTGGTAATTGGAAAGACACTCCTTTGTTGGCTAGCCATGGAGAAGTCTTGGTGGTTTATTTTGGTACCATTTTTGTTGTCCGAGTTCTTTCAGGGTTGTAATCCGAATATCATCTTGCGGCTCAAACCCTTCTTCCTTTTATTTTTCCTAGTTAGTTTAGTCGTAGTAACTCGTCTAGTGATATCTAAGGTTGTTCTAGGGTTGTGGCCCAAGTTTATTTTGCTTGTTTTGTTGTTCAAACCCTTTTTTTGTGATAACTAACTTATTTTTATTAATTATCAAAGAAATATTTACATTCTCATAGCTTAGCTCACACAACTAACTATATCAATAGGCGACCACAGGATAGTCATTTCTAACTAAGTTCCAATATCTACCTATTGAAGAAATTCCAAAATAACCAAAAAAAACCTATTCAAATTGAAGACTATGTAGATAGGTTTTGGCTCCAGGAAGCACATGTACATTGCATATTTAAGCAACCTCCTTCACAATTATTTGCCGTTGTCTACTTCTTTTTTCAAAAACTTCGAGGTTCATTTCAATTAAAATCTGATACATTGCTTCTGCAATACCATTTTGAATACTTGTGCATATTGAGATTTACCTTTAGAGCAGGGGATGATCCATTGGTTTTGTTGTTTCCAACCTATGGTTATAGGATATAGAAGTTGCATCCATTGAAGTACTTTGGTACAAACACTGTTAGTGTATTCACACTTATAAAATAAGTGTTCTCTATTTTCCTCCTACCTTTGGCATAGCACATATTGAAGGACAATGAAGTAGTTTGGTCCAAACACTGTTAGTGTATTCACACTTCCATAATAAGCGTCTTTATTTTCCTTATGCCTTTGGCATATCACACATTGAGTATCCATATTAGGTCCCCATTTACAAATCTATCCAAAGTTAATAGCTTTTCATGCATCATGAGCCACATTGAGAATTTAGTCAAACCCTTTCACCGTCTGTCTAATGCAATCTCCTATTTTCTGTCATTTCTAGTTAATTTTTATTTAGTTCTCTTTTCCTTTTATAGTTCTTTTCATAGTGACTCTAGTAACATGACATGTACGTGGAATTCTCAGCCTAGTCTTAGAAGTTAGTCTAATCATAAAATAATGAAACAAGGTTTGAAGATGATATGGGCATTTGAGGGAAGTAAGTAACGATTTGGACGTTTTGAGATCATTTAAAGCTCGAATTGTGTGAAACTAGTGCGTATAGTTTGGAAAGTTAATAGGACGACAAGAATTTCTTACAAGAGATTGCGTCCCAAACAATTTAAAGCAAGCAACTTTGAGTTCAAGTGCACCTAAAGTTACAAGATAAACACAAGGGAGTTTTTCCCAAACTGACAGAGGGTATCCATTATGAAGAAGAAATCACCCAACGAGAGTTTTGTACTTAACAAGACACTAAAAATATGGAAGGCATATCTATGATATCAACGCCGATGCTGCAAAAGAAATATTGTGCATGATCTTCATTTTTTGTCCTCAAGTTGCATGTACTTGGTATTTTTAGAGATTGGGAGACCCTCTCAAACACTTTATACCCTTCAGTACTCTTTAGAGCCTGTGTTGATTTCTTTGATGTCCCCTCTTTTGGAATCAAGTTAGAGCCATTACAAAAAAATTATATCCCCAAAAAGTTTGTTTTAGAAAGTTTACCCCAAAAGAAAATTTAAAGAGGTAAAGAAATAAAAGAAGTCGAAAAGAAAAAAAAATAAAAAGAAACAAAAAAGAAGGTAAAGAAAAATAGCAACAACAAAAGTATTCTTTTGAACTACGTTCGACCTGATTCTTGTCACCAGAAGATACGTAGGCAGCCTTACGGTTTGGTCGCACCAAATAAAATATTTTATTATCCCACAATGTCAAGAGTGGATCAATTTTTCTTAGAAATTCCATCTAAAAAGAAGAATCAAATTCTCTTGCTTTAGAATATGGGGCAAAGTTTTTAAAATGGATTCCAAAAGTTATAAATAAATTAACCCTGTTGTCTTAGTTATTTAGAGCCTTTATGATATTCTTTCTTTCTAATCCTATCTAAAAACCATATTACAGTCCAAAAAAGAGCTCCATTATAATCTTTGAGAGTGCCGAGTTAGACATACTAGGAGCATATTACATCTTTACCATGGTTAATATTTTGTCATATACAGAATCAGAAGAAATTTAAAAAAAAGAACAAAATGAGAGAGTATTATTGGTCAAAACCCGCGCGGGCACCATAAGGCGACGATAAGTTGAGAGAAAGAACAAAATGAGAGAAGCTTGATGTTGAAAACCCTTCGGGGTACCACAATTCGAAAAATGATTTTGTGAGTCTAATAGAACAATTGGATCGTGGAGTTTCCAAAGGTTGATGGTATGACAAGAATTTGAAAATTAGACTTATTGGACAGGTTAGGTCAACTAATCCAAAATGCATGTCGTGGTCATTAGAGTTGGTATCCGCATTTGATAAGTTTCTACTTTGTAATTTTCTTGTTAGATATCATCTCTTTCCGTTGTCCCCTTACTATGTTCCTCTTGATTTGGTAAGTCCTTTTTAGTCTGTTTTGTCAGAACAAGTGAGAAATGTCTTCAAAATTTGCTACCACCTTTCTAATTGCACAAGGCGGAGTCTATTTAGCACATCAAAATGGCATAAGTTAGGAAATAGTAGCATACACACTGAGTTGATAACAATTGGCGTGCTTTAGGATTCATGTGAACAAAGTTTTGGTAAATGTCAATTCATGAGCACAATGCAACATATAGAGGGTATTGGGCTTGAATGGGATCAGAGGTATTTTCTACGATAAGGGTTAAAATAAAAGTAGTTAGAGAATAACTAGCAATGTCTTCCAAGTTGAAATCAAAGTTATCATGGAAAGTAAATGAACAATCTCCCTCAAGGTCAAGGCCACAAACCAACCACCATGCTTTAAACTCACAAGTTTTCTTTATTTGGAACAGGGACGAGAACTATGTCCAAATCAAAGCTTGGAAGCTTGAATTTTTCGGGTGTCGTACCCAAATTTTATTAGCACAAAGTCTGTTTGAGAATGTTTTTACCTCCTAGACATTCCCCTAGTTGAGAAGATCATTACCTCCTAGGCATTTTTCCTAATTGAGAAGAACAGTACCTCCTTGGCATTCCCCTAGTCAAGAGAATCTTTAGCTTTCTTTAAGTTTAGGGGTCTCGTCCGGAGAATAGGGTCAGTGTTTGTTTCTTTAAGTTACTCATCTTTAGCCTTCTTTAGGTTCAGGGTCCCACCTAGAAAATAGCACCACTTCTTAGTTTCTCCTAAGTTGTCAGTTTTAGTTTCCTAAGTCATTAATCTTTAGTTTTCCTTAAGTTCAGGGATCCCGCCTTGAAAATAGGTTCAGTTTTAGTTTCTTTAAGTCACTATTATTAAGTTTTTCTTGAGTTCAAGGGTCCTGCTTGAAAAATAATGCCAACTTTTAATTCTCTCAAGTCGATTAGTCTTATATTTTCTTAAGTTCAGGGGTCTCGCCTCGAAAATTGGGCCAGTTTTAGTTTCTTTAAGTCTTTAATCTCTAGTTTTCCTTAAGTTCAGGGGTCCTGCCTAGAAAATAAGGTCAGCTATTAATTCTCTTAAGTTGTTAGTCTTAGTTTTCCTAAAGTTTATGGGGCCCACCTGGAAAGTAGGGCCAATTATAGTTTCCTGTCACGACCCAAATCGAAGGGCCGCGACGGGAACCCGGTGCCTTACTTGACTGAATACCAATGTAACATATCTTTCTTAAATGTAACCAATTACTTTTCCTGATCGTTTTATCACTTGTTGCATGAATACGTGGCTTCTCTTATTGCCCACGAATACTGTAATTTCATGTATTTCATATGATCTTAAACATCACCTTAGATGGATTTTTTTCATTTCATTAGCCATGATAGGTGCCACATTCTTATAGAGTGTATACAATATTGTAGTGAGACTATTGTTACAAGATCATTTACTCTTTAGCTCACTATGCTTAGGTGGAAACCTTCTTTGTTATTTCCTCAGCTAGTCTTTCGTGTAGTACTTAGGGAGACCTTATGGCTCTTATAAAGTTGCGAGCTTGTTATACCGTACACCCAAAGGAAATTTTGTTATTTTTACTCGCCTATAATAATCCTTAGTTAAATAAATTTATGCCTTTGTGCTCGTAGGGTTACTTCTAAGCTCAAATTTTTATTGTCTCCTTAGTGGCACTTTCTCTTATTTTCATAAACCTTAAAACTGTACCTTTTGTAACCCAACTCCTATCTGGATATTTCTCAAGGTTACAACGTCATATCAGCAAGACTGAATTCACTAGATTAGGGTTCACTACGTTTATCTTGCATGATAAGATGATTTGCTTATAACCGCTTGTATAGCTATAATTTGGCTCTTCCTGAATCAACTACAAACTACTCGTTGTCCCATTCTCATATCCATATTCTGCGTAATATCTCTTTAGTTAGTTACTTTGTCTTAAGTTACCTATCGCACTGGCTCCTTATGTATCAAGTGTTCATTTGCACTTATTATCAATATCATCAGGTGCGTAAGCCTTACCACTTCTCTCTGGAATCATGCTTGCTTAATGTTCTAGAGTCGTATCATATCTATAGGATTTGAATAGATGCTATCTCATTCGTTTCATCCTTTTACCACATTCCTCCTTTACTATTCCATAGTTACCTCCTCATCTTGCCATTTTTGCAGATCTTTACTATCATCTTACTCGCCTTGAAGTAACCCTTCTATACCGGGGCTAATTGAATTTATTACGCACTAGGATGACACTTAGTATAATTGGCACACTTAGTTCCTTAAGCTTAAGTCTGCTTCATGTGCTTGCTTTAGGGAAACATCTTCCTAAATGATCCTTAAAGGTTATTCTTTTATTGTCCATTCTATAATTGTCAGAATATTATTTCTGAAATTTTCATGATATCAACAATAATAAATTCCTTCAGTCCATAATTCATGTTCAGTTTATGTTGCTCGCTAGCCATACTGATTTCAACTACTCAGGGGTCTAACCTTTCCTCCTGGTTATCACGTTGAAGTTACCAACTCATTTCTCGAAAAAATGGCTTTATGGCTTATACTCTTTTATTGCCTCAAAGTCTATCAGCTCTTGTATTTTCCTTCACTTGGCTATAGACTCTGTCATCGTGCCATATTTTGATTTACCGTTATCACCCATATATTACATCTTACTCATGATGCTTCATTTACTCTCTTCTTATTTTTCAGATAATATCTTTGTTTATCACTTTATTATGAAAACTTCAACAAAAAGTTCTTTCCCTTTTATCTCCCCTAGCTTCATCTCACTGGCTCTCTGGAATGCCTAACATTCTCCTTTTCTTTTGTGCTAGAGTCATACTAAGGTAAATATTTTTCCCTTCTAGGATCCCACTGCCTACCTTCTGAAATTTCTGAATATTCCAGTATTCATATCTGATTGTACTACTCTAGAGTTCACCATCTAGGTGACTCACAAGGAGATCTATTATCATATTTGCACCATCTTTCAGAAACGTTAGTTAATGATAAAAATCCATCCACAATTTTTTTGGTCACTCAAACGCGAACTGAATCTTGATATCACATTCTTCTCTTAAACTATATTTCTTAGCTCCCATTGGGCATAACTGAGATGGGTGTAGTCAACTGTATATATCTCTATAATATTGAAGGTAACACCAATACTTACATTTCTCTGCTTGAATTATAAATACTAATGATCTTCATTAGTAGGTACCTCATACCCTTCGTCATCTTGCTTGTTTTACTTGCTGAAACTTGTGTCTACTTTCTAATTCTCTTATTCTTTTTTAACATACGATTTGATATATATTCTTGCCTTAGGGCTCCTTATCAAGAAGCTTACACGTCTTAGTACACACGTGATCAACTGAAGACCTCACATTTACTCATCATAAGCTTAATGCAAAATCAAGTTCCTCTGACTCAACTTTTCCATAACCACATTCAATCTCTTAGCAACAATCTTCTTTCTGGATGTAGGTTTCATTGTATTACAAATAAGCTTAATGAAAAATCAAGTTCCTCTGACTCAACTTTTCCATAACCACATTCAATCTCTTAGCAACAATTTTCTTTCTGGATCTAGGTTTCATTGTATTACAAATAAAATAGAATTTAGGAGTTTGAATTCTTACAATTGAGCTCTACAACACAATCTGGAGTAAGAAGAAAGAGTGACAATCCTAAATGCCATGTAGCCTCATGCTTATAAGTGTGGTGCACCACACACCAATAAACAAGGCTCTACTAGACAAGGCTTGTAGACTCCCTAGGACAGAACTGCTCTGATACCACTTTTGTCACGACCCAAATCGAAGGGCCTCGACGGGAACCCGGTGCCTTACTAGACCGAATACCAATGTAACATATTTTTCTTATCATACTATAATGGGTAAGTGAGCCAGAAAACCCATAATGAGATAACAAGAATAAAACATAACGGAATGCTTAACATATGACGACCCAACATTATATGCAAACCTATACATGTGATATATGGGCCTACAAGACCGACATGACCATTTGTAAACTCAAAACGTTGACCAACAAGGCCATAAGTGTATCCATACACCGTACATCTGTCTACAAGCCTCTAAGAGTGTATAAAATCATAAAGGTCAGGACAGGGCCCCGCCATACCAATCAACACATATTCAAAGAATACTAACCAAATAGACAACTCCGGAGCAAGTGGAGTGCACCAACACCTCCGCTGAGCTGACACCCTATTAGGAGGACTTTCAACCTATCAATCGGGACCTGCGCGCATGAAACGCAACGTCCCCAGGCAAAAAGGGACGTCAGTACGAATAAGGTACCGAGTATGTTAGGCTAGAAAGCATAAACAAGAATAATAATGTAAAGTGAGATAGAAGAGATACAACCTGTAACATCTGAGTGCCTCTGGGGACACTGGCATGAAATGAATAATACATACATATACATAAACTTTTAAAAACATTATGATTGCTTAATTTATGGTTTCTAACCTTAATTAGTTGTTAGACTCACTTCTTGCCTTATTTGAAACTCAATCCGAGTTATTTATGGGTATAATTCCGTGATTTGTTATCCTGTCAAGCTTAGTTGATTATTCGATTACTTCTCTTACCCTTTTTACAATATTAAGCGACCTTGCCTTATTTACTTTACACTACTTGACTCCTATAAAAGACATGATTTTGTTTTCAAATACATACACCTAGACCTATGCAAAAAAAATACTTAAAATTCATATTCTCTCTATTGAAAATTTTTGTTACTTGTCTACGACACTATCTAGTCGGTTGGAAGAAAAAAACTAGATCTTATATTCTCTTAACTTCACTCTTTTATTGCAAATTTTCAACTGGTATGCCTCTACTACCGTCATTTAATTAATATGTGTGTTTATCAGCATGTTTACTTCTGTTTAAATTCATGTGTTTATCAGCTTGTTTAATTCTATTTAAATCCATACATTTACCAGCATGTTTGGTTCTATTTAATCCATGTATTTACTAACATAATTGCTTCTGTCTAATCTACGTGGTTACTTCTGTTTAATCTGTATGTTTATCATGTCTAACTATGTGTTTCTTAGCATGTCTATTAATGTTCAATCTGTGTGTTTGCTGCACTAGCATGCCTGCTGCTGCCCAATACATATGTTTACTACAATAGCATGTTTACTTCTATTTTTTATTAGAACTACGTGTTTCTACTTTCAACAAATTTTCATGTTTACTCATGTCTAAATTAGATATGTGTTTTGTCTACTTCCCTACTAGAATGTTCTCCCTATCTTGATGTTCACCTTTTATATTTTTGCTCCCCAATCCTTACTGCCCCTTTGTATGTTATAGTTTGATCCTTAATATGTCTTGTCTTTGTGTTTGGTCACTTAGTAATAGTCAACTTAAGTAATCATATTTATGAATGTTGTTTGTTTGCTAGAACCTTTGCCTAAGTTCCAAGAATTGAATGACTATGTTTGCTTCTTGTTTCTTGAAAGTCTAAAACTGCTTTTTTCAAAACTACTCTTGTAAATCACTATCCATTTCAAAATTCTTAGAACATCTAGGGTCCTGCCCTCTAGTGTGAGCATTTCTTTGGATTCCATGAGACCCCTTTGAACATTGACATACTGGGGCTGGCTACTCCACATTACACAAGTTGTTGATCTTTAAAGAAGACCTTGGTGAGAGTACTGTCCGGGGTCCCCGAGGCCATTGGGAATATTGATACACCAGGGTACCCTCTCTTGCAGTATGAGATATGGTACTTGCGACTATTTGAAGGCCTGGTTTCCCAAGTTTTGCTTTGGGCCTATCCAGGCTCCCTATAGTTTAGCATTGTTTATTATTGTAATTCACTTACACTGGAGTTACAAATAATTTCTTTGTAAACATATATTTGGAAAATTAGTAAAACTGGGAGGGATTACTATGCATATTTTTGTTGGGAATGGGCAGATATCATGCATATAGGTTTTAAAATTAGTGTTTACATCCTAGAAACCATGCTTATAGGACATTGCAATGTTCATCACTTGTGTGCATTCTAGATATCATGTCTATAGGGTTCAAATAAACTTTTGCAATAAAAAATCATATCATTGTGCCATTTTTCTATTTGCATGCATTGTAAATACCATGCCTATAGGTTAAAAATCAATCTTTCACTTTTAGATATCATGCCTATAAGTTTCAAATCAATCTCCTGCATTTGGGAGTCATGCTAAATAAGATTTCAGCATATTCATCATTTAGAAACCATGCTTATAGGGTAAAATCAATCTTGTATTTTGGACACTTCGCCTGTAATTTAAAATCCTGAATCGAGGAAGTTTGACTCTGGTGTACAATCTGAAAACTCAGAAACCCAAGAAAAAATTCTGTTAATGTGGGAAAAGGTGTTAGGCATTCCCGAGTTCCGTGATTCTAGCATGGTCACTTTGATCATACTTTGCTTATTAAAGTTGTTTAGTCACTGATTTTAGAACCTATGTGCCTTTTCCTCTTTCAAGAAAAATTATCTTGAAACGGGTCACACGCACATGTACCCATTTATTTGGCGCGTCAAAAATCATGTCATGCGTACGTGTCCACAATTAATAATGCTTTATTATTATTAAAAGAAAATTTGGCCAAAGTTTCACGAACGCATACTCTGGTTTTGTTTTAAAAATCATAATCATTTCACGCGAACGTGTCAATGACCACGATAATATATTAAACATGGCTAAAGCAAACTACAATCATTTCTTATTTGTTAGATCTAAATATGAAATTAATATGAGGGCCATGTATGATTTAGACGGTGGATGGCACAACTCGAACTATTAAACTAAATTAACTTAGCGGTCTATTAAAATCAATTCTATTATTAAGAAGAATTTGATTAAAGTTGTGCAAACGCTTACTCCGAATTGATATTCAGAATTGTAATTATATCATGCGAACATGTACACAATCACAATTGTATTTTAAATGGCCCTAAAGGCTTTTCTACAAGTGTTGATTTTTAATTAGTTAAGCTACAATATGTGAGAGGACCACGACTTGTGCACAAGTTGGAAAAAGTAATAAAATATGGATGGAATAAACAAGTTATCAGGTACCCAAAACCCTTGGCCAGAGTACTGAAGCCCAAGACTCAAGAAGCTGCGGCACATTAATGTCCAACATCACAAGGTCCAAATCCTTTATTTTAAGGGATTTTTACCTATACATCACATATAGCAAACCTTATTACTATTATTGTGCCTTGTTTGATTATTACCCTCATATTCCATATTTTAGTTACCAATAATGTACCAAACGAAAATTTGCTGATCTTTCACCCTACAATAACGTCATTTATTAAGGCTCAACAGATTGTTAAATATTTTGTAGCCTAAAATAGCGCCTGTATTTAAGGCTCCCAATTAATCTTTGATTTTGTACCAATTAAATGCTCAATCAAAAATGGTAAAATCTCATATACAACGTGAATCTCTCCTCTTTTCTGTTTCGAATCTCTCCTCTTTTTTGAACCGAAATCAGTCATTCTTCCATTGAAAATCAGATTTGTAGTTATTCCGTGATAGCCAGGTTCGAAAATCTCATATGTTGTAGTTCTTCCGTGATTGCCAGTTTCGAAAATTTTTCATTTTTCTACATCAAATACTGAAAATCTTCCAGATTTTGTAGTACTTCCAGATTTCTGTTTCGAAAATCTTTCATTTTTCTACATCAAATACTGAAAATCAGAATTTACAGCGTGATAGTCAATAAAATTGTAGTTCTTCCAGATTTCAGTTTCGGAAATCACTCATTCTTCTACAATGTCAAAAATTCCGATAATACTGAAATGTAATGGTTATTGGGATAACTATGGCAGATTCCGAGATTTTGAAGTTGATTCCATTTTGGTTGATGATAATGCAAGCTACGGAATTCTCGAGTCTACAATTGCAGAACAATTATCGATTGATACATCGGATAAAATTGTAGAAATAAAATACATTGTGAATGATAATTGTCCTCCGTTGCAGATAATTGTCCTCTGTTGCACATCGGATATATTCATATTTGGTGCAGAAAAAAAAACAAAAAAAAAACAATAGCTGTTGCAGTGTTTCCTGTGTGTTTTTAAAATGTAGTCAAATGTGGATAAATGTAGTTAACGTTTATATGTAGTGTTTCCAGTGTGTTTTTAGAATGTAGTCAAATGTGGGTAAATGTAGTTAACGTTTATATGCAGTGTTTCCAGTGTGTTTTTAGAATGTAGTCAAATGTGGGTAAATGTAGTTAACGTTTATATGCAGTGTTTCCAGTGTGTTTTTAAAATGTAGTCAAATGTGGGTAAATGTAGTTAACGTTTATATGCAGTGTTTCCAGTGTGTTTTTAAAATGTAGTCAAATGTGGGTAAATGTAGTTAACGTTTATATACAGTGTTTCCAGTGTGTTTTTAAAATGTAGTCAAATGTGGGTAAATGTAGTTAACGTTTATATGCAGTTTGTTTGTAGCTGATTTGTAAAAATTACTTTACAAATTACAAAAAACTAGACTGTAACTACATATATATCATGTCTTCTAATTACAGTTCCAAACAACACTATAAAATTGCAGACCACATATCAACTACATTTTGACAGACAACATATGCTACATTATAACTACAAGCAACTATACTGTAACTAGAGAATTATTGAGCATGTACAATGTAACTACTTTTATACACTTTATTTTTATCACAGTTCCAAATAAAAAGTACAGTAAACTACATTAAACTACAAAAACTATAATTAACTACAAATTTGAGTCAACAGTCACAGTTCCAAATAAAAAGTACATTAAACTACAAACACTACAATTAACTACAAATTTGATTCAACAGAATATTTTGTCAATTAACTACAAATTAACTCCAAAAAATTACAATTAACTACAATTTGTATAAACAACCCTGGTATGCAATAATACAGTACATTTAGACAAAAAACACTTAAACACCAAACAAACACTTGCATTCTATTTTTTTGGCAAAAAATATTAAACTACAACACATTGAGGAGAAAAAAAAAAGGGGAGAAATGTGGCGGATGAAATTGAGAAATTATTTATTTTTAAATTTATAAATAATTTAACTTAAACTTATAATTTTATTTTTAATAATAAAATTATAATCACATAAATATTTTATTTTTAATATTATTTAGGATCATAAACGCTAAAAAAAATTACTTTTCTTAGAATGGGAAGAGTATATGGTAACTTCTTAAAAGGTCGATAACCTCAAATGAAGAATTCAACCTTTGACCGAAAATAGTGAACGTTTTGCCTTTTAAAGTAAAAATATTTCGCTGTAAAAATCAATTATGATTTCTCAAAGAAATCCAGAATTAAATTCTTCAAAAATAAATACAACTTCTGCCGAATTTATACTCAAACATTCTAAAATATAAGGAAAAGATAGAACACAAATCAAGCCTCTAATATGAAAAGATTTTGTTCCACAAATCAAGCCTCTCATATGAAAAGATTTTGTTCCACAAATCAAGCCTCTAATTAATAGTTGATCCTTAAACCTTAAGATAAGTTTTGGTACATAAATTGAAAGGTGGTATACTTAAATGTAATAAACACTAACCTTAAACATGAGTGATTATAAGGTTTGCTATATGGAATGTATATGTAAAAATCCCTTATTTTAAATAAGCAAAACTACAAATTCCACGGCCCAAACTAACTACCATTAACCCACGTTTGATTTTTGGCTAGTAATGCAAAGAAACTTCATTATGTGTGCACTTTACTTTTCACAAATGTTTTCCGCTTTACTCAAAAGGTGCTTATTCTGATGGTAAACAACCCCACTTCCAACCGAGAGGTTGTGAGTTCGAGTCTCCCCAAGAGCAAGGTGGGAAGTTCTTGGAGGGAAGGATGTCGGGGGTCTATTTGGAAACAGTCTCTCTACCCAAAGGTAGGGGTAAGGTCTGCGTACACACTACCCTCCCCATACCCTACTAAGTGAGATTATACTGGTTTGTTGTTGTTGTTGCAATCACCCTCTTCCTCTCACTGTATTTCCTCTAGCAACAGACCTTAAGCTTGCTAACCCTTGATAAACAATCATCATCCCTAAGTATGGACTCATAAAAATATGAAAACAACACATCAACTTTTGAAGGCTTGCACCATTTTTATAAAAATACTCCGACACTTGAATCCAGACTCCCTTAATTTTGAACAAACATCAAGCAAAAACATAGAACCTATCTTGCTTAAAACTTTAATTAGACTATACATGCCTATTTTAAAGGCTCATCACATTTAGGCTATACCAAGGTTAGATAGATGATGACACTACGACCGTACAAAATCCAAGCGAACATTCATCAGATATGCATTCGACACTAAAAGAAACCTGTGGCTCTAAGTATGAACAAGAAACCAAGAAGCAATCGCTAAACTCAATTCATGGGTCGATTTTCTCTTAAGCATATCAATACTCTTTCGAGTGCAAAACTTTATGGAGAAGCAACTTGGCGAAGACAACAATACACCAGCAAAACTCCAATTCAATCCCATTTCACGTAGAAAAATTTGCACAAAAACACAGAGAAGCAGAAATTTACCAAGTTCTACCCATCTGGCTAAAAGAAATTAGTGTTTGAGAACTGAGTTGATCCAATCTTATCCAATGGTGAAATTAAATCATTGGGAATAGGAACAAGTAAACAAAAAATGCAAACTGATTGGAAATCTAGTGTCAAGATAGTCTGAACATTTTCAGCATTTAGGCATGAACGACGCTACTCGTAACTTGACTGATTGGCACCTAGTACATGAACAAGCTTAAAACATCACAAATACACGAGCCATTCAAACTTATTCGACTGGCAACCAACCAATTCTAACAGCCCATGATAAAAGAAATTCAGGCAAAGTTAACCTCCAAGCCATTTGGAAACAAATCCTCAAAACTTTTTTTTTCAAACAAAAAAAGAACTAATCTGTGATCGAATAATGATAGAAGAGGCAGATGAACACACACAATTACACGTTTCAATGGATTCCAAGACCAGAGGATTATATGGACATTTATTAACACACATGTGAAATCATGGAAGAAGCTGAAAATAAGAAGAATAGATCAGCAAAATGAAACTAAGATAGCCACACAAATATCAGCTATTACTTTAAACTTTGACCTGTTTTATAGTTCATTCAGAGATTGATTCACAACCGGAACTAAAGAGAGGAAAAGAAATGAACCTGAAATTAAAAGACTGAATTAGTACAACACCAAAATCGACCAAAAAGAAGCAAATAGCAGCTGAAAATCAACCCTCGAGCAGTAACAAACTCGAACTTCTCAAATGACTTCCATTTTTAACCCAAAATCCAAAATCAAAATGAAGAAGATGGCTCTAGAGATTTTGAAAAATTTAAACAATAATCGACATACAAATAAAACAGCAGAACACTCGGTGATTTTTTTCTTCCGTTCTAGTACCAGAAATAAATGAACAATAGAAAATGAAGAAAAAAAATCTCGAACCCTAACTTTTACTTTCTTCCGAAATCTCTCTCAAATCATTTCCAAAATATTCTCCCAAAAAATCCCCCCACATAAGAAAATGTTCTCACCTTTTATAGACTTTTAGGTCTTCTCGAATCTTCTTCTTTTCTCTCCAAGGAAACCCTCAAATGAAAACCCTTCCCCAATCTGATTTCTTTCCCCTTTTCTGATGAAAAAAGGACAAATGGAGGGAGTAGATTAATTTGAATCCAATCTAACTCTCCCTATTTTTCCTTATTTCCATCTGAAGGGTGAAAAATCCGAAATAAAATCAAAGAGAGCATATGAGGGAGAAGGAATCTGTCAGAAACGGTTACCTTATGCCAGGATGAGGGAAAAGGGAAATGCGTGGTGTGAGATTGGGGCTCACTCACCATGGATTCTTAGTGATTTAAGGTATGGTTTGGGTGAGGAAGGTGAGTGAAGAGTGAGTAGCGCCATTTGGGTTTGGGGATTTAGGGTTCTTGCTTCTTTATGTTATCAGTGTTTGGGAACGGGTCGGGTTTGGGGCAGACGGGCGGGGTGAGTGGCTGGGGCGGATGATGGAAGAAACTGGGCCTTGGCATTTGAGCCGAAATCAACTGCCCCATTTCTTAATGGGATTTTTACATATGTATACCATATAGCAAATCTTATTACCAACTATATTTAAAGTTTGTGTTTATTACATTTAAGCATACTAAATTTTAATTTATGTATCATAATTCAAATTAAGGATATAATTGCTTCATTTATTCTAGGCAAAATTTTAGGAGCATATATTCTTTTTTTCCTTTTTTTCCTCTTCTCTTTCCTAGTGTTCTGTGTACATGTGAAGCTCAAGATTCACAAAGGTACGTCTTCAAGAAAATATTAAACCAAAAAAAAAGGTAAAATTAATGCGAAAGTTGATATCTTTTTTAAGCCAATAACTAGTTAACTACTTTTGGATTAAATGAACCTACATAAAAAAGTCATTTTCAACAATAAGTTGGCCATGTTATCATTCTTCAGTGCAATAAATAAAATGCACCAAAGTAGTCATTAGGTGGTGGAAGAAACCAGTAAGATAGGAAACTTTTAAATTAAAAGTGAGTGCTTATGTAATTTTTGACGTGTTTGTGTTTCAGATTAGAGGGGTTACATGTTACATTCTAATTAGTCACCTATGTGGAATTAAGGAAAAAAACTCTTTTCCATATAGAAAATGCTTCCTTTTTGATAATATGCATTAAAGTGATCATGAAAGACATGTGTTTGCATTCATCGGTATAACAAATCAAACGAAATTATCTTTTCTCGCAAAAAAAACTCCTTTAGCACAAATATACTACGTAGTATTTTAGAAATGACTTGCACACTTAATCTCCACTTCTTAAGGAAATTCTTTCTTTTAATTGTTGGATTCCAGAGTAATTCATATATGACCAGCTTTCCTTGGTTGATTATCTTTGATGACAAAAAAATTGTACTCTCTTCTTCTTTTTATAAACGTGGTGTTTGAATCAACTTCTGCACACCTCAACTAGGGTACTTTCAATTGTAGCATAATTGATATTTTCAACATAATTGTAGAAGACTTGTAGAAGTTTTAGTCTTCCCAATCTACAATTTATCTACAAATTATCTACATTTTATCTACAATTTTACAATTAACTACAATTTCTGGAAAAATATGTTTTCTTCTTCTTCGACAAGTTTCAATATGAAATTCAGTCAAAACCAAGTCTAATCATCACCAAAAACCCTCAAAATTGAGATATAAACTGCTAAACATATTTCGAATTATTTACAATAACACCCAATCCAAGGGATTTTCAATTGTAGCAAAATTGGCATTTTTGGCATAATTATAGAAGACTTGTAGAAGTTTTAGTCTTCCCAATCTACAATTTATCTACAACTTATCTACAAATTATCGATATTTTATCTACAATTTATCTACAATTCTACAATTTAACTACAATTTAACTACAATTTCTGGAAAAATATGTCTTTTTCTTCGACGAGTTTCAATCTGAAAATCAGTCAAAACCAAGTCTAATCTTCACCAAAACCCCTCAAAATTGAGACATAAACTCCTAAACATATTTCGAATTATTTACAACAACACCCAATCCAAACAAATAATGATTTTTGAAAATCCAAATTTGAATTTAAAGCTTTCAAGCTTTTTAATGACTATCAATGGTGGAAAATATATGGAGAAGGAGAGAATTACGCTGCAATAGATTTTCTTCCGTTTTAAAATTTGAAATTAATGGTGATAGAATCACCATTAAATGTGATTCCTACAAATTTGGAGCCTTTTTAGGGTAGAATCTATCTATTTTTGGTTTGGTACAATTTTTGTAAACAAAACATGGTATAGGCGGGTAATTACCGAACCATACACAATTTTGGTAATAAGGTTTGCTATATGGTATATATAGGTAAAAATCCCTTTCTTAATTTCCTTCTTTTTTTTTTTGCAACTTCCAATTGTTTTTTTTCCTTTTCCAGTTTAAATTAATTAAAACTTAAACTAAAATTCCTGAAAAGAATTAATTTCGGAAAAACTAAGCTGATCAAACCACTAAAAATTTATGAAAATTAGTTACTCCTAAATTAAAAAATAATAATAATAATTTAACATCAAAAAGCTAAAAATGCACAAATCAACCAATTTTTGATTTTCAATTTTAATAAGGGATAATAATTGACTAGTTAACCTTAAAAAATGGCCTAAATGCAATGTATGATATTTTTTGACTTTTTATGATTTTTAACAAAATAAATATGCTCAGAAAAATGCAAATAATTACCACTAATTTTCACAAAATCCTATTAAATTGTAAAAATGAAAATAAATAAATTTTATTTTATTTTATGGGAGTAATTCACATAGGGAAAAATCACGGGCTCACAGCTGCCCCTCTTTGCTCGAAAACATGAAGAATTTTCGTGCAAAGATAAAGTGAGCGGATACGAGCGGTTTTGCCCGTTTGAATACTCTGTGGGAAGCATTTTTGAAAGATTTGACCATACCCTACTTCTGAGGTACCTAGATATCTGTGGTTATAAAGGAATCAAGTCAGTATAATTTGGAAGTTTCGGTAGCTGGGACTACCAGTAAGTTATAATTTCACTGTTGTTGCTGCTGCTACTGCTTGCTGAACTCCTTATTACACCAAAAATAAAAGAAGCTAGGCTAAACTTATGATCTAAGAATTTACAAGAATCATTTCTACACTTCTTCAGCCTTGATCTTATAGTTTCTGTTGCTCTATTAACTTGTACTCTCTAGGTAAGCTTTCTTTGTTGCTGACTTGAATTGTATTCGGAGGTACTTTCCCTTTTTTCTTCAGGTGGGCACCTGGTTTCCAACACTGGCACTGCTTTTCCTCGAAAATTGATTTGTTTTCCCTTTGTTTTCTAGATGGGCGCTTGATTGCTGAACTTGAATTGTATTACTTTTGTTACGCCCCGCAATATTACTTCGATATTACATTTGATAGTATTATATTACGACAATGTTATGCCAACAACATTACATATGGTGATGTTATGCTTCACAATAATAAGTTACGACGATGTTGCACCCCGCAGTAATGTATGTTGAATTTGTCGTAAGATAATTGACATCAGTTCAAGGAAAAGATTATTTGGGGATTATAAGGATTATAAGTGATGAGTAAATTCGTGAAGGTAAGAGGGTAAGTAATATCGAAGAAAATAAATTTTGTCGAAGTTTGGCATGTTGAGATAAAACACGGCCCGAGCTAAATTATCTGATATTTATAGACTAGTGCCATACAATGTACTACATGACCATGGTAGAAAGATGTATAAGGTATGTAAAAAGTGAGTAATATTTTATGTAATTTGGGATAATTTTTAAATTATGCAGGTAATTAATTAATTATTGGGTAACAGGACATTACCCGATTAACTATGAAAAATAGGCCTTATTTATCCTTCGTTTGACTTTCTTATCAAAAATATCCCTGCTGTTATACTTTTGGGTCAAATTTACCCTTCAACCGTTTAACATAACTTACAAATTTATAATAGACACGTGGCAGCATGTCATTGAACCTAATTAAAAAAATTTAAAAGCATTTTTATTAAAAACTAGAAAAGAATTATATAAATAGAAAAAAATATTTTAATAAAATATTTTTATTTTTTAAAAAACTGAAAAAAATATTTTCAACAAAATATTTACGTTTTTAAAATTATTTATTTTATTTTTTTTCAGTTTTTATACCATTTCGTTTTTTCAGTCTTTTTAAAAAGAAAGTATTTTTGTTATTCTTCACGAAAAAAAATTGCGCCGTGTCCAAATATTTTCAACAATTTTTTTTTGTTATTCTTCACAAAAAATTTCGAAATGCCTAATCGTTGCAATTTAATTCTATCAACAACTTCTAATCAAATCATGCTAATTTGGCATTTAACAATAATAATACGGTTATTATTTTTAACTATAAAATACGGTTATTATTTGGCTAAAATTTCGAAATGCCTAACCATATTATTATTGTGTCCAAATTAGCATTTAGAATTTTTTTTCTTTATTTTATTTTTTTTAAAAATAAAATACTTTCTTTTTAAAAAAACTGTAAAAGCGGAATAAACCGAAATGCTATAAAGCTGAAAAAAATAAAATAAAAATTTTAAAAATGAAAATATTTTGTTGAAAATATTTTTTAGTTTTTTAAAAAAATGAAAATATTTTATTAAAACATTTTTGCTATTTTTATGATTCTTTTCTAGTTTTTAATAAAAATGTTTTATTTTTTTTTAATCAGGTCCAATGACATGCTGTCAATGTCTATTATAAACTTGTAAGTTATATTTAATGGTTGAAGGGTAAATTTGACCCAAAAGTATAATAACAGGGACATTTTTGTTAAGAAACTCAAACGAAGGATAAATAAAACCTATTTTTCATAGTACAAGGACAAATTTGACCCATAACCAAAATTTAAATTGATTGTGAGACACGTGGCAGCCCTCCCTAACTAAGATAATGACTCTTAAAATTATTTGGGAGGTGGCAACCTTATACCTTATCTTGAAGACACCTATTATAATATAATAGTTTGTAATGCTAAAGCAATTACCACTCAAGATACATTCTGAAAGTAGATAAAATTTTCCAACAACAACTACCCAGGTAGTCTCACCAGGTGGGGTCTGGGGAGGGTAATAGGTAGACGAGCCTTACCCCTGCCCGAAAGGGCAGAGAGGCTGCTTCCAAACGACCCTCGGCGTATAGGATGTGGGAGGAAAAGCTGCATTACGAAAACAAAGGGGAAATTAGAAACACAAGCAAAACAAAACAAAATAATAAAGCATAGGTACTCCCGCAGAAATAAGTAAATACGTATGAAGGCATAAGCAACATAAATACAGTCACATGCATTAATGCAATAATAACAAGCCGTAACTACCATACTAACACTCATAAGGAGACATAAGCTAAAACACTAATCCCCTATGGGAAACCCTAGATATCCCACACCCAACCCCGAGAGATGTGAACGACGGACTCTAGAAGCCCCTAGCCTACAATCCTGATTCTAGACCTCCAGACTCCCCTATCAAGTGTCATGTTCTCGGTAACCTGCATACTGGTCATGTCCTGTCTAATCACCTCACCCCAATGCTTCTTAGGCCTCCCTCTCCCTCGCCGACCACCACAATCTCCAGCCGCTCGCAGCTCCTTACCGGGGCATCGGGGGCCCTCCTCCGAACATGCCCGAACCACCTCAGCCTCGCTTCTCTCATCTTCTCGTCCACCAGGGCTACCCCTACTTTCTGACGAATAACTTCATTCTTGATCTTATCCAGCCTGGTGTGCCCACACATCCACCTAATCATCCTCATCTCTGCAACCTTCATCCTCTGAACATGCGAGTTCTTCACGGGCCAGCACTCCGCCCCATATAACATCGCAGGTCTAACCAAAGCTCTGTAGAATTTCCCCTTGAGCTTGTGTGGAATTTTCTTGCCACACAGGACCCCTGAAGCAAGCCTCCACTTTTCACGTTAAAAGTGCTATCAAGAGATGGAAATGGCAAAAGTTAGTTATATCACTTTTCTAGTTTGAAACTCACGAACAGAAGCAATTTCAAAACCAAGGCTTGTCAAAAATTCAAAAGAAAGTTTCATATGATATAAAGATTCTTGAAACAATAGTCAGCTTGTGGCTCGAAACCAAGAATGTAAGATCAGAAACCAAGCTCATTCCAATTTGAAGGAAATCCAATATAAATTTTGCTGAAGTAGATTCGTTTCTATAATTCAGGAAATATGTATGTTAAGGCGCTTCCTTTTTTCTTTTGGCATGATAATGTGAAATGAGTACGCTATTTCATAATAAATCTACTCCTAGCAACTAAGGTTGTCCATATTGTTCTTTGCTTATAAACATTATTCTAAACAAGTGTGTATAATCCTTAAGTCCTACTAATGTTCATATTGATGGTAGGAATGTCCATAATGTTCTTAGGTCACTCTAAAAGGTTTAGAACTTGATTCCATGAGTTGAGCATGCATTTTATATATGTATCTATTTTACTCTACCGAGCCGCGCTACAGTCGGTCGAGTACGACACTTATTGTGCAACCACTGATCAGTTGGGTTTACCGAGCTCCACGTGGTCGGATATGATTATGCCGACCCTTATGATGGCCATGTACGTTTTTACGGAGTCCTCTTTGTGGCCGGGTACGATATGATGATGATGATGCCATAGAGGCATATGTTTTCAAAAGTTTATGTATATATATGTATTGTGCATTTTATGTCAGTTGCCCCCAGAGGCACTCAGATGTTACAGGTTGTATCTTCTCTATCACTCTTTACATTATTGTTCTTGTTTATGCTTTTTTGCCTTACATACTCGGTACTTTATTCGTACTGACGTCCCTTTTTACCTGAGGATGCTGCATTTCATGCTCGCAGGTCCCCATTGATTGGTTGATAGTCCTCATGTTAGGCTATCAGCTTAGCGAAGGTGTTGGCGCACTCCACTTGCTCCGAAGTTACCTATTTGGTCAGTATATTTTGGATAGGTATTGATTGGTATGGCGGGGCCCTATCCCGACCTTTAAGATTTTATATACTCTTAGAGGCTTGTAGACAGATGTCAGATGTGTGAATGTTTATATAGCCTTGTCGGTATATGCTTTGAGTTTACAAATGGTCACGTCAGCCTTATAGGCCCGTATGCCATATGTATAAGTTTGTATATCATGTTGGGTCATCATATGTTGAGTATTCCCTTATATTTATTGTCGTTATATCATAACGAGTTTCCCGGCTCATTTACTCATGATAGTACGATAAGAAAGATATGTTATGTTGGTACTCGATTGAGTAAGGCACCGGGTGCCCGTCACAACCCTTATACGCAAGGATAGTTGAGGCACTGAGTGCCGATCTCGCCTTCCCCCCGAGTTTGGAGCATGATAAAAGTGCTATCAGAGCAATTCTGTCATAGGAAGTGTACAAGCCGTGTCTAGTAGAGTCTTATATGGGTGTGTCGTGCACCACACTTATAAGCAGGAGGCTACATGGCATTTAGCATTGTCATTCTTTCTTCTCACTCTAGATCGTGTGGTAGAACCAACTAGTAACAATTCAAGTCCCAGGCTTCTATTTTTTTTCATAATAAGATGATACTTACAGACGATCGATAAGAGATATCAGTGTGGAATTGTTGATTTAGAGGAAATTCATTTTGCATCTTGCTTATGAAAAGAAAATATGAGGGCTTTAGCAAATCATAGGTCTAGTGAAAGGTGTAAGCCTCTTGATAAGAAACCTTAAGGCAGGAATATTTGTCCACCTTTAAGGTGAAAGATAATGCTTTTAAGAAGTAAAAGAAGCAAGGTGAATAAGGGTACGAGGCACCATATTAATGAAGATTATCGGTATTATAGTTCCAGCAAAAAAATATAAGCATTAAGAGTTACCCTCAACAGTAACAGAGGTATGTACAGTTGGCCGTACTCATCTCAGTTATGCCCTATGGGGGCTAACATGCATAGTTTAAAAAAAAGGGAAGGAACATCAGGACCTGGCTGGGGTTAGAGTAAACAAAAATGGTGAATGTATTTTTTTGTGTTAGTTATAATTTCTGAAGGATATTGTAAGTGTGCTAATAGATCCCTTCATGAGACACCCAAATGGTGCACTCTGAAATAGTGCAGCCAGATATGAGTACTACAAAGACATGCACTATAAGCCTTGAAGGGATAAATATTACCTTAGTGTTGCTCGCGTCCCTTGTAAAGCGAGAACGTTAATCAATTTGAAGAGTCACTAGATGGAGCAAAGGGAAATTAAAAGTAAAAGAATGTCTTGTTCGAATTTTCAGAATAAAATGATAGGCATTAATGTTAGCGGGAAGTAAGAAAAGAGTTAATGAAGAATTATGAGTAAGATGTGTTACATGGAGAACAACCGTAGATCAAAAGATAACATTATTCTAGAGTCAATAGTCAAGTGAAGAAAAGATCGAGAAGTGACAGGCCTTGAGGTAACAAAATAGTATAGGCCATAAGGTCATATTCTCACTTCGAGAAACAAGTTCATGACGCTAACGTGATTTAGAAGAAAAACCTAGACCCCAGAGTAATAGAAGTCAACATGGATTGGTAGAAAAAGATAAACTAAATATGAATTAGGGACTGAGTGATTTGACGATGGTCGGAATCATGAGAACTTCATATTGCTTTCCGGCGATAATAGGATGGACCACAGAGGAAGATTCATGAGAAATTCAGAGAATGATTATTCGGGAAGACGCTTTCTTAAAGCAAGAAATGCGAGCAAAGTTAAGCTTAAGGGATTGTATGTGCCGGTTACACTAAGTATCACCCTCGTGAGTGAGGAATTTTGTTATCCTTGGTACAGAAGGATTGCTATAAGGCGAGTAAGGGTCATCGATGATGTGAAAAGATGCCAAAGATGAAGAGGTAACACATCTATAGGTAGATCCCCATGGCTTTAACTCTTAGTACTCCCCTAAAGAGGGGAATATGGAGGGATGTGGTGTTAAGTCAGAATTAAGTGGTTCTAGTAGCTATGAAATGGTAAAGGAAAAATACGATAAAAATAAAAAAGGGATGAGATTGCACTATTAAAAGCCTACAGATAGGCTATGATCCCAGAACATAATGCAAACATTACGTCGAGGAGAAGAAATGAGGCGTTCCTGCCCGGAATGTTATGGATAAATAAGGAGCCAGTGCGATACGTAAGTTAAGACAAAAAAAATAATTCAAGAAAAATTATATAGATTATTTATGTTTGAATGGGCCAACAAGAAGTTAGCAGTTGATTAAAGAAGAGCCTAGTTATGGCTAAATAGGAGGTCATAGATGAGTCATCAGGTCGTGTAGGGTTAGCATAGTAGAACCCAACATAGAGAATTCAGCCTCGAAGAATGTCTTTGTAGCACTCGAGATATATTCAAACAAGAGTCGGAGTAGTTAAAGGTACCATGTGAGTGTTACGAGGATAAAAGAAAGTGCCACTGGGAAGGCAGTCAAATATCAATTAAGAAGCAACTATACAAGTACAAGGGCATGGGAGTAAGCAAATACGAATGATTATAGGCAAGTAAAGACATCAAAAAGTTCCATAATAAGCTCACAACTTTATGAGATTCAAGGGTTCTCCCAAAGTACTACAAAGAAAGACTAGTTGAGGAGATAAGGAAGAAGGCTTCAACTTAAGTTCAACGATCTAAAGAGGAAATGGTTGTGTAACAACAATCTCGCAACAACATTGTAAGCATTCTAAAGGAAAATGGCACCTACTATGGGTCATGAACGGGAAGTAAGAATTAAACGTAGTATTCGAGATCATATGAGTTGTATAAAAACTCTGGCAAGTGTGGGCACAACGATAAGCTAAGTATGGACGCAATAAGGGGCAGAAAGACCAAGAAAAGTAATTGCACACGTCTAAAGAAAGTTTAGATGGAACGAAAGGAATTATTCGATCAATGATACAGCGTTAGTACGTTATGGACACACTCGAGATTTTGGAGCATTATCTAGGCAGCATATTTGTTGATAATCATACAGCCATAGAAGAATCCGATATAAGTTAAAAGAAAGAATTGAGCCTAGGGCATAGACAAAGGATTGAATTTTTAGAAGATTATTTTATGGATATTCCATAATGCCCATGAAAGGCTAAGGTAACAACTGATACCATGAGCCACGAATCGAAAGATACCTTAAGCCTATGTAAATTTTGATCAGGAGTCAAATTATTGGATCTAGAAAAATTATAGAAGTTGTAGTTAAGAACACGACAGAATCACTCTTAATATCAGACGTTTAAGAGAAATAACACAACGACCATAATATATAATGGCTCCACAAGAAAGCCAGTTAGAAGAAGTACCAACCTCATAAGAAGTCAATAGGAATCCATCATATTGTGTATATATCGGAGGTGCGAGTATTATAATAGAGCTTCAAGTTGTGGATGTGAATTACACCTAGGTGGAAAGGAGGTCAAAAAATAGGTAGAAGATACAATGCGAGATTTTAAGGCAAGTAAGGTAAAGGTGAACAACATACGAGATACTCAAAGGCAGAAGATTGTGAATAGTACATACTTCGGATAAAAGGCTATAAGCGTGGGAATCCAATAATCGGGAATGATGGAGGACATTGTTGGCGGCATGTCTTCTAGTCTATAGTTTCTAAGTACTGAGAGATCTAGTTAAGAAAATAGAGAAAAGTTAGAGACTATGTGATGTCTTGCTTGACGTTCCAGAATAACACAAGAAAATCTACGATGCAAGCAACTTGAAGGAAGTTTCGAGCATTATTAATGGATATTTATAGGTCGCAAGATAAAGTATGGTAGGGCAACAAAGTTTTAAGAAAAAATGAGTAAGAATGAGGAAAGACAAGTGAAAAGGCGGTGAGAATGGATAAGTCTTCAGGATCAAGTCCATAAAAACAAGGGAGATAATGGTTTCTTTAAGTTATTGAAAGTCTAGTATAGCCTGAATGAACTCAAAGGAATCTAAGATTAATAACATTCAGAAAGAATGAAATGCTGACCGAGTAATAAAATGAGGGGGAAATTATGGCAGATATAGGATAACATTTGGGCCTTCGTTTGAATAATAATTTGAAAAAGAAAAACACAGAAGAGAAGGAGAAAAAGATTTCGCCGGCGGCATAAAATCAAGATACCCCCATAATGTGAATCATATTGAGAGACTGTGAAATATGATTATGCAAAGCACTTCAAGTATTCCTCAATACAACGTAAGCCCTAGCGGAAATGTATTACATAAAGAAGTTTTAAGTCTTCAATTAAATGATTATAAATCAATATTAAGGCAAATCAACAATGAACAGATATAAGTTACAAAGAATGACATGAGGCTAGGCCATGATTCTTGAGACGAACGGTTATGAAGGGGCATTGAAGGACTGAGATTTGTGCCTAAAGGGTTGGCAACAAAAGTAACTGGGAAATTGGTAAGCATACCTCAGTAAAGGTAGATTGAAGCAAAAATTATGGAATAGTATAACCCATGTTAATGTAGTATAGTCTTGTGAATGGGTAACCAGATCTATGAAATAAGATAGGGCCATATTCGCAAGTTTTACAAAGTATCGAGCAAAGGACATCAGTAAACCTATAGAGGCAAAGAGAGATATCCTATTAAGCCTTGTATATACAAAGTAAGTCCTAGAGACTGACTAAAAGATAAAAAGGAAAAAGGAAAGATGAATCACTAAGTGAACCTATAAAGCCAGGGTCACACAGGCTGCATGACAGGAGATGACAGAAGTTGCAAGATTAGGAAGATTTCAACCACAGGTCATGGTATGGGCAAAAAGACTAAAGGGGAGGGAATACCCTAGACTTTAGATGTAGTCATAGAGAAACTGCATAAATGGAAAGAAAAGTATTAAGGTATTCATAAGAGATATAAGTTACGAAAATGATAAAAGCATTAGTCAATATTCGAGGACGAATGTTCCGGGGGGGGGGGGGGGGATAATGTTACACCCTATAATATTATTTCGATATTACGTTCGATAATATTATATTATGACAATGTTATGCCAACAGTATTACATTATGGTGATGTTATGCTTCGCAATAATAAGTTACGATGATGTTGCACCCTGCAGTAATGTACGTTGAATTTGTCGAAAGATAATTAATATCAGTTCAAAGAAAAGATTATTTGGGGATTATAAGGATTATAAGTGATGGGTAAATTCGTGAAGGTAAGAGGTAAGTAACATCAAATAAATTTTTTTTTGTCAAAGTTTGGAATGTTGAGGTAAAACACGGCCCAAACTAAATTATATGATATTTATGGACTAGCGCCATACAATATACTACATATCCATGGTAGAAAGATGTATAAGATATGCAAAAAGTGTAGTAATATTTTAAGTAATTTAAGATAATTTTTAAATTATGCGGGTAATTAATTAATTACCGGGTAATAGAACATTATCCGGTTAACTAATAAATGGATAAAAATTAAATTCATTATGAGACACGTGGCAGCCCTCCCTAACCAAATAATGACTTAAAATTATTTGGGAGGTGGCAACCTTATACCTTATCTTGAAGACACCTATTATAATATAATAGTTTGTAATGACTAAAGCAATTACCACTGAACATACATTCTGAAAGTAGACAAAATCTTCACACCTTCCACGTTAAAAGTGCTATCAAGAGATGGAAATGACAATAGTTAGTTGTATTACTTTTCTTGTTTGATACTCGTGAACAGAAGCAATTTCAAAACCAAGGCTTGTTAAAAATTCAAAAGAAAGTTTTGTATGATATAAAGAAGCTTGAAACAATAATCACCTTGTAGCTTGAAACCAAGAACGTAAGATCAGAGACCAATCTCATTCCAATTTCAAGGAAATCCAGTATAAATTTTAGTAGATTCGTTCAATAATTTACGGAACAGGTATGTTAAAGCTCTTCCTTCTTTCTTTTGGCATGATAATGTGAAATGAATACGCTATTTCATACTGAATCTACTCCTAGCAACTAAGGTTTTCCATGTTTGTTCTTTCCTTAAAAACATTATTCGAATCAAGTGTGTATGATCCTTAAATCCTACCAAGGTTCATATTGATGGTAGGGATGTCCATAATGTTCTTAGGTCACTCCAAAAGGTTTAGAAGTTGATTCCATGAGTCGAGTATGCGCTATATATGTATCTATTATACTCTACCGATCAGCGCTATAGTCGGTCAGTTACGAAACCTATTGTGCAACCATTGATCAGTTGGGTTTACTAAGCTCCACTTGGCCAGGTACGATTATACCAAGGCTTATGATGGTCAAACACTTTTAACGAGTCCTCTTTGAGGCCAGGTAAGATATGATGATGATGATTCCCACAAAGGTGTATGTTTTCAAAAGTTTATGTATATATATGTATTGTGCATTTTTATGTCAGTAGCCCCCAGATGCACTCAGATGTTACAGGTTGTATCTTCGCTATCACTCTTTACATTACTGTTCTTGTTTATGCTTTTCTGCCTTACATACTCGGTACTTTCCTGCAGGTCCCGATTGATTGGTTGACGGTCCTCCTCTTAAGCTATCAGCTCAGCGAAGGTGTTGGCGCACTCCACATGCTATGGAGTTGCCTATTTGGTCAGTATGCTTTGGATATGTATTGGTTGGTATGGTGGGGTCCTGTCCAGACTTTTATGATTTTATGTACTCTTTGAGGCTTGTAGAGAGATGTCAGATGTGTGTATGTTTATATGGCCTTGTCGACCTAGACTTTGAGTTTACAAATAATCACGTCGGCTTTATTGGCCCGTATGTCATATGTATAAGTTTGTATATCATGTTGGGTCATCATAAGTTGAGTATTCCTTTATGTTTATTGTTGTTATCTCATGACGGGGTTCTTAGCTCATTTACTCGTGATAGTATAATAAGAAAGATATGTTATGTTGGTACTCAGTTGAGTAGGGCACCGGGTGCCCGTCGTAGCCCTTATATGCAATGATAGTTAAGGCACTAAGTGCCGGTCTTGCCCCACCTCCCAAAGTTCAGAGTGCGACAACTTTCCTCCAAAAATTGAATTGTTTTCCCTTTGTTCTCCAGGTGGGCGCCTGATTTCCAATAATTGAACTGTTTTTCCTTGAAACATGGACTGCTTCCGTTTGTTCTCCAGGTGGGTCCCTAATTACAAACACTTGAACCGTTGTCCCTTTGTTCTCCAGGTGGGTGTCTGATTTCCAAAATTTGAAATGTTTCCCTTGTTCTCCATGTGGGCGCCTAATTGCAAAAACTTGACTGTATCCCCTTGTTCTCCAGGTGGGCGCCTGATTTCCAAAACTTGAATTATTTCCCTTGTTCTCCGGGTGGGCGCCTGATTGACAAAACTTGAACTGTATTCTCATGTTCTCCAGGTTGGCGCCTGATTGCCAAGACTTTCACTGTATCTCTTGTTCTATAGGTAGGCGCTTGATTACAAACATTTTAACTATATTCCCTTGTTCTCCAGGTGGGCGCCTAATTACCAACATTTCAACTGTATTCCCTTGTTCTCCAGGTAAGCGCCTGATTGCCAAAACTTGAACTGCATTCCCTTATTCTCCAGGTGGGCGCCTGATTATCCAAACATGAACTATATTCCATTGTTCTCTAAGTGGGCGCCTTATTGCCAAAACTTGAACTGTATTTTCTTGTTTTTCAGGTGGATGCGTGATTGCAAAACTTGAAATATATTCCTTGTTTTCTAGTGGGTGTTTGATTGCCAAAACTTGAACTGGATTCCCTTGTTCTCCAGGTGGGCGCCTGGTTGCTAAAACTTTAACTTTATCCCTTTGCTCTCCAGCTGGACGCTTGATTGCCAAAACTTGAACTATATTCCCTTGTTCTCCAGGTGGGCGCTTGATTGCCAAAACTTGAGTTGTATTCCCTTGTTCACCAGGTGGGTGCGTGATTGAATTTTTTAAACTATATTCCCTTGTTCTTCAGGTGAGCGCCTGATTGCCAAAACTTGAGTTGTATTCCCTTGTTCTCCAGGTGGGCGCTTGATTGCAAATTTTTTTACTATATTCCCTTGTTCTCCAGGTGGGATCTTGATTGCCAAAACTTGAGTTGCATCCCCTTATTCTCCAGGTGGGCGCCTGATTGTAAAACTTTAAGTATATTCCCTTATTCTCCATGTGGGTGCCTGATTGACAAAATTTTAACTATATTCCCTTGTTCTGTAAGTGGACGCCTGATTGCTAAAACTTGAATTGTATTCCCTTATTTTGCAGGTGGCGCCTAATTGCCAAACTTTTAACTGTATTCCCCTGTTCCCCAGGTGGGAGCCTGATTTCTTGGGCCTGAACTACTTTTCATTATTGAAACTCCTGATGTTTCCCTGGTTCTCCAGGTGGATGCCTGATTTCAACAAACAAACAAAACAAACAAAATTTTTCTACCCTAGTTTGGTAGCTGTGTGAGTGTTAATAGAATCATGTTACTAAAAATCTCAAAGATTTTAAAAGCTAGATCCCATTATCCAGGCAGGTCCTGAAAATTCCTGGATAAATGACAGTGTTTACAGCTAAATTACATTTACTAAAGATATGACATCCACTAAATCTAGTTATCTATGAAGGTCTTAAAAGTAAATCCCATTATCCAGGAGGATCCTAAAAGTTTCAAGTTGAGTCTCATCCTAAGAATGAAAACGTCAAAACCAACTTATATTTCCTCAAAGTAGAGCTTATGATAGATCTTGCTTCTCAAGAATGATTTGAATTTTCACTAAGTCCCATTGTCTAGGAGGGTCCTAAGACCTTTAAAAATTAAATTTCATTATCCAGAAGGGAGCTGAAAATTTTAAATTAAATCCCATTATTTAGGAGGTCCTGAAAAATTTAAATTAAGCCCATTATCCAGGAGGGTCCTCAGAATTTACGATTAAACCTATCCGGTACTTACTTTCCTTACGGATGGTTTCTCCAAAACAAATAAGATTTTTTGCCCTATTTTCAATCAAAGAAAAATCTTGTCAGTTTAAAAATATGGTTGTTAGTTTGCGGCATTCTTGTTGAAGGTGGCCCTTTTGCTGTCGTGGTTTACTTTGACTGGCTGCTTTGAACTGGCCAAGAACTGTTTGCCTTTTTGTCTGAATTTCAACCCACAGAACCTAGAACGACTTGAATGCTCTACACCGAACCTGCTATTTCATATTTCTATCCTTCCAATTTAAACCTCTACATCTTTCACAAAATTCCCAAATCATTTGGCCGCCTGAATTTTCATTAACATCTTACTTTCATTTTTGCATCATGCTATTTCTTGCATGCTTTGGCCACACTTTGCTTTGTCCAATTCGGCAGTTGGTAATAAGCTTTTCAATCCTTTATTTTGCTTAGCAAGTTTGACATTGAAAGAGCTCAAGAGGGGTAAACCTAAAAGGAAATGAAATGCAATGAATTCGAGAGTTATGAGTAAAGAAGAAAAAACAAATGGAAGCACTATTTGAGAAAGAAATAAGAAAAGGGACTTGTCTCAAGGAAGCTGCTAGCATCAATAATCATGACATGCATTTTGGATTAATCAGCCCATCCCATTCAACCAACTTCTTCCATTCTTCACACTTTATGCCTGGGGTTCCCATAATCTGGCTCCCTTGCCAAGTAAACAAACTTGTTCGACTTGCGGTGCCCTGAAGGTTTTCACTAGCAAACCTCTTTTATTTATTCATCTCTCAACTCACCGTTGCCTTACGGTGCCCGTGAGGGTTTTCACTGATAAGACACTCTCATATTAATATCTCTCAGATTTCCATCGCCTCACGGTGCCCGTGGGGATTTTCACCCATAAAACTCTCTCATTTTTATTTTTCCTGCTCAGACCAGAGTGTTGCCCCTGATATGAATCACCTCTACTTGCTCGATTTGGCATTTCTCAAAGACTGATTGGAAGGTCTTTCTTTGGACCGTAATGTGAGCTTTTTGATAGGGTTAGAAAGAAAAGGTGTCACAGAGGCTCAAAACTGCTTGAATGGGTTCAAAATTACAACTCTTGGAATTAGATTTCTTACAACAACCACAACTTTCTGCCCCAGTTTCTTTGCTTGGGGATTTTGTATTTTTATTTTGATGGGACCGAACCGTGAGGCCGCCTATGTATCCTAAAAATGAATCAGGTCGAACGTAGTTCATGAGTAAGAATTGCTTTGTGGTTGATACTTCTCTTTTTTCTTTTCTTTCCATTTTTTTCTTTTACTTTTTATTCTTTTTCTCTTTTTTTCTTTCTTTTCCTTCTTTTTCTCTCTTTTTCTTTCTTTTCATTCTTTCCTTTTCTTTTCTCTTCTATTTCTTCTTTACATTTTTACTGAATTTCGCAACTAATGCCAAAAAAGGGTATAAAATAAAATAAATAAGGATCAAAAGGTGTAATAAAAGATAAAGTGTTTAGATAACCGAAAAATGCCTTAGTTATTCCAATCTTCAGCACATGTTAAGTACAAACAAACACAATTTAAACCAAAGAAATCATACATAATATATTTTGACTTCATCAGAATTGATAGCCATGCCTATAAATTTGCCTTATATATCTGTTAAATACAGTGCACCATTAGACAACACTCTTGTTACAATGAATGGCCCCTGCCAAATTGGGATGAACTTGCCTTGCTTCAGCCTGATGTGGAAGGATGCATTTCAACACTTGCTGACCAACTTCAAACTTATAGGGACGCACCTTCTTGTTGTTTGCTTTTGCCATTCTCTTTTGATACAATTAGCCATGACACACTGCTGCCAATCTTTTCACATCAATCAAACTCAATTGCTCCAGACGGGTTTTGACCAATTCATCATCATTAATTTTGACTTCAGCAATAATCCGAAGAGATGGACTTTCAACTTTCACGGGTATCACCGTTTCAGTGCCATATACCAATAAATAAAGAGTTGCACCTACTGAAGTGCGAATAGTAGTGTGATAACCCAATAATGCAAAGGGCAACTTTTCATGCCATTGTCTAGAACCTTGCACAATTTTCTGAAGTATCTTCTTTATGTTCTTGTTGGCTGTCTCGACTGCTCCATTTTCCTTGTGGAAGTATGGGGTGGAATTTCGATGCATTATCTTAAACTGTTGACATACCTCTTTCATTAGATGACTGTTGAGATTAGCACTATTATCTCTGATGATCACCTTTAGAATCCCGAATCGAAAAATGATATTTCAATTGACAAAAATCGACCACTGCTTTATTGGTCATAGACTTGAAAGTTTTAGCTTCAACCCACTTAGTGAAATAGTCAATGGCCACCATAATGAGCTCGTGCCCATTGGATGCTGCTGGCTCGGTTGGTCCGATGACATCCACACCCCAAGCAATAAAGGGCTATGGTGCGGACATTATGTGCAATTCAGATGGCGGAGAATGAATCAAATCTCCGTGCACTTGACATTGATGAAACTTGCGGACAAGACTGCCGCAATATCGCTCCATGGTAAGCCAGTAATAACGTTCTTGGAGAATATTCTTTGCCATAATATACTCACTCATATGCGGCCCGCAATCTTTGGAATGTACCTTGGTCATGATAGTCGTGTCTTGCTTAGCATCGATGCACCTCCAAAACCCAAGATCATGAGTCCTTTTGTAGAAAACTCCTCCACTGAAGAAACATTCGCTTGCCAAACGTCTAATTGTTCTCTTTTGATCCCCGTGTCTTGTACTGGATATACCCCCATTCTTATGTACTCCCTGATCTTGTGGAACTATGGCTCACCATCAAGTTCTTCTTCCACCATGTTATAGCAAACATACTAATCGCGAACTTGAATATGCGGATGGTCGACATAAGCTTTGTCTGGATGGTGCAACATTAACGCCAAGGTAGCCAAAGCATCGTCAATCTCATTATGGATCCTTGGAATATGCCTAAACTCTACTAATCAAAACCGTTGACAAAGATCATGCAAACATTGCCAGTGTGGTATGAGCTTTAAATCATATATTTACCATTTTCCTTGAATCTGGTGCACTAGAAGTTCCGAGTCTCCCAAGACAAAGACTGCTTGGACACCCATTTTTACAGCTAACCTCAAACCCAAAATGCATGCCTCGTACTTATTCATGTTATTGGTACAATGAAATTGAAGCTAAGCCGTAACAGGGTAGTGATGCCTATTTCTTACAACAACCACAACTTTCTACCCCAGTATCTTTTCTTGGGGACTTTTGAATTTTTATTTTGATGGGACCGAAGCGTAAGGCCGCCGATGTATCCTAAAAAGAAATTAGGTCGAACTTAGATCATGAGTACGAATTTCTTTATGGTTGTTACTACTCTTTTTTCTTTTCTTTCCCCTTTTTTCTTTTTCTTTTTTTTATTCTTTTTTTCTTTCTTTTCCTTCTTTTTCTCTCTTTTTCTTTCTTTTCATTCTTTTCCATTATTTCCTTTTCTTTTCTCTTCTAGTTCTTTTTTATATTGTCACTGAATTTCACTACTGATTCCGAAAGAGGGGTATGATATAAAATAAATAAGTCTCAAAAGGGGCAGCAAACAATAAAATGCTTAGATAGCAGAAAAAATGCCTTCGTTATTCCAATCTTCAAAACATGCCAAGTACAAACAAACATAATTTAAACCAAAAAAATCATACATAATATCTTTTGAATGCATCAGAATTGATAGCCATGTCTATACATTTGCCTTATATATCTGTTAAATACAATGCACCATTTGACAACACTCTTGTTACCGTGAATGGCACCTGCCAATTTGGGGCGAACTTGCCTCATGCTTCAGCCTGATGTGGAAGGATACATTTTAACACTTGCTGACCCACTTCAAACTTATGGGGACACACCTTCTTGTTGTATGCTCTTGCCATTCTCTTTTGATATAACTACCCCTGACACATTGCTACCAATCATTTCACATCGATCAATCTCAATTGCTCTAGACATGTTTTGACCCATTTATCATCATTAATTTCGGCTTTAGCAATAATTTAAAGAGATGGAATTTCAACTTTTGCGGGTATCACCGCTTCAGTACCATATACCAATAAATAATGAGTTGCACCTACTAAAGTGTGAATAGTAGTGTGATAACCCAACAATACAAAGGGAAACTTTTCATGCCATTGTCTAGAACCTTGCACATTTTTCTGAAGTATCATCTTTATGTTTTTGTTGGCTGCCTCAACTGCTCCATTCACCTTGTGGAAGTATGGGGTGGAATTGTGATGCACAATCTTAAACTGTTGACATACCTTTTTCATCAGATGACTGTTGAGATTAACACTGTTATCTCTGATTATCACCTTTGGAATCCCGATCGATAAATGATATTTGAATGACAAAATCGACCACTGCTTTCTTGGTCATAGACTTGAAAGGTTTAGCTTCAACCCACTTAGTGAAATAGTCAATGGCTACCATAATGAACCTTTGCCAATTGGATGCTGCTGGTTCGATTGGTCGGATGACATCCATACCCAAGCAACAAATGGCTATGGTGTGGACATTGTGTGCAATTCAGGTGGCGGAGAATGAATCAAATTCCCGTGCACTTGTAATTGATGGCATTTGCGGACAAAACTGATGCAATCTCGCCCCATGGTAAGCCAATAATAACATTCTCGGAGAATCTTCTTTGCCAGAATATGCCCACTCATGTGCGGCCCGCAATCTTCAGAATATACATTGGTAATGATAGTTGTTGCTTGGTTAGTATTGATGCACCTCCACAACCCAAGAGTTGGAGTCCTTTTGTACCAAACTCTTCCAGTGAAGAAAAATCTGCTTGCGAAACATCGAATTGTTCTCTTTTGATCCCCTTGGCTTGAACTGGATATACCCTCATTCTTATGTACTCCCTGATGTTGTGGAACCACGGCTCACCATCAAGTTTTTTTCTACCATGTTACAGTAAGCATACTAATCGCGAACTTGAATACGCGGAGGGTCGACATAAGCTTTTTCCCAATAGCGCAACATTAAATCCAAGGTAGCCAAAGCATCAGTAACCTCATTATGGATCCTTGGAATATGCCTGAACTCTACTAATCGAAACCATTGAGAAAGATCATGCAAACATTGCCGGTGTGGTATGATCTTTAAATCATATATTTCCCATTTTCCTTGAATCTGGTACACTAGAAGGTCCGAGTTTTCCAAGACCAAGACTTCCTGGACACCCATTTCTACGGCTAACCTCAAACCCAAAATGTATGCCTCGTACTTAGCCATGTTACTTATACAATAGAAACGAAGCTAAGCCATAACAGGGTAGTGATGCCCTATTTCTTACAACAGCCACAACTTTCTGCCGCAATTTCTTTGCGTGGCGACTTTTGAATTTTTATTTTGATGGGACCGAACCATGAGGCCGCCCAGGTATCCTAAGGAGGAATCATGTTGAACGTAGTTCATGAGTACAAATTTCTTTGTGGTTGTTACTTCTTTTTTTTTCTTTCCCTTCTTTTCTTTTTCTTTTTTTATTCTCTTTCTCTTTTTTTCTTTCTTTTCCTTCTTTTTCTCTCTTTTTATTTCTTTTCATTCTTTTCTATTCATTCCTTTTCTTCTCTCTTCTATTTCTTCTTTACATTTTTATAGTATTTTGCTACTGATTTTAAAAGAAGGGTATAAAATAAAATAAATAAGGCTGGGTAACAAAGGATAAAGTATTTAGATAGCAGGAAAAAATGCCTTCGTTATTCCAATCTTCAAAATATGCCAAATACAAACAAATACAATTTAAACCAAAGAAATCATACATAATATCTTTTGACTGCATCAGAATTGATAGCCATGTCTACACATTTGCCTTACATATCGGTTAAATACGGTGCACCAATTGACACTCTTGTTACAATGAACAACCCCTGCCAATTTGGGGCGAACTTGCCTTTTGCTTAAGCCTGATATGGAAGGATGAATTTCAACACTTGCTGACCCACTTCAAACTTATGGGACGCACCTTCTTGTTGTATGCTCTTGCCATTCTCTTTTAATACAACTGGCTATGATACATTGTTGCCGATCTTTTCACATCAATCAAAGTAATTGCTCCAGATGGGTTTTAACCCACTCATCATCATTAATTTCAACTTCAACAAAAACTCGAATAGATGAAATTTCAACTTTTGCAGGTATCACTACTTCAGTGCCATATACCAATAAATAAAGAGTTGCACCTACTAAAGTGAGAATAGTAGTGTGATAACCCAATAATGCAAATGGCAACTTTTCATGCCATTGTCTAGAACCTTGCACAATTTTCTCAAGTATCTTCTTTTTGTTCTTGTTGGCTGCCTTGACTGGTGCATTCGCCTTGTGGAAGTATGGGGTGGAATTGCGATACACAATCTTAAACTGTTGACATACCTCTTTCATCAAATGACTGTTGAGATTAGCACCATTATCTCTGATGATCACCTTTGGAATCACAAGTCGACAAGTGATATTTGAATAGACAAAATCGGCCACTACTTTTTTGGTCATAGACTTGAAAGTTTTAACTTCAACTCACTTAGTAAAATAGTCAATGGCCACCATAATGAACCTGTGCCAATTGGATGCTTCTGGCTCGACTAGTCCGATGACATCCATACCCTAAGCCACAAAGGGCTATGGTGCTGACATTGTGTGCAATTCAAATGACGAAGAAGGAATAAAATTTCCGTGCACTTGACATTGATGATACTTGAGGACAAAACTGATGCAATCTTGCTCCATGGTGAGCCAATAATAACATTCCCGGAGAATCTTCTTTGCCAGAATATACCCACTCATATGCGGCCCACAATCTTCAAAATGTACTTTGGTCATGATAGTCGTGGTTTGCTTCGCATTGATGCACCTCCACAACCCAATATCTGGAGTCCTTTTGTTCAAAACTCCTCCACTGAAGAAAAATCCGCTTGCCAAACATCAAACTGTTCTCTTTTTATCCCCGTGGCTTGTACTGGATATACCCTCATTCTTATGTACTCCCTAATGTTGTGGAACCATGGCTCACCATAAGTTCTTCTTCCACCATGTTACAACAAGCATATTGATGGCGAACTTAAATATGTAGAGGGTCAACAAAAGCATTGTCCGGATGGTGCAACATTAATGCCAAGGTAGCCAAAGCATCGACAACCTCATTATGGATCCTTGGAATATGCTTGAATGTGAGCACATGATTTTTGTCGTACATAAAAATAACTCCTAAAAGTAGACAAAAATAATTTTCATTGATTTTTAGGTTTTTTTCTTTATTTAGTTGCATTTATTACATTTTTAATATTTTTAAAAATCATAGAAAATCCATAAAAAGTGTCACATTTTAATGTTATGCCACCTTAGGTTCAATTTGCATTTAGGAATTAATTACATTGAGTTAATTGTGTTAAAAACCTATCAATCAATAAAAAATGGTTAATTTTGCACTTTTAATTTTGGTAGTTTTCCGTTTAATTTGGTTTTAATTAGCTACAGTAAGTATTAGTAGTAGTAATTAGTTTAATTTAAAAATAATAGACTAGGAATTAGTTTAAGTGTTATTTTTAGTTTTAATGTAAAAAAAATTAGAAAAAATATAAAAACAAAAGATGTGAATCATATTTTTGGACTGACCTATACTTCCATTTTTAAGCCCAATGCAATTTTCCTTTAAAATCCAACAAAAAACCAGTCCAGACCCGCATGACTCGACCCAATACCCAAACCCATTTCCCCCCTAAAAAACCCTAAACCTAAGACAATATACGCCTGGATACGACAGAGGAGAAGCTGCGCCCAAAAGAGACCCCCTCCCCTGAAGATCATCTTATTCGAACCACCTTATCCCAAAACATTACCCCCCGTCTTCTTCTCTAACACCAAAATCAGCCTGCAGCCATCGCTCCCTCACCCATCTTCCTCGCTGTCATAGACGAGAAAAGCACACACAAAATAAAGATTGTGATTTTTGGTTCGTCAAAGATCAATTCGAATCTGGACTGTTGTTTTGCTCGGCTAAATTGCTTGTTTTTGTTTCAGAGTCGATTATTCTGGCCCAAATAGAAAGAGTCACTAGAGGTTCGAAGGTTCCATCTTGGTTTTCGGTCGAGTCCGTCCGTGTCCTGCTTCCATGACCTTCATTAGGACTGATTCTGTTGTCATTTTCCTGCAATTGGTCAAAGTTTCTATTCGAGGTGTGACTGGTTGTTCCGATTCGGGTTCGCGGTTCCGAGCCCAACTGGTTGTCGTATTCTCGATTGGATTTTGGAGCTAATTTTGTAACAACCAATTTTCTCCATTGTTGTTAAAGAAATTCTTATTCGAACAGGTTCTCTTCTTTATTTATTGCTTACTCTGACTTCTGCTACTGTGGATCGAGCTTTAGAATAGCCATGTTTAAATGCATACCACATGATTATGTTTTAATTTGCGCTAATTGGTAGCTACAGTTACTCGTTTTAACACTCTGGGAAATAGCATATTTGATTATAATGCTACCAAATTAACAATCTCATATGGATTTATTATTACTATTACCATGTGTTTTAGTACCCCATCACTGAGGTTTAGGGAAATAGAATGCTTGTCTTCATCTATTTGATATGAAACTATAGTTTAGTTGTTCTTTCTTTGAAATTTTGGCAGTTTCGTTTTGTTCAGAATGCAGAGAACCTTGTGAAATTTCTATTGATTTTCACTTAAAACCGTGTTGCTATGCCGTTGAAATACAGCCGACATAATTGTCACCTTTATTGCGTTACATATAAAATTAGAATACATTGAACTACCGTAGTGTTTCAAATATCAGCAGCATGATCTGTTTTAGCTTTTTAAATGACTATTTTGAATGTGAAAAAGGTCTGTTGCTTGACGATTGTATTTCGAGTATATGTAGTCATGTTTGTTCCATTTGAAAGCTGAAGTGTAGGTTTGAATTGTTAGCCTTTGGAGCACTGTTATTGAGGTTAAAGGCATTAACTAGTGTGCAGAGTTAGGTATCTGGTCATTTTAGATTTGGTTTAAAATCAAGACATCCCCAGTAGTCATCTTTTGTAGTAATTTTTTTTAATGTTAGAATTCACCTTGAGTAATCCGACCTTCTAAGTGTAGCAACTTTAATTGAATATCTTGTTCAACTGTAATCAAAGTGAGGAATGTGCTTGCAAAGATTTTAATTTGTTTTGAATGTACTACATCTGAAATCAAGGAATACATTCCTTAAAATTGATTCGTTAACAAATCAATGGATTTGCTCATCTAAGTAATCCATAACTGATGACACTTGCGTTTCATCTCAAACTTAGGGAATTCTTTGAATTTATAAACATCATAGTTGGCTTTAGTTGAGTACAATCCCTTGAAATTAGAATCGGGGCTTGCCATATAGTTGAATTCCCATAGCCTTCGCAAAGTTTCAAACACATAGCTGCTTTAGGTGCGTTCTTTTAATAATCTACCTTCCTAATATTGGGTGCGCATTTATGTGTCCCAAATCCAAATCTCAGCGTTGTATAAAATGTGTTACGGACGGCGAGTACATTTATGTGACGTAGTTCAAAACGCGTTTTATATGATGTTCCATTCCTCTTTAAAATGATTAAAATCGGTTAAAAGTCAAACTTTGCACATAGGTACAAATGCATTAAAATTAGATAATCAAGCCAAATATGATAGTTGAGTAATCGTGCTAGAACCACGGAACTCGGGAATGCCTAACATCTTCTCCCGGGTTAACAGAATTCCTTACTCAGATTTCTGGTTTGCGGTCTGTTATATAGAGTCATTCTTTTCCTCGATTCAAGATTCTAAAGCGGTGTCTTGGGACACCATAAATCTCCCAAGTGGAAACTCGGAATCTTTTTAAATAAATCCTGTTTCGATTGTCCTTAAATTGGGAAAACTCCCATATCCACGCCCTTCACCCGGTTGTGGATGTGAAAAAGGAGGTGTGATAGCTCTGGCTACTCTGCTGGGTAATTTACCCAGAGTATCTGGTTCAGGGTTCAAGAATTCGAGCTTATAATAATTGTTGTATTTGGCTTTACTTATTATCTAATTTTATTAAATGTTTGGGCCTGATGTGCTAAATGTTGCTTTTTTACTGCTGTGATATTATCTAAACTATACATATAAACTGCTACGCAACCCATCTCTTCTCTCTTTGGGGACGTGCTCCTTGGTCGAGACTCCCTATTCTGTTAGTGTCATACCCTGGATTAGTTACAAAGCTGGATGACCCTTTAGTTCCTGGTACGTAGCCCTCTCCTTGACTCGAGTTGTCCGCTCGAGTACATAGTCTAGAACATATACCCAGGTTTTAAACCTAGAATAACTTAACCTCATGACGGATCCCTAGTAGGAACGCTTGTTTACATGAAGTGCACTTGACTTAGGGGACTCAACATAGGGGTTGGGTCCGTCTAGGACAGGTATACCCCAAAAAAATAAAAGACCCTCCTGATGCATCTTATGTGCTGCATGTTGCATTTATTAAAGGGTGAAAGGGTCATTTGGCGGACCAATGCTAGACGAGGGTAAATGAAAAAAAAAGAAAAACAATGAAAAAAGGAAAAGAGAGGGTGAAGTGTGAAAATAAAGCAATTAGGATCTAGTTATTTTTTTGTTACATTTTTATTAAAAAAAGGGGATGAAAAATATATGAAAAATTCAAAAAATATTTTGCTCTTTTTCATCATTTTTTGAAAAATAAAAAAAAAAGGGAAAAAGAAAATCCAAAAATAGTTTACGAGTTTCATTATTTTTTTTCAAAAAGAAAAAGAAAAACAAAAGAAAATGTTTTCTCTAAAAACTACCTTTTTTTTTTTAATTATTGCCCGTATCCAATTTGCCCGAACTACGCAAACCTGATTCTCGCCTTTCGGAGTAAATGTTACGTTCTTGGCTTTTCAAGGTCATAGCCAAATTTTGCATTCCTAGCAACCTTTTGGCTAAATTGTTGTAAAAATAACCTTAATCATGTCTCGCATGTGTCTTGTAGAGAATATTATTGTCTCACATAGTATTGGTTTCCGTTTTCTCATACAGGTGTAAGTTTACTTACGGAGTTTAGGTAGAAATTTGGAATGTCTTAAAAATCAAGAATTACTATCAAAGCAGTGATGCAAGTGGGGTTGGAGAAAATTCAAAGTTCAAGTGAATTGAAGAGTTTAAAAGATGGGTATTTAGGCTTTGATGTGGTGACAGAAAGGGAGCTAAAGGAAAATGGATTTTAGGGTTAAGGAAAACAAAGTTAGTTTGCACAACTGGACTAGCTTGTTGTGCTTTGGATGAGTTGGAAAAGCTGGCTTTAGTAGGTATGTATGTGGCTAGGCTAAATATGTGTCATAGCTCAAGGAGTGGCATCAAGATGTGATTAGGAAAATTAAGATGTTGCATCAAGAAAAAGGTTATAGTGTGTCAGTCATGATTGATAAAGAGGAGAATCAAATACAAGTAGTTGACCATGGCTCTTCATCTTCTGTCCGAGCAGAGGAGGATTCAATCTGGTACTCTACTACTGAGAAGTTTGAAGTTTCTCATCGATTTACAATTTAGGCAAATTATGAGGGTTTCTCTGAAGGTGTCAATCTTGGTGATGAAATTGTCATAGATGGAGGAATGACTACTTTTGACGTTATAGAGAGAGTCGGGAATGACTTGCGCTGCAAGTGCACAGACCCCGATTTTCTTCTACCTAGAGCTAAGTTGAGTTTTGGAGAGATGACAAGCTTTTAGGAATAGATTATGACCTCCCCACTCTATCAACAAAGGATTTGTCAGATATTGTGTTTGGAATATATGAAGATATCAATCTTATTGTTGTTCCATTTGTAAAGGATACTGATGCAATCAAGCATCTAAAGGACTACCTCGCAACTTAATCCTCCAGGGCCTTACAAGTATTGGCAAAGATAGAGAGTTTTCAGTCTCTCCGAAGGTCGGAAGAGATCGTTGAGCCTTCAGATGTGATTATGATAGCAAGGGGAGATCTTGGAGTTTGAGATTCCACTTGAACAAATTCATCTGGCCAGGAAGATATTACTTGTGTTTGTAGGCAGCTCAACAAGCCCGTTACTGTCGCCTCTCAACTTCTAGAGTCACTGGTTGAAATCCCAACTCCAACACAATCAGAGGTTGCAAATGTTTCTTAAGTGGTTCGATAGTATGTTGATGCAGTGACGTTATCTGGTGATGTCAGCCATTGGATCATATAGAATGAAGGCTCTTTCTGTCTTGCATACAACTAGCACCCCAATGGAACAATCTTGTCGTTAAGAGAACATGCCAACTTTGTTGCATCAACGTAAACTTGGAAATATCTTTGCCAGATCAAATTGCTGAGCAAGTCTACAATTGTGCAGTGGAAATGGCTGACAACCTAAGGGTGGATGCTACACAAGTCGTGATGCAGGTATGAGCTTATAAAGGAGATTTTTATTATGATTGACAGGTACAACCTGAACAAGGAGAAATAGTACAAAATCTATTACAAGACATATTACAAAAATTACAAGAATGGCGAAAAATATTGAAAAGCTGGAAAGCAGAATTAGCAAGATGGAAGACAGCAAAAAAGAGCAAGAAATAGACCTGCAAGAATTTAAAGAGATAACAATTAGCCAAGAAAAATATGACAAAAAAGATAATAAAGGAAAATGAATAGAAGTGACTACTCACCAAGCTAAAAAACTCAAAACCTTTCAACATCCAAATTAGACCAGAACAACCTTTACCCAGAAGAACAGATTTTATTTACCAATTACCAAAACCCCAAACAAATACTTACAGCGAAATTACCAAAAAACCTATACAAACCAATTTGTACAAAGAATACACAACTACCTGAACCAATTCATACAAGTTGCCAATTACCTAAACAAAAACATACATTCACCAGAATATAACCCAGAAAAACTTATTGGCTGGCAAACTAAACCATTGAAGGGATATAACAAATTAGTAGCACTAAACAAGACAGACGCAAAACTCATACAGACCATGTATAATTATGGACGATTGCATGCAGTATATACGCAAAATGGAGATAATCTACAACATATTCCAGAACTATATCAAGTAGTAAAGAAATACTTAGGAATTACCAAAGCAGACTTAATATTTATTCGGATTTATTCAGCACCCTGTGAAGTAACACCACAGGAAATATACCATCCTATTACAATAGTGAAGATAGGACTGACAAGAACAATTATATGTGAAGAACCTATAGAACAACATGACCTAACTATTCATGAAATAGTAGAATTCCTGCAGAACAAGAGAGCTATTATGATCAAAGTTATTATTCAAGAGTTAATAAACAGTTATGAAGAAGGAGGAAAATGGATCTACAACAGTAAAAATAGTACAATAGTTTATCCAAATGCCAAGATGACAAAGGACATAGAAGAACTACCTAGATAGATTACTACCCTTGCAAATTGGGAAATTACACCAACAACTAATGCATTAAGGACTTATCCAAAGCATATGACGGAGAAGACCAAATACCTATTGTGTCAACAATTGAAGGACTTATTCAACTTACACCATTGTAATTATTGCAACAAAAAAAAAGATATTCCTAATGTTTACTTACCACCTACAACAGCCAAGGAAGAAGACAAATAACTAATGGAGCAAACTAAGGTACGCAATTTTATGGCAAGCTAAATTTTGTATGGCAAGGTTTTAGGAAAGTAGTAATAATACTAAAATGATAATGATCCTGTGAACACCGGGAGTTCGGTGTAACATTAGTTTAAAGGTTTTATAACAGCAGTAATGAAAGCTAAAGTGGATCTAGCCGTGCACTTTGTCCGCGCCAGGCATGTGGCCGTTATGCGGTGTTGTGATGCTTAAATTGGCTTGGGATCCTTACCTGCTTTACCTTTAAACTAATGTTACATCGAACTCCCGGTGTTCACCGGGTCATTATCATTTTAATATTATTACTACTTTCCTAAAACCTTGCCATAAAAAATTTAGCTTGCCATAAAATTGTGTACCTTAGTTTGCTCCATTAGTTCTTTGGTTGATGCTAGATGTTTTAGTATGTAAGAGAGATTGAGAGTATTTGAGAGAGTTTTAGTGAAAGAGAGATTTTATTCACAAACTGAGGAAATCCGAAGGTAATCCAACCCTCTGATACCCATTCAAAAATATACAAGACCCTATATATAGACAAATATTTAAGGGGTAATAATTAGAGTGCGGGTGCTCATTGGGCCCCATCATCCATCCAAATTATTCCTTCTTATCTCTTTGCTGACTTGCTAGGACACGTTACAAATTTACATAAAAGCTTTAACTATTTACAAAGTAATAATAGTAGCTATACCTAGCTATATCTAACCTACCAAAGACTTTTTACAAAGAAATAAATACTAGCCTACCTAAATCATATCCAATACTTTTTACATGATTGTAGTCTTTACTCAAAGACTTTTTACATAATTGCTTTTAGTCGACATTGCTTATGTCTTGTTCTTTGTCTTCTTCCTTGGCTGTTGTAGGTGGTAAGTAAACATTAGGAATATCTTCTTTTTGGTTGCAATAATTACAATGGTGTAAGTTGAATAAGTCCTTCAATTGTTGACACAATAGGTATTTGGTCTTCTCCGTCATATGCTTTGGATAAGTCCTTAATGCATTAGTTGTTGGTGTAATTTTTCAATTTGCAAGGGTAGTAATCCATCTAGGTAATTCTTCTATGTCCTTTGTCATCTTGGCATTTGGATAAATTAGTGTACTGTTTTTACTGTTGTAGATCCATTTTCCTCCTTCTTCATAACTGTTTATTAACTCTTGAATAATAACTTTGATCATAATAGCTCTCTTGTTCTGCAGGAATTCTACTATTTCCTGAATAGTTAGGTCATGTTGTTCTATAGGTTCTTCACATATAATTGTTCTTGTCAGTCCTATCTTCACTATTGTAATAAGATGGTATATTTTCTGTGGTGTTACTTCACAGGGTGCTGAATAAATCCGAATAAATATTAAGTCTGCTTTGGTAATTCCTAAGTATTTCTTTACTACTTGATATAGTTCTGGAATATGTTGTAGATTATCTCCATTTTGCGTATATACTGCATGCAATCGTCCATAATTATACATGGTCTGTATGAGTTTTGCGTCTGTCTTGTTTAGTGCTACTAATTTGTCATATCCCTTCAAAGGTTTAGTTTGCCAGCCAATAAGTATTTCTAGGTTATAGTCTGGTGAATGTATGTTTTTGTTTAGGTAATTGGCAACTTGTATGAATTGGTTCAGGTAGTTGTGTATTCTTTGTACAAATTGATTTTGTATAGGTTTTTTGGTGATTTCGCTGTAAGTATTTGTTTGAGATTTTGGTAATTGGTAAATAAAATCTGTTCTTTTGGGTATAGGTTGTTCTGGTCTAATTTGAATATTGAAAGGTTTGAGTTTTTTTAGCTTGGTGAGTAGTTACTTCTATTTTTTTTCATTTTTTGTCATATTTTTCTTGGCTAATTGTTATCTCTTTTAATTCTTGTAGGTCTATTTCTTGTTCTTTTTTGATGTCTTCCATCTTGCTAATTCTGCTTAGCTTTTCAATATTTTTCTCCATTCCTTGTAATTTTTGTAATATGTCTTGTAATAGATTTTGTACTATTTCTCCTTGTTCAGGTTGTACCTGTCAATCATAATAAAAATCTCCTTTATAAGCTCATACCTGCATCATATATCTAGATAGAAAATCTGCAATAAAATTGTCTTTAGTACTGATTAGTTCAATATCAAAATTGAATAAAGATATTTTGGCATACCATATTTTTAATATTTCTGGTAGTAATTGATTGATTCTTTAAATCCTTTGTTAGCCAAAATTTAATTTGAGTATTATCTGTTCTTAATATAAAATGTGTATGTACTATATATATATCTCATAGTATAATAATGCTTTTAATACACTTAATAATTCCTTTCTATTTATTTCCCATTTTATTTCATTTTCTTTAAAAATTCCTGAGTTGAATGATGTAATGTGTTGTGTGTTATTTTCCATATTTACATATGTTAACATACTTCCAAAAGCATAATCTGATGCATCTGTATAAATTATCCATTTTATTTTTTCATTTATTTCTGGAATTTGTAATTTGGGTAATTTCTTACAATATTCCTTTACTTTTTTCAGGTTTTCTTTATCCTCTATAGTCCATTTCAATACTGTTTGTTTTTCTTTTGTAGCGGTATTAATATTTCACTTAAATGAGATACATAATTTCTAATTTGATTTACTAACCCTAAAATACTTTGTAACTGTTTTTTTTCTTTTTATTCTTCCATGTGTTCTGCAATCTTTTTTAGTATATGTTCTTGCATCTCTACGCCATTTCTATCTATCTTTATACCTAAAAATTCTATTTTATTCTTTAATATTTCTGCTTTCTTTTCACTTAAAGCTATTCCTGCATCTTTTATTATTTTCTTAAATCTTTTTAATAATTGTATATGATCTTCCTATGTTTTAGTAAATAATAATATAGCATCTATATATACAATAATTTCATCTATATTTCCCAGATATGTATCCATAAATTGTTGAAAATATCCTGGGAAATTTTTAAATTCAAAGGTAATACATTCCATTCATAAAATCCATTGGGTATTGAGAAAGCTGTTAAATGTCTATGTTCTTCTATTATTTTAATAATGATAGAAGCCTGATTTACAATCAAATTTACTAAACCACTCATAACCTTTAACTTTGTTTTGATATTACTGCTTTATTTGGTATTGGATAATTAATGTTTATGTCTTTTTATTTAAGTCTTTATAGTTTATTACCATTCTAGATTTTCCTCTTTTTTGTTCACTGTGTTTCATTAGTATGAATGCGGGACTAATATGTTTAGATTCACTAGATCTAATAAAATTTTCTTTTAATAATTCCGTTATATGTAATTTAAATTGAATCATATCTTCTTCAGTATATTTCATAGGTTTTTTATAAATTAAATCATCCTCTTTTAGTAATCTAATAGGTATTTGGGTTTTGTGTTTTTTCCAATTTTGTAATGGGTCTTCACTAAATACTTCTTTAAATTCATTAGTTTTTTTTTTGGTAATTAAACTTTAAATTCATTAGTTATTTCTTCTTCAATACTAATCTCACTTATTTGTACTTTATTGTCTTTACCTTTACGAGGTAGTGGTTGTTTAATTTTACTATCTCCTTTAATCCAAGGTATTAGTTCACTTTATTTTTCCAAGGTTCTTTTAGCTATTATTTTCTGATTGCAAGGAGTAGTTAATAGTAAATAATTTCTTGTAATTGTAAGTGGTTCATAAATTTTTAAGAATTTTTTATAACCTAATATTATATCATGAAATATTTCATCACATGGGTATAATTCATTTAGTACTAGTTCTCTATACCATATTTGCATTGTTATATTTGTAGCTTTATATCTGACTAAATTTCCTTCCTGATTAAATCCAGCAATTATAATTGGATTTTTTAATTCCTTCCAATATTCTTCTGGTAATACTTTTTTTCTACATATATTAGTTACAGCTCATGTATCTATATATGCTGTATAATATCTACTGTTATATCCTTCACATTTTATTTTAATTAAGATATGTATTTCTTCATGACTCTATACTTTCTTTTATTATATTTATAGCATTAATTGTTTCTCTTAATTGTTATTGTATTTACTGTTATTTCTAATTCTGATTCTGTTAGATTCCATGGTTCTACCATATTTAACCATTTAATTCCTAGTATAATTTCTGGTTCATTATCCATTACTTCTAGATTTATGTTGAATAATAATCCTCCTATTTCTATTGAGCTATTTATTTTTCCCATACTTGTTACTTCTTGTTGTGTAATATAATTAGTATATGTGTGATTACTTTCTTCTATCTTATCAATCTTACTTATTAGTTGTTCAGATATATAATTTTCTCCTGCATTAGTAGCAATTAAGATTGGTACTAGTATTCTTATTCCATTTCTTATTATTCTTCCTTTTATATTGGTTTTCATAATATTGGTCTGATATATTTTTCCTAATTCTAGGTATTATGTTTAGATTTCTTCTACTCATACTTCTATTAAGAAGATTTCTTCTTTGTTCTAAATTATAAGTTACTAATTCTAAGTCTTGGTTTTGGTTGGGTAGTATACATAATTGTTCTTTCCTAGGTATTTCTTTTAGGATAGGTTCAAAGACTTTACTTATATGTGTTAATCCTTTTCTTTTATTTTTATTTATTCCTGGTTTATTGCTTAATACATATAATTATTTTGCTTTAATAGTTATTACTTTACTTCCTGGTAACATTTCTATTCCATTAATTTTCCAATAAATTGTCAATGTTTTGTCTATATTTGTTTTGTCATACTTATATTAAAATCAGGTTTAAATAAGAATTTAGCTTTTTGGTATATTAGATTTCCTGTTAATTATGTTAATATGGATTGTTCTATAGGGTGAGTTATTCTATCATCTGCTAAATATATTTCTATTGGTGTATCTATACCTTCTTTAAAATGTGCATATAACATAATCTGTATTCCTCCAAAATAACAATATCTTAGATCATGTTTATTTTTAATATTTTTAGTTTCTTCTTCAATTAGTTGTTTAGATACTAAAGGTATCATTGTTTTTCCATTTAAATGTTTTATATCTAATACAAATTCTTTTTTAGTGATTATATAATAATTTTGTTTTTTAATTTTTAAGGTTTTTTCCCATAATTGATTATTAAAAACTAGGTCTGGTGGGAGGTCTAATTCTTCTTTTCTAATTTTCTCATAAATTTCTTCATCAAATATTATCTGTTGTTTTTCATAATCTATGTCTTGTGTATAATTTATTATTATGTTTTTATCACTTGTTTCTCCTATTTCAGTCTGATTCATCTTCTTCTTCACTTGTTATATCTAAATCTGATTCAATTATTTCGTCTTCACTAGAAAAGTTGTCTGTATCTATTTCTTTCTTAACTATATCTATGTCTATAAATTCATCATTATCTAACTGGATTTCTTTTACTTGTTTTTGTCTAGGTTCTTTGCATTCTGTGGATATGTGTCCTATTTTTCCACAATTATAACATTTACATTTTTTAGGATTCCTTTTGAAGTAATTTCTATATTTTCTTTTATTTCTATATCTTCATTTTTTATTATTATTTGTAAAATTCCTTAAATTGTAATTTCTTCTAATGTATTTTTTATTTCTTCTCTTATAGTGGTTTATTATTTGTTTAGGATATTTTCTACTACATCCATATTTACTTGGTTTATCTTTTGTACAACATAACTGTATATCTGATTGTAATAATTTCTAATATTTGTCGCTTGAGTACATCTATCATTTATCCAATTTCTTACATATTTTATCCTAGTTCCTAAGGTGTCTATTGATTTAGCTTCTATTTTATAGTCTTTAAATACTAATAAATTAGTTGGATATGATAATCTATGTAGGAATAAGTCTAAGATCATAGGTTTCTCATTATTATTAAATCTTCCTTTATGAAAATAATTACTAAATTCACATACATATTCCTCATAGTAGCATAAATCACAAATAACTAAATTTAATAGGTTATTTCTTGCTTTTTCTATATTTTTACGAATCATTGAATTTTCTGCTCCTGGCGTACTAAATTCGGCTGTAATTGATATTACAAATTTTTGAAGTATTTTACTTACATCTGTTGTAGGCTGTGCATTAGCATCTGTAGATGCATGTAATGCCTTTATCATTTCTTCTCCTAAATTTTCATACCATTCTTTAACATTTCTACTAAGGTGGTTACAATATATTGTCCTACTTTTTCTATATGTATTTTTGTTTCTAAAATCGTTTTCTCTGTTTTTGCTGACCATTTTTGTATTTCTTTAGTTATATCTTCGGACAGTCTAAGTCTAAAAATGAGTTAGTGTTATCTCCTGTAGATGTTTTTACTATTTCTACTATTCCTCTTATTAATCTTGATCCCCATATTTTATCCTATGTTGTTTTGAATAATCTTTTTTTTCATAATAACTTCTTTTTTTATAATCTTTATCTCTTCCTGTTGCAAAAGTTGTATAAAATTCTTTTCTATTTTCTAGGCTATCTGGTTTAGTCATATTTATATGATTTGTTATTATATCTTCATCTTTAATTGTATCTTTTAATTCATTAGTTTCTATATATAATTTATTTGTTTTATTTATCAAGTCAGTATAGGTATCTGAATTGCTATCTTCGTCCATATTATTATTTGAATTATTTTCTATTTTATTTATTACTTCTACCACTAATTTCTTATCATCTTTTCCTTCTTCTGAACTTATATATGTTGTTGTATCTGAATCTAATCTATTTTTAGATACTTCGGGGTCAGAATTTATTATTTGTTTCTTTTTTTTAAATACATGTTATTCTAATTTTTGTATCCGTTTTTCCATTTTATCTAATTTTTCATAAATGACTTTCAAAGTTAATTTTTTCTTTCTCATATTTTTTCTATGTCACAACTAATTGTACTACTATCACTATTATTACTATACGATTCGTTATTGTTTTCCTCATTATTTTCTCTGGTTAATCTTACTATTTGTTCTAAAGGTGATTCTATAGTATTGTCTGGTTTTTGCATAAGTCTATAACTATCATTTAGCTTAATAAATATTCTATTCAAATTTGACACTTCTTTTATTTTGTTATTTTCCATATATATAGTTTTTACATATTCTCCTCTTTTTATAACTCTTTTATTTTTTCAGTAGTTATTGGTACTTTAATTGGCATCCATCATAATCCTGGTATATTGACGTAGCCAGTTTTATTTATAGGTTCTTTTTCTTTTTTATTATTTTCTTCTAATATTCTTAACTTTATATTTTTAATTTTTATTTCTATATTTTCTATCCTTTTTCTTATTTCTTTTATCTGTTCTAATGTTACTTTATTTGATTCCAAAATATTATTATTTACTATTTCCATTTTATCACTTATGGCTTCCATTTTAACCGTCACTTAGGTAGTCTTCAGTAGATACTGCCATCTAGTCAGGACCGGTCACTCAGGAATGAATTAAAATGAGATTTTCTTTTCTGTTTTATGTTTCGATCTGGTTTTCTTTTTATGTCGTCTTTACCTTTTAGTTTTATATAGTATTTTAGATTTTTATTGTACTTTCTATTTTAAAAGGTGTGTAATAAATCAAATAACTAAAACAAAACAAAAGATTTTGCGTTTTATAGTTCCGTTAGAAATTTTCTCACAATACTAATTGTAGAATTGAAAAAATATCATTTTAGGTGGTTTTTCCTTTAGACAATTATTATCTAGAGCTTAAAATAAATTTTATTTTATATTCCCTTTAGTACATTAATACCAAAAATTCAAAAAGAGATATTTTTTTATTACCTTTTTAAAGGCTTTCTTTAAGATATTAATTCCAAAAATCTAAAAAGATTTTCTTTTGATGTTCTTCTTTAAAAAACTCACGAAAAATAAAAAAATAATTCTTTTCACTGGGACTTTAGGATATTGTACATAAGTTAAAAAAACATGTTCATCTTGTTTTTATCTTCAGCTTATTACTTTGGTAATCAAAACTGAAATTCAAAATATTTTTTTTATCTTGTTCATTTCCCGTTTCGAATTTTTTCTTCAAGGGTAGCAACTGAAGATTCAAAATATTTTTGTTAAGGTAATAAAAAAGAAAAAGAAAAGAAAAATGAGAATGTAGTTTGTCTACTTTATTTCCGATCTTCCCGGACTATGCAAAGATCTGATTCATGCGGGGTCATGATACGTAGGCAACCTACATAGAGTTCGATCGAATTATTCTTAATTATTAAAAAAGAGAGGTGAAATTGTGGGATGTGAGATACGAGAGAAAGAAAGAGTGATGAAAAAAAAGGGAAATGAAGGAAAATGGGCAAGCCAGCAAGTGCTAGAAAAGCAAAGAAAAGAGAGGTTGAATTGAATAAATTGGGATGATGCCAACTGACATTGTACCTTCGGAGACATTTTAGAACCGATAACTATAGCTAGGTGCATTGCACATATAATGAAATTATCTAATGATAAGTGCCCTAACGCTAACATGATGGCTTCATTTTGTTATACTCACATTCAGAATGGTGGTTGGTTTGAAGTTTTTCTCTACAACACAAAGTCAAAAGGCAATGGCAGACAACGACCGAATTGAGTTGGTTGATACTGGTGCCCGAAAGCAGTTGGTTGAATAAGACAATGGGCTGGTTGAAGAGGTAAAGATGTTAAGACAACACATGACGGACATGTATCAGGCTTGGCTGACTGGGAAAGCACCACTCCCGCCACCACCTAGCTTCCAGGACGCTACTCTCATTCAAACTCCAATCATGGCTTCGAATGATCCCCACATACTCTCCAGATACAACCGCTTATTATAGTTTTCCCAACCACCCTAGTAGCTCCGTCACTCATCCCCAAACTATCTCTTCCCAAAAGGGCCCTTCTATCACATCCACTATCCCTAAAAATGAATGCCCACTCAAAGCTCATGATGTCCAATACTACCCTGCAGAGGTTGCCCTCAAGGTTCCTGACTTGTACAAGTAGGGCCAGCAGGGTGAGTCTCATGTTGAAAATGAAAAATTCATAGGAAGATGGGGAAAGACCAATACCCAAGAGGCTGGAAGGCATAGAACAATCCTTGAAGAATAAGCAAGGAATTGGAGACAAGGGTAATATGACTTGCAAAGAACTGTTTGTGTCCCCAGAAGTTCGCCTGCCCGCAGGATTCAAAGTGTCAAAATTTAACTTATATGATGGGTGTGGAGATCCGGTAGCCCACCTGAGGGTCTATTGCAGTGAAATGAGAAGCGTTGGAGAAAAGATGACCGGTTGATGGCATATTTCAGTAAGAGCCTGACTGAGGTAGCTTTGGACTGATATACTCGTCAAGATGTCGGTAAATAGCCTACATTGGTGACATGGCTCAAGATTTTGTTTGATACTTTCAATACTAATCAAGTGTTACCCCAGACTGCTCTTCCCTATCTAAAATGGAAAAGAAGCCGGAGGAAACATTTAGGGAGTTTGGGCTTAGATGGAGAGAGAAAACTGCCGAGTCAGTACCCCGATTGGTGAGGAAGAAATGGTTGAGCTTTTCCTACAAGCCTAGGAGCCCACCTACTTCATTCATTTGATCCCGGCTTTGGGAAAACCTTTCAATGATGTGTTAAAAATGGGGGAGCTAGTAGAAGAGGGAATCAAGTCAGGAAAAATCATGAGTTGTTCGAAAGACATTCAGAACATCCAAGCAAGCTTTGATGGAAGAAAAAGAAATAGAAAAGATGATCCGATAGGCTTTCCCGATCAACATTTACAGCCTCGACATCATCCTAGTGGACATACTTGTGTACTAGATAATCCTCCCCAACGCTGCTTCTCTCCACAGAACTCACAAAATCGTACATCACTTTCCACGTACCCAGCTCTACAGAATGCCTATCCACCCCCACGAGCATACCGAAAACCTCTTGGATAAGGTTTTCGGCCCAAGCAAGAGTTTAAGAACGAGAGGCTGCTAAAAAAAGAAAAGACTTTCACCCCTATTGGGGTATCATATGCCAGTTTGTTCCAAAGCTTGAAGCAATTGGACATGTTGAAGCTGATTCAGATAAAAATGTCAAACCCTCAGTCAAAGAAGTTTGATGTTTCTCAAAGGTGCGCATATTGCTCAGATGCCCCATGGCATGGCATAGAGAAGTGTTGGAGTCTGAAGAAAGCAATTCAGAAACTAATTGATGCATGCGACATAGTCGTTCAAAATCCGGATGCACCAGACACTAGCCAAAGTCCATTGCCTCTGCATAATGAGGCGCACATGTTGGAATGTGAGAATTCTTCTGGGAGCCTCAGAGGCACACGTGATGCTAAGCATTTAGCGCTATCAGAGGTTGATCTTAAGAACGAGTCAGCTAAAGGAGCCCAAAAGCAGTTTGTTAAGAATAATGTGATGAAGACTAGTGAAGTTCCTAGTATTGTTGATGCAGAAGTCAGTGGCTAAGATGTTGACTTTGAGGATTGGAAAGACACTCTTTTCTTGGTTAGCCAGGGAGGAGTTTTAGTGGTTTATTTTGTTGTCATTTTTTTTGTCCCGGTTATTTCAGGGTTGTAATCCGGATATTGTCTTGTGACTCGAACCCCTCTATCCTTTTATTCTGCCTAGTTTGTTCAGTCATAGTAATTCGTCTAGTGTTGTCTAGGTTTGTTCCAGGGTTGTAACCCTAGTCTAGTTTGCTTGTCTTGTTGTTCGAACTGTTTCGCTGCCCGTTTAATGAAATTTCCCGATTTTTGTTATTTCTAACCATTTTCTTTTGTTTAGTTCTCTTTTCTTTCTACAATTCTTTTTCTATTGACTCTAATGACATTTCATGCACGCGTAATTCTCAGTCTGGTTTAGTTATGAAGCAATGAAATAATTTTGAAGATGCAGGGATATTTGAGGGAAATAAGTGAAGGCATTTTGAGATCACTTCAAGCCCGAATTGTATGAAACTGGGACAAATAGAACATAAAGAAATATTTTTGAAATGCATCAAGCTGCATCAGGTTGAAGCTAAAGGTAAGTTTGCCCCAAATTGGCATGGGCCGTTCACCGTAACGAGAGTGTTGTCCAGTGGAGCTTTGTATTTAGCAGATATAGAAGGAAAACATATAGAAATGGCTATCAATTTTGATGCAATTAAAAGATATTATGTATGATTTTTTGGTTAAATTGTGTTTACTTATACTTAGCATGTTTTGAAGATTGGAATGGCAAAGGTATTTTGTTATGCTATCTAAACACTTTATCCTTTGTTACCCCTTTGAGCCTCATTTATTTCCTTTCATACCCCTCTCTTGGAGTCAGTTGCAAAGTTTAGAAACGCAAGCGAAAAAGATAAGTAAAGAAAAAGAAGAGCAAAGTAAAAAAAAGAAAATGGAAAAAGAAAAAAAGAAAAAAAAAGAAAAAACAACAACAACAAAAATAAAAAAAGAGAAAAAGGAAATAACAGAAGAGGAGAAAGAAAAGAAAGAGAAAAGAGAAAATTACAACAATAAAGAAATTTCTATGACATGTACTATGTTTGACCTGATTCCTTTTAAGGATACATAGGTAGCCTCACGTTTCGGTCTCATCAAAATAAAATCCAAAAGTCCCCAAGCAAGAAACTGGGGCAGAAGTTGTGGTTGTTGTAAGAAATCTGATTCCGAAAGTTGTAGTTTTAAACCCATGTGAATTGTTTTGAGCCTTTGATACTATTTCTTCCTAACCCTATCCAAAAGCCCACGTTATCGTCCAACGAAAAACCTTCTTATCAGTCTTTAAGAGATGCCAAGTCGAGCAAGTAGAGGTGATTCATGTCAGGGGCAACACTCCGGTCCAAGCAGGAAAGATAATAAAAATGAGAGAGTCTTATTGGTAAAAACCCTCATGGGCACCATGAGGCGACTGTAAGTTTAGAGAAAGAACAAAATGAGAGAGGCTTGATGGTGAAAACCTTTTTGGATGCTACAAGTCAAATAAGGATTGTGAATCAGATTGGATAATCGGAGCATTGAAGCCCAACTTTATGGTATGGGGGGTATAACAACACTTGAACATCATATTTTCTTAACAGAATAGGCCGCAGGTGCATGTCATGGTCATCAGAGTTGGTACCCGCATTTTATAGGTTTGTACTTTTTAGGTTTTTTTTGTTAGGAATAATCTCCTTTCATTGTCCTCTACCATGTTCCTTTTATCTTGTTTATTCCCTCTTGTTGAGTATGTTGGGTCAAAATAAGTGAGAAATGACTTCAAAATCGTCCACCATCTTTGTAATTGCACAAAACGGGATCTGTTTGTCACATCAAAGAAGAATAAGTCAGGAAGGAACAACATGCACATTGAGATGGTAACATTTAACATGCTTTGGGGTTCGTTTGAAATACAAAGGCTTGGTATATATCAATTCATGGAAAATGCAACAGAATGAGGGCTAGGGTGAACAGATGAAAAGTATTTTTTGTGATAAGATTGACAAGAAGGGCGGTAAACCAGTGACAAGCAAGATCTTCCAAGAAGAAATCAAAGTTATCATGACTAGCAATGGAGTAGTAGACCTCAAGGTCAAGGCCAGTGATTTAAGTCAATGAAAATAGCATACATACGAAGTGGGGGGCGATGGACGTGCTTTGGGGGGTCATGTGAAACACAAAGGATGGGAAGATGCCTGTTCAGGAACAATGCAATAGATGGAAGGTATTGGGTTCGAATGAGAAGAGGTATTTTCTGGGTTAAGGTTTACAAAGGAAGCGGTTAGTCAAGGGGCAAACATGGCCTTCAAATGAAAATCAATCATCATGACAAGTGAAGGAGCAACAGACCTCAAGGTCAAGGCTAGTGGTTTAAGTCAATAAAAACAACATATACTTGAAGTGGGGGGGGGGGGGGATGGACGTGCTTTAGGGGGTCACATGAAACACAAAGTATAGGAAGATGTCTGTTCATAAGCAATGCAACGAATAGAGAATATGAGGTCTGAATGGAGAAGGGGCATTTTCTACGATAAGGGTGACAAAGAAATTTGTTATACAATAAGCAAACAATGTCTTTCAAGGTGAAATCAAAATTATCGTGGCAAGTGAAGGAGAAAAACACGAAGATGGGAAAGGCCACAAAGGTTAGCCAAGCATAGTAAACTGACTCAACAATCTTAGGAAAGATGTAAGAGTTCTGGCAAAGGGTCAGAAATGCAACACAAAGATGGGAAGCAGAGTAAAGCCACAAGGCTCAAGGAACGGCCGAGCGTAACACACTGACCAGGCAATCTCAGAAAGGATGCACGGCTTCTAGAGAAAGAGTCAAAAACGCAACACGAAGTAGGAAAGGCCACAAGGATTAACCAAGCCTAATATGTTGACTCAATAACCTCAGGAGAGGATGTAAGAGTTCTAGCAAAAGGGTTGAAAGTTCAACACAAGGATGGGGGAGTAGAGTAAATCCACAAGGGTCAGAGGGTCAGCCAAGAATAATACATTGACTTGGTAATGTCGGGAAAGGTGCAAGAATTCTGGCAAAAGGGCTAGGAATGTAACACAGTAATGGGCGAGCAAAGTAAAGCCATAAAGGTTCGGGGGTCAGCCAACCAACTCAGGCAACTCATCATCGACATGGAAATTTGAACACAACGAAATACGATAGTGAGGAGGCCGCTTCCAACAAGAATACCACAAGCTAACCACCACTTTTCAAACTGACAAGTTTTCTTTGATTGACACAAGGGCAGGAAAATTGAGGGAGATCCTAAAGGAGGCCGCCCACAGGGGTGGGCAAGCACATGGCAGGTATGATCAAAACCTCATGGCCCATCTGAAAATGGGACCAAGTTAAAAATAAAAAAGAACATAATCCGTCACAAATATTCTCCCCACCAAGAGTATTATGGGACGAAACTTTAATTAGCAACCCATAGCAGAGACAACCAAGAGTTAAAAGGAGCATGCAAGTTGAAATTCTCAAGATCCCCCTCCTCCCAGAGATGGAACTCAGTTTAAAACTCAGACATGCATGAGTAACATGGGCATGCACAAACACCTTCCCCGTTAAGAGTCACAGAAACCCTCTTGAACAATGATCACCAGCAGAAATAATCAAAAGTTAGAGTTGGCATTTAAGCTGGAAGCCTTTGGACCCTCTTGGGAAATGAGACTTATTTAAAGGTTAGAGATGGTCATGGATAACAAATAGCATAATGTGACTTGCATAGGATTAAGTTAGAGTTTGTCAGGACCCTCCTGCAAAATGGGACTTAGCCTTGAACATAAACAGTCTGGTGTCATGGTCACACCCAAATTACTTCCCCAACAAGAGTCATCAGGATTCGCCTGGATAATGAGATTTAATCATTGGAGTTGTCAGGACCCCCCCTGGATAATGGGACGTAGCTCTAAATACAAACCCCCAACAGATATATTTTTTCATCTGATTAAGAGTTGTAAGGACCCGCCTGGATAATGGGAAGTAGTTTTAATCACCAGTCATTAGCAGATCCCCGACAGATATAACTAATAATAAGACATAGTGGAAAATAATACCTTTTGAGAAACATAAGATAATATTAAGGCTGTCATCAGTTAAGAATTGTCCGGACCCTCCTGGATAATAAGACTTAGCTTAGGTTTAGAGATATTTGGTAAAGGGATTTGATTAACACTCACAGATCGGCCCTGCACCAAACTAGGGCAAGAAGAATTTCTTGTGTTTTGTTTATTTTGTTGTGATTAGGTACACAGGCAGCAATCTCAAGGAATATTTTTTGTAAGATTAATGTTTTGGTAATCAGGCGCCCACCTATAGCGAAAGGGAATATTTTTCAAGATTCAAGTTTTAGTAATCGGGCACTCACCTGTAGAACAAGGGAATATTTTTCAAGATTCAAGTTTTGGTAATCAGGCGTCCACCTGTAGAAAAAGGAAATATTTTTCAAAATTCAAGTCTTGATAGTCAGGCACCCACCTGTAGAACAAGGGAATATTTTTTCAGAATTCAAGTCTTGGTAATAAGGCGCCCACCTGGAAAACAAGGGAATATTTGGTAAAATTTCAAGTTTTGGTAATCAGGCACCCACCTGTAGAACAAGAAAATATTTTTCAAGATTCAAATTTTGGTAATAAGACGCCCACCTTTAGAACAAGGGAATATTCTTCAAAAATCAAGTCTTGCTAGTCAGGCACCCACCTGGAGAACGAGGGAATACTTTTCAAGATTCAAGTTCCGGTAATCAGGCGCCCACCTGGAGAACAAGGGAATATTTTTCAAAATGTTTAGTTTTGGTAATCAGGTGCCCACCTGTAGAACAAGGAATATTTTTCAAAATTCAAGTCTTGGTAATCAGGCGCCCACCTGGAGAATAAGGGAATATTTTTCAAAATTTCAAGTTTTGGTAATCAGGCGTCCACCTGTAGAACAAGGGAATATTTTTTAAAATTCAAGTCTTGGTAATCAGGCGCCACCCGGAAAATAAGGGAATATTTTTCAAAATTTCAAGTCTGGTAATCAGGTGTCCACTTGTAGAACAACGGAATATTTTTCAAGATTCAAGTTTGGGTAATCAGGCGCCCACCTTTAGAACTAGGGAATATTTTTCAAGATTCAAGTTTTGGTAATCAGGCGCCCACCTGTAGAACAAAGGAATATTCTTCAAAATTCAAGTCTTGGTAGTCAGGCACCCACCTGAAAATGAGGGAATACTATTCAAGATTCAAGTTCCGGTAATCAGGCGCCTACCTGGAGAACAAGGGAATATTTTTTCAAAATTTCAAGTTTTGGTAATCAGGCGTCCACCTGTAGAACAAGGTAATATTTTTCAACATTCAAGTCTTGGTAATTAGGCAGCCACCTGGAGAATAAGGGAATATTTTTCAAAATATCAAGTTTTGGTAATCAGGCGCCCATCTGTAGAACAAGAGAATATTTTTCAAAATTCAAGTCATGGTAATCAGGAACCCACCCGTAGAACAAGGGAATATTTTTCAAAATTCAAGTCTTGGTAATTAGGCAGCCACCTGGAGAATAAGGGAATATTTTTCAAAATATCAAGTTTTGGTAATCAGGCGCCCATCTGTAGAACAAGGGAATATTTTTCAAAATTCAAGTCATGGTAATCAGGAACCCACCCGTAGAACAAGGAATACTTTCAAGTTGCAAGTTGTGGTAATCAGGTGCCCACCTGGAGAACAATGGAATATTTTTCAAAATTTCAAGTTTTGGTAATCAGGCGTTCACCTGTAGAACAAGGGAATATATTTTCAAGTTGCAAGTTTTGGCAATCAGGCGCCTACCTGTAGAACAAGGAAATATTTTTGAAATTTCAAGTTTGGTAATCAGGCGCCCACCTGTAGAACAAGGGAATATTTTTCAAGTAGAAAATTTTGGCAATCGAGCACCCACCTGTAGAACAAGGAAATACTTTTCAAGTGTCAAGTTTGGGTAATCAGGCACCCACCCGGAGAACAAGGGGATACATTTCAGTTTCATTCAAGCTTTGGTAATCAGTCGCCCACCTGGAGAACAAGGGAACACAATTCGAGTTCAGCAATCATGCATCCACTTGGAGAAAAGAAAACATCTCGATTACAATTCATGTCAACAACAAAAGAAGCTCGCGACAAGAATGCGAGTCAACAGTCCAAGGTAATCAACAAAAGTTAGTCACAATAAAGAAAAAAAAGAAGAAAAAAAGGAAGGCAAGCAAGAAGTTAATCCAAATAAAAGGATATGAAAGATGTGAATTTCTCAAGGCATGGTTGAGGTTGCAAGCGCTACATGTCCGGTCTTAATTAAGAAAAGCTAAAGAAGAACGAGCTAGTACATGCACATAACAAGCGTCAAGGTTGAAATCTAAAGTCTGAATGAAGAATCACTCAAGACTCAAGATCAAGCTTTAAAAGACTTATAGATAGGAACTTTGTAACTCGCAGTTGACAGGTTTAACTAGTCTTTTTCATTCTTTTGATGTAATAACAAAACCGTGGACCGGAACCTCGGCGGAACGACACCTTGACCGAATCTTCACCTCGGTATACTCCTCCATCTCACTCATTCCTGAACTACACTAACCTGATTCCTTTATAGCAAAGGATATGTAGGCAATTTCAGAAGCAGAGTGCGGTCAAATCTTTCAAAAATACTTCCCGTGGAGTATTCAAACGGGCAAAAAACGCTCGTATCTGCTCACTCTATCTTTGCACAAAAACTCTTCGTATTTCCGAGAAAAGAGGGGCAGCCGTGAGCACGTGATTTTTCCCTACATGCAAATAACTCCTAAAAATAGACCAAAATAATTTTCATTGATTTTTAGGTGTTTTATTCATTTAATTTATTTTCTTACATTTTTAATATTTTTAAAAATCATAGGAAAGCCGTCAACTCCAACTAGGAAACTACTACCGCTTGGGCCTAAGCTCCTGAACCGGCAGGAAGAAGAAGCGCACCCGAACCCCCTTCTTACTACACTTTCAAAAGTGTCACATTTTAATTTTATGCCACATTAGGTTCAATTTGCATTTAGGATTTAACTACATTGATTTAATTGTATTAAAAAAATATCAATCAATAAAAAATGATTAATTTTGTACTTTAATTTAAATCTTTGGATTTTTGTAGTTTTTCATTTAATTTGGTTTTAATTAGTTGTAGTAAGTATTAGTTGTAGTAATTAATTTAATTTGAAAATAAATTGACTAAAAATTAATTTAGGTGTTATTTTTAGTTTTTATTTAAAAGAAATTAGAAAACATATGAAAACAAAAGATATGAATCATACGTTTGGGGTGATCTTTACTTCAATTTTTAAGCCCAATACAATTTTCCTTTAAAATCCAACCAAAAACCAGCCCAGACCCGCATGACTTGATCCGACCCAATACCCAAACCCATTTCCCCACTTAAAAACCCTAGACCTAAGCCAATATACGCTGGATACAACAGAGGAGATGCTGCGCCCAAAAGAGACTTCCCTGAAGATCATCTTCTTCGAACTACCCCACCCCAAACGACAACCCCCCGTCTTCTTCTCTAACACCAAAATCAGCCAGCAACCATCGCTCCCTCACCCATCTTCCTCACTGTCATCGACGAGAAAAGCACACACAACATAAAGATTGTGATTTTTGGTTCGTCAAGGTTCGATTCGAATCTGGACTATTGTTTTGCTCGATTAAATTGCTTGTTTTCATTTTGAGGTCGGTTATTCTGGCCCAAATAGAAAGAGTCACTAGAGGTTCGAAGGTTCCATCTTGGTTTTCGGTCGAGTCCGTCCGTGTCCAGCTTAGGACTGATTCTGTAGTCATTTTCCTGCAATTGGTCGAAGTTTCTATTCGAGGTGTGACCGGTTGTTCCGATTCGGGTTCGCGGTTCTAAGCTCAACTGGCCGCCGTATTCTCGATTGGATTTTGGAGCTAATTTTGTAACAACCAATTTTGTCCAGTGTTATTAAAGAAATTCTTATTTGAACAGGTTCTCTTCTTTATTTATTGCTTACTCTAACGTCTGCTACTGTGGATCCAGCTTTAGAATAGCCATGTTTAAATGCATACCACATGATTACGTTTTAATTTGCGTTGATTGGTAGCTACAGTTATTCATTTAACACTCTAGGAAAAAGCATATTTGATTATAACGCTACCAAATTAACAATCTCGTATGGCTTCATTATTACTATTACCATGTGTTTGAGTACCCCATCATTGAGTTTTAGGGAAATAGAATTCTTGTCTTCATCTATTTGATGTGAAATTAAAGTTTAGTTGTTCTTTCTTTGAAATTTTGGCAATTTCGTTTTGTTCAGAATGCAGAGAACCTTGTGAAATTTCTATTGATTTTCACTTAAAACCGTGTTGCTATGCCATTGAAATACAACAGACGTAATTGTCACCTTTATCGCGTTACATATAAAGTTAGAATACATTGAATTGCCGTAGTGTTTCAAATATTAGTAGCGTGATCAGTTTTAGCTTTTTAAATGACTATTTTGAATGTGAAAAGGTCTGCTGCTTGACAATTTTATTTCGAGTATATGTAGTCATGTTTGTTCCATTTGAAAGCTGAAGTGTAGGTTTGAATTGTTAGCCTTTGGAGCACCGATATTGAGGTTAAAGGCATTGACTAGTGTGCAGAGTTGGGTATCTGGTCATTTTGGATTTGGTTTAAAATCAAGACATACCTAGTAGTCATCTTTCATAGTAATTTATTTTTTAATGTTAGAATTTGCCATTGAGTAATCCGACCTTCTAGGTGTATCAGCTTTAATTCAATATCTTGTTCAATTGTTATCAAAGTGTGGAATGTGTTTATTAAGATTTTAATTTGTTTTGAATGTACCACATCTGAAATCAAGGAATGCATTCCTTAAAATTTATTCGTTAACAAATCAATGGATTTTCTCATCCAAGTAAATCCATAACTCATGACACTTGCGTTTTATCTCAAACTTAGGGAATTCTTTGAATTTATAAACATCAAGTTGGCTTTAGTTGAGTACAGTCCCTTGAAATTAGAATCGAATCGTGCCATTTTGTTGAATTCCCATGGCCCTCGCAAAGTTTCAAACGTAGCTGCTTTAGGTGCGTTCTTTTAATAATCTACCTTCCTAAACTTGGGTGCGCATTTATGTGACCCAAATCCAAATCTCATCGGTGTATAAAATGTGTTGTGGATTGCGGGTGCATTTATGTGACGCAGTTCAAAACGCGTTTTATATGATGTTGAACTCCATTTTAAAATGATTAAAAGAGGTTAAAAGTCAAACTTTGCACATATGTACAAATGCATTAAAATCAGATAATCAAGCCAAATATGACAGTTGAGCGACCGTGCTAGAACCACGGAACTCGGGAATGCCTAACACCTTCTGCCGAGTTAACAGAATTCCTTACTAGGATTTCTTGTTCGCGGACTATTAAACAGAGTCATTCTTTTCCTTGATTTGGGATTTTAAACCGGTGACTTGGGACACCATAAATCTCCCAAGTGGCCACTCTGAATCTTTTTAAATAAATCCCGTTTCAATTGTCTTTATATTGGGAAAACTCCCTTATCCACACCCTTCGCCCGGTTGTGGATGTGAAAAGGAGGTGCGACACTTAATTCTACTAATAGAAACCGTTGATAAAGATCATGGAAACGTTGCCGAGCTAGTATGAGCTTTAACTCCTATATTTCCCATTCTCCCTGAATCTGGTGCACCAGAAGGTCCGAGTCTCCCAAGACCAAGACTTCCTGCACACCAATTTCTAAAGCTAACCTCAAACCCAAAATGCATGCTACTTAGCCATGTTATTGGTACAATAGAAATGAAGCTTAGTCGTAACAGGGTAGTGATGCCCTATTTCATAAATAAGCACGACCCCTATCCCGATGCCTTTCATGCTAGCAGCTCCGCCAAAGAAAAGTTTCCAATCTAATTTTTCAACTTGCTCCACCTCGTTTGGTTCATACTCTTCATCGACCAGGTTCTCGAAAGAATGATCGGCTAATGCTTGGGTTTTCATCGCAGTCCGAGTCACATAGATAATGTCAAACTCTGCGAGCATATTTTTCCACTTTTGAAGTCTCTCTGTGGGTGTAGGCATCTGAAAGATAAACTTTAAAGGATCCAGGCGAGAAATAAGGTAAGTAGTGTAGGATGACAAATAATGCTTCAACTTCTGTGCTACCCAAGTTAGGGCGCAACATATCCTTTCAAGGTGAGTGTACTTAACCTCATAAGATGTGAACTTCTTGCTGAGACAGTAGATGGCTTGCTCCTTCCTGCCAGTGATGTCATGTTGGCCCATTACATAACCAAATGAATTTCCTAGACCGTCAAATAAGGAATTAAAGGCCGCTAGGGTTCTGGTGAGACAAACATAGGTGGGTTTCACAAGTATCCTTTGATCTTATCGAATGCTCCTGGCACTCATCAGTCCATTTGACCGCAATGTTCTTTTTCAACAACTTAAAGATAGGTTCATAGGTTGTCGTGAGTTGAGCAATAAACCCGCTGTTGTAATTTAAATACCTTATCAAACTCATCACCTCAGTCTTGTTCCTTGGAGGTGGCAATTCTTGGATAGCCTTGATCTTTGACGGGTGCAACTCAATGCCTTGGCGACTGACTATGAATCCCAACAGTTTTCCGGAAGGAACACCAAATGTGCACTTGATGATGTTATGCTTAAGATTGTACCTGCGAAGTCATTGGAAAAACTTCCTCAAATATCCGACATGTTGGGACTGTTGCTTTGACTTTACGATCATATCATCCACATAAAACTCAATCTCATTGTGCATCATGCCATGGAACACAATAGTCATTGCACTCATGTAGGTTTCCCCAGCGTTTTTAACCCAAATGGCATTACCCAATAGCAATAAGTCCCCCATGGTGTGTTAAATGTTTTCTTTTTTGCATCCTCCTCATCCATCAAAATCTAGTGGTATCCTGTGTAGAAATCCACAAAAGAACCAATCTCATGTTTAGCACAATTGTCAATCAAAATGTGGATATTTGGCAATGGAAATTTATCCTTTGGACTTGCTTTGTTGAGATCGCGGTAATTAACGCACACTCTGGTCTTGCCATCCTTCTTTGGCACTATCACAACATTAGCTGACCAAGTAGGATATCATGTGACCCAAATGACCTTTGCATCAAACTGCTTGGTTATTTCATTTTTAATCTTCACACTCATGTTATTTTTGAACTTTCTCAACTTCTACTTAACGGGAGGGAATGTAGGGTCAGTGGGCAATTTATGAACCACCAAGTCAGTGCTTAGACTTGGAATATCGTCATATGACCATGCAAAAATATTATATTCAAACATTACTTTAAATATTTCTTCCCTGATTTGCGGTTCAAGATTGATATTTATCTTAGTTTCTCTGACATTATCTGGGTCCCCTAAATTAGGCTTGGGTTCTTCTTCAAAATGATTTAGTTCCCTATCGATCTCTTGAAAGGCCTCATCCTCATAATATTCTGATTCATCATCACACCCTATTCCTTGAATTAATATTTCAGAATTTGATTGACTTTTATGACTGGAAAGAAGATTCCTCATGCATGTCATGTCATTAAAACCAACATAAAAGAACTGTACAGACAAGAAAAATAAAATAAAACTATCAGGAATGATGGCAAAGAGAAATTGAATTTCATTGAAAATAAAGGATAACAGGGTTTGTACATAAACAATCGAAAAATAAAGGTCTAGGTCACAACCCTAGAATGACCCATATAGAAAGGAAAACAAAACAAACTACCAAGACTCTTTCCGTGTAGAGAGAGCAGTAGACTTCCAATTGTTAAGCTTTACATTCGGCCAGAGGAACTGCACACCTACTTTTCCAGAACCTTCTCCAACTTCTACCATGTTCACATTATCAAACAATCTCTAGAACGTTTTTTAATTAACTCTTCATCAATGTCAACCACAAAACTTGGAACTGTTGTCATTGGGCGTTTCCTGGCACCGAGCTTAACAAAAGACCTGGAGAGAAATGGGGTAGGCTTTGGAAGTGCACACGCCTTTCGTTTCTGCCTTTTAGCCATTTTTAGATCTGCCGCTGTACGTTTGTATCCAAGACCGAATGTACCAAAATTTTCAAGGAAGGACACCGAGAATATGATACCCTGCAGGGATGCACCCATACCTTTTCCTGGCATAAAACTGTTTTTCAGCATTTTAGAGGCCACCATAACGGATGCAAAGGCCATCCTTGGAGTTAGAACATATTTTCCTTTTGGAATCTTCTCGACTGTCTTTGTTTCAAAAACTTGGTAGACCCAAGGCCCTTTTTCATCTTCGGCCTCAATAATTGGGATGGAGGCATCACTGTGAGCACACAAATGTCTTCGCCATGCACGACGATCTCCTATCTATCCCACTCAAACTTGACCATCTGGTGCAAAGTGGACGGGACTGCTTTGGCAGCATGTATCCAAGGCCGACCTAGCAGCAAATTATAAGAGATGACTACATATAGTACCTTGAACTCCATGGTGAATTCCACCAATCCTATTGTCAATTCAAGTACTATATCACCAACCGAGTCTTTCCCTCCATCATAAAAACCTTGGATGCATATGTTGTTCTTGTGAATCCTCTCGTTATCAACTTTCATCTTGTTCAGAGTAGAAAGAGGGAAAATATTTGCGCTACAACCATTGTCGACTAGCAACCTGGTGAACTCAGAATCTTTACATTTTACATTCAGATAGAGAGCTCTGTTGTGTTCAGTACCTTCCACAGGAAACTCGTTATTAGAGAAGGTGACCCTATTCACCTCAAATATTTTGTTGGCGATCTTCTCTAGATGGTATATAGAGATTTTTTCAGTGACATGAGCTTCGTTCAAAATTTTCATCAGGGCCTGACAATGCTCATCTGAATGAACCAACAATGACAACAATGAAATCTGGGTGGTTGTCTTTCTCAGCTGCTCCACGATGGAGTAATCATATGCCTTTATTTTTCTCAAAAGTTCCTCAGCTTCTTCCTCAGTGATTGCTTTCTTTACTAGAACTGTGTTATCTTTGGATGTTTTGGCTTTTCTCAACTATTCCGGGGCAAAGCATCTCCCTAAACGAGTTAGTCCTTGGGCCTCATTGACTTCCCCCTTCACTTCCTTTCCAGTGTAGGCCAGTATCACCCATTTATATCTCCATAGGATAGCCTTGTGTTGACTATAAGCAACTGGGTTACGGGCTTGATGATGATAGGGTCCATGCAGTCACTTTCTACAATCACAATAAGCTTTTTTGCCAAACCTGGCAATCTTTCTTTTATATAGCATAATTTGGGGATCCTTTCTTGACTACCACAGATGGCTCACCGTTTGTCATGCTCAACATGTTCACTAATCTTTCAAGCATTGGTTTTTTGACTGGCTTAGGCTCACTGGACCGAATCATCATAATAGACTGTGAGAGATTCTTGGGTTCCCCTCCCTTGTGTACTATCTCGATTAGGTTTGTCTCCTCATGGGTTAGCAGTGGGTTCTGGTTGATGTTGGGTGCCTCCGGTGTTTGGACTTCAATCCGGTTTGTGTCAATGAGCTCCTGGATGAAACTTTTCAAGTGCCAGCACTTCTTTGTATCATACCCAGAGTACCAGAACAATATTCACATCTTAAAGAGTAATCAAGATTCTTTGGAGGATGGTTTGGCAATTTTGACTCAATTCGCGTCACCATATCGAATCGTCTTACTCTCTGGAACAAACTGGTCTTAGACTCCCCCAACGGGGGGAAAGTTTTCTTGTGCTACAACCTTTCATTTTTGAATGTTGGACTGGATCGGTTACCTGGACTGGGAGGGTTTTGGTAGGCTCGTGGGGATGGGTAAGCTTTTTATGGAGATGGGTAGGTGTCGTGGGGCTGGTGCTCACGATTGTGAACATGGAGTGTTGATATCCAATTTGTTCCTGTATATTTTTAACATGCAAAATACTTTCAAAATAGCATGTATATGCATATATAAATTTGTCCTAAGGTTTTATTATTTTACTCAATTTTTAAATATTTTTTTAATCAATTTATTGCCCTATTTTATCAAGAAAAATCCAATAATTATCCCAAAATTATCATTTTTGTGATTTATTTATTGGATTCTCACATTTGTACTAAAATATTGCTAACATAATTTTGCGCAAATTTTACAAATTCATTTAGTATTTCTGAAGCTAAATTATGTATAATTGCAATATTAGCCTATTTTAAGATTTAATTATGTTTGTAACTATAATTTTGATTATAGTATTTTTAATATAATAGTTATGTATTATCAATTACTTTAGTGTCTTTTATTTAATTCCAGAAATTATTTACTATTTTTTATAAAACAAATAAAGTAAAATGGCTATTTAACTATTATCCCACATGCATCTCAATTTTAGCCAGATTTTGACACATCAATAAAACCCAATTTCAAATCCAAATACCCAACCCAACTACCTAACTACCCGACCAACGACCCTTCTACACAACCCACCTGGATTCCCAGTTCAATCCAAGCTGTTGATCATAATCTTTCTATTTTTAATTACCTATTACCCCCAAACCCTAGCCATTATGCATCCCCAGCCGCCTTTGAATCCCCTATTCTCTCAATTTCTCTCAGAAACCCTAGCGGTTTCCTTCCACTTCTGCCCTAAAACCACCAGAATCTATGGCTTCCAAGGCCATTGAAGTCATACACCGCCCTCCTACAGCTCCTACATGCCTGGTTATTGAAGTTTCAAGGCCTGACCCCAAAGAATCTTATCCTAGACCTTGCTTGATTTGAGTTCTATGGCCATCTCCGACCTTGCTCCGGCCAGTCATGGTAATTCAAGCCTGACCTCAACTTCCTCGGCTCATATCAGTGACTTTTCCAAGCCTTTTTCACTACTTGGGTTCTTCGGAAACCCTAACCCTTCGAGTTTTTCTTTGATTCTTTTAGATTCGTTGTATATCTGTGCTTTCTCTAAGCTTTTAAACATTTTTTCTCAAAGTTCTTTCAAAAAACCTTCAGAACCTTCTTCTTTTTCCGACTTAGGGTTTCGTTAAGTTATCCTTTAATGTTTCTCTGATCTTTAGCATGTTTTACTATTTCTTATGTGTTCTTGTACTGCATTTTCTTATGTTATTTCTTCTACTGCATTTCTTATGTGTTTCTTCTACTGTGTTTCTTCAATTATGTTTCTTTACGTGTTGTTCTGTTATGTTACTTTATTTCTTATGTTGTTTCTTCTACTTTGATTCTTATTTGTTTCTTTTACTTACAGATGCATGTTGAAAGTCTTAGTTTCTTTTTGAGATTTCTGAAGTTATTTTGTCAATATTTTTGTCTTGATTACTTGCTTTAATATCTACACTCGATTGATGGCAAAAACCCTAAAATTTGGGTTTTATTCGAGTATTGAGTCTATTCACTATGTGATTTGATTTTTGTTCATCTCTGAGCTTGTTTGATTTCAAAATCTTAGCTTCTTTGGACCTATTTGATTTTCTAAAGTTATTTCATCTACTGCTCGACAGAGTGCCGAAATCTTTGTTTCAACCTTGTTTCTTTGTATTATTCAGATTCCCTACTACATGATTCTAAGGTTTTCTACTGGACCCTTTGTATGAACATTGATACTCTCTCTCTTCTCCATTGTTGAGTTGCCATGTGACCACTATGTTCCTATAGTCTACTACTTACTGATTTTGCAATTGCATGACACTTTTCTTTTTCTTAAATTCAGCCTCGCACGCTTAACGTATACGCACTCTTTATAGTTAAATTTCCCTCTCAAAATAATCATTGATTGTGGACTGATTTCAAATCTCTCGGTAGTTCTGATTGCACTCTCGTAATAGATTCTTTCCTTATTGTATTGATTTTCTTTGATTCTTAGACTTGTTGGATTCTTTCCTTTGAACTTCCGACCCCTACCTTTCTTACTTAAGTTGATTTGATCCCCTTACCTTGATTACATTGGCATGGGATTCTTATAGACCTTTCCCTGATTAATGTCTGATGAACCTAGCCTCTATTACCTACTGTGTACTCGTACTATGCTAGAAATATTTCCTTATTGGTCATATTCATTCCTATGTGATTTCTTTCCTTATTTAGCTCTTTCATCCTACCTTTTGATTTAATTCCTTTATTAAAGGAAGTCTTTGATGCTGATTTGATTTTAATTGACGAATAGTTTCCTAATTATTTATGAACTACAATCCTTACCTTATTTTCTACCTATTTTCACACTAAAAATACCTAACTCTTTCATTGAAAAAAAAACACCCGAAAACTCGTAGTTTTTCTAAATTTATATTGATAGTTAAAATTATTCTCTCTTATTACTTATGGCCTGTTTGTAAATCCTGCTGCTTTCTTCTTTCTCTATTTTCTTTCTTTAAACTCGTATGATCTAATTAAGATTCAACATCACAACTATGTGTTTATTTAACACCATTTTCCTCCTGGCTGCCTACTTATGAGTTTAGTTCAGTACTTGTTTAGCATTTTCCTTCTACCATTCTGCCTCTATTGTGTATCCTAAGTATGTTTAACACTGATGGTTGTTTAGGAAATGAAAACATTAATGTATTGTTTTCTATGACTCAACCTTGATCCCCTGAGATTATAACCTCATATTATCATTGTATGTTGTATATTTTAGTTGGTTTTAGGAGCATAACATCATTCTTGTTGTGCATGCCCTGAATCAATTAATGCCCAAGCACAAGGGCTCTCTGCAACCAGTCCCAACCCTTGAATCCCTTTTGTGTGAAGTTGTTAATTCTATAACTATTTCCCAGCACCCCTTTCCCTTTTCCTTTACTTCCCTAGTTCTTCAAGATCTGTTTCTGCACTTTCACCCTCACTTAGTCTTTAAGTTCTTCACCCCCTCTTGCGAGCCTTGCCTTGGTATCAATTGACCTCCCTCTAAATTTGGACACTCGAGGGGTGTCCATTCCACACTATAATTGTCCCCATTCTGATAATACAATTTAGGTGTGAGCATTGCCTAGAATCCCATTGAGGCTCTTAGGGAACTTTGACACACTCAGATTGGAGAAAGGCTTTAGATCAATGGTCTTTGAGTTGGTTTATCTCATATTCCAGACAGAAAGTCTGAATCAGGCTCTGCTTTGGTGGTACTTTTTTTGCTTACTTTTTTGATGTATTTTTTATTAATTATGGTCTGTAATAAGCTGTAATAAACACTAGGGGATGGTTAATGAAAATGGGTGGTTAACTTTGTATGCAAATGGTAGATATCATGTCTATAGGTATGTTGAATTCTGCATATTAAAATGCATATAGAAATCATGTCTATAGGTCATTTTAAATTCTGCATATTCAACATGCATATAAGAATCATGACCATAAGACTACTACATTCTGCATATTTAAAAATGCATATAGAAATCATGGCTATAGGTCCATTCTGAATTCTGTATATTCAAATACCTATAGAAAAATTGCATATAGGTCCATTCTGAATTCTGCATATTCAACTTCATATAGAAATCATACCTATAGGTCCATTCTGAATTCATTATATTCAACTTTGTATTGAAATTATGCCTATTAGATTGTTCAATTATGCATGTTCAATTATATCTAGATATCATGATCATAGGTCTTAAATAATTTTTTCAAGCTAAATACCATGTTTATAGGTTTAAAACCTATCTTACGCATTTAGATACTATGTGTATAAGGCTTCTGCATTTTTATACCATGTCTACAAAGGGTTAAAATCAGCAACGCATAGGAAGGATGCCTATAGGAAATTCTAATTGAATCTGATTCACATCGCTCAGTGTGAGATATAAAACCACTAATAATAGATACTTTCAGTTGCAGAACTTATAAGAAATTCGTTTAAATCTAGCCTCTCTTTTAATAAACTGTTTCCCCCACTTACCAAGTTTAACAAGTATGCATTCCAACAGTTTATTTTAGGCCTTACTATTTCATTGTTTTCTGAATCCAAAGATTCCATGCCTATTGGATCCTTGTCCAACATTTAGGCAAGCCTTATGTAAAAAAAATTATGAACTGAATCTGTTTCTATTAATTATTACAACCAGCTGGTAGGCCTAATTCGGGCTTCTTATATGAGTTATGAAATAAATCAGTCTGCCTCAACCTTTGAGTTCTCTCATATTTGGTATTTAATAAGATTTAACCAGTATGTGAAAGTCATGCAAATTACATGCTTTTCTGTCTAAGGAGGTGTAATTGAGCCTCTGTTTGTTTATATGCTTCCCACCCCCCCCCAAATGTGCAATATGTGTTTTTTATGTCTTCTTAGATTTTTACCTTTTTAACCTCAAATTAACCCAATATCCTCCCTTTTAGGATTAGTATCCTAAGTGCCTCTGGGACTGATAGGATTGGGACAGTTGTAGCAAGCAATAAGTAATCGAGACCATTCTGTGCTTTAATACCTTAACCGGGTGGAAAGGGTAGATATGGATATGATGACCATGCGATAATTTCATATGTAGCCCCTCATTGAGGAGTGATAACCGTGAATTGTGTGGGATGGTTCATATTATTAATAAACTTAGGACCCCCTTTCCCTTATTTCTTTGTTTCTTTTAGAATTTCAACTCCTTCTTTTAAAAAATAAGCTTTCCTTTAGTTCTTCAAAACTCTGTTTATTTTTCAACCATTATGTGATATCTCCTCTTATTTGATCCTTATTTGACTACATGTTAATTATACCCTAAACTCACAATAATAGTCTGGCTGGGAACTACACTAGTGGATTCTGAGGGGTGCCTAACACCTTTCCCTTAGAATAATTTCAAGCCCTTGCCCTATCTCTGATTACTCGAATCAAACCTTCTTGGTGTCCTAATGCACCATAATCATTAAGTGGCGACTCTTCAAATCAAACCCAATTCCCAAAAGGAATGAGTTGTCCTCGCAAATGTCATAAATCCGATTTCACGAGAAAAAAAGGGGGCGCGACAGCATGGGACCCCGCTGGGGATTTTTTTGCTTTTTCCATTTCAGACTTTTGTTGTGAATTTATGCTTCCTTACGCACGATTGTTTGTTTATTTATTTAAGCATTCAATTACCTTTTTGATTGCAAAACTTACTTGTCTCCTTTTTTCTTTTCTTTACTGCTTTCCGATACTACTGCTTTACATTATGAAACTGTTGTATTTACTGCTTTCTTAACATGCAAATGCATGAATACATGCCTTTAACTATTGCATAATCATGCTCAACATGATATTTCACTCATGCCAAACAAAATCCTATATCAACGCTTATAATGAGTGGTTGCACTCTTCTGATATTATCACCCCTTAAATTCAGAAATGGTATATTTGCGGTAAAACTAGTCGATCAATAGTGTAGTAGACGGTTCCGCGCCTTCCCCCTTGAGTTGTTAGCTCAAGGGTACCTGTCTAAAACCTTATAGAAACCTTACTCAGTTTAACTACGCATGTATCATGATCAAAACCTAGTCGAGTCAGTTATGTTGTCCGTATAATGACTCTTTAAGATAGCCTTGTCCAAAGTCCAGTGGGCTTCCTTAGAATCCCAACGGACATTGTCCCATTTTGTTCCTTTATTTGGAGAACTAAATGCTTTTATGCCAGTTGTTGATAGTAAATAGTTGAGTCTAGTAGGGTGAGGACCTAATCATTTGTCTTGCAGAAATATGAGGCACGAACTCCCCAGATTTGGTATGGTCACCAATATCCACCACAAACTGCTAAGCCGCTGGAAGGATTTCCACTCCAGTGATTAGACTCTCGTCCGAAAATATTTGGGGAACCTACCTTCTCTCCTGGAAATCCAACCCAGCAACAAGATCATAGAAGCTACTACTTTGTTCTGGGATTGTGAGAGGTCCGTGTTCTATTTTGGGGATATTCGAAATGGCAACCTTGCTAGAAGAAATAGGGGGATTGGCCGATATACCATCAGAAAATCCGGGTTTGTTGATGCCTGAGAACCGCAAGAGCAGGGGTTTCCTCAAGATGATGGGTTTGAAGAAAAATCCTGAATTAACATGTCTAAAAGACTCCTATATCTCTTTTGATTGTTTGTATGAATGGTATGGTCACAGCAAATCCTACCATACCTATCCTGAGGATTTTTCTATCACATTACTGGGATATATTCACCGAAGAGTCTCTGTGTTCATGTTTTGCTTCTTGGGATTGATCGTGTTTCCAACAAAGAAGGCAAGAATCCATACCAGACTAGCTATGGCAACTGAAACTCTGATTGAGGAATTTGACGGGCAACCATTTAGCCTTGTGCTCATGATCATTGTAGAAATATAGCGAGCCTTAACAAAGTTTCAATGGGGAACTAAACACATTGAATTCTATAATTTGCTACTTCAACTTTGACTCGTGGAATATCTCCAATAATTTGAATACCGGCAAGAAATCCATCAATGGGACTGGGATGATCATATCGATTTTCATCATCCAAAGCGAATGAATTACATGCCCAGCATGTTCGCCCAACCGGAGAATGCTAGAGAATAGGTTGAGCTCTTCGAAAATCTATCTGAGGACCAAGTACAATGGATGTTCGAGTGATTTCCGGTCGAGGAGTTCATCGTCCGATCCAGACATGCAGCTTTTCTAATATTAATCAGTTTAAGAGGAACGTACTCTTGCGTACTTCTTCGGGTTATAAGACAAGCGGGTAAGAAACAGGTTATACCCAAGGTCAACAAAATGAGTAACTTCCAGCCGACTTCCAGGATGACAATAGTCCTTACAAGTACCAGGTTTGGCATATGTGGCACTGCAAGATTGTACTGGGAAGGGATACAATCGATTCAGATAGATACTACACTTGTTGTTCTCTATATTATTCAGGCTAGTTGGAGGATAAGCACGATGCTCTGGGTCAACTTGGGTTTATTCAAGGTCACATGATTATAGGATAAAAGGCCGAAGCACATGCCAAGTACAACCAACTATGCAAAAGGATATGGGAATGCGCAGGTGAGCACCGTGACATAGAAGAAGCAAATAAAAACTAATTGAGGAATTGAAGGATATGTCTATTAGCGCCAACAAGCGACTGGGATATTTGGAGCAAGGTATAGTAGAGTTGGAAAAGAAATTTCTCAAGAGAGTCGAAGATTGCCGGAATGCCGAAGGAAATGAAGGTGGACATTTAGCCAGAGCCTATCTGCTGCTGAGATTGTGCAAGTTAGGGAAGCTGTTCGATGGAGCTAAGGACACCGAATCCGGGGAAGTTCCTTCCGGGACCAAATAGATAAGATTTTTCATTTTTGCTTTATAAAACGTAATAAGTCCAATGGCCATAGAAACTTTTATTTCCTGTTATTTAGTGTCGATTCAGGATTCGTCTACTTTTTTATCAATGAAATGAGGCATTTAGCATTCCAAGTTCTCCAAATCAACTTGTCGCTAGGCCTATCTCGGGAATAAAGAGGTCCTCAAATTAGGACACGCTTTATATTTCTGAACTGTATGTTTAAATATTGCAACATTTTTATATAATCCTTACTGACGTGTTACCTTTTTTTTACTTTCTTTTATTCCCCTCCTTAATTCGTGAGCTCTGGCAACATCATACTATTCCATGAGATCCGGGGGCCTTCCACCTACTCCTCATCTTAGTCCTGTCAGACACAAGAACAAAGGGAAGATGGAAGATTTGAACAACAACTGAAAGGAGAGCTCAACTGAACGGGTAGAGGTCACTTATGGTCACGGTACTCTGGTTCCCAAGGAAAATGCATCCCAACTGAAACAAAAGTTGCTGAAACAAGAAGAGCTTGACCAAGTCCAGAATCTGGCAAATCTGTCATTTTCTCTCACTCCAGATATTAATTTCCCAATTGATTAGAATCCTATACCTCCAAAAAAATATCCCAAAGAAACAAAACTCCCACTCCTCATCACCACTTCAACACCTACCACACCTCAAATAACACCCCACTGCTCATCCCAGAACTCCAAAACTCCACAAATGACCACTATCACACCCAACATAATACCCCCATCTACGGGGAGACTGTACCGCACTCCACCTAGCCCATCTCAAGCACACCCGATTCCAATGATAAGGATTTGCTCATCAAAAACCTGGCCGAAGAACTTAAGAAGTTGCCTAGCAGAATTCAAGGTGTTGAAGGAAGTAAGGGAATTAAAGAGTTGAACTCTGGAGATCTTTGCATGCTGCCCGACGTCGAACTGTCCGAAGAGCAAAAACCTCCCATGTTCGAGAGGTTTGATGGAACACGGGACCCAAGGGTTCATTTAAGAATATACTACAACAAACTGGTGGGAGTAGGAAAAGACGAGAAAATCTGCATGAAGCTTTTCATGAGGAGCTTGAAAGGAGATGCTATATCTTGGTACATTAGCCAAGATCCAAAGAAGTGGTCGAACTGGCTAAGCATGTCGTCCGACTTAATGGATAGGTTTAGGTTCAACACGGAGAATGCGTCATATGTGTTCTATATTCATAATCTAAAGAAGAAACCTACAAAACATTTCACGAGTATGATACTCGCTGGAGGTCCGAAGCTACTAAGGTTGACTTGCCTTAGAGGAAGAACAAATGTTCTTCGTTCGGGCCCAAGATCCACAGTATTTTGAGAGGTTGATGATGATCGAGAGCCACAATTTTTTTAACATTATCAAGTTGGGAGAACGCATTGAAGAGGGCATCAAAAGTGGTATAGTTACGAATTTCAAAGCCTTGCAAGCTACAAACAAGGCTTTACAGTCAAACGGTGTGTCCAAGAAAAGGGATGTAGGAGCCATTATGGTGGCACAAAGAAACAAATCTCCCGTCAAATACCAAACCTACCCAATGCCTCCACTTATGTACCAACCTACTCCAAAATACCAAGCACCCTCACCCTCTTACCAAGCTCTACTACCCACTAAATCACCTCCACCTCCCACATATCAGCCTACTTCACCTAAAAATGCCCAACTAGAACATGTTTACCAAGCCTGCAACACTCAACTATCCCACTACCAATCCCCCCCTCTACGCCAAAACTTCCATAGACCTCGACAAAACATTGACCGAAGGCCCCCAAAGCAATTCACGGCTATTACTGAACCTATCAAAAAATTGTATGATAGACTCAAAGATGTTAATTATGACACCTCTATCCCTGCTGCTCCAAAAAATTCTTCCCAATTGGTTAATCCCAATAAATTCTGTGCATACTATTCCGGCATGAAAGGACACACCATTGACGAATGCCGCTCTCTAAAAGATAAGATCCAGACTTTTATTGATAACAAGATTATTATGGTGAAGGAACCTGCTCCGAATTTCCGCAATAGCCCTCTGCCAGACCACAAGGGAGGAGGCATTCATATGATTGAACTATATAATGATTGAGATCCCAAGGGATCGATCGGTTTGATCACAGATAGTGATGACCCAAAGAATCCAATAGTCACCCTTAATCCGATCGTAGTCCAGATTCAAACCTCTGGGGATGCCGAGGTAAATATGTCCATGCCACTTGAGTTTGAAGCACCATCCTCTACAAAGACGCATCACCGATTGAGGTCAAATTCATGTCACCAGCGAATGTACCTACACCCTTCGAAGTTGTAGTTTTACTGCCCAAGGTGCATGCTCCGTTTTGAGTAAAGATAGCCACGCCAATTCCAGTGGAATTATCGGTCGTAACACCATTCCATAAAAATGCAATACCTTAGGATTACACAACTGAGGCAAGAAGAAAAGCAAAGGTCATGTTCAGAAAAGCTGTTGTGGCACAAGGTATGACGAGAACTGGTAGGGTTTATACCCCGGAACATCTGGCTGAGTCAAGAAAGCAAGCCTCTAGTCGGCCAACCCTCACTGAATTTGGGCCCGATGTTCTATGGAAAATATACAAGCCAAGAAGTACTCAGTCATTGATCAGTTGAACAAAACACCGGCGCAAATTACTGTTCTTGCTTTGCTAAAGAACTCCGATGCACACATGAATGCCCTGTTTAGGGTGTTGAGTGAGGCATATGTACCAAGCAACATCACCGGTGGAGTGATGGATAACATGCTGGGACAGGAATTGGAAAGTCAGAAGATCACTTTTCATGAAGATGAGCTGCCACCAGGAAGGTTGAGTCACAACAAGGCGTTGCACATCACCGTACAATACGAAGATTATTTTATCACCAAAATCTTGATTGATGGAGGATCCAGCCTAAACATCTGTCTGTTGATAACACTCAGGACATTGGGAAAGGGATTGCATGAGATCAAGTATGGGTCCATCAACGTCAAAGCTTTCGACGGCTCCCAAAGGTCTACCATTGGGGAAATTAGCATGTGCTTTGAAATGGCTCCTACTTGGTTTGATGTTGATTTTCAAGTAATAGACGTGCTGACATCTTAAAATCTATTATTGGGACGATCATGGATTCATGCCGCTAGGGCCGTAGTGTCACCACTACATCAGGCAGTAAAGTTTGAGTGGAATCACCAAGAGGTGATCATTCGCGACGACAGTAGCAACCCTATATATAGTTGCCAGGCATCCAAGCAATATGAGGTAGAATAAAGATAGGTAGGGAGACTTATCACCATATCGAGCGAGTCAACACCGTTGATAAGGACGAATGGTAGGACAAAAAAAATGAAAGCATATTGAACTGGAGTGGATACAAACCTGGCAAGGGACTTGGCAAGAATCTCCAAGGAATCCCTAAGCCTATCAAATTAAAGAAACATGGCACCACCTCCGGTATGGGATATGAGTATACCTGGGAGGAATTCAGCAACTTCACCACCATTGTGTGGTCCTTACTATCCATTGGAGCAGCCAATACCATACTTGGAACACACTTTCTAATCAACCGAAGTTATCTATGGGTCAGAACAAATGGAAGCACTAGTAATAGTAAGGAATTTGTTCCTAGAAGATGATGATATGGATTGTTGTGTCGTTTTCGAGGAGGAGGGGGAGGAAGGCCCTTCCATACAAGCTGTAAGCAGAGGAGCACACCTCAATAACTTGACCATCAGAACCAACAGATCTCGACAAGCCTCGAGGTAGCAAGGCTAAACAAGCATCATGCACTATTTTTTTATTTTACTAGTTAACCTTTCATTCGTATTTTTAATTTCGCAATAAGATATTCAATGTTCAAAATAGTTATGGGATTTGTCAAAGCATTTCGATTTTCATTATAAATTAACACTCTTATTGTTTTCTCTCATCACTTTACTTATACAACATTACTTTTACTAATCTTGATGAACCAATGACTGTTGTTGGACAATACGCTTTACGCTAGAGGGGGGGGGGGTGAATAGCGTTTTAAAAATATTAAGCGTTTTAATGCGGAATTTAAAAACTTTGCAGAAATTAAAACAAGTGCAGTAGAATAAACTTACACAATGATGTATCCTGGTTGGCCACAAACGTGGTTAGTCCAGTCCCCGAGAGACTCTCTCGAGATTTCCACTAAACTTGTCAAGCTTACGGGTGCTTAACAAACCGTTACAGCTGAGGACACAAGCCTCACCTAGGTGCTCGGGGATCACAATCCCAAAGACTTCAATTGCTCGGGGATACCAATCCCAAAGACTTCAATTGCTCGGGGATAACAATCCCAAAGACTTCAACTGCTCGGGGATAACAATCCCAAAGACTTCAACTGCTCGGGGATAACAATCCCAAAGACTTCAACTGCTCGGGGATAACAATCCCAAAGACTTCAACCGAGGAATCACAAGTTCCTCAACAAACGAGAATCGCAATTCTCTTACAAACACAAAACACACTCACTTTACAAAGCACTCCTTAATGAGTAGATATGAGTAGAAATAGTACGCTCAAGATCACAACAACTTAGCTCAATAGAATGGCTCTTCAAAAAGCTTTATGGATGAATGGAAAATGATGATCAATGTAAGAAAGCTTTTAGCAATGAAAATACTCAAAGTGTATATGTTGTTGTTGTGAAAACACTGAGTTGAAGCTGTATTTATAGGTGAAAAACTCAGTCTTACCGTTGTCTAATTGCCAATTAAGGATTGCTGAAATTACTCAGTGACAATCGATTGTCAAGACTAAATAATCGATTGTTTGCCTATCAGATTAAAAATTCAATCCCAGATTTTACGTCAACAATCGATTACTTCAAATCAATAATCGATTATTTATAACGTTAAGAAATCCTTTCCAATTTTTGGCATAAAACATCGATTGTCCGGAAATCAACAATCGATTATTTTAACAACGTTCAGAAAATCTTTTCCAGATTTTAAGCAAAACATCGATTGTTAAATATCAACAATCGATTACCTGAAGGTAATTGAAAATATATGACAACGGTCAGCTTCAACAATCGATTATCAAATGGAATAATCGATTATTAATTAATTTCAAAACTCTCTGTCTCATATATAATCAATTATCAAAAGCCACAATCGATTATCATTTTATTTAAAATCACTGGGAGACATTTTTCTCATTCTAATCGATTACCATTAGTTCATAATCGATTTTTATGAGTTTTGAAAACTTTGCCTCAGTTAACAATCGATTATCATAAGTACACAATCGATTGTTATGCAGTTTGCAAAAACCTGATGTTAACTGACTTACTCACAATCGATTATCATTAATTCACAATCGATTGTCATGCAGTCTTGGCTTAGAGATACTCGATTATCATAAGTACATAATCGATTATCTTAGCCCAGATTTTTGAGGCATGCTTGGAAAACATTTTAACAAATGTAAATATGCATAGTTTAAAATCATTTGACACTTAATTTAAATATGCATGATTTTGGAAAAATAATTTTAGTAGAGAAGCCATGTTATGAGCCAAGTTGAGGAATCAAGATCACAATTAATATTGACTCAATTATAACATTTCTAAACTTTGTCTTGAGCTTCTTGTAATGCATCCATTTTGTGCTTGTCCTTGAGTACTGCTATATATCGCTTTTTGCTTTGTTTGACATTCATCAAAACCTACAAAAGAACACGCGTTTAGTATATTGCATTTGAAACGTGTTTCCAACAATTTCCCCCTTTTTGATAATGGCAAACATAAGCGGGATATATGCAATAATTATTTTGATAATCCAAGACAAGTGTAAAGTATGCAATTTGATGTTCCCCCTCAATTCATGTTCCCCCTCACTTTAAGCATGAATGAAGTTGGGAGTGATATAGCATACTTCTTGATATCCCGTTTCTTCCCCCTTTTGCCATTAGCAAAAATATATACAAGGGAAGAATATGCAAAAAAAGCATATGAAATAAACAAAAGTTTATTTATTGGAAAATAACATTACATGGGTGGAGCCAAACACAATAAAACGAACAACAACTAACCAACCAAGGAAAAACAAATCAAAAACAACAATTTCACATCATCAAAAACAACAATTTCATCATTCATCACCCCCATCCCCTTCATCATCATTGGGAGGCGCTTGATATGGCACCACCTGAGCATAGGCATAATGCACGTGATCAAAGTAACCATGGACCTCACGGGTTAATTGAGTAATTTGGTCAGAGATAGTCCGGAGGGTAGGCTCCTGAGGAGGATGAGCACGACGGGCTTGTCGATTTTGAGGAGGAGCGGGAGCATGATCACCATCATGATGAAAGGAAGACTCCAAAATTTCCCAGATTTTGGTGCTCTTTTTGAGAGGACCATTAGCAATATTGACCCCGAAAGCTTCAAGAAATTTCATTATTAAGAGGGCATAGGGGAGAGGTATGTCATCTCCGGTGGCATTGAACATATGAGATTGAATAAGCTTGCACCAATTGATTTTAACACCGGTGATAATGGCATGAAGAAATTTGGCATCCTCTTGGGAAATGGTGGTGTAATTGAGTTTACGGGGTTTGAGAACACGAGTGATGAAATAGAGAATGAAACGATAATTCGGGTCCATACCCTTTATGGTGGGACGACGGGAAGAAGACTCATCATAGGCGACTCCGGCTTGGCGGAAGAGATTAGCTTCATCAATCATGTCCCCGGCATCATTTATGTACTGGTAGATGTCTTCACCATCATGCGGAATGCCGGTAATGAGGTGTAGGTTATCTTCAGAAATTAGAATGGAAATGCCGTTAACATTGGTAACGAGTTCACCCTCATCATCTTTGTGAAGGTTGGAGTAAAAAGCTTCAACCAAAGTAATGTTGTAGTAGGGGTGAGTAAGGAGTAGGAAATTGAAAAGTTGGCACTCTCTTAGCATATTCGCGGCTGGAATGAATGGTGCAACAAGAGCGTTTGTTGAAAAGCGAGGAGGGAGAATAAGGCGTTTCTCAAATTTGGTTAAGAAACGGGTGAGCTCTTCATCGGATTCAAAGAATAGAACCGATCCATCTTGATATGGATGGCGAGAAGAAGAAGCACCTTGTTTGGAACGAGCACGTTTGGAGTTGCGGCTTGACATTTTTGAAAAAGATGTGCTAGGATTTTTCAAAGATAACAAGATAATTTGATGCTTGGGAGGCTTGAGTGAGTATACAAGAGCATATGTGCAGCCTATATATAGAGAAGGAATGAATCTTACACTTATTTGAAAAGATTTGAAGAGATTTGAAGAGCTTTGAAGTCTGAAACGGTAAAAATAAATTCACTGACCGTTCAACAATCGATTGTTTGAATAGAATAATCGATTGTCATTAATGAAAATGATCTGACACATCGATTACACGCCAGAACGGTAAAAAAAATTTGAAAAAGATAGTCGATTGTCAAACTTGGTAATCGATTGTTTTTCATATTTATGACCTGACAGGAATCGATTGTAGAGCCAAAACGGTAACATAAGTTTAAAACAGATAATCGATTGTCAATATATAGTAATCGATTATTTCACTCACAGAGAGTTTGGATTTTGGCAAATAATCGATTGGCAGAACAAATAATCGATTGTTTGGAAGGGGGATGCTAAAATGATGAGACTTAATTCTATCAAGCAATGTAAACATTCAACAAGATTTCATGACAAAAAAATTGAATCAACAAATAATTTATTATTGATACTGATAATCGATTGTAAGCATAAATAATCGATTATGATCGATTTTTCTTGTATCAAGACAATTTATACTTTCCTCTTACCTTTTGGGGGATACCTGCAAAATAGAATTAAACATCTCCGACGCTCAAGTCAGTAATCTATAAATGAAATAATAACTTTGAAACTAGTGTAGTCGGGTGAAAAACGTGAACTCTTAAGAATTTTGTCCTAGGATGTTCTTAAGAGGGTTTAGGGTACTTACCTTCCCTTCGACTTTGCCAATTACCTGATTTTGAACATCCTCCGTTCATTTTGGTCTTTTGGCTCATTCTTCAATTTAAGAAGCTTCTTCCACAATTTTGCCTTTGTCTTCCTTGTATTTTGTCTTTTAAATTTTTCGAAAATACTTCCGATTTTAAAAAAATGCCTAAATCGACTTTTCCGTCTCTTCCTCCTTCTTTGTGCTTTAATTGAAGGAATTTTGAATTCGTCTCCCGTCAAGTGTTTGGAGTATCCACTACACTTGATTCCTTCAAGCACACCTGCAAAACAAATCAATGCTCTTTTGGTACCCATGCCATTTTGGGTCCTTGAGGGTTATGCATACTATAATGATATGTTTGAGTAGCATGTCTATGTCTAGTAAAGCATGCGGGAGCAATATGACCAATTCGTCTACAATAATGACATGTCACATTTGGATTATGCATGCGTCTAGGCTCATAGTAGCTAGAATAATGCACATTGTTTACTCTATTTTCATTTCTCCTAATTTGAGCACCATAATCATTTCTAGGTTGAACATTTCGGGATCTTCTAGCATGATCACTGTTGTGCCTAAAATATGCATCATGTCTATGGTGACGATTGCTAGGCGGAAGGTCATGTCTAGGTCTCCTAATATTTTGTCTAGCATGCATGTTTGTTTTAGGAAAGGCATTTTTGTTATTAATCCTAGATTGAGCTCTAGGTGGTTGGGTTTTTGCATCAACCTCTTCTTCATTTATGAAGCCTATTCCATGCTTGGTTGATTTCAAGTTATCAAGCACCACATTCAAGTTTTTATGAGAGGAGTTGAATTTATCTAGTGTGCCTTTTAATCTACCTACTTCATTCTTAAGGTCTACACAAGAAGCACAATTTTTTGTAGAACTCTCGGGCTTGTCAGAACTTCTTTTCCCATAAAACTTGTTTTGTTCTAGTAGCTTCTCATTTTCCAAAACCAATTTTTCTAATTCTTTTTCTTTTAATGAAAACTGTTTTTGAAAATCTTGTTCTTTTAGAGAAGCACTTTCTCTTAAACTAGTGACGGTTTTTGTAACTTTGAGAAATTCAGCATACAATTCATCAAAGGCATTTCTCATGTCATCAAGAGTGTAAAAATTTTGAGAAGAGATTTGACTTACCTCACTTTGATTTTCTTCCTGTGCCATGAGGCAGAGATTTGCCGCTTCTTCATTTTCTTCTTCACTGGATTCGTCTCCGGAATCTCCTCCCCAAGATATGTATGCTCGTTGCTTCTTGAAGGGTTTCTTCTCCTTTTTAAGATTTGGGCAGTTTGTTTTGATATGCCCTGTTTCACCACATTCATAACATTTAACTTGCTCACCTTGCTTTTTCCCTTTGCGGTCATATTCTTTTCGCATGAATTTTTGGAACTTTTTGATGATGAGTCCGAATTCGCTATCTCCATCCTCTTCAATTGGTGATTGACTTGTGCTCGCCTTTAGAGCAATCTTTTGCCTTCTTTGTTCATCAATAACAGGGTTAAGAATAGTGGATTCATAAGTCTTAAGATTACCTCTAAGAGCGTCTATGGTGACGTTCGTGATTCCAATTGACTCTTGAATCGCATCGGCCTTTGATCGCCATGCCGGTGTTAGACTCCTAAGGATTTTTCGAACTAGTTCTTTGTTTGTGAACGTCTTCTTGAGCGCGTGGAGATCATTCACTATTGATGAGAACCGCTCAAACATCTCGTCTACCTTTTCGCCTTCCTTCATATGGAACAATTCGTAAGCATGAGTTAAAAAGTCAATTTTAGCTTCTCTTACCTGGTCAGTCCCTTCGTAAGTGACCTCAAGCTTGTCCCACATTTCTTTCGCTGTTTTGCAGCAGGAGATTTTCCTGTAATCATTAGCATTAACAGCACAAAGTAATAAATTAATAGCTTTAAAATTATTTTGGACCATTCGATTATCCTCGGCGTTGAATTCCTCTTCTGATTTTGGCACCCATTCTCCTTCCACCTTTTTGACAGGAACCTCATTTCCTTTGGTGTACACCTTCCACAAGTGAGGGCTGTTTGATCTGACGAATATCTGCATCCTTTCTTTCCAATATGAATAATTAGTCCCGTTAAACAAAGGAGGTCTTGTGGGGCACTGTCCTTCATCAATACCTGCAAAAGAGTCTAGAGTAGAAGCCATGGAAAGATTCTCTCAAACGGTTAAGTCTTTCAGAGAGTATGGCTCTGATACCAATTGTTGGACAATACGCTTTACGCTAGAGGGGGGGGGGGGTGAATAGCGTTTTAAAAATATTAAGCGTTTTAGTGCGGAATTTAAAAACTTTGCAGAAATTAAAACAAGTGCAGTAGAATAAACTTACACAATGATGTATCCTGGTTGGCCACAAACGTGGTTAGTCCAGTCCCCGAGAGACTCTCTCGAGATTTCCACTAAACTTGTCAAGCTTACGGGTGCTTAACAAACCGTTACAGCTGAGGACACAAGCCTCACCTAGGTGCTCGGGGATCACAATCCCAAAGACTTCAATTGCTCGGGGATACCAATCCCAAAGACTTCAATTGCTCGGGGATAACAATCCCAAAGACTTCAACTGCTCGGGGATAACAATCCCAAAGACTTCAACTGCTCGGGGATAACAATCCCAAAGACTTCAACTGCTCGGGGATAACAATCCCAAAGACTTCAACCGAGGAATCACAAGTTCCTCAACAAACGAGAATCGCAATTCTCTTACAAACACAAAACACACTCACTTTACAAAGCACTCCTTAATGAGTAGATATGAGTAGAAATAGTACGCTCAAGATCACAACAACTTAGCTCAATAGAATGGCTCTTCAAAAAGCTTTATGGATGAATGGAAAATGATGATCAATGTAAGAAAGCTTTTAGCAATGAAAATACTCAAAGTGTATATGTTGTTGTTGTGAAAACACTGAGTTGAAGCTGTATTTATAGGTGAAAAACTCAGTCTTACCGTTGTCTAATTGCCAATTAAGGATTGCTGAAATTACTCAGTGACAATCGATTGTCAAGACTAAACAATCGATTGTTTGCCTATCAGATTAAAAATTCAATCCCAGATTTTACGTCAACAATCGATTACTTCAAATCAATAATCGATTATTTATAACGTTAAGAAATCCTTTCCAATTTTTGGCATAAAACATCGATTGTCCGGAAATCAACAATCGATTATTTTAACAACGTTCAGAAAATCTTTTCCAGATTTTAAGCAAAACATCGATTGTTAAATATCAACAATCGATTACCTGAAGGTAATTGAAAATATATGACAACGGTCAGCTTCAACAATCGATTATCAAATGGAATAATCGATTATTAATTAATTTCAAAACTCTCTGTCTCATATATAATCAATTATCAAAAGCCACAATCGATTATCATTTTATTTAAAATCACTGGGAGACATTTTTCTCATTCTAATCGATTACCATTAGTTCATAATCGATTTTTATGAGTTTTGAAAACTTTGCCTCAGTTAACAATCGATTATCATAAGTACACAATCGATTGTTATGCAGTTTGCAAAAACCTGATGTTAACTGACTTACTCACAATCGATTATCATTAATTCACAATCGATTGTCATGCAGTCTTGGCTTAGAGATACTCGATTATCATAAGTACATAATCGATTATCTTAGCCCAGATTTTTGAGGCATGCTTGGAAAACATTTTAACAAATGTAAATATGCATAGTTTAAAATCATTTGACACTTAATTTAAATATGCATGATTTTGGAAAAATAATTTTAGTAGAGAAGCCATGTTATGAGCCAAGTTGAGGAATCAAGATCACAATTAATATTGACTCAATTATAACATTTCTAAACTTTGTCTTGAGCTTCTTGTAATGCATCCATTTTGTGCTTGTCCTTGAGTACTGCTATATATCGCTTTTTGCTTTGTTTGACATTCATCAAAACCTACAAAAGAACACACGTTTAGTATATTGCATTTGAAACGTGTTTCCAACAACTGTGACAGGCAATGAGACAACTCAACAAATAGACATGGATTCAGAGAAAGATGACATGCCAGAAGATATTATTAAGGAGGTTGAGAATTTTGAAAACAGACCTAAGTCCAGCTTGGATGAGACTAAGATTGTTAACCTGGGTGATGCATAAAATGTCAAAGAAACACGAATCAACGTTCACTTATCACCGTCAGAAAAGAAAGAGTACAAAAAATTCCTAAGAGAATAGAAGGACATATTCGCCTGGTCGTATGATGACATGACTGTTCTGAGTACATCTATTGTGGCACACAAATTGCCAATTCATCCGCCTTGTCCGCCGGTAAAGCAGAAGCTCAGAAAGTTCAAACCTAATATGAGCTTGAAAATCAAGGAAGAAGCCACCAAGCAAATCAGAGATAAAGTTCTCAGGGTAGTTGAGTATCGAACATGGTTAGCTAACATTGTGCCAGTGCCAAGAAGGATGGGAAGGTTAGAGTCTGCGTCGACTACCAGGATCTCAACTGGGCCAGTCCAAAAGATGACTTCCCTTTACCAAACATACACATCCTGATCGACAATTGCGCGAAGCATGAGTTGCAATTATTTGTGGATTGTTTTGCCAGTTATCATTAGATCTGTGTGGATGAAGAAGATGCTGAGAAAATGGCTTTTGATTATGTAGTGGGGAATTTAATACTACAAGATGACGCCGTTTGGGTTAAAGAATGTAGGATCCACCTACATAGGGGCTGTGATCACCATTTTTGAATGTAGGAGCCAACTACATAGGGGATATGACCACCATTTTTCATGATGAGATACACAAGGAGATCGAGGTGTACGTAGACAATATTATCATTAAGTCCAAGAAGGCCACCAATCATGCGAAAGATATGAGGAAATTCTTCAATAGATTGCGGAGGTACAACCTAAAATTGAACCCACGAAGTGTGAATTTGGGCTTCCTAAAAATTACTTGGGTTTATTGTGGGCCGCCGAGGAATAAAATTGGATCCATCAAACGTCAAGGCTATTCAGGAACTTCCACCGCCAAAGAACAAGAAGGACGTGATGTGTTTCATGGTCAGGCTTAACTATATCAGCCGGTTCATACCACAATTTACAATCATCTATGAGCCGATCTTCAAGATGTTAAAGAAGGATGCCGCCTCTAAGTGGACTGATGAATGCCAAGGAAGCTTTCGATAGGATCAAAGAATACCTGTCAACACCTCCAGTCTTAGTCCCGCCTTATCCTGGTAGACCTTTGCTACTCTATATCGTTGTATTAGATAGCGCCTTCGGTTGCATCTTGGGGTAGCATGACGAGACAAGGAGAAAGGAACAAGCCATTTACTATCTTAGCAAGAAGTTCACTCTATACGAAGCCCGGTATTCCCTGTTAGAACGCACCTGTTGTGCTTTAACTTGGGTAGCCCATAAGTTGAGACATTAATTTTGTGCCTATACCACATATCTCGTATCAAGGACAGACCCTTTGAAGTATATTTTTTAGAAGCCCATGCCCACCGGCAAGCTGGCCAAGTGGAAAATCCTGTTGAGTGGATTCGACATTGTCTACGTAACTCAGAAGGTAATAAAGGGACATACACTAGCATATCACCTTGCTGAAAACCCCCTTGATGGAGAATACGAACCCTTGAAGACACATTTTCTTGCTGAAGAGGTATCATTCATACTATGACAACTGGAGAATGTTTTTCGACGGAGTAGAAAATTTTAAAGGAGTTGGCATAGGAGCAGTCCTAGTATCAGAAACCGGTCAACATTATCCGGTGTCAGCTAACCTCAGGTTACCATGCACTAACAACATGGCCGAGCATGAACCTGCATCTTAGGGATCAAGATGGCTATTGACATGAACATGCAAGAGCTGCTAGTAATCGGAGATTCATACCTACTCATATATCAGGTCCAAGAAGAATGGGCAACCAAGAACTCTAAGATCCTCCCATATCTGCATCACGTGTAGGAATTGAGAAAGAGGTTCACAAAGATGGAATTCTAGCACATTCGTAGAATCTAAAATGAGTTCACCGATCTATTGGCTACCCTATCATCCATGATACACATCTGGATAAAAACATCATCGATCCCATTCTAGTAAAGATTCATGATTAGTAAGCTTGTTGTGCCCATGTCGAAGAAGAAGCAGATGAAAAGCCTTGGTTTCATGATATCAAGGAATATTTAGCCAAGGGAGAATAACTAGAGCTTGCCGATCATACTCAGAAGCACACACTTCGAAGGTTGTCTAACAATTCTTTCATAATGTAGGAATCCTTTATATGAGGACCATGGATTTGGGATTATTAATATGTGTCTACGCAAAATAAGACTCTAAATTTCTAGAAGAAATCCATGATGGGACCTGCAGTCTTAGCTAAGAAGATACTCCCGCTGGTTACTTTTGGAAACAGACTGCATCCAGTATGTCTGGAAGTGTCACCACTATCAGATACCTGAAGACATGATAAAGGTACCTCCAAACAAGCTTAATGCAACAAGTTCATCATGGTCGTTCGCCGCTTGGGGAATGGATGTTATTGGAGTAATCAAGCCGGCCACTTCCAATTGGCACAGGTTCATTCTAGTAGCAATCGACTATTCCACCAAATGGGTCGAGGCAGCATCTTGTAGAGCAGTGACTAAGAAAGTCATGACAGACTTTGTCCGCAACTGTATCATTTGTCGGTTCGGGATTCAAGACTCAATCATTACTGATAATGGCTCCAACCTCAATAGTGACTTAATGAAAGCTATGTGTGAAACCTTCAAGATCAAACACAAGAATTCCACGGCCTCAGATGAATGGAGCTGTAGAAGCCGCCAACAAAAACATCAAGAAGATATTGAGAAAAATGATAGAGAAGCATAAAAAATGGCACAAAAAGCTATTATTTGCTCTATTGGGATATTGCACCACTGGTTGCACATCAACAGGGGCAACCCCCTACATGCTGGTTTATGGTACAGAAGCCGTCATTCCTGCCGAAGTAAAAATTCGTTCCTTATGAATCATACAGGAAGCTGAGCTTGATGATGTAGAATGCGCGAAGAGTCGTTATGAGTAGCTAGCTCTTATAGATGGAAAAAGAATCAATGCAGTTTTCCATGATCAACTTTATCAGAACAGAGTGTCCAGAGCCTTCAACAAGAGAGTCAAGTCGAGACAGTTCACACTGGGGCAACTGGTGTTAAATAGAAATTTTCACGTATCAAGATGAAGCCAAAGGAAAATTCTCTCCCTACTGCCAAGGTCCGTACATGGTTCAGCGAGTTCTGACAGGAGGAGCCCTTTCACTTGTAGAAATAGATGAAGAACTTTTGGGCAAAACCAATCAATTCAGATGCTGTGAAGCGCTACTATTTGTATTCTTATGCTTTCCTATGTGATGGTATTTGAACTACGTCTGACCTAAATCCCATTTAAGAGGGGATACGTAGGTAGCCTTATGGGTTCCGTCACAATCAAATAAAATTTTCATTTTCCCCCACAACTGGAAACAAGGGCAGAATTTTGAGGAGGACCATTAAAATTCTGAAGTAATTTTAGCCAGTCATCACAAGTAGTCGTCGGAAGCATCAACCCTTTAAACTGGGAAAATTTTGAGTAGGACCCTCAAAATTCCATACAAAAGACGTTGTAATGTCTTGAGCCACGTCACAGTCGTCGGTTCATCTAAAAGCTATTTCTTGAATAAATACTTATATCATATTTTACAAATTTATGCATGTTTATTATTAAAATCACTTTGTTCAGAAACTCTACCCTAATGATACATACTGTATTATCGGATCAAAGCCGAACAAGTCGAGCAAGGCCAGCAGTGATACGAACTAACCACCCCTATACAAAACACACAATTCTTTCTACGGATGCAGACACTTGGATTGTGAAAGCATGTGAAACACTATACAGGACAAACATTGATCATGAATGCGACTCGCAGAATTGTTGCACTTACTGGTATTTTCTATCCAAGCACGCCGGTGATATCCCCTATATCACAATGTCCCCAACAATCACAACATCGCAACCTCCTATCAGCTAAGAAACTCCATTACCATTTGCCATTTTATTTTTATTTCTGCATTGCATAAGGCTACCATTTTGCTTTCGAGACTTAACACAATCTCCATCTGCATTTTCTGCATTGCATAAGGCTGCCATTCTGCCTTCCGAGACTAAACACTGTCTCTATCTGCATTTTCTGCATTGCATAAGGCTAGCATTCTACCTTCCGAGACAAAACACTATCTCCATCTGCATTTTCTGTATTGTATAAGGCTACCATTCTGCCTTCCGATACTAAAAAATGTCTCTATGTGCATCTGCATGGCTAAAATGTAACCCCTTCGTTTACATTTACATGGATGAAAGATCTCTACCAATCGCATATCATGGGCTGAAATATCGCCAAATACTACATTTTATGGGTTGAAAGATTGCCGCTTTATTTTACATTATGCATGGCAGAAAGATTGCCGCTTTATTTTACATTCTGCATGGCTGAAAGATTGCCGCTTTATTTTACATGCTGCATGGCTGAAAGATCGTCGTTTTATTTATGCTTGCATGGCTGAAAGATTGCCACTCTTTATTTGCATGGCTGAAAGATCGTCGTTTTATTTATGCTTGCATGGCTGAAAGATTGCCACTTCATTTACATTTGCGAAGATCGCCACCTATTGCATATCATGGGCTGAAATATTTCCAAATACTGCATATCATGGGCTAAAAGGTTGCCAGATTATCTGAGGGCGTCATTGTTCAGAGGCACCGTTTTCATAGACCGAGAACACCATGCCATGGCTTGAGGATCCATTAATCTTATGCATATAAATATTCAAAGGCATCATAGTTCGGAGGAATCATTCTCACAGCCCGAGAGAATAATTTCATGGCCCAGGACGTTATAGTCTGAGGACGTCATCCTAACCGTCCAAAGGCAATATTCATGGTCTGACGGGAACTTGCATCACGTTTAAATTTTCACACAATATATGCTTGTATTGCTTATTTGCAGGTAAGCCAGCGAGCAATGACTATCTCAACATGAGCAATTCTGCTCCAGTTCCCGTAGCCCCATCAGACTTTAACCATTCAACTCGTCCTGAATATTGCATCTATTCTTGAAAATATTCAACGGCATACTCCGCCGGCAGATCCTGAACTACATATGGCCTGATTCTTGCAAGACTAGGGATATATAGGTAGCTCAGAATCCAAAGCGCAGTAAAACCTCTTCGAACCATTTCGTTCGGTCAAAATTGGACATACCCCGACAACTCTTCTATCCTTTCCGGGTAAAGAGAGGCAGCTGTTGATATCTAATTTTTCCCTGTATACTTTAACATGAAAAATACTTTTAAAATAGCATGCATATGCATATATAAGTATGTCCTAAGGTTTTATTATTTTTCTTAATTTTTAAAGATTTTTTAATCAATTTATTGCCTTATTTTATCAAGAAAAACCCAATAGTTGTCCCCAGATTGGTGTATTATATATTGGATTCTTACATTTATACTAAAATATGGATAACATAATTTTTTTCATATTTTTACAAATTCATTTAGTATTTTTAAAGCTAAATTGTGTATAATTGCAATATTATCCTATTTTAAGATTTAATTATGTTTATAATTATAATTTCGACTCCAATATTTTAATATAATAATTATGTATTATTAATCATTTAAGTTCCTTTAATTTGCTTCCAGAAATTATTTATTATAAAATAAATAAAGGAAAAATTCTATTTAACTGTTAGCCCACAAGCATTTCAATTTTAGCCAGATTTTGACACCCCAATTAAACCCGATTTCAAATCCAAATACCCAACCGAACTACCTAATCTACCCAACCCACGACCCTTCTACATTTCTGGATTCCCCGTTCAATCCAGGTCGTTGATCAAAATGATCAACAACCCCCTTTTAGTCTTTCCGTTTTTAATTACCCATTGAACCCAAGCCCTAGCCATTCTGCATCCCCAGCCACCTTTGAATCCTCCATTCCCTCAATCTCTCTCACAAACACTAGCTGCCTCCTTCCACTTCCACCCTAATACCACCGGAATCCATGGCTTTCAAGGCCGTTGAAGTCCTACATCGGCCTCCTATAGCTCCTACATGCCTGGTTACTGAAGTTTGAAGGCTTGACCACGAAGAAGCTTGGCCCAGACCTTGTTTGATTCGAGTGTTATGGCCGTCTCCGACCTTGCTCAGGCTAGCCATGGTCATTCGAGCCTGACCACGACTTCTCTGGCTCGGATGAGTGACTATTCCAAGCCTTTCTCACTACCTGGGTTCTTCTGAAACCCGAACCCTTCGAGGTTATTCTGATTCTTTTAGATCATTGTATATCTATGTTTTCTCAAAGCTTTTAAACATTTTTTCTCAAAGTTCTTTCAAAACTGCACCTTCGAAACCTTCATCTTTTTCCGACTTAGGGTTTCGTTAAGTTATCCTTTGAAGTTTCTCTAGTCTTTAGAATGTTCTACTATTACTTATGTGTTTTTATACTGTATTTACTTATGTTATTTCTTCTACTGCATTTCTTCTATTATGTTTCTTCATGTGTTCTTCTACTATGTTACTGTATTTCTTATGTTGTTTCTTCTACTTTGATTCTTATGTGTTTCTTCTACTGAAAGATGCATGTTAAAAATATCAGTTTTTTTCTGAGATTTCTGAAGTTATTTTATCAATATTTTTGCCTTGATTACTTATCCTATACTCTCTAAACTCGATTGATGGAAAACCCAAAAATTTGCAGTTTCATTCGAGTACTGAGCTTATTCGCTATGTGATTTTCTGGTTCTTCGTATCTGAACTTCTTTGATTTCGAAATCCTAACTTCTTTGGACCTATTCGATTTTCTGAAGTTATTTCATCTACTGCTCGACTGAGTGCCAAAATCTTTGTTTCAAGCTTGTTTCTTTGTGTGATTCTAATTCCCTGCTACATGATTCTAAGGTTTTTCTACTAGACCTTTTATATTCTATTTGGTACTCTCTCTCTTCTCCATTTCTGAGTTACTATGTGACTACCATGTTCCTATAGTCTACTACTTACAGATTTTTCAATTGCATGGCACTTTTTTTCTTCTTAAATTCAGCCTCGCATGCTTAACATTTATGCACTCTTTATAGGTTAAATTTCCCTATCTAAATAACCCTTGATTGTGTACTAATTTCAAATCTCTCTGTAATTCTGATTGTACTCTTGTAATTGATTCTTTCCTTATTGTATTGATTTTCCTTGTTTCGTAGACTAGTTGGAATACTTTCCATTGAACTTCTGACCCCTAAATTTTCTACTTAAGTTGATTTGATCCCCTTGCCTTGATTACATTGGCATGGGAGTCTTATAGACCTTTACTTGATTAAAGTTTGATGAACCTAGCCTCTATTACGTACTGTGTACTCGTACTATGCTGGAAATATTTCCTTATTGGTCACATTCAGCCCTGTGTGATTTCTTTCCGTATTTAACACTTACATGCTACCATTTGATTTAATTCCTTAATTAAAGGAAGTCTTTGATGCTGATTTGATTTTAATTGACACATATTTCCCTAATTATTTATGAACTATAATCTTACCTTATTTTCTACTTGTTTTCACTCTATAAATACCTAACTTTTTCATTGAAAAAAAACACACGAACACTCATAGTTTTTCTGAACTTATACTCATACTTAAAAGTATTCTCTCTTATAACGTGTGGCCTGTTTGCAAATCCTGCTGCCTGCTTCATTCTCGATTTTCTTTCTTTGAGCTGGTATGTTCTAATTAAGATTCAGAATCACAACTATGTGTTTATTAACAATCTTTTTCTCCTGGCTGCCAACTTATGCGTTTAGTTCAATACTTGTTTAACATTTTCCTTCTGCCAGTTCTGCCTCTATTATGTATCCTACGTATGTTTTAGGCATGGCAACATTAAGGTATTGCTGTCGATGACTGAAACTTGATCCCATGGGATCATAACCTCATGTTATCATTGTATGCCCATATATTTTAGTTTGTTTTAGGAGTATAACAGCATTCCCTATTGTTGTGCATGCCCAGAATCAATTAATACCCAAGCACAAGGGCTCTCTGTAACGTATCCCAACCCCTAAATCCCTTTTGTGTGAAGTTGTTAATTCTGTAACTATTTCGCAGCACCCCATTTCCTTTTTCCTTTACTTCCCTAGTTCTTCAAGATCTGTTTCTGCACTTGCACACTCACTTAGTCTTTAAGTTCTGCGCTCCTTTCGCGAGCCTTGACTTGATACCCAATGAGCTCCCTCTAAACTTGGACACTTCAGGGCTGGCCCTTCCACACTGCACTTTTCCCCATTCTGATAATACAATTTGGGTTTGAGCATTGCCTAGAGTCCCATTGAGGCTTTTAGGAAACTTTGACACACTCAAATTGGAAAAAGTATTTGGATCAATGGTCTTTGAGTTGGTTTATCTTATATTTCAGAAAGGAAGTCTGAATCAGGCTCTCCTTTGGTTGTACTTTTTTTACATACTTTTTCTGATGTAATTTTTATTCATTCTAGTTTATAACAAGTTGTAATAAATATTTAGGGATGGTTAGTGAAAAAGGTGGATAACTATGTATGCAAAGGGTAGATATCATGTCTATATGTATGCTGAATTCTACATATTAAAAAATGCATACAGAAATCATGCCTATAGGTCTTTTTAAATTCTGCATATTCAACATGCATATAGGAATCATGACTATAAGACTACTACATTCTGCATATTAAAATGTGCATATAGAAATTATGCCTATAGGTCCATCTTGAATTCTACATATTCAAATGCATATAGAAATCATGCCTATAAGTACATTCTGAATTCTGCATATTCAACTTCATATAGAAATTATGCCTATAGGTCCATTCTGAATTCTGCATATTCAGCTGCATATAGAAATTATTCCTATAGGATTGTTCAATTCTGCATGTTCAATTACATCTAGATATCATGCTCATAGGTCTTAAATAAATTCTGCAAGCTAGATACCATGTTTATAGGTTTAAAATCCGCCTTATGCATTTAGATACTATGTCTATAAGGCTTCTGCATTTTTATACCATGTCTACAAAGGGTTAAAATCAGCAACGCATTGAAAGCATGCCCATAGGAATTTCTTATTGAATTTGATTCACAACGCTCAATGTTAGATATAATACCAGTAATAATAGATAATATTAGGAAAAGAATTTATAAGCAATTCGTTTAAATTTGGCCTCTCTTTTAATAAATTGATTCCCTCACTTAGCAAGTTTAACATGTATGCATTCATACAGCTTATTTTAGGCCGTAATATTTCATTATTTTCTGAATCCAGTAGATATCATGCCAATAGGATCCTTGTCCAACATTTAGGCAAGCCTTAGGCAAAAAAAAAAAAAAATGAACTGAATCTCTTTATGTTAGTTATTACAACCAGTATGCAGACCTGATTAGGGCCTCTTATCTGAGTTATGTAATAAATTAGTCTTCCTCAACATTTAAGTTCTCTCATATTTGGTATTTAATCAGATTTAACTAGTATGTGAAGGTCATGCAAATTGCATGCTTTTCTGTCCAAAGAGGTGTAATTGAGCCCCTGTTTGTTTATATGCTCCTCCCTAAATGTGCAATATGTCTTTTTGTATGTCACCTTAGATTTTTAACTTTTAAACCTCAAATAATCCAAATATCCCTCCCTTTTAGTATTAGTAGTCCTAAGTGCTTCCGGGACTGGTAGGATTGGGACGAGTAGTGCATGTAATAAATAATTGAGACCATTCCATGTTATAATACCTTGACGGGTAGGAAAGGGTAGATATGGATATGATGACCACGCGATAATGTCACGTGTATCCCCTCATTGAGAAGTGATTAGCGAGCATTGTGTAGGGTGATCTATATTGTTAATAAACTTAGGACCCCCTTTACCTTATTTCTTCGTTTGTTTTAGAATTTCAACTCCTTTAAAAAAAGAATAAGCATTCTTTTAGTTCTTCCAAACTCAGTTTATTTTTCAAACATTATGTGAAATCCCCTCTTATTTGAGCCATATTAGTCTACATGTAAATTTTACCCTGAAATCAAAAATAATAGTCTGGCCAGGAACCACACTAGTGGATTCTGAGGGGTGCCAAACACCTTACCCTTAGAATAATTTCAAGCCCTTACCCTATCTATGGTTTCTCAAATCAAACCTTCTTGGTGTCCTAATGCACCCTAATCATTGATTGGCAATTAATCAAATCAAACCCAATTCCCAAAAGGAATGAGTTGTCCTCCCAAATGTCATAAGCCCGATTTCGCAAAAACAAAGGGGGCACGACAGCATGGGGAACCTGCTGGGTTTTTTTTTGCTTTTACCATTTTAGACTTTTGTTGTGAATTTATGCTTCATTATGCGCGATTATTTGTTTATTTCTTTAAGCATTCAATTCTCTTTTTGATTGCAAAACTGACTTGTCTCCTTTTTCCTTTTCTTTGCTGCTTTTATTTACTACTGCTTTACATTATGAAATTATTGTATTTACTGCTTTCTTAACATGCAAATGCATGACTACATGGCTTTAACTGTTGCGTAATCATGCTCAAATATATTCCACGCATGCCAAACAAAATCCTATAGAAAAGCTTATACTGAGTGGTTGCGGTCTTCAAATATTATCTCTAAATTCAGAAAAAGGCATATTTGTGATAAAACTAGTGGATCAACAGTGTTGTCAATGATTCTGTGCCTTTCCCCCTTGAGTTGTCCGCTCAAGGGTACCAGTCTAAAACCCCATAGAAACCTTACTCTGTTTTACTATACATCCATCATGGTCAAAACCTAGCCGAGTCAGTTATGTTGTCCGCATAAGGACTCTTTAAGATGGCCTTGTCCAAAATCCACTGGGCTTCCCAAGAATCCCAACGGACATTGTCACGTTCTGTGCATTTATTTGGAGAACTAAATGCTTCTATGCCAGTTGTTGATATTAAATAGTCGAGTCTGGTGGGGTGAGGGCCTAATCCTTTGTCTTGCAGAAATATGAAGCAGGAAGTCCCCAGATTCTCCATGGTCACCAACATCCACCCCAAACTGCTAAGCTGGTGGAAGGAATTTCACTCCTGTCATCACACTCTTGTCCAAAAATAATTAGGAAACCTACATTCTCTCCTAGAAATCCAACCCAACAGCAAGATCATAAAAGCTTCTACTTTGTTCTGGGATTGCGAGAGTTCCATGTTCTGCTTCGGGGATATTGAAAAGACACCCTTACTAGAAGTATAGGGGGATTGGCCAGTATACCATGGGAAACTTTGGGTTTGTTGATGCCTGAGAACTGCAAGAGCAGGGGTTTCCTTAAGATGATGGGTTTGAAAAAAAATCCAGAACTGACATGTCAGAAAGGCTCCTATATCCCTTTTGATTGTTTGTACGAAAGGTACGGTCACAACAAACCCTACCATACCTATCATGGGATTGATCGTGTTTTCAACAAAGAAGGAAAGAATCTACACTAGACTAGCTATGGTAACAGAAACTCTAATGGAGGGAATTGACGGGCAACCATTCAGCCTTGTGCCATGATTATTGCAGAAATATACAAAGCCCTAGAAAAGTGTTAATGGGGAGCTAAACACTTCGCAAGCTGTAATTTGCTACTTCAACTTTGGCTTTTGGAACATCTACAGAAAAGGTGAATACCAGCAAGAAATCCATCAAAGGGACTGGGATGATCATATCGCTTTTCATCATCCAAAGCGAATTAATTACATGCCCAACATGTTTACCCTGTGAGCATGTGATTTTTGCCTTGCATGAATTACTCCTATAAAATTCTTAGATTTAGGATTGTTTTTTAATTATTTGATTTTTAGGATTACTTGCATAATTTTCGTGTTTGTTTGCATTTTTTATGCATTTTAATTGCAACACTGCCTAAAAACACAAATAGTATTACATTTTGCATTTAGGTTTTAAGTTTACATTTTTTGAATCAATTAGTAATTAGGGTTTTCTACAAAGGTACTAAAATCACACAAAAAAATTTGGTTTGTTTTGTTTGGTACGTTGAATTAATTTTTAGGTTTAATTTTAGTTTTGAAAAAAAAGACAAGAAAATAAATAAATGAATAGGAATTAAATTAAAAGGGAATAGAAAAGGAAAAAAAGATAGCCTGTTAAGTATTTAAGTTTGGGCCAGTATTAAATACAATTCACAGGCACAGTCGTTTAACCCCATAAAACCCATCCCCAAAACCCGTTTAAACACGGTCCATCACCCCAATTCCCAAAACGACCCCGTTTCAGTGATGTTTAATCAGGACCTCGATGTTCCTTGATTGAACGGTCCTGAAGCAGGGGTGGCTTAATACATATATGTCTAAACACGCCCCTACCCCCTCCCTTTTCACTGTCTCTCAGAACCCAAAGACCCAAATCCTAATTCCGCTATCTGCCGCCGGCCGGAAATCGCCTCCGACGGCGTCGAATCTCCAATGGCTTCAAAAACTTTTCAACAACCTCATATACTTCTCCTCATCATGGATTCGTAAATGTTCCCCTTCAAATGCCACCCAAATTCCTCAATTCAGCGAAGTCCTAGGGCGTTGCCATGGGTTCCTCCGTCGTGCCCGGCAGCACCGCTTCCAAATCACCCCAAACTAACACCACGGGTTCTCCAAGTTCCCCTCACCGTGAATCTGCTATCATCTCCCTTCAAATAACACCAAAACTCTTCGAATGTTGATTCGAAGGAGACAGCCAAAACCTCACCACCACCAAACCACCCAAAAACCACACCCTACAATCTCCTCACCTACCTCACCTCAGATCCACAACAAGTTTCCCTCGAATATCCCTGCAGCTACTCAAAATCCGAATCTAGGATTTTTCGGGGTCCTCCAAATGGTGCATGAAGATTTCCAAGGTTCGATTCAAAAGAATCAAGCTAAGTTTTCCTGTGTGCTTTCTAATTTCTCTTTGCCTCATCTCTTATCTGTTAATTTGTTAGATTTAAGACGAAGTCATTTGTTTAATTAGTCCTTGTCAAGTTTATTTCTAGTTTGTTAATTTGGATTTCATGTTAAGTTCCTGAATTAATAAGCCTTGATTTTTCTTGTTTAATGCCTAAGTTGATCAGTCCTAGTCGAGTCTATTTGTGGCTTGGGTCTCATGTGAAGTTCCCGAGTTAATATGCTTAGTCTTCTTTGTTGAAGCTGAATTTCGTATTAATCCTTAAGCTTAATAAGTTATAGTCAGATTTACTCTATGGGTTTGAACTTCATGTTAAGTTCCCGGGTCAATTAGTCTTAGTCTTTAGGCTGAATTTCATGAGCTTAGTTAGATTCGGTCGAGCTTGTTTGGACTTTGTTATTGGTTTCAATTTCATCTCTTTGAAGTCCTAAGTTCAATTTGAGTTTTATTAGATCTTTGTTCCTGAATTTAAATTTGATTTAGGTGTTAGTCTTGTATATTGTTCAAATTAGGTTAGATTAGTCCTAATTAAGTATCTATTTGAGCCCTGGCTTCTTTACCAAATTAGAGGGTAAATACATGGATCATTGGGGGGTAATTTGGGTAGATCACTTTAGAGAATCTTGCAATAACAAAATGGGAAGCCCCTAGTATGGGGTTTTAATCTCAATTTTAGCTTTGGAATGGGATGACTTGGGTAGCAAGTCAGGATTATAAGGACTTTCAGAAAAATAAAATTGGAAAAAGGACCAAAAGGCCAAAACCAATATATGAAACATCCTCTAATTAATTGCCTATAAAGGTATTTTCTTCTTGGCCTAAAATGAGTGTTTCTTCTTTCAGAATTTTTTTTAGTTTACAACAAGTGAAAGAGCTAAATAAACAAAAAAGAGATCCTATTTTAGATCTTAGAGATAAACTCGTGAAAATCAAAACACAAAATCAGCAGTGAATATTGTTCCATTAGCATTTATTGCTCTTTGAAATTGTCCAGTTCATTTCTAGATTCAAAGAGTAAAAATAGTTTAAGTTTGAGTCATTCGAATATGTTTGGAAACTATTTTGATCTGGTCTATTTGATAAATTCTTTTGTTTTACTCCTGGGTTTCGAGGTTGTTTTCATTGTTGCATCTGTTGAGTGGAATTTATTGTTGTTGTTGCTTTCTACCTTCAAGATCATTAATGTTTATTGCTGTAGCCAGGTACTCCTTGCTTTCTAGGAATTGACAAGATGTAATTGCATGAGATTTGCAATGAGAGGATGAAATGTGCGTCACCAATATCTAATTGCTGACTAAAACTTCCTGAAACTAGCAGATTAGTATATAGCCTATCCTATTCATATTAGTGTGGTGATAGTATTTTGAGAATTATGTTACTTTTTTTCATCTCTGTTGGAAACTGGTAGATTGATTAGCCTATTCGAACATTAAGGGACTGTACATTGGATTATTATTTAGAGACACTCAGATTTTAGATTCATGTTGATTTGGTAATTGAAAGTTTCAGTAGTTATTTCCAGGTTCCAATCCATGAATAAGTTCTATAAAGTGTATTAATTGAAGTTAAATTGCTATTAAATTTCTGAAAGGGGTATTTCAGTTCATCAGTGTACTGATGAGTTGAATGTGTGTGAAATTTGAATTTAATGTCAGCATGCCTTCGATTTGAATGAGTTTGAATCGTCCATTTATTTACAAAATTGTTAATTCCAGTTATGACTTAAAATCATTGTTTTTGAGTTCCAAATTAAATCAGTATTAGATTTGGGCTCATTTAGTAGCCAAAGCATGATAGCTTTAAATCAAATTTATTTTTATACTTTTTACTTGAAGCGCTAATAATAGGCTACCCAGGTGATATAAAATGGGTATGTTTAGAGGCCCAGAATATTGTACAGCTTTAAAGCTGAGGCGGCTAGTATGTGGGTAGTTTTGAGTGATTTCAAATATGAAATATTTGGCTTCTCTTTCAGGCCCAGCTTGTGCCACATAGGTGCCTTTGTATTTAGTAACTAGATTTTAAATTCACAACCCATATCCAGCTCTTAGGACCTTAGTTAATTACTAGGACCATTAGAATAATTCAGTGAAGGCCATTTTAGATAACATGATAGTCCATGTCCCTCCAAGTTCAGTCTAATATCCATTAAAAAGATATCGAGTTGCGCCGCGCCAAATCAAAAATCACAAATTGTGTGGCCCATTTTAATTACTTCCATTAAAATACTTAGAATTCAGGATGGGCTATTTAGAAAATTTTCATGGCCTCCTACAAAGTTAACAATACGTTAGTTTCTTTAGGCACATCTTTTAATAACACTACCTCCTTAAACTCGGGTGTGTATTTTATGTGACCCAAATCCAAATCTTAAAATGTTAAATAAAATGTTTTTCTTATTGCGGGTGCATATCATGTGACGCGATCAAAACACGTGTTTTAGTCGACGTTCAACCTTTCTTAAAATTAATTAAAAGCGGTAAATAATTTATAATTGCACTATATGCTAAAACATGTATTAAATCAGATAATATGCCAATTGTAATAGTTTAAGCGACCGTGCTAGAACCACGAAATCCGGGGGTACCTAAAACCTTCCCACGGGTTAGCAGAATTCCTTTTTCAGAATTTCTGGTAAGCAAACTTCAAAAGGAAAGTCAAATTTTCCTCGATTTGGGATTTTAACGGTGACTTGGGACACCAAAAACAAACCATCCCAAGTGTCGACTCTGAACAAATAAATATAAATAATCCCACTTCGAATAATGTCACTTAAATTTTAAAAAACCCTTTATATCACCTTCGGGGTGGCATGTAAATAAAGGAGGTGTGATAGCTCTGGCGACTCCGCTGGGGATAAAAAGAACCCAGAGTCTCTGGTTCAGGGTCCAAGAATTTAAGCTTATAATAACTATTGTAGTTGGCTTATTTATTATCTGATTTTCCTACATGATTGAGCCTAATGTGCTAAATGTTTTTACCGCTTTGATATTATGTGAATTGTACATATGAAACTGTTACGAAAACCTTCTTATCTTATCTTTGGGGATGTGCTCATTGGTCGAATGCCCTATTCTGTTAGTGTCTTACCTTAAAGTAAGAAAGAGGCCAGAGAAGTTACTAAGCCGGATGGCTTTTTGGTTCCCGGTACATAGCCCCCTCCTCCACTCGAGTTGTCCGCTCGGGTACACAGTCTAGAGCATATACCTAGGTTTTGAATCTAGAATAACTTAATGCTATGCCGGATCCTTAGTAGGAACGTTTGTTTGCATCACGTGCACTTGACATAGGAGACTCAACATAGGGGTTGGGTCTGTATAGGACATGTGTACCCGATATGAAAAGACTATCCTGATGCATCTTACTTGCTATGTGTGCATTTATTTTCTTCGGATCCACATGTCGACCGGCTTGTAAATAATGGGAGATAATTCTAAAGAGAATAGCAGTGGTAGGGTATAAGTGAGGATGATCACCTATTTTGAAAAAAATCAAGTACCAAAATAGTATTGAAACTCTGCTGAATTTTTAAGAAAATCAACAAAACAAAAAAAAAACAAAAAGAAAAGTTTTTCCAAAAATAGGTTGTTTTTGTCAAATCTGCCCGAACTATACAGTTTGATTCTCACCGGATGTGAGATACTTAGGCAACCCCTATCGGGTAAAACTTCCCTTTTTGCAAAAATACCCAAAAACAACAAATTTTTTAATCTTAGTCACAAATAAGTAGGGTGATTCCATTCTTGATTAATATAAGCCGAATGTTCCCAAATGAGCTCTAGAGGGCTGTTTTTGTAAGAACACCGACCTTGGATTCCCAATGGCTAGCGGGCACAACCTTTTTATCTTCTTTCCCGAAGTGCTAAAAGGCTGTATTGGTAAAGCCAGGCTTTTGTTTTTGAAAATAAAAAAAGGAAAATTTTTGAAAAAATATATATTGTTATTTCTCATTAAAATAAGCCACTAAATCGCCTTAATAAATGTGCAGGATGAGCACGAATGAAATTGAACCCTTCACAGTGCTTAATGAGATCCCCCTGAAACTCCACATGTGGTGAATTATCTAGCAAAGGACAATAAAGAAATGGTGATGAAAGTCCTGGGAGGCATTGTCGGACTATTAAACGTCATGCCAAGGTCGGACATAATTGAAGCCTTGATACCATTTTGGGACCCATCTTGCAACATATTCCGTTTCTCTGATTTTGAGCTCACACCTATATTGGAGGATGAATTGTTATGCAGGCTTCAATGGGAATCTCATAAGTCGATATACGCTATCACCTAGACTAGTATCCCCCCCACAGATTTCTAGATTTGCTAAGCATTAGTCGAGATGTTCAGGACAGAAATTTGTCCGAAGGGTATTGCACACTCCAATTTTTATATCATCGATATGGTAACCATAAGGTTTTGAAGAGCCAAATGCCGGTCTGATCCACGCCAAAAACAAAGACAAGTGGGAGGCAAGGCGACATTTAGCTTTCACATTAGCCTTTATGGGTGTTATGGTCTGTCACCGGAAAGATGGGAATATAGAGATAGGTCTTGTAGGAATGATTGATGTTGGCAATCAAGAAACCCAACAGCATTGTGGTTCCTCTGATCGTTTGTTAAATCTACCTAGCCTTGACCATCTGTCAGGAAGGAGGAATTTTTTTTAGGGTTGCAAATTGTTACTTCAATTATGGATGCAGGAACACCTCTGACACCAGGTTGGGTATATGAATTACGGTTCGATCGGTTTGAGCTACATTGAAGAGTTTGAAAGCCAAGTAGCAGGTATTAAATTCCCTACAAGTACTGAAGCTTGGTTTGAACATTTGAGATCCTTGACCACCGATAAAATCGAGTTGGCATTTGGATGGGTTCGCGTCATCGAAGCAATGTACAGGTCAGCTGAAGTATCTTATATCCTCTTGATGGGAATTTGGAGCATCTAACCTTATGCTCCCTACAGAGTGTTGGGCCAGCTAGGAAGATTTCAAACAGTCTACAATGGCGAAGATTTGAGTAAACATACCGTTGAGCTTGGTCCAAAAGCTGCATTTCCAGAAGGAAAAATTCGCCAAATGTAGAATGAATGTAGGTTTCTAGAACCCAAGACTATAGTGCAAGATCAAGCCGGAGGTGAAGTGGACCCCAAATATGTTAAGTAGTTCAGTAAGAGATATTAAATTCCTGAAAGGCCCGCAAAGAGACCACATGTCAAACAATTCACTATTGAGGCCTAACCACAATGGGACTACCCGACTAAAGAGAATGAATACAATGCCAAAATATGTAAATTAGAAAGGCAAGCCATGAAGCTACCCCCGAAAAATGAGGCCCTCAAAGCTCATATCAGAAAGATGAAAATAGCTGCCAACAACCCAGAAAGAAGTTGGGCTGATTAAAGACTTATAAGTTGGCTAAAAAATAATCCTCGAATGTCAAGAAGACATGGAAAGGTCTGAAGCTAGTCAGGTAAAGTTACAGGAACAATGGACAAATAAAGCAGAAGAACGGGCACGGTTTGTGCAATAAATAAAAAGAAATTATGAAGGGACTATCACTAGCCTGAGAAGAAAAGTGAATACTCTTGAGGATGAGGTAGCCAAACGGGCTAAAGATTTTAAGACTTATAGGGAGCATTGCTATAATCAGATGGCTAGAATGGAGGAAGAAATACAATATATGCAAGATCAACACATTCACGATTCCCAAGTGTTAGAAGCCCAGAACCAACAGATAGGGCAATTACTCTAGGAAAAGGGCAATATTAGAGAGAGGATCATAACCATCGCTGTTTACATTACCATGAAGTGCCAAGCCTATGAGGACATGACTCGTACCACATTTGTTGCTGCAGTGATGACTTTTGTCCTTCAAGTGATGAGTGATATGGAGCAGCTACAAGGGGGTCTCGCACATAAGCCCGCGGCGAGGCCGAATGATGCCTCGCGGGCCCCAGTAGTGGAAACTTTAATGTATTCTTGACTTTTCAAACGTTGAGTCTGTATTTTATTTCATTTCGAGTCTGTAGTTTATTTCCAAGAAATTGATTGGTTTGGCATCTTTGTATTAGAAGTTTTATAATGGAAATTGAAAATCCTGAAAAATTATTTCCTTACTTTTGCATTTGTTTTTCAAAGAACTATCCTTGGTCTGATTCATATGGGGTCATGATACATGAGCAATCTCAATAAGATTCGACCGTATCCCTAAAATAAAAAAAAGAGAAAACAAGAGAGGAAAGGAAACAAAAGAGAGAGAAAATAAGAAAACCAAGAGAAAGAAACCATGGCAAAAAGCAAAGGCAAGAATAAAAGAAAAGAAAAGAGAGAGGGAAAAGAAAAATGATGAATATGAGAGGAAAAGGTAGAAGGAAAGAAAAAGCAAGGAAAAGAGAGTGGAAATCAAGAGAAGAAAATGGGAAAGGATCAGGAAAAGTCAGGATGAAGCATAAAACATGTAGACACCCGTTTAACTGTATAGGTGCATCACACCCCGAAGCGCGATTATTTGTCTATTATTTATCTCAAACTAACCATGTGTTGCTTTCATATTAGTCCTAGGGTTTTTATAAAACAATGGTTGGTTTTTGTGATAACCTGGCTTCACATCCATACTTCACCAGATCAAAAGGAAGCATCAGAATGTCTTTAGAAATGACTTTTCCAACGGTTTCTGTTGTAGAAGACGCCCCTATCTCGGGCATCCCCACCTCTGAACCGGCAGCTGCCGAAGAGAATAGAATCCTACGTCTGAGGGTTATGGAAATGTGGGATGGTTGGGCAAACAGAAGAGAACCACTGAGCATTATCCTGGGATTCCCCAAAATTTCCCCCTAGAGTAAGTGGTACCTCTAGTGTTCCAATCAGCCATCCAAACATCCCACTAGGGCAACCAACTTTATCAGCTCATTTTGTGGGAACACCTTCTAAGATTTTCCCCCAGGTGGTCATACCCAATGCGGCCCCAAACATCTTTACCGCTCCCCCATGCTCAGCTATAACATAGCTTGCACTGCCTAGGCCTATTTTTGATCCTTCAGCCTTTACATTCCAAACACTCAGCCCCTAAATGGAGCATTCTAAATTTCCCGCTTATGCTTACCCTCAGCCACTTAAATTTGAGTTCACCTCGAGACAAGAAAAGACTCCCAAGAATCCTGAGCAAGATAAGATCGCAAGAAAGATGAGGAGTATAGAACAAAGCCTTAAGAATATACAGGCACTTAGCGGGCAGAAAAGTGTGTCCTACGCTGATTTATGCATGTTCCCTCATGTGCACTTGCCATTGGGATTCAAAACTCCTATGTTTGAGAAGTATGATGGGCATGGTGATCCTATTGCTCATCTCAAGAAATAGTGCAATCAGTTGCGAGGGGACGGAGGAAAGGAAGAGTTACTTATGGCCTATTTAAGAGAAATCCTTGTTGGTATTGCCTCCGAGTGGTACATAGATCAAGACATATCTCGATGACATATTTTGGAAAATCTTGCAAGAGACTTTGTCAGACAATTCCAGTACAATATAGACATCGCTCCAGACATAAACACATTGGAAAACTTGAAAAAGAAGTCCTCAGAGAGCTTCAGAGAATACACAATCAAATGGCGTGAACAATCATCTAGAGTAAAGCTTCTGATGGACGAGTTTGAAATGGTCACAATGTTTCTCCAGGATCAGGAAGCCTATTACTTCCAGAATATGGTGTCAGCCATGGGTAAACCATTCGTGGAAGCTATCAAAATCGGAGAAATGGTGGAAAATAGATTGGAAATAGGCAGAATCCTAAGCCAGTCCGGTGTTAGAGAAACATCCCAAGCCATCCAGGGTGGGTACGGAGGAGTTGCAAAGGGCAAGAAAAAAGAAGAAACATATGTGGCAGCATCAGGTGAAAGAAGACACCGTGCTCCTAGATCCATGTTCCTAGAAAGAACCTCTCAGCATTATTACCCTCACCATGACATGGCCTATGCTCCTCAGCCATACGCGGTCATGAATGCTCAACTGTCTGTTCGGCCTCAGCAACAAGCCAAGAGGAACCAGGCTCCATCCCAAGAAACTAGCCTCCTCACCAAAACCACCATAATCCCCGTCCTTCCCCAAAATAACTTCCGTCCTCGTGAACCACCCAGAAGTCAAAATTTAACACCAATCGGTGAGTCATACTGCAGTCTATTTCCAAAAATGGTCCAAATGGATATGATGTAGCCCGTACCTCCAAATAGGCAAAACCTAGAACAACCTTCTTATTAACGGGGCGCCCGGTGTGCTTATCACTCAGGAGCTAAGGGACATCATATAGAAAATTGTTGGACCTTGAAATGAGCCATGGAAGATTTGATAGAACAAAAGAAAATAGTGTTGAGGGATGAGGAAATACTTAATGTGATCAACAACCCACTGCTGGCCCACAAAAACGGACCTGTATTGGAATGATCTATGAAGATAAAGAATTTGATCTGGCATTGAAGGCCATAATTGCCATTGCTGATGTGGAGAGAATGCCAAAATATTTCCCGAATCAAGATGAAGGGGAGAATAATAACCACGCCATACACCCCAAATATAAAAAGAAAGTCGAGGCAGGCAACACCTTCCAAAGATGTTGTTCTCTATGTCCCATGGGGTTGTAAGTAAAAACATCTGACTTTGAGTCCTCCCAAGAGATTCGAACTGAACAAGACTACCCAGATGTATGTTCCCAAAGGTAGTTGGGTAGTGCGGGGGCCAACTAATCTACCAAGGATGAGTGAGCCCGTGGTTATTGGCCACGTACCTCAGAGGCCCATGACAAATCCCACCGCAGTCCCTTGGAACTATCATAAAACAGTGGTGACCTATAAGGGCAAAGAAATCTCAGGAGAGGTTCAAGAAAACTACCTTGTGGGAAAGTACTTTGATCTGGAAGAAGTGAACAACGCCACTAAGAAGCGCTTCCCACCCAAAAAACTAGTGAGTGCACCCAAAAAACCAGTGAGTGCTGAAGAGGCGGAAGCTTTCTTTCAAAAAATGAAAATGGCAGACTATGAGGTGGTCCACCAGCTTCAAAAATTTCCCGAACAAGTCTCCTTGCTACCCTTGTTGATGAAATCCCCTGAACATCAGAAGGTACTAATAAAAACCCTCAATGAGGCATGTATACCCGCTCAGACTTCTGTGGAGCAGTTAGAATGAATGGCCGAAAGATTTTCCGCAATCAACTAGATCACATTCAGTAAAAATGACTTACCCCCATAAGGGGATGCCCATAACAACGCCCTTCACTTAACTATCAAATGTGAAGGTTACTACGTGAAAAGAGTTATGGTGGATGGAGGTTCTAGGGTGGACATATACCCACTCTCAACACTGCAGCGTATGGAAATTGGGACTGAAAAGATTCATCCCAACAATGTCTGCATACAAGCCTTTGATGGTATCAAAAGGGATACGATTGGAGAGATCGATCTAGTTCTGAATATTGGCCCAGTGGATTTTGAGGTAACCTTCCAAGTTCTAGACATGGAAACATCTTACAACTACCTTCTGGGAAGGCCATAGATCCATGCAACATGGGCTGTACCTTCCACTCTTCATCAAATGATAAAATTTGAACACGAGGATCAAGAAATCGTGGTCCATGGGGAGGATGAGCAATCAATTTATCGAGATCCATCAATCCCTTGCCTCCAAGCCAAAGAAGGCAGCAAGGACAAAGTTTATGAGACCTTTGAAATTGTGGTAGCTGAACAGTATAAAGAAGGAAAACTCTGCCCCCAGCCCTTCCTTTCCAATTCATCAATTATGGTGGATAAAGAAATGACTCGACGTGGATTCAAACCGGGGAAGGGACTTGGGAAGTCTCTGCAAGGAATAGCCAAGCCAGTTACCTTGCCCACCACTGAGAATTTCTTTAGGGTGGGATACTAACTGACGCCAAATGATATAACATGGGCAAATGATAAAAAGAATATGGATGGGTCCTGCCTCAACCACTTCCACATCTATATGAGACATTCTTCAGGCCAAAGTACAGTGAAGAGGATAGGATGAGGCCTTTACGGCCGAAGAAATTGAAGAAATATGTGGGTCAATGAGAAAGATGCTATATGAAATCCACATGGTTCAGCCAGGAGAGGGCTCGAGCATCGCTGAGGTGCTATACATAGGTCAAAATACCAAGATGCAGAATTGGAAGGCTACGCCATTCCCAATCAGGCGGGAGTCCTGGTAGACCTGTCCTGCCACCTCTTCTGCATCGCGAGTTATTCCAAGGTGTAACTCGGATGTTTTCTTTAGTTTCTTGTCTTTTGACTTTCAAAATGTAAACCCTGTGATCTTCCAATTCCAAAAAATGAAATCAATATTTCATCATTCATTTTCCTTTATCCTTTCTAATTTTGCTATTTTTCTTTTATTCTTTTTCTTTCAGTTCTAATAATGTGGCTTTAAATAACATGACATGCTTGCGAACTTCGTGCCCAGATCCAAACATGCCACCTAATTGTGAAATAATGAACCAAGAATCAGAGTATAATGAAGAAGAGGCTTTTAGGGAAATAAATCGAGAATTGGAACATTTTAAAAATAAACCTAAGATAAATCTAAATGACACTGAGCCGGTTAACTTAGGTGGTCCCGAAGAAATCAAGGAAATCAAAATAAGAATTTTTGGAAATAAGAAAACCTAGGACGCATTGATCCAACTCCTGTTTGAATTCAAAGACGTGTTTGCTTGGTCATACGACGACATGCCAGAACTGAGTGTTGACTTGGTGGTTCATTAGTTTCCAACTTACCCCGATTGCCGTCAAATCCAGCAAAAGTAGAGAAAATTTAAAACTCATATCATTGATAAAATCAAAGAAGAGATCACGAAACAATTGGAAGCGGGAGTGATCCGAGTGGTCCGATACACCACATGGTTGGCCAATGTAGTCCAGTGCCAAAGAAGGATGGGAAAACCCGAGTGTATGTAGATTATAGAGACCTGAACAAGGCAAGCCCCAAGGATACCTTCCCCTGGCCAAACGTCCACATCCTTGTTGATTATTGCGCCAAACATGAGATACAGGCTTTTGTGGACTATTACGCAGGATATCACCAGGTGTTAATGGATGAAGCGGATGCAGAGAAAATAGATTTTACCATACCTTGGGGAACCTACTGCTACAGGGTCATGCCTTTCGGTCTAAAGAATGCTAGGGCAACCTATATGAGAGCCATGGCTACCATCTTCCATGATATGATGCATCAAGAAATAGAGGTGTATGTGGACGAAATGATCATCAAGTCTAAAACTTAGGATGACCATGTGGGGGATTTGAGGAAGTTCTTCGAATGGCTACCCAGATATTATTTGAAATTGAACCCAGCCAAATGTGTGTCAGACACCCGTCGGGCAAACTTCTGGGATTTATGGTTAGCCAGAGAGGTATTGAGTTAGATCCGATAAAGATAACGTCTATTCTAGATTTACCTCCTTCGAAAACCAAGAAAGATATAATGAGCTTGTTGGGAAGATTGTATTATATCAGCCAGTTCATCGCTCAATTGACTTCCACATGTGAACCCATATACAAATTTCTAAAGAAAGATGCAGCGATCAAATAGGCGGATGAGTGTCAAGAGGCTTTCGATAAGATTAAGGATTATCTGTCCAACCCACCGGTCTTGGTCCCACCTGAACCAGGGAGGCCACTGTTTCTGTACCTGATAGTCTTGGAAAATTCCTTTGATTGTGTCCTCGGGCAACATGATATTGCTGCAAAGAAAGAACAGGAAATATACTACTTCAGTATGAAGTTTACCAGCTATCAGGCCAAGTATACTTTGCTGAAAAGAACCTGTTGTGCTTTAACTCGGTTCACTTAGAAACTGAGGCATTATCTGTAAGCCTACACCACCAATCTCATAACCAGGTTGGATCCATTGAAGTACATATTCTAGAAACCAATGCCCACCGGAAGATTAGAGAAATGGCAAATCCTGCTCACCGAGTTTGACATAGTTTATGTCACTCGTACGACAATGAAGGCCTAGGCGTTAGCAGATCATTTAGCCGAGAACCCGGTTGATGACGAATACCAACCTCTGGACACTTATTTTGCAGACGAAGAGGTGAACTCGGTGGAGGCAATATCTGAAGATACCATTGCCTGGAAGATGTTCTTTGATATAGTGCTAAACGCAAAAGGTGTGGGAATCGGGGCAATCTTAATCTCACCCACCGGTCGGCACTACCCAGCCATAGCTCGGCTTTGGTTCTTCTACACAAACAATACAATCGAGTATGAAGCCTGCATCATGGGTATGAATATGGAAATCGACCAAAATGTCGATGTGTTGTTGATTATGTGGGATTCGTATTTAATCATCCGGCCAGCCCAAGGAGAATAGGAAACTCGAGATGTCAAACTTATTCCCTATCGGCAACATGTAGACGATCTTAGCAAGCGGTTCAAGACGATAGAGTTCATGTACACCCTCGCTGCCACAATGAACTAACTGACGTACTCGCCACTCCGGCTTTGATGTTGCCCTACCCAGAAAATGCCTACATTGATCCCTTGGAAATCCAAATCAAGGAAATGCATGGGTACTGTAATGTGGTTGAGGAAGAACCAAACACCTAGCCATGGTACCCTGATATCAAAATGTTTCTGAAAAACGAAGAATATCCCGAGCACGCCACTGGAGACCGAAAGAGAACCATTTGACGGCATGCAAGTGGTTTCTTTTTATGCGGCGAGGTCTTGTATAAAAGGATCCCGGACCTTAATTTGTTAAGATATGTTGACGATGAAGAGGACGGAAGGATCATGCATGAAGTACATGCAGGAGTATGCGGTCCGCACATGAACGGGTATGTTCTAGCAAAGAAAATTATTCGAGCAGGGTATTACTTGATAACCATGGAAAGGGACTGCTTCAGCTTTGTGTAGAAATGCCAGCAATGTCAGGTGCACAGTGATTTGATTCATGCACCTCCCATAGAACTGCATCCCATGTCGGTACCTTGGCTATTTGTAGCTTTGGGCATGGATGTTATTGGACCAATCGAGCCAAAAGCCTCGAATGGGAACACATTCATACTGGTTGCCATCGATTACTTCACAAAATGTGTCGAAGCAATTACTCTCAAATCTGCCACCAAGAAAGCGGTAATAGACTTTGTGCACTCCAACCTTATCTGTCAATTTTGTATTCCCACAACCATTATCACAGATAGTGCGGCAAACCACAATATTCATTTGATGAAGGAGATATGCGAACAATTCAAGGTAACACATAGGAACTCTACTCCTTATCGGCCCAAGGCTAATAGTGCCGTCCATGCATCAAATAAAAACAAAAAGAAGATTTTGAGAAAGATGACTCAGAGCTCCAGGCAATGGCATGAAAAGTTGCGCGTCACATTAATGGGATACGACACCATAGTGTGTACATCAGTAGGAATGACCCCATACCTTCTAGTCTACGGAACTGAGGCAGTAATCCCTGCGGAGGTGGAAATCATGTCACTCCTGATCATCGTTGAAGCCGAGATTGAGGACACTGAGTGGATCAAGAATCCTCTGGAATAGTTGACTTTAATCGATGAAAATTAAATGGTTGTAGTCTTCCATGTGCAGTTGTACCATCAAAGAATTTCTCGTGCTTATAACAAGAAAGTACGCCCCAGGAATATTGGAGTAGGAACACTTGTGTTAAGGCACATTCTTCCTCACCACCAGGAAGCAAAGGGAAAATTTTCTCCTAATTGGAAAGGCCCGTAAATCATCAGAAAGATATTGTCGAAAGGAGCATTATCTGGGAAACATCGAAGGAGATGATCCCGAAGCAGCCGTGAACGCAGACGTAGTAAAAAGGTACTATGTCTAAGCTCTCTGTAACAATGAATCTGTCCAGATGGGGTTACAAAGGCTTTCATTTCCACTATTCAAACACTATCAACCCTTTTGCAAACCCCTTTTAGTCGGCTACTCTTCTTTGGTTACCCTCTTTGGAACCTGATAGTGTTGTTGAAAAATAAGATGAAAAACAAAAAAGAAAAAAAAGAAAAAAAAGAGAAAAACAAAATAGAAGAAGAAGAAGAAGAAAAGGGGAAAAGAGAAAAAAAAACATAGGAAAACCAAAAACAAATATTTTCCCGAACTACATCTGACTTGATTCCGAAAGGATACGTAGGTAGCCTCTCTCTGGGGTTCAGTCACACCAACACAAAAATCCTGATTCCCATCGAAAAGCGAAACTGGGGCAGGTGATATAATGGTTCGATAAAAAGCCCACAAGAATGGTTCCAAAGTTGTAATTTCATCCAAATTCCTTTTACCTAAACCCTGTCCAAGTCCTTTCGATCAATTGACACAAGTGTCGGAATGGGAAACACTGATAGTGGAGCTTGGTGCAATCAAATTGAGAGAAATAAAATGAGAGAGTCTTATTGGTGAAAACCTACGGGCACCATATGGCGACAGTGAGCAGAGAGATTGAAAATGAGAGAGTGCGCTTCGTGAAAACTCGTAAAGAGCACTATCGGGCGACGGTGAGAAGAGAAATGAGAGAGGTCAATTGGCAATAACCCTAAAAGGGCATCATCGGCCGAAAAGAAGACATTGTTCACCATCGAAAGTCCTGGCAAGATTCCCTGGTTTTGAAATGTAGGCTAATGAGCTTCTGAGAAGCGGAGGAAAGTTTGTGCGGGTCAAGCATCCAACCAAAGAAGCATGTCATACATATTTGAAGTCCGCATGCACCCTAGATAAGTCCTTCTTTTTTCCCCGAAAGGGATGCTTCTCTTTAAATTTATTTTCTTGCCTTCGCTTACTTTTCCTTGAGTCCCTTTCAGTTTAACTCTGTCTCCCGAAACTAATATAAAGAAAAGGTGGCAAGATTGGCTGTACATGGCTCTGCCTAACAAAAGTTGGAAAAGGATACCCAGCCTCAGCGGGCGCATTTCGCTGATTATGACTGGCCACGATGGCTGATGCTTTGAAAGAGAAGTGGTTGAAAAGAAAGGAAATCAAAGTCAAATTCCTACAAAGGCAAAATTAAGTTAAAAAGGTTGAATCCCACGTGGCTAACTTTCTCGGCAAAGGTTTGAAAAGCCAATGTACTTAAATGCTCTGAAATGGAAGTTGGAATAAAGAAATAAAAAAAATAAAAGCCTATGAAGGCGGAATAAAGATGGAAAAGGTTAAGTCCTACGCGACTAGCCGTTGCAACAAAGTTTGAGGAGACAAAAGTTCCCCAATATTCTAAAGAAAAGAAAGAAAATGAAAAAAAAGAGAATCAAAAAGAAAAAGCCTACGAAGGAGAAATAAAGCTTAAAGTTGAGTTCCATCGACCAACCATCAAGGCAAAGTCTGGAAAATCAGAGGTTCCAGATGTAGGGCCGAGATCAAGAAATTAAGGCCACAAAACCAACCATCGTTTTAAACTAACAATTGTTCTTTGTTTGAAAATCGAAACAAGTGCAATTCAAGCAATCGTGCAAGAAGCAAGTGTAGCCAAAAGGAAATATGCAGGAGCTAGGAACAGCTTCACAGCAACAATCAGCCCAAAACGGGAAGTTTCCTCCAAATCCTTTCCTGCAATTTAATAAAGAGGATAGAAAAAAGGAAAATCACAAAAACTCATGGTACCATAGGGCCGCCAATCTCTAGCTGCATCCTTCCAAACCTAGGACCACATTCCCTAGTTGTCCTCAGCATATCCTATAGACCTCCCGGCATAACCTGAAGGTCATTTTTCTTTTATCCCCAGCATAACCTGAGGATATTCTTTTGTCCCCGACATAACCCGGGGATCATCTTTCCTTTTTCTCCTCAGCATAACATGAGGATCTTTTCCTTTTCCTCCCCAGCATAACACGAGGACCTTTTTTCTTTTTTTCCCCGGCATAACCCGAGGATCATCTTTCCTTCTTCTCCCTAGCATAACCTGAGGGACTTTTTTCTTTTCTTCCCCTACATAACCCAAGGGTCATTTTCCTTTTATCCCAATATATAATCTGAGGATTTTTTTTTCTTCCGCGACATAACCAGAGGATCATCTTTCCTTGTTCTCCCCAGTATAACCTGAGGACCTTTTTTCTTTTCTTCCCCGGTATAACCCGAGGGTAATTTTCCTTTTATCCCCATAAAGCCTCTTTCTTCCTCATCCCTGCATAAACCATGGATTGCCCTGGCATAACCCAGGAGCCTTTTTCCTTCATCCCGGCATAACTCGTGGATTACCCTGGCATAACCTAGGAGCCTTTTTCCTTTATCCCGGCTAACCCATGGATCGCCATGGCATAACCCAAGAGCCATTTTTCCTTCTTGTCCCGGCATAACCCGTGGATCTCCCTGGCATATCCCAGGATCCATTTTTCCTTCTTATCCCGGCATAAACTATGGTCGCCCTAGCATAACCCAGGAGCCTTTTTCCTTAATCCCAGCATAACTCGTGGATCGCCCTAGCATAACCCAGTAGACTTTTTCCTTCATCCCGGCATAAACCGTTAATCGCCCTGCATAAACCAGGAGCCCTTTTACCTTCTTATACTGGCATAACTTATGGATCACCATGGCATATCCCAGGAGCCTTTTTTCCTTCTTATCCTGGCTTTACCCGTGGATCGCCCTGGCATATCCCAAGAGCCCTTTTTCCTTCTTATCCCGATATAACCCATGGACCGCCCTGGCATAACCCAGGAGCCCTTTTTCCTTTTCATCGGCATAACCCATGGATCGCCCTGGCATAACCTAGGAGCCTTTTCTTTTTTATCCCGGCATAACCCATAGATCGCCCTGGCATAATCCAGAAGCCCGTTTTCCTTCTTATCCCACTATAACCCGTGGATCCCCCTGGTATAACCCATGAGTCTTTTCCCTTAATCCCAGCATAATCCATGGATCACCGTGGCATAACCCGAGAGCCTTTTTTCCTTCTTATCCCGGCAAAACCCGTGGATTGCCCTGGCATAACCCAGGAGCGCTTTTCCCTTTTCATCCCGGCATAACCAGTGGATCGCCCTGGCATAACCCAGGAGCCTTTTCATTTTTATCCCGGCATAACCCGTGGATCGTCCTGGCATAACCTAGGAGCCCTTTTCCTTCTCATCCTGGCATAACCCTTGGATCGCCCTGGCATAACCCAGGAGCCTTTTTTTTCTCATCCCGGCATAACCAGTGGATCATCCTAGCATAACCCAGGAGCCTTTTCTTTTTTTATCCCGGAATAACCCGAGGACATCTCTAGCAGGACCTTTTTTTATCCCGGCATAACCCATGGACTTCCTGTTTATCCCCAGCAGGAACCATTTTCTTTTTTTCTTGGCATACCCCGTGGATCTCCTCGGCATAACCCAAGTACCCTTTCATTTTTCCAACATAACCCGGTCATTTTCCAGCATAACATGTTGATCCCCCCAATTTATGGTTTCATTCCCAAGGATAATCCTGGTTTTTATTGGTTTCAATGAAAGGTAGATTAAATTTGTGTTGCAAATAACTCACATAATTTTCCTTGTGAAAACTAGGGCAGATAAATTTCGTTTGTCTGTTTGTTTTGGTGTCCGAATAGGTTTTACCTCAAGGCAAAGGATTCGAGATGACCGAAAGAGTGAGTCTCATTCCAGAATAAAGGAAAAGAAGAAAAGAACAAAGAGAAGCGAACTCAGAGTGTTTGAACAAGAAAAGAATGTAGACTGCTCAAATTTGATTCAAAATTACAAGTGTCGCTTGTCCCGCTCTGCTCCATTGCTGAAGAAAGAACTGGAAACTACAAAAAATATTATTTTACATTTAGGTTTTGATTTTGTATTTTTTAGATCAATTGGTAATTAGGGATTTTTACAAAGATACTAAAATCGCAAAAAACTTAATTTGTTTTGTTTGGTTTAAATTTTAGCTTCGAGGTTTATTAGTTTCCTTTAAATTGGTATTTTAGTAGTATTTTTAAATATAACTTAATTAGGTAGGTTGAATAAATTTCTAGGTTTAATTTTAGTTTTGAAAAAAAAAGAAAAGAAAATAAATAAAGGAAAACGAATTAAATGAAATGGAAATTAAAAAAAAGAAAAAGAAACGCTGGCATGTTAAGTATTTAAAGTTTGTGCTAGTATTAAATACAATTCATTGGACATTCGTTTAACCCCATGAAACCCAACATTAAAACCCGTTTAAACCCGGTCCAGCTCCCAAATTCCCCAAAACGACCCTGTTTCAGTGACATTTAATCAGGACCATCAATGTTCCTTGATCAAACGGTCCTGAAGCTGGGCTGTTTTAATTAAAGGTGTTTAACGGGTGGGCCTGTACGGGTTACGGGCCGGGCCAGTTACGGGTTGGGTATTAACGAGTTTAACGAGTTCGGGTTCAGGTTCATCTGGGTAAAAATTAAACCGAACGGATTACGGGTTGAGGGGGCCGGGCCGGGCCGGGATTAATATAATTTTAAATTAACAAATAAATAGTAAACTAAATTTTCACGCATAATAAATTAATAATACTTCAAATTAATCTAACAAACTAAAACATTAAGCATAAATACGTCTAACAATTTAAAATAACACAAATTGTCTTAAAATCTTAAAATAACACATATGTAGCATATTTTAAAAATAATACGTTACCATATTCTATGATTTAAGCATTTATAGTTTATACCGTAAATATATATACTATATATCAAATTCCAATAATTTTAAATTATGTTTATTAGTGTCTAATAATTTAAAATAATACAAATTGTCTTAAAATCTTAAACAACACATATATAGCATATTTTAAAAATAATACGTTACCATGATATTCTATGATTTGAGCATTTATATTTTTATACCCTAAATATAAACACTATATGTTAAATTCCAATAATTTTAAATTATGTTAATTAATATACAGTAATTTGTATGTTCATAGTATATTTATAGAATATTCACGGTATATTGACGGTATATTCATGGTTTATTATAGTATATTCATGGTATATTCATGGTATATTCACAGTCTGGTCCGGGCCGGGCTGGTTAACCGGATTAATGACACTATTCATCTAATGGGTTTTACTGGGCCGGGTAACCCGTTTCAAAAATTTAAACCGTCCAAACCCTTCCTAACCCCTTACCCAGCCCAGCCCAGCCCCCTTTTATGGTCCGGGCCGGTTCCGGGTTCTACCAGTCTGGGACGGTCTGGAATCAGACTGACACGGCCCATTTAACACCCTTAGTTTTAATATATATATGTGTGTGTGTGTGTATATATATATATATATATATATATATATATATCTATATATATATATATATATATATATATATATATGTCCAAATCTGCCCCTACCGACCCCCTCTCACTGTCTCTCAGACCCCAAAGACCCAAACCCTAATTTCGCCAACTGCCGCCGACCGAAAATCGCCTCCACCGGCCGCGAATCTCCAATGGCTTCCAAATTATTTCCACAGCTTCGTCTCCTTCTCCTCACCATGGATCCGTAAATGTTCCCCTTAAATCCCACTCAAACTCTTCAAATCAACAAAACCCTAGGGCGCCGCTATGGTTTCCTGCATTGTGCCCGGCAGTGTCACTTACAAATCACCCTAATCTAACACCACGGGTTCTCCTAGTCCCCCTCATCATGAATCAGCTATCACCTCCTTTCAAATAACACCCAAACTCTTCGAATGTTGATTCGAAGGAGATGGCCAAAACCTCACCACCACAAAACCACCCAAAAATCACACCTTACAATCTCCTCACTTGATCCACATCCAGTTTCCATCGAATATCCCCGTAACTACTCAAAATAAAAATCTTGGTTCGGAGTCCTCCAAATGGTGCATGAAGATTTTCAGGGTTCGATTCAACGGAATTAAGCTATGTTTTCGTGTTTTCTTTCTGATTTCTCTTCGCCTCATCTCTTCTCTGTTAATTTGTTAGGTTTAAGTTGAAGTCATTTGTTTAATTAGTCCTAGTCAAGTTTAATTCTTGTTTGTTGATTTGGAATTCATGTTAAATTCCTGAATTAATAAGCCTTGGTTTTTCTTGTTTAATGGCTAAGTTGATTAGTCCTAGTCGAGTCTATTTGTGGTTTGGGTCTCATGTGAAGTTCCTGAGTTAATTTATTTAGTCTTCTTTATTGAAGTTGAATTTCATATTAATCCTTGAGCTTAATATGTTGTAGTCAGATTTATTATATTAGTTTGAACTTCATGTTAAGTTCCTAAGTCAATTAGTCTTAGTCTTTTAGGCTGAATGTCATGAGCTTAATTAGATTTGGTCGAGTTTGTCTGGACTTTGCTATTTGTTTCAATTCCATCTATTTGAAGTCCTGAGTTCGATTTGAGTTTTATTAGATCTTTGTTCCTGAATGTAAATTAGATTTAGGTGTTAGTATTGTATATTGTTCAAATAAGGTTAGATTAGTCTTAATTAAGTATCCATTTGAACCCTGGCTGCTTTACCAAATTAGAGGGTAAATACAGGGATTATTAGGGGGTGATTTGGGTAGATCACTTTAGAGAATCTTGCAATAACAGAATGTGAAGCCACTAGAAGCTTCTAGTATGGGGTTTTAATCTCAGTTTTAGCTTTGGGATGGGCTGACTTGGGTAGGAAGTTAGGATTCTAAGGACTTTCAGGCAAAAAATAAAATTGAAAAAGGACCAAAAGGCCAAAACCAACATCTAAAGCTTGCCCTAATTACTTGCCTATAAAGGCATTTGCTTCTTGACCTATAAAGGGGGGCTTCTTCTTTCAGATTTTTTTTAGTTTACAACAAGGGAAAGAGCTTAATATACAAAAAGAAGATCTGATTTTAGATCTTAGGAAAAAAACTCCTAAAAATGAATATACAAAATCAGTAGTGAATACTATTCCATTAGCATTCATTGCTCTTGAAATTGTCCAGTTCATTTCTAGATTGAAATAGTAAAAATGGTTTAAGTTTGAGTCATTTGAATCTATTTGAAAGATGTTTGGATCCTGGTCTATTTGAGAAATTCTTTTGTGTTAGTCCTGGGTTTCGAGCTTATTTTCATTGCTGCGTTTGTTGAGTCGGATTTATTGCTGTTGTTGCTTCCTGCCTTCAACCCCATTAGTGTTTATTGCTGTAACCAGGTACTCCTTGCTCTCTAGGAATTGACAAGCTGTAATTGCCTGATATTTGCAATGAGAGGATGAAATGTGCTTCACCAATGTTTAATTCCTGGCCAAAATTTCCTGAAACTAGTAGATTAGTATATAGCCTATCCTATTCATATTAGTGTGGTGATAGTATTTTGAGAATCATGGTACTTTTTCCATCTTTATTGGAAACTGGTAGATTGATTAGCCTATTAGAACATTAAGGGATTGTAAATTGGAATGTTATTTAGAGACACTCGGCATTTAGATTCATGTTGATTTGGTAATTAAAAGTTTCAGTAGTTATTTACAGGTTCCAGTCCATGAATAAGTTCTATAAAGTGTATTAATTGAAGTCAAATCGCTGTTAAATTTCTGAAAGGAGTATATTAGTTCATCAGTATAATGACGAGTTGAATGTCTAAGTGAAATATGAATTTAATGTCAGCATGCCTTTGACTTGAATGAATTTGAAACGTTCATTTGTTTACAAAATTGTTAATTCCACTTATGACTTAAAATCAGTGTTTTTGAGAACCAAATTAAATTAGTATTGGATTTGGGATTGCTTAGGAGCCAAAGCATGATAGCTTTAATTCAAAATTTATTTTTATACTTGTTACTTGAAGCACAAATAATAGGCTGCCCAGGTGATTGAAAATGGGCCTGTTTAGAGGCAAAAAATATCGAACAACTTTATAGCTGAGGCGACTAGTATGCGGGTAGTTTTCAGTGATTTCAAATATTAAATATTGGGCTTCTCTTTCAGGCCCAGCTGTGCCACATAGGTGCCCTTATATTTAGTAACTAGATTTTAAATTCACAACCCATATCCAGCTCTTAGGACCTTAGTTAATTTCTAGGACCATTAGAATATTTATACGAAGGCCATTTTAGATAACATTATAGTCATGACCCTCTAAGTTTAGTCTAATATCCTTTAAAAAGAGATCGAGGTACGCCGCGCCAAACCAACAACAACAACAACAACTACCCAGTATAGTCCCACAAAGTGGGGTCTGGGGAGGGTAATATGTAGACGAGCCTTACCCCTACCCGAAAGGGCAGAGAAGCTGTTTCCAATCGACTCTCGGCTCAGTGAAGGAAAACAAAAACAAAACAAAAACAAAAGAGCATTAGTAACTCCAGCAGAAAATAATTATCTAAACATAAGAAACATAAAAAAAATAGCATGCAATAATATCATATAGTAACTACCATAAATAACTACCATAAGGGAGACACAAGCCAAAACACAAATCATCTATTGATAGCCCTACCAAGCCTCACCCAACCCCGGGTGAGGAGTACGAAAAAATCTAGGAGCCCCTATCCTACAACCCTGATACTAGACCTCCAGACTTTCCTATCAAGGGTACGCCACGCCAAACTGAAAATCACAGATTGAGTGGCCCGTTTTAATTACGTCTATTAAAATACATAGAACTCAGGACAAGCTATTTAGCAAATTTTCATGGCCTCCCACAAAGTTAACAACAAGTTAGTTGCCTTAGGCACGTCTTTTAATAATACTACCTCCTTAAACTTAAGTGTGCATTTCATGTAACCCAAATCCAAATCCTAAAACGTTGAATAAAATGTGTTTTGGATTGCGGGTGCATTTCATGTGACGCGATCCAAAGATGCGTTTAAACGACGTTCAACCTTCCATAAAATTAAGCGGTAAATAATTTAAAATAGCACTATAGGCTAAAACATGTATCAAAATCAGTTAATATGCCAATTGTAATAGTTTAAGCGACCATTCTAGAAGCAAGGAATAAGGGGGTTCCTAACACCTTCCCCCGGGTTAACAGAATTCCTTATTCAGAAGTTCTGGTTTGGAGACATCAATAGGAAAGTCAAATTTTCCTAGATCTAGGATTTTAAAATAAACCGGTGACTTGGGACATCAAAAACAAACCATCCCAAGTGGTGACTCTAAAAAAAAAAAATAATCCCATTTCGAATAATGTCACTTAAATTGGAAAAACTCCTTCATATCACATTTGGGGCGGCATGTAAAAAGGGAGGTGTGACATGCCGAGGGACATCAGAATCTTCCCCCTCTCTAGACGGATCAATAATACTTGCATACCATTCCTGGCTAGCCAAATTCAACTTGTCTTTGGATCGGGTGTTGTACGAGTGAGTTTCCAAAATGCCAAACAAATTAACCACCTGCCTGTACTTGATAACAACAACCAAACTCATTAGCGATTAGAGCTTAACAGATAGGCGACCGCACGTTGAGGATATAATGCACCTAAACAGTTAAACATTTCTATTATGCATTTAAATGGGCGCTTGCGTCATCCCGACTTTCAGTAATTTTCATTTTGCAACTTCTCACTCTCTAATTCTTTCCTGTTTTTCCTTGCTTGATTCTTGCTTTTTATTATTTTATTCTCTCATTTTTCCCTTTCTTGTTTTTCCACACTTTTTCTTGTTTTCTCTCTCTTTTTTTTTTTTCATTTCATGGTTATGATCGAATCCAATAGGGATTGCCTACATATAATGATGTTGTATGAATCAAACCAAGCGTAGTTCTGGGAACATATTGAAATAAAATGAAAACATTTTTGGGATTTTCAGATTTTCATAAAATAAATAAAACAACTTGATTGCGACACTTCCCATACAAAGCTAAACATAAAAGCTAACAAAATTGATGAATGGACCCACAATTTCAAAAGAAAAATAAAATGACTTGGAAAATGAACTAACAAACTGATAATATAGACTAAAATAAACCAACAAAGTACAAACTCGAACAAACAAAGTCAAGAGTACATAAGTGCCTAAATTGTTGCTCCAATTGGCACTGCTGCCGGCCTTTGCACCATATCTTCTTGGATGCAAAACAAGCCATCCATGATCTGTCGGAAAAAAATCATAACTGAAGCGAACAAAATGGATTTTTTCATGTCTTCACACTCCTTACATTTCATCACAATGTAATATGCAATTCTCCTAACCCTTTTCCCTGATAATACCCTTCTCCGATAGCAACCGTTCGATCTGCTGAGATCCGGCCCCAAAACTTGTTCGGCTGCATGGTTTTGCTATTGAAGCTGTTGAAGGTCTTTCTCTAGTTGTGCCATCAAGGCATAACAGTGCTCTCTTTCTGCTTTGAAGTCTCCCTCCTTCTTAGCCATCTTATTCTCAAGGGAATTGACCTTTTTCTTTATACTCACCATCCTTCTGTCATACTTTTCCTTCAATTGTCGTACAAAACTAGTGCGTCCCTGCGTATTCTTTGCTAACTTTGCTTAGGCATTTGCTAGCTCCGCCTCAGTCTTTTGAAATCATCCCAAAATCACGCACCTTTTGCGTAAGGTTGTAGATGAGCTTTTCGTCTTTTATACTCCTGCCGGGTTCTCAATTGTTATTCTTATTTTTTCAAACTTGGGCTCGAAGAGCTTCATACTCTTGGGCCAATTTTCTTCTTTCACCTTCGGCTTCTTGTGCTTGGAGATCATTGTTGAATTCCATGTTTCTCAGCTTCTCTTTCCAAGGCATGGATCTCGACTTGATATTCCTTTTCCTTTTCTCCCGAGGCCACCCTTTCTTGGATGTTATTGTCAAAAGCTTGAACATGAGGTCTTTTGGCTGGCCCCTTGTGCTCGGGCTGGGATTAGGTTCTGGTTCATTGTTTACGCAAGACTAATTTTGCTGAACTAAAGCCTCGGGCAATGCAGCTTCTGGATGCAGCTCTATGACCTGGGTGGTTAGATCTTCATCTTCAAGAACCACCTGATATCTCCTTAGTTGCCTTAAGACCCTCTGTAGTGCATATAGTTGGATACTCCTTACACCCATCAACCTCAGGTAACCCTTGGTACTGTCATCGGGAGCCATCTTATAGTCCCACTCAACCTGACTTGCTTTGAGGGCTTTCAAGTGGGCGACCAATGCTTCAAACCCTTCTGACACGTTGTAATCCTTTACCCTTTCCTCGTAACTGATAATCAATTCATCCTGTCTGGGTAATGGCGAAGATGCTAGATCAACCACATTTGTAGATGGATATTGCAACCTTGAAAGAATTGAGCCCCGACTTTGCATAATATCAATGCTTGATAAATATCCGCCAGCACTAACAGGACAAGTGTATGATTTTACTTGGTAGTGAGGATTTGTGAAATTCTAACCATACGAGTATCCAATGTCCCTTCCTCATTCGGAAAAACCATAGTCTCCAAAAACGCCACAATAAAAAAGAACTGGCGGTGAATTTTCTAAAGGCCCTTATCTTGTTAGTTGCTCAAACCCTTTTCTGCATTTCAAACCCAGCTGAGTGCCCGAACCTAAAGTACTAAAATGGAAAGAACACCACCCTTTGCTTACATGGGCCTTTTTCATCTATTACTGATATTCAGGAGGTCAAAGAACTTGTGCACCGCAGGAGTCCTCAGAAATATAAGTTGTTGCTTCCTCAAATCTCGACCAAACTCAATGTACCCGGCCATTTCTTTCAAAGTAGGGGTGATCTCAAAGTCCGATAAATGAAAGACATTGTGGATAGGGTCCCAGAAAGTTACCAAAGCTTTGATTACTTCTTCCAATGGTTGATCTCCAAAATGTTTATAAGGGCATGCAATTGCTTTTTCACCCACTTCTGACCATCTTCATCTAGATCATTCCACCATATATGCAAGTACATTTGAGCATGTTTCCGGACCACTTCTGACGAGTTCTGGGCAGTGTTCATTTGTAACGGGTCTTGGACAATATTAATTTGTACCTGTGGAGGTTTAAGGTTAGGGTTGGCTCTAGTAGACCTTTCTTGTAAAAAAGGTTTTCCAATTTATACAAGAAAAATCAATGGGACACGATTCCTTCCCATACATGCTAAATTTAGCAAAAATGATTGTTTTGCAAATATGGCCTCTTCCTAATTCCAAATTAATTTTGAGGCCGGGGAGGACTATTTTATGACTTTTCACAAACTTGTCCATTCTTTTACGAAAATGTCCCATCAACAACTGAAAATACTCTAAGAGTATCTTGGCAAGAACGGTTTAAGACATTGATGAAGCTGCATCGGCTAATTTTCACCAAAATTCCAAACTACATTTACTTGACCACTGACTCTTTTTTCTTTAAAATAAGGCCGAACCTTATGTAGGTAGCCTATGTATTACACGTCCGGTGAGAATCAGAGCTGCGTAGTCCGGTCAACTTTGAATACTTTGAAAAGGACAGTATTGACTCATTTGAAATGACTTTTATTTCTTTTGCTTTTCTCTTTTTTTGAAAAAAAATTGGCAGAGACTCGGGACATTTAAAAATACCGGAGATTTTAAGAACTGAGTTTTATTTCCTTCCCTATGAAACTGAGCCTTAGCATTTGGGCCAAAATCAACAGCCCCATTTCTTAATTTCCTTCTTTTTTCCAATTTCCAATTATTTTTTCCTTTCCCTTTTAAAATTAGTTAAAACTTAAATTAAAATTCCAAAAAAAATAATTAATAGCATTTCCGGAGGAATTTTCAAGGTTGTGACCGCTAGCTGACCAAAAATACAATAAAGACCCGAAGGTGGCTGTTTGTGCAATATTAGCTTTAAGGTGTCCCCTTGGGAATATTTGGCTATTTCTGACAATAACAACGTCACCCGATTTATTTTGGACAACAAATGAAAATTTGAAAATTACTTTGGCTATTTTTGCACGGGGGAGGCTGGGCCCGATGGGGGTTGCCTACGTATCCCATACTCGGTGAGAATCAAACCAGCGTAGTTCGGGTAAAATAATTTGTCAAAAACAAAAACTTTGTTGAAAACCCCCTTTTTCTTTTGTTTGTCCTTTTCCCTTTTTCAAAAATCCGGCAACATTTCGGCGTTATTTGAGCATTGGTTTACAAGACAAGTGAATAATGTCAATACCACTTATTTTCTTAAGTTTCTGTCCCTATTCACAAGCTGGTCAGCATGCAAATCCAAAATAACTAAATGCACAAGCAGCATGTAATATGCATCAAGATGGTCTTTGCATTTCAGAGCACCTGTCCTAGACGGATCCAACCCCTGTGTTGAGTCACCTAAGTCAAATGTATGATGCAAATAAGCGCTCCTACTAAGGATCCGGCATGGAGGCTGAGTTATTCTAGGTGAAAAACCTGGGCATTTGTTCTAGACTTTGTACCTGAGCGGACAACTCGAGTCGAGGAGGGGGCTACGTACCGGGGACCCGCAAGATCATCCGGCTCTGTAACTTTCCGAGCCTCTTTCTTATTTTAAGGTATGACACTAACAGAATAGGGAGTCTCAACCAGTAAGCACATCCTCGGGGGTGAGAAGAGCAGGATTTTGTAACAGTTAGTATGTATAGTTCAAATAATATCAAAGCGGTAAAAGCATCATTTGCACATTAAGTTAGCATGTAAAAACAAAAATCAGATAATAGACAAAGCCAAATACAACAATTATTCTAAGCTCAAATTCTTGAACCCTGAACCAGAGATTCTGGGTTCGATCCCCAGCAGAGTTGTCGGAGCTATCACACCTCCTTTTTCATTACTACAACACGCGAAGGGCGTAGATAAGGGAGTTTTTTCCAATTAAAGGACAATCGGAACGGGATTCATTTATTTAGAGATTTCGGAGTCGCCACTTGGCATAAATTAATGGTGTCCCAAGTCACCGGTTTAAATACCGAATCAAGGAAAGAATGACTCTGTTTAACAGTCCGCGAACTAGAAATCTGAGTAAGGAATTCTGTTAACCCGGGAGAAGGCGTTAGGCATTCCCAAGTTCCGTGGTTCTAGCACGGCCGCTCAACTGTTATATCTAGCTTAAATTATCTGATTTTATAAAATTATGAACATATGTGCATTTGAATCTTTTAATCACTTTTATTATTATTGTTTTTAAGGAAAATTGCTACGCCATCAAAACGTGCCGGGAACCCCGTCACATAAATGCACCGGTGTTTTGACACATTCCAACTTCATTGGGATTCAGATTTGGTTCACATAAATGCGCACCCATGTTTAAAGAGATAAAATCATTAAAGACGCATCCTAAAGCGGCTAGCGTTATTATCTTTATGAGAGACGGTAAACATTCTCTAAACAGCTCGTCCCGAGTTCTAAGTAAGCCATAAATAGAGAAGTCAACACGTTCATGTTTTTAACTACTGCGGAGCACCTCGAGTCTGTTTTACTTAAACTAAACACGCGGAATGTCATAACTATTTGTTATCTATTATAGCTCACCTCCAAATTATTTTAGAATCGTGGTTGTGTTACACGCATACGCGACCACAACTTGTATTTTTAAACGGCCCCGAAAGCTTGCTACGAGGGATCATGTATCTATATTTCATCAAAGTGGATTCAATTCATGTAACCGCTGGTCCCCAAGCGAAGCCCAGCCTGGCAGTCTAGTCCTTGATGCTCGAAAACAACTCTTTTATTTGGGCTGATAGCCTCAATGAGGCTATATTCATGGATGTTGAACCATGCTGAACGAAAAATTGGATTAAGAGATAATTCCTCGATTCATGATTGATTGATCTTAAATTCAGAGGTAAACAAAAGTCACCTAACATTGATGTTGATCCAAACATTGATCCAAAGAACAAAATATGTTAGATGGCATTCTTGCATATGGGCAAGATATACCCATCAGCTAGTTATACCATCCAAGTTCAGTTATAATCCCATTTTTAACAAACAGAATATTAAACAACACTTTTACTCTAAATATCTTCTTAAATAAAACTAAACGTAGCAAGTTCAAAATGCCATACACGCAGTATGAGTCAGAAATCCCAGATTGGATCTGAGTGAACCTCAAACTTAAGTCCAAACCATCACCACTATACAATACGACCATCTTGATTTCTAACAGCCCAGCTCAAAGTATTACAGCATAATCAAACTATACTACCTTACTCGTATCAAATATCTAATATCCAAATATACAACAAAAATGCTAGAATGACTGTAGCTAATGAACAAGACTGAGCAAATATGTTTTCCATTCCACCTTCAAATCCATTTTACATCTCGAAGATTTAGAATGTGTACCTGAAAATTGAATGCAAAATAGAAGAATGAGAGGTCAACAACCGATTAAACACCAGCAGTAGAAACAACACAGCATCCCAGATTTATGCCCAAGACCAAGTTGAACCACAACAAATTTCAAGTGACCCACTTTCAGACCCAGGATTAGATATAAAACAGTAAAACAAAACCTCAATCGAGCTGAGAATACAACAATTCAATCCAAACTCAACTATTTCTGTGTCGATTGAATCAAAATTGTCTCAGAAACTGAATTGATTAAAGGCTACATGAAAATATGCAATGGAACAGTGAAAAATTGTTGGTGTTTCACGAGTTTTTGAGATATTTTTTTAGGCTTCAAACTCTGGGAGAATTATATAGTTACTTTCAGATTGTCCAACCCCCTTTTGAGTAATTTTCAGTCCCTTTTTATAGCCAAAGGCTAGGGCACCACTATTATTTTGTTTTAACTAAAGGTCCCTCCTTCAATTTTCAGATTGTACCCATTTGGACTCTCATTTTTTGACTTATTTCCCAAAGTTATTGCAACAAAACTAATGATTTTGTATTAAAGGCCCCTTCTAGAAGGGTCTAAAAGTTTCTAGCATTGTCTTCCATTTATGAACTACATATACTACCCTTATTTTGTTTCCAAAATTACCAAAGCCAAGTTAAAGCTCTAAATTATCCCTATTTTATTCTGAAAATTACCAATACTCAAACTAATATTCTATATTGCCCCTATTTATCCTAAAATTATCAGAATTAAGCTAAGGATCTACATTAACCATAGATGTTAGAAAAACTATTTTACTAACTTGTAACTAATTACTAACACTTAATACTGCTAACAGCTATATCCAACCCTAATGTTATTATTAATCAATAACAAATATTGATCCCTCCTCAGTAATCAAATCAGAAATCAAGTCACATACTAAAAGAAGAACATGAAAAACTACGATTATCATGCTGTCACTTGAACATTCACACTCAGAATCAAACTTAACCATGTGAGCTATTAATCGACATTCAACTCAGAAATCAAGAAATTCTTGAAATTAAAAATAAACATGGGGCTGTGACGAAATTCTTATTGCATGTAAACCCAAACTCAAAAGTCAATAACACTACGAAAATTAAAGAGAACCTGCTAGACAAACTTAAAACTAAAGCAGTCATGGCAAAACGAAACAGAAATTACTAATTAAAATTCACAATGGACGTTCAGGATTCCTAGAATTAATAATTAAGATCACTATCACCAGAGCAGAATTGTAAACATAATCTAATGAGATGCCATTTACAATTTAAACTAAAAAATAAAGAAATAAAGTCAGACCTAGTTACTAAACCAAACATGAAAATAAAAAACAAATTAAGAGAGGTGAACTTACAGATTTTCTTCGATTAAAATTTGTTGAAATAAATTCGAACCAGCACTCAAAGGGTCTTTGAAATTTAGACTTAAACGTAAGTCATGACTGATGATGAAATTGGAGGGGTCTGGGGTTATTTGAGAGGGTTTGGGTGTGCTTTTGGGTGGATAAGGGCTAGAGGGGGTGGGTAGTGATGTTTGGAGGTCATAGGAGGCCAGCCACCGCCTTGCATGGCGGAGTTGCCTTATTTAAATGAAACTTCGAAGAGCTAGGGCTATGTTTGAGTGTGGCTGATGATAGGGTTAGGAAGAGGAGAGTGAGGGGGTCCTATGGTGTTAGTTTGAGGGTCGTTGGTCACCGGCTGCCGCCGTGGACGGCGGAGCTGCCGTGCTTTGAACATATATTCGACGGGCTGGGGAGGATTTCGAAGGGTGATCATAGGGGGGTTGGGAAGAGGAGACAATGAGGATTCTGGGGTGTAAATTTAGAGGTTATTGGAGTTACGCCGCCGACAACGGCGATTTCCGGCCGGGGGCGGATAATGGTGGCATGGTGGTTTGACGGCGGGGTTACATCGGTTGAAGATGGTATGACGAAGATGGATTTTGGTCTTTGACGTGTTACTTAGGTTTGGACAGTTTAATCTGAAGTATAAGGCTCAATTTGAGCCGTTGGATCAAGGATATGGATGACCAGAATGAACGAACGCCAAAATGGCATCGTTGGTGAGGGGTGGGATTGGTCCAAGTCAGGGACGTGGGTTTGGATCAGGTCTGGAGACTTTGGGCTAATTTAAATTGCAATTGGCCCAAGTTGGCCTTTTAAAGACAAGAACATATTTCCATAAAAAAAATTCCATTATTTGTTTTAATATCTAAATTAAATTATTTTATCAGCACCAAATCAAAAAAACCTGATTTAAAACCAAAATTGGGCTAATCAACTAAATGCTATTTTTGTATTTTTTTGTGAATTAAAATGCTCTCAACATGAAAATGAGCGTACAATTTATGCAATTAAATTCCTAAAAAATTCAAATAAACCCGAAATCACACAATTAATGAGGAAAATGCAAATAAATACGAAGTCACGCAGTTAACTCCTAAAAATCAAATAATAAAAGAAAAATATAAATATACGCAATTAATTCCTAATAATAAAAAATGTAAATAAACGCAAAATCAACAATTAATTCCTAAAAATTCAAATAATAAAAGAAAAGATGCAAATAAATACAGAATCACATAATTAATTCCTAAAAATTCAAATAATAAAAGAAAATCCTAGTTTACGAATTTATAGGAACATTACAAGTGCGACAAAAATTACGTGCTCACAAACATAAGCATAATAGTAGCTACACACGGACTCTCATCACGTCGTGCGTCCGTAGCCCCCACAAATAGAAGTACATATTTAATTATTTCACCTATGGGGTTAATTCCCACTTATAACGTTAGAAATGAGACTTACCTCATTCCGCAACCAAATTCAAGATTTCAATAATCCTTTGCTTCGCGAACTCGTGTCCAAAATCCTCAAATCTAGTCATAAACAATTCGAAATACTCAATACAAATCGTAGAATTTAATTCCATATGAATTTACTAATTTTCTGGATTAAAATTCGAAATTCATAAACAATTGGCAGTAGGGCCCACGTCCCAAATCCCGAAAAACTCACAAAATCTGAACACCCATTCCGATACGAGTTCAACCATACCAAAATTACTAAATCCCAATAAAAATTCGGACACCAAATTTTCAAATCTTATTTTCAAATCCCTAGGTACAAATCTAAAATGTACGCCTCAAAAATAAATAATTTAGTCGGATTATTCGATGATAATTCAATATTATGGAGTAGAAATGATCACAAGTGACTTGCCTCAAGATTTTCCATGATTTCTGGCACAAAAATCGCCTCAAGCCGTTTTCTTTCGCCCAAAAAGAATCAAAATGAGAAAAAAAAGAACAACATTAAAAACTTGATTCTGGTCGTTAATGGCCCAACTTCTGTCACAAAAAGTATCCAATCTGTTCGCTAATGATGCACGCCAGACGCGATTGTACCGGCAATAGTTATTTTCTCTAAAAATGCTCTAAGTCCATCATACAAACTCAAAGTTCGATGATTCTTGTTCCTATGAGTCATAAATAATAATACGAACCTAGTCCTTCAATCAAAACTCAATTCGGAGCTAATTTTCTCAATGTGATACCCATTTCGCTTATTAAATAGTTAACTCATGTTCCGCTTTAAAAACTCAATCGCGACTTGATGAAATTAGACCAACATTCATATCAATCCTATAATTCATTATTAAACTCCCAGAAGTCTCAAAATCAAATTTCGATCTCTAAAACTAAAATGGACCTTTGGATTATTACATGCTTATGCTCAAAACATCAAAATCTTCCAAAACTTTTCCAAAACTTATCTGAGCATCATAAGATCCCAACCAAGTATACTAACAAGTCCCATAATATGAGACACACTTAACCGATGCCTCAAATTACATCAAAAAACGCTAAAACCATGAATCACACCCCAATTCAAGCTTAATGAAACTAAGCACTTCCAATTTCTATATCCAAATGCCGAAACCTATCAAATCAAGTCCGATTAACCTCAAATTTTGCATACAAGTCATAAAATGACATAACAAAGCTATTTTTTAGAACTGGATTCTGACCCGATATCAAAAATTCAATTTCAGGTCAAACTTCTCAAAAACCTTCAAATTTTTAACTTTTGCCAAATGATTCCAAAATGACCTACAGACATCCAAATTTACTTCTGATCTTCCTTCCAATACTAGAATCACTATATGGAGCTATTCCCAGACTCGTAATCCCAAATGAACACGATAACACTGAAATGCGCTTCAATCCAAACTTATCAAATTCTTCTAAAATGCTAACTTTCACAATATGCACCGAAAAGCTCCTGGATCATCCAAAACCCGATCTGAACATACTCTCAAGTCTGAAATCATCATACGAACTGGCTGGAATCTTCAAATCCCGATTCTGAGGTCGTTTACTAAGAAATTCATTAGTAGTCAATTCTTCCAACTTAAGGCTTCCGAAATGAGAATTGTTTTTCCAAATCAACTTCGAACTTCCCAAAATTCAATTCCGGCCATGCCTACGAGTCATAATACCTGAAATGAAGCTGCTCAAAGCCTCAAACCGGCGAACGACGCACTAAAGCTCAAATTGACCGATCAGGTCATTACAATTTCGATTACTTTTAAAACTGTGAGTATTTTTCAATTACCAATTATAAATTTGACTATTTTTAAATTTTACCCGTTTTCTTATTTTTTTATTTATTTAGAGGTTAGCGCAACATATAATCACCACCAATTGTTATGTTAATTGAGAACTAAACAACTAACTTTTTCATTCTAATTTATCTGACATACTTTTTTTAATTTGTCCTAAAAAAGAATGTTTTATTTTCTTATTTAAAAATAATTTAATTTTAAATTTCAATTTTATTTGTAAGATGATTTATGACTACGCAAATGTCTATGCCTTATTTTAAATCACAAAATTTAAAACTCTTACTATGAGTTTTTAATTATGTACTTATTCAACCACCGAAATATAAATTAGGACGGAATGAGTATATTTGAAGTATCCAAATATTCTAAGAGCTATGCACAAATAAGCAGGGGAAGATTTATTGGTATGCGAATCCATGATATCTCTGTCAAATTAGATAATTTGTACACATATTTTTAAAATTAATCTAATATTATTCGGTGGCATTCATCCTCAAAGAGGCTAAATGATGCACTAAATTGAATGTCGAGTTGTTTACTTAAAGGCTCAGAGATCAAATTTTACTTTATATTTTTTTCTCACCTTTTTTATTAATATACTCATATTATAAAAATTTTAGATTTGCCTTTACAAATGCGTAAAAATTACAAAACCAAGAAAGCAAGAAGCAGCAGGTAGATATCTCTTAAGTCCCTCAACGCGAGTAATACTAATAACTTAAACAAAATATTCGTAATGGTCCCTCCTTGTAGTTTTCCTATAAGAAATTCTGGGAAAAATCTTTCTTTATTTATTTCCTTTTAAGTACCAAGAATTTAAGTACACTATTTATGGTAAGTCAAGTCTTCAACCTATCTAGTGTATCATATTGACTTTTGACGTATTCGTTTTTAGTGTTATCATGAATAAGCTGGAAGCTCCTTATCTCGAAATCAATTTTGGTCTTTATCCGTCTTATATTTCCTCTCAAGAGATCTAAAAAGAGTTAGAAATGTTAAAAATATTGACAAAGACAAATCACTGCTGAAGGGCATCTCGATTGGGCAGCATTGAGCTGCTTTATTCGGTAAAAATAGTATGGTGTCAGTCACTTTTTGAACCGATCATTTAAAAATAATCAGTATTCATTAGGTCAATGAAAAATAATCATTATTTTATTATAATAGAAATCGATCCAGCACGATATACTGGAGTTCGGTACACCTGTGTATGAACTTCCAGCATATTATACTGGACTGGTATACTTTGCTGGCTCTAGTATATATGCTGGAGATTGGAGAACCGATATTCCTAACCCCGATATATTATGCTGGACCGGTATATTATACTGGAACTCTAGTATATTATATTGGAGTTCCAGTATAATATACTGAAACTCCAATATGTTATGCTGGAATATATTTTTAGATTTTGAACTGTATTTTCGTTCAGATTTATCTTTACAAAACAAAGTAGATAATTTTCGATTACTTTTGAAACTAGGCTATTTTTGAATGATCAGTTATAACTCTGGTTATTTTAAAATTTTTCCCCTTAATTTGATTAGGTAAATAATATATAACAACTCAGTTCGTTAGTGATATTGTCTACTCTGCACTTAAGTTCATTAGTGATATCGCACCAAAATAGGTCCGCAAAGAAGGCTAGGAATATATGTTGGGTTTGAATCGCCCTCCAATATTCGCTACCTCAAAATATTGACAGAGGATTTGTTTACTGTACGATTTGCAGACTGTCGATTCGATGAGACACTTTTCCCAAAATTAGGGGGAGAAGTTGGTGAAACCAAACGAAAAATTTTGTGAAAAAATTCATCATTATCTCATCTTGATCCACGTGCCTCTATTTGTTAAAAAGAGGTGCAAAAGATTATCCATTTGCAAAGAATAGCAAATCAAATGCCAGACGCATTTACGAACTTGAAAAGGATAACCAAATCACATATCCCCGCACAGAATGTTCCAATCCGTATTGATGTCCCTATTGGACAATCTTCTAGTGTCATAGCTAATGAGTCGAAAGCACGCCTAAAACGTGGCAGAGCATTAGGTTCCAAAGATCGAAATCCTAGAAAAAGGAAAGCAAATGATCAAAATGACACTACGAAACAATCTCATGAGGAAATTCACGTTTTAATAAATTTTGAGATTCATGAAGAATTCATTGAGCCCGAGACTCAAGAAAATAAGGAACTATCAATAAATCCAATCGATATTGAGACAAATTTTAATCGAGTGGATATAGTGGTGGATTATGTATTTGCATATAATGTTGCATCTAGCATTATGCAAGAAAGTGAGGATATTGAACCTCAATCTGTTGGAGAATGTCGACAAAGACTTGATTGGCCAAAATGGCAAGAAGCAATCCAATCAGAATTGAATTCACTTGCAAAACGTGAAGTTTTTGGGCCTATAGTTCAAACACCTAATGGTGTTAAGCCTGTTAGCTATAAATGGGTCTTTGTACGCAAGAGAAACGAGAAAAATGAGGAACAAAGATATAAGGCACGCCTTGTTGCACAAGGATTTTTACAAAGGTCTGGTGTCGATTATGAAGAGACATATTCACCCGTTATGGATGCTATAACTTTCTGTTGTCTCATTAGTTTTAATGTCCTTGAAAAGCTTGACATGAATTTAATGGATGTGGTTACCGCCTACCTTTATGGCTCACTTGATAATGGGATATACATGAAAATTCCCGATGGATTCAAAATGGCAAACACACATAATTCAAAGTCCCGGGAAATATTTTCAATCAAATTGCAAAGCTCTTTGTATGGTCTAAAGCAATCAGGACGAATGTGTTATAATCGTCTTAGTGAGTATTTATTAAAGGAAGACTATATAAATGACGCCATTTGCCCATGTGTTTTTATAAAGAAAACAACATCGGAATTTGTTGTACTTGCCGTATATGTTGATGACATAAACCTTATTGGAACTCCTATAGAACTCCAAAAGGCAATTGATTATTTTAAAAAGGAATTCGAGATGAAAGATCCCGGAAAGACAAAATTATGTCTTCGTTTGCAAATTGAATATTTGGCAAACGAAATTTTTATTCATCAATCTGCCTATATAGAAAAGGTATTGAAACTGTTTTACATGGATGGAGCATATCCTTTAAGTACTCCGGTGGTTGCTCGACCACTTGATGTGAATAAGGATCCATTCCGACCTCAAGAAAAGAATGAAGAGCTACTTGGTCCTGAAGTATCGTATCTTGGTGCAATTGGCACACTAATGTATCTTCCAAATACTACAAGGCCTGGCATAACTTTTTAAGTTAATGTCTTAGCAAGATATAGCTCTGCTCCTACAAGGAGACATTGAAATGGAATCAAACATATATTGCGGTATCTAAAAGGGACTACCGATATGAGCTTATTTTATAACAATAATTGCAGTCCTAATCTTGTTGGTTATGCTGATGCTGGATATCTATCTGACTCACACAAGGCTCGATCTCAAACATGTTATGTGTTAATCTGTGGAGGCACTGCCATATCTTGGCGATCGACTAAGCAATCAATTGTGGCTACTTCATCTAATCATGCTGAGATAATTGCTATTCATGAAGCAAGTCGACAGTGTGTGTGGTTGAGGTCTATAATACATCATATTCGAGACAAATGTGGTTTGAAATGTGATAAACTACCCACGATTTTATATGAAAACAATGCAGCATGCATAGCTCAATTGAAGGGAGGATTCATAAAAGGAGATAGGACAAAGCATATTTCACCAAAGTTATTTTTCACACATGATCTTCAAAAGAATGGTGATATCAATGTGCAACGGATTCGTTCAAGTGATAATATGGCTGATTTGTTCACAAAATATCTACCGACGTCAACCTTCAAGAAGCTAGTGCACAAGATTGGGATGCGAAGGTTCAAGAAGGTAAATTGATGCTCTCTTCAGGTGTAGTTAATGCGCGTTGCACTCTTTTTCTCTTACAAGGTTTTGTCCCACTGGGTTTTCCTTGCAAGGTTTTTAACGAGGCAACAAAAAGGCATATTTCTATACATGTGTACTCTTTTTCTTTCACTAGAATTTTTTTCCCATAGGGTTTTTTCCTAGTAAGGTTTTAACGAGGCACATTATCTATGGACATCCAAGGGGGAGTGTTATGATAAATAGCAATTTATGGTGATCTCAAATGGTTTATGACATATTCAATGACATATTTTGTATGTTGAATGACATATTCCATGACATATTTTCTTCACTTTTTATGCCTATATAAAGGTCTTGTAATAGATAGGAAAACACACAATTGAAGAAGAAAATCTCTTCGTTCTCTCTATCTATGTTTTTTGTTCATGTTTCACTAAGTTGTTTATATTTTATGTTCATGTTTTACTAAATTACTTTCATTTTATACGAAGTGGTGCTTTAATTATATTGCAGGAGGGATTTTGGTATCATCATGCTGAAGCAACATATTTGATGCTTGTTTATTGGATTCCAGAAACACCTAATACTTTACCTGCTAATGCTTCTCATCGTGTTGGTATTGGTGCTCTCGTCCTCAACAATAATGGATAGGTCCATATAACACATTTTTTTTACTTCGTAAAAGTACTCTTACATTATTAGGTCACTTGAAATAAAATTATGTTCACATAAAAAGTGGAAAGTATAACCTAAAAAATAAGGCATATTACTTACTATAGTAATTAAGATATAATAACATATATACACTGTTATTCGACTTGGTAGGTGTTAGTCGTTAAAGAAAAATCTGGAGAAAGCACTGGAATTTGGAAGCTGCCTACTGGAGTTGTTGAAGAGGTTAACAATTTGTATCTTTCATTTCTATCAAATATTATTATATTCCATTTCTTAATTATACTAGTAGTTATATTATTTATTGTCATTTGTCAATATTCTAAAATGTAAAGAGGGATTCCGAAGATAGTACCAGCTTATTTTTTTAATAAAAAAGAAATAATTGGAGAAATAACCTTTTTTTTTTCCTGAAAGAAGCGAGTGCGTTAAGGGAATCAGCCTTTTGGAAGGAGAAAATAAATTGCTAATTGGGAGAATAAAATAAACTTTTTTAATCTAAGGAAAAGACTGCATATTTGCAGAATTTCATATTTTTAATGATAATTTGCTTTCTCAAGTTTCATAATCAATAATCGTAAAAATTTATTGCACTCGATGTTTATCTCCTTAAAAGTTTGAACTGAAGTATATCTCATATTATTTTATTTTTGCAAAGTATTTTGTAAAATATACATCCTACCACTAGTAAATGTCACAAGTCAAACATTCTTTGATTAAATATTTTGACCAAATTTAATGTGTTAGTTATCATCAAAATTCAGAACAATAGGTTTTGAAATTAACCTTGCGGTATATTGTATTTATACAAAATGCTCTATAGTATTATTATTTAGTAGTTAATAATATGTAAGTTTATGGAATTCTTTCACTTATAGGGTGAGGATATATGCATGGCAGCCATTAGAGAAGTACAAGAAGAGACAGGAGTAAGTTGGTACATCTAAATCCTTTAATTTGATGAAAAGAAAAAAAAAGTTGACAAATTAATTTCCTTTAAATCATAGATCAGAGCAGTGAAACTCACAAATATTTCTTTTTTTTTTCTTCTTCTTTTTAGATTGAGACAGAATTTATTGAAATCCTCGCTTTCAGGTAAGAACGGTTTCATTCTTTTGGCCATCAAAAAATTGTAAAATTTCAAGAAGAAAATCAAAAAGAGAAAATGTAAAGACAACAAAGAAATAATAATATTCAGGATAAGTTTTCTACAACACATGATTATATATATGTCCTAATTAATCTTGTTCTTCCAAAATAATTCAGCAGCTGAAACTTTTGAATTTTTTTTTACTACAGACAAAGTCACAAATCATTCTTTGGAAAGTCAGATTTGTTCTTCATATGCATGCTAAAACCCCTTAATTTTACTATCCACAAGCAAAATGCTGAGATTGAGGAAGCTCAGGTATGTTAAATCTAACCACTATGCATTTCAGTTATACTTCACATATATTGATGAAGCTCAGGTATGTCAAAAATAACCCCTTTTATTCTTCTTTTTGCAGTGGGTGGCAATAGAAGAATATGCAGCTCAACCAAAGTTGAACCAAAGTGAACTCTCCGAAAACATTGCAAAGATATGTCTAGCTAAAAAAGACAATGAATACACTGGATTCTCTGCTGTTCTTACAACTACATGACTTTGTTATTTGTACTGTAACATATGATCACATGATCATTAAAATTAATTAAATACATACTCTTTTATGCATATGTTTGCAATATAGTTGTGAATTTCTCGTTTAAAGTGAATGAAATAATATTTGTCATTGTTGGAAGAAAATCAAAACAGAGATTTGTTTATTTGGCTATGATCTTGTGTAAAGTTCAATTTCATCCTATTTGGGAGAAAATATTGAAGCTCGAATGAAAACAAGCCGTCAAAAATTCGGAAAATAGAAGAAAGACTCCAGAAACTACACTAGGACCAGCAGGCTTATGGAGCCTTATGTGCTCCTTTTTTTGTTTTTTGTTTTGTTATATTAATAGTGACAGATCTAATAGTAAACAGAAGTCGCTATGTTAAATGTCAATCTGACGGATGGATAGTCGTTCTATAAACGACCAAGACAAGAAAAAAGCAAGAAAAAGATACCAATCGCTTTGGGAACGTTACAGAAGAGGAAGAAAGAAAGGTAATATATGACACCAAGGTGAGAAGTATTGAGAACAAATTAGTGGTGATTGGGTGCGTAACCCGTGAGAATCTGTTCCACTGGTGCATAAATCATCCCGCATTTATGTAAAATTTAGAAAAAAGCCACATTTCAAGAGGTGTAATGTAGATAGTCTACTCTACTATAAATATTAATGACTGTGTTCGAAGCTTGACCTCGTAACCTATAATTCACATTAAAATAAGTTTACATTGCTCGGAAGCTCTAAAGATATACATTATTAGTATAAATACCCTTCTTTCTTTTCCTTCCGCATGCCAACAGTTTTGATATGCACTATGCTAAATAAGTTATTAAAATTAGGGAACTCCTTATAAAATATTTAAGCATTTATTAAGCCTTCCCTTATGCTTAATGTTACTTTCGCTAATTAATACCTTCTTGAGGGTTAATTCCTTTGATTTAATTGACAAGCATCAAATTGTAGTTTTTTGCCTTCCTTCCAAATGTAACTTAACAAAAAATGTTGGACTTTAGACTTGTATTAATTGGTTATAGCTTAAAAGGATAGTGAATGGCCTAAGCGATAAAAGTCTAATATTAAATATTATGTGTGTGGATAAGTGAGGCCCAATAACAATTTTCCTGTGATAGGTACAAACTCTTTATAAATAGAGGTCAATCTCCTTTTCCCTAGTTATTAGAAAACCCTAGCGTGTGCTGCCTCTTGAATACGTAGTAGCGGTAGACATCAGTCAAGTCTTTCGGACTGTGAGGACGTAGCTAGTGGATTGTGGAAGTTGGTCTCAAGTTTAATTGCCGATCATTGTCATTATCATGTCAATGGATTTGAATGGTACGCTTCCTTACGCTTTAACTCTAGATTATGTTTATGCTCGTGTCTAGGGGTGCACATAGGCCGGGTTGGTTCGTATTTTATAATTACCCAACTAATTATGTCGAGTTATTAAATCTAAAGACCAAACCAAACCAATAAAACTCATGTTTTCAATCTCAGTTTTTCTCGAATTTTCGGGTTATTCGGGTTTTTTTATATAAAATCTTCGTAGAACAAAACATATATTATATGCTTAAAATATTTCTTTAATCCTAGTAAGATTCAATTATATAAAGTATTTTTCAAGAAAATAATACAAAATATGAGATGTGCCATGGCATTATCCTAAAATATTCAACAACAAAGACAATAAAATTATGTAATATAGATATTGCTAATTAAAAAGCCATAATAAAAATAAATATAATCTAAAAATACTAATTTATGCCAAAATAAATAGACTAATAAGGGAGTATTAATTACATGACTAAACTCTAAAGAAAAATAAAAATAGGTTATGCATTTTTATCTAAATTATTGAAAAATAAAAAATAAATATTTAATATATTTCCGTTTGTAATATTGCATTGAATTTCTTTTGTTAGCATTAGTATTGCTTTGATTTTAGTTTGGGCTTTTGTTAGCATTATTTAATTTACTAATATTTATTGCTATAAAATTTGCTGGAGCATTCAAAAGTTTTAAGTCCAACCTTGAAATAATACCTTAAAAGATAAAATTATAAAGTTTTTAAAGAAATATTTATAATAAATTAAGTATATTTATATATTAAATACATCTAAAAGTTTTATGTATGTAATGTCGGATCGGCTTCGATTTCGGTTACACTTTCTTTAGTTAAAACCAAACCACACCAATTATGGTCAGATTTTATTTTCTAACACCAAACCAAATCAAACCAAACTATAGTCGGATTTTTTTTCTCGGTTTGATTCGGATTATTGGGTTGGTACGGTTTATCGATTTTTTTTTCACCCATATTTGTATCTTGATCTCTGCTATGATTACTATTTAATAAACTAACAAAAAACACCATGCTAATGGTCTTTTACTCAAAAAAGGAATGTTAAAGTTATTTTTATATGATCTTTTGTTTACGAGCTTGAATCATGAAATTAGCTACTAACACTTAGTTTAGGATAAGATACTTACATTATATTTGTCATGGGCGGCTTTCCAGCCATGCCCCAAGACCCCTTGAGCGCGCCCCGTTGCGTCCTAGAAAGCCTCCCAATGCCTAGCGCCACAGACGGCCCTGTGGTATTCGCCCTGCCAAGTGACAAGCACGAAGGTGCCTCTGTTGCTCCACTGATATCCCTCGCCAGCGTCAAGCCGAAGGCAGATTCCAACAGCGTCGTGCGCACAGACAATGTTGCGCACAGAGACCGTGATGCCAAAGACAATGCTGCTGACAACGGACATGTTGCTGCTTCATAAAAAATTAATTCATTTTCATTGTAAATAGAATAGTTTTATTTCAAGTAATTCCATTATGTTTCTCTAGCGTATTCAAGTCTAGTCTTGTAGTTTTGGATTATTTTTTTAAAATATTGTTAGGGGGATCAAACAATCAAAACTTTCAAGCAAGCAACAATTCTTTATACTGGTGTCTCTCCCCCTCGACACGCCTTTCTTTTCTATAATAGCTTTCATTAATGCAATCAAGCTACTTTCATTCTCAATTCTCATTTTTGTTCTCTCAATTGCTCTTCATATTGGTTTTTCCGTGCGCCACTGACAATCTAGTCTAGCGTACGGAGGGACCTCAGTTGGATGATAGTGACTACACTGACATCAGTTATTTAGCCTTACATCGCCCGTCCAAGGAATCTCAGGAAGGCACCGCGTAACAGTTGGTATTAGAGCCAGGTTCGACATCGGACGAGGGAACGCATTGCCATTACCACCATTTCTGACCATGGTGAACCATAGGGACTGCATTCTGGACCTTGAACAAACAATTGATGGATTATGGCCCATCATGGATACAGTTCCTGAACTAAGAACAAGCCTAGAACAAAGGTTGGATGACCTGGACCGTAGGATGATCCATGTCGAAGTTGACATAGAAAATGTCAGTCGTGACTCCGAGGAAGACCGGCAAATGGAAGCCACAGAGGCAGCCAAAATTTTTAGCAAATTCGCGAGACTCCAACAGGGGCGAGGATTTAGCTTACAGGCACAAGAGGTAGACAGGGTGACTGACATACAACAAATTATTGACGACTTAGCAGACAAGCTCAATGTTGTCAATGCTGCTTTATAAGGTCTGCTTCGAGGCGGTGGAAACCAATTTGGGGGAGCTACGAACCCCTCTTCCGTGACACAAAAACTGAAAATTCCTAAGCCAAAGCCATATAGTGGAGCTAGGAATGCCAAGGAAGTGGAGAACTTCATCTTTGACATAGAACAATATTTTGATGTTGTTGGGGGCCTAGAAGAATCTAAGAAGGTAGCAATTGCTGCCATATCTTCAGGGTGATGCTAAACTCTTGTGGCAGGTGAAATATGAAACCATCAGGGCCGGCGAAGATGCTCTCGAGACATGGGCAGAACTGAAGGCAGCCGTACGCCTATAGTTCATCCCCAAAAATGTTGAATACAATGCAAGGAGAAAGCTATGGGAGCTCCACCAAACCAAACCAGTGCGGGATTACGTGCGGGAATTCTCCGCGTTCATGCTAAGCATACGCGACATGGGGGACAAAGACAAGCTCTTCACATTCCTGGAAGGGTTGAAACCTTATGCCCGTATGGAGCTATAAAGACAAAAGGTAGATACATTGACCAAGGCGATCCAAGTAGCTGCGTACCTTAGGAACTATCAAATGGAAGCTCAGAAGGATAGGCCTCAGCCGTATGGCCGAGCCGGATTCAAAGGGGGCTAGCTTAACAATGGTGGCCCTAACAGAAGTGGGGGAAACCAAAACTGAAACAAATCTAAGGCTCCCTCCTCAGGCAGCAACGATGCTGCGTCAAACAACAATGAACGAGGGAAAAAGTCTCCTTCAGGATGTCGTCATTGCGGTGGACCACATTGGAACAACGAGTGCCCACATGCACAGTTGAACCCCCATCAGTCTTGTGATGATGGAACTGATGACTACTTTGATGATGCCGACCAAGCTGAGCTAGTAGGTGCCGTCAATGCAATTGTTGGCTCCATTTATCAGGCATTAGCGGAGACCAGTGCTGGTATCTGTAAGAAGAATGACCCGGGTCCAGTCACCAAGAAAGGGAAAAAGAAGGCGGATGAGGAGACTCCTCTTAAGCAAGAGAGGACCTTAATGTTCGTTGAGATGAAGGTGAATGGCAAGCCTATTCGGGCTATGATAGACACGGGTGCTACCCATAACTACTTAGTATTGACTCAGGTAGAGCGCCTTGGTCTAGTTTTACGAAAAGATAGAGGTAGTGTCAAGGCTATCAACTCACCTCCCCAGCCAGTGGGTAGAATAGCCAAAAAAGTACGTGTGAAGCTTGGCCCTTACGAAGGAAAATTCAACCTGCGAGCGGTGATAATAGATGACTTCAAAATGATAGTTGGGCTGGAGTTCCTAAGGCAAACCAACACCGTCCCTGTACCATTTACAGACATTCTACTGATGATGGGATCCAATAGGGCCAAGACCTGCATTATCTCGTGCCTGCCCATGAAGATGGCCGTTGAGAACATCTCGGCCTTGCAATTGAAGAAAGGGATTAAAAGGAATGAACCCACGTTCCTGGAAACCCTCTGCATTGAAGATATAGAACACTCCTCGAGTCCCATTCTTGAACCTTTGAAGGCGTTACTAGTGGAGTTTGAAGATGTCATGCCATAAGACATGCCAAAGCGGCTCCCGCCTAGGCGCACTGTGGACTATGAAATTAAGTTGGTGCCGGGCATGAAGCTACCTGCTCGGGCACCTTATAGAATGTCACTACCCAAATTCACCAAGCTTCGGAGACAATTGACGAAAATTCTAGATACAGGGATCATTGTACTCTCCAAGTCCCCATATGGGTCCCTTGTTCTATTCCAAAAGAAACATGATGGTAGCCTGCGACCCTGTGTGGATTATCGAGCTCTAAATAAAATCACCCTGAAGAACAAGTACCCTATTCCTTTAATGGAGGACTTGTTCGATAGACTTGGTAATGCGATGGTGTTCACCAAGATAGACCTCAAGACAGGTTACGGCAAGTTCGGATCGTAGAGGGTGATGCACACAAGACGACTTGCATAACAAGATATGGGTCGTACGACTTCCTGGTCATGCTGTTCTGCTTGACTAACGCTCCAGCTACATTTTGCACTCTGATAGACCAAGCCTTCCTAGAATACATTGATGAATTAATGGTGGTCTACTTGAATGACCTTGTGGTATATAGCCAAACATTGGAAGAACATCTAGTGCATTTGTGGAAAGTCCTAGCTGATTCACGAGAGCATGAACTATATGCGAAGCTATGAAAATGGTCCTTTTCTCATAAGCAAATTGACTTCCTCGGACATGTCATCAAGGAAGCACGCATCAAGATGGACTAATAGAAGATTCAGGCCATCATAGATTTGCCGTCGCCTAAGGATGTCCACGCCCTGAGAGCGTTCCTTGGCCTGTGCAACTTCTGCCGTCGATTTGTGAAGAACTACTCCCTTGTCGCAGTTTCATTGACAGAACTCCTCAAGAAGGTCACACCTTGGGATTGGGGACCAAGGAGAGCAGAGGCCAGTAATGCATTAAATGACCGATGATGTTCTAGCGAAATATCATGATACTTTGTGGACTGACCATCCATGTGAAGAACACACCATGACGTTACTTCGTTGTGCCTATTATTGGCCTCAAATGGCCGACGATGTCGCTTAGTATGTGAAGACTTGTCTAGTATGCCAGAAGGACAATTCAGACTGCTTAACACAAGCAAGACTTTTAGAACCACTAGCTGTCCCAAAAAGACTTTGGGAAAGCGTTTCCTTGGATTTCATCACCGAATTGCCCATGGTCGGAGATCTCACAACTATCCTGGTTGTTGTGCACCGAGTTTCCAAGTATGCGCCCCTTATTGTAGCCCCACAATATATATCAGCAAAAGATACAGCTCGACTCTTCTTCTCTCATGTTGTCAAATATTGGGGCCTGCCCAAAGATATTGTCAGTGATCGCGATTCACGCGTCACTAGCAACTTTTGGACCCAACTCTTTAAGTGCTTGGGGTCAAAATTGAGTTACGGCTCAAGTTTTCATCCGCAATCTGACGGCCAAATGGAGCAGTTCAATGTTATGTTGGAGGAATATCTTCGCCACTTTGTAACCGGATCGTAGAAGAATTTGGTGAAGCTTCTGGATGCTGCTCAACTGTATTTCAATTCACAAAAGAGCTCTAGTATGAATAAAAGTGCTTTTGAAATTACTACCGGACAGCAACCGCTACTCCCACACTTTGTGAATGCACCAAACATGGCTAAGTCTCCTCGAGCTGCTAGATTCTCAAAAGTGGAAGCGGAATCTGGAGATAATGCGGAGATATCTCTTCAAAGCTTAAAAGCGGATGAAGAGACATGATGATCAGAATCGTTGCTTCATTGAATATCAAGTAGGAGATAAAGTGATGGTCAAAATTCCAAAGTGGTACTTATTTGCGGGGGTCCATGAGCCTCGCCTATTACAATAATACATTGGACCCTTGTCTATTGAAAGACGCATTGGAAAAGTTGTATACCGGGTGGATACCCCAACTTGGTGGAAAATTCATCTTGTCTTCCATGTCAGTCTCCTGAAACCTTTTCGAGAAAACCCGGATCCTTCAAGGAGCCAGCTTACAATACCCAGTATTCGAGGTCTCAATTTCAACTGGAAAAAGGCTTGTTGAAGTTATCCTTGATGATAGAGTGACTCATAATTCAAGTAAAGATCACTAAGAGTTCTTGGTGAAATAGCAGGGTTGTGAGGCAGAAGAGAATACTTGAGAGAGGGGAACAAACCTCAAAGCCTACAAGGCCCTCATTGAAGATTATTTTGCAAGTAAGGCCTCGAGGACATCGCAGACTTAGGTGGGGAAGAATGTCATGGGCAACTTTCCAGCCATGATCTATGACCCCTTGGGCGTGCCCCGTGGCGTCCTGGCAAGCCTCCCAATGCCTAGCACGGCGGACGGCCCCGTGGTCTTGGCCGCTCCAAGTGACAAGCGCGTAGGTGCCTCTGTCGCCCCACCGATATCTCTTGCTAGCCAAGCCGCAGGCAGATTCCAACAGCGTTGCGTGCGTAGATCGTGAAGCCAAAGACAATGCTGCTGAAAACGGACCTGCTGCTGCCTCATAGAAAATTAAGTCATTTTCATTGTAAATAGAGTAGTTTTATTATAAGTACTTCCATTACATTTCTCCAGCGTATTCAAGTCTAGTCTTGTAGTTTTGGATTATCTTTTTTAAGTATTATTAGGGGATCAAGGAATCAAAACTTTCTAACAAGCAACAATTCTCTGTACTGTGTCTCTCCCCCTCGACACAGCCTTGCTTTTCTATGATAGCTTTCATTAATGCAATCAAGCTTTCTTTTATTCTCAATTCTCATTTCTTTTATAAATTGTTGAAGTATATTTATGTGGCTATCTCAGCTAAAAATATAAATCGTTCATGAAAGCATACTTTTATTTCTTTAGTTATTTGGTGCGAAGCTGATATACATTTAAAGACTTTTAGTCGTGTAATAGACGACTTATATTAAGTACCCGAATAATCTGACAGCTAAATATAAAAACGTGGAAAGTTGCAAAAGCAAGACGAATTCACGTATATATGAATCTTTTAGTCCGTCAACGTCAATAACAATAATTTCATAAAAGACTAATAATAGTTTCTGATCTGTTTCATATTGATATTACTTACCAGTTTTAGGCTAATGCAGAGTCAGCTTAATTCCCTTATATGGAATTGCAAAGTGCAAACTGAAAAGTTACTGGTGCATGAAATTTCTCTGCATTTGCTGTCTATCGACTTTAATGTAGTGTTTTTTCCTTTTTCTTTTTTCTTTTTGCTTAAAAAAATAGAGAACGAGAGAGAAGTAACAAAAGGAGAAAAAGATGGCAAAATATATAGTTTATACAATGATCTTGCACCCAAATTCCAAATTCCTGAAATCTCGTATCAATGTTGGAAACTGTTTGGACCGAATTGTTAAGCTTGTTTACTGAATTAAATTTTTGTAATTCTGAAATTTATTTTAATATTTATTGGGCTTAAATATTTGTCAAAATTCGAATATATATAAAAAATTTTGAATTATAATTTTAAGTTGTTAGTTCAATGGATGTGAAGGTGATGCGATGAATGGTGCAAGTTAAGGTGGTGATGATCACCTGTGATGATGTGCAGGAGAGATGGGGGAGCAAAGAACTAACTTAGTCGGAGTAGATCCTCCGATGAGTTGGACGGGAAATCCTGTTCTTTTTCTTTATTTTTTAAATAAAAATTGGATGGATTTTTTATTTTCTATTTTTAAGTTAGTGGCATGTGTCACAACCTTATTCATGCGTGACACACATATGTTTAGAAGAAATGATCAAACACAGAAGTAATATGTATTTGACACACTTTTAAAAGGTTAGGTATATAAAAAATTACTCGTGATGATAAGATATGTAATAGAAATTTGGATACAAAGTTAATAGATAAATTATATATTTTGCTAAAAAAAGATAGCAGAGCCACTGTAAGTTCAACACAATTGAACTACTAGCAGTCTTCCACTTCTCTTTATTACTTTCATTCATTATCTGTTTTCATTTTTTTTCATCCGGTGTTCATTACTTGCATTGAAGTCAGATTATATCCTAATTCACATCGGGTAAGATCCCATTCGAGGGTTAGCACTTCCTATTAAGAATTTTTTTATATTTAGAGTTCGAATTCGAAACGTGTGGTTAAGGAAGAAGCACCCCTATCTACTGCACCACATTCTTTGATGATCATCCATTATCCGTTATTGGGATTAAGAGCTGCTAATAGTTAGAGCCAGTGGTTTGCCGATACGAATAGGAAATAACAGAGTGATAAGATATATAGGGATCGAATTGCTACGTATATACCTTCACCATACCAAACGTAGCTTGGAGATGTATGCATACAAGCAGTAGCTAGCTGTGGGTTTTGATGGCCGCAAATGCTGGATTATGTCAAAGGCACACAATGAATCATGGAAATTAACTAGTGGATCATCACATGGAATTTTGAGAGGCTTGTGATGGGCCAATTGTCGCGTGGGGCTTGTTAATTGGCCATGTGGAATAGAACTTAGTTTGAGGTAAAAATTGTTGGACGTGCGATAAAATTTTCCAAAGGAAACAATAGTATACCATGTTATATATATTAATGTATTGGTGTAGCCTAACATTGCAGTTCAACAATTTGAGCCAAAAGAACTATCGATAAAACAAAATAGAAAATGCAATTTACTGTATGCTGACGTTTCTTATTAGATAGGTTCTTGCAATAACGACATATATATATATATATATATGTACGGAAGATTATCTTCTCACCTAATTACGATAAAAAATTGATGAGAGGTCAGTCACGTAGGGACGAGACCGGCACCTAGTGCCAACCTATCATTACGTACTAATTTGTGATTAAGGAATTTTGAGCATATAATGTAGTACTGGTCATGAGCTATATTGCAAGACAACTGCGAATACTGATTAAATCTTAATATAAAGTTGGACTAACAAAGTCGTCATAGCTACTACAGCTGACAAACAAACAAAATGTACATAAAAGACCTACAAGCACAACATACTGCATTAACTGACAGGATATGTCGATGGATATTCTGTGGTAGGAACAGCTCCCCGACCCACTCATAATATATATATATATATATATATATATATTAGATGCCTTATTAGATGCACATAAGGCTCTAGACTCAGATTCACATAAGGCTTTAGGCCCGACAACTTCGAAAAGCATGGAGCTCACCGATCTGACTGAACTCGGACAACACTTAATGAGGAGGTCTATGCGTCTGTCTGTTTGAACCTGCACCCGTGAAATGCTGCACCCCCCAAAAAAGGACGTTAGTATGAAATAATGTACAGAGTATGTAAGACAATATACTGAAACTGAACTGATAATATAATAACTTATAACTTAAAGTAACTGGAAGTCAAACATAATATGAAAATATACTTACCTGCTGATTCTGACTCAACTCTCTCAATATAATAAGTAAAATAGCTGCCCAGCCTTATAATGCATATATATATATATATATATATATATATATATATATATATATATATATATATATATATATATATATATATATATATATATATATCTGCCGTAGTAGGCTCGCTCATAGGCGCTCGACCATTCTAGGCTCTGTATCTTGAGTAATTGGGCTCTCTCATAGGCGTTCGACCACAGTAGGCTCGGTATTTAACTTACCATCTGATGAGAGGTTGCCTAATATGGGCCTTCTCATCGATTATAGGTCGATGTTAATGAAAACACTTTAATACTGTATACATAAACTTTGTACTCTCTTGACTGGAAGAAGGAAATATGCAACTGAATATATGTAACTTGCGAGACTAGTAAAATATATGTATATGATTTTTTCTTTATGACTCGTCATCAAATTTGTATAATTATGACATTATATTAAATGAAGGAAAAGCTTAGCTTTAACATACCTGAAGTTAAAAAATATTCATATGATATTTTTGAGAAGGAATGTACTATATTTCCTTAGAATTGCAAAATTCCGTTGTTATTACGCAATATAATTTCGTATGAATTTCTTTACCAATATAAGAATTTTCGTTGCTTACTGTAATATAACATCTGATATGATCTTTCAAAATATTTTCCAAAATGGAGTTTGGATGCTAAAAAATGAGCATAATGGTGATGATATAAGCCTTTAACCTTTTTTTTTTTCTTTTAGGCTTAATAGATTGTCCAAGTGTCTTGTTATTCTTGAATCTAGATCAAGAGTCATTAGACTCTTTCTACTTGTTTCCGCGTTGTTACTTTCATACTTATCCGAAAATATTAATTAATTTTATTATGTAATATTATTTAATAATTAATTAATTACCCACATAATTAATAATTGCTTCAAATTTCTTAAAATTTTACTTACTTTTTTATATACACTATATATATATATTCTACTAACATGGTCATATGGTACCATGCATGACACTAATTTAAAAATATTGGATATTATCGTACGACCCATATTTTATCCCAATATATCAACTTGGACGGAAATTTATTTTTTTACTTGCCTCCCGTCTCACCTTCATGAATTTATTAATTACTTATTTGAAATAGAATAATGCTTATAATCTCAAAATAATCCTAATCCCAATCTTAATTCTTAACTTACGACGAAACTTAAGTGTTCGAAAATGTGAGATGTAACATCATTCCCCCCTTTGGGACATATGTCTTCGAATGTTGACTGATGAACTTATCATTTTCATAACCCATAGCTCTTACGAATACTTTAGTGTTCCTTTTTTCATATGGGAAACTGTTCTGTGAATAAGTCCAAAGGCTAGGGCATTCCTTCCTTTAGCTCTCTTCCTCATACCATGATTTGTGATCAGGATCTTTCCAATCTCGTACCTGTTGTTGCCTTCTATCATGCTGCCTGTAAGACTTTGACCTTGTAAGATCACTTTGCCGATTCTTCTCACCTTTTCCCTCTGGATTCTAGTCAATATCTAGTCCTCACTTCGCGAACATATATAGAGCTTGATGAAATTTCCCTCTGGGCATTTGTAGGTTGATCATTTTAAGAATTAACACCCTGATCCCCTATTAACTGCATTCCCAATATTTGTTTCTTCTATTGTGAGTTGCCGGGAAGATTTATTTGAAGTTTCGGAGAGTTTTAGGATAATTAATCCCTAAACGAGAGCTTACGTTTTAGAATTTGGACCGTAGTCAGAACAGAGTGAAGATGACCTCGAAATAGAATTCAGTTGGTTCCATTAGCTCTGAGGGTGATTCTAGGCTTAGGGGCGTGTTTGGATTGTATTTTGGAGGTCCGTAATTATTTAGGCTTGAAATGTTGAAAATTAAAATTTTGAAGTTTCCGGTTCGATTGTCAGATTTTAATCTAAGGACCGGAATGAAATTACAGAAGTTGAAATAGCTCCATAGTGTTGAATATGACGTGTGCGCAAAAATTTCAGGTCATTCCGACGAGGTTTGATAGACGTTTTAATCAAAAGTGCAATTTGAGAGGTTTTGGGGGTTCTTAGGCTTGAATCCGGTATTAAATTGGTGTTTTGATGTTGTTTTGAGCGTTCCAAAGGCTAGGACAAGATTGAATGATGTTTTAGGATTGGTTTACATGATTGGTTGAGGTCCCAGAACCTCGGGTAAGTTTCGGGTGGTTAACGAAAGTTGAATTGGACTTAGGAAAACTTGATGTTTGCTGAACCTGTCAGAACTGCATCTGTGTGAAAGGGACCGCAGGTGCGACACCGCAGAAGCGACTAATAGAATGGAGATATAACTAAGTGAGAAGGCTAGAAGCCGCAGGTGTGGAAGTGTGAATGCACCTACGAGACCGCAGGTTCGAAAATGGAAAATTATTGAATTATCGCAAGTGTGGTTAGTTTTATGCAAAAGCAGGACTGCATGTGTGATCCCATAGCCGTAGAAGCGGATTTGCTAGACAGAAAAAATGGAAACTCGAGGTTTGAGTTCATAAGTTGCAAACTTCATTTAGGAGTTCGAGATTGGCGATTTTGAGAGATCTTTTTACCTCGGTGTTTTGGGTAAGTAATTCTTACTCGATTTTGAATAATTTCCACAAACCTATGGTTAAACTCATCAACTAATTTCGGATTTAGGGTGAGAAATTGGAAAAATTTGGAAAAGTTCTTAAACCTAATTTTCGTGTTTTGATCGGGGATTTGGCGTGGGATTTGGATAATTTTGGTATTGTTAGACTCGTGAGTGAATTGAATTCATAATCCGTAAATTTTACCCGATTTCAGGATGTGGGCCGAGGGACGCTTAGGTTATATTTCCTAATTTCGTGTATTAGCTTAGAATTAATTTGCTAAATTAGTTACTTGAAGTGTTATTTATATAATGTAATTGAACTGAATAGATTTGGGCCATTTGGAGTTGAGTACTCGTGGCATGAGCGTGGTTTCGGGTTGATTTTAAGCCAGTTCGAGGTAAGTGGCTTGCCTAACCTTGAGGATACTAAGAGATCCTTCGAATAGCGAGAGATTCTCAACATACATATTGAAGATACTAAGAGATCCTCTGGATACTGAGAGATTCCCAATGTCATGCCCCAAATAGAGGGACATGATCGACGCTCGACCAGGTAGCCCTAGCCAAGCGGACCTGGGTGTCTTTCCTATCCCACGTGTTACCCCGTGTTTTCATTACTCATTTAATCAAGTGAAATTTCAATCGATAACTTAAACACCTTTTTACGAGATATACATAAGATACATGGTTACTTTGCGTAGTTTACAAGTTACACTGCTTAGCCTAAAAAATACATATTTACATAAGTTCATAACCCACATTTCCTGTCGACGGAGCCTCTAAGGATACAAAAGGGCGATAAAATACTTGCCGGTAACAAGGCCCCGACTATACTTTACACAAATATCAAAAGAAGACTCTGGGAGAAAAGCGACATGAGCCATCAAGGGACCCGAGAGAAAAGGGTCTCACCAATTCAACTAACGGGAAGTGAAGGAGTGCTACTGTCGGTGGACTTGAGTACTTGCTACAGAACCATCTACAATCATAACACGAATGTAGCACCCTTGGCAAAATGGACGTCAATACACTTGAATTGTACTGGTATGTATGAACAAACTTTACCCTAAGTAAAATCAGTCAATGCACACATAACTGTGAGCATGCGATTTTTTCCTCGCCAAATAACTCCTACAGAGTTCTTAGAATTAGGATTTTTCCTTTTATTATCGACTTTTAGGATTTAATTACGTATCATTGAGTGTATTTTTATTTGTGCATGCATGATAAGTCATAAAAAATACAAAAAGCATAAATTGCATGAGCATTTAGGATGTTATTTTTACATTGTTTTTTTAGATTAATTAGTAATCAGGCTTTTTACAAAATATAAAAATCACAAAGAAACTTTGATTTGTTTTTAATTTCCTTTAAAATAATAGTAGTTTAATCGTAATTTAATAGGTTGAATAATTTTTCAGATTTAATTTTAGTTTGAGTTTAAAAATTGAAACAATAAATGAACAATAGATAATTGAAAAGAAGTAAAGAAATAGAGATATAAATCAGGCTGGCCTGGTATTGGGCCAAAACTTATTGTGGCCCAAACCAAAACCCTCCCCACCCGTCAAAAAACCGGCCCAAACCCGTCCCCCACCCGGTTTCTTATTAGAGACGGCCGAAAACGACGTCGTTTTGGGGCATGTGATCTTAGCTGTTGATCCATCATCATCCAACGGTCCTGGTTCAATCTTGAATATTAAATAAAAGTGTCCAAATTTGTTGCAAACCCTAGAGTCAAACTCTCTCTTCATCGTACCCATCATCTCTGCCAACCCTCCACCTCACCGCCGCCAGCCGAAAATCGTCGCCGCCGTCGGTAAGCCCCAAACTCACCCAAAAATACACCACTAAACCACCTTTTCCTCCTCTTTCCAACGTCCTGAAAATCATTCCTCAACCTTTGGCCCAACTTCTCGAATCTCCAAAAATATGAGCGCCGCCTCCGTCTCTTATGGCGGCGCCCCTAAAATGACCCCAACTCCATCTCCATACTCTCAAGACATATTTACCATTATCTACAACCAAATCACACCCACTTCCTCCGAATTTCAAATCGAAAGTCTGGCTCAAGTTTTAATTCACCCCAAATTCGACCATAATCATACAGTAGACTATCCTGACTTCCCTCTTCCAAAAATCCTTAATAAGTTTCCCTCAAATCACGGCAAATTTCGAGCTAATGTCAACCTTGGTCCCAAATATTTCCAGTATAGGGATTTGCTGAAGTCTTGGGACGTTTTGAGACCTTGCATGAACAAGTCAAGACCGCCATTTATGATCCGAAGGTTAGGTATCCTTTCTTTGCCATAGGTTTCAAATTTTTTTGTCCTTTTTTAATTTCCTTTTTCCGAAAAATCTATGTTTGCACATTCAGTACTCTAGGCTAGTTCAAAATTTCAGATTATTCGTCCTTTCTCTGGTTTGATTACTTCTTCCTTTCAGTTGATCCATATTTGTTCATAATTAACCCTGCGATTGCTTCTGAGTTTTTTTAGTTAGTCCTATTTGATTATGATTAATTTAGTCTTGCGTTCTTGGTGCTAGTTTAATTGAGCTTCAAATCTGTCTATATATGTGTTTCATTGATCTTAATTTGTTAGTAATTCCTTATGGTTACTGATTAGCTTGTGATAATTTTGTTTGCTTTTGATCTTGGTTAAAACAAGTAGTGTAGTTTCAGTGTCTGTTAAATTTAGTGGTTAGTTTATGACATTCCAGCTCAGGTTAGTTAGGATTTAATCCCAACTGATAATTAGATTCGGTTTGGTTATGGTTTAATCATTCTTATAGCCTTGAGTAATCAACTATTGTCAAATTCTGACCAACATGATAAGAACTAGAGTGTAATTTGTTAGGTTAAGTAATTGAGGGGAAATGATAAGGCTAATAGGGGTATTTGGATATTGGAATATTGCAGTAAACCCCTAGAACCTTCTAGTTTGAGGTTCAAAAACTAAAATTCCGGTAATATGTTGATAAGACTTGAGGCACAAGCCAGAAAATGAGGGATTAATTGAACAATTCTAAGAAATAAAAAAGGGACTAATGGGAAAACACAAATAAAAGGGTTTCCCTAAGGCGTTGACTATAAAAGCGTACCCTAGTGCCTTCATTTACAAGTAGGGATACAATCTGAAACCTATAAAAATTCCCAGAAAGTGTGGAGTCAAAACATTCCTAAAAAGTTCCTAAAATATTCCAGAAATCCAAAATTGCCCATAGGCTCTGAGTTCTGGAAATCTCCTGTTCTATTTGAATATTTCTTCAAGTCTATATCAATCTATAGCCATCAATAGGAATACTCAAGAAGAAATTGACTTGAATCACCTGAAATTAAGGGGTTGAAATGGTATAAGTCTGGATAGGTCCAATTTTGAGTGGATTCGAAGTTCAAATAGGATCATTTTGGTCTATTATTGGTGCCAATTGTGGAAACTTTCTCTCCTAGATTATGTGTTAATCGATCCCTGGGTGTTTCCTTTTGAGTTGATCACTTCTGCTTTGTTTTCAATTACTGGTGACCTGAAATTGCTGCTGACTACCCTTTCTTCTTATTTGCATTGCAAATTCCAGTTACATTTCTCAAGCTCGATCATGTAGAAAACCAGTTTGAGATGTGAAATGAAGCTTGATGCATTTAAGCATTCTAGATCTGCTGTTTAAATTTCGAATGTCCATTTGATTTGTTTAAATATTCAGTGTAAATAACTCTAAGACTATGCTGGACTGTTTGAGTCATTTGGACTATACGTTTTAGATCATTTTGACTATTAGCAGGATGAGATATTTTATTTAGTAACGGTAGATTGCTTAGTATCTTATGATTAATTAAATAGTAAATATAGTATGTGTGCATGTATGCAGATTTTTATAGATAAGTTTATCAGTTGGATCTCAATATGATTTTTAGCATATTGATCGTGAATTTGATAACTCCTACTGTAATATTCAGAAGATATGTATTTACAATGCTAGACATTTTGGATTGTTAAAATGACACAACACAGATATTAACAAAATCATTTGTATTGGCTGTATCGTTGTAATTTTTTAGAACTCGATCTTTGACCCATGACTGGCATTAATGCTGTTTTCTTCAGTTTATGGGCTCAAATCCCGGGCCCAAGTGAGTATAGCTGTGATCCGCATAAAATATTGAATCTCCTGGACTTGTTTTCTGGACAATAAGCCAAAATGAAAAACTAGTGAATAAAACATGCTGAGGATATGCATGTTGAAAGCATTTCGATTTAATACTACGATTTAATGGTTTTTGTGGTAAGTCATTAACACGTGAATTAACTAGGGCTTCTCCTTTTATTTTAGAGACGATACATAATAAAAAATTGTAGCTTTTTTAGGTTACATTTCTTTTAAAAGCAAAAGAGGTGCGCCACGCGAAACAAAATCATACAATGCGTGGCCCTTTTAATTATATTAAAATGCTTAGAGATTCGGGAGATGCCGTTTAGCGCACTTCACGGCTTCCCACAAAGATAATAACATGTTAGTCGCTTTTAGACGTGTCTTTAATAATTTTATCTTCCTAAGTACGGGTGCGTATTTATGTGTCTCAAATCCAAATCTCGATGAAGTTAAAATATGTCAAAAACTATGTGCACATTTAAGTGACATGGTTCGTGACAAGTTTTAGCGACATCGCAAATTTTCTTAAAAATGTTAAAAGTGGTATAAGTATTAAAATTGCATTTTAGAACATGCGTAAAATCAGAAAATTTTTAGCCATTTATGATAGCTTAAGCGACCGTGCTAGAACCACGGGATCGGAGGGTGACTAACACCTTCCATCAGGTCAACAGAATTCCTTACCTAGAAATTCTGGTTTGCAGACTCCATTTGGGTAGTCAACAAATTTCCTCGATTTGGGATTCTAATTAAACTGGTGACTTGGGATGCCAAAAGCCAAACCTATCCCATGTGGCGACTCTAATAAATAAATAATCCCATTTTGAATAATGTCACTTTAATTCGAAAAACTCCCTTATACATTTATCCTCCGGGGTAGGTGCGTAAAAAGGAGGTGTGACAGCTCTGGCGACTCTACTCGGGATCGAACCCAGAATCTATGGTTCAGGTTTCAAGAATTCGAGCTTAAAATAATTGTTGTATTTGGCTTTGTTTATTATATGATTTTATTACATGTTGTGCAAGATGATGCTTTTACCGTTTTGATATTATCAGAACTGTACATATAAACTGCTACGAAACCCTTCACTTATCACCTCTGGGGATGTGCTTACCGGTTGAGACTCCCTATTCTGTTAGTTTCATACCTGATAATAAGAAAGAGGCCGGACAAGTTACTAAGCCGGATGACCTTTTGGTTCCCGGTATGTAGCCCCCTCCTCGACTTGAGTTGTCCGCTCGGGTGCACAGTCTAGACCCTATACCAAGGTTTTTAACTTAGAATAACTTGATTTCATGCCGGATCCCTAGTAGGAATGCTTATTTTCATCATGCATTTGACTTAGGGGATTCAATAGAGGGGTTGGGTCCGTCTAGGACAGGTGACCTGAAATAAAAGATCATCCTGATGCATTTTACGTGTTGCTTGTGCATTTATTTGCGTTGGATTCACATGCTGACTGGTTTGTGAATAAGGAGAGTAAATTGAGAAAATAGTAGTGTTAGGGTGACCAATCCGAATGTTACTTAAAGGGACGCAGGAAGGCTGACTTCGCACAAATGGCCACCCTTGAGTCTTATTTTGGCCGGTGAACGAGCACCACTTTGAAATCTTCCTTTGGAAGTGCTAAAAGGCCATATTCACAAGGCTGGGCCCTGATTTTGGAAAATAAATTTCATAAAAGAAAGAGGTCAGTTTTAACATTTGTGTAGTCAAGTAGAACAAAATTTTGAGGTTCTAATTCGCCCTAATAAATGTGTAGAATGAGCACGAAGCAGTATTTTCCGATAGCGTTCATGAACAAAATTCTCTTGGAGCTACACATATGGTGGAATGACCTGGGGGAAGCGGGGCAAAAAAGGGTCAACATGCATTTGGGAGGACTTACTGGGTTGTTGAAAATTAACCCGAGGGGTGATATCGTGAAGGCATTGATCACAATCTGGGACCTAGCTCACAATGTATTCCATTTCTTGGATATTGAACTCACACCGACATTTGAGGAAATAACTGGATATATAAGGACCCCTACGATTCCCCTGAGGCACCAATACCTGATTGCGCATAGAGCCCTCGTCATGCACAAGTTCTTGGATTCCTTAAAAATCAGTAAGAAGGTTCACAACCCAGACCTGTCAGCCGGCTTCTGTACCCCTCAATTTATATATCAGAGGTGTGGGCATATAGGGGGATTCAATAACCCCGAAAACCATATTTGTAGCAAAGAAAACCAACTCAAATAGGAGGAGCATCGATGTTTTGGATTCATGATTTTCTTCTTGGGTCTAGTAGTTTTTCCACGGAAGGATGGAAATATTGATATAGGGATAGCAGGGGTCGTCAACGCTTTACTAATTCAGGCCAAGAGCACCCTCGCTCCTATGATCTTATCCGAGATCTTCCGTGCTCTCTCCGCGTGTAAAACGGGAAGAGACTTCTTTGAAGGATGTAACCTATTGTTTTAAATATGGATGATCGAGCATTTATGACACCGGCCTCGGTTCATGAATTATGGGTCACCACCAAAGAGCTGCATGGAAGAATTCTGCAACAGGGTTGATGGGTTTAGGTTACCTGAGGGTGTCACAGAATGGGTGTCGCATCTCCGGGTTGTCACTGCAAATCAAATAGAATGGCTATTCGGGTGGCTCCCCGTGGATGAAGTTTTGTATATGCCGGCCACCGGGCCTCATTTCCTTTTCATGGGTCTCCGAAGTATCCAACACTATGCTCCATACAGAGTACTAAGGCAATTAGGTAGATGCCAAATGATTCCCAGGGATGAGGATATTAGCCGCCATGCGGTTGAGATTAGCTCAAACGGCCAATTCCCTGAAGTCGTCGTGCGTCAAATCTGGAGTGAATTTCAATACTTGACAGCGGGTACCCGAGTACGCGACATATCTAAAGGTGAGTTGCACCATGATACATTGCTTGGTATAAAATAAATAGAGCCTGGATGGCCGGCTAAAAGACCACATCTCCAAGAATTTTTTGAAATGTCACAAGAGTAGTGGGATTGGCTAGCCAAGAAAACTGAATACAGGGCCACCATAGGAAGATTGGAAAAACAAGTCAAAGAGCTGCAATTGGAAATTAGTTTGAAAGTCGCAGCAGACGAGGGAGAAATGGAAAGATTAACCAAAGAAAATGAGGTGGTGCACGCCCGAATACAGAAAATGAAAGCGGCCGCATAAAATCCCCTAGGAGCACAAAGGATGAAAAACTCATAGCAAATTTACGGCAGAAAGTAACCGAGTATGGGTTTGACTTGAATAAGGCAGAAAGTGAGCTATCCAGGGTTCATAAGCAATTGGCTACAAGTGCAGAGGAACGAGCCCGCATCCTTGAGCAACTAATAGAAAGGGCATAATGATGAGATTGCTGGGTTGAAACAGAGGGTCATGATGGCTGAGAACAGAATGGCCAAGCAAGTCGGGGACTTCAAAGCCGGAATAAAACATTGTTGTGCAGTGATAGAAAGGTTGGAGAGGGATTTGCGGCAATTCCAGGAACTGAATCAGGTAACAGACGAACTCTAGAGGCAAAGGCCGAGCAAATTGGGCGTTTGTTGCAAGAAAAGGGTGTTATTAGGGAAAGTGTACGGTCGATCACAGACTATATCACCACAAAGTGCGACCATTGCGAGGATATGACAAGATCCATGTTCTTTGCTACCGCCATGAACTTTGTTCGGCAAGTGATGGAGAACCTCCACCATCTCCAAGGGACTTTAGCACGCAAGCCTACGGCAAGGCCAAATGATTCCCCGCGAGCTCCAGGAGCAGTTGAAGTCTTAATGTATTCATGATTTCTGAAAAGTGTATTTTCCTTAAAAGAGTTTGTCAGTCTGTATTTTCTTTTTACGCATTATTACTCTTCGAGTCTGTAGTTCTTATTTTATCCGAGTTTTTTAGTTTCCTTTTTTAACTTTGCTAGTCTTGTAACCAAAGTTTGTCTTTATAAAGATTGAAAATGCCAAAAAAACAATATCTTCTTATTTTGTAACTTTTCATGAACTACACTCGGTCTGATTCATGTGGGGCATGATACGTAGGCAATCTTCATAGGATCTGACCACAATTAAGAAAAATAAGAGAAAAGTGAATGAAATAGGAAAGAGGGAGATAGTAAGACTAAAAGCAAAGGGGCATCGCAAATAAAGAAATAAACACCGGGATGACACATGCGACTATTATAAACATATAGACACCCGTTAACTGTATAAGTGCATCACACCCAATGTGCGATTCCCTGTCTGTTATCTATACCAAATTAATCATTTGTTAATTCCAGTTCCAGTCTCAGGCTGTTTGAAACAGTGGTTGGTTTGTGGTAAACTGGCATCGCATCGATATTTTACCAGATCGAAAGGAAGAGCAGAAATGTCATCCGAAATGACTTTGCCGGCAGTTCCCATCTCAGAGGATAGCCCAATTGCAGGGATCCCAACCTAAGAATCTGCGGCAGCCAAAGAAAATAGGATCCTTCGACTTAGAGTCATGGAGAAGTGGGATGCTTGGACGAATGGAAAAGAGCCTCTAAGTGCCATCCCTGGATTTCCTGAGCTCTTCCCAAGGTCGGGGGTACTTCCACTGTTCCCATTAGCCACCCAAACATACTCTTGGGACAACCTACCATACCAGCAACCTTTGTCGGAGCACCTTCTGAAGCCCGCCCTCAGGTGTTCACCTCGGGCTCAGTTCCTAATATTTTTATGGCTCCCTCATGTGCAGCCACCACACAGCTTGTAGTTCCGAGACCCATGTTCGATCCGACGGCTTTCACATTTCAAACTCCCATTTACCAAACTGAGCCTCCCTCATACCTCACATATACTTATCCTCAACCAGCATATGAGCACACACCAGTGCAGGATAAAACTCCTAAAACGCCTGAACAAGATGAGATAGCAAGAAGGATGGAAAGCCTTAAGTAGAGATTGAAGAACATGCAGGGATTGTGTGGGCCAAAGAGCGATTCCTACACATATCTGTGCATGTACCTGCATGTACATCTTCCCCAGGGATTTAAAATGCCGATGTTTGAAAAGTATGATTGTCATGGCGACTCCATTGCTCATCTAAAAAAGTACTGCAACCAATTGCGTGGGGCAGGCAAAAAAGAAGAATTGTTAATAGCATACTGCGGAGAGAGTCTGGTAGGCATCGCTTCTGAATGGTACATGGACCAAGATGTTACACGATGGCATATCTAGGACGATCTTGGCCAGGATTTCGTAAGGCAATTCCAGTATAACATTGACATTGCACTGGGCAGAAATTCTTCGGCCAACTGGAAAAAAGAAGCCTTCAGAAAGTTTTAGAGAACATGCTGTCAAGTGGCACGAATAGGTGTCACGAGTAAAGCCACCCATGGACGAGATAGAGATGGTCACTGTTTTTCTCCAGGCGCAAGAAGCAGATTATTTTCAAAATATGATGTGAGCAATGGGCAAACCTTTCGCAGAAGCAATCAATATCGGCGAGATGGTCGAAAATGGCTCGAAAACAGGAAGAATTCTATGCCAGTATGCCATAAGGGCGACCTCCCATGCCATCCAAGGCGGGGCAGGAGGAGCCGCCAGATACAAAAAGAAAGAAGAAGCTTTAATGGAAACATCTGGTATGAGAAGATATCATCCTCCCAGGCCCATGTTGTTCGGAAAGGACCTCTCAACACTATTATCCCTACTAAGACATGCATTATGCTCCACAACCATATGCAGTTATGAACGCCCAGCCATTTTCTTGACCACAATAATAGGTCAACAGAAACCAGGCCCCGAGAAATCAGCCTCCCCAAAACCATTATAATCTCCCCCTCCCCTAAACAATTTCCATTCCAGGGAGCCGCCCAGAAGGAAAAACATTACACCAATAGGGGAGTCTTATGCCAAATTATTCCCAGAAATGGTCTAGATGGGTCTCTTGCAGCCTGCGCCTCCGAACAGACAGAACCCTGAGTCACCTTCTTATCAACGGGGTGTACGATGTGCTTATCATTCAGGAGCCGAAGGACATGATACCAAAAATTGTTGGACTCTAAAGTGAGCTGTGGAGGATCTAATAGAACAAATGAAAATAGTGTTGAGATATGAAGATGTCCCGAATTTGACTAATAACCCAAAATCGGCTCAGAACAATGGGCTAGTCATCGGGATGATTTACGAGGACAAAGAATTTGACCTTGCTTTGAAAGCCATAATAGCCATTGCTAATGCAGATAGAAAGCCAAAGGTTACCGCAAGAAGGTTGAAGAAAAGGAAATGAGTGAAGCCAAGCACTCGGAAAAAGAGAAGAAGGGTTGAAGCTAAAACTGAGACGGCACCTGTCAAGGAAACCGTCCTTTACGTCCCACGAGGTCGTCAAGAAAAACAGCCAACTATGAGTCCCCCAAGAAAGTTTGAGTTGAACAAGATGATGTACGTACCCAATGGAGCCTATGTGGTGCGGGGACCGATTAAACCACCAAGGCTGAATGAGCCCGTGGTAATCGATTGCGTGCCTCAGAAGCCAGTGACGAACCCTTCTGCAGTCCCGTGTAACTATCAAGAAACAATAGTAACATACAAAGGCAAAGAAATCACTGGGGAAACTCAAGAAGGCCACCCCACAAATAAATATGCAAACCTAAAAGAGGTGAATAATGCTAACAAAAGGTGATCCCCACCCAAAAAGCCCGTAAATGATGAAGAGGCGGAGGCCTTCTTTTGAAAGATGAAAATGCCGGACTATGAGGTAGTGGACCAGCTCCGGAAGTCTCCTGAGCAAGTCTCTTTACTATCATTGCTGATGGATTCTCCGGAGCACTAGAATGTGTTAGCTAAAACCATAAATGAAGCCTACGTGCCAGTTCAAACCTCCGTGGAACAATTGGAGAAAATGGCGGAAAGATTCTTCGCTGTTAATCAGATTACATTTAGCAAGAATGATTTGCCTCCAGAGGGATCCGCCCACAACAAAGCCTTGCATCTCACTGTCAAATGCGAAGGTTATTGCGTCAAAAGAGTAATGGTAGATGGAGGCTCCGGGGTGGTATATTCCCACTGTCAACATTGCAAAGAATGGAAATCGGGACGGAGAGGATTCACCCCAATAATGTGTGTGTCCGAGCTTTTGATTGAATTAAAAGAGACACCATAGGAGAAATTTATTTTGTATTGACCATTGGTCCGGTCGATTTTGATGTATCATTTTAAGTATTAGATATGGACACATCCTACAACTGCCTCCTACGAAGACCATGGATTCAGGCGGCAGGAGCTGTACCTTCTACTCTGCACCAAATGCTGAAGTTTGAACATGAGAACCAGGAAATCGTGGTCCATGGAGAAGATGAACAGTTAATCTACCGCGATCCCTCCATCCCCTGCATTAAAGCTAAAGAAGGAAGTAAGCATATAGTTTACCAGGCTTTTGAAATCGTGGTAGCAGATCAACAAGAAGTAGGAAAACCATGCCCCCGGCCTTTCCTTTCCAATACCTAAATTATGGTGGCAAGAGAAATGATACGTCAAGGATTTAAGCTACGAAAGAGACTCAGAAGCTTTTTACAAGGGATAACCGATCCAATATCTTTGCCTACGGCAGAGAAGTTTTTTGGGCTAGGCTTCCACCCAACACTAGAGGATATAACATGGGCCAACCGTAGAAAGCGTCATGGATGGGCTCTACCTCAACCCCTACCCCACTTGTACAAAACGTTTGTAATGTCAAAGTTCGGTGAGAAAGAAGAAGATGAGACCTTCATAGCGGAGGAAATTGAAGAGATATGTGGAGCCATGAGGAAATTATTATATGAAGTCAACATGGTCCAGCTTGGGGAAGGCTCGAGCACAGCTGAGGCGATCTATATTGGACCAGATGCAAAATTGCAAAATTGAAAGGCCACGCCATTCCCAGTTAGGCGGGAGGCCTGGTAGTTCTGCCTTGCCATCTTTCTTGCATCACGAGTTATTTCAGGGTGTAACTCGGGTTTTTTTCCTTTCGTATTTTGTACTTTAAAATTCAAATGTAAACCCTGCTATCTTACAATTTCAAAGAAATGAAAGCAATATTTCATCGTCTACACCCCTCTATTTTTTAGATTTTTGCTATTTTCTTCTATTTTTATCTTTTTTTTAGTTCCAATAATGCGGCTTTAAATAATATGACATGCTCGCGGACTTCATGCCCCAATCCGAACATGACGCCTATTTGTGAAATAAAGGACTATGACCCAAAGTATGATGAAGAATAGGCTTTTATGGAAATCAACTGAGAGTTGGAACATTTTGAAAATAAACTTAAGCCGAATTTAAATGATACCGAACCGGTTAACTTGGGTGGTCCCGGCAAAACTAGGGAAACAAAAATAAGCATCCTTGTGAATAAGGAAATCCGGGACTCACTGGTTCAACTTCTTTTTGAATTCAAAGATGTGTTTTCTTGTTCTTATGACGATATGCCTAGGCTGAGTGTTGATTTGGTGGTTCATAAGTTTCCCACATACCCTGAATGCCATCCAGTCCAACAAAAACAAAGAAAGTTCAAACCTGATATCAGTGATAAGATCAAAGAGGAGATCACAAAACAGTTAGAGGTGGGAATAATTCGAGTAGTTCGATTCACCACATGGTTGGCCAATGTGGTCCCGATACCGAAGAAATACAGGAAACCTGAGTATGTGTAGACTACAGAGATTTGAACAAGGTGAGTCCCAAAGACAACTTCCCTTTGCCTAACAACCACATCCTTGTTGACAACTGCGGCAAACACGAGATACAGTCCTTTGTAGATTGCTACGCAGGGTACCACCAAGTGTTGATGGATGAAGAAGATGCTGAGAAAATTGCTTTTACCACACCTTGAGGGACTTATTATTACATGGTTATGCCTTTTGGGTTAAAGAACGATGGGGCAACGTATATGAGGGCTATGATCACTATTTTCCATGATATAATGCATCAGGAATAAAAGTATATGTGGACGACGTGATTATCAAGTCCAAGACTGAGGGTGATCTTGTACGGGACTTAAGAAAGTAATTTGAAAGGCTTCGCAAGTCTGATTTGAATTGAATCCAGCCAAGTGTGCATTCAGGGTTCCGTCAGGCAAACTTCTGGTGTTCATTGTTAGCCGAAGAGGTATTGAGCTGGATCCAATGAAGATGAAATCCATTCAAGAGCTACCTCATCCAAAAACCAAGAAGGATGTAATGAGCCTATTGGGGAGATTGAATTACATAATCCGATTCATCGCCCAGATGACTTCTACTTGTGTGACCATATTCAGACTATTGAAAAAGGACGCATCAATTAAATGGACCAATGACTGTCAAGAAGCTTTCAACATAATCAAAGATTACCTGTCCAACCCACTAGTCTTGGTCTCGCCGGAACGGGGAAGGCCGTTGTTTCTTTATTTGACAGTCCTGGAGAACTTTTTTGGTTGCATTCTCGGGAAGCATGATGCTACGGGAAAGAAGGAGCAAGCCATCTATTACTTGAGCAAGAAGTTTACCAGTTACGAGGCCAAATACACGCTGCTAGAAAGAACCTGTTGTGCCTTGACCTGGGTGGCCCAGAAGCTGAGGCATTACTTGCAAGCCCACACCACCTACCTCAAAACTAGGCTGGACTCGTTGAGGTATATATTCCAAAAACCGATGCCCACAGGACGATTGGAAAAATGGAAAATCCTGCTCGCTGAGTTCGACATAGTCTATATCACTCGTACTGCAATGAAGGCTCAAGCATTAGCGGATCATCTAGCTGAGAATCCCGTTGATGAGGAATATAAACCCTATAACACATATTTTCTTGATGAATAAGTGAATTCGGTAGAGGTAACATTTGAAGACATCCCTGCTTGGAAAATGTTTTTCGATGGAGCAGTAAATGCGAAAGCCGTAGGAATTAGGCACATTTTAATCTCACCCATTGATCAATATTACCCGGCTACGGCAAGACTTTTGTTTTTATGCACCAACAATACAGCTGAATATGAGGCTTGCATCGTGGGCATGAATATGGCCATTGACCAAGACATCGAGGAATTATTAATCATGGGGGATTCAGATTTGATCATCCGACAGGCCCAAGGAGAGTGGGAGACAAGAGATGTCAAACTCATTCCCTATCGACAGCATGTGGAGGGTCTCAGCAAACGGTTCAAGTCGGTACGATTCAGGTACATTCCTCGCTGTTACAATAAGTTAGCAGATGCACTCGTAACTCTGGCTTCTATGTTGCCTTACCCTTGAAAAGCCTACGTAGATCCTTTGGAAATCCAAATCAAGGAAAGGCATGGGTATTGTAATGCGACTAATGCAGAATCCAGCACCCAGCCCTGGTACTATGACATCAAGAAATTTTTGAAATCACAAGAGTATCTTGAGCAAGCTATTGGGGAGCAAAAGAAAGCCATCCGACGACACGCGAGTAGTTTCTTCTTGAGTGGTGATACCTTATACCAGAGGACCCCAGATCTCAATTTACTAAGATGTGTCGACGTCGAGGAAGCCAGGAGGATTATGCATGAAGTACACGCAGGAGTGTATGGACCTCATATGAACGGGTATGTCCTGGCAAAGAAAATATTTGGGCAGGGTTTTACTGGATGACCATGGAGAAGGATTGTTTCAGCTTCGTTTGAAAATGTCATCAATGTTAGGTGCACGGTGATTTGATTCATGCACCACCAATCGAATTGCATCCTATGTCAGCACGTTGGCCAATCGCTGCCTGGGGGATGGACGTCATTGGGCCCATTGAGCCAAAATCATCAAATGGACATAGATTCATATTGGTTGCTATTGAATACTTCACAAAGTGGGTCGAAGCCATCACACTTAAGTCCGCTACCAAGAAAGCCGTGGTAGACTTTGTGCATTCCAAAATTATTTGTCGCTTTGGTATTCCCGCAACCATCATTATAGATAATGCGGCCAATCTGAATAGTCGTATGATGGGAGAAATATGTGAACAATTCAAGATAACACACAGAAACTCCACTCTTTACCGGCCCAAAGCCAATGGTGCCGTCGAAGCGGCTAACAAGAACATCAAGAAGATTTTGAGAAAAATGATTCAAAGCTCAAGACAATGGAATGAAAAGCTGTCTTTTGCATTTCTTGGATATCACACCACACTGCACACATAGGTAGGGGTAACTTCGTATCTACTGGTCTGTGGGACCGAAGCTGCCATACCCATAAAGGTAGAAATCCCTTTGCTCCGGGTAATTGTCGAAGCAGAAATTGAGGATAGTGAGTGGGCTAAGACTCGGTTGGAGCATTTGTCATTGATTGATGAAAAACGAATGGCCGCGGTTCGTCACGGGCAGTTGTACCAACAAAGAATGGCCTGCGCTTAAAACAAGAAAATACGCCCCAGGGGTTTCGAGTCGGACATCTAGTATTGAGGCGTATTCTCCCTCACAATCAGGAAGCTAAGGGCAAGTTTGGTCCGAACTGGAAAGGTCCATACATTATCAGAAAGATACTGCCCAAATGAGCAATGTACTTGGGTGATGTTGAAGGAGACGAACCCGAGACAGCAGTGAATGCAGATTTAGTAAAAAGGTATTACGTTTAAACTTCCTACCATAGCGATTCCGGCCGATTGAAATGACGAAGGTTTATTTTCCCGGTACCCTAAACACTACCAATCCTTCACAAACACCTTGAGCCGATTACGTTTCTTTGTTCACCCCCTTTGGAACCTAGAATTGCTATTCAAGAAAAGAGATGGAAAATGAATGAAAGTAAAGAAGAAAGAAGAAAAAGAAAAAAAATACAAAAATAAAAATAAAAAAAAGAACACAAAAAAAAATTAAAAAAAGGAAAAAAAAGAAAGGAAGCAAAAATTAATGAATGAAAACAAAAATAAATAACAAACAAATTAGTTTAGGAAACACTTCCTGAACTACGTCTGACTTGATTCTGAAAGGACACATAAGCAGCCTCTCTCTGAGGTTCAGTCATATCGAAATAAAACACCAATTCCCCAAAAATAAAACTAAGATAGGGATGTTATGGTTCGGCCATAAACCCGCCAGAATGGTTCCAAAGATGTAAATTTCCATCCAATTTCCTTTACCCAAGAGCCTGGCCCAAGTCCTTCTGCTCAATGGACCAAAATTGGGACGTGACAAACACCATTGTTGGGATTTGGCACAATTCAAACTGAGAGAAATAAAACGAGAGAGTCTTATCGGTGAAAACCTTCGGACACCATAAGGCAACGGTAATTAGAGAAAATAAAATGAGCAAGTTCTTTTAGTTAAAACTCATAAAAGAGAACTATCGGGCGACGGTACAAAAGAAATTAGAGAGGTCGATTGGCAGAAACCCGCAAAGGGCGCCATCAGCCGAAAAGAAAGAATAACACAATCCATGTCCAAGCAGCTTCCATGGTTTTTGAAAGGTTGAGAAATGAATCACAAGAAGCAAAAATTGATCCGGATCGGGCATCTAGTCCAAGAAGCATGTCATCTCCTTTTAAAGTCGGCATGCACCCCCAGATAAGTCCTTCCTTTTTTTTCGAAAGGGGACACTTCTCTCTAAATCCATATGTTTGCTCTTGTTGTTTCCCACCCCCTTCGGCTTAACTTTGATTTCATGACTATTCCGCAAGAGAATGTGGTAAGACCGGTTTCACGGAGCTTTCCCGGCAAGATCCAAAAGAAATATGCATTATCAGCGGACGCATTTAGCCAATCCCGGATGACCATGACGGCAAAAGCAGGAAAGCGAAAAGACAAAGAAATTTAAAGTCAAAAGCCCACAAAGGCAAATGAAGATTGGAAAGGTTAAGCCCGAGCGTGCTAATTGTCTGCACGAAAGTTCTCAAAAGGCATGCCCTGAAGTGGAAATCGGGACAAAGAAATCATAACTAAGGGCCTATAAAAGCGAAACAAATTTGAGAGATGAGGTCCCCCGACCAACCCACGAGGCAAAATCTGGTTAGTCAAGGGTTTTCCCAACAGAAATAAGGCCGGGATCAAGCAAATCAAGGCCACAAACCAATCACTATTCGAAACTAACAAATCTTGTTTTGATTGAAAATTTGAAACAGGTATAATCCAAAGCAATGGGGACAAATGGCAAATGCAATGAAAGAAACGACACAAAGGCTAAGAATAGCATTGCACCAATGATCAACAAAAAGGTAAGTTCTCTTTACATCTTTGCCTACAGTTTTATAAAAAAGAAGGAAGGGAGAATCATAAAACATGATAACATAGGACTCCGATCCCTGACTCCTTCCCCAGATTTAAAGCCACATCCCTAATATTCCTAGTATAATTTGTGGACCTCCTCAGCATAGACTGATAAATTCTTTATTTCATTCACCGGGATAACCCAAACGGCTCCTCTCTCCTTCCCCAGCATAACTAGAGGAACCTTTTCTTCTCTCTGTCCCCAGCATAACCTGAGGCCCCTTCTTTTTCCTTTATTTACCAGCATAATCTGAAGGCTAAATCCCTTCTATCCTTAACATAACCTAAGGGTCTTTCCTTTCTCTCTCAATCCCCAGCATAGACAGAAGGACTTCTGTGTCCTTTCACTTCCGACCATTCCCTAGCATAACCTAAGGACCTTTCTCCTTTCCTCCCTAACAAGAATCTTTTCTTTTCAATCCCGGCATAACCCACGGATTCCCCTGGCATAACCCAGGAATATTTCCTTTCAAATCTCCTGCATGACACGTGGATTTCCCTAGCATAATCTAGGAGTTTTCTCTTTCCAATCCCGGCATAACGCGCGGATTCCCCTGGCATAACCTAGGAATCTTTCCTTTCAAATACCGGCATACCCCATGGATTTCCCTAGCATAACCTAGGAGTTTTCTCTTTCCAATCGCGGTATAACCCGTGGATTCCTCTGGCATAACCCAGGAACATTTCCTTTAAAATCCACGACATAACTCGTGGATTTCCCTTGCATAACCTACGAATTATCCTTTCCAATCCCGGCATAACCCGATGATTCCCCTGGCATAACCCATGAATCTTTCCTTTCAAATCCCGGCATAACCCGTGGATTTCCCTAGCATAACCTAGGAGTTTTCCTTCCAATTCCAGCATAACCCGCGTATTCCCCTAGCATAACCCAGGAATCTTTCCTTTCAAATCCCGGCATAGCCCGCGAATTCCCCTGGCATAACCCAGAAATCTTTCCTTTCAAATCCCGTCATAACCTGTGGATTTCCTTAACATAACCTAGGAATTCTCTTTTCAATCCCGGCATAACCCGCGGATCCCTTTGCATAACCCAGGAGCCTTATCTTTTTCAATCCCTGTAGAACCCGTGGACTTTCTCCCCTTTCCCCAGCAGGGACCTTTTACTCCTATCCCGGCATAACGCGCGGATTCTCCTCTCACCCAAGCAGGGAGATGTCTTTTTTTTCCGGCATAACCTGGTACTCTCCCCAAAAATACATAATCCCGCTTTCATTATTTTCAACAGGAATAGTTTAGACCTATGCTGCAAATAACTCACAAAATTTTCCTAGTGAAAACTGGGGCAGACAATTTCGTTTGTTTGTTGGTTTTGATGGTCAAATAGGTTTTACCACAGAGAATATGATTTGAGATGACTAGAGAGTGAACCTGAATTCAGGACAAAGGAAAAGAAGAAGAGAACAAATGGAAACAAATCTTGGTGGTTGGAAAGAAGATGTGGACTGTCCAGGTCTGATTCAAAATCACAAGTCGTGCATGTCCCAGCTGATCTCAGTGTTGAAGAAAGAACTGCAACCTGCATCTTACGAGCATGAAGATTTAGATTGAAGTCCGTGGTGAATCCAGTCAAGACGCAAGATCAAGTTTTCAAGGAAATTATAGATAGGAATCTTGTAACTCATAGTTAATAAGCATAGCTAGCTTAGTCTTGATTCCCTTTTGGGTGTAATAAGGGGTCAGCAAGAAGTATCAGCAACATCAGCAGTGAAATCACAGCTAATGGTAGTCCTAGCTACCAAACATTCCAGAACTACACTAATCCGATTCCTTTATAGCAAAGGATATGTATGCAACCTTTGAAGCGGGGTGTCAGATAGTTTTCAAAATGCTTCTCCTGAAGTGTTGAGAAGGCAAAAATCTCTCATGTCGCTCATTTATCTTTGACTGAAAACCCTTCGTGTTTCCGGGCAAAGTTGGGCAGTTGTGAGCATGTGATTTTTGCCTCACCAAAATTACCCCTACAAATTTCGTAGAGTTATCATTTTTCCATTTATTATTTGATTTTTAGGATTTAATTACGTATCTTTGTATGTATTTTTATTTGTGCATGCATGATAAGTCATAAAAAATACAAAAAGAAAATCGCATGAGTATTTAGGATTTACATTGTTTTATAGATTAATTAGTAATTAGTCTTTTTACAAAATATAAAAATCACAAATAATCTTTGATTAGTTTTTAATTTCCTTTGAAATAATAGTAGTTTAATCATAATTTAATAGGTTGAATCATTTTTTAAATTTAATTTTAGTTTGAGTTTAAAAATTGAAATAATAAATGAACAATAGATAATTGAAAAGAATTAAAGAAAAAGAGATATAAATCAGGCTGGCCTGGTATTGGGCGAAAACTGATTGTGGCCCAAACAAAAATCCTCCCCACCTATCAAAAAACCGGCCCAAACCCATCCCCAACCCGGTCTCTCATTAGAGACGCCCCAAAATGACGTCGTTTTGGGGCATTTGATCTCAGCCGTTCATCCATCATCATCCAACGGCCCTGGTTCAATCTTTAATATTAAATTAAAATGTACGAATTTGTTACAAACCCTAGAGACCAACTCTCTCTTCCTCGTACCCATCGTCTCTGCCAACTCTTCGTCTCACCGCTGCCGGCAGGAAATCGTCGCCGCCGCCGGCGAAGCCCCAAACTCCCCCAAAAATACACAACTGAACCACCTTTTCCTCTTCTTTCCAATGCCCTGAAAATCATTCCTCAATCTTTGGCCTAGCTTCTCGAATCTTCAAATATATGAGCCCCGCCTCTGCAGCCTACGGCGGTGCCACCCCAAAAATAACCCCAACTTTACACCACAACTCCATCTCCATACTCTCAAGCCATATTTACCATTATCTAAAACCAAATCACAGCCACTTCTTCCGAATTTCAAATCGAAAGTCTAGCTTACGTTTTAATTCACCTCAAATTCGACCACAATCATACAGCAGACTATCCTGACTTCTCTCTTCCTAAAATCCTTAATAAATTTCCCTAAAATTTATTCCGAGCTAATTTCAACTTGGTCCCACATTTTTGCAGTTGAGGGATTTGCTGTAGTCTTGGGACGTTTTGAGACCTTGCATGAACAAGTCAAGACCGTCATTTATGGTCCGAAGGTTAGGTATCCTTTCTTTGCCATAGGTTTCAAAATTTTCTGTGTTTACCCCTTCTTTAATTTCCTTTTACCAAAAATTCATGTTTGCACATTCAGTACTCTAGGTTAGTTCAAAATTTCGGATTATTTGTCCTTTCTCTAGTTTGATTACTTCTTCATTTCAGTTGATCCATATTTGTTCATAATTAACCCTGTGATTGCTTCTGAGTTTTGTTTTAGTTAGTCCTGTTTGATAATGATTAATTTAGTCTTGAGTTCTTGGTGCTAGTTTAATTAGCTTCAAATCCGTCTATATATGTGTTTCATTGATTTTAATTTGTTAGTAATTCCTTATGGTTACCGATTAGCTTGTGTTAATTTTGTTTGCTTTTGATCTTGGTAAAAACAAGCAGTGTAGTTTCGGTCTACGTTAAATTTAGTGGTTAGTTTATAACATTCCAGCTCAGGTTAGTTAGGATTTACTCCCAACTGATAATTAGATTGGGTTTGGTTATGGTTTAATCATTCTAATTGCCTTGGGTAATCAACTATTGTCAAATTCTGACCAACATGATAAGAACTAGAGTGTAATTGGGTAGGTTAAGTAATTGAGGAGCTAGGATAAGGGTAATAAGAGTATTTGGATATTGGAATATTGTAGTAAACCCCTAGAACCTTCTAGTTGGAGGTTCAAAAACTAAAATTCTAGTAATATGTTGATTAGACTTGAGACACAAGCCAGAAAATGAGGGACTAATTGAAAAATTCTAAGAAATAAGAAAGGGACTAATGGAAAAACACAAATAAAAGGGTTTCCCTAAGGCTTTGGCTATAAAAGGGCACTCTAGTGCCTTCATTTACAAGTAGGGATACAATCTGAAACCTTTAAAAATTCCCAGAAAGTGTGGAGTCAAAACATTCCTAAACAATTCCTAAAAATTTCCAGAAATCCAAAATTCCCCATAGGCTAAGAGTTCTGGAAATCTGTTGTTCTATTTGAATATTTCTTCAAGTCAATTTCAATCTATAGCCATCAATAGGAATACTCAAGAATAAACTAACTTGAAACACCTGAAGTTAAGGGGTTGAAATGGTATAAGTCTTGATAGGTCCAATTTTGAGTGGGTTCGAAGTTCAAATAGGATCATGTTGGTCTATTATTGGTGCCAATTGTGGAAACTTTCTCTTCCAGCTTATGTGTTAATCGATCCCTGGGTGTTTCCTTTTTAGTTGATCACTGCTGGTTTATTTTCAATTGCTGGTGACCTGAAATTGCTGCTTACTCCCCTTTCTTCTTATTTGCATTTCAAATTCCAGTTACATATCTCAAGCTCGATCATGCAGAAAACCAGTTTGAGATGTGAAATGAAGCTTTCTGCATTTAAGAATTCTAGATCTGTTGTTTGAATTTCGAATGGCCATTTGATTTGTTTAAATAATTTGTGTAAATAACTCTAAGACTATGCTGGACTGTCTGAGTCATTTGGACTATACATTTTAGATAATTTTGACAATTAGCGGGATGAGATATTTTATTTAGTAACGGTAGATTGCGTAGTTTATCATGCTTAATTAAATAGTAATGATAGTATGTGTGCAGGTATGCAGATTTTTATAAATAACTTTATCAGTTGGATCTCAATTTGATTTTTAGTATATAGATCCTGAATTTGATAACTCCTACTGTAACATTCAGAAGATATGTAATTACTGTTGGAAATCATGTATACCTTTGATATGTGCGCTTTGTTGTATGAGCATGATTTTCAGGTATAGGTTTTGATGAATGACAAACAATGAAGTCAAGTGTCAAACAACGATATAATCAAATGGCGAGAAGCATACTGATGACAGAATTGCATGAACGAGCCAAAGAAGTTCAAGACCGAAGACCCAAGACGTAGGTCGTTTGGTAGAACCAATGTAAGGACAACGTTTAAGTTATCTTATCCTTTGGCTCAACATTAGGTCATCATAAACATGCATAAAATCACTTTATTAAATTATATATATCATAAATATTTTTAATATATACTTCAAACAAAATGATTTTAACGTTTTCATTTCAACCAAAATGGGTTTTGAAGTAAGTTTTCAATTCTGGTATACTCTGGGATACACAGTGTATATCAAGTGTATATCAAGTGTATATAATCGACCGTTGCCAGTTTTAAACACTGGAACAACATAATCGATTGTCCAATTTAACAATCGATTTTTGACAATCGATTGTCCACTATAACAATCGATTGTTGACAATCGATGTGTGCAACCGAAGTTTAAATATCAAAACAATCGATTGTCTTTGTCGCACAATCGATTGTCAACAATCGATTGTCACTTTCATACAATCGATTATTTTTTGACCGTTCCACTCCTAAATTGATTTTTGAACGTTGAAGAACAATCGATTATTCAGGGTTAACAATCGATTGTTTAGCCTAAAATCAGGAATGTTTTTTGAACGTTGGTCAGACAATCGATTGTCACCTCCAAACAATCGATTGTTGAAGCACAGAATCAGGGATTTTATTTGTCAATTAAGCAACGGTCAGCACCACTTTTTCACCTATAAAAAGAGGTCTTTTGAGCTGATTTTAAACACACAACTCCTGCATATATTGATATACATATTGATCATTTTCAAGCATCATTTTAGAGCTTTTGTTGAGCCATTTGATAGACAACTTTGTGTTGTTCATAGAGCTTATTTTGTTTCTCTTTATCCACTCTATTGAGAGAGTATTTGTTGTAAAAGAGGGTTGTTTGAGAAGAACATATCCTCTCATTTGACGGGTTTGCTAAGTACCCAAAGTCTTAGTGGTTGAAGTCTTGGGGTGAGGTATCCTCAAGCAAGTGAAGTCTTAAGGTGCGGTATCCTTGAGCAACTGTAACGGTTTGTTAAGCACCCGTAAGCTTGACGAAGATGGTGGAATCTCGAGAGAGTCTCTCGGGGACTGGACTAGCCACGGGTCGTGGTGAACCAGGATAAAATACCATGTGTTCTTTCTTGATTATTTCAATTACCGTATTTACTTATTTCTGCAATTTTAAATTCCGCAATGTTTCAATATTCTCGTGCCTCACTATTCACCCCCCCCTCTAGTGAACGGCACAAATTCTAACAATTGGTATCAGAGCCTAACTCTCTGAAAGCCTTAACCGGTTAAGAGCTATATATATTTTTGTGTATAGAATATTGAAAGCAGGAATGATGAATGAAGGACAATCCACCACTTGCGTTCCACTATTTGACGGAACAAACTATACATATTGGAAAGGGCGGATGAGTATCTTCCTCAAAGCGAACAATTTTCGTTTGTGGCAAATCATCAAAAACGGTGAACCAATGCCGACAAAGAAAGTTGGAGAAATCACGGTTCCAAAGAAGGAAGATGAATATGATGCCAAGGACATGAAGATAGTTGAAAATAATGCAAGGGCCATCCATGTATTATATTGTGCGGTGAATTCGAATGACTATCGGAAAATCTCTTGCTGCACAACCGCCAAGGAGATGTGGGACAAACTCGAGATCATTTATGAAGGTACGCCTCAAGTCCGAGAATCCAAAATTGATTTTCTAACTCATAAATATGAAAATTTTAAAATGGAGAAGGAACCTATTGGTGTTATGTTTGAACGATTTTTAAGAATCGTCAACGATCTCCATGCTCTCGGGAAAGTTTACACGAACAAAGATCTTGTTCGAAAAGTCCTACGGAGTCTCACTCCCGAATGGCGTTCCAAAGCCAATGCCATCCAAGAGTCGATGGAATACACGAATATCACAATTGATGGACTAAGAGGTAACCTCGAAACTTATGATATCACAATTCTTAATCCTTATCTTAGAAGTGATTCGAATTTTGCCTTCAAAGCCTCATCCTCTAAAAGAGAAGAGGTAAGTGTTCGGAAAGGGATGATGAAAATAATTCCAGTGATATATTTGAAAAGTTTTATAAGTCTTTGAAGAAGGACAAGAAAAAGAGGAAACACCATAGGCGCGTATCACGGGACTCAGACAGCTCGGGCAATGAAGCCGGCGCATTATGTCTCATGGCAAACGGAGAAGAAGAGGTAAGTACATCTAACTCTCACTCATTTGAAGATTTACAAAATGCCTATGATGAATTGTATGGTGAATTTGTCAATGCTTCCAAATTGATAAAAGAATTGAAGAAAACACTTTCTTTGCAGAAATCACTTTCTTTGCAAACAGATTTTCAGAAAACACTTTCTTTACAAGAAAAAGATTTTGAAAAATCATCTTCTTTGAAAGAAATAGATTTTGAAAATTGACTAATGAAAATGGTGTTCTTAAAAACAAAATTGAAGTTTTAGAAAAAGAAAACAAATTTTTGGAAAATGACATTGCTGTTTTTAAAAATAAAATCAAGGAATTGAATGAAGCTTCTTCTATTGATACATGTTCAAATTGTTCTTCTTGTAGTTCTTTAAAACTAGAGAACACAGAACTTAGGAAAGCACTAGAAACACGTAATGTTGATATTCCTAAAGCTGAAACAAAGAAGAAAAAGCCTAGGAATAACTATAGGCGTAAAATGAATAAGAATCATGATAGAAATGGAGTTGCGCAACCTAGAAATGATTCTAGGATTTTTGCTAATGAGTCTAGGAATAACTATTCTAGACCACCTAGAGATGACTCTAGGAATTTCAACGCGTCTAGGAATGACTTTAGATCACCTAGAACGCATTTGGCTCAACCTAGACATATGCACAATCCTAATGTTATATGTCATTATTGTAATCGGGTAGGACACATTGCACCCGTTTGTTTTGCTAAACATAGAAATTTATGTGTTGATTATAATTGTTATTATCCTAACCCCCAAGGACCCAAAAGAAGTTGGGTACCAAAAATCTATTTTTAGGTTCTTTTTGCAGGTGTGCTTGAAGACTACAATATTGTAGTGGATGCACCAAGCACAAAACCTTAATGCATTTAGGGGGAACGTTGGTTAGTTATCGTATTTTGAATAAAAACACAATGAGTTGATATGTGCAAATAATCTATATCAGTTTTGGTTGTACATGCTTTAATCAGTTCTTTTTGAATAACAATTAGTATCAATTTGGTTTATAATAATTGATTGATTCATGTTTTGATGAACATTCTTAGTTTAAAATAACAATTGATGTTGTTGAGAAAAATGACCGTTATCATTAGTATGCCATTTACTAACATTTGATATGATCTTGTTTATAACGATTGGTATCGTCAATGGTTTAAATTTTTTTTGGTATAGTCTTTTTGCTAATGCCAAAAGGGGGAAGAATATGGGCGATATGCATGCCTTAATTGAGGGGGAATATTCAATTAAAGGGGAATTATATTGAATTGATTTCTATGAATTGTTTGCATAAATTGTATGTTGAGATATAACATGAATTTAGGGGGAATTCAATATGCATAACTTCCGTTGTTTGTCATTATCAAAAAGGGGGAAATTGTTGGAAATCATGTATATCTTTGATATGTGCGCTTTGGTTGTATGAGCATGATTTTCAAGTATAAGTTTTGATGAATGACAAACAATGAAGTCAAGTGTCAAACAACGATATAATCAAATGGCGAGAAGCATACTGATGACGGAATTGCATGAACGAGCCAAAGAAGTTCAAGACCGAAGACCCAAGACGTAGGTCGTTTGGTAGAACCAATGTAAGGACAACGTTTAAGTTATCTTATCCTTTGGCTCGACATTAGGTCATCATAAACATGCATAAAATCACTTTATTAAATTATATATATCATAAATATTTTTAATATATACTTCAAACAAAATGATTTTAACGTTTTCATTTCAACCAAAATGGGTTTTGAAGTAAGTTTTCAATTCTGGTATTCTCTGGGATACACAGTGTATATCAAGTGTATATCAAGTGTATATAATCGACCGTTGCCAAAGTTTTGAACACTGGAACGACATAATCGATTGTCTACTTTAACAATCGATTGTTGACAATTGATTGTCCACATTAACAATCGATTATTTTGAGACTGCAACCGGTTTTTAAATATCAAAACAATCGATTGTCTTTGTCCCACAATCGATTGTCAACAATCGATTGTCACTTTCATACAATCGATTATTTTTTGACCGTTCCACTCCTAGATTGATTTTTGAACGTTGAAGAACAATCGATTATTCAGGGTTAACAATCGATTGTTTAGCCTAAAATCAGGAATCTGTTTTTTGAACGTTGGTCAGACAATCGATTGTCACCTCCAAACAATCGAATGTTGAAGCACAGAATCAGGGATTTTATTTGTCAATTAAGCAACGGTCAGCACCACTTTTTCACCTATAAAAGAGGTCTTTTGAGCTGATTTTAAACACACAACTCCTGCATATATTGATATACATATTGATCATTTTCAAGCATCATTTTAGAGCTTTTGTTGAGCCATTTGATAGACAACTTTGTGTTGTTCATAGAGCTTATTTTGTTTCTCTTTATCCACTCTATTGAGAGAGTATTTGTTGTAAAAGAGGGTTGTTTGAGAAGAACATATCTTCTCATTTGTCGGGTTTGCTAAGTACCCAAAGTCTTAGTGGTTGAAGTCTTGGGGTGAGGTATCCTCAAGCAAGTGAAGTCTTAAGGTGCGGTATCCTTGAGCAACTGTAACGGTTTGTTAAGCACCCGTAAGCTTGACGAAGATAGTGGAATCTCGAGAGAGTCTCTCGGGGACTGGACTAGCCACGGGTTGTGGTGAACCAGGATAAAATACGGTGTGTTCTTTCTTGATTATTTCAATTACCGTATTTACTTATTCCTGCAATTTTAAATTCCGCAATATTTCAATATTCTCGTGCCTCACTATTCACCCCCCCCTCTAGTGAACGGCATAAATTCTAACATTTACAATGCTAGACATTTTGGATTGTCAAAATGACCCAACACATATATTAACAAAATAATTTGTATTGGCTGTATCGTTGTAATTTTTGGAGCTCGATTGTTGGCCCATGACTGGCATTGATGTTGTTTTCTCCACTTTCTAGGCTCAAATGCCATGCCCAAGTGAGTATAGCTGAGATCCGCATAAAATATTGAATCTCCTGGGCTTGTTTTCTGGACAATAAGCCCAAATGCAAAACCAGTAAATAAAACATGATGAGGATATGCATGCTGAAAGCGTTTCGATTTAATACGACGATGCAAAGGTTTTCGTGGTAGGTCATTAACACGTGAATTAACTAGGGATTCTCCTTTTATTTTAAAGACGATACATAATAGAAAATCGTAGCTTCTTTAAGTTTCCTTTATTTTAAAAGAAAAAGAGGTGCGCCACGCTAAGCAATATCATACACTACGTGGCCCTTTTAATTATATTAAAATGCTTAGAGATTCGGGAGATGCCATTTAGCGCACTTCACGGCTTCCCGCAATGATAATAACATGTTAGTCGCCTTTAGGTGTCTTTAATAATTTTATGTTCCTAAGTACGCGTGTGCATTTATGTGACCCAAATCCAAATATCGATAAAGTTAAAATATGTCAAAAACTACGTGCGCATTTAAGTGACATGGTTCGCGACAAGTTTTAGCGACATCGCAAATTTTCTTTAAAAATGTTAAAAGCGGTATAAGTATTAAAATTGCATATTAGAACATGTGTAAAATCAGAAATTTTTATTCATTTATGATAGTTTAAGCGATCGTGCTAGAACCACGGGATCCGAGGGTGCCTAACACCTTCCCTCGGGTCAACAGAATTTCTTACCTAGAATTTCTGGTTCGCAGACTACATTTGGGTAGTAAACAAATTCCCTCGATTTGGGATTCTAAATAAACCGGTAACTTGGGACACCAAAAGACAAACCTATCCCAAGTGGCGACTCTAATAAATAAATAATCTCATTTTGAATAATGTCACTTAATTGGAAAAACTACCTTATACATTTATCCTCCGGGGTAGGTGCGTAAAAAAGGAGGTGTGACAATAACAAACAGTAATAAAATCAATGATTAAATGCACAATAAAGGAACAACCAAAGCCAAAAAAGTTTCATAATCTCTCCTTTTCCGCTTTCGATATTATTCCATCACATCAATTATTTTCACAACTTTCACATATTTTTATTTCAATAGTGATTTCGATCACTTTTCTACCCTTATTACCTCGGCCACCCTTATCACCACAACCCACACCTTATAATTTCGTATTGCGGTGTGCAACCGGAATCCATCGGACAATCATATTTCAAACAACAACAACTACAACAATTCACAAAGAGTCTCATAAACATCAATGCCATTTCCATCATATACAACAGCCCAGATACAATTCAAGTCATAACGATAATTTCCCACGACAAGCCACACATGATATTACCGTAGTTGTTTCAATTACATAAATTACGACTTCTTTCCATCATTTGTTACACAGCTCTTACTACATTAGAACATTTGCACACACTTGGTTTGTTGCCATTTACTTACACCATCATATCGGGAAACTTAACCAGCATCTTTCAATGCATATTAATCACAATAATTCACAAATAGTTCACATAAGTGACACATACCAATCACTCGTACACCAATCAAGGTTACCTTAAAGTTAGCAATACATAATATTATCATTGTTGTTTCAATTACATCAATTACGATTTCTTTCCATCATTTGTTACACATCTCTTACCATATAAACATATTTACACACACTTGGTTTGTTGATATTTACATACACCATCATATCGCGGAACTTAACCAACAATATTCAAGGCATATTAATCACAAGAATTCATAAATAGTCTACATAAGTGACACATACCAATCATTCATACACCAAACAAGGTGACCTTACAAAGTTTAGAGTTAGCCATACATACCTGGCGCTGAACTCACTTTTTATCTTCTACTTTCAAGCCACCAATAGCCTAGTACCGTCAGTGTAGTTCACAAGTTAACACATGTATCTTTTTTAGGTTATCAACAACTCATTTTGCAAATCTTTACTCCTACTCAATTCCTTTTACTAGATTTTAGGTTTTAAAGAACATGGATATGTATTTCAACTTATATTTTCAAGAATCAATGCATGAGAATCCCCCTTTTTGTTTAAATCTGAAAACCAATGAAAAAGGATTGGGGATTTTACCTACAAGGACGGAGATAAAGATAATTACTTGAAATTTCCCATCCAGGTGACTTTGAAAGATCAAATTGATGAAGGTAACACTTTCCCTTTCTTTCCCTCTTCCTCTCTCTAGTTTGCTTAGAAAATATGTTAAAATTAGGGGTTAAGTTTTTTTATTGAAGAAGAGTCGGGTTTTAAATTAGGAAAAAATTAGAGCTCGAGTCAGATTTACGGTCGCACTTTGCGATGGCAGAGTGGAAATGCGGTTCACAGATTGGACCGCAAAAATGCTCTAAAAAACTGGGCGAACTGGTTGGGTTTGTGGCAGGAATGCGGTCTGCATTCACATTCTGCGGTCGCATAATGCACCCCAGAACTTCCCTTCACAAAATCCATAGGAAATTATACAATGGCTACGCGGTCCGCATATCAGTTATGTGACCACATAATGAACCGCATTTTTACCTCAATCTTAACCAAACCATAGACTCACTTTGTAGTAGAAATGCGGTCGCATGTGTGATTTGCGACTGCATTCTGGACCGCATAATAGCACTTTTCTGAAAAACTTCGATTCTTAATTTTTATATGCTAGATCAGTACAATTTTACACATTCCTATCATATATTTGAAATTTGGCAGCATGAGTTATTAAGTTTTGAGTACATTTTTTCATGGGGCCTTACACCCAGCGAACATATTGAGGATACTAAGAGATCCTCGGGATACTGAGAGATCTCCGGTAGTCATCTCTATGTTGAGCGGTATTCCTTTTGTGATTGTTTAGTCTTGTTATGGTTGTTGTTATTCTCATTATCCTGTGTTACTTCTTATTGTTAACGTTTATTTATTTTATTATATTTTATACCGTTTTACCTTATTTTTAGCTATAATCAGTGGGGCCCTGACCATCGTCGTTACTATTCAATCGAGGTTAGGCTCGGCACTTACTGAGTACCGATGTGGTGCACTCATGCCCTTTCTGCACATGTTTTTTTTCATGTTCAGATCAAGGTACTTCAACTCAGCCCTACTACCCTTGAGGCGGGGAAATTCTCCAAAGACTTCGAGGTATATCTATCGCGTTCGCAGACCGAGAAGTCCCTTTCAATTCTCTAGTATAGTATTATCCCTTCTATAATTACTTTTGTGTAGACATTCTGGAGTTAGGCACTGTAGTTATTCCATAACTTGTGATTTCATGAGATTTCGGGTTCTGGGAAATATAGTTTCAGTTTGAGAGTTTGTATTGTATATGCCGAGTGACATCTTTAAATCTTCACCATATTTATTCTGCAAGTTCTTATTTGTTTTGATCTGTTGTTTCTTTTTCCGTAATTTGTTAGGCTTACCTAGTAATAGAGACTAAGTTCCATCACCATAGTTCATGGAGGGTGAACTAGTGTCGTGACAAGTTGGTATTAGAGCTCTAGGTTCAATAGGAGTCATAAATCACAAGCTGCTTATTTAAAGTCTCACAGATCGGTACGAAGACGTCTGTACTTATCTACGAGAGACTATGTAACTATTAGGAAAATTCCACTTCATTTGATTTCCTTATCTTGTGAGATTTTTGATATCACAATTCTAAACTTTTGTCTTCTATTCTCTCACAGATGGTGAGGACATGTGCTACCCGAGATGATCAGGCACCCACGCCCCAAAGTAGAGCCATCAGAGGCCGAGGTCAGGGTAGAGCCGAGAATGTGCATGCAGTGCAGCCAGAGCACCCATGCGAGTTGCCATCGAGGAGCCACCAGCAGTTCTAGCCAGATCCTAGGCACCTAATACGCCTACTTCTACTACTACTCTAGCTCTTCAAGAGACTCTTGGCATAATTCATAAGCATGTACACCACTCTGGCTTAGACATGGTTGTTTCCCTTTGGTGTAGCCACATTTCTGGATGGGGGAAGAGCACAGACTCCTGCCGCCCGCACTCTTGAGCAGTGAGTGCATGTTGAGAAGGTCCCAGATATTATCCCTATACAGCCTGTAGTCCTAAATTAGCCCGAGGACATGGAAACGACTTTTTAGGATAAGCAGTTGTGGCATGAGAGGTTCAAGAAGTACAAGCCTCCTGTATTTAGTGGTCCAGAATCAGATGATGCTACACGATTTATGGATGAGTGCTACCTTATTCTCCATACCATAGGTATAGTAGGATCGAGCTGGGTTTCCTTCACTACCATCCAGCTTTGAGGGGCCGCCTATTAGTGGTGGCGTACTTATGAGTTAGACAGTTCGCATGGGCCACTTCCCTGACTTGGACTCAGTTTTTAGATATGTTCATGAGAGATTATGTTCCTCAAAGCCTTAAGGACGCATGAAGCAAAGATTTTAAGCATTTGCGCCAGGGTACTATGAATGTCTCGGGTGTATGCTGTCTGTTACACCAATTTGGCTAGACATGCGCCAACTTTGGTTTCTACTATTTGCGAGAAGGTTTGCTGGCTTATGGAGGGGCTTATTCCCAATATCAAGTCTATCATGGCTCATGAGTTAGAGATGTATATTTCTTATTAACATGTGGTGAGAATTGCTATGGGGATTGAGGGTATGCATGCTACGGATAGAGATAAGAGGGAGGTCAAGAGGTCTCAAGAGTCGGGCCACTATTTTGGTGCCCGTGCTCCATCTTTTGGTTATCATGGTAGAGGTTATATAAATCGCCTTATTCATTCAGCTCTTCCAGTGGTATTCAAGCCCATCCTAGGCCTTAGGAGGCTTATTATGCACCTCCAATATCTAGTACGCCTCCTGCGCGGGGTGCTTTCATAGGTCAGTCTAGCAAACCTGGCCCGAGCCTATCACAGTCACCATGTACTCCCAAAGCTTGTTTTAGCTGTAGTGACATATGCCATGTGGTGAGGGATCGCCCTAGACTTAGGAGGAGTGCACCTCCACAGACTTCTCAGCCACAGTGTGTCCCTACAAAGTTCTCAAGTTATACTTACAGCTCCAGTTTCTACCCCACCTGCTCAGCCAGCTAGAGGTGAAGGTCAGAGAGGTAGAGGTCGCCCTAGAGGGGAAGGCTAGGCCAGACACTATGCTCTTCCTTCCGTACCGAGGCGGTTGCCTCTGATTTTGTCGTCAAAGGTATTGTCCTAGTTTGTCACAGAGATGCATCGGTTCTATTAGATCCAGGCTCCATTTATTCTAATGTGTCTTCTTATTTTCCCTTGAGTTTGGGTGCATCTTAGGATTCTTTGAGTTCCCATATTTATGTCTCTACTCTTGTGGGATATTCTCTTTTTGTGAACCATGTTTATTTTGCGTGTGTTGTTGCTCTTAGTGGTTTTGAGACTAGAGGTGACTTATTATTGCTCAGCATGGTAAATTTTGATGTTATCTTGGGCATGGACTTGTTGTCGCCCCATTATACTATTCTTGATTGTCACGCCAAAACTGTGGCGCTGGCTATGCTAGGTGTACCACGATTAGAGTGGAGGGGTACCTTAGATCATACTTCCAATAGAGTTATTTCATTCCTTAAGGCTCATCGTACGGTTGAGAAGGGGTGTGACGCGTAACTAGCTTATGTGAGAGATATCAGTATTGATACCCTTACAGTTGATTCAGTCCCAATAGTACATGTTTTTTTTGATGTGTTTTCAACTAACCTTTTGGGCATGCCGCCCAATCGAGATGTTGATTTTGGCATTAATCTGTTGCCAGACACTCAGCCCATTTCTATTCCTCCATATCGTAGGGCTCCACTTGAGTTAAAAGAGTTGGAGGATCAGTTACAAGAATTGCTTGATAAGGGTTCTATTCAGCCTTGTGTATCACCTTTAGGTGCTCCTATTTTGTTTATGAAGAAAAAAGATGGTTCTAAGCGTATGTGCATTGATTATCGCCAGTTGAACAAAGTTACAATGAAGAACCATTATTCCTTGCCTCATATTGATGATTTGTTTGACTAGCTACAGGGTGCATGAGTGTTTTCTAATATTTATTGCATTTCGGTTACCACCAGTTAAAGATTCGGGATCCAGATATCCTGAAAACTACTTTTAGGAATCGATATGGTCATTACGAGTTTCTTTTTATATCATTTGGGGTGACCAATGCCCTAATAGCCTTCATGCATTTGATGCACATTGTGTTCCGGCCATATCTTGACTCTTTCATCATTGTCTTTATTGATGATATTCTGGTATAGTCACGAAGTCGGGAAGATCATGAGCAACACCTTAGGACAGTGCTTCAGACTTTGAGGGAAAAGAAGTTATATGCAAAGTTCTATAAATGTGACTTTTGGTTGGATTCCATGGCATTCTTAGGCCACATGGTTTTGAGTGAAGGTATTCAGGTGGATTTGAATAAAGTGGAAGCAGTGCAGAGTTGGCCTAGACCATCCTCAGCTATAGAGATCCACAATTTTCTTGGCTTGGTAGGTTACTACAATCGATTTAATGAGGGGTTTCATCTATTGTAGCACCTATGACCAAGCTGACCCTGAAGGGTGCTCCGTTCCAGTGGACAAAAGAGTGTGAGGCAAGCTTTCAGAATCTCAAGATAGCTTTGACTACAACGATAGTTTTGATTGCCACAGCTTCAGGGTCTTATACTGTCTATTGTGATGCCTCGATGATGGCCTTGGAGCGGTGTTGATGCATGACGGTAGGGTGATTGCCTATGCGTCTAGATAGTTGAAGGTATATGAGAAGAATTATCCTATCCATGATCTTGAGTTAGCTGCTATTGTTCATGCCTTCAAGATCTGGTGCCATTATTTGCATAGTGTGCCTTGTGAGATTTATACTAATCACCGGAGTTTGCAGCATCTGTTCAAGCAGAAGGATCTTAATTTGCACCAAATAAGGTGGCTAGAGCTGCTGAAGGATTATGATATCACTATCTTGTGTCACCTGAGCAAGGACAATATGGTGGCTGATGCTTTGAGTCGTCGGGCAGAGAATTTTGTAGAGTTTGGCTTATTTACTAGATGCAGAGAGGCCCATAATGATGGATGTCATGGCCTTAGCCAGCCAGTTTGTGCGATTGAATCTTTTGGAGCCCAGCCGGGTTCTAGCTTGTGTGGTCTCTCGGTCTTCCTTGTTTGATCGTATCCAGGAGTGCAGTTTGATGACCCTTATTTGCTTCTCCTCAAGGACAAGCATTCGCGTGGTGATGCCATAGATGTTACTATTGGTGAGGATAGGGTATTGAGGATGCAAGGTCGGGTTTGTGTACCCAATGTTGATGGGCTTAGAGAGTTGATTCTACAGGAGGCCCAAAGTTTGTGGTATTGCATCCATTCTGGTGCCACAAAGATGTATCGAGATTTGAGGCAGCACTGTTGGTGGAGGCAGATTAAGAAAGATATAGTTGGGTTTATAGCTCGGTACCTTAATTGTTAGCAAGTGAAGTATGAGCACCAGAGATCTGGTGGGTTGCTTCAGTGATCGAGGCCAACCCTATGGTACTATGGAGTAGCAAGAGAGGTCGAAGCAACTTTTACCCAAGAAGGTCGGGATTGATTTCAACAGGGAGTTATATATTGGATATGAGTTTCTATCTAAATTAGAATTGCGCATTTGTCCCTAATTGCACTCCTAAACATTTTTGGTTTTGATATTAATTCTAATCTTATAATACTTTAATGATAAATTAGAGTAAGTAAATCTAACAATAAACTATTAAGAATTGTTCAAATAGATAAAAGGGCACTAGGGTAGTGACTTTCTCCTAGGTGGCTAATTGACGGATTCTCGAGTTTAAGGCTAGATTGTCTTATTTGGAGAATATGATATAACAATTGCACGATTCTACTCACTCTATACAATCGCGCCCCTTTTTTTGTACTACACCCCCGGAAGGGATGTATAAGGGTGTTTTTCAAATTTATGTGACAATCGAAACAAGATTATTTAATTAAAAATCAGAGTCATCACTAGGAATAGTTTATAGTGTCCCAAGTCATCAGTTTAGAATCTCGAATTGAGGAAAGATTGACTCTGTTTTACAGTTTGCAAACACAGAAATCCGGGTAAGGTATTCTGTTAACTCGGGAGAAGGTGTTAGGCCTTCCCGGATTCTGTGGTATTAGCATAGTCCCTCAACTTTTATTATCAGCTTATTATCTAATATTAGAACACTTTCAAACCTATGTGCGTTTTTTACTTTTAGACCCCTTTATTTAATTATTTTTAAGGAACATTGCAATGTTAATAAAATACGTCTTGAACCACTTAACATAAATACACCCATGGTCCTCAACATATTTTTTCTAAAATTGTTGAGATTTGAATTTGGGTCACATAAATGTGCACCCGGGATTAGGAAGGTAAATTATTAAAATAACGCGCCTAAAGCAACTATGCATTTTTACTTTTGCGAGGGCTATGGAAAAATTGCTAATGGCACGCCTCGAAATCTAAGTATTTGTAAGAAATAATCATATAAGGGCCATGCATTTTAGATTTTATTTGGCACGACACGCCCCAATTCTAATGAATTGCACTCAACATAAAGCAAACTACGGATGTTCACAATTAAAACTAATTTGAAATTAGGTACCACAACTATGTTATGAGAACCGTACCCGTACCTATGATAGTTTATAAGTGATTATTTCCTAAATATGCTCCCAACGACCTGAATAATTAAAAGAGAATCAACATGAAATTAACATAATCTTATTTTGGCATGAAAACAAGAACACGGTCATTGAACTCTGAACGTGCAAGTATTGTGATGGTTGATTTGCATGAGATGGGTTACCAAAACGCAATAATGTACATCGTTGTGGATAGGACTGTAAGAAACTTGAATGGCTTCAATACATTATAGCATCGTGAATGCAAAATCACACACAGACAAAACAATGAAATTCAGTAATCTCACACGTAAAACTTGATTTCTTACTACAAGAAATAGAAACTCACTCGATTTAACATTCAACTGTCGAGAACAAAATTAATAACAATAGATTAATGCCACGTGCTCACAAGATAAACAAATTACAAATCCAAACATGTCAAAGCTATTTAATAAGCCATATTGTACTTGTCCCTGAATGATTCAGAGAAGATGACCTATAAAACATGTCAAATAGTGTGGAAAAATTGAGCTAAAGTATCACTATTTTATTCACTTGCATTGCATCTTAATTTAGCACATAAAAGGCAGACATACTGATAACAACTACAACACTTTAACTCTATGAAGACAGATCCAGATTACTATTTCCATATAAACTCATGTAAATTAAAATCAGCTATGACCCATTAAATACATGAAAGTGAGATATGAACTTGAAATTCCATTCAATTAATAAAATCCAGCAATTACACGGACTGAAATGAAGAACCCATGGCGACCGGAACTCGATACGACGATCCTCAAACTGGCAGCCTCTAAGAGCTGCAAATTGTTTCCCAGATCTGAGCTTGACCGGACAACCTAAAAAAGATGGGTATGTTAACAGGCAAACGAGCATAACTCAGGACCTCTCCTTTGAGGAGAAGAACAAAAATGGCTTAGTGTATGTGTGTGTTTGGTGTGTCTGTCCGTGTGAGTTCCGACAAGTGGATGGTGAAGGATGTGTGTGTATGTGTTTTAGTGTCGCGACTAATGTAAGGTAACTGGTTTGATAAGAGAAGGAGTCAAAGTGTGGTTTTGTTTGTCATTTGTTGAAGAGAGCAGGCATCAATGGAGCTTTCAAAGCTGAAAGAGAAGGGTAGGGGATAGCGTCTTTTTCGGTTCTCTATGGCTAGAGCTTCTTCACCTAGACTATAGGGTTTTATTTTTTTCTTTTCATGAAGATGAAGGGTCTCCGGTTGTTGGAAGTAGAAGAAGAAAGATTGGTAGTGCGATTGGTTCTTTGGAGTTGCCGTCAAGTTTGGGGTGGTGTGTGACAAAGAAGATGAAGTTCAAGTTGGTGGGGGGGTCTCTTCTTTGGTGATATGCGGCTCCAAGGTCTGTAAAAATGGCTGAAGGTCTTAGGATTCTAGGGTGTTTTGTGTCCAAACATTGAAGAAGATGCAGTTTTTTTTCGAAGGGGAGGGGGGGGGGGGGGGAGGGGTTCTCTTTTATGTGTTACTTTTTGTTCCTTTATAGGTAGAGTTCAGGTTTAAGTGTAATTTTGTGTATTTTCGAATTAGTCCCTAGGTTTATTTTGTATTAGATCCCTAGGATCTTTTTTATTTATTTTTATTCCAAAAAGGAGTCTAGAAGTGTCCCTACGCTTAATGGATTAATCTGAACTGGGCTCTAAAACTCTTAAAATTGTGATCTGACACCTTAATTGACACCTTTTAAAATAAGATAAAAATACTACACAATGCAAAAGCTAACATAAAACTATTATATATTTTTTGTATTTTGAAGAATATGTAAAGATAAAAATAAGGTACTATTTGTATATTTTTATTTAAATGTATGAAAGATACATAAGCTGAAATATTTTTTGTAATTTCCATTTTTATGAAAAAATAAAGTAAAAGAAGTCAGAAATAGTTGATATAACTATATTATTCCTAAATTAAATATTTACATGTTAAAATTAAAAACAACTTGGTGAGGATCAAAAATCACATGTCTACAGCTGCCCCTCTTTGACTGAAAATACAAAGAGTTTTTCAGACAAAGAACGACTAGATAATTTTTTGACCCGACCCTTATTTGGGAGAGACTAAAACTAGGAAAAGAGCAATGTGACCGAGCATTGGTATTGAGCTGCCTACATATCCTTGGCAATAAAAGAATCGGGCCACGTGTAATTCAGCGGTGAGTGCGATGATGGAGTATGCCGAGGTGGAGAGCCAATAAAATTGTCGTTCCACCGAGGTTATGGTCCGCAGTCCTGTATTACATAAAAAATCAAAACATGTGAAAGACTAGATAAGCCTATCAACAAATAGTTACAGGATTCCCATCTATGAGTCGTCTGAAACATGATCTTGAGTCTTGAGTTGTTCTTCATGCAGACTTTAGATTTGAACCTTGACGATTGCTAGTTGCAGGTGCCAGTTTATCCTTTTTCAGCTTTTCGGATCAGGACCAGATGCACCATGCTTGTGACCTCAGTCATGTGTTGAGCAACCCACATCTTTCATCAACTTCTGCATTTGGATTAAGTTTTTGCTTTTTTCTCCTTATTACTTTATTGTGACTAACTTCTATTGATCACCTCGGACTGTTGACTCGCATTCTTTCCACGAGCTTCTTTTTTGTTGACTTAATTGTATTATGAAGTGAATTCCCTTATTTTCCAGGTGGCGCCTAATTGAAAACATTTGAACTATATTCCCTTGTTTTCCAGACAGGCTCCTTACTGCCAAAAACTTAAGCTATATTCCCTTGTTCTCCAAGTGGGTGCCTGATTGCCAAAAGCTTGAACAATATTCCCTTGTTCTCCAGGTGGGTGCCTCATTGCCAAAAACTCAAATTGTGTTCCCTTGTTTTCCAGTTGGGCGCCTGATTGCCGAAAAACTAAACTGTATTTCCTTGTTATCCAAGTGCGCACTTGATTGCCAAAAACTTGAACTGTACTCCCTTATTCTCCAGGTGGGCGCCTGATTGCCGAAAACTAACTTTATTTCCTTGTTATCCAGGTGGGAGTCTGATTGCCAATTTGAACTGTATTCCCTTCTTCTCAAGGTGAGCGTCTGATTGCAAAACACTTGAACCATATTACCTTGTTCTCCAGGTAGGCGCCTGATTACCTAAACTTGAACTATATTCCATTGTTCTCCAGGTGGGCGCCTTATTGCCAATAACTTGAACTATATTCCCTTGTTCACCAGGTTGGCGTCTGATTGCCAAAAACATGAACTATATTCCCTTGTTCTCCAGGTGGGCGCCTAATTGCCAAAAACTTGAACTATATTCCCTTGTTCTCCAAATGGGCGCCTGATTGCAAAAAACTTGAACTGTATTCCCTTATTCTCCAGGTGGGCGCCTAATTTCAAAAAAGTTGAAGTATATTCCCTTCTCTACTTGGGCACCTGATTTCCAAAAACTTGAACTATATTCCTTGTTCTCCAGGTGGGTGCCTGATTGTCAAAACTTGAACTGTATTCCCTTGTTATCCAGGTGGGCGCCTGATTGCCAAAAACTTAAACTGTATTCCTTCTTCTCCAGGTAGGCGCCTGATTGCGAAATCTTGAGTTGTATTCCCGTGTTCTCCATGTGGGCATCTGATTACCAAAAAATTGAATTGTATTCCCTTATTCTCTAGGTGGCCGCTTGATTATCATAATCTTGAATCATATTTCCTTGTTCTCCAGGTGGGTGCCTGACTGCCAAAACTTGAACTATATTCCCTTGTTCTCTAGATGGGCGGCCGATTGCCAACAACTTGAACTATATTCCCTTGTTCTCCTGGTGGGTGCTTGATTGCCAAAAACTTAAAATATATTCCCTTGTTCTCTAGGTGGGTGCCTGATTGCCAAAAACTTGAACTATATTCCCTTGTTCTCCAGATCGGCGCCTAATTGCCAAAACTTGATCTACATTCCCTTGTTCTCAAGGTGGGCACCCGTTTGCCAAAAACTTCAACTGTATTCTCTTATACTACAGGTGGGCACCTGATTGCCAAAACTTGAACTATATTTCCTTATTCTCCAGGTGGGCGCCTGATTGCCAAAAACTTGAATTGTATTCCCTTGTTCTCCAAGTGGGCGCCTGATTGCCAAAAACTTGAATTGTATTCCCTTGTTCACCAGGTGGGCGCCCGATTTCCAAAATATTAAATGGTATTCCCTAGTTCTCTATGTGGGCGCCTGATTTCCAAAACTTGAGCTTTATTCCCTTGTTATCCAAGTGGGTGTCTGATTACCAAAACTTGCGTTGTATTCCCTTCTTCTCAATGTGGGTGCCTGATTACCAAAACTTGAACTATATTCGCTTATTCTCAAGGTGGGTGCCTGATTACCAAACTTGATTTATATTCCCTCGTTCTCCTGGTGGATGCCTGATTACCAAAACTCAAATTACATTCTCTCGTTCTTCTGGTGGGTGCCTGATTATCAAAACTAGAAATGTGTTCCCTCGTTCTCCAGGTGGTTACCTAATTTCAACAAAATAGACAAAACAAAGGAAATTTTCTATCCCATTTCGTTAGCTAGGAACATATGTGCGTGTTAAGCTGAATCCTGTTACGAAATATTACTAAGAATTTGAATTCTAGATCCCATTATCCAGGAGGGTCTTGACAACTCTTAATTAAACGACAATTTTAAAACTACGTCATATCTTCTAAAGGTATTGCTTTTGCTATATCTTGTTATCTAAGAAAGTTTGAAAGCTAGATCCCACTATCCAGAAGGGTCCTAACAACTCTTTATTAATTGATAGTTTTAAAACTAAGCTATATCTTCTAACTGTATTACTTCTGCTATATCTTGTTATCTAAGAAAGTATTATAGCTACATCCCATTGTCCAAGAGGGTCCTGAAATCCAAAGTCAAATTTCATCCTAAGAGTGACAATTCTTTACGGCTAAATTATACTACCCTACAGCAGAACTTATGCTAAATATTGTTATCTAATGGAAATCTTAAAGCTAGCTCCCATTATTCAGGAGGGTCCTGAAAACACCTGACTGAATCCTTTCTTAAACATGCAAACTTTGAAAACCACTTATATTCCTTTGGGGTACATATATGCTAGATTTTGCTACTCATTTTTTAAAAACTAGGTCCTATTTTCCAGGAGGGTACTGAAAACTTCTAATTAATTCCTATCTAAAGAATGAAAACCTCGAAGCCAACTTATATGCCTTTGGGTGTACATTAATGCTAGCTATGCTATTCATGATTGTTTTGAATTTTAAACTAGGTCCTATTTTTCAGGAGGGTCCTGAGGACTTCAAATTAAATCCCATTATTCAGACTGGTCATGAGAAGCCGAGAATGAACTTACCTAAGCCATGCTTTCTTCCTAGAGAATCATTGCAGAATGAATAAAATTCCTTGCCTCTGAACCATGCCTTTCCTCATGGAAGGTTCCTGAGGATCGAACAAATTTTCTTTCCCCTTCTCAAACCGCCTTTGTGCTAGCAAAATTTGGGCGCGACACTTGAAAAAAAATTCAAACTTCCAAGCTTTGATTTGAACACTGTTTTCATCCATGTTTCAAACAAAGAAAACTTGTGAGATTATAAATATGGTGGTTGGTTTGTCACCTTAACTTTGAGGGCGGTTTCTCCTTCACTTCCACTGATAACTTTTGTTTCAAGTTGAAAGACATTGCTTGTTTATTTACTAACCACTTTCTTTGTCACCCTTATCATAGAAAATACTTCTGATCCGTTCAGACCCAACATCCTCTATCTGTTGCATTTTTCCCATGAATTGACATTTACTTAATCTTTGTATTTCAAATGATTCCCAAAACACATTGATTTTTACCGACTAAGTGCGCTTGATGTTCTTTCCTGACGTAGGCCACTACCCTTGATCTTAAGGTCTCTTGCTCCTTTACTTACCATGATGACTTTGATTTCCTCTTGGAAGACCTTGTCATTGGTTTACCACTTTCTCTATCACCCTTATCACAGAAAATACCTTTGATCCGTTCACCCAACACTCTTTATCTGTTGCATTGCTCATGAATTGACATATAACGAATCATTGTATTTCACATGAATCCCAAAACTCATTGATTTTTACCAACTCAGTACGCTTGCTATCTTTTCCCGACTTATGCCACTTGATGTGCTCGCTAGACTCCATTTTGTGAAATTGGAAAGCTGGTGGCAAATTTTGAAGTCATATCTGACTTGTTCTAACCAAAAAGACTCATGAAGATAAAGTAAACAAGACAAAAGTAACAGAGTAAAGGATAATGGAAATAGATGATTCCAAACAAGAAAACTACAAAGTGGAAACCTATCAGATGTGGGTACCAACTCTACTGACCATGAAATGCACCTGTTGCCTATTCTATCAAGGAAGTTTGATGTTCAACACTTGTTATACCCCCTAAGCCATAAAATTGGGTTTCAATGTTCCCATTATCCAATCTTATTCACAATCCTTATTCGATTGTGGTGCCCGAAGGGTTTTCACCATTAAGCCTCTCTTATTTTGTTCTTTTTCTGAACTCACTATCACCTTATGCTGCCTGTGAAGGTTTTCACCGATAAGACTCCCTCATTTTGTTCTCTCATTCTTCCATCGCCTTTCAGTGCCCGTGAGGGTTTTTACCAATAAGATTCTCTAATTGTTATTCCCGTGCTTAGACTGGAGAGTTGCTCCTAATATGAATCACGTCCACTTTCTTGACTTGGCGTCTCTCGAAGACAAATCGGAAGGTCTTTCTTTGGACAGATATTTAGGCTTTTGGATAGGGTTAGAAAGAAAAGATATCAAAAGGGCTCAAAACAACTAGAATGCGTTCAAAATTACAACTTTTGGAATAAGATTTATTACAACAACCACAACCTCTGCCCTAATTTCTTTGCTTGGGGACTTTTGAATTTTATTTTGATGGGACCGAACTGTAAGGCTGCCTCGTATCCTTAAAATGAATCAGGTCGAACATAGTTCATGTCATAGAAATTTCTTTTGTTGTTGTGATTTTATCTTTTATATTTCTTTTCTTTCTCCTCTTTTCTTCCCTTTTTCTCTTTTAGTTGTTTTTTTCTTTTTTCCGTTTTTTTTCTTTTCTCTTCTTTTTCTTTACTTATCTCTCGCGCTTGCATTTCTAATCTTTGCTACTGATTCTAAAAGAGGGGTATGAAAGGAAATAAGTGAGGCTCAAAGGGGTAGCAAAGGATAAAATGTTTAGATAGCAGAACAAAATGCCTTCGTCATCCCAATCTTCAGAACATGCTAAGTATAAACAAACACAATTTAACCAAAGAAATCATAAATAGTATCTTTTGACTGCATCGGAGTTGATAGCTATTTCTACACATTTACCTTCTATATATGTTAAATACAAAGCATTACTGGACAACGCTCTCGTTACCATGAATGGTCCCTGCTAATTCAGGTGCGGCAAGATGCATTTCAATAGTATTTCTTTATATTCTATCTAACCCAGTTTCACACAATCTCAAATGCCTTTACTTATTTCCCTCAAATATCCCTACATCTCCAACATTGTTTTATTGCTTTATGACTAAACTAACTTTTAAACACCAGGCTGAGAATTACACGTGCATGTCATGTCACTAAAACCAATAGAAAAAGAACTATAAGAAGAAAATAGAACTAAACGAAAATGACTAGAAATTAAAGAAAACAGAAAATTGCATTAAGCAGATGGTGAAAGGGTTTGGACAACAAAACATGCAAAGTAGACAAACCTAGAACAAACCTAGACAACACAAAACGAGATACCACGACTAAACAAACTAGGTAAAATGAAAGGATAGAAGGGTTTGAATCACAAGACAATATCCGAATTACCACCCTGAAATAACTCGAAGAACAGAAATGACAACAAAATAAACCACCTAAACTCTTCCTTGGCTAGCTAATAAAAAGCACCTTTCCAATCCTCAAACTCAACATCTTAGCCACTGACTCCTGCATCAACAATACTAGGACCTTCACAAGTCTCCATAACATTGGTCTTAACCAATTGCCTTTGTGTTCCCTTTGCCTGCTCGTTCTTAGGATCAACCTCTGATAGCATTGAAAGCTTCGCAGCACGTGGGCCTCCGAGGACTTCAGAAGAATTCACATATTCCATTTCAATATAAGTCATACCCACTATATATGTCTCATTATGCACAGGCGATGGACTTTGGCTAGTGTTTGCTGTATTTGGATTTTGCATGACAATGTCACATGCATCAATAAGCTCCTGAATTGCTTTTCAGGCACCGACACTTTTCTATACTGTGACCCGGGGCATCGGAGCAATATGTGCACCTTTGAGAAAAATCAAACTTCTTTGACAGAGGGTTCGTTATTTTTATCTGAATCAACTTCAACATGTCCAACTGCCTTAACCTTTGGAACAAACTGGCATATGATTCTCTAATAGGGGTGAAAGCCTTGTCTTTTTTCTGCAACCTCTTATTTTTAAATGCCTGATTGGGCCGGAAACCTAATCCGTGAAGGTTTCTGTAGGCTTGTGTGTAAGATATTTGGGGAAGTGGTGCGGACCATCACGGTCCTTATGGATGTGGAGCATATGGTGGTGCATTATGGACATGCTATTGGGAAAGTGATATACGACTTTGGGAGTTCATTGGAGGGAAGCAGCATTGGGAAGGGTCATATGGTTCACAAGCATATCCATGGGGCGGATGTCGAGGCTAAAAGTGTTGAGCAGGAATTCCCAGCGAATCATCTTTTCTATTTCTCTTTCTTCCACCCAAACTTACTGGGATGTTTTGAATGTCTTTCATAGAATCTTTCGGTGCCGAACAACTCATGATTTTACCTAATTTGATTCCCTCTCCTACCATCTCCCCCATTTTTAACACATCGTTGAAAGGCTTTCCCAAAGCCGGGATCAAATGACTGAAGTAGGTTGGCCTATGGGCAAGTAGGAAAAGCTCAACCCTTTCTTCTTCACTAATCGGGGTACTGACTCGAGTAACTTTCTCCCTCCGTCTGAGTCCAAACTCCATAAAGCTTTCCTCCAGCTTCTTTTCTATTTTAGATAGGGAGGAGCGGTCTGGGGCTAATGCTTGATTCGTATTGAAAGTATCGAACAAAATCTTGAGTGATGTCGCCCTATGTAGGCCACTTACCACCATCTTGACGATTATGCCATTCCAAAGCTTCCCTGGTCAAGCTCCTACAGAAAAAGGCCATCAACAGGTCATCTTGCTCTCCAACACTTCTCATTTCATTGCAATAAACCTTCAAGTGGGCTACCAGATCTCCACACCTATCATACAAGTTAAACTTTGGCAATTAAAATCCCGTGGGCAGACGATCATCAGGGGACACAGACAGTTCTTTGTAATTCATGCTACCCTGGTCTCCCGTCTCTTGCATGTTCTTTAATGACTGTTATGTGTTTTTCAGCTTCCTGGGTATCTCATCTCGCCCTTCTTTTCCTGTAACCTTTTCATTTTCAACATGAAGCTCATCCCGAGGGTTTATCTTGTGGGAAACCTTTGACGGGTAATATTAGGCATCATGAGCTTTCTGTGGGTATTCATTGTTGGGGATATGAGGGCAATTTTGGGGAGAGGTGATTGGAGGATGAGTTATGGAGCTACTGGGTTGATGGGGAAGTGCCAAAGTTTGGGTAAAGGTAGCATCTACGAAGCCAGGTGGTGGAAGGGATGGTGCCTTCCCAGTCATCCATCCCTGATACATATCCGTCATGTGTTGTCTTGACATATTTACCTCTTCAACCAACCCATTTCCCTTGTCGAACCAACTGCCTTTGCGCACTTGTATCAACCAACTCAGTTCTGTTTTTGTGTGCCATTGCCTTTTGACTTTTATGTTATAAAGAAGAGATACCACTTCAAAAACCCCAAACCAATCACCCTTCTTCTTTATAACAAAAGGAACAAAATGAGGTCATCACTCTAGCGTTAGGGCATTTAATAGCTAAAATATCACATTGTGTGCAAAGCACCTGGTCACAGTTATCGGTTCTAACATGAATTCGAGGGTATGAAGGTCATATGGCATCATCCAAATTTAATCATTTGAGTCTTCTCTTTTCTTTTCCTTCCTCGCATCTCTTAACTCGCTCATGTTCCTTCTATCCTTTTTTTTGATTATCACTCTCTTTTCTTTCTTTTTATTTCCCACATCCCATAATTTCATCCTTTTTCCTCCTTTTTTATTTTTTTTTGTTTTTTTTATTTTTCTTTAATCAAAAAAATGATTCAATCGAACCGTATGTAGGTTGCCTACGTATCATGAACCCACATGAATCAGATCATTGCGTAGTTCTGGAAGATCGAATCTTCTTTTTTGAATTTTCTACACTTAATATTCTATAACCTATTCCAAACTCAAACGTAACGAGCATATATATTTTATTTTTTTTCTTTTTGACACAAACACTCTATAAAAATTATTAAGGAAAAACCCTAGAAGAGAAAAAAAACTTTTTTTTATTCTTTTTTAGGAAGAAAATATAAAGAATAAACCACAGAAATATATTTTGAATTTTATTTTGATATCCTAATTCAAGAATTCGAAATAAACAATGAAAAAGATAAAACAAAATATTTTTGGATTTCAATTTGATTGCCTAAAGGAAGAAACTTTAAAGATTCAATAAAGGAAAACCATCTCAAATGATTTTTTTATTCCTAGAAAATAAAACATTCTAAAGAAAACTTCAAACAGAAATATAAAATGCAACATCTCTTTTTTTTTTGGATTTTTTATTTATAACACACTTTTTAGATGCAAAATAGGAAATACAATAGTAATTAAAAAAACTCGACATTACTATACAAAACTAAAAAGTAAAAGATGACAAAAAAAATAATAAAATCTCCTTAAGCAACTTCTGAATGCAGTGGCCCTGGGTATCTGTCATGCTCAAACTCCGGTAATTAGATCCCTACCTGTATGATAAAACTTAAATCAATACTATGTGAGACAATAACATTTCCTACTAGACACATGCAAGACTTGATTCAGGCTATTTTTGCAAAATGACTTATCTTGCCAAAGATGGCTATAAGTGCAAAATTTTGCTAATACCCCGCAAAACCATGAACCTAATATTACTAGGTAGACTGTACCCTATGTGGGTTGCCTATGTATCACGCCCCGAAAGATGAGAATCAGGTTTGCGTTATTCGGGCAAATTAGATACGGGAAAGAATTAAAAAAACAAACTAATTTTCAGAAAGACAACTAATTAAAAAAATGTGTTTTTTTTTTGAAAAATGATGAAACATGTAAACTCTTTTTGAATTTTCTTTTTTCCTTTTTTTTATTTTTGGAAAATGATGAAAAACTGCAATTTTTTTTTGAATTTCTCGTATTTGTTTTTTATTTTTTTTCATTTTTTTATTTGCGCTCAGCTATCATTGGTCCGTCAAATGACCTTTTTGCCCTTGAATAAATGCAATATTTAGCACATAAGATGCATCAAGATGGTCTTTTATTTTTGGGGTATACCTGTCCTAGACGGACTCAACCCTTATGTTGAGGCCCCTACGTCATGTGCACATGATGCAAACAAACGTTCCTTCTAGGATCTGGCATGAGGCTTAGTTTATTCTTGGTTCAAAACCAGGGTATGTGTTCTAGATTGTGTACTCAAGCGGACAACTCGAGTCGAGGAGGGGGCTACGTACCGGGAACCAAAATAGCATCCGGCTTAATAACTTGTCCGGGCCTCTTTCTTATTTCAAGGTATGATACTAACAAAAAAGGGAGTCTCGAACTGCGAGCACATTCCCGAAGGTGAGAAGAGAAGGCTTTTGTCACAGTTTATATACAGTTCAGATAATATCGAAGCGGTAAAAGAGCAACATTTGGCATATTAGGTCCAAACAAGTAATAAAATCAGATAATAAACAATGCCAAATATAACAATTATTCTAAGTTTGAATTCTTGAACTCTGAACCAGAGATTCTGGCTTCTTATCCTCAGCAGAGTCGCCATAGCTGTCACACCTCTTTTTTTACACTACATCCCCGGAAGGGATATATAAGGGAGTTTCTCCAATTTATGTGACAATCGAACCATGACTATTTTATTAAAAATCAGAGTCGCCACTTGGGATAGTTTATGGTGTCCCAAGTCACCGGTTTAGAATCCTGAATCGAGGAAAGATTGACTTTGTTTTACTGTATGCGAACATAGAAATCCGGTAAGGAATTCTTTTAACCCGGGAGAAGGTGTTAGTCATTTCTCGGTTCTGTGATTTTAGCACGGTCACTCAACTCTTATTATCGGCTTATTATCTGATTTTAGAACACTTTCATACCTATGTGCATTTTTCACTTTTAGACCGCTTTATTTAATTATTTTTAAGGAAAATTACAATGCTATTAAAACACGTCTTGAACCACATCACATAAATGCATCCGCAACCCTCAACATATTTTTTCCAACATTGTTGAGATTTGAATTTGGGTCACATAAATACGCACCCGAGTTTAGAAAGGTAAATTATTAAAATAACGCGCTTAAAGAAACTACACATTTTTACTTTTGCGAGGGCCATAGAAAATTTGCTAAATGATACCCCTCGAATTCTAAAGATTTGAACGAAATAATCAAATGAGGGCCATGCATTTTAGATTTTATTTGACACGGCACACCCCAATTCCAATGAATTGCATTCTACTTAAAGCAAACTACAGATGTTCACGATTAAACTAATTTGAAATTATGTACCACAACTACGTCACTTGAACCGTACCCATAGCTGTGATAGTTTATAAGTGATTATTTCCTAAGTATGCTCCTAATGACCTGAATTTAATTTCTAATGACCAATTGGGTATACAATCAAGGTTCAAGTTGGGTATTACTATCTTTAGGTTTAATCCTTTAATTGGGGATATCAATCTCGTGAGTACGCCCCAATTCCTTGTTGGACCAATTTCATGGACTTAGTCTCTCTTTCTCAAGAAGCGCCAAAGTTTACTAGGCATACACTAGTGTTTGCATCAACATTAAAACCCTAAATTAGTCCAAATATCAAACACCCATAGACAATCAAGCATAAAAACACAAGACCCATCAATTACCTACACTAGGGTTGAGCAGTAACACTAGCTAATGGGTCTAGCTACTCAAAATAATAGATGTAAAAAAAGAAATAGATGAAGAAAAGCTCATAATAACTAATTGCTAAAGAAAACTTGAAGATTCAATGTTGAAATTAAGCTAACATTACATAAAATGGTAAAAGAAATGAGTTCACGAGCACAGCTCTACGTCTAAAGCTATCTGATGACCTAAAAATTGGAAGAGAAACTATGTATAGGAGGCCCAAAATTTTGGACAAAAATACCCCTACGGAACTAGTGCAGACCACACAAAATCGAGTGCGACCTCACTAAGGCTCTTGGCTTGGCTTTTCGTTACTCTAAAGCTGGCCACCACTGATCGCACAAAAATCAATGTGGCTGCAGTGGCTTCCATTGCAATCCACATAAAATGGAATGCGGACCGCATTGGCTAGTTCCTCCAAAATGTCATTTCTCTGAACTTGAGCTCTGCGGACCGCACGAAATCGAGTGTGGCCGTAGTGGAATCAATGTGGACCGCACAAAGTCCTTTGCAGCCATATTGACTAACTGGCTGAGAACCATACTCTATGATCTTCATCTTTCCGGGTCACACAAAATGGTGTGCGGCCGCACTGGCCCTGTTTGACTGAACTTGTACAAGTTTCACTCCTCTTTGAGCTAGTTTTTGACACCTTGTCACTTTGTTGTTCAAACCTACAATCAAACACAACTTCTGAGTCTTTGGGACTATTTAGTACACATTTTTAATCAATACGTAAGCAAGAGAGAGTGTAAAACGCATCACACTCCCTAGTTATCAACTGCCCCACACTTAAGCTTTTGCTTGTCCTCAAGCAAACACACCCTTTAAGAGTCAATTCTAAGAAAATTCATCCTACGTAAAGTTACCTCATCTAGACTTAATTGGGACTAACAATTTCCCTCAATTCACATAAATCATTAACAATATTCATTCTTTTAAACACCATGGATTTGGTGCGACACAAGAGCATCAAAAGTTGACTCAACACATCAAAGAAACTCTTTCTATTACTTTAGTCATTGTGTAACCCAAACACACATTCCTCAACTTTCCCTAAGCAAATCTTACCTTTAGGATAGTGGCACTCAAAACGAGGTTAATGGAAATACACTCATCTCTCTCAAGGAAAAGTCACAAGTCCGACTTTAAGTACCATATGCTTGTCCCTTACGTGAGTCACCACTAATGTAAGCTTCATTCAACTAAAGATCATATAGGCCTTTTATGGAGACATAGTGAAGGCTTTTGGTTCAGGGTAAGAAATGTTTGGTCTAACTAGGTTCCATCTTCCCTTAAGCACTTCCTTTGCTTCATTTTGGCATGCATTCACTTGACTTTTTAAGTCATTTCACTTCTTTCTAAGGGGTTAGAGAGACACACAGTCACTCTTTCTTGTTCATTTCAAATTTTTTCTCCTTTCTCAATTTTCCACGCCTTTCATTCTTTGCTTTTCTTGAATCCCTTTATTCAATTCTACGTTGAACATTCTTTTTGTCCATTGATTTTCTTTCTTTTTCATTTCCTTTCCTTTACTTCATTTTGTGCCTTTTTACCACTTTGTTACAGTCCTTGTCTCCCCCCCAAAGTTATATTTTTGCCATGTTATAAGGAAAGAGCGGGTTCCAAGAGATGGGATCTTTTAGAACGGGTAAAGGCTTGTATCATGATTCTTGAAGGAAAAACTGTCTAAGGCTCAAAAGGGTTGACTATGGAGTTTATCATTGGTAGTATATGGGAGTGTTCAAGCTATCATTTGGATGAAGAAGAGCCTATAATCATGTCTCAAGTAAAATTTAACTTAGTATTTTGCTTCGACAAACATTCAGAGCAAGTTTCTAGACTAATGGCTTGGGACTTGGATTTGCAATGCAATTTATCACCACACAAGCTATAGGATCACTATGACGTAGAGTCGAGGCCCACAATAACCTTAGATAAGATTTGAGCACACAATGGTCCGGAAAAACCACTTGATGATTATCGGCCAACACAAGAATCTGAATGTCACAACTTTCACCACCCTATACCCAACGATTTGTTTTTGACCATAAGATTAAAACAAAATGTGCTAGGCCCAGGTGAAGCTTTGCTTGAGTCACCCTTACTACTAACTACTAAAAAGCAAAAAGAAAAGAAAACATTACTCAAACTCTTAATAAGGTTGTGATGCCATCAATCATGGGGAAGAGCCACTTCGGTTCAGACAAATTCCACCTCTGGAGAACCATGGCATTAAGAAAATTAAAGGTTTATTGTAAAAATTCAAAACACGAAGCTAGGAAAGAAAAACTGCGTAAAGTAAAATGAATTTATACAAAAGGGGTTTAATCAAATATACAATAAGGGAAATAAATATATAATGTAACATAACTTTTATATACAAACCTAAGGTAAAAAAAGTACGAAAAATGTAATGAAATGTTGAAATTATATACACAACAAAGATAAGAAATGAAAGAAAGAAATCATAAAATATGTCATATATATACAGTTATCCACGTCAAAGTAGGTCCTACCCCTTAAATGAAAGCTGGAATTTTCCTCAATGCCAACTAAGCAAAATAAGCACAAAAAATAAAGGAAAGAGAAAAAAGAAACTCCCTATGGGCCATCTGTCTGCATGGGGTCCTTTGTCTGGGTCCCTGAGTCCATTCTATGATTGGGAACCTGAGACTGGCTCTATGTGACCTATGGCTCAACTGCTGGGACCTGGGCCTGAACTTGGATAGGCTCTTGGGCAGCATCCTATGGCTGATTGGAGGAAGTCCCCGATGTGCCCGCCAACTAGATAACCACATCAGCGGACTAGGGGATCACCCTCTTCCTTTTGGAGGCCTTTTTGACTGTTTTGGCTGGGGATGGGCTGCTGGCACAAGATCATGTAGTAGCACATCCAAAGGCAGGTGAACCGCCTTTATCTCTACCCCGACCCACAACTCCTTCACGGACTTTATGGAAGCCCAAGTCTTCCTCATCTTCTCTGACTCCTTTGCAAGTTCCGTTAGTTCCCTCCTATAAGAAGCGACAATGTCCGTAAGCACTTTCTTGATCTCTAGGATCTTCTTCTGGTTGTCCAGAAGATCCTTGAGAGGATTCTCAATAGACTATGCGACCTGTGCTGGTGCTGACTGAGCTTCCATAGTAGCAGATAATATAGAAAGCTTAGAAGTTATTGTCTGCATACAGTTGTTGATGTTGGTGAGGGCCTGGCTCAAACTGTGGGAAGTCAATGGATAGGCAATAGTAGAGGGTATTTCAAGAGTTGTGGAGGTAGATGAACCCGGGGCCATGTCAGCTAAAGTATAAGGAGGCCATGTAGTAGTCGCTACCACTACTGGTTCTTCAAATTAGCTAGTTAAAGTAGTGGATTTTCCTTTGAAGTGATTGCCCTTAGGGTTGTCCTCACCCTATAGGCTATACAATGAGAAGGGTGCCTTTGCCTTCACCTTCACATCGAATATGGGTTTGTCCATATTGAGGTCCTCCAAATACATCTCCACGAAGTTGGGGAATAGGTAGGACCTATCACCGTCACTCACTACTCGTGCAATGACCTGGGGTATCACATGTTTGACATAGATCGGGTACCCCTCCATGATGGATGCTACTAAAATCGCATGGTGAAGTGGGAGTGAGTTGTTCGTGGTTGCCAGATCTAGTCTGCTGCACACGAATGTCTCCACCCATTCACCTCAAATTTCAAGGTCCTCCTCAATATCTTCACCCATGTAGTCAACCACTCGGGGGTGGTACTGGGGATTGCCAAGTACTCTTCCAACAACGGATGTGCTTCTTCACCCAACTACATCTTCTCCAAGTATAGGGACTCATCCTCCTCTATGAAGCCTAAATAGTCATTGATGGTCTTGTCATCAATCTTAACTTTCAAGATCCTCACTTTGGTGACCGTGGTACCCTTTTTGATGTGGGCCACATTGGTGTACAATTCTTTCACCAAGTGCTCATTGATGTCATCTGCATGCCATATAAAGTAGTCCCATCCAGCTCTATCGTTGGATTGCCTCAATACTTTCAGGTTGTGGGCAAAAGATCTCGGGTGATAATTTCTCTCTCAGGTATCAACTTCTTTTTTGGCCACCACTCTTTGAATTTGGTGTAGGCAATATCACTAACGAATTGGTCCTCCCATGCCTCTAGGTTCCCAGTTCTTTCTACCCCACCTACTTGGGGATCACCACCTTCTTTTTCTTCCCCTTCTTCTCTTACTACAGCGTCTCCGGATAATGAAGCTGTGGGAGAGGTGGAGTAATCATCCCCACTGCCTTCTGTTGAGCCCTCAGATAACTCAGACGATACATGAATTGGGGCTTGGGCAGTGGGGGATACTAGATGTGTATCTATCAACCGGTTCTCTTTGGACAGTCATGATAGTATTCTTGTACTGAACCTGAAGATGCATCCTGGGAAGGCTCGTACTCACTGTCCGACTGATCAATTGCTATGTCTGCAGCTTTGATGAGTTTCCTTGTGTTCTTTATGTTTTTTCTGGTTTATGGGTTCAATTTTATCATTCCTTGCTTCGAACCCGGGGAGGAATCTCATCTTCTTAGTTGTTTAGCATCTTCGCCTCGTGATTTTACCATTGTCTACCCACCGCAAACCGCATAAAATGGCATTGCGATCTGTGGTGCTCAAAACCAAAGGGCACTGATAACGTGACAACTGCAGGCCGTATAAAATGCAACGCAACCGTAGTGGACCACCACGGACCGCACTAAATGCAATACGGCCGCGGTGGTAAACTTCAAAGAACCCCATCTTTAGTCAAATCTCCAGTGAGGTCCGTATTGATTTCCTGCCTCCGCCCAAGGGTCTTGGTGGCTTCACAAAATGATTGACAACTTCAGAGAGTGGTCATTTTCCAACTCTTTCCTGCACTGCATCAACAAAATCCTACAGTATCTCACAACCAGTCAGTCCAAAAATAAATCCTACACTACGATGAAAATCAAAGAGAAAAAAGAAGAAAAACTCATACCAAGAAGGGCCTGATTTAATGTCATGGCATACGCAAGTTTCTATCAAATAAATTGAGATGAAGAAATGCCACCACATGGCTGTCCTCAATTTTTCCCAAGTAGTGCTTGACCTTGTGTCCATGCACTTTAAAAACCTCACCATTTTCGTTCTTCAGGTCAAGTGCACCAAACAGAGTCACAAATACTACTTCAAAAGGTCCACTCTATTTTGACTTAATCTTTCACGGAAACAGACGTAACTTAGAGTTCAACAAGAGAACCAAATCACCCACGTTGAACTCATTCACGAGCATATTTATCATGGAGGTACTTCATCTTGTCCTTATACAAGGAACAACTGGAATAGGCATGGAATCACAATTCATCAAGTTCATAAAGCTGCTCCACACAAAGATTGGCTGCCATATCCTGTTCAAGATTTAGCTTCCTAAAAGCACACATGGGCTTGTGCTCTAACTCAACTGGTAGATGATAAACATTCCCAAACATCAACCGATACGGAGACATACCAATCAGAGTCTTATAAGCAGTCCTATAAGCCCATGGAGTATCAACCAACTTGTTTGACCAATCAGTCCTACTTGCATTGAATGTCTTTGACAATATATTTTTGATTTCCCTATTTGAGAGTTCAACTTGACCACTTTCTTGGGGTGATAATGTAAGGCCCCATGAAAACTTGTACTCAAAACCTAGTAAAATTATTAGGAATGTGTAAAGTTGTACCGATCTAGCATTTTAAAATCAAGAAACAAAGTTTTCCAGAAAAGTGCTATTATGAAGTCTAGAATGAGTTTACAAATCGAGTATGTGAACTGCATTTCTATTGCAAAATGAGTCAGTGGTTTGGTTAAAATTGAGGTCAGAATGCGGTCAATTAAGTGGCTGCATATTCGTCGCATATTTATCTTAGGATTTTGCAAAAGAGGCAGTTTTGTGGTGCATTATGCGACCGCAAATCAGGTATGCTGACCGCATTTCTGCCGCAAACCCAAAGAAAGATTTCAGAGTTTTGGAACATTTCTGTGGTACATTCTGCGAACCGCATTTGCACTTTGAGATTGCAAAGTGCGACCGCAAATCTAACTCGGGCTCAATTTTTTTTTAAATTTCAAACCGATCCCTTCTTAAATAAAACACCCCAACCCCTCATTTTAACATATTTTCTAAAAAAACTAGCGAGAGGGAGGGGAGAATTATTGAGAGAGAAAGTATTACCTTATTCAATTTGATTCTTCAAAGTCACCCGGGTCGGAAAATTTCAAGTAATTCCCTTCATCTCCATTCTTGCAGGTAAAATCTCCAACCCGTTTTCATTGGTTTAAAATTTTAGAAAAAAGGGGATTCTCATGCATTGTTTATTGAAAATATAAGTTGAAATATGCCTTTATGTTATTTAAAAGATAGAATCCAGGAAGAGGAATTGGGTATAAGTAAAGATTTGCAAAAGAGGGGTTGAAAACTTAAATAAGTTTGGTTTGTGTTTGTAAACATAAATTATAAGTTATATGTGTTTACTTGTGAACTAGATTGACAATACTAGGCTGTTGGTGAATTCAAAGTAGAAGTTAAAAAGGAAATTCAACTCCAGGTATGTATGGCTAACTTTAACCTTTCTAAGGTCACCTTGTTTGGTGTACGAGTGATTGGTATGTGTTACATATGTGGACTCTTTGTGAATTCTTGTGATTAATATGCCTTGAATATTGATGGTGAAGTTTCCCGACATAATGGTGTAAGTAAATGGAAATAAACCAAGTATGTGTGTGTGTGAATGTAGTCATATGGTAGAGTTGTGTAATAAATAATTGAAAGAAGTCGTAATTGATGCAATTGAAACAACTATGGTAATATCATGTGTTCCTTGTCATGGGTTATTATCGTTGTGACTTAAATCGTATATGGGTTGTTGAATATGATGGAAATGGTACTGAGGCTGATGAAAACTCATTGTGAAATTGTTATTGTTGTTGTGGAATGATATTCTGATTGGCCTGAAGCCATGTGTTTGAACTGTGAACTATTGTTGTTGTGTGAAATGTGATTGTCCAGTGGGATCGAGTTGCGCGCTGCAATACAAAATGATAAATTTGTGGGTTGGGGTGATAAGGGTGGCCGAGGTAATAAGGGTGGAAAAGTGATTGAAATCACTATTGAAATGAAAATATGTGAAAATTGTGAAATTATTGATGTGATAAAATAATGTTGACAGGGGAAAAGGAAAGATTGTAAAACTTGTTTGGCTTTGGTTGTTCCTTTTATGTGCATTTGATTGTTGATTCTATTACCATTTGTTATATGTGAATTGATTCATTTTACATTGGGTAAAGTTTGTTCATACATACTAGTACAATTCAAATGTACTATTGTCCCTTTTGCCGGGGGAGCTACATTCATGTTATGATTGTAGGTAGTTCTATAGCAGGTACTCCATTCCACCAACAGTAGCACTCCTTCACTTCCCGTCAGCTGAATTGGTGATCCGTTTTCCTCTCGGGGCCCTGCGTGGCTCATTCCGCTTTTCTTCCGGAGTCTTATTTTGGTATTTGTGTAAGGTATAGCCAGAGCCTTGTTACCGGCAAGTATTGTATCACTCTTTTGTACCCTTAGTGGCTCCGTATATAGGAAATGTGGGTTATGTACTTATGTACTTTGTATTTGGGCAGTGTAACTTGTAAACCACAAAAAGTAACCATGTATGCTATGTGTATCTCATAAAAAGGTTTTTAAATTATAAATGACTGTTTCACTTGATTACTGAGTAATGAAAACATAGGGTAACACGTGGAGTAAAAAAGGCACCCCAGTCCACTTAACTAGGACTAATCGGTGGAGCGCGGATCATGTCCCTTTGTTTGGGGCGTCATAAAATTGGTATCAATGCCTAAGGTTTTACAAAAAGACCTGGGATGTCTAGAAGCCGTGTCTAGTAGAGCCCTCTATATCGTTGTTTTTACGACCACATTTATAAGTAGGGGGCTACATGGACATTAAGGAGATTACCCTCTTCTTTGTTATTTTATATCGGGAAGTGAATGAAAAGTTAAATTATTTATGTCTAACTCGTTCTCTATTTTGAAATTTTTAGTAATGGCACCTAATAGGAGAGTTAGACTCGCCCTTGGGGCCAATTCCACCCCAAATGTGGCTTTGAATGATGTACCTGATACAGTGGGTGAGAGTGACTCCTCGGTCTTGAATCTACCTGGCCCATCTATTCCACATCAAAGTATTCATGTTCCAGCCGTGGATTACCATCCTTCCTGTCGATATTCCTGATTCTAATGTTGTTCCAGCTTTCGGTCCCGGAGTTTCTGATGAGGATCTTAGAGGAGCCATCCATATGTTGACTAGTGGCCGCTAAGGCCTAGAGATCTCGTGATGCCACTGCGTCTTGTAGTGGACATGCAGATTCCGTCAGCTCCAGAGTCAACCAGTTTCTGCAGTTGGCCCCACCAGAGTTCACATGCACAGACCTAGAGGCCGATCTGCAGGATTTTATTGATGAAACGTATAAGACCCTTAGAGTGATGACGGATTATGAGACGGAGAGAGTTAAGTTATCTGCATACAGGTTCATGGGAACAACGTATTCGTGGTTTGAGATGTGGGAGGATTCCTGTGGGGAGGGAAGACCTCTAGCTAGATGGGATGAGTTTATAGATACATTTATGGACCACTTCTTGCCTGTCGGGACAATGGGAGCTTGTTCCACTGAGTTTGAGGCCCTCAAGCAGGGCAATATGAGTGTTTTGGAGTACCACATAGAGTTTATGATATTTTCCAAGTATGCCCATCAGTTAGTGTCGACCATGGGTGCTCGAGTTTGGCGATTAATTCAGGGCCTTAGTCCTTTGGTGGTGAATAAGGCTGCTACAATGGACTTACACTCGAATATGAATTGTGGATAGATTTTGGGATTCTCTCAGGCCACAGAAGCTAGAAAGTTGAAGATACGGTTGGAAAGGGAGAGTAACAGCAGGGCCCGATCTGTGGGTCACTCAGGGAGACCAGTCCATGGGAGAGGGCCATTAGGGCTATCTTAGTCATATGCTTAGTCTTTAGCGAGTGCACTACCATTTGTGCACTGTTATCAACATGGAAATAACTTGAGACCAGGGTCAGATAGTAGGAGACCCCATCAATCTGGTCATCCAGGAGGGAGATCACAACAACAGGGGAGGGTTCTATGCCCCAATTGTAGGAGGTTCTATTCTAAGACTTGTTATTTGGATACCTCGTTGTGCTATAGATGCGGAGTGAGAGGTCATATCTAGTGGGACTTTCATGGGCCCAGTCAGGGCATGGAAAAGGGATTTGCTCAATCATCTTGTTCTTCAGCCGCCACATCATCTTGGCGTCCTCCAATTCTAGTAGGGCATAGTGCAGTTAGGGGTGGAGCTCGTGGTAAGGGTGGACCTAGCTGGTTTTATGCTTTGAGTGGTCGCCAGCGTGTAGAGGTTTCTCCAAATGTTGTTATAGGTATCTTGTCAATTCAGGCGATTGATTTTTATGCTCTTATTGATCTGGGGTCCTCTTTGTCTTATGTCACACCATCATTGCTTCACGTTTTGGGATAGAACCCGAACAGCTTCATGAGCCATTCTCCGTATCGAATCTGGTTGGTGATTTTATTATAGCCGCGCAAGTTTATAGGAACTTTTTGTCACATTATATGGCCGTGTTACCACGACTGATCTCATCGAGCTTGGGATGGTGGATTTGGATGTTGTTATGGGAATGGATTGGCTTTATTTGTGCTTTGCTAAACTTGATTGCCAAACTAGAGTCATGAGACTCGAGTTCTTGAATGTTGTTGTTATTTAGTTGAAGTGAAATGGTGTGGTACCGTAGGGTAGGTTTATTTCTTACCTTAAGGCTTCGAAGATGATTAAGAAGGGGTGTATCTATCATTTAGTCCAAGTGGCGGACACCACTTCATAAGTGTCTACCCCCGAGTCTGTACTAGTCATGAATGAGTTTCTTGTAGTGTTTCCAAACAAGCTTTTAGGGATTCTACCAGATAGGAAGATTGATTTCAGGATTGATGTATTCCCATATATGCATCCAATATCTATTCTACTATACAGAATGGCGCCAACAGAGTTGAGGGAGTGAAAAAAGCAGTTGAAAGATCTATTAGAAAAATGGGTTTATACAGCCAAGTGTATCACTCTGGGGTGCTGCGGTTCTCTTTGATAGAAAGAAATATAGGTCACTGTAGATGTATATTGATTATCGGCAACTCAACAAATTCACCATCAAGAATAAATATCCTTTTCTCGGATAGATGATTTGTTCGATCAATTGCAAGGTGCAAGGTTCTTCTCCAAAATTGATCTACGGTCTGGGTATCACCAAATGAAGATCAAAGAGCAAGATATTCCTAAGACCGCTTTTAGAACTCACTATGGTCACTTTGAATTCTTGGTCATGTCTTTTGTCTAACCAACGCCCCGGCAGCTTTCATAGATCTTGTGAATCGGGTCTTCAAGCCATTTCTAGAATCCTTTGCGATTGTTTTCATTGATGACATCATTATTTATTTCCGGAGCCATGAGGATCATGCCGATCACCTTAGGGCAATTCTACAGACCCTTCATCAGCACCAGTGGTATGCTAAATTTTCAAAATATGAATTTTTGTTGGAGTCCGTTACCTTTCTGGGTCATGTTGTTTCTAGTGAAGGGATTCAGGTAGATCCCTAGAAGATTGAAGCAGTAAAAGATTGGCCTAGGCCCACGACCCCGACGGAGATTCGTAGCTTATTGGGTTTAGCAGGGTATTATCAGAGGTTCGTGGAGGGATTCTATACCCTCCCTCCCCTTTGACTAAGTTGACGCAGAAAGCAGTTAAGTTCTAATGGTCTGACGCTTTTGAGAAAAGTTTCAGGAATTGAAGTCGATGTTGACCTCGACACCGATATTGACCTTGCAAGAAGACACAAAAGGATTTGTAGTTTATTGCGATGCCTCTAGGGTTTGTTTGGGGTGTGTGTTGATGCAACATGGGAAAGTTATAGCATGTTCTTCAAGGCAACTCACAAATCACGAGAAGAATTATCCGACACATAATTTGGAGCTTGCAACAGTTGTGTTTGCCTTGAAAATATGGCAGCATTATCTTTCTGGGGTCCATGTGGATGTATTCTCAAACCACAAGAGTCTCTAATATCTGTTCAAGCAAAAGGAGTTGAACTTAACGTAGCTACAGTGGTTAGAATTGCTCAAGGATCATAATATGAACATTTTGTACCATCTAGGAAGGGCGAATGTGGTGGCTGACGCTCTCACTTGGATGTCTATGGGTAGTTTGGATCATTTTGAGTGGACCAGCGGCCTTTGGCTTAGGAGATGTATCAATTGGCTAGTCTGGGGGTTTGTATTTTGACCCCAGGATAGGGGAATGTTACGTTGCATAATGGAGCAGAACGGTTACTTGTAACAGAAGTCAAGGAAAAGCAGTTTATTGATCCAGCATTGGCACAGATGAATAGGGCAATTTTGAAGGACAAGACTTCAACATTTTCACTCAGTGACCATGTTGTATTGCAATGCCAAGGTAGGCTATGTGTTCCAGATATGGATAATCCTCGTGAGAGGGTAATGGCAGAGGCTCATAATTCCAGGTACTCTGTGCACCTAGGTTCTACGAAAATGTATCATGATCTCAAGGAAATTTATTGGTGGAATAGTATGAAGAGGGGTTTGGAGGACTTTGTATCAAAATGTCCGAATTCTCAGAAAGTAAAAGCTGATCATCATCGACGTGGTGGGTTAACTCAGCTTATAGAAATACCAATGTGGAAATGGGAGATGATCAACATGGATTTCGTGGTAGGGTTACCTAGCACTCAGTGCAAGTTTGACTAAATTTGGGTAATAGTGGATCAACTCTCCAAATTAGCTCATTTCTTGCCGGTCAAGTCCACTGATACTGCAGAACAGTATGCTCAGTTGTATAACAAGGAAATAGTAAGGCTCTTCACTTTCTATTATCTCATATCGAGGGGCCCAGTTCACAACTAATTTTTGGAAGAAATTTCAGCAAGGGTTGGGTACTAAGGTGAATCTCAGTATGGCTTTCAACCCACAGAGTGATGGTCAAGTGGAGCAGACTGTTCAGATGCTTGAAGATATGTTGCAGGCATATGTCTTGGATTTCAGAGGTAATTGGGATGATCACTTTCCACTCATAGATTTTTCTTATAATAACAGCTTTCATGCTAGTATTCAGATGGCCCCATTTGAAGCATTGTACGGAAGGAAGTATAGCTCTACGATTTGATGGTTGAAGTAGGTGTAGCAAAATTAATAGGGCCATATCTTTTGCACTAGGCAATGGAAAAAGTTAAAGTCATTTAGAAGAGGATGAAAACTGCTCAGAGTCGCCAGAAGTCCTATGTGAAAATTCGTCGAAGAGAATTAGAATTCCAAGTAGATGATTGGGTGTTCTTAAGGGTATCTCCTATGAAGGGAGTCATGCGGTTTTGGAAGAAAGCAATGTTGAATCCTAGATATATGGGGTCGTATCGTGTCGCATAAAGGATAGGGAAAGTGGCTTATAGGCTGGAATAACCCCCTGAAATGTCATTAGTGCACCCGGTGTTCCATATGTCTATGTTAAAGAAAGTGGTTGGAGATCCATCCACCATCGTGCCAATTGAGACTATAGAGGTTAATGAAGGGTTATCGTATGAAGAAGTTTCGGTTTCCATTCTTGATAGACACGTCTGTAAATTGAGGAATAAGGAAATTGCTTCAGTTAAAGTATTATGGCAAAGTCAACAAGTTGAGAAAGCCACATGGGAAGCGTAAAATGGAATGAAAGAAAAATATCCCCACTATTTGAACAAGTATAGTAGTAATCATGCGAACTCTCATCTATAAGCAAATTGATGTTGTGTTCAATTTGGTGCAAGCCACCCCATTTTCCCCCTATATACTCTATAAATTGTAACTCCTCAAGTTGTGTAAAAATTATGCGTGTTGTCGTTATTTGAGTCATGTGCAACCCCTTTTTAGTAAATTAAAGTTTTGTAAAAACTCATGTGATAAGTGAACGAATAATGGTAGTGTAGATTGGTAATGATTAATTGAAATGCAGATAGTATGTTGAAGTGGTAATTGTATGGGACTTAGTGACGCGACTAATTATGTGCAAATGTGACAAGTGACTGAATATGTGCAAGTGTTTAGGTAATGAATTGCATACAAGTTGTAGGAATAACAAGGATTGTGTAATGGTGCTTGGAAATATATTTCGAGGGCTCTATGATAGGTAGATGAGTCTAATTACAAAGGAAACTCTGGGAAATTGTTCTAAAAAAATGGGAGTTAGTGAAAAATTAGGAGTTTGCATATCATGTTTTCAAAACCAACTGATTTCCAAAATCCTCATTCGAGGGCGAATGATTTTAAGTGGGGGAGGAAGTAAGGCCCAGTGAAAACATGTACTCAAAACCTAGTAACTCGTAGTGCCAAGATTTGAATATGTATTAGGAATGTGCAAAATTGTACTGATCTAGCATTTAAAAAAACAAAAATCAAAGTATTACAGAAAAGTGCTATTATATGGTCTAGAATGCGATCGCAAATCAAGTATGCAGACCGCATTTCTATCGCAGAATGAGTCAGCGGTTTGGTTAAAATTGAGGTTAAAATGCGGTCCATTATTTGACCGCATAACTAATATGCGGACCGCATAGTCGTCGCATATTTATCTTGGGGTTTTGCAAAGCGACAGTTTTGCGGTGCATTATGCAACCGCAAATCAAGTATGTGGACCGCATTTCTGTCATAAATCCAAACAGAGCTTTTAGAGTTTTTGAACTCTTATTCGGTCCATTCTGTGAACTTCATTTCCACTTTGCGATCGCAAAGAGCGACCGCAAATCTGACTCAGGCTCCTATTTTTCTTAATAAACCCTACCCTTCCTTCAATTAAACACCCCAAACCCTCATTTGAACATATTTTCTAAACAAACTAGAGAGAGGGAGGGGATAATTATTTAGAGAGAAAGTATTACATTCATCAAATTGATTCTTTAAAGTCACCCGAGCCGGGAAATTTCAAGTAATTGTCTTTATCTCCGTTCTTGCGTGTAAAATCCCCAACCCCTTTTTATTGGTTTTATGATATAAACAACAAAGGGGATTCTCATGCATTGATTCTTGAAAATATAAGTTGAAATACACATGCATGTTCTTTAAAACCTAAAATCTAGTCAAGAAGAATTGGATTGAAGTAAAGATTTGCAAAAGAGGGGTTGATAACCTAAGTAATTTCGGGCTGTGTCTGTAAACCTCAATTCTTTGTTATATGTGTCAACTTGTGAACTAGTTTGACGGTACTAGGCTGTTGGTGAATTGAAAGTAGAAGATAAAAAGGAACTTCGAATCCAGCTATGTTTGGCTAACTTTAACCTTTGTTAGGTTACCTTGTTTGGTGTATGAGTGAATGATATGTGTTACTTATGTGGACTATTTGTGAATTCTTGTGATTAATATGCGTTGAGCGTTGTTGGTTAAGTTTCCCGACATAATGGTATAAGTAAATAGCAACAAACCAACTGTGTGTGTGAATGTATTCATGTGGTAAGGGATGTGTAATAAATAATGAAAAGAAGTAATAATTGATGCAATTGAAACAACTATGGTAATATCATGTGTGACTTTTCATGGTCAATTATCATTGTGGCTTAAATCGTATACGGGCTGTTGAAATATGATGGAAATGGTACTGAGGTTGATGAAAACTCATTGTGAAATTGTTATTGTTGTTGTGGAATAACATTCTGGATGGCCTGAAGCTATTTGTTTGAACTGTGAACTATTGTTGTTATGTGAAATGTGATTGTCCGGTGGGATCAGGTTGCTCGCTGCAACACAAAATGAAAGATTTGTGATTTTGGTGATAAGGGTGCCGAGGTAATATGGGTGGCCGAGGTAATAATTGAGGAAAAGTTATAGAAATCACTTATTGAAATGAAAATATGTGAAAATGTTGGAATCATTGATGTGATGAAATAATGTTGAAAAGGAAAAAGGAGAGATTGTGAAACCTGTTTGTCTTTGGCTGTTCCTTTTGTACCCTTAGAGGCTCCGTAGACAGAAAATGTAGGTTTTGTACTTATGTATTTTGTATTTGGGTAGTGTAACTTGTAAACCAAACAAAGTAACCATGTGCTATGTATATCTCATAAAAAGGTGTTTAAATTATAAATAGATATTTCACTTGATTAATGACAAAATGAAAATACGTGGTAACACGTGGGATAGGAAAGGCACCCATGTCCACTTGACTGGGGCTATCCGGTTGAGCGTCGGTCATATCCCTCAGTTTGGGGCGTGACAAATAAGGAGTAGAAACTTTTTGGTTGACACTGCACTTTGCAAGTAAAGTGTCAAAAACTCTATTACAAAAATGAGACCCGCCATCACTTATGATTGCATGAGGAGTGCCAAACCTTGTAAAAATGCTCTTCTTGAGAAATGCAACAATACTTCAGGCCTCATTGTTGGGTGAAACCACGGCTTTAACCCACTTTAAAACATAGTCAACCGGTACAAGAATGTATATGTTCCCATATGAGCCAACAAATAGGCTCATGAAATCAATGCCCCATTCATCAAAATATCAACCTCAAGAATAGTATTAATAGGCATCTCACATTTCTTCGAAATTCGATCCGCTCTTTGACATTCATCACACCTCTTTACAAGTTCACTTGCATCTTTATACAAAGTTGGCCAATAAAACCTACAACTAAGAACTTTAGAGGTCGTCCTCGCCCCGCCATGATGGCCACCATATGGAGAGTAATGACAAGCCCCCAAGATACTCAATTGCTCTTCCTCCAGGACAAACGTTCGGATCACACCATCCGTGCAAAACATGTATGGCTCATCCCAATAGAAATTAGGTGGTATTTCTCCCAATAAAGAACAAGATTGGCTTCTTCACAACGGGCCAACACTCTATCTAGATTTTTCAAACATGCATCGAATGAATCACCCACAATACTGAAGTCTTTTAGGAACACCTCCAAAATATCTTCCACCATATCAGTGAAAATGGCCATCATACACTGTTGAAATATAGCCAGTGCATTACATAACCCAAAAGGCATCTTGGAAAAAGCAAAGGTGCCATATGGACAAGTGATTGTGGTCTTCTCCTAAACTTTCAGAGTAATCATGATTTGGTTGTATTCAGAATAACCATCCAAAAAATTGTGGAAGGTACGCCCAACAAGTCAGTCTAATATTTGTTTAAGAAAAGGCAATGGAAAGTAATCCTTGCGGGTCACTTTTCTCAACTTGCGGTAGTCCATGCTTACCCTTCAACCGGTAACGTTTTTGGTAGGAATAAACTCATTTCGTGAATTTTGTAACCACGGTCATGCCACTTTTTTTTTGTACTCATTGCACCGGCGAAGTCCAAGAAATATCAAAAATGGGGTACACAACCCCAACATCCAACTACTTGATCACCTCTTTTTCACAACTTCTTGTATTACTTCATTCAACCTCATTTGATGTTCCCAGGAGGGCTTTGCATCATCTTCAAGAATAATCTTGTGTATGTAGTAGGCGGGAAGTATTCCCCTAAAATAATCTAAGGTCCATCCAATTTCCTATTTCCGCTTTTGAAGCACCGCCAATTTGGCATCAACCTGCACGTTAGTAAGACAAAAGGAAAGAATAACTAGCAAAGTAGCACTAGGGCCTAAGAACTCATACCTAAGGTGCGGAGGCAATGACTTAAACTCCAACGTTGGAGGTTCCTCTATTGAAGGATTTGTTGGAGGGGTCTTTCTATTTTCAAGGTCCAAAGAGAGTTTCCTAGGATCATAAGAATAAGTGCCCATTCCATGTAAAGCATTCACACACTCCACTCAGCCTTCATAATCCCTGTCATCAAGATTCAACAATATGACCTCTTGAGGGTCCTCCACACTGATCACTACACTAGTATCATCAACTATCACTGTCGTGACAAGGTCTACAAAAGAGCACACCTCATTACTGTTAGGCCGCTTCATTGACTTGCACACGTAAAAGACTAGTTTTTCATCATCCACCCGGAAGGTGAGTTCCCTTGCTTCTATATCAACTAAGGCCTTTACCAGTATCAAGGAAATGTCTACCCAAAATAATTGGAACATCATTATCAACCTCACAATCCAGGATCGCAATATTACCTGGCAAGATAAATTTTTCCACTTGGACAAGAACATCATCGATAATACCAAATTGTCTCTTCATAGTTCTATCCGCCATTTTCAATCTCATAGAAGTCGGCCTCGGTTTCCCAATACCCAAAGTCTTGAAAACTGAGTAGGGAATTATGTTGATACTAGCCCCCAAATCACATAGAGCCTTAGCAAAGTTCGCTCTCCCAATGGTGCAATTGAGTACACAATCCATTGAGTACACAATTGCCCAAACTTGGTTGGTTATCTTTATAGTTTCACAATCCATGGATCATTCTTTGTCACCAAGTCCTTCATGAAATTAGCATAGCCTGGCATTTGTTCAAGAGCCTCCACCAAAGGCATATTAATTGATAAGCTCTTCATATTGTCAATGAACTTTTTAAACTAATACACATATTTATTCTTTGCGAGCCTTTGAGGATAAGGTAGAGATGGCCTCGACAAAGGATCCTTGGCTTTCGGCACAACCGGCTCCGACATGTCTATTACATGTTCCCTAAACGGGTTCACATCATCCTGAGTTTCCATCTCAGCATCTTGAATATCAATCCTTACTTCTCCATTCACATACCCATCAATCACATTTTCAGCCACCTAAGAAATTTCATCTTCTTGCAACTCAACATCATCACTAAAAATGTGCTTCTATTTGGAGGCATTCACATCACTGCCTTATCAACTACTTGTAGTTACTGCCATCACATAATTGTTCTTACCCTTCAGGTTGACTGCATATCACTTGGTAGAGCCCCCTTAGCTCGAGTATTCAAGGATTGGAAGATTTGGCTAATTGAACCTCTGAGTTCCTAATTGATGTATTGTTGGAAGACAATTGAGCATCAGAATTCGTAGTCTGTTTCGTCCTCTGTTCGAACATCATTTCAATTCTCCCCATATCATTGTTGGAAGAACTAATCCCTTGTGATAGAAATAGGGGTGGACTATTTGATTGTTGGTACATTAGGGGCCTTTGATAGCCTTGCCCCCAGTTTCCTTGATTTCTATTATTCCAAACTCCTTGATTATTGTTACCACCCCGGTTGTTTTCTCCATTCCAATTACCCTAATGGTTTCGATTATTGTTCTGAATACCCTAATTGGAATTTTGGTTGTTGTTTCCTCAATTACCATTGCCTTGTTGTTGTTGATTGCTCCAATTGCCTTGGGGTCTCCACTGTTGTTGGTTGGAAGAAATACCCCTTTGGCCTTGATAAATAATCACGTATTGCACCTCTTCATTCTGCTCGTCATAACTATCATCTTGGAATCCACCAGAATCATTGTAAAATTGCTCCTGATTCCCTTGGTTCTGTTGACCTCTTTGTATTCTTTTGTTTACTAGCATGTTGACACCCTCCATAACATTCACTTGGCGAGGATTTTGAACTTGTTGCAACTGTGCCTCGCTAATTTGTTCACCTGCCCATAATCATGTAACTCTTTGTGCAAATGAGTGACCGTGGGGTCACACTAGGGCACATTGACTCAACTTTGCCAAGAAGAAGAAGTGCCAGCCATCTCGTCAAAAATGTCACAAGCCTCATCATAAGTCTACTTCATGAAGCTGCTCGCATCAAGTTGGTTCACTATGCATTATTTTGTTGTGTTAATGCCCCGATAGAAAGTCCGTTGGATCATCATCTCAGTTATATATTTGTTGGGGCATTCTTTGACCATTGTTCTATGCCGCTCCAATTCTTCAATAATAGCTCAGTGAGCTCATGTTTGATAGCTAAGATCTTATCCCTCAATGCTGCCATGTGCCCTTGTGAAATAAACTTTGCTATGAACTTATCCACCAACTCATCCCAAGTAGTGATGGAATTGTTAGAAAGTCTTTCAAGCTAATCCAATGCTTTCCCTCTAAGTGAGAATGGGAAGAGTCTCAACCGAAGTGTATCCTTGGACATATTAGTTTGCTTGCTCCCCTAACAGGTGTCAAAGAAACCCTTGAGATGTTTGTAAGAATTTTGATTAGCAGCGCCCATGAAATACCCACACTGCTCCAGCAATGTCAAAATAACGTTGGTGATTTGGAAATTTCTCACTCGGATCCGGGGTGGGACAATTTCACTTGCATAGCCTTAGTTTGGAAGCACTCATTGAGCCACTCTATGAGGTTGCAGAGGAGGGTCTGGGATATTATCATTGGCATTAGCATTGGCCTGGCGGCCTCTACATTGTCCTTGAGGTACAAGAGGCACCTCATCATCTCCGACATCATCTACCCCTTCCCCAGCAATCACATTTCCAATAGGGACATTAGAATTTCCTTTCGTTTTGTACCACAAGTTATGACACACATATTAGTAAAAAAGAAAGAAATAAAGAAGAAAAATACACAAAACTATTTAGATAGATAGCCAAAATCATTAGCTCCCCGGTAACGGTGCCAAAAAGTAATCGAAGCCAACGTTGTACTACTATGAAGTAGCAAGACAGTTCGGAAACCTTTACTGAAGAAGGCCGGTATAGATTTCTACCTGGAGCTAGATATTGGAGTTAAGTTTCTATCTAAATTGGAATTTTGTATTTGTTCCTAATTGCTCTTCTAAACATTTTTGGTTTTGATATTAATTCTAATTTTGTAATAATACAATGCTAAATTAGGCTAAGTAAAGCTAAGTTTAAACTATTGAGAGTTGTTCAAATAGATAAAAGGGCACTAGGGTAGTGACTTTATCCTATGTGGCTAATTGAAGGATTCTCAAGTCTTATGCTATATTGTCATATTTTGGGAGTATGATATAACCATTGAACGATTATACTCACTCTATACCTCTCGGTAGCTCAAGTGATTTTGCCTGAATTGACTTTTCAAGACCAATTTGTTATGAAAATTTGTGCAAGCAATCAAGGTTCAAGTCGGGTATTACTATCCCTAGAATTAACCCTTTAATTGGGGCTATCAATCCCTTAAGTACGGACCAATTCCTTGTTGGACCAATTTCTTGGACTTAGGCTCTCTTTCTCAAGAAGAGCCAAACTCTAATAGGCATAAACTCGTGCTTGCAACTACTAATTCAACATTAAAACCCTTAATTATCCCAAATATCAAATACCCATAGACAATCAAGCATCAAAACACAAGACCCATCAATAACCCATACTAGGGTTGAGCCACAACCCTAGCTAATGGGTGTATCTACTCATAATTATAGATGAAAATAAAGAAATAGATGAATAAAACCTCATAATAATTAATTGCTAAAGAAAATTTGAAGATTCAATGTAGAAGAAATGAGTTCAAGAGTGCAGGTCTACATCAAAAACTATCTGATGACCTAAAAACGAAAAAAGAAACTATTCATATTAGGCTAAAGTTCTGGACACTAATACCCCTGTAATGGTCATGCGGACTGCACCAAATTGAGTGGGGCCGCACAAAAGGCTCTTGGCTTAACTTTTCTGTTCTCTGAAGTTAGCCACCCCGGACAGCACAAAATGCATCGTGCCCACAGTGGCTTCCATTGCGGTCCACAAAAAATTAATCACGAACCGCATTGGCCAATTCCTCAAAAATTTCACTTCTCTGCACTTGAGCTCTGTGGACCACATGAAATCGAGAGCGGCCAAAGTGGAATCAATGCGGAATGTACAAAGACCTTTGCGGACGCGTTGCCTACATGATTGAGAAGCATAGTATATGATCTTCATATTTGCGGACCGCACAAAATTGTGTGCAGCCGCACTGTCCTTGTTTGATTTAACTTGTTCGTGTCTTGGTACTTGTGCAAGTTTCACTCTTTATTGAGTTGGTTTATGACACCTTGTCACCTTCTTGATCAAACCTACAATCAAGCACAACTTATGAGCTCCTGGGACTGTTTTGTACACATTTCTAATTAATACTTAAGCATGAAGGAGCGTAAAATGCATCGCAATCCCTAGTTATCATTCAATAGATAGAGATTCCGAAGTGGAAGTGGGAGAGGATCACCATGGACATTGTAGATGGGCTCCCACATATCTTGACGAAGTTCGATGCCATTTGTGTGATTGTCGATTGGCTGACCAAGTCTGCGCATTTTATTCCTATATGTACTACCTATTCTTTGGAGCGACTGGCAGAGATTTATGCATGGGAGATTATTCGTCGGCATAGTATTCTAGTTTGCGTCATTTCAGATAGAATACAAGATGAGTAGGGTACTCGGGTGGAGTTAAGTACAATATTTCACCCTCAGACGGATAGATAGTCCGAGCGCACTATTCAGATTCTTATGGATATGCTCTGTGCATGTGTTATTGAGCTTCGAGGGACTTAGGATCAGTTCTAATCATTGGCGGAGTTTGCCTACAACAACAGTTATCAGTCTACCATCTAGATGACATCGTATGATGCTCTATATGGTAGGCGATGTCGATCCCCAATGGGTTTGTTTGCGCCGGGTGAGGCTAGATTATTGGGAACAAACTTGGTTCAAGATGGTTTGAAGAACGTTTCTGTGATTCGGCATAGACTCCGTATAGCCAGTCAACATAGAAGAATCATGCGAACTGGAAGGTTTGTGATGTTTCCTATATGGTTGGAGAGCGGGTTCTGCTTCAGGTTTCTCCTGTGAAGGGAGTTATGAGATTTGGTAAGAAAGGGAAGTTGAGTCCAAGATTTATTGGCCCTTTTGAGATATTGAGGCTTGTTGGGGAGGTTGTTTATGAGCTTGCTTTACCTCCCAGCTTTGTAGGAGTTCATCCGCTATTTCATGTTTCGATGCTCCTAACGTATCACGGTGATCCATCACACATGTTGGATTTGAGCTCAGTCTAGTTGGACAAGGATCTATCCTATGTTGAGGAGCTAGTGCAAAAATTGGATTAGAAGGCTCGAAAGCTGAGGTCAAAGTGTCACACCTCCTTTTTCCTACCCATGGAAGGGGTATAAGGCAGTTTTTTTGATTAATGACAATCGAAACGGAATTTTGTTTTTATTTAAAAATTCAGAGTCTCCACTTGGGAGATTTATGGTGTCCTAATTCACTGGTTCAAATCTCTAATCGAGGAAATGATTGACTTTATATTACAGTTCACGAGCCAAAAATTCGGGTAAGGAATTTTGTTAACCCGGGAAAAAGTGTTAGGCATTTTCGAGTTTCGTGGTTCTAGCACGGCCGCTCAACTGATATAATTGGCCTATTATCTTATTTTAATACATGTTTTAGACTATGTGCAATTTTAACTTTATTAACCGCTTTTAATCATTTTTTCTTAAGAAGATTGCAATGTCATTTAAAATATGTCTTGAACCACATCACATAAACTCACCCGCAGTCCACGACACATTTTATCTAATATTGAGATTTGAATTTGGGTCTCATAAATGTGCACCCGAGTTTAGGAAAGTAAATTATTAAAACAATGCGCCTAATGTTAGCAACTTTGCGAGGGCCATGGAAATTTGCTAAATGGTACGCCTCGATTTCTAAGGACAAACAAAATTAATTAAACAAGGGCCATGCAAGTTTAATTTTTATTTGGCATGGCGCCCCTTGATTCTAATCTAAAGAAAAGGAATTAAATTTATATCTAGAGGGCTATGAACTATTTGTGTTATCTAGCATGGCGCACCCCCACTAATTAAAGAAACTCAATTATCCCAACATGAAGGGCAGGGGTTCTACTATAGTCCAAGCTAAGAGAACACATTTTACTAGAAGAAAGAGACTACTGGTGTGCAATTAACCAAAAAGCCAACATACATGAGACTATTTTGAATTACACATTTGTTCAGCCCATCTGGCCTAAGAGAACCCATAGTTAAACAAGACTAACTTCCAACAGCGATAAGGTCCTTATTTCGAGTCTAAACATCAACATGGAGGTCAATTCTTTGCATTTCACTTTTCAAACTATCAAACAAAAGGGAAGCAACAATCATGACAATTTAAAGCATTTCCTAGACAACTGTGCGTATCATTGTTGTAACCCTTAAAAGATAACTTGATTTATTTTTCTTATAGAATTATTCCCTAAGCTAGTCCAAAAATTATATCTTCAACATTACCAACAGATCATTAATCACGAGAAAACTCAGATACATAAAATTGAAACAGACATTCAATTGAGAGTTTTAGAAAAAGTTGTTATTTCGGTTCGCACACATACTTATCTTATTCAGTGATGTACAAGTTAAACATGATTCTATCCAATTTGACATATATATCAACAAGAATTCTTCTATAACACATTTTTCAGGTTTTGAATCTTCATTCTAGTCAACACTTAAATCAACAATGAATTTCAAAACAAAACATTCATGACATATTCACTTTTAATGAAACCCAACCTCAAAAATATTCATACGCTAACATGATCAGTTCAGAATTACCCAAAGTCCAATTAACAAATTAACCAAAAAAAAAATTCAATCAAATGTAGAGCCAAGGACTAAATCATACGAGCCAATAAAACTAAACTATTGCCTTACTCCACTAGTACAAAACCAAACTCAAGGGTAAAACAAGACAAGCACCCAGGCCTAGAAGATCTAATACTACTAGCAGCATATGATGTTGAAACCATAACAGGGTCACATTTGCTAACTTATCAGAACTTAAATACTTAATTACAATCCATCCCTCAGTAATTACATGTGAATCATGAATTTTAAAAGAAGAACAGACGATTCAGATGACATGGCATCAAACTTCATCTTATTCAAATCCATGCTTCAAGTTATACATCAAGTGATGTCCATAAGGCTGAAAAATACCTGGAATTTGCAGAAAAAAGAAGAAGAGGTGAGGAGCAATAGACACAAGGGGCAATAGAATCCAGTAAGAAGGTATAGACACCAATTCAAACACAGAAAATATTGTGCTATGGTCTAGAAACCAGTTTCAATCAAATAAAAAACCCAGCAAACTTCAAACTAGACTCGAACTCAAACCATTGTAATCTCAACTAACCAAAAATTGCTTCGGAATTAGAAAAGAATTCAAAAATCTCTGAAGAGATCCAATGGAACAGTAAAAATTTTAGCTGCTTGTATTTCTATATTTTTATCTCTTAAGATTTCCTTGAAATGCAAGATAGGGTGCCTTTATATGCAAGGCATTAGGGAACCCCTTTAAGAAATTGTTTTTCCCCTTACTCCCCTTCCATTTCTTATTTTTGCTACTTAATCCTTAAATTTTTGACTTTCTTGCCAAGTAAGGCTCTTTTTTAGCTTTCAGGAAGCTTCTTATGTCTGTTACTAATACATTCCCTTCCCCAATTTCTTGAACTACCCCTAAAACCTGATTATTAACCAAATAGTCCAAATAGGGTATGGGTCAAATTGACCTTGGGCTGAATTCACTCGAAATCCACCCCAAACCATGATTTTGACATCTAAAGGCATGTCCTTAGGCCCAAATATAATCAGAAATTAATGACTAAAGAAAAACAAAATCTAAAGCAATTTGAATCAATTTCGAAACTTCAATTAACAAACTAGGAACTTGAGCTAAAATATTGAAACCAACCTAATTAAAATTTGAATGAACTAAGAGATGTTACCATGCCTAAAAAAATCGCTTAAGAAGTAGAAGATGAAAAGTCGACAACCAATACGATAATAAAATAGTAAAATACAATGCAAAATTAAAAAAAGAACACATGCAAGGCCAGAAAATAAAAGGAAATACCTAAAATGGGAGCCAATCCGGTGGTTCTTCTTTTAAGACCTGATTCTGACCAGAAAAGTGGCTTCGTCATGTGTTCTAAAATAAAAACCCATAGCCAAGGTCCATCCTGGTCCCGACCTTCCCAACTTTAACTTTGACACTTTAGACCCCCATCTTCAAGTTAATATTCGATGTTTTTTGGGGAGATTTGAAAGAAACCGATTTTAGGTTTGGGAAGAAGGAGTCGAGAAGATGACCTGGTATTATTTTGGGTATGTTTAGAGGCGGCAGCGCCATCGAAGGAACTGTGGTGGCACTAGGTTTTTCTTAATTTGAAGCTTTCTGATTGGATTTGAGAGAAACGGAGTATGGTGTTGGGATGAGAAAGTGGAGGAGAAGCTATGGTGCTAATTTCAGGGCGATTGGACATTGACCACCGCCATGGGGCGACTTCCGGTAGTTCAAGCGGTGGCGTCACGTGATAGACGGAAGTGGTTGTGAGAGATGAGTGAGGGGGCAGGGGGGACGATTTGTATAGCTATATACTTATTGACTATCCAGTTCCGGACCGTTGAATTAGGGGGATCCAACAGTCATGATTAGACCTTTACTAAATGGGGTCGTTTGGATTGAGGGGGTTCTGGACCGGATGGAAACGAGTATGGGCTGGGTCTGGTTTGGTTTGAGGTGTGTTTGGAAGGGTCTTTAATGGGTTGGCCCAAAATTTATTAATAGACCTCTTTTCCTTTTCATTTACTTTTTCTTTCTCTTTTTTTTTTCATTTCAAATTTTAGTTGAATACCAATTAAAATAAACCTGATTTAATTCCAAAATTAAACTAATTGTTTTTCTCAAAAATTAATTAGGTCCTAAATTAAAAGAAAACTATAATTAATTAGAAAATAAAAGATAAAAATGAAAAATAAATTATTTTTATTATTTTCTTTCATTGATTAACTAATTATCTTAAAAAGGGAAAATGGGTCCTAAATGCAAAAGCAATGTATTTTTATATTTTTATAAATTACATAAATTTAATATGCACAAAAAATACATACAAACAGGAAAATTATGCCATCAATTCCTAATAATAACATAATTAAAGAAGAATGCTAATTTTGGGAATTATGTAGGAGTAAATCATGCGAGGCAAAAATCACGTGCTTACAGCTGCCTCTCTGTGCTCGAAAATACGAAGAGGTACAAAGATAAAGTGAGTGGATACGAGCAATTTTTACCCATTTGAATACTTCGGAGGAAGTATTTTTGAAAGATTTTACCGCACCCTACTTTCGAGGTTGCCTATATATCCTTGGCTATAAAGGAATCTGGTCAGTGTAGTTCGAGAATGTTTGGTAGCTGGGACTGCTATGAAAATGATTTCACTGTTGCTGCTGCTGGTGTTGCTACTGCTTACTGAACCTCTTATTACACCATGATAAAATAAAAGAAGCTAGACTAATCTATGACCTATGAATTACAAAAAAACCTTATCTATATCCTCAAACTTGATCTTGAGGTTCTTGTTGCCTTGTTGACTTGTGTTCTCCCAGTGAAATCCCTTTGTTGCCGACTTGAATTGAGATCTGAGATGTTTTCCCTTTTCTCCAGGTGGATGTCTTATTGCTGAACTTGTATTTTATTCTCTTGTTCTCTAGGTAGGCTCCTGATTGCTGAAACTTGAACTGCATTCCCTTGTTCTCTAGGTGGGCGCCTGATTACCAAAACTTGAATTGTATTCCCTTGCTCTCCAAGTGGGTGCTTGATTATTAAAACTCGAATTGTATTCCCTTGTTCTCCAGGTGGGTGCCTGATTACCAAAAAATCGAATTGTATTCCCTTAATTTTTAGGTGGGCGCCTGATTACCAAAACTTTGAGTTGCTTTGTTCTCTAGGTAGGCTCCTAATTATCTATATTAAAATTGTTTCCCTGCCTTATAACTAGTGTGGTTCCCCTTGCTCTCCAGGTGGATTCCTGATTGCCAAAAAACTTTTAGCTGTATTTCCTTGTTCTCTGGGTGGGCAACTAATTACCAAAAACTTGAACTATATTCCCTTATTCTCCAGGTGGGCGCAATTGCCAAAAGCTTGAACTGTGTTCCCTTGTTCCCCAGGTGGGCAACTAATTGCCAAGAACTTGAACTGTATTCCCTTATTCTCCAGATAGGCGCTTGATTGCCAAAAACTTGAACTGTGTTCCCTTGTTGTCCACGGTGGACACCTTATTTCTAAAAACTTGAACTATATTCACTTGTTCTCCCAGTGGGCACTTGATTGCCAAAAACTTGAACTATATTCCCTTGTTCTCCATATGTGTTCCTGATTCCAAGAACTTGAACTGTATTCCCTAGTTCTCCAGGTGGGTGCCTGATTGCCAAAAACATGGACTGTGTTCCCATGTTATCCAGGTGGGCACCTGATTGCCAAAACCTGAACTATATTCCCCTGTTCTCCAGGTGGGCACCAGATTGCCAAACACTTGAACAATATTCCCTTGTACTCCAGGTGCGCGCCCGATTGCCAAAAACTTGAATTGTGTTCCATTGTTATCTAGGTAGGCGCCTGATTGCCAAAACTTGAACTGTATTCCCTTGTTCTCCAGGTGAGCGCCTGATTGCCAAAAACTTTGAATTGTATTCCCTTGTTCTCCAGGTAGGCTCCTGATTTCCAAAACATGAATTGTATTCCCTCGTTCTCTAGGTGGGCTCGTGATTGTCGGAAACTTGAATTGTATTCCCTTGTTCTCCATTTGGGCTTCTATTCTTCAGGTGGGTTCCTGATTGCCAAAACATGAATTGTATTCCCTTGTTCTCTAGGTGGGCTCCTAATTTCCGAAACTTGAATTGTATTCCCTTATTTTTGAGGTGGGCTCCTGATTTCCAAAACTTGAATTGTATTCCCTTATTCTCCAGGTGGGATCCTAGTTGCCGAAAACATTAACTATATTCCTTTGTTCTCCATGTTGGCTCCTAATTGCCAAAACATGAACTGTATTTCCTTTTTCTCATGGTGGGCGTCTGATTGCAAAACTTTAACCCCTTGTTCTCCAGGTGGGCTCCTTATTGCCAAATCTTGAATTATATTCCCCCTTTCTCAAAGTGGGTGCCTGATTACCAACACTTGAATGTATTCCCTTATTCTCAAGGTGGGTTCCTGATTTCCACAAAAATAGACAAAACAAAGAAAGTTTTTTGTCCCAGTTTGGTAGCTGGGCACATATGTGAGTGTTAAAGTGAATCATGTTACCAAATATGCTAAGAGTTTGAAAGTTAGATCCCATTATCCCAGAGTGTCTTGACAACTCTTTGTTAAGTAACAATTTTAAAAGCTGAATTGTATTTTCTAAAGGTATGACTTCCACTAAATCTAAGAGGGTCTTAAAACTACCGCCCAATAACCATGAGGGTCCTGACAACTGTTAATTAAACGAAAATTTTAAATCTAAGCTGCATCCTCTGGAGGTATTACTTCTACTATGTCTTGTTATGTAAGGAAGTATTAAAGCTACATCCCTCTATCCAAGGGGGTCCGGAAAACTCATAGTTAAAAAAATAGCTTTAACTAAGTTATATCTTCTGGAGGTATTACTTCCACTTTATCTTGTTATCTAAGAAAGTATTAAAGCTACATCCCATTATCCAGGGGGGTCTTGAAAACCCCTAGTTAAAAAAAACAATCTTATCATAAGTTATATCTTCTAAAGGTATTACTTTCACTACATCTCGTTATCTGAGCAGACCATAAAGCTACGTCTCCTTATCCAGGAGGGTCCTGAAAATCAAAAGTCAAATTTCATCCTTAGTGTGACAATTCCTTACGGCTGAATTATACTACCATACAGCAAAACTTACGTTAAATATTGTTATCTAATGGAAATCCTAGAGCTAAGTCCCATTATTCAGCAGGGTCCTGGAAACTTCCGACTGAATCCTATCTTGAAACATGCAAACATTGAGACCAACTTGTGTGCCTTTGGGGTACATTTATGTTAGCTAATGCTTCTCTTGATTGTTTTGAATTTTAACTAGGTTTTATTTCCTAGGAGAGTCCTGAAGTTTTACTGACATACCAGCCTAGTACTTACCTTTCTCCTACGGAGGGTTTCTTCAAAGCAACTACAACTTTCTGCCCCTATTTCAATAATAGAAAAATCCTGTCAGTTTGAAATATGGTGGTTAGTTTGTTGCATTCTTGGTGAAAGCGGCCTCCTTGCTATCATGCTTTGTTTTGACTAGCTTCCCCAAACTAGCCCTAAACCGCCTGACTTTCTTGCTGACTTTCAAATGCCATGACCTATTATTAACCAAGTGTTCCATATCCAAACAGTTGTATTAAATCCATGAACCCTTTATCAAACTCTTTGCATCTCTCCTAAAATTACCAAATCATTCCACCGATGAAGCTTCTGGTGATTCTTTATATACCAGTTTACATCATGCTGTCTTTGGTATGTTCTGGCCACATTTTGCTTTGTACTTTTGGGAGCTAGTAGTAAGCTTTAAAATCCTTTCTTACTTGCTCAAACAAAATTAACCTTGAAACAGCTTAGAGAAATAAAAACCCAAAAGAATCTAAAACTGGATGACTGCTAAAAGGGAAAAAGAAAAGAGACATATCTGTATGGAACAACTGGGACCAATGATCATGACATGTATTTTGGATTAATCGGTCCAATCTGTCCAACCAATCAACTCTCAGTTGCCATGCTTTGTTGCCCCAGAATTCCATAACCCGATTTCTTCAACCAAACCTTGACCTTGTTCATCCTGTGGTGCTTTGAAAGGTTTTCACCAATAGATCTCTCTGATTTGTTTCTCCCTCAACTCATTATCGCCTTGTGGTGCCTGTGAAGGTTTTCACCAATAAGACTCTCTTATTTTTCATTCTCAGCTCCCGTCGCCTTAAGGTCCCCGTGAGGGTTTTTACCAATAATACTCTCTCATTTTTAATTTCTCTCAGCTCTCGTCACCATACGGTTCCCATGAGGGTTTTCACCAATAAGACATTCTCATTTTTTTATTTTTCTTGTTTGGAATAGAGTGTTGCCCCTAATAGGAATCATCTCTACTTGCTCGACTTGGCATTTTTTTATGACTGATCAAAAGGTCTTTCTTTAGACCGTAACGTGGGCTTTTGGACTGGGTTAGAAAGAAAGGATATCAAAAGGCTAAAAACACTTGAATGGGTTCAAATTTAGAACTTTTGGAATCAGGTTTATTGCAACAACCACAACTTATGCCCCGGTTTCTTTGCTTGGGGACCTTTGGATTTTCATTTTGATGGAACCAAACCATGAGTCTGCCTATGTATCCTAAAAAGGAATCTGGTCGAACCTAGTTCATGTCATAAGAATTGCTTTGTTTTATTGTGGTTTTCTCTTTTCTCTTTCTTTTCTTTCTCTTCTTTTTTTCTTTCTTTTTTTCTTTCTTTTTTTCTTTTTCTTCTTTTTCTTCTTTTTTTGCATTTTTTCTTATTCTTTTCTCTTTCTTTTCTCCTTTACTTATCTACCATGCTTGTGTTTCTCATCTTGCTACTGATTCTGAAAGAGGGGTATGAGAGGAAATCAATAAGGCTCAAAAGGGGTAACAAAGGACAAAATATTTAGATTGCAGAACAAAATGCCTTTGCCATTTCAATCTCCAAAACACGCCAAGTACAAACAAATACAATTTCATCAAATAATATCATACATAATATTTCTTGACCACATCGGAATTGATGGCCATTTCTATGCATTTGCCATCTACATCTGTTAAATACAAAGCATCATTGGACAACACTCTTGTCACGATGAACGACCCCTGCCAATTTGGGGCAAAGTTGTCCTTTGGCTCGGCCTAATGAGGGAGGATGCATTTCAATACTCAGTGGTCCACTTCAAACATTAGTGGATGCCCCTTCTTGTTATACGCTCTTGCCATTTTCTGTTAGTACAACTAGCCATGACATACCACTGCTAATCTTTTCTCGTCAATCAAACACAATTGCTCTAGGCAGGTTTTGACCCACTCATCATCATGGATTTTACCCTCGATGACAGTCCGAAGGGATGGAATTTCAATCTCTGTAGGTAGCACTGCTTCTATGCCATACACCAACATGTAAGCAATTTCCCCTACTGTAAGTACGAAAAGTAGTGCAATAACCCAACATCATGCCATTTCCTAGAATTCTCCACCATTTTCCGGAGTATCTTCTTTATGTTCATGTTGGCTGCCTCGACTGCTACATTCGCCTTGGGGCGATAAGGAGTGGAATTGCAATGTGTAATCTTAAACTACTGACATACCTCTTTCATCAAGTGACTATTAATATTTGCACCATTATCCGCCCAGAGTGGCAGATGATATTTGAGTGCATAATATCGACCACTGCTTTCTTGGTCACAGACTTGAAAGTTTTAGCTTTAACCCACTTGGTGAAATAATCAATGCCCACCAGAGTAAACCTGTGCCCATTGGACGCCGCTGGCTCGATAGGCCCAATGACATCCATGCCCCAAGCAACAAAGGGTCCTAGCACATACATTTTATGTAATTCAAATGGTGGGGAATGAATCAAATCTCCGGGCAGCTGACATTGATAACATTTGCGCCCAAAGCTGATACAATCTCGCTCCATGGTGAGCCAATAATAACCTGCTTGAAGAATCTTCTTGGCCAGAACATACCTACTCATATGCGGTCCAAAAACTTCAGAATGTACTTCAGTCATGATGGTTGTGGCCTCTCTAGCATCTATGCATCTCAACAATCCGAGGTCTAGAGCCCTTTTGTACAAAACCCCTCAACTGAAGAAGAATCCGCTTGCCAATCACTGAGTTGTTCTCTTTTGAGCACATGTGGCTCGTGACGGATACACCCCCATCCTGATATATTCCTTGATATCGTGAAACTAAGGTTCACAATCAAGTTCTTCTTCCACCACATTATAGTAAGCATGTTGATCATGGACTTGAATATGGAATGGGTAAACATAAGCCTTATCTGGATGATATAACATTGACTAAGGTAGCCAATACATCAACAACCTCGTTGTGGATCCTTGGAAAAACTCTATGGATCGAAATTGTTGACAAAGATCGTCCAAACATATCCGGTATGGTATGAGCTTCAAATCTCGTGTTTCTCATTCCTCTTGAATCTGGTACACCAGAAGGTCCGAGTCCCTTAAGTCCAAGACTTCTTGGAAACCCATGTCTGCAGCTAACCTCAAACCCAAAATGCATGCCTCATACTCAGCCATATTGTTAGTGCAGTAGAAATGAAGCTGATCCATAAAAGGGTAGTGATGTCCCGTCTCAAATATCAGTACTACTCTTATCCCAACGCCTTTCACATTAGCAGCTCCATCGAAGAAAAGTTTCCAACCTGGTTCTCTAACATGTTCTAACTCATCGATGTGCATTACCTCTTTATCGGCAATGTAAGTCTTTAATGGCTCATATTCTTCATCTACTTGATTCTCGGCCAAATGGTTGGTCAATGCTTGGACTTTCATTGCGGTCCGAGTCACATATACGATATTAAACTCCGTGAGAAAGATCTGCCACTTTGCAAGCCTTCCTGCAGGCATAGACTTCTGAAGGATAAACTTTAATAGATCCAAATGAGATATGATGTAAGTAGTGCAAGACGACAAATAATGCTTCAACTTCTATGCCACCCATATTAGGGCGCAACATGTCCACTCAAGGTGAGTGTAGTTAACCACGTACGATGTGAACTTCTTACTAAGATAATATATGGCATGGTCTTTCCTGCCGGTGATATCATGCTGACCCAAGACACAACCAAACGAAATGTCCAAATCGTCAGATACAAAATCAAAAACCTCCCTGGTTCTGGTGGAACTGATACCGGTGGCTTTGATAAGTACCCTTTTATCTAATCGAATGGTTCTTGACACTTATCTATCCACTTGACTGCAGCATCCTTCTCTAACAGTTAGATGATAGGCTCACAAGTTTTCCTAAGCTGAGCAATAAACCTGCTGATATAGTTTAACCTCCCCAATAAACTCATTACCTCAGCCTTGTTCCCCGGAGGCAACAATTCTTTTGTATTTAATCTTTGACGGGTCCAGATCAATACCTTGACGGCTGACTACGAATCCCAACAATTTCTTAGATGGCATACCGAATGCGTATTTTGTAGAATTGAGCTTAAGATTGTAACTGCAGAGTCTTTGGAAGAATTTTCTCAAATCTTTGACATGTTCAGACTACTTTCTCAACTTTACGATCACATCATCCACAGAAACATCAATCTTCTCGTGCATCATATCGTGGAATGTGGTGGTCATTGCCCTCATGTAAGTTGCCCTACTATTTTTCAACCCGAAAGGCATGACCCTCTAGCAGTATGTCCCCCAAGACATGATGAATGCCGTCTTTTCTTCGTCCACCTCATCCATTAGAATCTAATGATAGCCTGTGTAGCAATCCATAAAAGACTCAATTCATGTTTGGCCCAATTATCAATCAGAATGTAGATATTTGACAGTGGGAAGTTATCCTTTGGGCTTGCCCTATTGAGACCACGATAAATGACACACACCCTGGTCTTAACATCTTTCTTTGGCACAGGCATGACATTTGCATAATCGGCACACCCTGGTCTTGACATCTTTCTTTGGCACAGGCATGACATTGGCTAACCAAATGGGATACCCCGTGACTCGAATGACCTTTGCCTGGAACTGCTTTGTGAGTTCCTCTTTGATATTCACGCTCATGTCAGTTTTAAACTTCCTTAACTCGAATGACCTTTTCCTGGAACTTCCTTACAAATTTCTTGAAAGGCCCCATCCTCGTCATACTCCGATTAATCATCAGATTCTATCTCTTGAATTATTATTTTAGAATTAGATTAGCTCTCAAGACTAGGCAGAATATTCCTCGTGTATGTCATATCATTGAAACTAGCATAAAAAGAACTATACAAGAAGGAAAAGAAAAGCAAATAAAATATAAACTATCAAAAATGAGGAAAAAGGGAAATTGCATTTCATTGAAATTGAAAGATAGCAAGGTTTATACATCCAAATGGACGGAACATAGAATCTGAATTATAACCTTTGAATAATCCAGATAAATTGAAAGAAAATCAAAGTAAACTGCCTAAAATCCTTCCTGGTCGGGAAAGGAGTAGCTTCAAAATTATTGATCTTTGCACTGGGCCCAACAAATTGCACATCCGCCTTGCAAGAACCCTCTCCAGCTTCGACCATATTAACATCTTCAAACATCTTCTCAAACCTTTCTAGTAATTCTTTATCAGGACCGACCACAGAACTGGAACTTGTTATTATCGAGTGCTTCTTGGTGTCGGGCCTAACAAATGATCTAAAGCAACATGGGACAGGCTTTGGAAGTACCCATGTTTTCTCATCTTTCTGTCTCTTTTCGCACCTGAATTTATGAGCTTGAATCCCAAACCAAAGGTGTCCATTTTTTGGGGAGACACACCGGTTGTACGATGCCTTGCAGCGACGCTCCCAAACTCTTCCCTAGGATAAAACCATTCCTCAACATTTCAATAGCAACCATGACTGATGCGGAAGCTACTATCGGAACTAGAACGCGCTCCCCTTCTGAAGTTTTCTTTACCGATACCACGTCAAAACCTGGTATACCCAAGGCCCTTAATCATCCTCATCCTCAATGAATGGTACAATGGCATCATTATGGGTATACTTATTTTCCTCACCGTGCAAAACCATTTCTTGTCTATCCCATTCAAACTTTACCATCTGATGTAGAGTAGAAGGGACTGCTTTAGTGGAATGGATCCAGGGTTGACCTAACAATAGATTGTAAAAGAAAGCCATATCTAACACATCGAATTCCATGGTAAAATTAACTGGTCTGATCGTCAGCCTCAAGTACTATGTCACCGACCAAATCTTTTTCTCCCCCGTCGAACCCTCGTACGCAAATATCGTTCTTGTGAATTCTGTCATATCCACTTGCAGCTTGTTTGAGAGAGGGTAAATGTTCACACTTGAACTATTATCGACCAATACTCGGGTAACCACGAAATCTTTGCACTTCACCGTAAGATAAAAGGGCTCAATTGTCCTCAGTACCCTCTACAGGCAATTCATCATCTTAAAAAGTGACTCTGTTTACCTCAAAAACATAGTTTGATATCTTTTCCAAGTGGTTGAATGAGATTTTTCAGGAACGTGGGGATCATTTAGGATCTTCATCAGTGCCCAACAGTGCTCGTCTGAATGAATTAACAATGGCAGCAGCGAAATTTGAGCAAGCGTCTTCCTCAATTTCTCCAGAATGGTATAGTCTTGCACCTTTATCTTTTTCAAAAACTCCTCTGCTTCTTCTTCATTCATAGCTTTCTTCACCAATACAGGTTTACCTTTGGAGATTTTAGGTTTTTTCAACTCCTCTGAGGCAAAGCACCTCCCCGACAGGGTCAATCCAGAGGTCTCACAGACTTCTTCTTTAACCTCTTTCCCTTTGTATGTCATTGTTAATCGCTTATAATTCCAAGGGACGGCCCTGATGTTGATAATTTGTAGCTGAGTTACAGGTTTGATGATGACAGGCTTTGTGCAAGCACCTTCCAATATCACAACAGTCTTGATTGCCACCCCTGGTACCACCACCTTTGCTTTTTCTTGTTTCACCGTACCATCACTTGAGGACCCTTGCTTGATTACAGCAAAAGGCTCACTGCTTGTTATGCTCAACTTGAGCATTGACATCTCTCTTGTTAAATTTTCAACTGTCTTCCCCTCCCTGGCTCGGATCATCATGATGGTTTGTAAAAGCTTTTTGGGATCCCCTTCTTTATGCACTAGCTCAATTATGTTTGTTTCTTGATGGGTTGGCAGCGAGTTCTGGTTAATATTTGATGCCTCCGGAGCTTGGATCTCAATCTGATGCAAATCAATGAGCTCTTAGATAGCATTTTTCATATGCCAGCATTTCTCTGTGTCATGCCCCGGAGCACTGGAACAATATTCGCAACTAACAGAACAATAAAGATTTCTCGGGGGAGGATTTGGCAACTTTGCTTCAATCAGTCTCAGCATATCTAACTATCTAACTATTCACACAAATGCGAGACCATAGATGCGGTAAATTGGTTGCAGGTGCTAAAATGGGAAATTAATGAATTATCGCAGGTGCGGTTGGTTTTCCACATAAATGAGACCGCATGTGCAGTATCATGGCCGTAGAAGCGGATTAGCTGGGAAGAAAAGAGAAAAATCGAGGGTTTGAGTTCATAAGTTGCAAAATTAATTTTGGAGATTGGGATTGGTGATCTTGAGAGTGATTTCTACCTGGTATTTTTGGTAAGTAATTCTTACTCGATTTTGATTAATTTCTATGAATCTATGCTTAATTTCATCATCTAATTTTGGATTTGGGGTGAGAAATTAGGGAAAATCTTGGAAAAGTTCTTGTTGGAAACACGTTGTCAAGGCTTTATACTAAAACGTGTGTTCCTATGTGTAGGTTTTGAAGAATGACAAACAAGCGCAAATTGATATATGACGAAGTTCAAGTACAAGCGCACAATTGGTGGATAACGAGATTCAAGCACAAGACAAGGTTTTATAGTTTAAATGAGTCGTTCTTAATTGTGATCTTGATCCGACAACTTGACTCATGACATGGCTTCTCTCGTAAAATTATTTTTTACAAAATCATGCATATTTAATTTAATACTAAATGATCTTAAATCATGCATATTTTCATTAGTCAAAATGATTTTTAAGCATGCCTCTAAAACCTGGACTAAGATAATCGATTATGCACTTATGATAATCGATTATGTTAAGCCAAGACTGCATGACAATCAATTGTGAACTAATGACAATCGATAGTGTTAAGGCAGTGAGCATCAGGTTTTTCAAACCTGCATGATAATCGATTGTGAACCTTATGACAATCGATTGTGATGAGGCAGTGTACATCAAAGTTTTTCAAAACTCAGAATAATTGATTGTGAAGCTAATGACAATCGATTGTGAAGAGACAGTGTCCATAAGATTTTTAAAAGTCACAAAATAATCGATTGTGAACTTATGACAATCGATTGTGTTGAGGCAGTGACTTCCAGACTTTTTCAAAATTATTAAATAATCGATTGTGAGTATAAAACAATCGATTGGCAAGAGGCAGTGTCTAAAAAGATTTTCAAAGTCTGAAAAATAATCGATTGTTAACATTGCACAATCGATTGTGAAGCTGACCGTTGTCGTAAAGTTTTCAAATACCGTCAGGTAATCGATTGTTGATTTTGTACAATCGATTGTTGGTATTAAAATATGGAAAAGATTTTTTGTACGTTGCTGAATAATGGATTGTTGATTTTGTACAATCGATTGTTGATATTAAAATCTGGAAAAGATTTTTTGAACGTTGCTGAATAATCGATTATTGATTTTGTATAATCGATTGTTTTACGTAAAATTTGGAAATGATTTTTTGAACGTTGCCAATAATCGATTGTTGATCTTGGACAATCGATTGTTAAGCGTAAAATCTGGGATTGATTTTAGGAACGATTGGCAAACAATCGATTGTGGCTTCCTGACAATCGATTGTCACAGAGTAAAATCAGCAACTCTTAATTGGCAATTAGGCAACGGTAATGCCAAGTTTTTCAACTATAAATACAGCTTCATTTCAGTGTTTTAAATACAACAACACACAACAACTGATCATTCTATTGCTATAAGCTTGCATACTATTGTTTATCATTTTATATTCATTTCATAAAGCTTTTGAGAGCCAAAGTCTTGTCCATAGTTGTTGTGATCTTGAGCTTACTTCTTTTACTCATATCTACTCATTAAAGAGTGTTTTGTTTGAGTGTTTAGTGTTTTGTACACTTGTAAGAGAATTGTGATTCTCCTGTTGTAAGGAACTTGTGTTTCCTTGGTTGAAGTCTTGGAGTGTTGTATCTCCGAGCAAAGGTGTTAAGGCGTGTGTCCTTAAGTTGTAAAGGTTTGTTGAGCACCCCGTAAGCTTGACAAGTTAGTGGAAAATCTCGAGAGAGTCTCTCGGGGACTGGACTAGCCACGTGTTGTGGTGAACCAGAATACATCGGTGCGTTCTTTCCTTTTGTTTATTTAACGCACTTAGTTATTTCCTGCAAATTTTAATTTCCGCAAGTTTACGCTTAATTTTATTATAACGTTATTCACCCCCCCCCTCTAGCGTTAAGCGTATTAACTAACAATTGGTATCAGAGCCCAACTCTCTAAGACTTAACAGTTTGAGAGAAACTTCCATGGCTTCTACTCGTGATTCTTTTGCAGGAATAGAGGAAGGGCAGTGCTCCACCCGATATTCAACGGTACAAACTATACGTACTGGAAGGAGAGGATGAAAATCTTCATTCAAGCAAACAATTTTCATCTCTGGAAGGTGATAACAAAGGAAATTCAAATTCCAACCAAAAAGGTTGAAAACGAATGGGTTCCCAAGTCCGAAGAAGAATATGACGCGGATGATATCCGAAAGGTTCAAAATAATGCTAAAGCAATTAATTTATTATATTGTGCTGTAAATGCTGACGAATACAGGAAAATATCGTGTTGCACAACGGCAAAAGAAATGTGGGACAAGCTGGAAATTACGTACGAAGGTACGGACCAGGTAAGGGAAGCTAAAATTGATTTCCTAACCCATGCTTATGAAATATTTCACATGAAGGAAGGTGAAAAGGTGGATGAAATGTTCGAACGATTTTCAATAATCGTAAATGACCTACATGCCCTCAAGAAGACATTCACGGATAGAGAACTTGTTCGAAAAATTCTTAGAAGTCTCACTCCGGCATGGCGATCAAAGGCCGACGCAATTCAAGAATCCATAGGCGTCTCGAATGTCACAATCGACGCATTAAGAGGTAACCTTAAGACTTATGAACCTACAATACTTAACCCTCTTGTTGATGATCAAAGGAGGCAAAGAATAGCGCTTAAGGCAAGCACAAGCCAACCTCAAGTTGATGAGGACGGAGACAACGAGTTTGGACTCGTTATCAAAAGATTTCAAAAGTTCATGTGAATGGAGTATGAACGAAAGGGCAAAAAGCAAGGCGAGCAAATAAAGTTCTATGAATGCGGTGAAACCGGGCACATCAAATCAAATTGCCCAAACATCAAAATAGAAAAGAAACCTTTTAAGAAGCAACGTGCATACATTTCTTGGGGAGGAGACCCCGGAGATGAGTCAAGCGAAGAAGAAGAAGACGAAGCCGAAGCCGCAAACCTTTGTCTTATGGCGCAAGAAGACAAGCAAGATGAGGTATGTCAAATCTCTTATAAAAACTTCTTTACTCTTGAAGAAATGCGAACTCCTTTTGATGAGCTATATACTGAATTTATTAAAGCTTCAAAAACTGTCAAGAGCATAAAAGAAAATGCTTCTCTAACAGAAAAAGATTTTCAAAAACAGCTTTCTTTGAAAGAAAAGGAGTTAGAAAAACTGGTTTTAGAAAATGAGAAGCTGAAAGAGGAAAACAAGTTTTTTGGAAAAAGAAGCGCCGACAAGCCCGAAAGTTCTATTAAAAATTGCTCTTCTTGCATGCATCTCGAAAATGAGGTAGATAGACTTAAAGGTACCTTAGATAAGTTTAATTCTTCTCACAAAAACTTGAATAAGGTCCTTGTTAATTTGAAGTCAACCAAGCGTGGCATAGGTTTTAAGAATGAGCCTAAAGAAAAGGTTGAAGCCAAACCCCAACCACCTAAGGCTCAACCTAGGATTAATAAAACAAATGCTTATCATAGAAATAGCAATCCTAGAACAAATATGCATGCTAGACCAAATGTTGAACATTTTAGAAGACCTAGAAATGACTTACCACCTAGAAATGACTACCCTAGAAATGATGCATATTCTAGGCCAAACACTAGAAGGAGTTTTGAACCTCTTAGAACATCTAGACATGACCATTACTCTAGAAATGCTGCTCATTTTAGAACTAATAGTAGGAGAAATGGTTCTCATGAAATGCGCAATAGTCATAATGAAAATAGATTAATTCATGTTCGTCCATCAAGTTACTATGAACCTAGAAGGATGCATAACCCCAACGTGACTTGTCATTATTGTAGACGCATTGGTCATATTGCCCCTGCATGCTTTACACGACATAGACATATCACTCAATCGCATCATTATAATATGCCTAACCCTCAAGGACCCAAAATGGCATGGGTACCTAAAGCGCATTAACTTGTTTTGTAGGTATGTTTGAAGGGATCAAGTGTACTATGGTACCTTGATAGTGGATGCTCCAAGCACATGACGGGAGACGAATCCAAATTCCTTCAACTAGAACACAAAGAAGGAGGAAGTGTTATTTTTGGTGACAACAATAAAGGAAAGATTATCGGCATCGGATCGGTCGGTAAGGATGAAAATTCTTCTATTAAGCATATATTACTTGTGAAATGTTTAAAGCATAATCTCTTGAGCATAAGTCAAATATGTGACAAGGGAAATCTTGCCCTATTTGATTCGGATGAATGCTTAGTGTTTAGACGTAGTGATTTTAAAATTATCCTTCGTGGTTTTAGAGTGGATAATATTTATATGGGTGATCTTGCTAATTCCTCACCCGAATATGTTGATTGTCTTATGAGTAAAGAGGATGATACTTGGTTATGGCATCGTAGAGTAGCACATATCAACATGCATCTTTTGAACAAATTGATTTCTCAAAACTTAGTTATTGGCCTTCCCAATTTAAAATTTGAAGATTACTCTTTTTGTGATTCATGTCAAAAAGGGAAGCAAAGAAAAGCATCTTTCAAATCCAAAAATATTGTTTTAACTTCTAGACCATTGCAATTGCTTCACATGGATTTATTTGGACCATCTCGCATTGAAAGTCTAGGAAGAAATCGTTATGCTTTTGTGATTGTTGATGATTATTCTAGATTACATGGACTTTATTTCTTGCCAATAAAAGTGATGCTTTTCAGAATTTTAAATACTTTCTTAAGCGTGTTCAAAACGAAAAGGAAACAACCGTCACTTCAATTAGAAGTGATCATGGGGGAGAGTTTGATCACAATCTCTTTGCGGACTTTTGTGACGAACTTGGTATCGAGCATACCTTTTCCGCTCCACGTACACCACAACAAAACGGGGTGGTGGAAAGGAAAAATAGGTGTCTCGAAGAGATGGCTAGAACCATGCTCGAAGAGGCTAAGATTCCCAAACATTTTTGGGCAGATGCCGTGAGTACCGCATGCTACGTCTTAAATAGAGTAGTCATAAGGCCTATACTCATGAAAACTCCCTATGAACTATATAAGGGAAGGAAACCAAATATCTCCCATTTTAGAGTATTCGGTTGTAAATGTTTCATTCATAACAATGGCAAAGTTCAATTGGGAAAATTTGATGCTAAGTCCGATGAGGGAATTTTCATTGGCTATTCTTCACGTAGCAAAGCACATAGGGTCTTTAATAAAAGAACCGAAACTGTGGAGGAATCCCCTCATGTTGTATTTGCCGAAAATAATGCTCGCTTGGCGAGAAAGGATACTGGTTTTGATCTTGCAGGTATTTTAGATAGCTTGAAAGACAAAATACAAGAGGAAACGCCTAAAGAAAATCAAGACGAATTTTTTAAACAACCAACGGAGGAAGCGCCACAATTGGAGAATGAAACGAAAACGCCTAACGAGTGGAGGACAATCAAAGATCACCATCTCGAACAAGTAATTGGCGACGTCGGAGAAAAGGTAAGTACCCGAAACTCCCTTAAGAACACCTTAGGACATACTGCTTTTGTGTCTCAAATTGAACCAACAACCATCTCCGAAGCAATTGGGGATGAATTTTGGACCTTGGCAATGCAAGAGGAGCTTAACCAATTCAAACGGAATGACGTTTGGGATTTGGTGCCAAGACCGGAAAATCATACCATAATTGTACGAAATGGGTTTTTCGAAACAAACTAGATGAAAATGGTGTAATCACTAGAAACAAAGCTAGACTTGTAGCAAAAGGCTATAATCAAGAAGAGGGTATTGACTATGAAGAAACATATGCTCCCGTAGCTAGATTAGAAGCTATTCGTCTATTGCTCGCTTTTGCCTCTTCTATGAATTTCAATTTATATCAAATGGATGTGAAAAGTGCTTTTCTAAATGGTGTTATACAAGAAGAAGTTTATGTTGAACAACCCCCCGGTTTTGAAGATTTTAAATCTCCCGATCATGTTTTCAAACTCAAAAAGGCTCTCTATGGTTTAAAACAAGCTCCCCGGGCTTGGTATGAAAGATTGAGTAAATTTCTATTGGAAAATGATTTCATTAGGGGGAAAGTTGACACCACCCTTTTTGTTAAGAATAAAAACAATGATATTTTATTAGTTCAAATATATGTGGATGATATCATATTTCGTGCTACTAACAATATCTTATGCAAGGAATTTTCCGATTTAATGACAAGCGAGTTTGAGATGTCTATGATGGGTGAGTTAACATTCTTTTTGGGATTACAAGTAAAGCAAATGAAATAAGGTACGTTCATTTGCCAAGCCTAATATTGCAAAGAATTGCTGAAACGATTTGAAATGAACAATGCAAAAGCAATGGCGACTCCCATGAGCACATCCGATCATCTAGAAAAAGATGAGAAAGGTAAGGAAGTCGACACTAAGAAGTATCGAGGTATGATTGGCTCTCTTCTCTATCTTACTGCTAGTCGTCCGGACATCATGTTTAGCGTGTGCTTATGCGCCCGTTCTCAATCGTGTCCGAAGGAGTCTCACCTTACTGCGGTAAAACGGATTTTGAAGTACCTTGTTGGTACTACAAATGTGGGTCTATGGTACCCCAAAGGTTCTTCATGCCAACTTGTTGGCTATTCCGATTCCGATTTTGCTGGATGCAAATTGGACCGCAAGAGCACTAGTGGCACTTGCCATTTGCTCGGTAGCTCTCTCGTTTCTTGGTTTAGCAAGAAACAAGTAAGTGTTGCGTTGTCCACAACCGAGGCTGAATATGTAGCCGCGGGGAGTTGTTGCGCTCAAATCCTCTGGATGAAACAACAACTCTTGGACTATGGCCTAAGTCTTGATCATATCCCTCTTAAATGTGATAATACTAGTGCCATATGCTTGACGAAGAACCCCGTTCTTCATTCGCAAACAAAACACATTGAAATTAGACATCATTTTATAAGAGATCACGTTCTCAAGGGCGATGTCGAAATCGAATTTGTTGAAACCAAAGACCAATTGGCCGACATCTTTACTAAGCCCTTAGAGAAAGAGTCCTTCTTCCGAATTCGTAGTGAACTCGGGATTCTTGACTCCACGTTAATCTAAGTCATGCATTGCATCTTTTTATCTTACATGATTTCTAACTTGAGCGTCGGAGACGTCTAACGAATTTTTGCAGGTATCACCCTAAAGGTAGGGGGAATTATAAAGCATGACGCGCAATAATCAAGTCTTCTTCAGAAAAATCGGTTTCTGTCGTCTAATAATCGATTATCTCGTATCAATAATCGATTGTTCTGCTATTACTTGAGTTATTGTACTCTCTTTAAGTAATCACGTTTTCTTTCCAATAAATAAACAAGTTTTATTTACATCTTTGGCATCTTCTCATATTATTTTTACTAATGGCAAAAGGGGGAAGATAACGGGTATGCACTCTCAATATTTATAAGCTTAAATTGAGGGGGAATTCATATATTGAGGGGGAACTAATCGCATACTTATTGCATATCTTTACTTGTCTTGAATCGTCATTATAAATTGTTTAATTTGCATAACCCGCTTAAAGTTTGCCATTATCAAAAAGGGGGAAATTGTTGGAAACACGTTCTCAAGGCGTTATACTAAAACGTGTGTTCCTATGTGTAGGTTTTGATGAATGACAAACAAGCGCAAATTGATATATGACGAAGTTCAAGTACAAGCGCACAATTGGTGGATAACGAGATTCAAGCACAAGACAAAGTTTTATAGTTTAAATGAGTCGTTCTTAATTGTGATCTTGATCCGACAACTTGACTCATGACATGGCTTCTCTCGTAAAATTATATTTTACAAAATCATGCATATTTAATTTAATGCTAAATGATCTTAAATCATGCATATTTTCATTAGTCAAAATGATTTTTAAACATGCCTCTAAAAACTGGACTAAGATAATCGATTATGTTAAGCCAAGACTGCATGACAATCGATTGTGAACTAATGACAATCGATTGTGTTAAGGCAGTGAGCATCAGGTTTTTCAAACCTGCATGACAATCGATTGTGAACCTTATGACAATCGATTGTGATGAGGAAGTGTACATCAAAGTTTTTCAAAACTCAGAATAATTGATTGTGAAGCTAATGACAATCGATTGTGAAGAGACAGTGTCCATCAGATTTTTAAAAGTCACAAAATAATCGATTGTGAACTTATGACAATCGATTGTGTTGAGGCAGTGACTTCCAGACTTTTTCAAAATTATTAAATAATTGATTGTGAGTATAAAACAATCGATTGGCAAGAGGCAGTGTCTAAAAATATTTTCAAAGTCTGATAAATAATCGATTGTTAACATTGCACAATCGATTGTGAAGCTGACCGTTGTCGTAAAGTTTTCAAATACCGTCAGGTAATCGATTGTTGATTTTGTACAATCGATTGTTGATATTAAAATCTGGAAAAGATTTTTTGAACGTTGCTAAATAATCGATTGTTGATTTTGTACAATCGATTGTTGATATTAAAATCTGGAAAAGATTTTTTGAACGTTGCTGAATAATCGATTATTGATTTTGTATAATCGATTGATTTACGTAAAATCTGGAAATGATTTTTTGAACGTTGCCAATAATCGATTGTTGATCTTGGACAATCGATTGTTAAGCGTAAAATCTGGGATTGATTTTAGGAACGATTGGCAAACAATCGATTGTGGCTTCCTGACAATCGATTGTCACAGAGTAAAATCAGCAACTCTTAATTGGCAATTAGGCAACGGTAATACCAAGTTTTTCAACTATAAATACAGCTTCATTTCAGTGTTTTAAATACAACAACACACAACAACTGATCATTCTATTGCTATAAGCTTGCATACTATTGTTTATCATTTTATATTCATTTCATAAAGCTTTTGAGAGCCAAAGTCTTGTCCAAAGTTGTTGTGATCTTGAGCTTACTTCTTTTACTCATATCTACTCATTAAGGAGTGTTTTGTTTGAGTGTTTAGTGTTTTGTACACTTGTAAGAGAATTGTGATTCTCTTGTTGTATGGAACTTGTGTTTCCTTGGTTGAAGTCTTGGAGTGTTGTATCTCCGAGCAAAGGTGTTAAGGCGTGTGTCCTTAAGTTGTAAAGGTTTGTTGAGCACCCGTAAGCTTGACAAGTTAGTGGAAAATCTCGAGAGAGTCTCTCGGGGACTGGACTAGCCACGTGTTGTGGTGAACCAGAATACATCGGTGCGTTCTTTCCTTTTATTTATTTAACGCACTTAATTATTTCTTGTGGTGAAGAGACAGTGTCCATCAGATTTTTAAAAGTCACAAAATAATCGATTGTGAACTTATGACAATCGATTGTGTTGAGGCAGTGACTTCCAGACTTTTTCAAAATTATTAAATAATTGATTGTGAGTATAAAACAATCGATTGGCAAGAGGCAGTGTCTAAAAATATTTTCAAAGTCTGATAAATAATCGATTGTTAACATTGCACAATCGATTGTGAAGCTGACCGTTGTCGTAATGTTTTCAAATACCGTCAGGTAATCGATTGTTGATTTTGTACAATCGATTGTTGATATTAAAATCTGGAAAAGATTTTTTGAACGTTGCTAAATAATCGATTGTTGATTTTGTACAATCGATTGTTGATATTAAAATCTGGAAAAGATTTTTTGAACGTTGCTGAATAATCGATTATTGATTTTGTATAATCGATTGTTTTACGTAAAATCTGGAAATGATTTTTTGAACGTTGCCAATAATCGATTGATGATCTTGGACAATCGATTGTTAAGCGTAAAATCTGGGATTGATTTTAGGAACGATTGGCAAACAATCGATTGTGGCTTCCTGACAATCGATTGTCACAGAGTTAAATCAGCAACTCTTAATTGGCAATTAGGCAACGGTAATGCCAAGTTTTTCAACTATAAATACAGTTTCATTTCAGTGTTTTAAATACAACAACACACAACAACTGATCATTCTATTGCTATAAGCTTGCATACTATTGTTTATCATTTTATATTCATTTCATAAAGCTTTTGAGAGCCAAAGTCTTGTCCATAGTTGTTGTGATCTTGAGCTTACTTCTTTTACTCATATCTACTCATTAAGGAGTGTTTTGTTTGAGTGTTTAGTGTTTTGTACACTTGTAAGAGAATTGTGATTCTCTTGTTGTATGGAACTTGTGTTTCCTTGGTTGAAGTCTTGGAGTGTTGTATCTCCGAGCAAAGGTGTTAAGGCGTGTGTCCTTAAGTTGTAAAGGTTTGTTGAGCACCCGTAAGCTTGACAAGTTAGTGGAAAATCTCGAGAGAGTCTCTCGGGGACTGGACTAGCCACGTGTTGTGGTGAACCAGAATACATCGGTGCGTTCTTTCCTTTTATTTATTTAACGCACTTAATTATTTCTTGCAAATTTTAATTTCCGCAAGTTTACGCTAAATTTTATTATAACGCTATTCACCCCCCCTCTAGCGTTAAGCGTATTAACTAACAGTTCTTAGACCTGATTTTTGAGTTTTGATTGGGAATTTGACATCGGATGGATAATTTATGTATGGTTAGACTCTTGAGTGAATGTGGTTCATAATCTGTAACTTTTACCCGATTCTGAGATGTAGGCTTGAGGGGCGTTTTGGTTATTTTTCCTAATTTTGCGTATAGCTTAGAATTAACTAGCTAAATTAGTTTTTTGACGTGTTATTTACATTATGAAATTAAATTTAATAGGTCTCGGCCATTTGGAGTTGAGTACTCGTGGCAAGAGCTAGTTTCGGGTTGATTTTGAGCCAGTTCGAGGTATGTGGCTTTCTTAACCTTGTGTGGGGAAGCTCCCCTTAGGATTTGGTATTGTTGATATTTGAAAAGCATTTTAGGTGAGGTGACTAGTGCGTACTTGTGCTAATTGGTAAAAAAAATCCTGTTTTCATTAAGTAACTTCAATTGTGTTTTCCTTTCCTGCTTATACTACTTGAACTTTAAGTCTGCTGTTAGCTTAGGGAAGTATGTCTAATTGACATATTTGCTTTATTTGCTCAAACCTCCTTATTTGGATTATGTGCATCATGCTAAGTTAGAAATACCTTTTTTACCTTGGTATGAAATTTGAATTGAATTAAGTATTCTTCGTGTTGCTGATATATGTTTACTTTAGGACTACGAGACTGTATCGTGGGAGATCCCCATGCCTGATTACTTTGGGACTATGGATTTGTATTCTGGGAGATCCCCTACACCTATATTGATTTGGACAATAGTGCGGGACACCGAGAGATCCCCAACACATATACGGAGAATACTAATAGATTCGTGGGATATCGAAAGATCCCAGCATACATATTGAGGATACTAAGAGATCCTCAGGATATCGAGAGATCTCTGGCTGTTATCTCTGTGATGAGCAGTATTCCTTTTATGATTGTTTTATCTCTATTATAGTTTTTGTTATTCTCATTATCCTTTGTTACTTCTTATTGTTAGCATTTAATTATATTGTCGTATTATATAATATTTTGCCTCATTTTTGGCCATAATCAGTAGGGCCCTGACATTCCTCGTCACTACTCGTTTGAGGTTAGGCTTGGCACTTACTAAGTACCCTTGTGGTGTACTCATGACCTTCTGCACATGTTCCTTTTTTCAGCCCTACTACCCTTGAGGCGAGGCAATTCTCCAGAGACTTCGAGGTATATCGGTCGCGTTTGCAGACTAAGGAGTCCCTTAATGTTCTCTCTTATGGTATTATCCCTTCTGTAATTAATTTTGAGTAGACATTCTGGAGTTAGACACTGTAGTTATTCTATAGCTTGTGATTTCCTAAGATTTCGTGTTTTGGAAAATGTAGTTTCAGTTTCAGAGTTTGTATTACATATGCTGAGCGACATCTTTAAATCTTCACTATATTTATTCCGCAAGTTCTCATTTGCTTTATTCTATTGTCTCTTTTTCCGTAATTTGTTAATCATACCTAGTCGTAGAGAATAGGTGCCATCATGATAGTTGACCGAGGGAAAACTGGGGTCGTGACAATATTAATGTTCTTTATTCAGTATTTTATTGAAATTACAATTATTGATGCATCTTGTTTCATTGAACCTCTTATCTAACCACGTGATTTTTACCATATCTAGGTAGGTCATACTATTCCATAACTCTTACTTTGATTTATTGTTTTTTAGGTATGATATCAAATTCCAGCTTACTCTTGTTGCTTATCCAATATATATAAATCTAAGTCCTTCAATGATTCCTTATTACTGCTCATCTTAAGAATGATAGCCTAATCTCATGTCATACTTTGTAACTTGTATCCGTCCAATGTTAGTTCACCTCAATGTTGATCTATAATTTTCTACTTGAAGAGTTGAAATTTCTTATGTAATATAGTGTTACTAGGGCCCACGTCTCATCGTGGACATTTGGAGTAATTAAATTGATCCACTTAGGGATGATACTATACTTCCATATAAGTACTATATAGCATCCCAATGTAAATCACCTTACATGGGTATTTTATTCCCTTACAATTCATGAAATTCTCTTCAAGTTGTTACTCTCTCAAAGGCCTTAACATCATCACTTATCTATCACAATCACTTCCAAATTCTACTACCAATGGCAGTATTCTATTTCTTCTAAATACTACTAGTCATATGCTCATTTGCTATACTGAGCTTTATATAATTTAGACAACCCATTAGTTTTCTCTCATTTTCGTAGACTTAATTGCGTGAGCTTGTCCATTCTCATCACCTTCTCACTCGCCCTTTCTTATTCATACTCCTGTCTTCTTACCATCTTGTTGCTATACCATACTTTAACTTGTGACCCGTAATTATCCATTTATATTACTCACAGCCTTCCTTCAACTTCCTCGAACCATAGATTTTTCTTGTGTTATTCTTGAATATAAGGAAAGCATCACATCGTCTCTAACTCTTCTTTTTTCTCTTAAATAGACCTCTTGGTATCTAGAAACCATAGGCTATAACATATGCCACTAACAATGTTGCTGCCATTCGTGAATATTGAATTATCGTTCTTCTAGCCTTCTACTTGAAGTATGTGCTATTCACAACCTTATGCATTAGAGTATGTCGTACTTTATTCACGTTTACCTTACTTACTTAAAAGTCTCGCATCACATCTTCTATCTCATTGATGACCTTTCTTCCATATAGGTGGGATTCGCATCCACAACTTGAACTTCTATTATAATACTTGCATCTTTTTACATGATTCATGGAGAGCTTTATTCTGACTTCTTAGGAGGTCGGTATTCTTCTAACTAGACCTTTGATATTAAGAGTGACTCTACAATGTTCTCAATCACTATGTCCACAATTTTCTGGGTCCAATAATGAAACACCCGATTCACTTAGTTAATGTAACTCTTTAGGTTCTTATTTCCTCTGATCAACCTTTAGGTAAGGGTAAGCTATCTTCTGATCTGCGGCTGATGATGTTAGTTGTTACTTTTAACCTTTCATGCGCCATGGAATATCCGTGATACAATCCTTTAGCAATTCAATCCTTTGTCTATGACCTATGCTCAATTCTTTCTTTTGATGTATACTAGAACTTTCTATGGCTGTATATGTTGTATGTATAAAATTTCGAACCCTTTACTGTGTTCATAACATAACCAACATTGGATCATTGATCGAATAATACCTTTTGTTCTATCTTAGTCCTATTTAAATGTAATCTATAACTTTTCCTGGCCTTTCTGCTCCCTTGTTGCGTCTATACTTAGCTTATCTTAGTGCCCATATATATTGAAATTCCATACAAACCATGTGATCTTGAATATCACTTCTAATTTTACTCTATGTTCATTAGATATGGTAGGTGCTACTTTCTTAGAGAGTGCATAAAATGTTGTTTTGAGACTGTTGCTACACGACCATTTCCCCTTTAGGACGTTGTGCTTAGGTTAAAGCCTCCTTCCTTATTTCCTTAGCTAGTCTGTCATCGTACTACTTACAGAAGACTCTCTAACTCTTGTAAAGTTGTGAGCCCATTACATTGTATATTCAACGGACCTTCTGATGTTTTTCCTTTCCTATACTTATCCAGAGTTACGTACCTTCACACCCTTATACTTGTAGGGTTACTTCTGAACTGATATTTTGTCAGTCTCCCCAGTGGTATTCTCTTTTATTTCAATAACACACATACGATACGATTAACTACCCCCCACTCTTATTTGAATACATCTCAAGTATTATAATAACATCACTGCAAGCCTGAAATCTCCTTGTTAAGGTTTACTATATTTATCTTACACAATCTACTGACTTGTTTGTATCCTCTTATCTAGCCATAACTAGTCTCTTCTTGAATCAACTACTAACCACTTGTGGGCCCACTCTCATATATTCATTCCGTATAATCCTTCTTGGGTTATTTCCTTGTCTTAACTTACCTCACGTATTGGCTCCTTACCTATTAATAACATCCTAGGCGGGAATGATTACTTCCTTTTTTTGTTTTGTTTCCACGTCGTTCTTACATAATGTTCTTGAATCATAGTATATCTATAACATTTGGATAAGTGAAATCTCATCCCTTTCTCATTTTTATCGCATTCTTCCTTTATTATTTTATATTCCCTCCTCCCCTCCCCCTCCCCTTCCCCTCCCCCTCCCCACCCCCACCCCCACCCCTTCCCCCCCCCCCCCCCACAGGGGGTACTATGACTTAAAGTTATGACGACTTGCATGTAGATGTGTTTTTCCTCTTCATCCTTGGCATTCATTCACATTATTAATGCCTCTTACTCACCTTGCAATAATTCTTACCAAAGATAACAAAATTCCTCACTTGTGATGGTGAAATTTAGTGTATCCGGAACATACAGTCACTTAAGCTTAACTTTGCTCATATTGCTTTCTTTAGGGAAGCGTCTCCCTGAATGACTATTTTCTGAATTCATCATAGATCTTCTTCTATTTTCCATTCTATTATAGCCGAAATGCAATATGAAATTCTCATAATGTTGACTATCATTAAATCACTTTGTTCCTAATTCATGTTTAGTTTATCTTGTTCACGAGTCCATACTAATTTCTATTACTATAGGGTCTAACTTTTCCTTCTGGTCGTCATGTTGGAGTCACGAACTTATTTCTCGAAATGAGGATATGACTTTATGGCCTATACTATTTTGTTTCTTAAGTTCTATCGCCTCGCGTCTCTTCTTTTACCTGATTATGGATTCGGTGATACCGTCATCTTTTTGATCTATCGTTGTTGTTCATGTATCACATATCACTCATAATTCATCATTATCTCTCTTCTCATTACTTTGCTAATATTCTTGCCTATCCCTTTCTTGTGAAAACTTCAACAAGATATTTGTTTGCTTGTTGCTCTCCTTGCTTCATTCATCGTCTCTACGGGTTGCTCAACGTCCTTACATACTAGGGGCGAGAGTCACACTTAAAATAATATTTATCCTTTATATGTTTTCAGTGCCTATCTTCAGAATTTTTTTGATCATGCTATATTCATATCTTATTTTAATATTCTTCGAAAATGTTAACTAATATAAACAATTCATTCACTATTCTGATTTACTCTAACCTAGCCGGACCTTGATGTGTTGTCCTTTTCTTAAACTACACATGTTAGCCCCCATATGGCATAACTAAGATGGGTGCGGCCAATTGTACATACCTCTTGTTATTGATGAAGGTAACATAAAATTCTTATGTCTCTCTTCCTGAATTGTAGATAATGTTCATCTCTACTAATTAGGTACCTCGTACCTTTCTTCACCTTGCTTCTTTTGTTTGTTGAGATTTGTATCTTCTGATTCTTTCATTGTTTTTTACTATAAGACTGGATAAATAAATATTTTTTCTTATGAATCCTTATCGAGAAACTTACACCTTTCAGTACAAATACGATTTGTTGACGATCTCATATTTACTTATCATAAGCATGATACAAAGTCAAGTTCCTCTGGCTCAACTCTTCCATAGCCATATCTATTACCAACCGTCTTTATGGATGTGCATATCATATTATTATGAATAAAATAGATTTAATAGTTTTAGTTCTGACAAATGAGCTATACAACATGATCTAGAGTACGAAGAAAAAGTGACAGTCATAAATGCCCTATAGCGTCATGCATATATGTGTGGTGCACGACACTCCCATAAACAAGACTCTACTAGACACGGTTTTTAGGTGCTCTAGGATAGAACTATTTTGATACGACTTTTGTCATGCCCCGAACATGGGGGTAAGATCGACACCTAGTGCCTTACCTATCACTGCGTGACAACTTGCGACTAAGTTATTCGGGGCATATAATGTTATACCTTGTCCATCGGCCACGTTGCAAGATAATTGCGAATATTGACTAAATCTCAATATAAAGTTGGGCTGACAAGGCCGTCATAACTAATACAGCCGACAAACCAACAAAATATACATAAAAGGTCTACAAGCCCAACATACTACATTAACTGACAGGATATGTCTACAAGCCTTTACTGATGAATATTCTGTAATCGGAACAGCCCTCTGACCCACTCATAACACACACACACACACATATATATATACACACACACACACACAAGGCTCTAGGCCCGGCAACTCCGAATGATATGGAGCTTACTAATCAAGCTAAACTCGGGAAACACTTAGTAAGGAGGTCAACCCATCAGTTTGTCTGAACCTGCACGCAAGAAATGCAGTGCCCCTTGAAAAGGGACGTCAGCATAAAATAATGTACCATATATGTAAGGCAATATACTGAAAGCTGAAACTGAACTGATAAAATAATAATTGAAAATAGCTGGATTGCAAAGATAATATGAGGATATGCTTACCTACTAATACTGACTCAACTCTCTCAATATAATAAGTAAAATAGTTGCCCGGCCTTATAAGGCTCGGTATATATATATAGCTGCTCTGATGTAGTAGGATCGATCAAAGGCGCTCGGCCATACTAGGATCTGTATCTCGGCCAACTGGACTCGCTCACAGGTGCTCAGCATAGTAGGCTTGGTATATAACTTACCATCTAATGAGAGGTTGCCCAATATGGGCCTACCCATTGATTATAGCTTGATGGTAATGAAAATATTTTAATACTATATATATAAACTTTGTGCTCTCATGACTAGAAGAAAAAATATGTAATTGAATATGAAGTCCTGATAAGGAGAATATCGTAGCTTACAAAACTTGGAAAATATACGTAACTTACGAGACTAGCAAAATATACGGAAATCCGGGATTATGAAGTTTTTTATGACTAATTATTAAACTTGTGTGATTATGAAATCATGCTAAAAAAAAACTTAGCCTTAACATGCGTGGGATAGGGAAAAATTTGTGATTCTTAAGAAGAATTGTACCGTGCTCTCTTTGAAATACAAAATTTCGTTGTTATTATGCAGTATTATTTCGTATGAATTTCTTTACCAATTTAAGAATCTTCTTTGCTTATTGTAATATAACATCTGATATGATCTTTCAAACTATTCTCCAAAATAGAGTTTTGATGCCGAAAATGAGCATAATGGTGATGATGACTAATGTATAAGCTTTTAACGTTTTTTTTTTCTTTTAGGCTTAATAAATTGTCCATTTGTCTTATTATTCTTGAATCTAGATCAAGAGTCATTAGACTCTTTCTACTTGCTGCCACGCTGTTATTTTCATACTTACTTAAAAATTTTAATTAATTTAATTAGGTAATATTATTCGATAATTAATCAATTATTCGTATAATTAATTCTCAAAATTTTACTTATTTTTTAGACACTATATACATTCCGCTATCATGGTCATTTAGTACCTTGTATAGTACTACTCCGAAAATATTGGGTATTATCGCACGGCCCGTATTTTATCCAAATATATTAACTTGGACGAAAATTTACTTTCTTTGACTTGCCTTCCCTCTCACCTTCATGAATTTACTCATCACACGTTTGAAATAGAATAATGCTTATAATCTCAAAATAATCCTAATCCCAATCTTACGTCTTAACTTACGACGACACTTAAACAAAATGCGGGATGTAACAAGGGTTACCTTTTTATTTTTCCTTAACCTTGTACATATTAGAATTTTGCTTATAGATGGTCATTTAATTTTGTGTTAACTACTCGAAAATTATGTTTCATTACGTAAAAGTCATTCAATGTTGTAAAGTCACGTGTCTTTCTTTTGTTATACAAAAATAATTTTACTATCCTTTAGTTATCACAATAGTTACTTTGACTATATTTTATTCAACTTTCACCTAAAAATTTTATTATGTCCTTGAAATTACAAATCCTTCCATTTAAATAATACCTTCTATATTAGATGAACATAAAAAGTGGAGATGTTTTTTGTTAAGTGAAATATTTTAAGGATGTATTCAAAGTTAAGATGAAATATTAAGCATGATATTGGTTACATATTTATATTAAGTGTCAATTTTTTATGTTACTGAAAAAATATCCACATTATCGATTGTATATCACATAGAATATAAAATAAATTTAGAAGAACTAATCCGAATAGCAGCTCATTCAACGGTTAAATTTAATATAATCGATAAATATATAATATATATAATGTGTATAATTATATATAATAAATATATAATTTTTGTATACCGGCAAGATTTATGATGTTGCTGATAACGAATGGATCAAATTTCATGGGCCATAGAAAAATTGTTAACCAAAAGGTGGATCTGGCCTGTGTATGATATACATTATTTAGACCCTGCTAAAGAAAAGTGGGTCCAAGTGGGAACAAATGACCCAAAATAAGAACCCAGAGTGTATTTTGACAGTTGGAATTCGGCAGTAATAAGATTAAAATCGAGAAATACTCTCTTATCAATGTTGAAGAAATTGACCCATTTTGGTCCCAAAAGCTCTCTTGTACCCTTGTGATTTAGATCACCTAAAAATTTGCTAATGGGATTTTTCACCACCAAGCCTATAAAAAAGTCCATAATATAGAGTAAGCACATACAATTACAAAGTAGCGTCCAATCTTTTGATCGAAGGATTGGGTTGGATATTCTTGAAGTATTTGATTGCCAAAAACATTGAATCATATTTCGAGTTGATCTTGAAGAATAACAAGATATTGAATATATAATTGTATTGTCACGACTCAAAACCTGATCCGTCGCGATGGTGCCTATCGATGAAACTATGTCAGCATCAACTCAACGATCAACCTAATAATAATAAGTTTGAAAATATTTGCAGAAACTTTTTAATAGTTAAAGAGCTACTTGAAACATTAGAAATTCTAAGAATAAATATAATCCAGCCCAAAACGCGGTGTCAATGAGTGTCTTGGCATCTACGGAAAAATACGTAGTCTCATATAATATCTAAGGGAACAACTGAAATACATATGGAAAGTAAGATGGAGAGTCAAGGCATGCAAATGCCGTGCAGCTGCCTTTGTGATCTTCTAAGTTAGAAGCCTCGATCAAACATCCGCTATTGGATCTAGAGTGCCTGAATCTGCACACGAGGTGTAGGGGATAACGTGAGTACACCAACTCAGTAAGTAACAATTCCAACCTTTGAACTGATAGGTAGTGACGAACTCAACCGCCTCAAGGATAATAGAAATAATGTATAGAAAAGTATGCATGCTTTCAGTTAAATAAACGGCTCGAACAGTAAAATAAAACAAGTATGAACAAGGTAAAGGAGTGTAACTCTGCTACATCTACATCTCAATGAGTATGCTGTATGAAATGCACCATGTTGAGTGCATCATGTGCCCAGAACCTCAAATGCTCATCCACTCAGTACTGTATATCGCTCATATCGCCCAGGGAAGATCCATCCCGGAATATATACATCTCTGACAGCAATCTCTTAATACCGAGGAAGGCTATTCCAGCCTACGAAGAAGATCCATCTCCAGATAATATCAAAAAAAAACTCACAACCACTCGGTACTGCATATGGCTCACAAAGACCAAGGAAGTTCTATCTCGCATTATATACACATCACTGACAACAGTTATCCAGCACCAAGGAAGGCCATTCCAGCATATGGAGAGGATCTATCTCCAAATGTAAATACTTCGGACAAGACCATGTCCGGGGAAGATCCATCCCTCAATATCATCAACTGCGCTCACTGGGGTGTAAAGACTCCGGAAGGGCTTCTCTGAGCCCAAACGCTATAACAAGCCAATGAAACCATGTTCAATATATCACTGTGGCATGTAGCCTGATCCCATACTGTCACTCAATATTAGGCTCTCGGCCTTACTCAGTCATTATTCTTCATTCTCAAACACATGGGCTCAAAATATCATAGTACTAGCCCGAACAATGATATGATATGTCAAAATAGCAATAATCGAGACTGAGGCATGATATAATATGCATGAACAGGACTGAGTACAAAATACTTATGAAGGAAATGATATGACATCAAGAAACGAATTCTCGGGTCTCACGAGTATAGGTGCGAAGCGTTAACACGATAATTAGTATAATTTGTAGCTCATTAACTTAATGACATAGTTACCACACAGATATCACCAAGAAAGAGTCACTAACTGGTACGCTGGAATGATCCATGCCGCATTTCTCATAGTGCATGCCCACACGCCCGTCACATGGCATTTGCATCATCTCAATAGTAATCATATAACATATAGTTTGGGATTTCGAACCCTGAAAACCAAGTTTAGAAGTGTTACTTACCACAAGCCAAACCAAACTCTAGCCTGCAACACCGTTGCTTCTCGATTCATCCTCCAAATGCCCTGAATCTAACCAAAATCAAAATAATAACATCAATATAGGCTAAGGAAACAAAGCTAATGCAAAAATAATCAAATTATATCACAAATCCCGAAATTGGTCAAACCCGATCCCCGGGCTCACGCCTAGGATTACGATAAAATCACATCACTATAATACTTATCCTTCCACAAGTCTATACATAACAAGATTCATCAAAATCGAACCTCAAATAGCTCCTCAAATTACGACTCAAAGCTTTCTAAAACTCAAGCCCTAATCCTCTATTTTTAGGCTTTTTATCCCACTAGTTTCATGATTAAACAATGGAAAAATCATCATAAACACAAATAATAAGGCCAAAGTAACTTACCTCATTGAAAATCCTTGGTTCCTCTTGAAAATCACTGTCCAAAGCTCAAATTCCAGCCAAAAATGGTGATAAATGACCAAACAAATCGCAAATGAGCCTTTATATACACTTTGCCCAGCACTTCCGCATATGCGCAAAATCCTCCACATTTGGGAATTTCATTAAAAGTCATTTCAACTTCTACGACCCCTGTTGCGCACCTGCGCTACACAAACACTTCTACAAAACATGCACATGCGGTCCCCAATCTGCAGGTGTGGAAATAACAGGGACAACAAAATATGCAGCACAACTAAAATTCCAAACTTTTCGTCAACCACTCAAAACAATCTCGAGGCTCTCGAGACCTCAACCAAACATACTTACAAGTCACATAACTTCATTAAAACTTGCTCCAACCTTCAGAATGCTCAAAACAACATAAAAATGTCAAATCACCCTCGGATTCAAGCCTAAGGATTCCAAAAACTTCTAAATTTTAATTCGATCAAAAAGTTCAAACCTCGTTCGAATGACTTAAAATTTCACACACACGTACCAAATGACACCACGGACCTATTCCAACTTTCAGAATTCTATTTCGACCCGGATATCAAATTTTTCACTACCAACCGAAAAAGTGCCAAAATTTCAGTTTCTCAAATTCAAGTCAAAATCTACCACGGACCCCAAATTACATTCCGAATACGTTCCTAAGTCCCAAATCACCTCACAAAGCTATCCAAATTATAAAATCAAATTCTGACATCGTTTATACAAAAGTCAACTTCTGGTTGACTTTTCCAACTAAATGGCCAACTTAAGAGACTAGTGTCTCGTTCCTCCACAAAACCACTCTGAACTCGTAGCAACCAACCCCATACCACAAAATACAGCTGAACAAGACATAAAGAAGCATAAATAGGGAAAATAACGCTAAAATTCATTAAAAAAATCGATCAGGTCATTATATATATTCGTATATGTACAATAATGTATGTGTGTGTATAAGAGAACGTGGTCATGTGTAATTAGAAGAGGTTAGTCGGTTAAGTGGTTAGTTAGGTATAGTTGTTCAACGGCTAACCAACAATATAAAATAATCCCTCCCCCAGTATTGTGATCAATCGAACATAGATATTCTTCTTCCTCTTTCTTTTAATTTCTATATTCCCTCACTTGCATGTCATTTATAGTAGAAGATTTGATATATTAAGTCATGGTATCAGAGCACCGGTCTTAGGATTTACATCTCTGATCTAAGCTCCGTCAGGAAATCGGGAAACAAAATACTAACAAATCTCAGTTTTTGAGCAGCCATGGCCCACAATGATATTGCTTCACTTGACTCCAATCGTCATTTTATTAATCTGAAGATACTTTGGGACTCGTATTGATACCATTAAAACTCACAAGGACAGAAAACTATGCCCTATAAAGCAAAGAAGTTAGCACTACAAGGAAAGAGTAATCTTAGTTTTGTAGACGATACTTGTGTGAAAAGCAGTTACAAAGGATAATTAGTAGAGCAATGAAAAAAGTGCAATGCTATTGTGTTGTCATGGATTTGAAACACCGTGTCAAGTGAACTGATATCGAGTATTGTGTAGGCATCAAATGCGAAGAAAGTTTGGAATGATTTTCAGTTGATATTTGGCAGATCTAATATCACTAGAATTTATCATCTGTGGACTACCATTGCAACTCTAAGGCAAGGTATGGATTCAGTCACTAGCTATTATTCAAAAATGAAGGATTTATAGGATGAACTTTGTGTATTAGCCGCTTGTCCCTCTTGTGATTTTAAATAATCTAGACCTTCTATAGACCATTTAAAAAACATAAGGCTATTACAATTTTTTATGGGATTAAATGAAATTTACAACAATATACGTAGTAATGTGTTCGCAAAAAGGCTAGTTGTGACTATTAATGAATCTTATGGTACAGTTATCCAAGAGGAGAGTCGGAGGACCGTAGGTGTCACAGATATCCAATCACAATGTTAGCAGGAAGAGGTCAAGACTTTAGACCTAATAAGCCCGGCTTAATATGTGAGTATTGTGGGTGTAAAAGATATTTGAAGGATAATTGTTTTAAGATAATTGGATATCTACCTGATTTCAAAAGAAAAAAGAAGAATCAGACAACTGGAGGAAAGGCATATGCCAACAATGCAAATACAACTATTGCAAAGAAAGAATAAAAAATGTCAACACTTCAAGCGCCAGGCCAATTCTTTACATAAGAGCAGTACAAGCAATTAGTTAATATGTTGTCGAAACCTAATACATGGGAATGTTCTGCAAAAATGATAGGTATAATTTTTCTATTGCCTAGTGCAGATATGTGTGATTGGGTGATAGATTCAAGGGAAACTCATCACGTCATCTATTGTAAGGATGTTTCTAAAGGATATTAAAAGTCATAATAGCCAAGAATACGAGTGGAGGTGCCTACTGGAAACAAGTTAAATCTCACTCATACATGAAAAACAACTATATTAGAAAATAAGATAGTGAAGTTGTGTTGTATGTGCCAGATTTTAAGTTTAGCCTACTGTTAATGTCTAAACTGACAAAAGACTCCGGTGTTCTATCACTTTTTTTCCTGGTTTCTATATATTTCAAGATCTTTACTGTGGCAGGGTGAGGAGAATCGGTAAAGAGCACAATGGATTATATCTACTAAGAACATGACCTTGGAAATAGATTTGGGTGTAAATCGGTGTAATTACGCAGTTTGACATATTTTTTTGGCCAAGTAATTACTTAGTCAGCATGGAATTGGGTGTATCTAGAGGGATGTAATTACATTCTCCAATTCTCAGGAGAGGGGAAGGGGGTGAGAATTGGTGGTAATTACACTGTGTAATTACAAGGTTGCGTTTTAGTTTCTTTCTTTTTTGTATTTATTTTAATTTATTTTCTTTATAAATTTTTGTTTCTATTATTTTAATATTTTAATTTAATTCTTACTTTTCAATTTCTTTTGAAATTTTAAAAAATATTTTTATTTGTACATTATTTATATTTTGTTTCTGTACCTTTACTACTTGTGATTCAATGTAATTGTTTATTTTTATTTTTATTTAATTTATAATTCTAATTTTTGAAACTACACCTCCTGATATTAGAAATAATGAGTCATTAAAAAATTTGACATATATTGAGTGATGCAACTAAAGTAATATTTTATTGTTGAATATGGTTATAAACTTATTATGTTTCCCAATTTTAAGTTGCAGTGGAACTTACTATTATTATTTTGGCATTTGACAGGTAAACTATTTTTTAAAAATTTGAAATCGTATTATATCCATGGTTGTAATTTCTTGGTTTTAGTGGTGTTGGCTCACATTACTTGTTGTTCATTTTTTCGTTAGAATTGATAGATTAATTTTGTATAACGACACGACTGGTTATTTTGAATATCAACACTTCGTTTGGTGATTTAGAACCAAACGTTGTGTTTCGAAACCATTAGAGCCTCATTCTAGACTTCTTTGATTTGTGTATGCAGTTCAGGTATTGATCTGAGAGGCTTATATTCTACAAAAAATTGATAAAACGAGTTTTTTGCCTAAAGAGTTAATTTTAATTAATTTCGGTCAAAAGTTTTGAGCAAATTTACCCAGACCCGTATTTTTACTGTCTCGATGGATATGTTTTTATTTGTACATTATTTATCTTTTATTTCTCTACCTTTACTTATTGTGATTTAATGTAATTGTTTATTTTATTATTCTATTTTTTGAAATTACACCTCCTAATATTAGAAATAATGAGTCATTAACAAACTTGGCATATAACGAGTAATGCAACTAATGTGAATTTTTGTTGTTGAATATGGTTATAAACATATTATGTTTCCTAATCTTAAGTTGTAGTAGAATTTAATATCATTATGTTGGAATTTGACAGGTGTAAACTATTTATTTTATTTTTTGAATTATAAAATTATGTTATTGTTCATGGTTCCAATTTGATTATATTAGTAGTGTTGGCTCACATTGCATATTATTTATTTTTCAGTTAGAATTGATAGATTAACTTTGTGTAACGATGCGACTGGTAACTTTGAATATTTGCATTTTCTTTGGTGATTTAGAACTAAATTTTGTATTTCGAAGCCTTAAGAGCCTCATTCTAGCCTTTCTTGATTTGCATGTGCAGTTCGGGTATTTGCTTGGGAAGCTTATATGCTAAAAATTGACAAAAATAAGATTTTTTTCGTAAAAGTTAATTTTAGTTGATTTCGATCAATGTTTTGAGTAAATGGACTTGGATCCATGTTTTCACTGTCCCGATGCATCCGTATTGAAATATGAGATCTGAGCGTATGCCCGAAATCGAATTCCGAGGTCCCTAGCTTGAGTTATGAAAATTAAAATTCTGAAAAATCTAATATTCTTATGAATTGATTTTAATGTTTGGAATTATTTATACCGGATACATATTTTAGTACCGAAGCTCGGTAGTTGTTCAATATAATTCTTTTAACTTATTTGTGAAATTTGGTGGGAAATGAAGTCTGTTTGACGTAATTCAATTGTCTAGGGGTAAAAATAGAGATTTCAAAGCTTTCTTGAAATTTTCATTTGATTTGGTGTCCAATTCGTAGTTGTAGGTATTATTTTCACAATTTGATCGCGCGAGCTAGTTCGTATGATATTTTTAGACATGTGTGCACTTTTGGTTTGGAGTCTCTAGGAGCTTAAGTGTATTTTTGAATCATTGATTGAGAGACTAGTAAAGATAAGAAATTTTGGCGTTTGAATATTGTCAATATTGGGTAAAGACGACCTATTATTTGTGTTTCGAGTGCGCGATAAGGAGCGTGTTTTATAATTTAAAGGTTATATGGTTTGTGTTTGGGAGGTTCCAGATGAGTTTCGGATCATTTCGTAGAAGTTTGGATTTTGCTAGTTTCTAGCATGACACCATTCATTCGCCAATGCGAACCTTTTATGGCAACTTCGAAAACACTATCATTCACAATTCCGAACCATTTATGGCAATTGCGAAAATAGTGTTCATCCACAATTTACAACCATTTATAGCAACTGCAAAAATATTGTTTATTCGCAAATGTGAAGTTTTGTTCGCAATGCGACATCCGCAGCATGTTAAGTGCTAAGAATTTTGAGTTTTTACTTCATTTTCATATTTTTGAATCCTAGATTCACAGTGAGGCTATTTTCATACCAAAACATTGAGTAAGTATCTTAATCAATTTCTAACTATATTTAATTATTTTATGTAATATTTAACATCAAGTTCATGAGAAATCTACGGAAAAATGAGAGGATATTTTCAAAATCTTGAAAAATGAAAATTTAGGATTTGAGAGTCGAATAGGATTTGGATTTGAAAATAAAAATATATATTTTACTCGTGAGGCTATGGGTAGTCAAGACCTACCCTTGGACCCTCGTTTTGACCGGGCGAGCTTGGATTTTGACTTTTGTTGACTTTTATAAATTGAATAAAAATCACAGTTTTATTAACTGAAGTTGTTTTCTTTTGCATTGTGTGATGTATTCAAGTCGTCATTGGCTAGATTTAGTCCAGCGCGAATTTGTAGAGGAAAAGGTTAAGTTGATCATTTAGTTAGCTGAATCGAAGTGTTTTGCCTAAATTTTTTAAGGGAATCTTTCCTCCTATTATTTATCGTTTGCTACATGCGGGGGCGATACATATATGAGGTGACGAGCGTATATGTATGTTTCGGGGTTATTCATGCTCGGGGGTAGATTGTTCTCTATTTGTGTCTTGTAGAATTACGTAACTCCATTGCTTCATCGTTCACTTGATTTACTGATATCAAGAATGTAGTATTAAATTTTAGTAATCAAGACTTAGCCTATTATAACTTGATCAAATTTGATAGAATTCTGAGAATATATTGATGTGTTTAGTTTGTGATCTCTACACGTAATCACTACCACATTGTTATCGATCGATATTTTGAGATTCTGGATTCTATACTTGTGTTGTTGATAAATTGTCAGTGGAAGTTCTTGAGTTGTATTGCTCTTGAGGGCTTACTGAAACATTGTTTGCTTAGAACTTCCATAATTTATAGTTTATTGGAATATTCATCTAAATACTCTCCTCGATATTATTTATACTTCCTTCCTTGTAACTTTATTGATATCATATGCTTGGTAAGGAAGAGTGTAATGCACGAAGGGTGATGTCGTGTTATTCTATATACATTATCATGCGAGGAAGAGTGTAAGGAATGAAGGGTGATTCTATGTCATTTCATATTCGTTATTATATGAGGAAGAGAGTAAAGTATGAAGGGCATTGTCGTACCATTTCATATATATTATCATGTGAGGAAGAGTGTAAATCACAAAGAGTGATGTCGTGCCATTTCATATATATTGTTATGCTTTTAATATTGTAAGATCATGGCTCGAAAGGTTTTTTCGTATAGGCGAAGATGAGTGACATGCATTATGATGTGATATCTATTTTTCGTGTATACACTTCCACCCTTTCCTTGATCTGTTGTTGTCGCAATTAAATATTTTAAGTGATATGTTGCTATTGTCCCGTACTTGACCTTTATCTCAATTGTTGTTGTTGCCCATGTCTTTTACTTTCTTAACTTGCATATGCCATGCCTATTTCCTCATTTGTAATTATACTCATGTCGTACCTATTACTCTAGCTTAGTCATTCCATCTTGCCAGTCATTCATGCCCTTACTTGTTAACTTGTGAAAATCATATGCTTCCTTCTTATTTTTCATATTTGTACTTTGGACTCCAACATACTAGTTAGTTAACATTGATACCCCCTTGCTTTTCAATTATTATTATTACTCACATGCTTTGCATTTAGTTTTTATTACTATTGTCCACTTGTATATCCTGGTCCATTGTTGTTACTTGCATATTTCCTACTTTGTAATTCTTGTTATTGTGTTTCTATCTTATGGTTGGTTCTGTTATACACTCATTTGGAAGGATGAGTTGAACACACAAAGGGTGTTGTCGTACTAATTATTGTAAACATATTTATTTATACAATGGTGAAGATGAGATAAAAGCACGAAGGGTATTACTGAGACATGTGATTTGATATTTTTGATATACTTCTCATACTATGAAAAATCGTAAAGCTTCTACTATAGTTCCTTTTATTAATTATTGACTATCTCGCTGAGCTGATACCTTTATCTGTTATGCTTTGATCTGCTTTACCACTAATCTAATGTACACGTTATAACGATAAGCATCTTTAACAAAAAGCCCTGTTGCTACTTCCACGAGGTTAGACAAAATATTTACTAGTACATGGGGTTAGTTAAACTGATACTGCACTTCTGCTCAATGCATTCAGATATTGGATCGGAGCCATTGGTGACGTCGGTTGCTGATTCGAAATATGTTTGTGCCTTTGGATATAGCTGACACTTGTCCTTGGTGACTTAGGTTATTGCTAATTTGTTTATGTAACCTTCAAACTGAATGTGTATTTATTTGTATCATTTTTGAAATTCCAAATCAATGAAGCTCGTGATTCGTACTACTAGGTCTTGGGTAAGTTTGTAAATGTTCAGTTATCTATTTTCCATTATCTTATAATCTCAGTTGAGTTGTATTTTTCATTAGTTGGCTTATCTAACGGGTTAAGTTAGGTGTCATCACGACTTGTGGTTTTTGGGTCATGAAAAGGTCGTATTAAAGCACTAGGTTCATAGGTTCTACGAGTCATGAGCAAGTGTCTAGTAGAGTCCTGCGAATCAGTAGGATGATGTCCATACCTATCTTTGGGATGCTACATGGAATTTAGAAAAAATTCCCTTTCTTTTTTTCTTATCGCGCAACTTTTCTTTAGCTTGAAATTTATGACTTTGACTCTTCCTGATCGCTTATATGTGATGTTATGCGCTATGTATTCGCTATGTGCCGACGATTGGTGATGTTGCAGATGGACTACGATAGGCTATGGATGCTTGATTATTATCACAATGTGTTTTCTGGCCTTAGAAGCAGATGCAATGTTAAATCTTCTAGTCATTCATTTGTGGTATGGGGTTGGTTCATATGTCTGGTTGGAAAGCACATATTTGGGAAGGTTGGCTGGTAGCTAGGCTATTGTGATTAAGGTGAGTTCATGGCAAGGTGTTGATTAGAGTATTACTAATGGTCCATCTCTTCCATTATGAGTTTGGATCATGTGTCTCATATGAGGTTTCTATTTGGTGGAGTGCATATCTCATCATTTCAGAGCATTTAAGGAAGTTTGTTTTTACTATTGAAATGATTGGTAAGCATTTATCAGAATATTCGAGGTGTTCTATGATAATTATTGCATGAATTTTTGAAGTACTCAGCTAATTATCCGTGCGGATCGGAGAAGGCTGTGAAGATATAGTATTTTGGGGTGCTGATGAGTTAATTTATGGCTTTGAGCTAAGTGGCGGAGTCTGCTAATGAAGATCGAATTGTAGGGTCATGGGCTATATGAGTTTCTAGGCTGAGAGATCGTTTGGTTATTTCTTCAAATGTTCATATGCTGGTGAAGCACGAGTTGCTCGACACATATTAGATGTGCATTGAAGATCATAGTAAGATGAGTTGTTATTGAGGAGGTTAAGGCTAGTTCAAAGTCTTATGTATCCTTTACGAACTTTTGAATTTGCCAACGGGTATTCTTAAAAGTTGTAGCGAGTGGTAATCGGATAGACGATATTTCTTTGTTAAGAAGGGTCTACATGTCAGTGTTGGAGTGATGCGATAAATGGCTTTAGGTTCCCAGAAGGTTCCCTCGGGGCGAGCGTATCAAATTGAGTTACTTTCGGGTTGGAAAACTGCATAACTTAGTTGAATCTGAGGTGATTGGTTCTTATTCCTCAATATATGTTAATGAATGCCGAAGAATTTATCATGGTTATGACCACGGCCGGAGTTGATGTTTCCTACAGGTATAGAGGTTATATTGCGTGTGGTAGTGTTTTCCTGGATTGGGTTAAATGAAAGGTTCTTAATTGATAAGGTGTTCAATTTTCTTATGATTCAAAGTTGTCTATGAGATTTTTGTAGTTTTGCGAGTAGCATGTTAGAGGCGATGCACCGTGTGGGATTGAAGTTTGCAAGTATAAGGTTGCACATAATTTTAGAGAGAAGGATATGAGTTCTTGATGGCACGGACAATTTCGAGTGTTTAAAGTTTTGTAATAACTATGTGTTCCTATCGTAGTAGAGTTCACATGTTGTCAAGTACCATGTGTTTTGACTTATGGGTGTTTTTCCATGAAATAAGGGAGTATAAGTTACGTGTCAGCCATTCAGTAGCGGTGTTGAGATTGGGCATGAAAATTCTGGTATTCGTGAGGCTCTAATACTGAACGCTCTTGTTGACAAACTATTCCTGGATTACAAGTGTATAGGATTGGATGATTGACGGTAGGTGTTATGGAAAGTTTGCTACAGACTTTTGGAAGGTTTATTACATGTTTGAGGAAGATCAAATTTTGGTTTGGGGATTATTTTGAGCCTAATGATAATGTGTATTTTGTATTAGATCAGACATGTTTGTTTTGCGCAGTTGTTGCCATGTGCACATCATCAGGTGGAATGGATGGAATTCACGCCTTGGTTTATGTTATATGTTTATCTCTTATACTATGGTGGGGTGTGAGGGTTATATGATTCTTCGCATGCATATTGTGATTTAGTTTAGACTTCATGGCACTATGGGTGAGGTGGCATTTGTGATATTGATTTGTTTATTGCACCACAGTTGTGCTTTCCCTTCTCAGTATTATTTTTTTCTAATGATTTTCCATATAGTTATATTTTCGTGCACTCAATTGTGCTTGATATTGACACACACGTGATCAGTGAGCCTGAGTATTATGGCTCGAAGGGTACCCTATGTGGATTGATATGATGGGATCGAGGTATATGCCCAAAAGGTACAATGATGAAATATCACGACCAAAAAACTAACCCGGTCCTAGTGGCACCTATCGTGAAACTAGGCCAGCCGACACAAATCCAAAACCAACCATAATATTATAAGAAATCGTTTTAAGCAATTAATTAACTAAAATCCATAATATAAGTTCAAATATCCAATGCAGAAAGAAATAACACAAGCCCGACATCGGGGTGTCACTAGTCATGAGCAACTACAAATCCGTCTAAGAACAAGAAAGACTAACATAGTCCGAAAATAAAATACTAAGACATTCAGTAAGGTAAGAAAGAGAAGTGCAGGGTTGCGAACACTAATCAGCTACCTAGCCAACTCCAAGAACCTACTGCAAGACTGATCAGCACTCACTACCATGTCCTAAGACTCCTGGATCTGCACACAAGGTGCAGGGAGTAATGTGAGTATGCCAACTTAGTAAGTAATAAAATCAAAAGCAGCTAAGTAGTGAGAAAACAGATAATTCCAAGTCATAATACTACAACAAATAGTATATGTCCAAAACAATAAAGAAAATCCCTTAACTCATAAAAACAACTCAGTTTTTGTAAATCTTTTTTAAAACATCTTTCAATAGTTTCAAACAAGAGGTGAAACAGTGACTAAAAATGATAGAAACGCAAACACCCCCTCGTGCAACAACGTTTACCTTAAATCACACCTCGGGTTAAATATCAACAGAACCAGCCGATCAGGCTACCTACAAACACTCGTAATGAGAACCTCGGGCAACAACATGAAACATTAATAGTTCCTCGGGCAATATCACATCACTCACACTGGGTACTCGTGCTAACTGGGGGTGTTCAAATTCCAGAGTGGCTCCTACAGCCCAAGAGCTATCACAAGCCATCTCGTGGCATAATAAATGAGGCATTCTTCCTCTCATATATCACAAATTAGTACAACCTGCTGTGGCGCACAGCCCGATCCCATGATATCCTCACAATACAGGCCCTCGGTCTCACTCAGTCATAACTAACTCAAGCCCATCTTGCTAACACTAAATAGTTACTCGGCTCAAAATATAACTTATAAAATCAAAAGGAGTAAATAAAAACTGAGTTATGAAATCTGTGAAAGCATAACATGACTAAGTGTAAAAATTAAACCAAAAATTGTATGGAAAAATAGGAAAAAGACCCTAAGGGTCTAAAAAGTTGGCACGAGGCCCAAACACGACATTCAACGCCAAAAATAGTAATACTTTCCAAAATATAATAATATCAAACAGTTTCAAATTAAATACGCGACCTAATAGTCATACGGGATGGACCAAGTAATAATCCCTAATGGTGCATGCACGCTCGTCATCTAGCGTGTGTGTTGATCGCTGCTGACTCAACACTACACCAAGGTAGGAAGAGCGGGTCATAACAACGTTTACCCGAATAGTGTTTCGGGATCGAATTTCCATAAGAGAGCTAGTAGTGGAGTTTTATTGTCTGTTTAATCTAGAGATGCGGTTGTGCTTCTAATGTCAATTCAAACATTTTTGGTTTTCTTTGTTTTTATAACTACTATTATGAAACTAATGATTAAAATAAATTATGCTATGAGAATATTGTTAACTTTTATTTAAAATAGAGAAAGGCACTAGGGTCGTGACACTACCTAGGTGGCTAATTGATGGGTAGAAGTTACTAAGTGTAGATTGATATATTTGGGGCTTATGCTATAAACGTTGCACAATTGTATCCATTCTAACACCTCTCGATAGAGAAAATGATTTTGCCCAATTGGCTCTCTCGAGACTAATTGGATAGGCCAATTAGACCAAGCAAATAGGGCTCAAGTAGGGTTATTACTCTCTTGAGGTTTAACCTATTAATTAAGACTACCATTTCTCATGGGTCCATCCTAATTCCTTGTTAAATCAATTTTGGGGTCATGGACTCTCTTTCTCAAGAAGAGTTATCTATGTTTGCAACCACAAGTTCGAAACGAAACACAAAATCAACCCAAATAACAAACACCCAATATCAATCTAACCCTTGATGGCAACACCCATCAATTAGCCACACTAGGATTGAGATATAACCCTAGCTAAATTGTTTAGCTAAACATAATTAAAGAAGACACCGAAGAAATAGATGAGGAACTAAACATATTAATTAATTACTAAGTAGAATCTATAATAACAAAGAGCAAAAGTGTCAAAAATGGCTACAATCTCGTTCCCAGGTGCAATGTTGTGTTCAGAACATCCAAAAACATCCCTAAAAATTGTAAAATATTCTATTTATACTAGGATAAAAAAATCAAACAAAAATACCCCTACAGGGTTAGCGCGGACTGCGCAAAAAGGACCGCGAGCGTGCTGGATCTTGGACTGATGATTTCTGCTTTTTTGAAGTTGAGGACCACAGACCACGTAAAAGGGCAGCACGACCGCTGAGGGCTCTACAGCGAGCCGCGTAAAACAGACCGTTGGCCGCGTGGCTTCGATTTGTCATTATGACAGCTCTCTGAATCTCGTTCATGCGGACCGCACAAATAAGCAATGCGGACGCGAAGGCTTAACGCCGGCCGCACAAATCTGACAGCGTTCGCATAGCTTATGTCATGTATATACCATCTCTCTAAACTTCCAAGTGTAGCGACAGTCACTGTTGCGCGGTCCGAACTACGCTTTATTTCCATCAATTTTCTTGGTCTTTGATGCTTGAGCCAGTTTCACTCTGTTTTGAGCTGATCTTTTACATTTGTCACTTTGTCGCTCAAACCTGCAATCAAGCACAACTTGTATGCATTTTAGGACTATTTTGTAGAAATTTGTAACCAAAGCAATAACAAGTAGGAGTATAAACATTGTAAAATCCTAACGTATCATGTGTCACCTCAAAGTAGTTAACTGATGTGAAATTTGGGGGTCTCATACTCTCAACACAACATTTACAAGCAATACTTGCCTCAAATAGGTCCAAACTCTAGCCCACGATGCCCTTACCTCTCGAATCCGCCTCCATATGCTCCCAATCTAACAAAAACCAGATTCATGCCGTCAATATAATCTAAAGAAATAAAACCCAAGTAAAAATAATCAAATTACATCACAAATCCCGAAATTCACAAAACCCGACCCAGTGCCCACATCTCGAATTTCGATAAAATCACATCACTAGAATCCTTATCATCCCACGAGTCTATACATACCAAGAACATCAAAATCGGACCCTAAATGGCCCCTCAAACCCCTAATGGAAACTCTCCAATACAAAGCCCTAATTCTCCAATTTTAACCCTTAACTTCCAATAATTTCTAGCCTAATCAGTAAAATACTTCCAAAAGAATCGAGTGTTAGGTTCAAAAATCTTACCTCTAAGTGTTATCCCTTGAATCCCTCATCAAATCCTCCCAAAAGCCCTCAATCCGTCTAAAAAACTATGGAACAAGGCTGAAAAATGTGAAGTAAGGCTTATATAGTTTCTGCCAAGGTGTTCCCGCACTAGCGGACCAAATATTGCACCGGAGAACCGTTTTTGCGGTCAAAATAACTGCACCTGCGGTTTCCACATAAGGGCCAATTTCTGCATCTGCGGTTAGAACCTCGCACATGCGGCTCTGCAGGTGCGCTAGAAGCTCCACATATATGATCCAGCTCCAAATGACCACAACCACTTATGTGACATCCTCCACGCATTTGGGACACCGCATCTGCGGTCCCCAATCCGCACATGCACTTTTGACAGGAAGAAAAGATGAAGTTGCTTAACTTCAATTTCCAAACTCCATGTCAACCTTCTGAATCCATCCCGAGGCCTCAGGGACCTCAACCAAAAATACGAATAAGTCATATACCACTATTCAAACTTGTACCAAACCTCGGAACCCTAAAATCAACGCAGAAACACCAATTCACCCTCGAATTCAAGCCTAAGGATTCCAAAACACTCGAATTCTGCAATCGATCAAAACGTCTATCAAACCTCATCCGAATGATCTAAAAATTTTCACACACATAAAAAATGACACAACGGACCTACTTCAATTTCCGTAATTCCATTCCGACTCCAATATCAACATTTCCCTACCAACCAAAAAACCCTGAAAGTCCAATTTAGCCAATTCAAGGGTAAATCTACCACGGACCTCCAAAATATATTCCGATCATGCTCTTGAGTAACAAATCACCTTATGAAGTTATCTGAACCATTAAAACCACATTTCGAGATCATTTATTCACAGGTCAACTTTTGGTTGACTTTTCCAACTAAAGCTTACTCAAAAAAGGCTAAGTGTCTCATTCCTCTACACCACCACTCCAATGCTGAACCAAACAATTTGATACCACATAATACAACTGAACAACACGCAAAGAAGCAGAATTGGGGGAAATGTAGTGGTAACTTATGAAACGACCGGCAAGGTCGTTACATCATCCCCACTTAAATAAATGTTCATCCTCGAATGAGTAAAGAAATCTACCTGAAGCCTCAAATAGGTGAGGATATATGCTCTGCATCTCCCGCTTGGTCTCCCAGGTAGACTTCTCCATGGCCCGACTACTCCACTGCACTTTCACTGAAGCTATATCGTTTGATCTCAATTTTCGAACCTAACACTCCAAAACAACCACTGACTCTGCATAGTAAGTAAAATTATCGTTTAGTTGAACCGTGATAAAATCCAAAACATGAGACGGTTGCTAATATACTTTCAAAGCATAGAAACATGAAATACTGGATACACACTTGACAAGCTAGGTAGCAAATCCATCTCATAAGCTATCTCCCCAATCCTCCAAAGCAGCTCAAAAGGATTAATTAACTGAGGACTCAATTTACCATTCTTCCCAAATCTCATAATACCCTTCATGGGTATTACCTTCAGTAGAACCTTCTCCCTAACTATGTAAGACACATCACAGACCTTCCTGTCAACATAACTCTTTTGTCTTGATTGCGTTGTACGAAACCGCTCTTGAATCACCTTCACCTTATCCAAAGCATCCTACACCAAGTCTTTACCCAAAAGTCTCGACTCACTCGGCTTAAACCAGCCAACTGGAGATCTACAACATCTCCTATATAAAGCCTCATATGGAGCCATCTAAATACTCACGAGATAATTGTTGTTATAAGCAAACTCTGCGAGTGGTAGAAACTAATCCCATGACCCTCCAAAACCAATGACACAAGCGCATAACATGTTTCCAATATCTGAATAGTGTTCTCAGACTGTCGTCTGAGGGTGAAAAGCTATGCTCAACTCAACTTGAGTACCCATCTCTCGTTGCACGACTTTCAAAAACTGTAATGTAAACTGTACCTCTATCAGAAATGATGGAAATTGAGATACCATGCAAGTGAACAATCTCTCAGATATAGATCTCTGGCAATCGCTATGAAAAATAGGTAGTACACATAGGAATGAAGAGTACGGACTTGGTCAGCCGATCCACAATGACCTAAATAGCATTGAACTTCTTCAAAGTCCGTGGAAGTCAAACTACAAAGTCCATATCCGCTCCCACTTCCACTCTGGAATATCCATCTACTGAAGCAAGCCACACGGTCTTTGATGTTGATATTTCACCTGCTAACAATTGAGACAGCGAGCTACAAATCCCATTATATCCTTCTTCATTATTCTCCACCAATAATGTTGTCTCAAATCCTGATACATTTTCGAGGCACCCGGATGGATGGAATACTGCAAGCTATGGGCCTCCTCTAGAATCAACTCTCGAAGCCCTTCCACATTGGCCACATATATACGACCATGTATCCTCAATACTCCATCATAACCAATGGTCACATCTCTGGTATCGTCGTGCTAAACTCTGTCATTAAGGACAAGAAAAATAAGGATCATCATATCGGCGCTCTCTGATGCGATCAAACAAGGAAGACCAAGAAACTACATAAGTTTAGACTTGACTTGGCTACGAAATATCCAACCTCACAAACTGATTGGCCAAGGCTTGAACATCAACTGTAAGATGTCTCTCCCCAACATAAATATATGCCAAACTATCCATACTCATCGCCTTCCTTGTTAAGGCATCGGCCACTACATTGGCCTTTCCCAAATGATACAAGATAGTGGTATCATAGTCTTTTAGCAGCTCCAACCATGAACAAGGTAGTTCTTCTTATGGGACTTCAACTGAAAAAAAGCATAAGAAATCACTCTACCCTCCTACATCAACACACACCCAATACATACTCTCAGAGCATCACAATATACTACATATGAACCTGAAGCTGATGGCAAAACTAACACTGGAGCAATGGTCAAGGCAGTCTTGAGCTTGTAAAAGCTCTCCTCACACTCGTCCGACCACCTGAATGGAGCACCCTTTTGAGTAAATTTGGTGAAGGGTGATACAATAGATGAAAATCCACGAACCAACCGCTGTAATAACCTGCCAAACCAAGAAAGCTGTTAATGTATGTAGTTGTGGATAGTCTAGGAAAACTCTGAACCACCTCTATCTTCTTCAGATCAACCTGAATACCCTCACTAGACACCATGTACCCTAAGAAAGCTACTAAACTGATCCAAAACTCAAACTTGGAGAACTTTTCATAAGGCTTATCCTCTCTCAAATGTTGTAGCACTACTCTCAAATGCTCGGTGTGCTCCTCCTGATTACGCGACTACATCAGAATATCATCAATGAAAACAATCACAAACGAGTTAAGATAAGGCTGGAACACGTTGTTCATCAATTACATGAATATTGCTAGGGCATTGGTCACCCTAAAATATATCACAAGGAACTCATAATGACCATATCGGGTCTTGAAAGTTGTCTTAAGAATATCCGAGTCCCTAATCTTCAACTGGTGATACCCTGAACGGAGATCAATCTTGGAGAGCACTCTCGCTCTCTGAAGCTTGTCAAATAAATCATCAATACGAGGCAAATGACACTTGTTCTAGATTGTAACCTGTTTCAACTACCTGTAATCAATGCACATCCTCATCGTGTCGTCCTTCTTCCTCACAAACAGAATAGGCGCACCCTAAGGTGACACACTCGGCCAAATAAACCCCTTATCAAAGAGTTCAAAAGATGCTCCTTCAACTCATTCAACTCTACTGGTATCATACGATACGGTGGAATAGAAACGGACTGAGTGCTCGATAGCAAATCAATATCAAAATAAATATCCCTGTCTGGTGGAATACCCGACAGGTCTGCAGGAAACACATCCAGGAAGTCCCTCATTACTGGGACCAAATCAATGGTAGGAGTGTCTGCACTGACATCCCTCACAAAAGCTAAGTATGAAAGACAGCCTCTCCCAACCATCCGTTGTGCCTTCCAAAATGAAATCATCCTACTGGGGAAAAATCAATCGAACCTTGCCACTCGACCCATGGCACATCCAACATGGCTAACATCATTGTCTTAGCATGATAATCTAAAATAGTACAAAGGAGATAACCAATCCATGCCCAATATCACATCAAAATCGACCATACAAAGTAACAGAAGGTCAACTCGGGTCTCCAAACCCTTAATAATCACAGGGCCGATATACACGGACTACAACAATTGTATCACCCACCAGACTAGATACACGAATAGATGAAACAAGAGACTCATGGAGTGTATCCCAATAATGAGAAAATTATGATGACACATATAAATAAGTGGAACTAGGATCAAATAACACAGAGGCATCTCTGTGGCAAACTGAGACAATACATGTAATCACAGCATCTGAAGCAATAGCATCGGGTCAAGTTGGGAGCACATAGAAATGGGTTTGACCACCACCTAATCGATCTCCCCCTCTAGGGCAACCTATGGTTGATTATCCTCCACCCCTAGCTGGCTAGATGGTGAAATAACTGGTGCTAAAGTCGAGGGATGACTCATCTACTGAGATGACCCCCAAGATAACGAGGACACTATCTCCACATATGCCCTAACTCGCTACACTCATAACAACCCTCTGTGTTGGAGATGGAAACTGAAGGGAACAATTAGCATCGGAATGACCAGAAGAAGAACCTGCATAGAAGAGCCTTGAACTGATGGAGCATGGAACGAACTCTGGACTAGAAGGGCACCGAGTGATGAATGGACCCGATGAGAACTATGAGAACAATGGCCCGATAATGCCCCTCGATAACCTGGGTGAGCTGACTGAGTATGACTGAATGGACGGCAATGCCATGCAAAAACTGACCCCCAAGAGGAGTACCACTAGATCTACCCTGACCTTCTTAGGTATGCGAGCAGCGGAAGTGTGAGTGCCTTCCCCGCCTGAAAAGTAGTTTCGGTCGAAGAAACTGATATCGCCCGAAATAGTCTAGCGCAAACTGCTAGAATCTAGGTTAGGGCCTCCTGAAAGACAGGGATAAAAATAGATAGTTGGTGCCTAAGCTAGTACTGGTGGACCGTCCGCAACTAGGACCTGATCCTAAACTAGGCGGCGGATGGATCTGTAAGTGCTACCCTAGCTGCTACGCGGGCCATACCCTTACCCTTCCACGCCCTCGACCGCGTCCTCGCCCTTTAGTGGCCCCAACTGGTGGTACTGGTGGTCGTCCATCCTGGCTGTTAGCACATGTCCTCACCACCAGATAGAGAATAGAATAAAAGAAATTTAGTACAACAATCAACAAATTCGCATCATAGGAATTCAAGAATATGAAGTTTTTCCAAAAGGTACTACAGCCTCCCGAGCATAAGTACATACATCTACGTACCGATCCGTGAGACTCTACTAAACCCACAGATGACTCATGAGACCTATTTAACCTAGGCTCTAATACCAAATTGTCACGACGCCAAAATTGACTAGGTCGTGAAGGCACCTATCATGAAACTAAGAAAACCAACGCAAACCCAAAACGAACAAGAAAATCATAAGAAATTATTTTAAGCCATTTATTAACTAAAATCCTATAATATAAGTTCAAATAGCCAGAGTAGAAAGAAATAGCACAAGCCCGACATTAGGGTGTCACCAGCCTTGAGCAACAACAAACTCATCTAAGAACAAGAAAGGCTAACATAATCCGAAAATGAAATACTAAGACAATCTAAGTAAGGTAAGAAGGAGAAGTGCAGGGCTACGAACACCAAAGAACCTTCCTATCCAACTCCGAGAATGTGCTGGAAGAATGATCAGCACTCACTACCGCATCCAGAGACTCCTAGATCTACACAAGGTGTAGGGAGTAATGTGAGTACGCCAATCAAGTAATTAATAAAAGTAAAAGTAGTTGAGCATTAAGAAAATAGGTAATTCCATGTCATAACACTACAACAAACAGTATATGTCTGAAACAATACAGAAATCCATTAACTTGTAAAAACAACTTAGTTTCAGTAAAAACTTTCTCAAAACATCTTTCAATAGTTTCAAACAAGAGGTGAAACATTGAGTAAAAATGATAGAAACGTAAACAGCCCCTCGGCCAGCAACATGTACCATAAACCGCCCTTCGGGCAACAACATGAACCAACAATAGACCCTCAGTCAATATCAAGTCACTCACGCTGCTACTCGAGCTCACTAGGGGTGTTAAGAATCCTGAGAGGTTCCAACAGCCCAAACTCTATCAATATCCATATCGTAGCATAATAAATCAAGCCCTCGACCTTTCGTATATCACAAATTAGTACAACCTGCTGTGGCACACAACCTAATCCCATGATATCCTCACAACACAGGCATCGGCCTCAATCAGTCAGAAATAACTCAAGCCTCTCGAGCTAACATTAAAATAGGTACTCGACTCAAAATATCATTTACAAAATCAAAAGGAGTAAACAAAAATCGAGTTATAAAATCAGTGAAAGCATATCATGACTGAATGTAAATATTAAACCAAAAACAGTGAGGAAACTATAGTAAATATCTCCTACGGGTCCAAACATGGCATTCAGCCCCAAACATAGTAATACTTTCCAAAATATAATAATATCAAATAAATTCCAATTAAATACGCAACTTAATAGTCGTACAGGATTGACCAAATCACAATCTCCATTGGTGCACGACCCCACGCTTGTCATCTCGCATGTGTGTCACCATAAAGATGTGAAACAATGTGAAATATGGGGTCTCGTACCCTCAGAACATCATTTACAATCATTACTTACCTCAAATCGATCCAAACTCTAGCCCGCAATGCCTTTGCCCCTCGAATCAGCCTCCAAATGCACCGAGTCTAACCAAAACCAGATTCATGCCATCAATATAAGCTAAAGGAACAAAGCCTAAGCAGAAATAATCAAATTACATCATAAATCCCGAAATCGGCCAAACTCGACCCCCGTGCCCACGTCTCAAGCTTTGATAAAATCGCATCACTAGAATCCTTATCCTCCTACGAGTCTATACATACAAAGAACATCAAAATCGGATCCCAAATGGCCCCATAAACCCCCAATTGGAAACTCTCTAATACCAAGCCCTAGTTCTCCAATTTTAACATTTAAATTCCAATAATTTCAAGCCTTATCACTGAAATAATGCCATAGAATCAAGTATTGGGTTCAAAATTTTTACTTTCCAGCATTATCCCTTGAATCCCTCTTCAAATCCTCATAAAAAGCTCTCAATCCGTCTCAAAAATTGTGGAACTAGACTAAAAATGGCAAAGGAAATCATATATAGTTTCTACCCAAGTGTTCCCGCACCTGCGCACCAAGTATCACACTAGGGGACCGCTTTTGCGATAAAAATAACCGCACCTTCGATTTTAACTTAAGGGCCAATTTCTGCACCTGCGGTTAGAACGCGGGTGCACTAGAAGCTCTGTATCTGCGATCCAGCTCCAAATGACCAAAATCGCTCTTGTGACCTCCTCCACGCATCTACGACACCGCACATGTGATCCCCAATCCGAAAGTACCGTTATGACAGGAACAGCAGCTGAAGTTGCTCAACTTCAATTTCCAAACTCCTCGTCAACCTTCCGAATCCATCCCGAGGCCCCCGGGACCTCAACTAAAAATATGAACAAGTCATATACCACTGTTAAAACTTTTACTAAACATAAGAACCCTCAAAATAATGCCGAAACACCAATTCACCCTCGAATTCAAGCCTAAGGATTTCAAAACTTTCGAATTCCATAATCGATCAAAAAGTCTATCAAATCTCATCCGGAATATATAAAATTTTGCGTATACATCAAAAATAACACAATGGACCTACTCTAATTTTCATAATTCCATTCCGACCCCAATATCAAAATTTTCACTACCAATAGGAAAACGCCAAAATTCTAATTTTGCCAATTTAAGCCTAAATCAATCATGGACCTCCAAAATACATTTCATTCACGCTCCTAAGTCCCAGATAACCTCACAAAGCTATAGGACCATAAAACCCCAGTTCCAAGATCATTTACTTACAAGCCAACTTCCAATTGACTTTTCCAACTAAAGCTTACTCAAAAGAGACTAAGTGTCTTATTTCTCTACACCACCATTCTGAACCCGAACCAAACAACCTGATACCACATAATACAACTGAAAAACACATAAAGAAGCAGAAATAGAGTAAATATAGAGGTAACTTATGAAACGATTGGCCGGGTCGTTACATGAAATATGGATTCTTATTTCTATTTCGTGTATTTTGCTTCCACCTTGTTGAGAATAGTTCATAGTAAGGTGCTAAAATTTCCCTAGCAGCTTAAGTTGCATAGTAGTTTTCTTATTGTTATCTGTCATATCAGAATTATTGTTTGTTAAGGTACAGAACTGGGTAGTGTGTGGCTTCATATAATTATTGTTGATGCTTCTCAGTGTGGCTGCTCGTCTTGGCTGAGATAAGGTTTCTACTATTGTATTGGGACGAGGAAGGTTTTGAAGAATAACACTATATTTTGTTAAGGATGTGAACAATGGCCTAGATATTTATGCTATTGTATTGGGACGAGGAAGGTTTGGAAGAATAACACTATATTTTTATTGAGGATGTGAATAATGGCTCTGATCGGGCGAAAGGGTTTCTTAGCTTATTTATCAGATGAGTAGTTAAGCGGTTATGCATGTTTCTTTGATCATCGGTAGGGTATGAAGATTTTGAACGAGGTTCAAATCGATGTGAGGTTTGCTACCAGTACCGGATTTGTTTTAGGCAATAATGGTGGTCAACAGATCCTACTGTGAGTGTTGAGGTGATGGGATATATCATGTGATTACATCTTGAGTCATAGTTGTGAGTTGATGCAGCTTGTTCAGACCGATAAGTGTGTAGCTGTGGGATTCGAGTCTTGCAATGAATTTTGGATGATAGAGGTTGAGTTCTAATGTTTCAGGGCCAAGATTGAAATAATCATCTCTAATTGTGCTATGTGGGGGGCTTATGTCGAACAGGGTGACGTGGGATCACCCTTGGGTTATGCATAGAAAGGCTACACCGTGATTTGATAGCTTTAGAACGATGTAACGACCCGGCTGGTCGCTTAGATTATTTGCATTCCACTTGGTGATTTAGAACCAAACTCTTTGTTTCAAGGCCTTTAGAGGCTAATTCTAGCCTTCCTTTATTTACGTGCATAGTTCCGGTATTGACCTGGGAGTCTTTATGCTAAAAAACTTATAAAAACAAGAATGTTTGCCCAAAAAGTTAATTTTGGTCAACGTTTTGAGTAAATTGGAGTCGGACCCATATTTTGATGGTCCCAATGGGCCCGTATTGAAATATGGGATCTGAGCGTATGCCCGTATTAATCTCACATTTTCGTATGCTAAAAGTTTTGTCTTCTGTTAATTGACATAGACTCGGGGATGAGATTATTTTGAGGTTAACATATTTCTGCTATTTATAACAATCGATAAATAAGTTTCATGAAGGATAAAGGGTACACGAATTAAAGAGAACAAGTTTCGTTGAAAGTAGCCAATTTGAGAAAAAATAAGGGTTGAGCGATAACTCCCGATAATTATGAACTAGTACCATGCAAGGTACCATATGACCAAGGTAGTATAATGTATAAAGTAAATATAAAACATATTAAAAATAAGTAAAATGTTAAATAATTTGAGACAATTTTTAAATTATGCAAGTAATTAAATAATTACCGAATAACAGTATATCCTTCCTAAAGATGAGTCTTTAAGCCACCTTTAATTAGGTGGCAACAAAAAGTGAATTGATAATAAGAAACTATGTCTTATATAAATCAAGATAATTAGTCAATCTCATCCACCACAATCTGCCACTTTCAAAAGCTTTTAACAAAGTTTGAATTATTATGTTAGTTATTTCCTAGCTTTTAATAAAGCTTTATCAAGAAATGTTTGCCATTCTTAACATAAAAGAGAGGTTAGTCGTTTCAAGCTTTCAAATCAAAGCTTCAGAACGTTAGAAACAAAAGCTAATTTACGTTCCAAAAAGCTTCAGAAAAGCAAACGCTTGCCACGAGATTTTGTTGGAATAGTAACAACGTGGAATTTTTGCGATTCTATAAGAGTATGGTGAATTTTTGTCAATAATAGTATATGAAGTTTTCCGTACTCTAGGTATGGTAATCTCATCCCTTATTTCTTTTGACATGATGCAAATTATACAGAAGAAGACAAACACATAATTTTCGTAACTTGCTTTATTCATGAAATACTAGAAGTGTATATATTCTTGATTCCCCACGAGAACTATTATTATCTTCTATTCATGGGTCTCACAATAATATGCAGTTGAAAAAGTTAATCCGGAAGGAATATTGAGATTATTACGTATTTTTCATGCATTTCACCCATTTATACATGTGAATTGACCCATGAATAATTGGCGTTATATACGCGTATATATGTAAATATATGTATATGGGATATTGGAAAAGGTTACGGCGTTATATACGCATCACCACCTGATCAGTTGGTATATGTAGATGGTGTTGCCCACAGTGACTGAGACGACATGATGGGATACCCTCAACGGCTTCATGATATTATGTAGACCCATACCTATGCATGGAACAATATTTATACGCACGTGCATGACATTATAAATGTTTCAGAATTTACAAAGCTATTCAGATTTAAAGACGTGTTTCTTTATTCTGTGTTCTTCTATGTCTTTTACGTACTAATTTTCATGCCTTACATACTCAATACATTTATTCATACTAATGTCCTATTTCTCGGGGCCTTCATTTCATGCCCGCAGGTGCAGGAAGGCAAGATGAGGGTGCCCCTTCTTAGGATCCCTGATCAGGGAGGGTTGGCATGCTCCACTTGATCCGGAGTTGCTTTTGATTTTGGTACTATATATTTTATATGTATACATACATATATATATATATATATATATATATATATATATATATATATATATATGTGTGTGTGTGTGTGTGTGTGTGTGTGTGTGTGTGTGTGTGTGTGTGTGTGTGTATGTGTGTGTGCGTGTGTGTCTATATATATCCCGTCTTTGCACAGTTCTATTTATATTAGAGGTTTGTAGACAATATGTCTAGTTGGATAGTATGTGCCTTGTCTGCTTCCAATTTTGAGATGAATATTTTTCTATGGCAGCCTTGTCAGCTCGCCCTATGTATATTGCACTTATATGTATGTATGCCATTTTTGGCAGATTTCCTTCATATATATTATTCTTGTAATTTAACAGATGTTATTCACGTATATATCTTAAATGCATGATTAGGGGTGTTTGACAGGTAGGACTCGGACACCCATCCTGGCCCATCGATTTAGATCGTGGCAACCGAAATCGAATTTCGAGGTCTCAAACTTGAGTTATGAATTTTTATTGAAAATTAAAAGTCTGAAAAAGTTTAACATTTTAAAAATTGATTGAATGTTTGGCATTATTGATACCGGATTTGTATTTTGGTTCCAAAGTTCGGTACATGTCCAATATAATATTTTTGACTTATCTATGAAATTTAGTGGGAAACAGAGTCGGTTTGATGTAATTCAAACGTCTCGTGGTAAAAATAAAGAATTCAAAGCTTTCTTGAAATTTTATTTGATTTGGTGTCCAATTCATAGTTCTAGGTATTATTTTGGCGATTTGATCGTGCGGGCTATATGATATTTTTAGACTGGTGTGCAATTTTAGTTTGGAGTCCCGAAGGGCTTGGGTGTATTTTTTGATCATTAATTTTGAGACTAGTAAAGTTAAGAAATTTTGATGTTTGAACATGGTCAAATCGGGTTAATACGACCTTTTATCAATATTTTTAGTGTGCGGGCAGGTTCGTAGCGCGTTTTATGACTGAAATTCATATATGATTTGTGTATGGAAGGTTCCGGATGAGTTGCGGGGTGGTTCATTCGTATCATTTCGCAGAAGTTTGGGTTTTGCTGGTTCCTAGCGCGACATTGTTCATTCGTAATTGTGAACCTTTTATGGCAATTGGAAAAACACTATTTTATTTGCAATTGCGAACCATTTATGGCAATTGCGAAAACACTGTTCAACTGCAATTTCCAGCCATTTATGGCAATTGAGAAAATATTGTTCATTCGCAAATGCAAAATTTTGTTCGCAAATGCGATATCTGCAGTCTGTTATGTGCTGAGAATTCTGAATTTTTTCTTCATTTTCATATTTTTGAACCCTAACTTCGAGGAGAGAGGATTTTCATATCAAAACACTGAGTAAGTATCTTTAATCAATTTTCACCTTTATTTCATAAATTTATACAAGATTTAATAGCAAATTTGAGAAATCTACGAAAAATTTTGGGGATTTTTTGAAAGTTGTGAAAAACAAAAAGTTAGGATTTGAGAGTCGAATAGGACTCGTATTTGAAAACAAAACACAAATTTAGACTCGTGAGACTATAATCAAGACCTACCTTTGGACCTGGGTTTTGATCGGGGGGGCCGGGTTTTGACTTTTCTTGGCTTTTAGAAATTGAATAAAAATAATTGAAGTTGTTTTCTCTTGTATTTTATGATGTATTCAAGTCTTCATTGGCTAGAGTGAGTCGAGCGGAGATGAATTTGCAGAGGAAAAGACTAAATTGAGTGTGAGTTAGCTTAATCGAGGTAAGTGTTCTCCTAACTTTGTTGAGTGAATTTTTCCTCCTATTTTTCATTATTTGCTACAGGCGGGGGTGATACATATATAAGGTGATGGACATATATGTATATGCTGGGATTAATCGTGCTCGGAGATAGATTGTTCTCTAATTATGTCTTTTAGAATTATGTAACTCCCTTGCTTCATGGTTCACTTGATTTACCGATATTAAGAACGTAGTATTAAATATTAGTCATCAAGAATTAGCCTAATATAATTTCATTGAATTTGATAGAATTCTTACAATACATTATTCTGTCTAGTTTGGTCATCTCTATGTGTAATTATTATTACATTTCTACGGTCGATATTTTGAGATGTTGGATTCTATACTTGTGTTGCTGATAGATTGTGATATTTGTGGAAGTACTTAAGTTATACTGCCCTTGAGGGCTTATTGAATCATTGTTGGCTTAGAAATTTCGTGATTTACAATTTGTTGGAATATTCATTTGATGGGTAACGAAGACTGTAACTGACGAAGGGTGATGCCATGCCATTTTATATACATTATCATATGAGGAAGAGTGTAAAGCACGAAGGGTAATACTGTGTCATTTCATAATTCATTATTATGTGAGGAAGAGTGTAAAGCACGAAGGGTGATGCCGTTCCATTTCATCTACATTATCATGTGAGAAAGAGTGTAAAGTACGAATGGTGATATTATGTCATTTCATATTCATTATTATGTGAGAAAGAGTGTAGAGCGCGAAGGGTGATGCCATGCCATTTCATATATATTATCATGTAAGAAAGAGTGTAAAGCACAAAGAGTAATTCCGTTTCATTTCATATATATTATTATGCTTTTAATATTTTGAGGTCATGGCACAAAGGGTGTTTTTGTGCAGGTGAGGATGAGCTACATCTATTACGATGTGATATCTATTTTCTGTGTATATACTTCCACCCTTACCTTGAGATGTTATTGTCACAATTAAATATTTTGAATGATATGTTGTTATTGTCCCGTACTTGACCTCTATCTCAATTGTTGTTGTTTTGTCCATGTTTTTTACTTTCTTAACTTACATAAGCCATGCCTATTTCCTGCTTTGAAATCATATTCATGTCATACCTATTCTGTCGCAGTCTAGTTTAATCATTCCATCATGCCAATTATCTATGCCCCTACTTGTTAACTTGTAAAGATCACGTGTTTCCTTCTTATTTGTCATATTTGTACTTAGGACTCCAATATACTAGTTAATTGACATTGATACCCCTTTTTCCAAATATTGTTATTACTTTTCGTTTAGTCCTTTACTGTTGTCCACATGTATACCCTGGTCCATTATTGTTACTTGCGTATTTCCTACTTTGTAGTTCCTATTATTGTGTTTCTGTCATATGGTTGTTCTCTGTTATACGCTCATTTGGATGGATGTGCTGAATGAACGAAGAATGTTGTCGTGCTAATTGAATTGTACATAAATTTATTTATACATGTGAAGATGAGATAAAAGCACGAAGGGTGTTACCATACCATGTGATTTGATATTTTGGATATACTTCTCATACTAGGAAAGATCGTAAATCTTCTACTATGGTTCCTTTTAGTAATTGTTGACTGTCTCAGCAAGTTGTATATGATACCTTTATCTATTATGCTTTGAACTAATTTACTACTAATCTAATATACAAGTTATAACAATAATATGTTTTAACTAAAAGTTGCATCACTACTTCAACGATGTTAGACAAAACACTTACCAGTATATGGGTCTGTTGTATTGATACTCCACATTTGCACATTGCGTGCAGATTGTAGATCAGAGCTCCTGGTACGTCGGGTGCTGATTCGAAAAAGGTTTGTGTGTTTGGACATAGCTGTCACTTGTCCTTTGTGGCTTAGGTTATTTCTAATATATTTATGTAACCTTCAAACAGAGTGTGTATTTATTTGTATCAATTTCAAAATTTCAAAACTTAGAAGCTTGTGATTCGTACTACTAGGTCTTGGGTAAATTTGTAAATATTCAGTTATCTATTTTCTGTTCTCTTATAATCTCAGTTGAGTTGTATTTTCTGTTAGTTAGCTTACCTAGCAAGTTGAGTTAGGTTTCATCACGACTTACGGTTTTTGGATCGTAATATTTTGTCAAACATTTGAATAATTGTATGACATTATCTTTATAAATATTAATTTTTTTATCAAACATGTATTCCATGATGTTCTTACAAGGCGTATTAAGTATCAAAACTAAATATATGATTACTAATTAAAGTATGTTCACGAAAAATATATATTTTAAATGACAAATATAATATTATTTATACTTATAAAACTATATAGGCATACATTTATTATATTAACCTTTATGTTTTGATAATTATTTTATTTAAAATTTAACCTAACTGTATAATTATACTTGTGTAATCAAACAGTAAAATTATAATTACATTATAATTATATTATGACAAACAAGAAGGTGATCGTAAACTGTGTAATTACTATACTGTGTAATTACTACCCTTGTAATTACACCAATTTCGATTGCCTGGTGTCTTTCCAAACAGACCCTAAAGGAGAACATAACACTAGCATCAACAGGTTTTTTTGTACAGCAAGGGATTAACACTGAGCTTTGGCATCTGAGATTAGGATATCCATAAAATAAAGGGAATGAAAATTATACCAGCTATTAGGAACAAATTTGATTCCCATGTTCAACAAAACTGTAAAGGTTTCCCTTTGGCTAAGCAATGTAGGTAATTTCGATTAGCAATAGTAAACCTACTAGCTATTCTCAATTAGTCCATCATATGGTAAGGGGGGCTCATAAAGTCTTTACCTATGATAGAAAGCATTACTTTATCACCATTGTGGATGACTACAATAGGTACACTTGGGAATGCTTGATTCAGTCTAACTGTGAAGTAGCTATTATAATAAGGAACTTTTTTACAATGATAAGAAATCAATTTGATGTTAGAATTAAGGTGCCGAGGACAGATAATGGTAAAAAATTATTTAACTCTTAGTGTAATAAATTATTCGCTTCCCTTGGCATCATGCACTAAAGTAGTTGCCCATACACTCCACAGCTAAGTGAGACTATGCAAAGAAAACATAGACACATTTTATAAGTTGCAAGAGCTCTAAAATTTCATAAATCAATACCACTAAGTTATAGGGAGACTGCATCAAAATTGTTGTATATTTGATTAGCAAAGTGCCGACTTAGACTTTGGAAAGAAAGTGTCCTTATAAGATATTGCATAACAAACATGCAAAGTTGGACCATCTAAGGTATTTGATTGTTTATGTTTAACAAAAAACCTACCAAGAAGAGATGAATTTACAACTAGAGTTAAGAATTGTGTACTATAGGATACCCAAAGACTCAAAAGTGATACATGTTATATGATTTAGATTCTATGATAGTAATGGTGAGTAGAGATGTCACATGTAAATAACATCTCTTTCCACTCAAAGAAGAGGCAGATACAAATGAAGATTTGTTTCCTTGTGAACTAGTAGGGGTTAATCCCGAAGGGACAAATCAGTCCTATCATAGCAATAATTCACATTTGCAGCAATGCTCGTGCTACAATGCATATTGCTGACAAGCTGTGTCAGAATCACCTGAATCACCACCAGCACCTTCACCATCAGTCACACTAGAGCCACAAGCAGAACCCCATGCATTACCTGTATTGTAGGAACCAGATGCAAACTATGCTGAAATACTAGATGCACAACCAACAGCCTATTCAGAGGAAGCACCGGATGAAGAACTACCACATCAAGAACATCGTATACCTACTATATGCACGAGAAAATTTGGCAGAACTTCCAAACCTTCTATTTGACTCAACTTTTATGTGACTACAGTCGAAACAACCAAGGATACACCATACACTATCTCCAATTTATGATCACCTCTCTGAGAACTACAAATCCTTTTTAGGATCATTCTCAGAACCTACTGAACCTAAGTCCTTTAAAAGAAGCTTGTCTTGATAAAGCCTAGGTAGAAGTAGTGGAAGAAGAGATTAAAGTACATAAAGATAATGCAAACTGAGAATTTGTAGACCTTCCTCCTGGTAAGAAAGCTATAGGCTCAAAATAGATGTTCAAATTTAAATATAAGTCAAATAGGGAAGAAGAAAGGATTAAAGCAAGGCTGATAGAAAAAAGCTACACACAGCAGAAAGGATTAGACTACCATAAAATATATTCTCCTGTTCCAAAGATGTTCTCTGTCAGGACCATCATCAGTATTGCCGCTTCTAAGGGATGGAATCTCTTCCTAATGAATTTAAATAATGCTTTCTTACATGGTGATCCTTATGAAGAGGTCTACATGTAATTGCCTCAAGGATTCACAATCAGGAAGAGCAGAAGGAATGCAGTCTGCTGAAATCTTTGTATGGTGAAAGCAGACTTCTACACAGTGAAATATTAAATTTGTTAAGGCATTATTAGTAGTATGCACAAAGTCCCTATGATCTCCCATTGTTCAATAGAAGGGCTGGATCGGATATTGTCATTATCTTAGTCTATGTAGACGACTTGCTCATCACTGGAAGCAATCTTGTTCTTCTGGAGGCAGCCAAACAGACATTACATACTTCATTCAAGGTAAAAGATCTTGGAGAACTTATGTATTTTCCTTGGATTGAAGTTCTAAGGTTAAACAAAGGAGTGTTTCTTACTCAAAGGAAGTATACACTTCAACTTATCTCATATGTAGGACTTGCAGCTGCTAAACCTATTAACACGCTTGTAGATCTCAATCAGATGTTGACAATCATTGGTTATGACACACATGTTAGGCATACTAGAGATGCTTAACTGCAGGATGTAGGAAGCTACCAAATACTCATTGGAAAGCCTCTTTACCTAGCAGCTACCAGGCCAGATTTATGTTTTGCACTGCAGGTGTTGAGTCAATTTATGCAGCATCCCAAATAGTGTCATTAGGATGCAGCCATGCATGTGGTCAGATATGTTAAAGGTTCCCAACTATGGTCTTCTAGAGCATAACTGTCTATAAGTCACCATTCTGTATATCATGACTTTGATTAGGACACCAGGAGATTAGTAACTAGTTACATTATCAAGCTTGGGGATTGCGTGCTCTTGTGGAAATCAAAGAAGCAACCTATAGTTATTGGATTCAGTAGAGGCTGAGTATTGAGTCTTGCAGCAGCAGATGCAGAAATTATTTGGGTACTAGGATTGCTTAAGAAGCTACAAGTTACAGTTGATATTCCAGTCAATTTGTACTGTGATAGCAAGGCAACTTTAACAATATTTGTCAATCCCATATTCGTGACAATATCAAGGCAAGATTGATCACTCCTCACTTCATTCCTACAAGCCTAAAACTGGTTGATTTAGTGACAAAAGGCCTTGGTTCAGCACACCATCATTTTCTTTTATCCAAGCTCGGAGTGGTTGATCCTTTTCACCCTCCAACTTGAGGGGGAATATTGAATATATAGATTTATTCGTATATATAGCTGTGTATGTGTGTGTAAAAGAATGGGGTCATTGTGTAATTAAAAGAGTCGATTAAGTGGTTAGTTAGTGTCACACCTCCTTTTTGGTCTACACGTGGTAATCCCGAAAGATGACACGTGAATAGGAGTTTTTCCCATTAAAGTAGAATTATTCGAGATAGGATTTATTATTTATTTCAAGAGTCACCACTTGGGATAGGTTTGCCTTTTGGTGTCACAAGTCACCGATTTATTTAAAATCCCAAATCGAGGAAATTTCGACTGCCCAATTGGAGTCTGCGAACCAGAAATTTCTGAGTAAGGAATTTTGTTGACCCGAGGGAAGGTATTAGGCACCCTCGAATCCCATGGTTCTAGCACGATCGCTTAAACTCATTATAAGTGGCTAGAGATCTGATTTCCTATACCTGTTAAAACCTATAATAAAATTTTAAATTATTAATCGCTTTTGACATATATTTTAGGGAAATTTTCAACGTTATTAAAACACATCGCGAATCACGTCACATAAATGCGCATGCAATTTCAGACATACTCTAACTACATTGAGATTTGGATTTGGGTCACACAAATGTGCACCCGACTTTAGGAAGGTATTTTATTAAAAACTTCGCGCCTATAGCAACTACGTCTTCAAAATTCATTGAAGGCCATAAAATTTGCTAAACGACACTTCCTATTTTTCTATGTATTTTAATGAATTAAGGAGTCATCGCATGGTATTTGATTAGATTAACGCGTCTCACATTATTTTATAAGGACGTTCTAATGCATACTAAATTCTCTATAATGCTTGTGCCTAAGTATCCTAATCAGTTATACATGGGTAACATATTCTGGAAAATTAATAGTTGCATTTCAGCCTCAATCATGGCTGATATACACGTTGGGCCACAAATTTTGGCCAGCCCAGAAACATACATTGTAACTAGCCACTGCTGGGCCTTTCAATTAGGCCCAGAGTTAATTTGGACGTAGGAGTCCATTATAAACAAATCTCAGTAATGTTTCTTTTTGTTTGAAATTATACACAAGACTAGCTATTAAACATATCAACAATGTTCACGAGGAAGATACTAACGATTGTTTTATACCAGTTTTCAGTCTTAAATATGAATTAAATGATCCATAATGCTCATCAGTCGGAGAATACAAATCCATCTTCCAAAAATTAATTATGTTCTTGATTACAATACGTTAGATAAATCTAAACGAGTTATTGTTAAATTATTACAACAGCTAACCTTACTATTAATTATACATATAAAAGAAAAACTCAGTCAAATGTCCAATTATTACAAAGTAAATCAGTCCAAATGTTCAGTTATTACAGAATAAACCAGTCCAAACATCCCATTACTGCAGGGTGACTATCTTTATCGCGTGGTATATTAAAGCTAAAGAAGGGAAGGCAGGGTGAGGATTTGAAAGGAAAGTAATAGATAGAAGTCTTCAAATTTAGCAATGCATTCAACTTGGGATTCTTACATCAATGAACATCAAATGTACCTGTAATTCAGCAGAGAACGTTAGCCTATGAGTAAACGAAATTAATCAGCCAAACAAACAGCAGCCAATCGAACAGTACACCCAGGATTTCAGCAGATTTTGAGAGAATAATAATCTCAAAGGAATAAGAACAGCACCGTTCGTTTATCAGAGGTATAGGAAGAACTAATATGTATTTTTTCTCTCTAGAATTAAAAATAAAAATAAGGGTCCCCCAAAATGTTCAGATCGTCTCTTTTTATAGTGGAGCCTTAGGGCACTATTTTTTCCTTGTTTTTCCTATATGTCCCTTATTCATATTTCAACTTTTTCTAAAAGATCCTTCATTTCTTGACTTGTGCCTCAAGTTTGAGGCTGAAATTGTGCCTAAGTCCCTCACTAGAATGTTCTAGGGGTTATTACCAGATTCTTTTAAGGCTCAAATCCCCCTTATACCCCTATTTCTTTTCCCAATTAACTAACCTGAAGTTTTAACCTTAGTTATCCACTGATCTTGGTCAATTGTGCTTGAGTTATGGGCTAAGGTCTTGTATGGATTAACAGGCTTATTAGAAGTTTAAGAATTAGCCAGTATTATTCATGTTTTTGGACTAGTATCTTAATGTGGATTTTTCAGCAACCAGACATTATTACGGACGACCATTCAATGTCAAAGACAATGAATCAAAATGACCAGAAGAGGGAAACCATCCATTAACACTTAACTTGCAGAAATAACCCAATTAAAGTACTCAGAAAAACTTGAGAATGAGAAACACATAGCAGGAGTTAAACACTTAGTTCATGAATCAAATCAGAAAGTTAAATGCTAATATTAGCAATTAAAGGATTAGCAAAAAAATCAGCCTAATCCATGAAAGTACTGAAGATTAAACTCACTATGAAAACAAATACTCAGTGGCGTAGACATGATCCCAAAGGTAAACATCTACCAAACTAATCAGAGTATCAGGGAATAAAACAAATGAAGATCAGGAGATGAAGATCAACAAACCATAAAAAATCACATTACTGGAGGACCATCAAACTAGGATTTCAGAATCAGTAGGCTAATATTAACATTATATCAGACCAACTCAAGAAACGAAGATATTTCAGACCACTGACAACCAAAGGCATATCGCAAGTAGAGATGACTATTTAACCTATTTCAGATGAGATTGCGGAAAAACAACCAATCATTCAAAATAAACTAATTTTGTGGTACGAGGAAGGCAATAGGTTTTTCTCTCAGTTTGTAGAGACGTTTGGACATAAATATATGATCTTGGTGGGAGATTCACGGCCGTTAGATGATCAGTTGATCAACGGCTGTGATGGACCTTCCCAAAAAGGCGTCGTTTTGGGTTGGCTATACACAGACTGGGTCAGGGAATGGTTTTTGGGCTGGGAAAAAGGGGTTATTTACAGGGAAACAATATTTGGGCCACCTAGGTCTGGCCCTATTGTGGCCAGCCTGGGTGATTGTATGCATATGTATTTTTGTATTGTTTTCTTTCTTTTTTCTTTTTTATTAATTAATTCCTAATTGTATTTTAAAAACTCCATAACTTAAGTTAAACTTATAATTTTCTATTTATGCAACAAAATAAAAACGCAACAAATTAAACACAAAAATTTGACACAATTAAAATGCCGTAAACACTAATTACTTTTTTTGATTTTTGTATTTGCAAAAATAAACCTAAGTACCAATTAATCTAGCAAAAAAACTATGAAAACTAAATCCTAAATGCCCATTCAATTTTTTGTGTATTTTGTGATTTTATGCATGCATTAATAAAAACACATTGACATGCGCGATCAAATTCTAAAATTAAATCCTAAACAATAAAAATTTAATGGAAATCCTAAACTTTGAGAGTCCTGTAGGAGCAGTCTCAATAGGGCAAAAATCACATGCTCACAGCTGCCTCTCTTTGCGCGGGAACACGAAGAGTTTTCGTGCAAAGACAAGTGAGAAAATATGAGCGATTTTCGTCCGACTGAATATTCCATGTGAAGCATTTTGAAAAATTTCTGACCGAACCTTGCTTCAAAGGTTGCGTACATATCCTTGGCAATAAAAGAATCATGTCAGTGTAGTTCTTGGAGTTTTGGTAGCTGGGACTACCAGGGAACTGTGATTTCACTGTTGTTGCTGTTGTTTCTGCTTGCTGATCTCCTTATTACACCAAAAGAAAATCAAAAGCTGAGCTAGCTAAGCCTATCAACTGCGAGTTACAAGATTCCTATATATTAGTCTCTTGAAGCATGATCTTGAGTCTTGGATAGCCCTTGTAGCAGACTCTGATATGAATCTTGATGCTCATTAGCTTCACATTCTAGTTTATTCTTCATTTTTGAGATAAAGTAGGACATGCGGAGCTTGTGACTTCAATTAAACTTTGGACAGTCTGTGTCTTTGTCTGCTTCATCATTTTGAATTCACTCCTTTTGTCTTTTTTCTTTTCTTCTGTTCTGAATTGAAACTCATGCTTTCAGTCATTCCGAATCTTGTGCCTCAAAGTGAAACCTGCTCAGACACCAACACAAACAAACGAACGAAATTTTCTGCCCCAGTTTTCACTAGAAAATTTCGTGAGTTATTTGCAATACACACATCTAGGCTATTCTTCATTTAAAACAACAAAAATCGGGATTGTGTATCCCTTGGAAAAATTTCCAGTTTATGCTAGGAAGGGGAAAGGGTCCCTGCTGGGGATAAGTGGAAGATCTGCGGGTTATGCCGGGATAGAAATGAAGAAGTTCTGCTTGGGGTATGAAAAGATCCGCAGGTTATGCCGGGATAGGAAAATTCCTACTAAGGATGGAAGCAGGGTCATGGGTTATGAATAAATTCCTGGGTTATGCCAGGGGATCCACGGGTTATTCCGGGATGAATAAAAAATTCCTATGTTATGCTAGGGAGATCCGCGGGTTATGCCGGGATAAGAGGAGATCCTGGGTTATGCCCGGGGAATCCGAGAGTTATGCCGAGATGAATGAAAAATCCTAGGTTATGCTAGGAAAATCCACGGGTTATGCCGGGATGAATGAAAAATCCTAGGTTATGCTAGGGAAATCCGCAGGTTATGCCGAGATTGGAAGGAGATCCCAGGTTACGCTAGGGGAATCCGCGGTTTATGCCGGGATTAATGAAAAAATCCTAGGTTAAACTAGGGAAATCCACGAGTTATTCCAGGATGAATGAAAAATCCTTAGATTATGTTAGGGAGATCCGCGGGTTATGCCAGGATTGGAAGGAGATCCTGGGTTATGCCGGGATGAATGAAAAATTACTAGGTTATGCTAGGGAAATCCACGGGTTATGCCGGGATGAATGAAAAATCCTAGGTTATGCTAGGGAGATCCGTAGGTTATGCGGGGATGAACGAAAAAGTCCTAGGTTATGCTAGGGAGATCCGCAGGTTATGCCGGGATTGGAAAGAGATCCAGAGTTATGCCAGGGGAATCACCGGGTTATGCCAGGATGAATGAAAAATTCCTAGGTTAAGCTAGGGAAATCCACTTGTTATCTCGAGATGACTGAAAAAATCCTAGGTTATGGTAGGGAGATCCGCGGGCTATGCCGAGATGAATGAAAACATCCTAGGTTATGCTAGGGAAATCCACAGGTTATGCCGGGATGAATGAAAAATCCTAGATTATGCTAGGAAATCCACGGTTTGTGCCGGGATGAATGAAAAATCCTAGGTTATGCTAGGGAGATCCGCGGGTTATGCAGGGATTGGAAATAGATCCTGGGTTATGCTAGGGGAATCCGCGGGTTATGCCGGGATGAATGAGAAATTCCTAGGTTATGCTAGGGAAATCCACGAGTTATGCCAGGATGAATGAAAAAATCCTAGGTTATGCTAGGGAAATCCGCGGGTTATGCCGAGATGAATGAAAAATCCTAGGTTATGCTAGGGAGATCCATGGCTTATGTCGGGATGAATGAAAAAATCCTAGGTTATGCTAGGGAAATCCACGGGTTATGCCGGGATTAATGAAAAATCCTAGGTTATGCTAGGCAGATCCGCGGGTTATGCCGGGATTAAAAGGAGATCCTGGGTTATGCCAGGGGAATCCGCGGGTTATGCCGGGATGAATAAAAACTTCCTGGGTTATGCTAGGGAAATCCACGGGTTATGCTGGGATGAATGAAATAATCCTAGGTTATGCTAGGGAAATCCATGGGTTATGCCTGGATGAATGAAAAATCCTAGGTTATGTTAGGAAGATCCGCGGGTTATGCCGGGATTGGAAGGAGATCCTGGGTTATGCCAGGGGAATCCACGGGTTATGCTGGGATAAATGAAAATTCCTAGGTTATGCTAGGGAAGCGTAAAACCTTTAGACTACGCTGGGGAGTAGAAAGTGTAGGGAGGAATCCTCAGGTTATGCTGGGTATGTGGAGAGGAACTTTCCGTGTTATGCCGTAATGTGAAGGAAGGAGACTTCTTGGTTTATGCTGGAGGAGGTGGAATGCAATCCTTGGGTCATGCCTAGGAAATCCACAAGCTGCACAAAGGGAAATAAAGGATTTGAATCCCGTGCTATCATGCTTATTTACGAATTCGCAAGAAAAGTAAAAGGAAAATTTCCCTTTTGTTATTGACGCAACAACATCTTTGGTCCTTGTGCCCATCCTTTGGTTGTTTTTCCCTATGTTCCTTCTGCTTTTCTAGGTTGCATCTGCGTCTATTTTAGCTAAGAAACAAATCAAATTGTTAGCTTGAACAGTGATTGGTTTTGCAGCTTTGTCACGCTTGATTTCAACTTCCTTTGTGTTCAAAAGCGAATCCTTTACTTTCAATCCTTGCTTTGTTTGTTGGTCGGGGGGTCCTCATTTGGATTGGTATTTGTTTCCCAGGCCTTGGGTTGTGAGTTTTGTCCCGACTATTATTTTGGGCTAGTTTTGGGACATCCTGTATTGCTTAAAACCCTCAATTTTGCTTCACCTTCATGCCCCTTTGACTGTGAATTTCCTTTCTTTTATTTCCCTACTTTATAGGCATTAATGGTCATGATCAACCAGGATTGGCTAAGCGCGCTTGACGATGTTGGGCATTCCCTTAGTTCTTCTCAGGAGAAACCCGCAAGGCCAACCCTGCTACCTTTCTTAAGGAATGGTCAGGACATCAAAATTAAAGTGGAAAGGAGTGAAGCATGAATTTTGGAGAGGTATGTTCTTTTAAGGGAAGAGAGGGAACTTATCTGGAAATATAAGTCGGTTTTAAATGGCAACGACATGCTTCTTGGACTGGATGCCCGGCCCAGATCCATTTCTGCTTTCTGACTTCAACTTTTCCAAAACCAAAGAAACTTATTCAGGCCTGGGCAGCCATATTTCCTCTTTTCGGCCGACGGCGACCTTTTAGGGTTTTCGCCAATCGGCCTCTCTCATTTCTCTTCTATCGTCGCCCGATAGAGCTCTTTGCGAGTTTTCGCAAAATGGACTCTCTCATTTTATTTTTCTCTGCTCACTGTCGCCTTATGGTGCTCGAAGGTTTTCACCGATAAGACTCTCTCATTTTATTTCATTCAAAAAGTTGATTGGTGGCGAACCCCAACAACGGTATTTTACTCCCCAAGGATCTATAACTTTATAACCATTCAGACGAATTTGTAACCGAACCAATACATTTTTGCCCCAGTTTTTATTTTTGTAGGTGCATAGGGTTTTTATTTTGATATGACTGAACCTCGGGGAGAGGCTGCCTACGTATCCTTTCAGAATCAAGTCAGACGTAGTTCAGGAAACTTTTTTCTAAACTAATTTTTTGGTATTCCCCTTTTTTTTGCATTTCCTTTTTGTTTTCTTCTTTTTTCTTCTCTTCTTTTCTTTTCCCTTTTTTTTGAACAACATTTATGGGTTACAAAGAGGGTGGGGATAGTGGAAAAACAAAGTCTTCGTCATTTCAATCCAACGGGGTCAATGCTGCAGGGGGTTTAAACATAATACCTTTTTACAACGTCTGCATTTACCGTGGCCTCGGGCTCGTCTCCTTCAACGTCGCCCATGTACAATGCTCCTTTAGGCAATATCTTTCTGATAATGTATGGGCCTTCCCAATTTGGAGTGAATTTTCCTTTGGCTTCCTGATGATGGGGAAGTATCCGTCTCAAAATCAGCTGCCCGACTTCGAAATTCTTGGGGCGCACTTTCTTGTTGTAAGCATGGGCCATTCTTTGTTGGTACAACTGCCCGTAGCATACCGCGGCCATTCATTTTTCATCAATTAATTCCAACTGATCCAACCAGATTTCGACCCATTCACTATCTTCAATTTCTACTTCGATAATCACTCGGAGCGAAGGGATTTCTACCTCTGCGGGTATGACAGCCTCAGATCCATAGACCACAAAATAGGGGGTTGCTCCTACCGATGTACGTACTGTGGTGCTATATCTCATCAGTGCGAAAGGCAGCTTTTCATGTCATTGCCTTGAGCTTCTAATCATTTTCCTCAAGATCTTCTTGATGTTCTTGTTGGCTGCTTCGACCGCACCATTAACTTTGGGCCGGTAAGGAGTGGACTTTCTATGTGTTATCTTGAATTGTTCACATATCTCTCCCATCAGCCGACTGTTTAGATTAGCTGCATTTTCAGTAATGATGGTAGCGAGAATCCTGAAGCGACAAATGATGTTGGAATGCACAAAATCCACTACCGATTTCTTGGTAACAGACTTGAGGGTGATGGTCTCAACCCATTTTGTGAAGTAATCAATGGCAACCAATATGAATCTGTGCCCATTTGAGGCTTTTGGCTCAATTGGCCCAATGACGTCCATACCCAAGGCGGCAAATGGCCAGGGTGCTGACAAAGGATGCAGTTCATTTGGTGGTGCATGAATCAAATCACCGTGCACCTGGCATTGATGACATTTTCGGACAAAGCTAAAGCAGTCTTTCTCCATGGTCATCCAATAATAGCCAGCTCGGAGTATCTTCTTAGCCATTACATAGCCATTCATATGGGGCCCACACACGCCCGCATGTACTTCGTGCATAATTCTCCCGGCTTCTTCGGCATCCACACATCTCAAAAAATTAATATCTGGAGTCCTTTAATACAAAGTGTCACCATTTAAGAAGAAATTGATCGTATGTCATCGGATGGTTTTCTTTTGTTCTCCGGTGGCTTGCTCAAGGTAATCCTGTGTTTTCAGGAATCTCAAGATGTCGTAATACCAAGGTTGTGGGCTGGGCTCTGCTTCGGTCGCATTACAATACCCTTGTCTTTCTTTGCTTTGGATTTGTAAATGATCAACATAGGCATTCCCGGGGTATGGCAACATGGAGGCCAAGGTTGCTAGTGCATCTGCTAACTCATTGTGGCAACGAGGAATGCACCTGAACTGTACTGACCTAAATTGTTTGCTGAGGTCTTCCACATGCTGTCTGTATGGGAGGAGCATAATGTCCGTTGTCTCCCATTCTCCTTGAGTTTGACGGATGATCAGATCGGAATCTCTCATGATTAGCAACTCTTTGACATCTTGGTTAATAGCCATGTTCATGCCCATAATGCAAGCCTCATATTCAGTTATATTATTGGTGCAGAAGAACCAGAGTTTGGTTGTAGCTGGATAATGCTGACCTGTGGGTGAGATTAAAATTGCCCCAATCCCTATGCCTTTTGCGTTTGCTGCTCCGTCGAAGAATATTTTCCAGACGGGGTGTCTTCGGCTTCTACTTCTAACGAATTCACTTCTTCGTCAGGGAAGTAAGTGTTTAGAGGCTGATATTCATCATCAACGGGGTTCTCCGCCAGGTGATCTACCAATGCTTGAGCTTTCATCGCAGTACAAGTGACATAAACAATGTCGAACTCGGTGAGCAAGATCTGCCATTTGGACAGTCGTCCTGTAGGCATTGGTTTTTGGAATATGTACCTTAGTGGATCAAGCCTGGTTATGAGGTACGTGGTATGAGCTTGTAGATAATGCCTTATCTTCTGAGCAACCCATGTCAAGGCGCAACACGTTCTTTCTAACAATGTGTACTTGGCCTCGTAACTGAAAAACTTTTTGCTCAGATAATAAATGGCCTGCTCTTTCTTTCCGTGGCGTCATGCTGTCCGAGAATACAGTTGAAAGAACCTTCCAAGACTATTAGATTGAGAAATAATCGCCTTCCTGGTTCTGGAAGAACCAAAACTGCTGGATTGGACAAGTATTGTTTGACTCTATCAAAAGCTTCCTGACACTCGATCATCCACTTAAGTGACGCATCCTTTTTCAGTAATTTAAATATGGGCTCATATGTTGAAGTCAACTGGGCGATGAATCGATTGATGTAATTCAATCTTCCCAATAGACTCATTACATCCTTTTGGTCTTTGGCGGGAGCATCTCCCGAATGGATTTGATCTTGGTCGGATCCAATTCGATGCCTCTTCATCTGACGATGAACCCCATAAGTTTTCTTGAAGGAACTCCAGATGTGCATTTTGCCGGATTTAGTTTCAAATCATATTTGCGGAGCCTTTCGAATAACTTCCTCATGTCCTTTTCATGATCGACATAAGTCTTAGATTTGATAATCATGTCATCCACATACACCTCTATTTCTCGATGCATCATGTTGTGGAAGATGGTGATCATAGCCCTCATGTATATTTCCCCAGCATTTTTCAATCGAAAAGGCATAACTCTATAATAGTATGTTCCCCAAGGTGTGGTAAAGGCGGTTTTCTCAGCATCTTCCTCATCCATCAACACTTGGTTGTATACTACATAGCAACCTATGAAGGATAGGATCTCATGCTTGGCACAGGTATCGACAAGGATGTGTATGCTAGGTAGAGGGAAGTTATCCTTGGGACTGCCATTGTTCAAATCTCTATAATCCACACACACTTGAGTTTTCCCATCCTTCTTCGGCACTGGACCACATTGGCTAGCCGCGTGGTGTACCGAACTACCCGGATTACCCCCGATTCAAGCTGTTTTGTAATCTCCTTTTTGATTTTATCCCTGACATCAGGCTTGAACTTTCTTTGTTTTTTTTTTGGACTGGAGGGCATTCGGGGTATGTAGCAAACTTATGAACCACCAGATCCATACTCAAACCAGGCATGTCGTCGTAAGACCACGCAAATACATCTTTGAATTCTAGAAGGAGTTGAACCAATGAATCTCGTATTTCTTTATTCACGTGGATGCTTATTTTAGTTTTTCTGATTTCATCGATATTGCCCAAGTTAACTGGTTCAGTATCATATAAGTTAGGCTTAGGTTTGTTTTCAAAGTGTTCCAACTCTCGGTAGATTTCCTAAAAGCCTCTTCTTCATCGTATTCCAGTTCTTGGTTCATTATTTCACAAATGGGCAGCAAGTTTAGGTCGTGGCATGAAGTCAGTCAGCATGTCGTTTTATTTAAAGCCGCATTATTAGGACTGAAAGAAAAGATGAAAAATAAAGAAAGACAAAAATAAGAGAAAGGCAAAGAGGTGTGAATAACAAAATATTGATTTTATTTCTTTGAACTTATAAGATAACAGGGTTTAAAATTGAGATTTAAAGTGCTAATGGAAAAAAAACCGAGCTACTCCCTGAAATAGCTCGTGATGTGGGAAGAGGTAGCAAGGCGAGACTATCGGGTCTCCCGCCTGACCAGAAAAGGTGTGGCCTTCCAGTTCTGAAGTTTGGCATCTCGCCCCATATAAAGCACTTTAGGGAGCTTGAACCTTCTCCCGGTTTGACCATGTTTACTCCGTAGAGCAACTCCCTCATAGCCCCGCAGATCTCATCAATTTCCTCTGCCGTGAAGTTTTCTTCCTCCTCCTCACTGTACTTTGGTTTTACAAAGGTTTTGTTTAAGTGGGGTAGGGGTCGCGGTAAGGCCCATCCCTGGCGCTTTCTGCGATTGGACCAGGTGATATCTTCTGAGGTTGGATGAAAGCCCAGTCCAAAGAACGTTTCTGCGACAGGCAAGGTGACCGGCTCGGTTATGCCTTGTAGGGAGCTTCCGAGTTCCTTGCCTGGCTTGAAACCTTGGCGCATCATTTCCCTTGCTCCCATAATTGAAGCATTTGACAGGAAAGTCTGGGGTAGTGGCTTTCCCTATTCATGCTAATCGGCTACTACGACTTCAAAAGACTGATAGACTATGTGCTCACTCCCTTCCTTGGCTTCTATATAAGGAACAGAGGGGTCCCAGTAAATCGATTGTTCGTCCTCTCCATGAACTACAATCTCCTGATTTTCATACTTAAATTTCAGAATTTGGTGCAGGGTAGAAGGCACTGCTCCTGCTGCATGAATCCATGGCCTTCCTAGGAGGTAGTTGTAGGAGGTGTCCATGTCCAACACCTGGAATGTTACTTCGAAGTCGACTGGACCAATAGTGAGCACCAAATCAATTTAACCTATAGTGTCCCTTTTGATTCCATTGAAGGCTCGGACACATACGTTGTTAGGACGGAATATCTCTGTCCCGATCTCCATTCTCTACAAGGTAGACAGTGGGCATATGTCAACTCCAGAACCTCCGTTGACCATCACTCTTTTGACATAATATCCCTTGCACTTGGTAGTGAGGTGCAAAGCCTTGTTTTGAGCAGCTCCCTCCGGGGTAAGTCACTCTTACTGAATGATACTTGGTTAATAGCGAAGAATCTCTCTGCTATTTTCTCTAGTTTCTCTACAGAGGTCTCAGCTGGTACATAAGCTTCGTTCATAGTTTTGGCCAACACCTGCTGATGTTCGGGAGAATTCATCAGGAATGACAATAGAGAAATCTGCTCGGGGGATTTTTGGAGCTGATCCACCACTTCGTACTCCGCCATTTTCATTTTTTGGAAAAACGCTTCTGCCTCCTCAGCATTCACTGGCCTCTTAAGCGGAAATCGCCGTTTGGTAGTGGCGTTCACCTCTTCCATGTCTGAGTATTTCTTTGTGGGACAACTCTTTTGGGCTTCTCTGAGGACTTCTTTGCCTTTGTATGTAACGATCCTAATAATTCCAAGGGACGGCAGGAGGGTTGGCCATGGGCTTCTGCGGTGCGCGACCAACAACCACGGGCTCATTCAGCACCGGTGGTTGAACCCATCCCTGTACCACATAGGATTTCTTGGGCATATACATGGTTTTATTCAGCTCGAACCTCTTTGGAGGACTTAAAGTGGGCTGCTTTTCTTTACGTCCTCGTGGGATGTAGAGTATTGTTTCCTTGGTAGGGGTCGTTTCAGCTTTGATCTCAGCCTTCTTTTCTGCTTCGGTGCATTTGGCTTCATTCATTTTCTTTTCTTCCATATTTGGTGACTTTTGGTTTTCTATCTGCCTTGGTGATGGCTGTTGGAAACACGTTTCAAATGCAATATACTAAACGTGTGTTCTTTTGTAGGTTTTGATGAATGTCAAACAAAGCAAAAAGCGATATATAGCAGTACTCAAGGACAAGCACAAAATGGATGCATTACAAGAAGCTCAAGACAAAGTTTAGAAATGTTATAATTGAGTCAATATTAATTGTGATCTTGATTCCTCAACTTGGCTCATAACATGGCTTCTCTACTAAAATTATTTTTCCAAAATCATGCATATTTAAATTAAGTGTCAAATGATTTTAAACTATGCATATTTACATTTGTTAAAATGTTTTCCAAGCATGCCTCAAAAATCTGGGCTAAGATAATCGATTATGTACTTATGATAATCGAGTATCTCTAAGCCAAGACTGCATGACAATCGATTGTGAATTAATGATAATCGATTGTGAGTAAGTCAGTTAACATCAGGTTTTTGCAAACTGCATAACAATCGATTGTGTACTTATGATAATCGATTGTTAACTGAGGCAAAGTTTTCAAAACTCATAAAAATCGATTATGAACTAATGGTAATCGATTAGAATGAGAAAAATGTCTCCCAGTGATTTTAAATAAAATGATAATCGATTGTGGCTTTTGATAATCGATTATATATGAGACAGAGAGTTTTGAAATTAATTAATAATCGATTATTCCATTTGATAATCGATTGTTGAAGCTGACCGTTGTCATATATTTTCAATTACCTTCAGGTAATCGATTGTTGATATTTAACAATCGATGTTTTGCTTAAAATCTGGAAAAGATTTTCTGAACGTTGTTAAAATAATCGATTCTTGGTTTCCGGACAATCGATGTTTTATGCCAAAAATTGGAAAGGATTTCTTAACGTTATAAATAATCGATTATTGATTTGAAGTAATCGATTGTTGACGTAAAATCTGGGATTGAATTTTTAATCTGATAGGCAAACAATCGATTGTTTAGTCTTGACAATCGATTGTCACTGAGTAATTTCAGCAATCCTTAATTGGCAATTAGACAACGGTAAGACTGAGTTTTTCACCTATAAATACAGCTTCAACTCAGTGTTTTCATAACAACAACATATACACTTTGAGTATTTTCATTGCTAAAAGCTTTCTTACATTGATCATCATTTTCCATTCATCCATAAAGCTTTTTGAAGAGCCATTCTATTGAGCTAAGTTGTTGTGATCTTGAGCGTACTATTTCTACTCATATCTACTCATTAAGGAGTGCTTTGTAAAGTGAGTGTGTTTTGTGTTTGTAAGAGAATTGCGATTCTCGTTTGTTGAGGAACTTGTGATTCCTCGGTTGAAGTCTTTGGGATTGTTATCCCCGAGCAGTTGAAGTCTTTGGGATTGTTATCCCCGAGCAGTTGAAGTCTTTGGGATTGTTATCCCCGAGCAGTTGAAGTCTTTGGGATTGTTATCCCCGAGCAATTGAAGTCTTTGGGATTGGTATCCCCGAGCAATTGAAGTCTTTGGGATTGTGATCCCCGAGCAACTAGGTGAGGCTTGTGTCCTCAGCTGTAACGGTTTGTTAAGCACCCGTAAGCTTGACAAGTTTAGTGGAAATCTCGAGAGAGTCTCTCGGGGACTGGACTAACCACGTTTGTGGCCAACCAGGATACATCATTGTGTAAGTTTATTCTACTGCACTTGTTTTAATTTCTGCAAAGTTTTTAAATTCCGCACTAAAACGCTTAATATTTTTAAAACGCTATTCACCCCCCCCCCTCTAGCGTAAAGCGTATTGTCCAACAATTGGTATCAGATCCATACTCTCTGAAAGACTTAACCGTTTGAGAGAATCTTTCCATGGCTTCTACTCTAGACTCTTTTGCAGGTATTGATGAAGGACAGTGCCCCACAAGACCTCCTTTGTTTAACGGGACTAATTATTCATATTGGAAAGAAAGGATGCAGATATTCGTCAGATCAAACAGCCCTTACTTGTGGAAGGTGTACACCAAAGGAAATGAGGTTCCTGTCAAAAAGGTGGAAGGAGAATGGGTGCCAAAATCAGAAGAGGAATTCAACGCCGAGGATAATCGAATGGTCCAAAATAATTTTAAAGCTATTAATTTATTACTTTGTGCTGTTAATGCTAATGATTACAGGAAAATCTCCTGCTGCAAAACAGCGAAAGAAATGTGGGACAAGCTTGAGGTCACTTACGAAGGGACTGACCAGGTAAGAGAAGCTAAAATTGACTTTTTAACTCATGCTTACGAATTGTTCCATATGAAGGAAGGCGAAAAGGTAGACGAGATGTTTGAGCGGTTCTCATCAATAGTGAATGATCTCCACGCGCTCAAGAAGACGTTCACAGACAAAGAACTAGTTCGAAAAATCCTTAGGAGTCTAACACCGGCATGGCGATCAAAGGCCGATGCGATTCAAGAGTCAATTGGAATCACGAACGTCACCATAGACGCTCTTAGAGGTAATCTTAAGACTTATGAATCCACTATTCTTAACCCTGTTATTGATGAACAAAGAAGGCAAAAGATTGCTCTAAAGGCGAGCACAAGTCAATCACCAATTGAAGAGGATGGAGATAGCAAATTCGGACTCATCATCAAAAAGTTCCAAAAATTCATGCGAAAAGAATATGACCGCAAAGGGAAAAAGCAAGGTGAGCAAATTAAATGTTATGAATGTGGTGAAACAGGGCATATCAAAACAAACTGCCCAAATCTTAAAAAGGAGAAGAAACCCTTCAAGAAGCAACGAGCATACATATCTTGGGGAGGAGATTCCGGAGACGAATCCAGTGAAGAAGAAAATGAAGAAGCGGCAAATCTCTGCCTCATGGCACAGGAAGAAAATCAAAGTGAGGTAAGTCAAATCTCTTCTCAAAATTTTTACACTCTTGATGACATGAGAAATGCCTTTGATGAATTGTATGCTGAATTTCTCAAAGTTACAAAAACCGTCACTAGTTTAAGAGAAAGTGCTTCTCTAAAAGAACAAGATTTTCAAAAACAGTTTTCATTAAAAGAAAAAGAATTAGAAAAATTGGTTTTGGAAAATGAGAAGCTACTAGAACAAAACAAGTTTTATGGGAAAAGAAGTTCTGACAAGCCCGAGAGTTCTACAAAAAATTGTGCTTCTTGTGTAGACCTTAAGAATGAAGTAGGTAGATTAAAAGGCACACTAGATAAATTCAACTCCTCTCATAAAAACTTGAATGTGGTGCTTGATAACTTGAAATCAACCAAGCATGGAATAGGCTTCATAAATGAAGAAGAGGTTGATGCAAAAACCCAACCACCTAGAGCTCAATCTAGGATTAATAACAAAAATGCCTTTCCTAAAACAAACATGCATGCTAGACAAAATATTAGGAGACCTAGACATGACCTTCCGCCTAGCAATCGTCACCATAGACATGATGCATATTTTAGGCACAACAGTGATCATGCTAGAAGATCCCGAAATGTTCAACCTAGAAATGATTATGGTGCTCAAATTAGGAGAAATGAAAATAGAGTAAACAATGTGCATTATTCTAGCTACTATGAGCCTAGACGCATGCATAATCCAAATGTGACATGTCATTATTGTAGACGAATTGGTCATATTGCTCCCGCATGCTTTACTAGACATAGACATGCTACTCAAACATATCATTATAGTATGCATAACCCTCAAGGACCCAAAATGGCATGGGTACCAAAAGAGCATTGATTTGTTTTGCAGGTGTGCTTGAAGGAATCAAGTGTAGTGGATACTCCAAACACTTGACGGGAGACGAATTCAAAATTCCTTAAATTAAAGCACAAAGAAGGAGGAAGAGACGGAAAAGTCGATTTAGGCAATTTTTTTTTAAAATCGGAAGTATTTTCGAAAAATTTAAAAGACAAAATACAAGGAAGACAAAGGCAAAATTGTGGAAGAAGCTTCTTAAATTGAAGAATGAGCCAAAAGACCAAAATGAACGGAGGATGTTCAAAATCAGGTAATTGGCAAAGTCGAAGGGAAGGTAAGTACCCTAAACCCTCTTAAGAACATCCTAGGACAAAATTCTTAAGAGTTCACGTTTTTCACCCGACTACACTAGTTTCAAAGTTATTATTTCATTTATAGATTACTGACTTGAGCGTCGGAGATGTTTAATTCTATTTTGCAGGTATCCCCCAAAAGGTAAGAGGAAAGTATAAATTGTCTTGATACAAGAAAAATCGATCATAATCGATTATTTATGCTTACAATCGATTATCAGTATCAATAATCGATTATTTGTTGATTCAATTTTTTTGTCATGAAATCTTGTTGAATGTTTACATTGCTTGATAGAATTAAGTCTCATCATTTTAGCATCCCCCTTCCAAACAATCGATTATTTGTTCTGCCAATCGATTATTTGCCAAAATCCAAACTCTCTGTGAGTGAAATAATCGATTACTATATATTGACAATCGATTATCTGTTTTAAACTTATGTTACCGTTTTGGCTCTACAATCGATTCCTGTCAGATCATAAAAGCATGACGCAAAATACTCAAGTATTCTACAGGAAAATCGCCGTCAAACAATCGATTACTGTATCAATAATCGATTACTTTTGTTATCTTTATTTTCCAATAAATAAACTTTTGTTTATTTCATATTTTTTTTTGCATATTCTTCTCTTGTATATATTTTTGCTAATGGCAAAAGGGGGAAGAAACGGGATATCAAGAAGTATGCTATATCACTCTCAACTTCATTCATGCTTAAAGTGAGGGGGAACATGAATTGAGGGGGAACATCAAATTGCATACTTTACACTTGTCTTGGATTATCAAAATAATTATTGCATATATCCCGCTTATGTTTGCCATTATCAAAAAGGGGGAAATTGTTGGAAACACTTTTCAAATGCAATATACTAAACGTGTGTTCTTTTGTAGGTTTTGATGAATGTCAAACAAAGCAAAAAGCGATATATAGCAGTACTCAAGGACAAGCACAAAATGGATGCATTACAAGAAGCTCAAGACAAAGTTTAGAAATGTTATAATTGAGTCAATATTAATTGTGATCTTGATTCCTCAACTTGGCTCATAACATGGCTTCTCTACTAAAATTATTTTTCCAAAATCATGCATATTTAAATTAAGTGTCAAATGATTTTAAACTATGCATATTTACATTTGTTAAAATGTTTTCCAAGCATGCCTCAAAAATCTGGGCTAAGATAATCGATTATGTACTTATGATAATCGAGTATCTCTAAGCCAAGACTGCATGACAATCGATTGTGAATTAATGATAATCGATTGTGAGTAAGTCAGTTAATATCAGGTTTTTGCAAACTGCATAACAATCGATTGTGTACTTATGATAATCGATTGTTAACTGAGGCAAAGTTTTCAAAACTCATAAAAATCGATTATGAACTAATGGTAATCGATTAGAATGAGAAAAATGTCTCCCAGTGATTTTAAATAAAATGATAATCGATTGTGGCTTTTGATAATCGATTATATATGAGACAGAGAGTTTTGAAATTAATTAATAATCGATTATTCCATTTGATAATCGATTGTTGAAGCTGACCGTTGTCATATATTTTCAATTACCTTCAGGTAATCGATTGTTGATATTTAACAATCGATGTTTTGCTTAAAATCTGGAAAAGATTTTCTGAACGTTGTTAAAATAATCGATTGTTGATTTCCGGACAATCGATGTTTTATGCCAAAAATTGGAAAGGATTTCTTAACGTTATAAATAATCGATTATTGATTTGAAGTAATCGATTGTTGACGTAAAATCTGGGATTGAATTTTTAATCTGATAGGCAAACAATCGATTGTTTAGTCTTGACAATCGATTGTCACTGAGTAATTTCAGCAATCCTTAATTGGCAATTAGACAACGGTAAGACTGAGTTTTTCACCTATAAATACAGCTTCAACTCAGTGTTTTCATAACAACAACATATACACTTTGAGTATTTTCATTGCTAAAAGCTTTCTTACATTGATCATCATTTTCCATTCATCCATAAAGCTTTTTGAAGAGCCATTCTATTGAGCTAAGTTGTTGTGATCTTGAGCGTACTATTTCTACTCATATCTACTCACTAAGGAGTGCTTTGTAAAGTGAGTGTGTTTTGTGTTTGTAAGAGAATTGCGATTCTCGTTTGTTGAGGAACTTGTGATTCCTCGGTTGAAGTCTTTGGGATTGTTATCCCCGAGCAGTTGAAGTCTTTGGGATTGTTATCCCCGAGCAGTTGAAGTCTTTGGGATTGTTATCCCCGAGCAGTTGAAGTCTTTGGGATTGTTATCCCCGAGCAATTGAAGTCTTTGGGATTGGTATCCCCGAGCAATTGAAGTCTTTGGGATTGTGATCCCCGAGCAACTAGGTGAGGCTTGTGTCCTCAGCTGTAACGGTTTGTTAAGCACCCGTAAGCTTGACAAGTTTAGTGGAAATCTCGAGAGAGTCTCTCAGGGACTGGACTAACCACGTTTGTGGCCAACCAGGATACATCATTGTGTAAGTTTATTCTACTGCACTTGTTTTAATTTCTGCAAAGTTTTTAAATTCCGCACTAAAACGCTTAATATTTTTAAAACGCTATTCACCCCCCCCCTCTAGCGTAAAGCGTATTGTCCAACAATGGCTATGATGGCTTTCAGAGCGGGATCAAGTCCTTTGTCCTCGCAGAACATTCCGATGACCGGCCCGTTATTGTGAGCCGATAACAGGTTATCAGTTACATTTGGGACCTCTTCATCTCTTAGTACTATCTTCTTTTGATCTATCAATCCTCCACTGATCGTTTTAAGGTCCAGCAATTTTCGCTATCATGTCCCTCTGCCCCAAAGTGGTAAGCACAACGCACGCCCCTTTGGTAAGAAGGTGATTCGGGATTCTATCTGTTTAGGGGTATAGGCTGGAGGAGACCCATGTGGACCAACTCTGGGAACATGCTAGCGTACGATTCTCCTATTGGGGTGAAGTTCTGTATCCTGGGTGGCTCCCTGGGATGATAATTATTTTGTGGAGAGCGAGGATTGTAGTGACTCTGATGAGGCTGATTTCTTGGGGCTTGGTTTCTATTGTTCTGCTGTTGAGGTCGAGTAAAGGGCTGAGCGTTCATAATTGCATAGGGTTGAGGCACATAGTGCATGTCTCTGTGAGGATAGTAATGTTGAGGTGCTTTTTAAGAGAATGTATGCCTGTGAGTATGATGTTTCCTCATCCCGGAGGCTGCAATGGATGCTTCCTCTTTTTTCTTGTTCCTAGGGATTCCTCCCGCCCCTCCTTGTATGGCTTGGGAAGTGTCTCTTATGGCGAATTGACTCAGAATCCTCCCTGTTTTGAGGATATTCTCTACCATCTCCCCAATCTTAATTGCCTCGGCAAAAGGTTTACCCATGGCAGATGAATATTCTGAAAGTAATCTTCCTCTTGTGCTTGCAGAAAGACGGCGACCATTTTTGTTTCATCCATCGGAGGCTTTACTCTTGATGCTTGCTCTCGCCATTTAATAGCATATTCTCTAAAGCTTTTAGTAGGTTGCTTATTCAAGTTGGCTAGGGAATTCCTATCAGGGGCGATATCGATGTTGTACTGGAATTTTCTTACAAAGTCCCGGGCGAGGTCATCCCAGATGTGCCATCGAATAATGTCCTGATCTATGTACCATTCGGATGCAATACCCACTAAGCATTCCCTAAAGTATGCTATCATGAGTTCTTCCTTCCCGCCGCCTCCAGGTAGGTGATTGCAATACTTTTAAAATGGGCGATGGGGTCGCCGTGGCCATCATATTTTTTGAATTACGGCATTTTAAACCCCAAAGGAAGATGTACATGGGGGAAAATGCATAGGTCTGAGTAAGATACACTTTTCTGTACACTTAGTCCTTGCATGTTCTTCACGCTTTGCTCGAGACTCTTCATTATCCTTGTGATTTCATCTTGTTCGGGCATTTTGGAAGTTTTTCTTGCATAGGGGTAAGTTCATATGCTGGATGAGGGTAGTTGTACGTAGGGTACGGGGGAGGCTCATCTTGGTAATATGGAGTTTGGAATGTAAAGGCTGTGGGGTCAAACACGGGCCTCGGTACCGCAAGCTGTGTGGTAGCTACGCACGGAGGGGCCGTAAAGATGCTGGGAATTGGCCCGGATGAAAACATCGGAGGGCAGGTTTCAGAAGGCGCCCCAAAAAAATTGGTTAATATGGTGGGCTGCCCCAGGAGAATATTTGGGTGACGGATAGGGATGGTGGAGGTACCCCCTGACCTTGGAAAAAGCTCGGGAAGTCCAGGGATATTGCTGTGAGGTTCTTTCCCATTGGTCCAGGCATCACAAATTTCCATGACTCGGAGCCGCAGGATCCTGTTCTCTTCAGCCGCTGCAGATTCAGAGGCCGGTACTACTATAATTGGGTTGTCCTCTGGAATAGGGACAGCTGGTAGAGTCATTTCGGTCGACATTTCCGTGCTTCCCTTTGACCTAGTGAAGTATCTGTGCGAAGCCAGCTTACCGCAAACCAATCACTGTTCTTAAAACACCTGAACTGGACACTGGAAAATGCAGTTAGTTCGGGGTAGATAAAAATAGGAAGTCACATGTTGGGCATGATGCACCTATGCAGATAACGGGTTTCTATATGCTTGCCATGGTCGCATGTGTCATCCCGGCATTTATTTCAATTTCCTTTTTGTTTCCTACCTCTTATTTCCCTTTTTTTTTAAAAAAATATACGGTCGAATCCTAGAGATTGCCCACGTATCATGACTTTGCATGAATCAGAGCGAGCGTAGTTCATGGAAACAAAAGGTTAAGCACACAGTAAAATATTTTTGGGATTTTCAATTTGATAAAGACATAAAGTTTGTTACAAAGACTAATAGAACGAAATGTAACTACCAGACTGGGACTTAATAACCTTATAGACTCGAAAGGACATACAGACATACTTTTTTTTTGAAGAAAAAATATAAATTTATGAGTACATTAAAACTTCAAATGTCTTTGGAGCTTGCGGGGCATCGTTCGGCCTTGCTGTAGGTTTGCGTGCTAGACTTCCCTGGAGATAGTGGAGATCCTCAATCACTTGACGAACAAATGTTATAGCAGCAGCGAAAAACATAGATTTTTTCATGTCCTCACAATGATTGCACTTCATGGTAATATATTCTACGATTTCCCATACCTTTTCTCTGATAACCCCTTTTTCTTGTAGCAGACGCCCTATTTGCTCAGCCGTGCTTCTAAAGTTCGTTCAGTTGCTTGATTCAGCTTATGAAACTGCCGCAAATCTCTTTCCAATCCCGCTATTACCGCATAGCAATGCTCTCTCTCGGCTTTGAAATATTTGGCTTGTTTGGCCATTTTGTTTTAAGCTATGACAACCCTCTGTTTTAAATCAGCGTTTTTATTGCCACTTCTTTTTTTTAATTGCTCCAGTATGCGGGTCCTTTCTTCTGCACTTCTAATTAATTGCTTCCGAACTCTATGTAGTTCACCCTATGCCTTATTCAGGTCGAACCCGTATTCAGTTATTTTTCGATGCAGTTTAGTTTTTCATCTTTTGTACTCCTCGAAGGTTTTTTTGCGGCTGTCTTCATTTTCTAAATCTGGGCTCGCAGGGCTTTGTTTTCTTTAACCCATACCTTCTTTTATCCCTCGCTGACTACGATTTGCAGACTGTTTTCGAATTGTAATTCTTGAAATTTCCTTTCCAGCCTTCCTATTGTAGCTCGGTATTCATTTTCTTTTGCTAACCAATCCCACTGCTCTTTTGATGTCTCAGTAAATTCCTGGAGATGGGGTATCTTTGTTGGCCTCCCAGGATCTATATCCCTCTTGTACCAATTAACATACCCTGGTGCAACCTCACCCTTAGATACATCACGTACTCGAGTATCGGCTGTCAAGTATTGGCATTTGCTCCAAATTTGGCGTACAACAGCTTCAGGGAAGTGACCATTCGGGCATTTCTCAACTACATGGCGACTGATATCCTCGTCTCTAGGAATCATTTGGCATCTACCCAATTGCCCGAGTACTCTATACAGCTCATAGGGCTGGATGCTTCGGATGCCTATCAAAAGGAAATGAGGTCCGGTGGAAGGCATATACACAATTTTGTCCATAGAGAGCCAACCGAATGTCCATTCTATTTGATTTGCAGTAATAACCCTGAGATGCGACACCCACTCTGCGACACCCTCTGGTAATTTAAACCCATTCACCCTGTGGTCAAATTCTTCTATGAAACCTTTTGTTGGCAGCCCATAATTCATGAACCGAGGCCTGTGACATAAATCCTCAATCATCCATATTTGCAACAGCAAGTTACAGCCTCCAAAGATTTCCCCTCCTGCTATACAGATTGTAAGAGCACGGAAGATGTCAGACAAAATCATTGGGGCGAGAGTACTATTAGCTTGGGTCATTAAAGTGCTAAGGACTCCCGCTATTCGTATGTCGATGTTCTCGTCCTTTCGCGGGAATACTAAAAGACCCAAGAAAGACACTATGAACGCGAAGCATCGATGCTCCTCCCACTTGAGCCGATTACCCTTGCTACAAATAAGGTTTTCAGGGTTGTAAAATCCTCCAATGTGGCCATATCTTTGGTATATAAATTGCAGGATACAAAATCCCACGAATAAGTCGGGATTGTGAACTTTTCTGCTGATTTTCAAAGAATCAAGGAATTTATGCACAACGAGGGCTCTGGGTGCAATCAAGTATTGATGTCTCAAAGGGATTGTATGGGTCCCTATATATCCGGTAATTTCTTCTAAAGTCGGGGTTAGCTCAAAATCCGAGAAGTGGAAGACGTTGTGGGCCGGGTCCCAGAAAGTGACTAAGGCCTCTATGATGTTTCCCCTGGGTTAATTTTCAATAAACCAGTGAGGCCTTCCAGGTGTGCGTTGACCCTTTTCTGTCCTGCTTCCCCGAGATCATTCCACCATAGTCGCAACTCCAAGGGAATTTTGTTCATTATCGTGCTCATTCTGCACATTTATTAGGCGAATTAGTATTCTCAAAACATTAAAGTTAACATGAAATATATTTTTAAACAAGGACCGACTTTGCAAATACATCCTTTCAACACTTCCGAAAAGGTTTTTCAGGCTGTGCTTTTTTACCAGTCATAATATAATTTAGAGGTGGTCATTTGCACAATATCAGCCTTCCGACGTCCTTTGTAGCAACATTCAGCTATGGCACCATCCGACTTATTTCAAAACAAGTGATTAAACTCGGGCATTTTTGACAGTTTTGAAAAAGGGGTTGGACCTAGCAAAAATAATTTATCAAAACCCGCGGACATTATTAAAAAACTCCAAAATTTGAGCATTGGTTTTAAAGGTGATTACCTAGCACTGCTATTTTTCTCAATTTATTCCCTTTGTTTACAGTCCGTCAACATGTGGATCCAAGGCAAATAAATGCGCAAGTAGCACGTAAAAATGCATCAGCATGGTCTTTTATTTCAGGGCACCTGTCCTTCACGGACCCAACCCCTGTGTTGAGTCCCTTAAGTCAAAAATGCATGATGCAGATAAATCTTCCTACTGGGGATCCGCCATGAGGTTTTGTTATACTAAGTTTAGAACCTCGGTACAGGGTCTAGACTGTGTACCCGAGCGGACAACTCAAGTCGAGGAGGGGAATGCGTACCTGAAACCAAAAGGCCATCCGGCTTAGTAGCTTATCCGTCCTCTTTCTTATTTTTGGGTAAGACACTAACAGAATAGGGAGTCTCAACCAGTAAGCACATCCCCGGAGGTGAGAAGTGAAGGGTTCCGTAGCAGTGTATATGTACAGTTCAGATAATATCAAAGCGGTAAAACATGTGGCATTTAGCACACAACATGTAAGCAAATCAGAAGAAGCCAAGTATAATAGTTATTGTAAGCTCGAATTCTTGTACCATGAACCAGAGATTCTGGGTTCGTTCCCCAGCAGAGTTGCCGGAGCTGTCACACCTCCTTTTTTGCTTACACGTGGTAACCCCGAAAGATGACACGTGAATAGGAGTTTTTCCAATTAAAGTGACATTATTCGAGATGGGATTAATTATTTATTTCAAGAGTCGCCACATGGGATAGGTTTGGCTTTTGGTGTCCCAAGTCACAGGTTTATTTAAAGTCCCAAATCGAGGAAATTTCAACTGCCCAATTGGAGTCTGCGAACCTGAAATTTCTGAGTAAGGAATTCTGTGACCCGAGGGAAGGTATTAGTTACCCTCGGATCCCGTGGTTCTAGCACGGTCGCTTAAACTCATTATAAGTGGCTAGAGATCTGATTTGCTATACATGTTTAAACCTATAATGCAATTTAAATTATTAACTGCTTTTGACATATATTTTAGGGAAATTTGCAATGTTATTAAAACACATCGCGAATCACGTCACATAAATGTGCACGCTATTTTAGACATATTCTAACTCCATTGAGATTTGGATTTGGGTCACATAAATGTGCACCCGAATTTAGAAAGGTATTTTATTAATAACTCCGCGCCAATAGCAACTACGTCTTGAAAATTCATAGAAGTCCGTGAAATTCGCTAAGCGGCACTTCCTATTTTTCTATGTATTTTAATGAATTAAGGAGTCATCGCATGGTATTTGATTAGATTAACACGGCTCACCTTATTTTATAAGGACGTTCTAATGCATACTAAGTTCTCTATCATGCTTGTGCCTAAGTATCCTAATCATTTATACATGGGTAACATATTTTGGAAAATTGTATGCATTTCAACCTCATTCATGGATGATTATACACGTTGGGTCCAAATTTTGGCCAGCCTAGAAACATACATTGTATCTGGCCACTGCTGGGCTTTTCAATTAGGCCTAGAGTTAATTTGGACGGAGGAGTCCATTATGAACAAATCTCAGTAATGTTTCTTTTGGTTTGAAATTATACACAAGACTAGCTATTAAACATATCAACAATGTTCACGAGGAAGATACTAACGATTGTTTTATACCAGTTTTTAGTCTTAAATATGAATTAAATGATCCATAATACTCACCAGTCTGAGTATACAAATCCAGCTTTCGAAATTCAATTATGGTCCTGATTACAATACGTTAGATAAATCTGAACGAGTTATTGCTATTAATTATACATATAAAAGAAAAACTCAGTCAAATGTCCAATTATTACAAAGTAAATAAGTCCAAATGTTCAGTAATTACAGAATAAACCAGTCCAAGCATCTCATTACTGTAGAGTGACTATCTTTATCGCGTGGTATATTAAAGCTAAAGAAGGGAAGACAGGGTGAGGATTTGAAAGGAAAGTAATAGATACAAGTCTTCAAATTTAGCAATGCATTCAACTTGGCTTCTTACATCAATGAACATAAAAGTTACATGTAATTCAGCAGAGAACGGAAGCATATGAGTAAATGAAATTAATCAGCCAAACAAGCAGCAGCCAATCGAGCAGTACACCCAGGATTTCAACAGATTTTGAGAGAATTAAAATCTCAAAGGAATAAGAACAGCACTAATCATTTATCAGGGGTATAGGAAGAACTAATATGTATTTTTTTCTCTCTAGAATTAAAGAAAAAAAAAGAAACGTCCCCCAAAATGTTCAGATCGTCTCTTTTTATAGTGGAGCCTCAGGGCACCACTTTTTCCTTGTTTTTCCTTTTAGTCCCTGATTCAAATTTCAACTTTTTCTAAATGATCCTTCATTTCTTGACTTGTGCCTCAAGTTTGAGGCTGAAATTGTGCCTAAGTCCCTTACTAGAATGTTCTAGGGGTTATTACCAGATTCTTTTAAGGCTCAAATCCCCCTTATACCCCTATTTCTTTTCCTAATTAACTATCCTGAAGTTTTAACCTTAGTTATTCACTGACTCTGGTCAATTATGCTTGAGTTATGGGCTAAGGTCTGGTCTGGATTAACAGGCTTATTAGAAAAGAATTAGCCAGTATTATTCAGGTTTTTGGACTACTATCTTAATGTGGATTTTCCAGCAACCAAATATTATTCCGGATGACCATCCAATGTCAAAGACAATGGATCAAAATTACCAGAAGAGGGAAACCATCCATTAACACTTAACTTGCAGAAATAACCCAATTAAAGTACTCAGAAAAACTTGAGAATGAGAAACACATAGCAGGAATTGAACACTTAGTTCATGAATCAAATTAGAAAAGCAAAGGCTAATATTAGCAATTAAAGGTTTAGAAAAAACAAATCAGTCTAATCCATGTCAGTACTGAAGATTAAAGTTACTATGAAAACAAATACTCAGTAGCATAGACATGATCAAAAAGATAAACATCCACCAAACTAATTAGAGTATCAGGAAATAAAACAAATGAAGATCAGGAGATGAAGATCAACAAACCATAAAAAATCACATTACTGGAGGATCATCAAACTAGGATTTCAGAATCACGAGGCTAATATTAATATGATATCATACCAACTCAAGAGACGAAGAGATTTCAGACCAGTGACAACCAAAGGCATATCGCAAGTAGAGATGACTATCTAACCTATTTCAGATGAGATTGTGGAAAAACAACCCATCATTCAAAAGAAACCAAAGCAACTAAAAATTAAAAAAAAAGAAGCAAATATATACAGGCAAAGCTAGAATACTTAGCTTTTACACATGCAAATCAACCTTGAGATCAATTTTTGGTTTCTGACCTCTTCTGTAGAGGTTTCTAACCCTGTAAGGAAAATGGCTTCGCAGGTAATAGGCTCAGGAGTTCAGGCAGGGGCAATTATGATTATGAGACCCAGTGAGGTCTCATATCTGAATTTCTTCGGTGGTTAGTGGTATTTAGGGGTCGCGGGTGGCATGGTTGGGGAGGGGAATGGCCGGGGATTGCCTGAGGCGAGTTTGACAAGACTCCGACAGGGTTTGACTTTTAGGGTTAACCTTCAAATCAATATTCGATATGTTTCAGGCGGATTCGAAGGGTGTGACATGCATGGTTGGAAAGAGGAGGGTGAGTTGTTTCACGGGTGTAATTTTGGATGGGTTTAGAGTTGGGTCGCCGGAGATGGTGGTTCCGGCGGTCTTTCTTTTGAAAATTCGAGACGATGGGATTTGTTTGAAGGGGATGGATTGTAGGACGCGGAAGGGGAGGTCCTAGTGGTCCTACGGTGTCAAGTTGGGGTGGAACAGGGTCGGCGGAGGCGGTGGTTCCGGCGAATGATTTTGAATATTCGAGAAGCTGGGGGCTTGTTCGACGGAAACCAACCAGAGGACAGGAAAGAAGGGGTTCTGGTGGTTCGATGGTGTAAACTTGAGACGGTTTGGTGACCAGCCGCCGTCGTGAGGCGATTTCTGGCGGCAGCGTCAGGGTTGTTGATGGGTGGTCAACGGTGGTCAAGGGATGGTCAATGGGAGGGAATACACCGGCGTATGTGGTACGAGGAAGGTAATAGGTTTGTCTCTCAGTTTGTAGAGACGTTTGGACATATATATATGATCTTGGTGGGAGTTTCACGGCCGTTGGATGATCAGCTGATCAACAGCTGTGATGGACCTTCCCAAAACGACATGGTTTTGGGTTGGTACACGGACTGGGTCAGGGAATGGTTTTTGGGCTGGACAAATGGGTTATTACAGGACAAAAACATTTTGGCCACCCAGGTCTGGCCCAATTGTGGCCATCCTGGGTGATTGTATGTATATGTATTTTTGTATTGTTTTCTTTCTTTCTTCTTTTTGTATTAATTAATTCCTAATTGTATTTTAAAAACTCTTAATTAACTTAAGTTAGACTAATAATTATCTATTTATGCAACAAAATAAAAACGCAACAAATTAAGCACAAAAATGCAGACACAATTAAAATGCCGGAAACACTAATCACTTTTTTTGATTTTTGTATTTGCCAAAATAAACCTAATTACTAATTAATCTAGCAAAAAAAATATGAAAACTAAATCCTAAATGCCCCTGCAATTTTTTGTGTATTTTGTGATTTTATGCATGCATTAATGAAAACACACTAACATGCGCGATTAAATTCTAAAATTAAATCCTAGAAAATAAATATTTAAAGGAAAATCCTAAACTTTGAGAGTCCTGTAGGAGCCGTCTCAACGGGGCAAAAATCACATGCTCACAGTTAGGTATAACTGTCAACCACTAACCACCAATATAAAACTCCTCTCCTTGTATTGTGATCAATCGAACAGTAATAGATCTTCTTCTTCTTCCTCTTTTTCTCAATTTCTATCTTTCCTCACTCGCACATCATTTACCGTAGAAAATTTGATAGATTCTATTACTAAACTTGAGAAATACATAATTTAGTTTTTATCCCAAGCAATTATAAAATTTTAAAGATGATTTCTTTACGAATATCGCAAGAGTTTACGAGATTCTCGAGATTTAACTTTCAGACTTAAAAATCAATTGTTGGTACAAAAAACCACCTCAGCTAGAGACAAATAAAATTTAGGATGACTGATCAGTTAATCATATTTTGGTCTATCATACATATGGTATTAGTTTGCATATTATTATTATTTTGTATAATACATAACCCGAATAAAAGCACGTGGATATGCAATTTGAATCTCAAGTTAGTATAAAACACTATTATCTAGTCATTCGGAAAATGACCTTAGTGTTGTTATTACTTAGATTAGATTCAAAATTTGAAAAGTATAAGCCACGCCAAATTGATTAGAGCTCAACAAGTTGTATTAATTACGTATTTGACAAGGGAATAGACGCATATCTCATATTTCGAAATGAAATATTTAATTTAATTTATGCCTGCATTATAACAGAGAAAATGTTTTAATAGTAGGTGTATACTAATATTAATGTATTTATTTGTTTAGGATACTGTGGTACATTGAATAGCTGGAGCAGTGGGGTGATTTAACATGTAGGTTGTCTTTCTTGGAGATATGCAATTTACCCAACCTTTTTTTTTTCTTTTTTGTCAGATATTTATATTAAAATCTAATTAAATTTGGATTTAATCTCGTTTCAAAAGATTTTATATTAAAAATAAAATACTTTTTACCAATGACTATTTCATAATTTATATCCGAAACATCTGACTAAAAATAAGAGATACTTACCAATCTAATGCAATCTTTAAGGTTGCATAAAGATTGCAATTTGCCAACTGGTCATTACCACACATTCACCAACCCCAAAATATAAAATTCAATAACTCCATATTGAAAAAAGAATTAAAAGAGGGCACCGACACTAGGCCACGTCTAAATCTCATCATACAGCAATTATTTCAAGTCTGATTTTTAATAGTTGTATACATTATTCAAAGTTTCAATTATTTAAGGTGATTAATTAATAATTATAACGGATTATTTGGCCAGTACGAAAATGACATAGATCTATTTTGAATAAATATAAATTGATCAGTCATCAACTCACTAAGAGCTTGTTTGAATGAGTTTGTTTTAAGTGATTTTTAAACCAAAAATATAAGTTAAGAATTTTAACTTTAAGCTTTTGGCTTATTTTTGTTATTTTAACTTATAAATAAGAGCTTAAAAATATTTTTTTACTTTAGTTAAATAATATACTTAAAAGTTATTTTAACTTAAAAAGACTTAAAATAAACATATAATCTATCCAAGTACGCATTAAAATGAACTACTTTATTCTTTTTTTATTCTTTGTTGCCATTATTTATTATGAAGAGCTTATTCTTTTCTTTTTCAGTGAAAAAGGAAAACCAATTTCCGTTCCACCGACACATGTGAAGTACTCTTTTTTTCTGCATTTCGTCCCTCACTAACCTCCACATGCATATGCTCTCATACTAAGGGCTGGTTTGGTCACAATTTTTTGTTTTTTGGGAAAATTTTTTATTGTTTTTTTAAAATTAAGGTTTGGCTGTGAAATTTTTCATTTTTACTTAAAGATGAATTTTGAAATTTTTAAAATTTAAAACAATCCAAAAAGTTATATTTTAAAATTTTCACTTTATATAACTTTAAAAAATTCAAAAACAACTCAAAATTATATTTATGTCCAATATAACTTTAATTTTTAAATTAATTTTTATTTCGAAAAAAAAAACATTTTTCCAAAATTGTACGATTCTTATGTCCAAACTCCCACTAAGAATAAAGAGAGAATGAATTAAGATAAACATTAGATGCAGCCTCTTTTTATTAAGATTTTCCCGCATACTCAAATTTTAATTAAAGACAAGTTTTTATCATCCTAATCGAGATAGACTGGATGAAAAGATGGACATTGGGCCTATAGCTTATGAGGTGAGGATTGCCCAAGTCATATAAAGAGACCAAGGACCTCAAATTCCTCCGACGTGTGACAACTCAACACCCCCCATCACGCCCAGATCTCTGGAGCGTGGACAACATAAATGGGGGCCCAACATCGGTAATAAAAATTGGGATGGACCTGGCTCTGATACCATGAAAAGAATGGACATTGGGCCTAACTCAACTCCAAAAGCTAGCTTATGAGTTGAGAATTGCCCAAGCCATATAAAGAGACCAAGGACCTTAAATCCCTCCGATGTGGGACAACTCAAAACTGGATTATATCGATGTAGATGAGCACTTTGGACTTCATTTTTTCCTTTATTTCTATCTACAAACAAGATCTAGAAGGCGCTATTGAAAATATTTGCAAAATGCTTAGAAATAAATCGAATATTTATTAATTTAAGTGGAATAAAGCAAATTATTATATTTTTTTTCATTACAAAATACAATCTGGAGAAAGAAAAAAATTGCACAATACAATCGAATTACCAAAAAGAACCTGTGATGAAAAACAAAAATCATATCTATGTGCATACCAAAACAAAAGGTATAGACTCGATCACTATATGGTCCAAATTATCAAATAAAGGCCACACAAATAACACTCAAAACAACTGTAACCAACCACCCACTACTTTTCACACTAATAGCTCCGTTCAAGTTTTCCGACTCATCCGCCGGAGCATCGTCTTCCTCCAGACTAGGCTCCGGCGCACTGTCGTCCTCTACATCGTCACCGCCACCTTTTTTACTCTTCTTCTTCTTCGAACCCTTTGGCGCAGGTGCTGGTTCTTCTGCTACTGCTTTAAACAGTTCCCGTGGCAACAAAACTTTATCAACTTTATAAACCGACAATGGTTCCTCATCGTACAATGTTCCAGATATTGTCGCTGTAACAACCTTGGTCTTTAACATAACGTCATCTCCATCATTTTGTACAGTGAAGTCGTACTTATTTTTTCCCTCAGTAGCTAAAGTGTTCATTAACCCATTGTTGGATTTCAACATACCTAAAGAATTGTAAACGGGAATACCGTGGTATAATAATAAAGAAGCTTGACCATCTTTAGTCAACTTCTTGAATTTCGGCATGAAACCGTTTAAAACTCCATCTGTAGGACAAAACACTGTTAATCCACTTTCTACATTTTCTGCAAATGTTTTTGAAACATCTGGATGGGATTTTAGTAAATCGGAAAAGGCTTTGCATCCTTGTTCGGACATTAGGGTTGTGATGTTTAAGTCACTGGGCGCTGCAACAGGAGCTTCGGCGGCGGCTGAAGTTAAAACATGGCTAATTTGAATAACTGAAATGTTGTAAGGCATTTCTAGTACGGTTTTAACGAACGTAGCGGTGAAATGGCCGTCGTTATCTTCATTTGCGAAACCTACTTTGCCGCCTTTCATGTTGGTGATGTTGATGTAACCGGAGGTTCCCGGAGCTTCACCAGTGGCTTGGAACATGGTGGCGGTTAGGGTACTGCCTTTTGTAAGTTGGTGAAGTTTCTTGGCGCCGAAGTAATCGGCGAATACGTGAAGGGAAAGGACGTTTTTGAGTGTGTAAGTAGGGAGGTGTTTTTCGAGGAGTTCGTTCATGGCGGCATTGTCAATGGCGCAGACGGTGATGGTTTGTCGGCGGTTGATTTCTGCGGCTAAGTGTGTGACGGTTAAGTAATGGTTGAAGGTCGAGAATTGGGGATGTTTGGCGAGGATTTTAGTGATGTTGTGAGCCGAGGTGGTGGCGGAGAAGAGTAGGAGCAGGAGGAAAGAGAGGGAGAGTGGTGCCGCCGGCGAGAACTTCATTTTTGCCGGCGAAAGAAGAGAAATGAAGATCTTAGAGAAGAGGGGAAAAAAGGATAGATAGGTGTGGTTCTTTAGAGAGGTCTACATATACATGGTATAGGGCATTTTTTTGTATCTTAACGTTCAATTCAATATACAAATCAACAATTATCCGGAAATTAATGAATTGTTATCGATTTCGTTTATATATATATATATATACTTTGGGTCCATCAAATATTTACGTGGTTCTCAGTGTCGGAGCAAAAATCGTTTACTAAGGAATATTAAAATGTAAAAATAATACTTGCACAAAGACGTTAAGGGAATAGTATATATAAATAAGAATAATATTTTTACCTAATTAAATAATAATAGTTTCACGATAAAGGAGTATTAATTGACACCCTAACTCTGCCATGGATGGTTATAACTAATGGATTTTCAGGTTTTTAGGTTAGAATTACTAAAATAGTTATTTGGTGTTAATTGTTATATGCCAGGTTATAGCTGATGTATTTTCAAGTTATTAAGTTAGAATTACTAAAAATAGTTACTTGTTACTATAGGCCATATTATCTTATGGTACAAAATACTTTACGTCGTAAGCACATATACAAAAGTTGAATTCAATATTTTACTTGTAAAACAGTTTTTGATTCTTCCATTGCTTAATGAATCTCCTATTTTTGTAGATTGACAATAACTTTATTTGACTAATATAATATAAAAAAAAAACAGAAAGAAAAAGATGAATAGATTGGTCACGACTACTTTAGTATTCTTTTTATGACAACACGCTTAGTCCTCTCACTTCCAACCGAGAGGTTGTGAGTTCGAATCTCCCCAAGAGCAAGGTGGAAAGTTCTTGGAGGGAAGGATGGCGGTGTTTATTTGGAAACAGCCTCTCTACCCAAAGATAGGGGTAAGGTTTGTGCACCCTCCCCAGATCCCACTAAGTGAGATTATACTGGGTTGTTATTGATGCTGCTATGTCCGACCACTATTTCTATCAGCTTTTTCTACATATTTAAAGTGTTTTTCTAGTCGCATATAGTTTAATTAACCCTATCCATTAATTTTGTCAAGTGAATATGTGAAATCATGCATACCTTTATATGGCTTAAATTAACATTTTGTACTTCTTCTGTAGTAACTAGCGTTTACAGTATGAATAAGATGGAGAAAAATGTTTTTTCCTTTTTTTATGTTAGAGTTTGTCGACAAAAAGCCACTGAAATAACTGAGATAAGATTAATCTCTGAATTTATTTCCTTTATACTTACTGCTAGAGGTGGCAAAATGATTTAATAGAATTATTCATATTATTAACTTAAAAATAAATTGGATGATAAATTTTTAAAAACGAACCAAATATGAATAAGAACCATATTATTCAGTTAGAAAATGAATAACTAATGAATTACCAATAGTTTTTGACGTGCTTTTTCTACATGTATCTCTAATATTTTCATTTTTATTATTCAAGTGAAAATTTTGGATCAAATGATGATATCCCAACACCGTGTGGTATAAGGTGAATACGCCGCCCCTATCAGATTTATGGGTTTAGTTGGACCTACTGGGAATAAGCTGTATCCATTTCAGATTGCATGTTTTATAGTTTTACATAATTAGATGAAATGTCCTTATTTAAAGACATTTATTCGTATCAAAGAAAACAAATACATCACAAAATTTATGAGTTTCCTCAAAGGTTAGGTTAAAAGGATTTTTGACAGATTTCACGGCTGACTCGACTACGTAAAATATTCGTTCGACAATAATTGGAAGTTTAGAAAGGTTGCTAATCGAAACAAAGGAAACGAAGTTTTTATCAAAGGAAAATTATTAAGTTAAAAGGCATGTTTTGACAGACTTTTGGATAATATCTAAGCAGTGTTGTGAAGTAAAGTGATTTCTAACTTTTCGAAAGTGTGTATATTACTTAATTAAATTAGCCACGTGCGTAAAACTTCGTAAAGCTTATAAAATCACATTTATGCAGGTTTTCTATGCTTTCATTTGGTGCATTAAAAAAACAGTAATACTGTATAATCGCTTTTAAAATAATAAAAAAAATTATAATATTATTTTGTGAATATATATATATATATATAATAAAAGGACATTATCAAAATTTATACACAAATTTGTCATGTTAGTTAGATAATTATGTATTACAGTTTATAAGTATTTAATGTGATAGTATCTTAACCAACACTTCTTTGTAGACAATTTTTTTTTATATGTTTCTCTGCCTTAACTATAACTTTTGTTGTCGGTCTTGATATGCCTCTTGAAACATACAGTTAGTTATTCATGTAAGAAAACATACTGCGGTAAACATAATCCAATATTTAAGATGTTTGTCCTTGTATTTTTTAATATATTTGAAAAACATAAACATAATGAAATTATTTTCACACAAATTCAAAAGGATAGTCCTTTGTTTTGAAAGATGAAAGTTGAATTCAAGGATAAAATTATACTAAGAAACACATTGACCGGTATTATAATTTTTTGCATGTGTGACATTATTGTAAAAAATTTATTTACTATGTGTGTGCTATTATATAAGCTATTCGACTTATCTAAGTTTTTTAGTAGCATGACAGAAATTTTTTTCTTCAAATCAACATAGATATACAATGGAACATCAATTTTAACTTAGTACATTATATATACAGTAACACTAACATATGTAAGAAATAATTAACTTGGCAACAAACATGTATGAAAGTCATTTGGTATTGAAGCATTTAAGCGTTCTTCTTCATAGTAATTATTGGTATCATTTTCTACTTAGTCAAAAACAGAATAACTTTTTTGTTTAGTTATAAAATATTACAATTAATTTTTTATTTAGTTGATCAACATATTTATTTATGCTAGCTAAGATATCTTTTTAATTCTATCATGTGATTTGCATAAATTGCGCTAGAAATATTTCTCTTATTAAATACACTACTATTACCATTGGGATTGATAACAAAGTATTCGGGAAGAACCTAAATCATCTTTTACTAAATACTCTTCCTTGTTTCCTACCCGAAGCAAGAAGATACTGAATAATGAATTTGTTCTTACGTTATATTTAATAATAAAAAATATTATTTGAATAGAAAATTAGTTTATGTAATCTATTTAACATTACTTTTATTTTTTCCTGGTATTGGACATTATGGAATGGTAATGTATTACTAATATGGAGAATTCATATAAATTAGTTATTAAACATTCATGCATATTTTATAAAAAATAATTTTAATAGGAAAAATTTAATTAAGTTAAATATTAAATATTAAAAAATTATCATAAAAGATATTATTGTTAAAAGGGGTTCAAATTAAATAAGAAAAGGAACGTATTAGACACCTTCCGAAATATGTATAAGTCGATTTCCATACTTGTATTAATTGGAATTACATGATTAAGACATACAAATCATTATTCTAAGTGAGCTAGGCATTGAAGAAACAATAATAAACAATAGAAAAGATAAACTTTAGACACTAATATAGAAAGTGTTATATGATAAGTCAATTCGAGTACAAACTCTACATAAGAGAAAATAAGTATACAATTTATACTGATAGAATTCCTAAAGATAATCATGTAAGATATCTAACGTATAGTATTATGTTCCAAAATTGATAAAATTATAAGGTTAATATCTATAATTCTGGTTATGTCCTTTTATTATTGGTTATTATGCTTAATATTATAATGTTATTTTTGTAAACCACATTGTATTCATACTTTTATAATAATAATAATAATAATATATAAAATTACACAAATTTTATGTATTTTTTTTGGCGATCGAATATAAATAGTTTCTGGCTCTGACTAAAAATGAAAAAAGCCCGAAAAGAGAAATAACCCAATGTACAAGGACCAAGGCATACCGTGTTCACCCAGGTCAAAAAAAGGCTGCACACCAAAGGAATAGTTATTTAATTTGGACTACAAAATTTATATTATAATTAAATGAGAAATTTTCATAAAACACTATTTTTTAGTAGTAATTTGTTATCTATAGATACCATTTACATTATTACGTATTGTAGATACGTTTTCTGTTGTTATAAAATGTATTAGATGTATTTAAGCTAGTGTATTCATGAATACAGTAGCAAAAATAGGCATGAATTTTGGAAGTCCAGCTAATCAGTAGTTGTATACGAGTGTATTCGACTGTAGTCATGGTGTGAAACATGAGATTACAGCTAGACATATTATTGTATTTGATTGTATTCACAACGTGAAACAGAGGATATATTATTTTAAACGGAATGGGAATCAATTAACATAATAAACTCATAATATAACTCAACAAACTCAATTATAACACACAAATTTTGTATTTTCAGTTATTAAAAAAAATATTCTCAATTGAAAATACTCCAAAAATATAGCAATCTTCAGAGAAATTATATAATACATCTGAATACATAAACTATAGTAATAAAAGAAAAAATATGAATACATTCATGATATATAGCGAGACAGTGAATACAATAAAATACATAAAATACGGCGAGATACATTAAAAATATATAATAGAAAAACAAATAGTGAATACAATGAAATACATGGAATACATCGAGATATATTAAATTACCATGACAAAATAGATAATGAATACAATGAAATACATGAAAATACAGCGTGATACACTGAAAATACATTGAGATATATTAACAGAAAATCAAGTTGCTCACCCTCAAATTTCGTTGTCTTTGTTCAAGAACAAATCCTAATTTCTGGCGAATCCGATACCAAGCCCCTGAATCTCACTGCTCCCACACATTCTGTACAATAGCCGAGCAAAAATTACAAAACACAAAACTTACATCCCGACGGTCGAATATCTATAAAATATAATTTTTTTAAATGGTATTTATTTAAAATAAATAAAATATTAATCTTTACTATGGAAAGTAAAAATTCCTATTTAAATTAAGAAAGTGTTAATAGGTAACTTTAGACTAAGTATGGTTTTTTACGTTTACAACAAAAGACTTTTTTTTGGGGTAAAGTGACCTCCCCTGACATACAATTTAGTTATGCATAAGGAGACATTGAACAGTATAAATTTAAAACAATATTTGCATTTTAAGTTATCTAAAGCTGAAAATACAATTTTGTCTATCACTTATCATAAAACTTCACTGTGTATTAGAATTTGTTTTTCAAATTATGTTACCAAAATTGGTTACTATTCATGTTAAAACAAGCTTACACTTGAAAATCAAAATGATAAAGAGATGGGTATCCTCGTCAACCGCTTCGCTTTTCATCCCTCCTATAGAGGAGGAGGTAGAGTTCAACTTTCGTTAAAATTTTATATTTAACTTAGGAAAATCATTTAATATTATATAATTTTAATAATTTTAAAGAACTAAAATCTCAAACTCATAAAATTTAAATTTTAAGTTTCTCACAATTGATTCATTTATAAAATTACAATAACTGAAAACATGCTAGGTTGAGATGAGAATCGAGCTTCATCTATTTTGTTCCAGAGAGTTCGAAAGAGAGGGAGTTCATACATTCATCTGAGTGAAGAGAAAATGACCTAACCGAACCATCTAGAATGCCTACTACTCATGATATATTGGGCTGCCTTATTATATTGGGTCAAAGAAATGAAAGTGGGCTAATTCTGTTGCTGGCCCAAAAACAAGATATTAATAAAAAAAGGATTACAAGCTAATTAAATAAAAATGTACAAAAAATCAGTGTTTATGCTTGGGTTTAGAGGCTAAATAGTCCATTAGCCCAACACCCCCCCTCAAGTTGAAGGGGGAAACCACCTTCAACTTGCCCAAAAAGATCATGATGAACAATTCCAGGAAAATCTTTGGTGAGAACACCAGCTAACTGTTGAGAAGTGGAAACATGAGATAGAGAAATCAGCCCATCAGAAAGCTTAGTCCGGACAAAATGACAATCAACCTCAATGTTCTTGGTCCGCTCATGAAAAACTAGATTCCTGGCTATATGTAAAGCAGCCTGGTTATCAAAAAATACATAAAAAGGAAGAGACATAGAAACACCAAGGTTAGTGAGTAGTCTGGAAAACCAAGACAATTCAGCAACCACCTTGCTAAGAGCCCTGTACTCTGCTTTAGCAGAAGATAAGGACACCACTAGTTGCTTTTTGGACTTCCAACTTACCAAGCTACCCCCTAAGATCACACAGAAACCAGTGACAGATCTGCGAGTATCAGGCAAGCTGCCCAGTCACTGTCTGAAAAGGCATGTACAGAAAAATCAGGAGACTTAGAATAGAAAAGCCCCAAATCCATAGTGCCCTTAAGATATCTAAGAACATGCAGGGCCAACAGACATGTGAGGTATTCTAGGAGACTTCAAGAACAGGCTCAAATGTTGTACAGCAAAGAAAATATCATGTCTGTTATGTGTCAAAAATAGATGCTTCCCAATTAGGCTTCTATACATGTCAGGAGAAGGGAACAGATCACCAGAATTAGCATGTAGTTTGGTGTTAAGGTCTAAAGGACAAGTTTGAGGAGAAACTGCATGACAGTTAAATTGCTGTAACAAGTCAGAGACAAATTTCTTCTGATTAAGAAGTACCCCACCAGGAACAGTAGACACCTCAATTCCCAGAAAATAATGTAAAGACCGACCCCAGGTCTTTAATTCTAAACTGATCATCCAAGAAATGTTTAAGGGCAGAAATTTCAGTTGTATCATCTCCAGTGATAATGATATTATCCACATATACTGCCAGCAGTATAAGACAGCCAAGCTGACCCTTTATAAACAAAGAGTAATCATTCAGAGAGTGGATATGACCTCTGGAATTCATAGATTGAGACAATTTGGTATACCATTGTCTTGAGGCATGTTTTAACCCATAGAGTGACTTCTTCAATTTGCACACAAAGGGAGTGGAAACATAAGAGACAGTAGGAGCAGAAATGTTCAAACCTGGAGGTAGCTTCATATACACTTCCCCATCTAGGTCACCATGAAAGAAGGCATTGTTGACATCAAGTTGAAAAAGATCCCAATGTTTCTTAACAGCTACAATAATCAAACATTTGATAGTAGACATCTTAATCACAAGGGAAAATGTTTCTGTGAAATCAACCCCCTCAATCTGGGTGTCTCCTCTAATAACAAGCCTAGCTTTATACCTTTCAACACTGCCATCAACTCTATATTTTATCTTATAGTCCCACTAGCAACCTATGGGTTTCTTACCAGGAGGAAGGGAAACAACATCCAAGTGTGGTTGGCATCCAATGCATCAAACTCCTTTCTCATGGCATCCTGCCAAGCTGGAACTGTGGCAGCTTGAGAATAGTAAAAAGGTTCAGATTCCAGATTGGAAGTAGAGGAAGAAGATCCAAAAAAAGAAGGTAGTTGACACACATAGTCTTTGAGATAATAAGGAGTGGTGTGTTGCCTTCCAGATCTTTTGTTGATATGAGGTTGTGTAGAGGAAGAAATAGCAGGAGGTGGAATATCAAGATTAAAGGATGGAGAAGGAAGAGGTTCAGAAGGTGTGGAGTCAGAAGCAAAAGAAGGATCATAGCTGGAAGCAGAAGAAAAATAGTCAGAAGGAGAGGGAACAGGTGAACAAGGTGGGACAGAAATGTGTGTCCCAGAATCTTGGTTATCAGAAAAAGGTACAATAGGAGGTGGAAAAGAAAATATAGCAGAACCAGAGGTAATATCAGAATTAGTTGCAAAAGGGAAAGATGTCTCATGAAACACAACATCCCTAGACACAAAACATCTTTTGGAAACTAGATCATACAACTTGTAATCCTTTTTGGCAAAAGGATATCCTATAAAAACACATGAAAGTGCTCTAGGTTTTAGTTTATTTCTCTATGGAATGGGGACAGTAGCATAAGCAAGACAACCAAATGCCCTCAAATATGAGTAATTAGGAGTCTTACCATATAGCACTTCATAAGGGGATTTGTTTTGAAGAATTCTTGATGGAATCCTATTGAGCAGATATGTGGCAGTTAATAAACAGCCCCCCCCCCCAAACTGATACAGGCAGTTTGGACTGAAAAAGTAAAGCTCTACAAGCTTCAAGAAGTGTTCTGTGTTTTCTTTCAACAACACCATTTTGTTAGGGAGTGTGGGGACATGTAGTTTGATGGATAAAACCCTGTTGATTGAAGAAAGAAGCCCCATCAAGGCTGGACCTTAATTCCAAGGCATTGTGACTTCTTATAGTTTGAATAGTAGCACCAAACAGAGTTTTAACCATGGACAGGAAGGACTTAATCATGCAAAAATCATTGCTCTTATATCCCAGTATATGATTCCAGGTGGCCCTAGAAAAATCATCAACTATTGTAAGGAAATATCTTGATGCAGAGGAAGTTGCTGTGTGGTAAGGACCCCAAGTATCTACATGAATTAATTGGAAAGGTCTGCTTGTATTGATGGAACGATCAGGGAAAGGAAGCCTAGTTTGCCTAGCCATAGGACAAATAGAACAAGGAAATGATTGTTTAGAAGCAAAGGAAAGAGACAAGGCAGAAATTTGTTTCATATTTGCAAAAGGAATGTGAGCAAGTATTAAGTTCCAATTGAAGTTCATGTCATTTCCATTAGCATTATTACAAATGGAGTTATTTACAGTGAAAGGCAAAGGAACAGCTTTAGAGCTAGAGGCACAAACAAAATTATAAGAATCAGAATAAGAACACACAGAAACAGGCTTGCAATAACTAGAAGAGGAATGTGAGGGTGGAATCCAAGCAAGCTTGTACAGACCATCCTCCTCCTTACTATGATCCAGAGGCATCCTCAGAGAAGGGGCCTGTAACATGTGAAGAAAACAGGAAGTTGCAGTAAACAAGACTATACAGTGCAACTGCTTTATCAGTTTGTGGACAGAGATTAAGTTGAATTTGAAAGAAGGAACAAACAACACATTATGAAGTGTGATAAATGGGGTTAAAGAAAAGGATCCTGTGGAGATCACTTTTACTTTGTATCCATTGGGAAGAGTCACAAGATAAGGTACAGTTAAGGGTGTGATATTAAAGAGTAAACCTTTATTAGATGTCATATGGTCAGAAGCCCCTGAGTCTATTATCCAAGAAATAGAGTTGATTTGAGTACGCATACAGAGTTTATAATCAGAAACAGGATTCTCAGTTAGCATAGTACCAGCAAAGTTGGAAGTACACATGGGAGTGAGAGCCTATTGGAGTCTCCCAACTGAGTCTGTTGAAGCAAAGTCATCAATTGATAATATTGTTGTCTGCTCAAACCTGGAACCACAGAACCTTGTTCATCAACATTTGGAACAGATTGGTGACCCTCAGTGGAATTACCAGTAAGATCAGATGTGTGCCCTTCAGAAAGATTGAAGTGATTACCAGTAGTTACATGAGCACCAGGAGTTTTCCTTCCTTTGTTAAACTTGAGGTTTTGTGGATACCCATGAAGCTTGTAACACTTATCAATTAAGTTCCCAGACTTCTTGCAGTATCTACAGAATAAAGACCCCTTGGTCTGATCAAAACTGACTCTTTGTGTATATTTGTCTGAGAGAAGAAGGATTAGGTACTGCAGCTTGATTCATTCCAAAAGAAGATGCAGGATTTTTATTTGTATTAACACTGAAAGACATGGGATCAGGATTAAATTAAGAGTTGGATTGGACTTGTCTTTGTTTCTCATCATTGAGGAGAATGTTATACACACTGTCAAGACTAGGGGGAGGTTGCATCATCAACATGTTTCTCCTTATCCCCAAATATGTCTCATTAAGGCCCATGAGAAATTGGAACACCTTATTTTCCTCATCCTCTTGTATGATCCCATTTTTGGCAGCACAAATGCACCTTTGGCCATGGTTTGTACACACTACTCCCAATTCATACCATAACCCTTTGAGTTTGTTAAAATATGATGCTATATCTAGAGAACCTTGAGAAGTATGAGTAAGTTCTCCTTTGAGTTCAAAATTTTAGTCCTATTAGCACTACCATATCTGGCTTGCAGTTGTGCCAATATATTTTGTGCAGTTTCAGAATACTGCACACTCTCAGCTATCTGAGGAGATAAAGAGGCAGTCAGCCAGGAAATCACCATATTGTTGCATCTGTCCCATAATTTTTGCTCAACTACATTATTTTCTGGTCGAGGACAGGTACCATCAACAAAAGCAATTTTATTTTTAGTGGACATGGCCACTATCATCTTCCTCTTCCAACCCCCAAAACCATTATGAGAAAAAGGAATAGGAACAAGGGGAACACCAGGGACATCGGAGGAGTGGACAAAGAGAGGACTCGTAGGGTCAATACAAGAAGCACTATCAACATTCATGTCTAATATCATGAATAACAGTTAAACAGAAATAAAATCAATCTCTGCCAACAGTTTGAAACACTATATTTGCACAAAAAACACATGCAAAATCCTTAACTAGGAGTGGGAATAGATTTACTCTACTTCTTCGCTACCGGAGAAGAACGACCTTCAATATACAGTCAAATCCCTAACTCCGAATGATAGAAACCCCAAAATTTGTGACCTCGCAGGAATCAAGCACAAAGCGTCGGAAATCTACCCAAATCGACGAGTCCAGGAGGATGTGACCAGCTGAAACCAGAAGAAGCTTCGATTCGCCAACAACTAAATATCCACAGAAACTCCAAAATCCTTCAACATAAACTGAACCGAGTTGATGAAAGATGGAGGAGAAGCGTCCCAAAATCCTTGCTCTGATACCATGAAAACATGTTAGGTTGAGATGAGAATCTAGCTTCATCTATTTTGTTCGAGAGAGTTCGAAAGAGAGAGAGTGTTCATACATTCATCTGAGTGAAGAGAAAATGACCTAATCGAACCATCTAGAATGCCTACTACTCATGATATATTGGGCTGCGTTATTACATTGGGTCAAAGAAATGAAAGTGGGCTTATTCTATTGCTGGCCCAAAAATAAGATATGGCCCAAATTATTAAAAAAAGGATTACAAGCTAATTAAATAAAAATGTACAAAAAATCAGTGTTTATGCTTGGGTTTAGAGGCTAAATAGTCCATTAGCCCAACAATAACAACAACAATAATAACTTCAGTATAATTCCGTAAATAAGATATAAAGAGCATAGTATAAACCTAAACTTTTGTCCGAAATTTATAAAAATAAAAAGACTATTTTCGACATATACCTCGCTTGATTCAACCTAATATGAATGAAAATCAAGGAATACTAATATTGCATCCTTGCTGGGAAGAGGGAGTGGGTCCCCAAACACATGAGGGAGTTCCTACGTGATTTCTATATCTCGAATTGAATTAAATAGATAATTTTTTTGAAATTATTTTTAGTGATGTGGGAGGCTATGTAACATTGTATGATGAGCAGGTAAGGGGTCCCCCTTTGTCTCCTTCATGATTTCCAGGCTGTCCTTACAACACATTGTCCAAATAATTAGAAATAGCCAACTCGACTAATAATAATAATACTCCTAATTATGATAATAATGAAATAATAGTATAAGTATTACGGTTATTTTGATTACAATTTAGAAGGCTAATCTGATTTCTAGTTATTGATTGCTATTAAGACCATGCAAAAACCTTGGATTATGTAATAATATTTTCAGTAAGGAAAAAGAAAGGGAGTGTCACCCATTAGAGTTATGGTAAAGCGATAAGTACTTATTTATTCTTAACAAAGAGTTTCAGGTTTGGGTGTTAGATATAAAATTGCTTTTATTAGAGAACGATTTACCACAAAATATAAAAATTTTCGGTACGAATATAAATTTAATTTAACGCTGATACAAATAATGTACACTAAATTAAAAATAAAAAAAGAAGAGAGTGTCGGTTGTCTCAGGTGGGGACAAAGAAAGGCCACCCTAACATTAATAAGCAGCAAAGAATATCATGTTATGTTAGTGAATGGCAACAGCCTTCTATCATAAGTAAATTTTTAGCTTTTTCCTCATTTTCCTTATTGTATTTCATTAATATAGCTGGACCAACTTCCGATTATCAAGTTGTACAATACCATCAAAGGAATACTCGCTCCATACTTAATTATGTCTATAGTATTCAAAAGATCATTCGATTAAATATTTTAAATTTTTAATTATCAAATATTTTTTAATTTACCGTATAAATTATCAACGATTATCTTCAATTAGTTTATTGCTTTTTAATATTATGAGTTTTTTCATTTCTAATTTATATTATGCACTTACCTTAGAATAAATAAATTTTTATTTATAAATTAAAAAATAAAAATAGTATTTAACCATATATAATGTTGAAGTAATAAAATATTGTGCATAAGAGAAAGTTAATTAGAATGATTTATTAGTAATAATATTTTTAATATTAATACCAAATACTCAAAATATTATTTACACAATTGAGAATGAAAAAAAAGTTTTAAGATATATATTCCATGTACATACTATAGAAAACAAATATTTAATATAAAGGTATTTTATATTCTTGATAATTTTGCCCAATTATATTATTACTCCGATATTATTTATGATAGAAAATAATTTTATTTTTAATTTTAAATAAAATTTATTTGTTCTATAAATAAGTCCAAAATGATGATTTAAAAGAGAAAAATCTTAATATTAAAAGTTGTTAAAAATAAAAAGAAGAAGAAGATAAAGTGATAAGTTAATTCATTAAAACTAATAAGGATCGCCTCTTTCAAAGAGCACATGTAGCATAGAGAGAGTATCAACTGTAGAAATTAAACTATATATGAGATTGCATGACCACATTTTACGTGAACCTTAAACTGCAAAATTGTCTATGATATTTAATTAAAAATCTGTTGGCCAACTTTTAAAATTTGATTATTTTTAAGATTACTTATTTTTAATGGAGTTGATATTCTTGCGCTAAAGATCCTCAAATCTTTTAATTTTCGCCGCCACTTTCAATTTATATTACATTCCTTAACCCTTCTGCTTGTAGTGAATCAAACTTTAAGCTTTTCAAACCTCAATCTTGCCAACATTATTAATCTATTTTTTTTAATACCACTACTACTTAGACATGGCTCCAATTGATTTTCTAACTTCAAACTCTTAAACCTCAAAAGAAAGATCTTTAAGCTATGTACTGAACCTGAAATGCAATAACAGAAACTTTATCATATGAAGTTTAGCACAAAATAAAAGATTGACAATATTAGTAATTCAACTTTAAAACTTAGAACATTTCTTTCATCACTAGAACATTCTTACCTCACTAATTCTAAAGCTATGCACTATGATCTAAGTAGTCCAAACTAACACCAAAACCTAGATATCTGAATCTACCAACTACAAAATAAACTAACTATAAACAATAAAATGATCATAATATGAAACTTTTAGCACTCAAATATTCAATAGATTCTTTAGAGACAATTGCTCGAAATAAACTAAACCAAGCCGATCTTTTATCATCTTACTATAGAAAAGAACCTACACTACAAGTGTTTGGAAAGTTAACTAAAACGCGAAATACAGCAATAACGATAGCAAAAAATCAACAGCAGGGCAGTACAAACAACAAAAGAAATAGCTCAAGCGACATCAATCTTTTAAACGCGATACGAACCAGAAACTCAAGCCAAAAGCTCAGCGACATAAGAAAGAAAGAAAGAACTCACAAACTTTCAGTTTTTCAGATCACTTTTGGATGTTCAACTGCTATTTTTTTTTCAAAGTTTTGTATTTTCTTAGAGTGTAAAGATGTTCAGATTATGTACCTTTTTTTAAGAGTGAAAGATGTATTTCTCAGAGTTCTTAAAAACTGAAAGGACCAGCTGTCACACCTCCTTTTTAACACTACACCCTGCGAATGGCGTAGATAAGGGAGTTTTTTCAATTAGCGGACAATCGAAACGGGATTCATTTATTTAGAGATTTCATAATCGCCACATGGGATAAAACATGGTATCCCAAGTCATCGGTTTAAATCTCGAGTCGAAGAAAGTTTGACTCTATATATAGTCTGCGAGCTAGAAATTCGGTTAAGGAATTCTGTTAACTCGGGAGAAGCTATTAGGCATTCCCGAGTTCCGTGGTTTTAGCACGGTCGCTCAACTGTTATATCAAAATTAATTATCTGATTTTAATGCATTTTTGTGCCTATAGTGCAATTTTAACTTTAACCGCTTTTATTCATCATTTTTAAGAAGATTGCAATATTATCAAAACACATCTCGAACCATGTCACATAAATGCACCCGTGGCTTTTGACATATTTTAACATCGTTGGGATTTGGATTTGGATCACATAAATGCGCACCCGAATTTAGGAAAGTAAATTAGTTAACTAGCGCGCCTAAAGCAACTTCGTATGTTTGAATTCGCGAGGGCCACGAAAATTCGTTAAGTGGTAAACCTTGAATTCTAAGGTTAGATTTAAATTTATAGCTAAAGAAGGCCGCACGTTTCAATTTCATTTGAAAGGGATTCGTGCTTAAAGCAATTAAGCAGGGTGGAAACATACTTGTGTTATCTATGGCATGTCTCAAGTTCTAATGTTGAGTTAAAGCTAATTAAAACAAGGGCCATGCAATTAACAAATTTATTTGGAATGACGCACCCCAATTTTATTTTAAATGGAAAAGCCTTTAATTAAGTGAACTACCGGTATGCATATACTAAATTAATTCATATCACCACTACATTGCAGAATTACTGTGGCCAATTAATTAGATGACACAAAAGAGAAAACCCAATTACAGGACTAACTACTGAAGCCCAACTCCAACTTTTGATTGCACTAATTTGGAGTCCAATACGCATTTGCCCACTAAAACTTGTTTTAATTTTAGATTTCCAATATAATGGACTATGACCAACTGATTTAGGCTCACACTAAGATCTATGCATATTTAAACGACCATGCCTTGTTTTCAATCAAAGCATATACTTACTTATTCTAGAGATCAACAGGTTTGCATTAATAAAATGACAGCCCATAACTTCAGTTTTAAGAGAAAAATGTTTAATCATTTTAACTAGACATATTCCAGACCTTAAGAACAAGCATGACAATTAAAAGCTGAAAGATAAGCAGAACTTGGAACCAAATTTGCAGTATGACCACACGAAAGAAACAAATCATACTAAGCATGGGTCAACTTCAAACTAAATACATCTAAATAATGAGCAGAAGGTTTTTCTTCTTGAAAATTCCTCCAACATAAGATGTAAACGAACTCATAGCAACTCTTAACAGACAAATGAAAAACGATAGAATACATATACATTAAATGAATACAAAACTCTTCATAAGACACAACTAAATTTGGTATGAGGAAACTAGTACACATCTTGAGCTTCCAATTTATTTTACGACTTCAAACTCAAAGATCATACATTCATGAGTCTAAAAAGTACTTAGAGCTAGAAATAGACAAGGAAATGTGAGTGATCAGGAGAGTAGTAGCAAAGATGGATCAGCAATAGAACAGCCCAGATTAAAAACTTAATTAAATCAAAGTTGAAACTACTCAATGTCAATAGAACCCCAGTAATCACCAATCCACCCCAATAAACACAAAAAAAACTGGAATACCAAACATGTTCAACTCATTTTAAACTTCAGTTGTTCAGGACTCATTTCAGAATGAAGTTTTTCGAAAATTTTCAAAGGAACAGTGAGAAATTTTTAGTCCTTTAGCTGCCTTTAATTTTTGGATTCTCAGCCCTCTACTTCTTAAAATCTCATCCCTTTTTTTAATCTCCTGAAAGGAAATGATTAGAATGCCTTTTATAGGCAAAGATTGGGGCATCTCTGCTGAAATAATTTTTCATTGCAGTCCTTTAACTATTGACTTGTGAACCAAGTTTTAGAGTTTGAAATTAATCGAGAACCCCTACTAGAAGCTTCTCATTTTGTATATGCAAAGATTCTCTATTTGCAAAGCTTCTCACTCTATTGTCAATGTGACCCAAATTCCCAATTCAATGGAGACCTATCCAAGACCCAATTTAGGAGTATGAACCTCTACAACTAAATTCTGATTTCAGTAACTAGCCGAAATAGAGGCAATTCGGACAAACATTAACTAAACCTTAACGAAATTTGAAATGAATCACTTAGCAGGCTCTTAAACTATTATTATTCTCTTATTATTTTTTTATTTTAGAAAAAAACACTAACACTTTGCAATAGAGGACACTAAAGATTTAATGACGAGACTAAAACGCTGAAAGATTCGAGGGAGAAGAAAGAACAGATAACACTGAGCACCTAAGAAAAATAATAATATAAGAAAAATAACCAATGAATAGGCATACCTACAGGAACTCAACAGATGCAAGAAAGGCCTGACGCCTCCAACTCTTTGGATTTTCTAGCCCATTGCAATATTAATCGTGTGTTCTAAATAAGAACACGCGAATAACCTCGAAATGGACCCCAATTCTTTGAAGTGGAAATGAACCAGTGACCTTTGGGAATCGGGGGTTTATTTGGTTTAAGATTCGAGTGGTTCTGGGAGGATTTGAAGACAATGGACAACAGATTTCGATAGAGGGGGGTGAGGGGGTCGTTTGGTGAGATTTTAGGAAGGAACAGAGGCGGCACCGCTGTGCACACTGGCGGAGTCCATATTTCAAAGAGATATTCGAGGAGCTCTAGTGACATTTGAGGGACAGCGGTTGCATATTCAGATAGAGGAGGAGACGGTGTTAATTTGGTGTAATTTAAAGCACTGTCGGCGGGGCACGGTGGGCGGCGATTGGTCTAGGGTTTCTGAGGGTGAAGGGATGAGACATAGTACGAGGTTGTTAAGGGGTGTGGGTGGGGTTTTTTTGGAAATATTCATACTAAATCAACCTCAAATCTCAACTCTCAACTGTCCGATTAATAAAAAATAGACAACCCTGATTGATTTGCTTCGAAATGATGTCATTTGGCTGGGGCGGGGGACTGGGTCGGGTTTGCGTCGGGTTTTGGGCTGAAAAGGGGTTAGTGTGTTGGGCTAATCTAATTAATATGACCTAGCTTTGGCTTTCTTTTTATTTATTATTGCTTTGATTTTTTCAGATTTTCTTTTCTCCTTTTTTCTTCTTTTTTTTTCTATTTTCAAAATTACCAATAATCCTAAATTAATTATAAATCTCAAAAAACCTATAAAAATGCTAACTAATCTTGTATAATCATTATTAAAATAAAATTAAAAGACAAATTACCTAAAAAATTTAAAAACTAAAACTAAAAGAGCAAATTGAATTTATTTTTGATTTTTCTGTTTATAAAATGACCAATTGCTAAATAATACTTGAAAAATGTCATATCTACTTCTAAATGCACATGTGACATATTTTTTTTATATTTTTCACTAATTAAAATGCTCAAACGAATGCAAACAGCTAACGGACAACGCCACAAAAATTCATAAAATTGCAATCAAGTTAAAGAAATGATTTTGTCTGAATTTATAGGAGTAATTCATGTAGGGCAAAAATCCCATGCTCACATCTGCCCCTCTTTTCCCGGAAACACGAAGAGTTTTTGTGCAAAGATAAGTAAGTGGACACGAGAGATTTTTGCCCGTTTGAATACTCCGTGAGAAGAATTTTGAAAAGCTTGACCACACCCTGCTTCAGAGATTGCCTACATATCCTTGGCTAAAGAGGAATCAGGTCAGTGTAGTTCAGGAGTGTTTGGTAGCTGGGACTACCGAACCTGTGATCTCACTGCTGCTGCTGGTGCTACTGCTTGCTAGACTCCCTTATTACACCATGTAAAAATAAAAAGTAGCTAGACTAAGCTATGAACTATGGATTACAAAAGAACACATCTATGTATTCAAACTTGCTCTTGATCTTTGTTGCTTTGTTGCTTTGTGTATCTCCCTATGAAACTTCTTGTTGTGTTGCTGTACTTCCTTCTATGAAAATTCTTGTTGCCATGTTGCTATGTTACTTGTCTCTATGCGTTGATGCCTGATTGTTGGAATTCAATCTTATTCCCTTGTTTTCCAGGTGGACGCCTGATTACCAAAACTTGAAACTTGAAAATGTATTCCCTTGTTCTCCAGGTGAGTGCCTGATTACCAAAGCATGAAAGTTGAAATGTGTTCCCTTGTTCTCCAGGTGGGCGCCTGATTACCAAAACTTGAGAACTTGAAATGTGTTCCTTGTTCTTTAGGTGAGTGCCTGATTACCAAAACTTGAAAACTTGAAATGTATTCCCTTATTCTCCAGGTGGGTGCCTGATTACCAAATCTTGAAACTTGAAATGTATTTCCTGATTCTCCAGGTGGGTGCCTGATTACCAAAATTTGAACTTGAAAATGTATTCCCTTGCTCTCCAGATGGGCGCCTGATTACCAAAACTTGAAACTTGAAATGTATTCCCTTGTTCTCCAGGTGGGCGCCTGATTACCAAAACTTGAAACTCGAAATATATTTCCTTGTTCCCCATGGGCACCTAATTACCAAAACATGAAACTTGAAATATATTTCCTTGTTCTCTAGGGGGTGCCTCATTACCAAAACTTGAAACTTTGAAATGTATTCCCTTATTCTCCAGGTGGGCGCCTGATTACAAAAACTTGAAAACTTGAAATGTGTTCCGTTGTTCTCTAGGTGGGTGCCTGATTACCGAAACTCGAAACTTGAAATATATTTCCTTGTTCTCCAGGTAGGTGCAATTACCAAAACTTTAACTTGAAAATGTATTCCCTTGCGCTCCAGGTGGACGCCTGATTACCAAAACTTGAAACTTGAAATGTATTCCCTTATTCTGCAGGTGGGCGCATGATTTCCAAAACATGAAACTTCAAATATATTCCCTTGTTCTATAATGGGCGCCTGGTTACCAATGCTTGAAACTTGAAATGTATTCTCTTGTTTTCAAGGTGGGCGCGTGATTACCAATACTTGAAACTTAAATGTATTCCCTTGTTCTCCAGGTGGGCACCTGATACAAAAACTTGAAAACTTGAAATGTATTCCCTTCTTCTCCAGGTCGGCGACTGATTACCAAAACTTGAAACTAGAAATGTATTCCCTTGTTCTCCAGGTAGACGCCTGATTACTAAGACTTGAAAACTTGAAATGTATTCCCTTGTTCTCTAGGTGGGCGCCTGATTACCAAAACTTGAAACTTGAAATGTATTTCCTGATTCTCCAGGTGGGTGCCTGATTACCAAAATTTGAACTTGAAAATGTATTCCCTTGCTCTCCAGATGGGCGCCTGATTACCAAAACTTGAAACTTGAAATGTATTTCCTTGTTCTTCAGGTGGGTGCCTGATTACCAAAACTTGAAACTTGAAATGTATTTCCTTATTCTCCCGGTGAGTGCTTGATTACCATAACTTGAAACTTGAAATATATTCCCTTGTTCTCCTGGTGGGAATCTGATTACCAAAACTCAAAAGTTGAAATATATCCCCTTGTTCTCCAGGTGGGCGCCTGATTACTAAAACTCGAAACTTGAAAATGTATTCCCTTGCTCTCTAGGTGGGCGCGTGATTACCGAAACTTGAAACTTGAAAAGGTATTATCTGCTGTTTTTAAACCTGATTACAACAAAACAAAGAAAACAAAGCAATTTTTCTACCCCAGTTTGGTGCTGGGTGCATTTGTGAGTGTTAATAAAATCCAGTTACCAAACATCTCTATAATTTTAAAGCTAAATCCCATTATCTAGGAGGGTCCTGACAACTCTGAACCAATGAAAACTTTAAGATTAGGTTGTGTTCTCCAAAGGTATTATTTTACACTATGTCTTGTTATCTGAGTTATATCTGATGGGGACCAGTAATTAAAGCTACATCCCATTATACAGGAGGGTCCTGACAACTCTTAATTAAGACCAATTTTAAATCCATATCATGTCTGATGGGGATTAGTGTTTAGGGCTATATCCCATTATCCCGGAAGGTCGTGACAGCCTTTTAAAATTAAGTCCCATTATCCAGGAGGGTCCTAACGACTCTTGTTGGGTAAATATTTTGTCAATTCTAACCTTCGGTTGTTTCTACTGGGGATTGCTAGTAAAGTCATGTCCCATTGTTCAGGAGGGTCTTGATGACTCTTATTGGGAAAAATATTTGTGCGAGATTATGTGCCCTGTTGAATTTTGAATTGAGTCCTATTTTTCAGGAGGGTCCTGAGATTCTCGATCATACCTTCCATTTTCTTGCCTTCCCCTATGGAAGACTTTTATCGGGATCTTCCGGAATTCTCTGCCCCTGTTTCAATCAAAGAAAATATTGTTAGTTTTAAAAGTGGTGGTTATCTTGCGGCATTCTTGCTGAAAATGGCCTCCCCACTAACGTGTTCCATTGTGTCCAATTGTCGTACTGCTGATGAGCCTCCTGATTTTCTCGACTGACCCCTGAACCCTATGGCTTTTAGATGAACCCTATGGCTAAGAAAAGAAACATATTTATGGAGGAACAACTGGTTTCCATGATCATGACATGTACTTCGGCTTAGTTGACCCAGTCTGTCCAAATGGCCGGCCTTTGGCTGTCATGCTTTGTTGTTGTGACCTTCTTTAACTCAACTCTTTAACCAAACCCTGACCTTACTTAATTTACAGTGTTCTGAACAGATTTCCACTGACATCCCTATTCTAGTTGTTCATTTCTTGACTTGCTTTGCCTTATGGTGCATGTGAGGGTTTTCACTGATAAGACTCTCTCATTTTTATTTCTCTCAGCTCTCGTCGCCTTATGGTGCCTATGATGGTTTTCACCAATAAGACTCTCTCATTTTCATCTTTTCTTGCTTGAACTAGAGTGCTGCCCCGAGATATGAATCACCTCTTCCTGCTTGACTCAGCATTTCCTAAAGACTGATCTGAAGGTCTTTCTTTGGACCGTAATGCAGGCTTTTGGATAAGGTTAGAAAGAAAGGGGTGTTAAAGACTCAAACTAATTCAAGTGGGTTCAAAAATTACAACTTTCAGAATCAAATTTTCTTACAACAACCACATCTTCTGCCCCAGTTTCTTGCTTGGGAACCTTTGAATTTTATTTTAATGTGACCGAGCCGTAAGGCTGCCTACGTATCCTTTTAACGGAATCAGGTCAAACGTAGTTCAAGCAGATTCCTTGTTTTTGCTGTTGTGTTTCTTTGTTCTTCTTTTCCTTATTCTGTTTCTTCCTTTTCATTTTGTTGTTTTGCTATTTTGTGGGTTTTTCCCTTATATCTTTTTTTCTCTGATTTTTTTCTTTTCTTTCTTCTTTTTTTTCCTTTTCTTTTTCTTATTTACTTCTTGTTTTTTCTTCCTTCTCTTTTCTCTTTTTCTTTCCTTTTCTTTTCCTTTCACTGACTTCTCACACTTACATTTCTGACTTTTGTTACTGATTCCGAAAGAGGGGTATGAAAGAAAATAATTAAAGCCCAAAAGGGTTAGAAGAGGATAAAGTGTGTAGATAGCCGAATAAAATGGCTTCGTCATTTCGATCTCTAAAACATGCCAAGTACAAACAAACATGCCAGGTGTAGAAAAAAATTTGAACAAAGAAAATAATACATAGTATCTCTTAACTGCATCTGAATTGATAGCCATTTCTACACAATTGCCTTCCACATCTGTCAAATACAACGCCCCATTGGACAACACTCTTGACATGATGAACGGCCCTTGCCAATTTGGGGCGAATTTTCCCTTTGCCTCTGCCTGGTGAGGAAGGATGCATTTCAATACTAACTGACCACTTCAAACCTTCTGAGGCACACTTTCTTGTTATGTGCTGTAGCCATTCTCTGTTGATACAACTGGCCATGACACACGCCTGCTAATCTTTTCTCATAAATCAGACTCAGTTGCTCTACCCAGGTTTTGACCCATTCATCACCATCAATTTTTGCCTCGGCAACGATCCGAATGGACGAGATTTCAATATCTCATGGTATTACTGCCTCTGTGCCATACACCAACAAATATGGAGTTTCCCCTACTGAAGTGCGAACAACTGTGCGATAGCCTAACAATGCGAAGGGTAGGTTGTCATGCCGTTACCTGGACCATTCCACCATTTTTTGAAGTATCTTCTTTATATTCTAATTGGCTGCCTCAACAACTCCATTCACCTTGGGGCGGTATGGGATGGAATTGCGATGTGTAATCTTAAACTACTGACATGCCTCTTTCATCAAGTGACTATTGAGATTCGCTCCATTATCAATGATGAGTGTCTTTGGGATTCAAAACTGGCAAATGATATTTGTATGCACAAAGTCGACCACATCTTTCTTACTCATCGCCTTGAAAGTTTTAGCTTCGACCAACCTGGTAAAATAGTCAATAGCAACCAGGATGAACCTGTGTCCATTGGAAGTTGCTGGCCCGATGGGCCCGATAACATCCATTCCCCAAGGGCCATGGTGCAGACATTGTATGCAATTCAGATGGCGGGGAGTGAATCAAGTCTCCATGCACTTGACATTGATGACATTTGCGCACGAAACTAATATACTCATGCTCCATGGTGAGCCAGTAATACCCTGCCCAGAGAATCTTCTTTGCCAAAGCGTATCCACTCATGTGCGGTCCACAGACTCCGATATGTACCTCGGTCATGATGGTTGTGGCCTGTCCAGCATCTATGCACCTTAACAACCTAAGATCTGGCGTCCTTTTGTATAACACCCCTCCGATGAAGAAAAACCCACTTGATAAACGACAGATTTTTCTCTTTTGGTCACTTGTGGTCTGTACTGGGTATACACTCATCCTGATATATTCTTTGATGTCATGAAACCAAGGCTCACCGTCAAGCTCTTCCTCCACCACACTACAGTAAGCATGTTGATCATAGACTTAGATATACAATGGATCAACATAAGCCTTATCTGGTTGATGTAACATTGACGCCAAAGTGGCCAAAGCATCAGCAACCTCATTGTGAATTCTTGGGATATGCGTGAACTCTACTGATCGGAATTATCGAAAAAGGTCATGCAATGATTGTCGGTATGGTATGAGCTTCAAATCTCGAGTTTTCTATTCTCCTTGAATTTGGTGTACCAGAAGGTCCAAGTCTCTCAAGACCAAGACTTCCTGGACACCCATGTCTGCAGCTAACCTCAAGCCTAAAATACATGCCTCATATTTTGCCATATTATTAGTGCAATAGAAGCGGAGCTGAGCTATAACGGGATAATAGTACCCCATTTCAGAAATGAGTACGGCTCATACCTCGATGCCTTTCATGCTAGCAGCCCCATAGAAAAATAGTTTCCATCCCAGCTTCTTGCCCTATTCCATTTCATCAACATGCATTACCTCCTCGTCCAGGAAGTATGTCTTTAAAGGTTCATATTCTTTATCTACTGGATTCTCGGCCAAATGATCAGCCAATGCCTGCGCTTTCATTATAGTCTTGGTCATGTAGACAATGTTGAACTCGCTCAGCAATATTTTCCATTTTGCAAGCCTTCATGTGGGCATGGGCTTCTTGGCAACCCAAGTTAGGGAAACACACGTCCTTTTCAAGATGGGTATACTTAACCTCATAAGTTGTACTTTTGTGGCTAAGGTAACATATGGACTGCTCTTTCCTTCCGGTGACATCATGCTGACCCAATACACATCCGAATGAGTTGTCCAAGACTGTCAGATATAGGATCAAAGGCTTACATGGTTTCGGTGGGACCAATACCGGTGGGTTCGACAATTATTCTTTTATTTTATCGAAAGCCTCTTGGCATTCCTCCATTCATTTGACCGCATCATCCTTTTTCAACAGCTTAAAGATGGGCTGGCAAGTTGTTGTGAGCTTAGCAATGAATCTATTAATTTAATTCAATCTCCCCAACATACTAATCACGTCTGTTTTGTTCCTCAGAGTCGGTAATTCTTGTATAGATTTGATCTTCGATGGATCTAGCTTAATGCCTCGGCAGCTGACTATGAACCCTAGTAACTTCCCTGAGGGGACCCCGAATGCGCATTTCGCAGGATTAAGTTTGAGATTATACATGTAGAGCCTCTGGAAGAATTTCCTCAGATCTCTTACATGGTCAGATTGCTTCTTCACAATTACATCATCCCCATAGACCTCAATCTCCTTATGTATCATATCGTGGAAGATAGTTGTCATTGCCCTCATATAGGTTGCCCTAGCGTTCTTCAGGCCAAAGGGCATGACCCTGTAATAATATGTTCCCCATGGCGTGATGAATGTTGTCTTCTCTACATCCTCCTCATCCATTAGAATCTGGTGGTAGCCCATTTAACAATCTACGAAGGACCCAATCTCATGCTTTGCACAATTGTCAATCAATATGTGGATGTTTGGCAATGGGAAGTTGTCTTTTGGATTTGTTTTGTTGAGGTCACGATAGTCGACACATACCCTGGTTTTACTATCCTTCTTTGGCACAGGCACGATATTGGCTAACCATGTAGGATATCGTGTCACTCGGATGACCTTTTCCTCAAACTGCTTGGTAACTTCCTCTTTGATTTTCACGCTTGAATCAGTTGGAAACTTCCTCAACTTTTGTTTAACACGAGGGCATGCCAGATCGATGGGGAATTTGTGAACCACCAAGTGAGTTCTCAAACCTAGCATATTATCGTACGACCATGCAAAAACATCTTTGTATTCAAGCAGCGTTTTGATTATTTCTTCCCTAAGATGTGGCTCAAGATGGACACTTATTTTGGTTTCTTTGATGTTATCTGGGTCCCCCAAATTGACTGCTTCTACATCGCTCAGGCTTGGCTTGGGGTTTTCCTCAAAATGGATCAACTCTTTACTAATTTCCTACAACTCCATTTCCTCATCATATTCTGGTTCATCTTCGCATTCTATCTATTGAATTATTTCTTCTAAATTAGACCGATCTTTAAGACTGGGCTGAAGAGTCCTTATGCATGTCAAATCATTGGAGCCACCATAAAAATAACTGCACAAGAAGGATAAGAAAAGCATAGAAAAATGAAAGCTATTAGTACTAAAGAAAAGGAAAATTGCATTTCATTGAAATTGAAAGATAACAGGGTTTACACATCCAAAGGGCGAAACATAACATCTGAATTACAACCCTGGAGATAATCCAAATTAAACTGAAAAAAAAAATCAAAGCCGACTACCATGACTCCTTCAGGGTGGGAAAATGAGTACCTTCCCAATTGTTCACTTTTACACGGGGTCCTACAAACTACACATCTGTCTTGCATGATCCCTCTCTGTCCTCCACCATGTTCACATCTTCAAACAACTTTTCAAACCTTTCGAGTAATTCCTTATCAGGATCAACCGCAACACTGGCACTTGTTGTTGTTAGGCACTTCTTGGTAACAGGTTTCACAAATGATTTGAAGAGACGAGGCACAAGCTTGGGGAGGTCCCATGCTTTCTTTCTCATCTTTGTGGCTCTCTTGATGTCTGCACTTGTAGGCTTGAATCCCAAACCAACGTTTCTACGTTCGAGGGAAGAGACACCGGCTCTATGATACCCTGAAGTGAGGCCCCCAAACCCTTTCCAGGATCAAACCCATTCTTTGCATTTCAGTTGTCACCATGACTACTGCAATAGCTAATCTTGGTATTGGAACACGCTCCTCTTCTAGAACCTTTTCTGCTGATATCGAGTCATGAACCTAATACACCCAGGGGCCGCTATCATCATCTGCCTCAATAAATGGTACGATAGCATCACTGTGAGCATATAGATGGTCTTCACCGTGCACAACAATTTCTTGCCTATCCCATTCAAATTTCACCATTTGATGCAAAGTAGAAGGGACTGCTCTGGCAGCTTGGATCCAAGGTCGTCCCAACAGTAAATTATTAGAGACAGCCACATCAAGCACATGGAACTCCATGTTAAAATCAATTGGCCCGATTGTCAGTTCGAGCATTATGTCACCGACCGAATATTTTCCCCCTCCATCAATCCCTCGTACAAAAATATTATTCTTGTGAATTCTTTCATTTTCCACCTTCAACTTGGTCAATGTGGAAAGAAGTCAAATATTTGCGCTTGAACCATTATCAACCAAAACTCGAGTCACCATAGAATCTTCGCACTTTACTGTGAGGTAGAGTGCTCTATTATGCTTGATGCCTTCTACTGGTAATTCATCATCAGAAAAGGTGACTCTGTTCACCTAAAAAATCTTATTGTCTATTTTCCCCAAATGGTTAACTATAGTTTTATCAGGAACGGGGGCCTCGTTCAAGATCTTCATTAAAGCTCGATAGTGCTCGTCTGATTGAATAAACAATGATAACAATGATATTTGAGCAGACGTCTTTCTCAGTTGTTCCACAATAGAATAATCCTGCATTTTCATCTTCTTTCAAATCTCTTCTGCCTGTTCTTCACTCACAGTTTTCTTTACCAGCGCTGAATTATCCTTGGTTGGTTTGATTTTCTCAATTTCTCAGGGGCAAAGCACCTCCTGATCGAGTCAATCCATGAGTCTCACAAACTTCTTCTCTAACCTCTTTCCCTTTGTATGTCACTGTTACTCGATCATAATTCCAAGGTACTTCCTTGCTGCTGATCATTAGTAGCTGAACCACAGGTTTGATAATGACAGGCTCTGAATGAGTGCCTTCCACGACAACCACATGCTTACTTGTCATCCTTGGTACGACATTTGCATTCTCCTTTTTTACCATCCCATCTTTTGGGGATTTCGTCTTGACTACAAAAATAAGTTCACTTCCTGCCGTTCAACTTGAGCGTTGAAATCTCACTTGTCAAATTCTCACCCATCTTTTGTTCACTGGCTCGGATTATCATGACAATTTGTGAAGGCTTTTTGGGCTTCCCTTCTTTGTGCACTATCTCGATCATATTTGTCTCTTGATGAGCAAGCAACAAGTGTTAGTTAATATTGGGTGTTTCCAGAGCTTGAACCTCAATCCACGGTGAATCAATGAGTTCTTGAATAGCACACTTTAGATGCCAACATTTCTCAGTGTCATGTCCTGGAGAACCAGAGCAATACTCACAACTGACGGAATAATCTAGATTTCTTGGGGGAAGGTTTGGCAGTTTTTCTTCAATCGGCTTCAACATGTCTAGCTACCTTAACCTGTGGAATAAGTTGGTATATGATTCTCCCAATGGAGAAATTTTTCTTCTTCTGCATCCTCACAGTTTTTAAAGCTTGGTTGTCCCGTAAAGTTGGTCTCGAGGGTTGTTGGTAGGCTCTTGAAGGGTAGTTATTTTGGGGAGCTGGGTAATTATTTTTTGTATTTGGCGCATGCCACTGTGCGTGGGCGGGAGGTTAGCTATATGTTTGTGCATGATGGAGTGAGAAACCAGGGTCAGGAGGTGGGTAATAATGTTGTGGTGGCCTATATGGAGTGTTTGGTAGATTTGGTGGTAAGGTCAGGGTTGGTTGTAATGGGATAGGCCCAGGGGCCCGAACCAAGTTCCTAAATCAACTATCACTACCTCGTCCTTCTTCTTCTTTCCAAATGTTCCCCCGGTCCCTCTTTTGGATAGCCTGGGTGGTTTCTTTGATTGTAGAATAGCTCATGATCTTGTTGGATTTGAGTCCCTCTTCAACCATACTCCCCATTTCACTACCTCATTGAAGGATTTACCCACTGCCGATACAAGATGACCAAAATATGTAGGCTCTAAAGCTTGCAAGAAATAGTCTACAATTTCGCTTTCCTTCATTAGTAGGTCAAACCTCGATGCCTGTTCCTTCCAATAGAAGCCATATTCTCTGAAGCTTTCATTGTGCTTCTTTTCCAGTTTCGTCAAAGATAAGCGATTCGAGATAATTTTTAGATTGTACTGAAAATGGCAAGCAAATTCTTGTGCTAGATCATCCTATGTGTACCATCGAGCATGATCCTGTCGGGTGTACCATTCCAACACCGAGCCACTCAAACTTTGACTGAAGTATGCCATTAACAATTCATCCTTTCTGCATGCCCCTCTCATCTTGCTGCAGAAACCCCATAAGTGTGCCATCGGATCACCATGTCCATCATATATGTCAAATTTGGGCATTTTAAAACCTGGATGCAATTGTAGATCTAGGAACAAACAAAGGTCTTTTTATGCCACACGCACTTGGCCACCCAATCCTCGCATATCTCTAAACGATTTCTCTAGACTTATGACTTTTTTGAGCACGCCCTCTTGCTCGGGATTTTTGACTGGTTTCTCAGCTTCAGTAGGGATTTCAAAACGGAGAGCATAAGAGAAAGGTTCATGAGATTTCAAGGCGGGATCTGGTGGGGAATAGTGGTTGTCATGAGCTTGGAGCAAAGGCTTACTAGATGATCTATAGAGTGTGGCAGGAGAAGGCGCCACATAGATGGGAGCGACTGGTTGAGGAGGGTGAGAAACAACTTTGGGTGGTGGAGCTGGGGGTGCTTGGGAGGTTTTACCCTGGTATAGTGGATAGATGGGAAAGCTTAGGGGTAGATTAGTAGTAAAGTGGTCATGTGACTGGGCTAGCGTTGGGACGAAGGTCGGATTTGTAGGATAAGATGGTGGTGCATGCCTTCTCACCCATGCCTGATACATCTCATCCATCTGATGTTTCAGTTTGTACGTCTCCTCTTTCATTGCATTAACATCCAACTCCTCCACCTCTTTCGAGGGATCAATGATACTTGCATCAGTTTCTTGATTGGCCATAGTCAGCTTTCTTTTGGACCGAGTGTTATAAGAGTGGGTTTCTGGAATGCCGCAAAAACTAACCACCTGTCTGAACTGGAAAAGGCAACACCAAAACTTGTTAGCGGTTAGGCTTCAACACATAGGTAGCCACATATTCGGGGATGAATGGACCTAAGCAGGTATCTATTTTTATTATGAATTGGTTGCTTCCGTCATCCCGGCTTTTATCCTATGCCGCTTTTATTTTCTCTCTTGTTTCTCTTTTCTTATTCCCTCTTTTCTTCTTCACTTTTCTCTTACTCAATTTTTTTTGCCTTCCCCTTTTATTTCTTTATTCTCTCATTTACGTTACCACTATTTCTTTCATTTTTCTCTTACCTTTTTTTTTATTTTGGTTATGGTAAAATTCTATGGAGATTGCGTACGTATCATGACCCCACATGAATCAGACCAAGCGTAGTCTGGTGAATGTATACAGAAAATACTTAGGAATTTTTTTAATTTTTATAAACTAAAGCACTTGATTACTACTTACTAATAGAAACTAACAGACTCCAACTCAACTGAAAACAACAGACTTTGACTTAAAATGAAAACAAATGACCGGAAAACCTACTACAAACTAAAATAAAAAAAAAATATAGACCCTTAAACGGACCAACAAGTTTGAAAATCATGAATATATTAAAGCCTCTAATGCTCCTGGGGCATGCGGGACATCATTCGGTCTCGCCGCAGGCTTGTATGCTAAATCCCCTTGGAGATGGTGGAGGTCTTCCATCACTTGACAAACAAAGGTCATGGCGGTGGCAAAAAAAATAGATCTTATCATATCTTCACAGTAGCTACACTTTACGATGATGTAATCAGCGATCATCAGTACCCTCTCTCTTATAGCACCACTTTCTTGCAACAATCACCCAATTTGGTGGGCCGTTGCCTCCAAAGGTTGTTCTGCTATACGATTCAGTTCTAGTAATTATTGCAAATCTCTTCCTAATCATGCTATTACTGTGTAACAATGCTCTCTCTCAACCTTGAAGTCCCTCGCTTTCTTGGACAATTTGTTTTGATGACCCTCTTCTTCAACTCAGCAACCTCGTTGTCATACCTTTCTTTTAATTGTTCAATCATGCATGCTAGTTCCTCTACATTTTTGGCCAATTGTTTTCGGGCCCTGGATATCTCACCCTCTGCTTTGTTCAAGTCAAAAATTTATTCTCCTACTTTTCGCCTCAAATTGTCTATGAGCTTTTCATCCTTCGTACTTCTAGCAGAATGCTCTGCGGCTAGTTTCATTTTTTGAATTTGGACTCGCAAAGCTTCATTTTCATTGGATAGTCTTTTCTTTTCCCCCTCGTCTGTCGGAGCGTGCAAACTATTCTCGAATTGAAGGTCATTGACTTGTATTTCCAATTTTCCTATCGTGGCCCTTAATTCACTTTCCTTGACTAACTAATTCCATCGTTCTTGTGACACCTCAGCAAATTCCTGGAGATATGGCCTCTTAGTCGGCCTTCCGAACTCTATTTCCCTTTTATACCAAGCAAGGTACCGTGGTGCGACGTCGCCTTTAGATAAGTCTCGTACTCGGCTGTCTGCCGTCAAGTACTGACATTCGCTCCAAATTTTACGGATTGCTGCTTCGGGAAACTGGCCATTGGGACCAATCTCGACCACATGGCGACTAATGTTTTCATCCCTGGGAATCATCTGGCCCCTCCCTAACTGTCTCAGAACTCTGTATGGAGTATAAGGTTGGATAATCAGGAGACTCATCAGAAGGAAATGCGGCCCGGTAGCAGGCATATATATAATCTCATCAATAGGAGCCACCCGAACGTCCACTCTATTTGGCCTGCACTTACGGTCTGGAGATATGATACCCATTCTGTAACCCTGTTGGTAAACTGGACACATCAACTATGGTATAAAATTTCTCTATGCGGCTCTTTCATAACGACTCATAACTCATGAATTTAGGTCCGTGCCACAAGTGTTCAACCTTCCACATCTGTAACAACAAATTGTATCCTTCAAAAAAGTTTCCCTCGTCTTTACAGGATGTTAAGGTAAGGAAAATCTCAGATAATACCATGGGTGCGAGGATGCTCTTGGCTTGAATGAGCAAAGTGCTGACAACCCCTGTTATCCATATGTCAATATTTTTTTCCTTCAGTGGGAATACCAAAAGGCCTAAGAAGAATACCATAAATGCGAAACACTAGTTTTCCTCCCACTTGAGTTGGTTCCCTTGCTACAAATTTTGTTTTCTGGGTCATTAAATTCGCCTATATGCCTATATCTTTGGTATATAAACAATGGAGTACAAAAACCGGCTGACTGATCTGGATTGTGAACCCCTCTACTTATTTTCAATGAGTCTAAGAATTTGTGTACATCGACGGCCCTTGGCGCAATCAAATACAGGTGTCTTAGAGGAATTATGGGAGCCCCGATATATCCGGTTATTTCTTCCAGGGTCGGAGTGAGTTCAAGGTTCAGGAAATGAAATACGTTGTGGGCCGGGTCCCAGAATGTGACCAATGCTTTTATGATGTCCCCTCCAGGATTAATTTTCAACAACCCGCTGAGTCCTCCCAAATGCGTGTTGACCTTTTTTTGACCCGGTTCACCTAGATCATTCCACAACATGCGTACCTCCAAAGAGATCTTGTTCATGACTGAGATTGGCAAATTTTGACTCAACATGCGTACCTCCAAAGAGATCTTGTTCATGACTGAGATTGGCAAATTTTGACTCGTGCTCATTCTGCACATTTATTAAGGTGATAAAACAAAATCATGATTTATTGGACTCAAAAAGAAAATTTAAAATTTTGTTTTCCAAATTTTCATTTCAAAAATAAAATCCCGACCTTGTAAATATAGCCTTTCAGCACATCCGGGGGAAGATTTTAAGGTTGTGCCTGCTACTAGCCAAAACTTGGAAAAGAATCGAAGGCGACTGTTCTTGCAAAAACAGACTTCCAGTGCCTTTTTAGGTATGCTCGACTAATTTTAACAAAAACAACTTTGCTTATTAATCACAAACGAAATCTGGTTCTTTTTGGCTTTTTGTAAGAATAAAGTAGGGCCCGATGGGGTTTGCCTACGTATCCCACACCCTATGAGAACCAAACTAAGCGTATGCGATTTTGACAGAATTAAAAACCAACTTCTATTTTTCCTTTTTTCTTCTTTTTTTTTTCAAAAAATAAAAATCCTTTTACTGAAAATAAACTTCTCTTTCTTGGGGTTTTTGTTTTTATTTTTTTTTTTGAAATTTCGGCACTGTTTCAGTATCGGTTTTTGGCATGGGTAAATTCCTTTCTCACCCCTCAAACTGTAAAATTTTCCTCTTTCTTGTTTTTCTCTTTATTTTCTTTTTTTCTTTCCTTTTGTCAAAAGCCGGTCGGCATGCAAATCCGGAATAAATGCACAAGTAGCATGCAAAATGCATCAGGATGGTCCATTATTTTTGGGTGCGCTTGTCCTAGACGGACCCAACCCATATGTTTAGTCCCCTATGTCAAATTCATGATGCAAATAAGCACTCCTACTAGGGCTCCGGCATGAGGTTAAGTTAAGTTATTCTAAGTTAAAAACTTTGGTATAGGGTCTAGACTGTGTACCAGAGCGAACAACTTGACTCGAGGAGGGGACTACGTACCGGAAACCAAAAGGCCATCCGGCTTTGTAACTTGTCCGAGTCTCTATCTTATTTGAAGGTATGGCACTAACAGAGTAGGGAGTCTCGACCAGCGAGCACATCCCCGAATATGAGAAGAGAAGGATTTCGTGGCAGTTTATATACATTCCAAATATTATTAAAGCGCTAAAACAACATTTAACACATTGGGCAAAATTATGCATTAAAATCAGATAATAATAAAGCCAGATACAACAATTATTTTAAGCTCAAATTCTTGAACCCTAAACAAGAGATTTTGGGTTTGATCCCCAGCAAAGTCGCCAGAAGTGTCACACCTCCGTTTCAATATTACACCCCGCGAAGGGCGTAGATAAGAGGGTTTTTCAAATTAAAGGACAACCGAAACATGATTTATTTATTTAGAGGTTTTAGAGTCTCCAATTGGGATAATTAATGGTGTCCCAATTCAGCGGTTAAATTCTCGAGTCGATGAAAGTTTGACTCTGTATACAGTCTGTGAGCCAGAAATCCGGGTAAGGAATTCTTTTAACCCGGGAGAAGGTGTTAGGCATTCCCTAATTTCTTGGTTCTAGCACAGTCACTCAACTATTATATCTAACTTAATTATATGATTTTAATGCATTTTTGTGCCAATGGTGAAATTTTAACTTTAACCACTTTTATTCATCATTTTTAAGAAGATTGCAACGTTATCAAAACACGTCTTGAACCACGTCACATAAATGCATCCATGGCTTTTGACATTTTTTAACATCGTTGGAATTTAGATTTGGGCCACATAAATGGGCACTTGAATTTAGGAATGTAAATTAGTTAACTAGCACGCCTAAAGCAATTTCGTATGTTTGAATTCACGAGGGCCGTGAAAATTCTCTAAGTGGTGCACCTCGGATTCATAGGTTAGATAAAATTAATAGCTAAAGAAGGCCGCACGCTTTAATTTCATTTTAAAAGGATTCATGCTTAAAGCAATTGACGAGGGTGGAAACATACCAGTGTTATCTATGGCTTTCTTAGAGTTCTAATGTTGAGTTAAAGCTAATTAAAATGAAGGCCACACAATTAACAAATTTGTTTAGCATGACGCACCCCGATTTTATTTTAAAGGGAAAAGCCTTTAATTAAGTGAACTACGAGTACGCATATACTAAATTAATTCATATCACCACTACGTTGCGGAATTACTGTGGCGAATAATTAGATGACACAAAAGAGCAAACCCAATTGCAAGACTAACTGGTGAAGCCCAACTCCACCTTTTGATTGCACTAATTTGGAGCCCAATACGCATCCGCCCACTAAAGCTTGTTTCAATTTTAGATTTCCAATATAATGGACCATGACCAACTGATTTAGGCTCATGCTAAGATCTATGCATATTTAAACGACCATGCCTTGTTTTCAATCAAAACATATACTTACTTATTCAAGAGATCATCAGGTTTGCACTAATAAAATAACAGCCCATAACTTCAGTTTTTGGAGAAAAAAGGTTAGTCGTTTTAACTAGACATATTCAAGACCTTAAGAACTAGCATGACAATTAAAAACTGAAAGATAAGTAGAACTGGGAACCAAATTTGCAGTATGACCACACGAAAGAAACAAATCATACTACGCATGGGTCAACTTCAAACTAAATACATCTAAAGAATTGGCAGAAGGTGTTTCTTCTTGCAAATTCCTCCAACATAAGATGTAAACGAAATCGTAGCAACTCTCAACATCACAAATGAAAAATGATAGATTACATATACATTAAATGAATACAAAACTCTTCAGTAAACACAACTATATTTGGTATCAAGAAACTAGAACACATCTTGAGCTTCCAATTGATTTTACGACTTCAAACTCAAAGATCATACATTCATGAGTCTAAGTAGTACCTGGAGCTTGAAATAGACAAGGAAATGTGAGTGATCTGTAGAGTAGCAGCAAATATGGATCAGCAATAGAACAACCTAGAAACAATCAGTAAAAACCAAATTAAATCAAATTCGAAACTACACAATGTCAGTAGAACCCAATCAATCACTATCCACCCAAAATAAACCCAAAAAAAACTTGAATACCAAACGAGTTCAAATCATTTTAAACTTCAGCTGTTCGGGACTCATTTCAGAATGGAATTTTCTGGAAATTTTCAATGCAACAGTGACAAATTTATAGTCCTTCAGCCGCTTCTGATTTTTTTATTTTCAGCCCTCTATTTCTTAAAATCTCATCCCCTTTTTTTCAATCTATGGAAAGGCAAGTTTTAGAATTCCTTTTATAGGCTAAGATTAGGGCATCTCTGCTGAAATCATTTTGCATTGCAGTCCTTTAATTGTTGACTTGTGAACCAAGTTTTAGAGCTTGAAATTAATCGAGAACCCCTACTAGAAGCTTCCCATTTTAGTTATGCGAAGCCTCTCTATTTGTATTGTCCTAAATACCCTTTTAAGCATTATTAATTACATCATACTCAAATAGACTGGATCAATTTAATGGAGACCCACCCAAGATCCAATTTAGGAGTATGAATCTCGACAACTAATCTCTGATTTCAATAGCTAGCAGAAATAGAGGCAATTCAGGCAAACTTTAATTAAACCTTAACGAAATTTGAAATAAATCACTTAACAGGCTCTTAAACTATTATTATTCTTTTTTTTTAATTTTAGAAAAAAACACTAACACTTTGCAATCGAGGACACTAAGAAATTTAATGACGTGACTAAAATGCTAAAAGATTCGAGGGAGAAGAAAGAACAGATAACACCGAGCACCAAAGAAAAATAATAACATAAGAAAATTAATCAATGGAAAGTCTTACCTACAGGAACTCGACACATGCAAGAAAGGCCTGACGCCTCCAACTCTTTGGATTTTCTGGCCCACTATGATGTTAATCGTGTGTTCTTTAATAAGAACACGCGAATAACCTCGAAATGGACCCAATTTTTTTGAAGTGGAAATGAACCGACGACCTTGGGGATTTGGGGTTTATTTGGTTTAAGATTCGAGTGGTTCTGGGAGGATTTGAGGACAACAGACTACGGATTTGGATAGAGAGGGGTGAGGGGGTCCTTTGGTGTGATTTTGGGGCAGAACAGAGGCGGCGCCGCCGTGCACGCCGGCGGAGTCCATATTTCAAAGAGATATTCGAGGAGCTCTGGTGATATTTGAGGGATCGCGGTTGCATATTTGGATAGAGGAGGTTGACGGGAGGAGACAGTGTTTATTTGGTTTAATCTGGAGCAGTGCCGCCGGCGAAGGCGATTTCCGGCCGGCGGCGCACGGTGGGCGGCGATGGGTCTAGGGTTTCTATGGGTGAAGGGATGAGACATGGTACGAGGTTGTTTGGTAGTGGGGGTGGGGAGGTGTGTTGGATATATTTATACTAAATCAACCTTAGCTTCTCAACCGTCCGATTAAACAAAAACAGACGGCCCTGATTGATTTTCTTCGAAACGATGTTGTTTGGTTAGAGAGGGGGACTAGACCCGTTTTGGGTCGGGGTTTGGGCTGCAAAAGGGTCTGTGTGTTTGGCTAATCTAATTAAAATGACCCATCTTTGACTTTCTTTTATTTATTATTGCTTTGATTTTTTCAGATTTTCTTTTCTCCTTTTTTTTTCTTTTTTTAAAATTACTAATAATCCTAAATTAATTATAAATCCCAAAAAAACCTGTAAAAATGCTAAATAATACTGTATAATCATTATCAAAACTAAATTAAAAGAAAAATTACCTAAAAATTAAAAAACTAAAACTGAAAGAGCAAATTGAACCTATTTTTGATTTTTCCGTTTATTAAATGACCAATTACTAACTAATTCTTGAAAAATATCATATCTACTTCTAAATGCACATGTGACATATCTTTTATTTTTTTCACTAATTAAAATGCCCAAACGAATGAAAACATCAAATGGAAAATGCCACAAAAATCCATAATATTGCAACCAGGTAAAAGAAATGATTTTGTTTGAATTTATAGGAGTAATTCATGTAGGGAAAAAATCACACGCTCACAAAAGCCCTTAAGTAAGCAAAGAAAAATTACTTTTAAACAACTTTTGGTTCACCAAAAGTCTATCCAAAAGGACCGACTTTTGTTCACCAAAACAAAACTGCTCAAAAGACTCAATTTTGTGTGCTAAAAGTTTGTTTAAGGATTGTCCCGACGGGGAAAGGAAGTCCTTCAACAATTGTGGTAGAAGCATGGGAAAAAGAATATTTCGGCCACTCTAACACAAAGAAAGTTGCTAATATAGTCTAATATACTATTACTCATCTACTCTTAAACTTTTTAACAAAAATCAATACCAATCATGTGATTCAAACCAAACCAAGATAAAAAGAGCACATAACTGAACACAACAATTGAATTAATAATCAACTAAGAGAAACTCAAAACCAAATGACTAAGATTTATCAAATGATGCATTAATTAGTTAAGACATTGATGAAACTCAAAACCTTAAATGAAAACGAAATCAGAAATGCTACACATAAAACCAACACCCAAACGACTAACGCAAAGCAAAGAATCCTATCAATTGTGAGGTAAATCAATTAAGTTAAAATATAACCAAAAAATCAAAAATTAGATTGAGACTTAACCAAAATGATCGCTAACAACATTTACACTAAAAAAAACTATGATAAAATGACAAAGAAATAGAAAATTCAAAACACGGAGGAAAGAATTAAGGTTCTAGTTTTACCAAATTTGAGTGTTCGAACAGTGGTGGATAGTGACGATTGGACAGTGAGACATGGTAGGACAGTGGTATGGCTTCGAGCAAGCTTCTATTATTGATTTTCATCGAAACCATGACTTTGAAAAATTGGAGGGTAGTTTCGATGAAAATCGACAGCAAAACCTTGTTTGAGGATAGTGTAAAGAGAGCAACAGGAAGCCGAGAAACGGCAGTGACGCAGGTCAGCAGTGGTCATGGAAGTAGAGGTGCTTGGCCGGCGACGATGTGGTTTTTTGGGGGTAAAACTAGAGGGAAAGTGTAGATCTCCTGGAGATCTACATGTTTATATGAAGTTTGTGTGGTGGGGTGGTCGGATGTTTCACTAATTTGAGAAAAAAGAGGAAAAATTAGATGGCTATGATTTCAGATTTGGCCTAGATTTACGGGGATTGAGAGGGATTTTAAAACATTTGATGTTTGGATTCATAGAGAGGAGGTTTAAGGAAGAAAAGGTGAAATTTTGGGGTGGTTGGTTTTGAGGTGGTCCGTCGGTAGTGGCAGTGGCGATTTTCAGCCGGCGGAGCTACCGTGGGGTTGGCAGAGATAGAGGAGAGCAAAGAAAAGAAAGGGAAAAGAAAGAATAGGGGAAAATGGGGGAAGACTTTGGTCTCTATAGGCTTAAATACCTAGGTGAGAGATTAAATTAGGACCGTTTGATCATGTGATGATGGGTGGATGAGATTCAATCGTTCTTTAATGCTATATGTGCGCAAATTGTGCTCGATATTACGAGGAAGCTGTAGCCAGTTTTGCAACACTTTCTTTTCTTCGATTTTAATTCAGGATTAGACCGAAAGGGACTCAAAAAAAAATAATAGGTAAAAATAGAATAATAATTGGAAGTAGAAATGAAGTGTGCTTAAACAAAAGGTATAATTTTCGAGGAAAGGAATAGGGAGATTTATCTGGAGGTTTGTGCCGACTTTAATGAATAATGACATGCATTTTGTACTGGACGCCTGATCCATCTAAGATTTCTAATTCTCAAAATCAGCATCAAATGTTCATCTTGAAATTGTCTTGGTTATGCTCATGCTAGAGAATTGAAGACCCTCATTCGGCGTGTAGCGCCCTTTGCAGGTTTTCGCTAACTAAACTCTCTCATTTCTCTACTAGTCATCGGCTTATGGTGACCATCTGGGTTTTCACCAATAAGACTTCTCATTTCTCGGCTTACTATCGCCTTATAATGCTAGTACGAGTTTTCACCGATAAGAACTTTCTCATTTCTTTTTTTCTTTTCTTTTTTATTTTTTACTAAGATACCGCATGCAGGAGGTTGTCCAATGCCCTTGGCATGAGGACTTCAAGCATTCTAAAAAATAATCGATCAGAAGTTCTTGAAAGGTACAAAGGCAAAATGAACCTTGAACTGAATTATAACTTTTAGAATCGTTTTTATAGAAAAACATTAAAATAAAACAAACTTCCTCCCCAGTTTTGTAGTATTGGGAATATGGATTTTTGTTCTGATAGGACCAAATCAAGGGTAAGGCTGCCTACATATCCTTTTGGAATTAGGTTGGACGCAGTTCAAGACTCAGAAAAATAGTTGTTTAACCTCATTTTTGCTTTTACAAGTACATGGGTTCCAAAAACAAAGATGACAAATATGTCTCAAAAGAGTTAACAAAGGGGTCACACCTATTTGGAATAGCGAGAAAATCATAGATTTTGTCATCACAATCTGAGAAATCAATGCGTGAAAATTCTACAGTGGGAATATATCAGACATAATATATGTTGACTGCATCTGCATTAATAGTTATGTCCGGTACCCGTCCTTCTTCATCTACCAAGTGCAACGCTTATTTTGGTAACTTTCCTTTAGCTTCTACCTGATGCGGAAGGATACGTTTCAAAACTACCTACCTCAAACTAGCTTGGGCACATTTTCTTACTGTAAGCGCGTGCCATTCTTTGCTGGTACAGCTGGCTGAAAGAAACTGCTACTAGCTGTTTTTCATCGATCAATATCAGTTGTTGTAATCGGGTCTTGACCCACGTGATGTCTTTATCTCTGATTCCACAATAAATCAGAGAGAGGGAATTTTGACTTCGGCAGGTATTATAGCTTTATTCTATATACAAGCAGATACGGAGTTGCACCAACAGATGCGTGAACAGTCGTGCGGTATCTCAAAAGAGAAAAAGGCAACTTTTCATGCCATTGCCTGGAACCTTGGACCATCTTCCTAAGAATCTTTTTGATGTTCTTGTTCGTCACTTCAATGCTCTATTGGCTTTTGGCTAGTAAGTGGTAGAATGGCGATGCATGATTATAAATTATTCGCATTACTCCTACATCAAACGACTATTTAGATTGGTTGCATTGTCAGTGATAATGGTCTTTGGGATACCAAAGTGACAGATGATGTTGGAATTAACCAAGTCTATCACTGCTTTCTTGGTGACTGCTTCGAAAGTGATAATCACTACCCACTTGGTGAAGTAATCAATTGCAACCAAAATTAATATATGCCTATTTGAAGCCTTTGGCTTGATTGTCCCAATAACATTCATTCCCCAAGCAACGAAAGGCCAAGGAGAGGACATGGGATGCAACTTCAAAGGAGGTCAGTGAATCAGGTTACCATGAATCTTGCATTGGTGACACTTGCGAGCAAAAACTGAAGCAATCTCGCTCCATAATAAGCCAATAATACAATGCCCACAGAATCTTCTTCGCCAAAACATATCCATTCTTGTGAGGTATGTATACCCCCAAATGCACTTCGGTCATGATCTTCTCCATTTATGTAGCATCTATGCATCTCAACAAGTTTAAATCTAGGGTCCTCTTGTACACAGTTTGCACATTTAGGAAGAAACCACTGGCAAGCCTACTTATAGCTCTTTTTTATCACTTTTGGCATGCTCTGGATATTCTCTTGTTTTCAGAAATCGTTTTCAGGCATGATACCATGGTTCACCATCTATTTATGTATCAATTGTATTGCAGTACCGTGTTGATTCTGAACTTGGATTTCTAGTGGATCAATGTGAATGTTGCCTGGATAAGGGAACATTACGGCTAAAGTTGCCAAGGCATCGGCTAGCTCGTTGTGTAACCTGGGAATTTACCTGAACTCGATAGATTTGAATCTTCTGCTCAAGTATTGCACACATTGTCTGTATGGAATAAGTTTGATATCTCGAGTCTCCCATTTTCCCTAGGCTTGTCGGATAAGCAAGTCGGAATCTCCCATAACCAAAGTTCATGCACATCCAAATTAATGACCATTTTCAGACCCATGATACAAGCTTTGTATTCTGCCGTATTGTTGGAATAGAAGAATCGAACTTGGGTCGTTGCAGGGTAGTGATGTCCAATAGGTGAGATAAGGATTGCCCCGATACCAACTCTTTTGATATTGACAGCCCCATCAAAATACATTTTCCATACAGGGTTATCGTTTGGAACTACTTCCTCTATTAAGTTGACCTCTTCATTTGGGAAGTATGTGCTAAATGGCATGTACTCATGATTAACTGGATTATCTGCCATATGATTTGCTAATGCCCATGCTTTCACCGTGGTGCAAGTGACATAGATAATGTTGAACTCTGTAAACAGGATTTGCCATTTTGTGAGCCTACTAGTGGCCATTGGCTTATGAAAGATATACTTCAAAGGATCCATTCTGGATATAAGGTAAGTAGTGTAGGCCAAAAGATAATGTCTCAGATTCTGAGCGACCCAAGTCAAGGCACAACATATCCTTTATAAAGGGTGTATTTAACCTCATAATTGGTGAACTTCTTGCTCAAATAATAGATTGCATGTTCCTTTTTTCCTATGGCATAATGCTTCCCTAGAACGCATCCAAAGGAATTATCCATCACTAATAGATATAAAACAAAGGCCTACTAGGTTCAGGTGTGACCAATACATGGGGTTTTGATAGATAATCTTTGATCATGTGAAAAGTTTTTTAGCAATCGTCCATCCATTTGATAGCGACATCCTTTTTTAGCAACTTAATGATGGGCTCACACGTTGTTGTGAGCTGAGAAATGAAGCTAGATGTAGTTCAACCTTCCAGCACACTCATGACTTCCTTTTTATTCTTCGGGGCTGGCAGATCTTGAATGGACTTTATGTTAGATGGATCCAGTTCGATGCCTCTCTAGCTGACTATAAAACCAAGGATTTTTCCAGATGGAACCCCAAATGCACACTTGGCTAGATTAAGCTTAAAGTCATACATTCGAAGCCGTTTAAAGAACTTTTTCAGATTGCACATGTGATCAACTTGTATCTTTGATAATATCGTCGACATATAGTTCTTTTGTGCATCATGTTGTGAAAAATGGTGGTCATAGACCTCCTATTAGTTTCCCCTACATTCTTTAAACCGAATGGCATGACCTTGTAATAATAATTACCCAGTGGCATGGTGAAAGCGGTCTTTTCTACGTCATCCTCATCCATTAGAATTTGGTGGTACCCATTGTAGCAATCCACGAACGATTGTATGTCATGCTTGGCGCAATTATCTACAATAATGTGGATATTTGGTAAAGAAAAATTATCCTTTGGACTTGCTTTGTTAAGGTCCATATAGTCAACACAGACTCTGGTTTTTCATCCTTTTTTGGCATAGACACAACATTTGCCACCCAGGTGGTGTATTGGGCAGATCTAACCACATTGGTGCTCATTTGCTTCATTATTTTCTCTTTGATTTTGTTCACTCATGTTTGTCTTAAATTTTCCTTGCTTTTTCTTGGACTCGTGGAAAATCAAGATACATAGGAAGCTTATGAACCACTAGATCACCACTTAAACCCGTTATATCATCGTAAAACCAAGCAAACACATCTTTGTATTCAAATAAAAGTTGAATGAAGGCATCTCTAATTTTTTGTTCAGTGTGAATGGTTATCTTTGTTTTCCTAACTTCTTCATGACATCCGACATCAAAACAAATAATTATATTGAGATGTTTGGATTACAACCCTGAAAGTAAACCCAAAATACAAAAAGAAGCTACATAAGCAAACTACCAAGACTCCTTCCTTGTGGGGAGATGAGTTGTTTCCCAGTGTTGAACCAGGTATCTGGGCCAATTAATTGCATATCGGCACGATTAGCGCCTATGCCAACCTGGATCATATTCACTTCAGAAAACATTTGGCTGAGACCATGGCAAATTTCATAAATGTTTGCATGTGCCGAGGAATTTGTACCCTCTTGGAGTCTTGTCTTGACAGAAGTGTAGAAAATATGAGGGAAAGGTTGTTTCAAGACCTATCCATGCTTTTTGTGGTGCTTGGCTTTGTTCTCGTCTATTTGTGTTGGCCTGAAGCCTAAGCCAAAAGTACCTTGGTTACTGAATGGAGAAATAGGTTATGAAATTCCTTACAATGATGCCCGCAGATGCCCCTAAGCCTTTTCCTGGCTCATAACCTTGTCTCAACATAATTGCAGCCACCATTACAGATGTTGCGGAATGACGAGGATGCAAAATGGGCTTTCCTTCCTCAACACAGTCCACACCAACCATTTCAAAAGCCTGATAGATTGGACTTACATCCTTACTTGGCATCAATACGTGGGATTAACGTGTCTTTATAAAAATAAGACTCATATTCCCAATAACAATAATTTCTTGCCTGTCATGTTCGAATTTGAGCATCTAATGCAAGGTGGATGGCACAACTCGGGCTGTATGGATCTATGGCCTTCCAAGAAGAAAGTTATAAGAAGTGGCCTTGTCCACTACTTGGAAAACAATCTCAAAGTCAACCGGACCAATCGTCATGGTGAGGTTGATCTCTCCAATGGTATTTCTCGCTGAGCCATCAAAATCCCCGATACGAACATTGCTGGGTCGGATTCTGTCTGTATTGATCTTCATTCTTTGCAAGGTAGAGAGAGGGCATACATCTACACTTAGCCTCCATCAACCATGACTCGCTTTACATAATGCCACTCATATTTGACCATCAAGTGCAAAGCCCTATTGTCCCCGGCTCCCTCCTTGAGAAGTTCATCATCAATAAAGGAAATTTTATTCACCATAAAAAATCTGTTGGCCATCTTCTCAAACTAATTCACTGTGTTCTCCTCTAAGATATGTGTCTCGTTCAGGACCTTGATTAGTAACGGACATGCTCTTTGGAATGTATGAGCACAAATAGTAGAGATATTTGGGGAGGAGTCTTTCTTAGCTGGTTAATGATTGAGTAATCCTAAACTTTCATCTTTATCAAAAACTGTTCCTCCTCTAATTTAATGATTAGTTTCGTTATTGGCAATTTTCCTTCTCTAATTTTCTTGGCCTTCCTCAACTCTTCTGGAGAATAACACCTCCCTAATCAAGTCATACTTCCAGTTTCCCCCGCTTCCTCGATGATTTCCTTGCCTTTGTAGGTCATCACAGTTTTTTTATAGTTCCAAGGAATGGTTTCGTGTTTGTCACAAGGGGTTGCACGGAAGGTTTGATTATGATTGACTCTGTTATGCCATTCGTACCACCCTGATTCTGCCTTGTGACGGAGTGGCCTCCAAGGACATACGATCTTGGGCTTGGAACATTTGAGCGAGCCTCCAACATCAAGACCTTGGGAACAAATAAAGTTACCTTTTTCGAGCTCGATCTGCCTTTTACAATCAATGGCACATCTCAGCTTGGACTTACTTTCGGACTTGTTCCTTCTTAAATTACTCTCACTGTCATTTCTACTTGACCGATCGATTTGTGTTCTTGATCTTGGCCAATCATTCCCACAAAATGAATATCATTATGTTCTGGCAAGAGGTTGTTTGTCACATTATGATGGTCCTCTCTATTCATCACTACAATCAATTTTTTAGAAATGAGTCTTTCTATGGCTCTTTTCAGAATCCAACAGTCATTGGTGCTATGCCCCGGGGCACTTAAATGATATTCATATTTAGAATTTTCTTTAAATCCATGTGAATTAGGATGCATATGGTGGGGAGAAATGGGTCCAATCATGCCCATTTGCTTAAGCTTTTGGAATAGACTAGAGTATGATTCAGCCAATGGAGTGAATTTTCTCCAGCTTCTGATCTCGACCATAATCCTATCTAAGATGAGCATTGTAGGGTGCTTGAACGTTTTGTTGCTGAGGTCGGGGGCCCTTGGATCTGGTGCCCATACCTACTAATTGGGAGGCTGAGCATATGATTGAGCATTAAACACTGTATATTATGGTGGGTTCATAGAGTATTGAAGAATTTGTGGGGGATAATAATGTTTAGGTTAGCTGGATAGCCCTTGCTGAACTTGCACATAAGGGTGCGATTCCCCTCTTCGAACTTCCCTAGATCCCGAAGCCATCATGGACCCTTCGTCTCTCTTATTTCTATTGCCAAACCTCCCGACCCATTTTGGATAGCTTGGGAAGGGGCTTTGAGAGCAACTAGACTTAGAATTCTGCCAGTCTTGAGGCCATTTTCGACCATCTCGCCTACTTTGATGCTTCTGCAAATGGTCTACCCATCGTAGACGTCATGTTCTGAAAGTAATCAGGCTTTTGAGAATCCAGAAAAATAATGATCAATTTTTTTTTTGGCAATCCACTAGGCAGAGCCTAGGGTTAGATTTTTATTAATAACATAAAAGAAAAATTACAACAATTAGGAGAAATACTAATAAGACAATTGCGCCGGAGTTGTTACCCATATAACAAAAATCGGGCTAACCTTACCGTACTAATCCTATTGAGGGTTCAAAACCTCATTACTAGCAAGCATGTAAGAAATAAGAACTTGTGAGGACCAAATAAGCTATGATCATCACAGAGTTTATAACATACTCTGTGACGATATTTCATATGATGATACTAAGACGGTAAAACAAATATAGGAGGAAGCCATAAAGGTGCTGTCCTTTCTCCAAATTTATGAGGAATTCAAATTGAAGTTTATTGTCTTCGTCCACAATTTTTCTCAAATAGTCTTCAAAATTCATGCTTTGTTCTTCGTTTGATTGGACTTTGTAAGAGTTGTTTGAGTGACCTGTTTTTGTTTTGCAGTTCTTATTGGGAGCCTCCTTATGATTACGTCTTCACACACTCTACCGTCCCAGCTTCTATCCCTTTGACGACACTTTTTACTTGTATTACTGTGCATTGGCGCTAAATCACCTTTTCTTGAAGCATCTTTGCGGCATTGCGTTAAGATATCCTCTTCCTCCCCTTCTTCATATGTATATCTTCCTTCCATAGCATTCAGGAGTTGTCTTTGCTCCGAAGAGATTAGCGGAGCAGAAGATACATGCTGGTGCTGCCCCGCCTGTGGAAATGCCACTGAGTTGCTATCATCAGAAGGACAGTTCATTGGTGTAATTTCATTCCTTTGCTGCCGCTGTCTTGTGCGTAAAGGTTGCTTCATTGCAACCATTAGTTGCCTCTCCTCTAAAGTAGTGAATGGTTCTGTTGGTATAATCTGCTTATGTCCAAATGTTGGCAATGTCGTTTCGTTTCCAACAGCTGATGTTTCACCCGAGAATTGGATTACTTGTACATTTTGTGTTTTTTCTATTTGGTCGATCTTTGTTGTTGCTGTATTTGAAGTACCTGCTGTTGTACTATTTCTTGGAATATAAACTGGAGTGTTATGGTTCAAGTTGCTGTTTGGATTTGCTGCAGATGGAAGATTTGCATTACACTTGATAGTTGCAGGTTTCCCTTGAAATTTTGGCTTGACTGGAGCCTCAATGTCCTCTCCTTTACTATCGTAATCAACCTCTTAGTCTTCTTTTGCAGATGAAAAACCAACAAATCATTCACTTCAGCCCTTGTCATCATCAAATTCTCGTTGGACTTTCCAGAGATTCGATTTAATGACCATGTCCCTCATGTTAGCTAGAATTAGTTGTTTGTTCTTTCCATTGGAGATTGAAAGTTTCCCAAGTGCAGCGAATGAGTTAGAGATTGTTAGTAATGCTTGACTCTTTTCTGTGATCTTCTTATTTATTTTGTTTATCGGAGTTTCTTTTCTGTTGGACCTGGATGACCTATTGTTCCTTGCAGTAAGTTGTCCAGTTGCCCTTGTTTGTTGTGTATCATCAGAAGGCTGTAGATCAAACTCACTTTGAGATAAGGCATTATTAGAGACATTTGCAGATGCTGTAAATGTTGATATGGTCATACTGCCTTGTTGAACCATCTCAGGCTTGTGAGAGGTATCTTGTCGAAATGAGTTCTGTGCAATATCATCAACTGTATGACTTGCTGTTATTTGAATGACAGCATCATGACTCCCAGATATAGCTTGATCAGCAAGACTTTGCAAATGAAATGTAGAATCCATCTTTGGCAAAACAGAAGCTGCAGCAGCTGCTTCATTATGCAATGTCCAGTTGGTACTCTTGTTACCCATTGTAACAGATGCTGCAAATTCCAATTCCATAACATCACATTGATCATCCACCTCTTCATTCTGGCCAGTCATTTTAATGCCATCCAATGCTAGAGTTGGCTGAACAGTAGTCGGTACATGTACCTCTTCTACTGCTAGCTGCTGAACATTATATATGTATTGTTGTCCTTTGGATAGTTCAGTTGTATTGGGAGGGGTAGAATTAACCAAAACTGATGCTTTATTAAATCATTGCTTTCTTGTTGTCCATGTAATTTTGAAGCAGTAGGAAATGTGGACCTCTCAGCTGGTTGAATTGATAAAAATGTAGAATCTGTATCTGCTTTGAAAGTATCTGGATCCTCCAAATTTGTACCAGTTGGTTGATCAACCAGAATAGAGTTCTGCAACATGTGCTGCTGGCCAATCAAAATATGGTCCTGCCTTTTTGCATTGTCATGTGCTTTCACAGAAGACAAATTTGACATCTCCTTTTTTGAAGCATCAAAATGAATTGGTACTGTTGACTTCTCCACTGGTTCAGCAGATACAACAGTTGGATCTCTATTAACAATCAAAGAAACAGAATCCTCCAAAAATGTACCATTTCTTTGATTAGATAATGCACTATTATGATTCTTACTATTCTGTACCAAAAGCTGCTGGTCGATGGCTTTATCCTTATCTGACTGTCCATCAAGATCAACCACCTGCCCAGCGTTTGCCCTAGTAGTAATATGATCTGCAGAAGTAAGCATTGTCCTAGCAGTATCCACATATGATCGTGCATAAATTGTAGAAGCAGGTACATCTCTAAGAAAATTAGGGTGTCCTTTATCCAATTTCAATACCTCTTCCATAGACTCCACTGGATCTGCTGCATCAATACACCTATCATTCACACCAGCAACCACAGCAGTCCTAGTCACTACATTTTGATCTGCATCACCCCTATCAGTCACAGTAGGTTGTGTAGTCTTAGAAATAGCAGTCTGTATTGTAACATTCTTTATAAAATCATGTTGTATAGCTGATCAATTCGACCAACAACCTCTTTCAAGCCTGCATTATTTTTGCAAAGTCACTCCTGCAATTTGTAAAGTCTGTTGCGAGACTTTTGTTAATTCAACTCCTGAATTACCATCTTTTTCTTGTAAAGCCTTAGCATCTTGTCCAGATCTTTTATCATTTAGATAGTCCCTTGCATCCCCTTGTCATTTGTCACCATCATCCACATCGTTTCCAAGCAGATCACTGACCAGAGTATCCTCTGCCTTCACCTCTGCTCCAGCTTTTTCTTTTTAAATTCTACATGCCTTCTTATCGTGACCTTGGTGTTTGCAATAAGCACAATACTTAGGAAGGTTGTCATACACTATTTATTGATGGAACTCGACAAATTTACCTAAAACAAAATCTGTAATCTGCAGCATGACCTTTTTAGGATGTTTATCCAACAGATCAAGTATAACCTTAACTCTTGCTGAGCTAGGTCTCGTTCTATCCTGCGTCGCCTTATCAACAGCAAGAGGTTTTCCCACAGCTGAGGCTATAGGCATTAACGATATCTTAGCAAGGAAATTTGGTGGCAGACCTGGAGAGAAATCCATACGACTGCCCTGGACGTCTCCTCCTTCGGATTGAATCCCAAAGACCATGGGAATGTTCTGAAGAAATATTCGTCGCCTTTGGATTTAAGATATCCAGTCGACATTGAAAGGAAGTGAACATAATCATTGAAGAGATCAAACATGATTAACAGATGACGAAATTCCAAGTGACCAACGTTACAATGACCTTGAACATCGAATTGCGACGAAAATACTCTCGCACTTCCGATAGATCAGGCCTGCCATAAGAGAATTTTAAAACAACTGCCTGATGCAATCCTTCTTCCCTAATGAAGTTGTTAACGTCTTCCATTGTGAATTGAATTACTGGTTCACCATGATCAAAATTAACTGGACAGAGCTCTATTTTTTGTCGGAGTAGGCTGTTTTGCTTGAATTGTTGCAGCATACGATTGCCTTAAATTTTCTTTTGGATCAACTGTTATGAGATTTTGAATTACCTCTCCCACAGTTAAAGGCTGGGGAGAGATCAACGCAGCCATGGCTTCCAAGGTCACAAATGACTACAAAATCCTAGAGATAGAACAAGGACTCAACCATTATTCTCTACAACCGAGAATAGAGAAATTGATGAGGAATCTGAAAAAATTCTTCAAGCTACAGTGATTTGTAAAATCAAATTAAGATCTTGAAGAGATGGTTAAGGATTTTGATAAGAAAATAAGTGAGGATTGATTGCAATAAGAAGGGGATTATTTTTACACCACGTTTGCTACCATCCACCGCCGGAAATATGGCCGATGAATAGTGTCGGAATCACTATTCACCCTTCTTCCCAGAGAGAGAGCAAACATGCACGAAGATTACCTCCATACCTGATTTTGTGTTTTCGGGTCAATTTGAATAATGATCAACTTGTAGTTATCCATGGGTGGATTAACTCTAGCCGCTTGCTCCCTCCACTTGATGGCATACTCCCTAAAACTTGCGGTCAATTTTTTCTTCATATTGGACAAGGAATTACGATCCAGCACAATATAAATGTTGTACTGAAACTATTTGATGAATACCTAGGTCATGTCATCCCAAACATACCAGTGAGAGATATCTTGGTCAATGAACCATTCGGAAGATACCCCCCACAAGGCTTTCCCCAAAGCAAGCCATCAGCAGCTCTCATTTCCTCATGCACCCCTCAGCTAGTTGCAATACCTTTTCAAGTGGGTGATAAGGTCATCGTGTCCATCATGTTTCTCAAATTATGTAGTCTTGAACCCTCATGGCAAATGGATGTGTGGGAACATGCATAGATCACTGAATGAAACACTCTGTGATCACTTAGTCCATGTATGTTCTTTATATTCTATTCAAGACTTTTCATTTTCTTGGCTATCTCATCTGGCTCAACCATCGTGGCAATCTTTTCATTTTCCACTGGTGACTCATACTGGGGAGTGTAATTTTATGGAGTCGAGACCTTGAAAGTGATATTTGGAGAATAGTATTAGCTATCATAAGCACGAGATGGTGGCTCATTGTTAGCATGAGATAGTGGCTCATTGTTTGGCCTCGTCATAGGAGGTAGTGGTGGGATTGTATATACCGGTGCGCCAGACACGACGAGAGGGGTGTTCCTGATCGGATTGATTAAGGGTCACACATTAGAGGTACTGGTGCCTCGTGGAGGCTATAGTTTGGAACATACCCTAGTGGTAGAATGTTATTGCTCGTTGCATGGAGTGGTGGTTGAGTAAAATGGGGTATGGTGGAAGTTTCCTCTGAGGTACCCTGGGGTAGAGGTCAGCCGAAATCCAAGCTTAATATACATCTAACAGTTTTTTTCTCAATTTTCCTATCTCCTCCGACTCTTGCTCAACTAACTGACCCTGCGGATTATCACCGACTGACTCGATCCATCACTGTTATCCATTACCACTACTCCTTTAGATCTTGTGAAGTAATAATGTTTTGCCAGTTTCACCACATACCAACAACCTTAATCTAACTATATAAGAGGCAATAAATGTGTTTAGCGTTAAACATTAATAGATAGGAATCACACATAGACATGCTATGCTCCTAAAATATCACCATCTCTAACATGTTTTTTGGAAGGCTTCATGATTCATTCCCGCTTATCAGCTTGTTCCATATTGACACTGGTATTTTATCCTCTCTCTTTTTTCCGTTTCATTTCCTTTCACTCACCTTATTTTGATCCCTTACATTAGAGTCATTCAAAAATTATTTGATCAAACCATTTGCGGGTTGCGTACGTATCATGTCGCCGCATCAATCAGATCATTACGTAGTTCATCGCCATTTTTTTACAAAACAAACACCTTTTTCATTGATTTTCAATATGTATATTTTTTGATACAAGACTCATAAAATAAGAATTACATAAAGATAAATATTTAAAGAAGACCATATTTTACTTAAACAGACCTTTTCAAAAAAAAATGCAAAATAACAAGAATCAAAACAACAAAATAATCATACAAACTCAAAGATAACAAAAGAATAATCAAAAGGACTGCTAACTAAACAAGACTTTGATCTCTGCAGTAGAATCCACCAGCTCATTGTAATCAAGGTGCTTGTTCCTGTGCAGACCCCCAACATTGTGGTATATAATCTCCAAATCTACAGATATATGACGAGTAACGTTCAGTGATACTTCTGTAAACCGCTCAGGCATCATTCCTTGGCAACTCCTGCATGCTCTTGAGCTATATGTGGAAACCTTGAGGAACTTTCCCTTAATGTATTCCTGAGCCAAATTCAACTTTTGGCTTTACTGACCATGGGTCTCAACTAGATCCAGCGCATCACGCCCGCGGTTCAAGGCTCTATCTCTCTGGCGCTGATTTTCTAGTAACTCCCCCTCCAACCGATTGATCATACTTCGGTAGTGACGTATTTCTACTTCAAACTTTGCGATCTTGCTCTCCTTGCTTGATTCAACTCCCCCTATTTGCTTCCTCAAACCTTGGATTAATGGAGAAAAACCTCTACGCTCATGATCACTATTACACCTCCTCTTTACACGACTACACTAAAGGATAAAAGCACATAAGAGAGTTTTTTCAATTATAGAGTCATTATTCGAAATGAGATTATTTATTTATTAGAGTCGCCACTTGGGATAGGTTTGTCTTTTGATGTTCCAATTCACCATTTTATTTTGAATTCGAAATCGAGGAAATTTGTCGACCGCCCAAATGGAGTCTACGAAACAGAAATTCTAAGTAAGGAATTTTCTTGACCCGAGGGAAGGTGTTAGGCACCCCCAAATCCCGTGGTTCTAGCACAGTTGCTTAAATTATTATAAATTGGCCAAAATTCTAATTTTACACATGTTCATCCTAAAAATGCAATTTTGATTACTTATACCGCTTTTAATATTTTTTAAGGAAATTTGCGATGCCGCTACAACTTGTCGCGAACCCCGTCACATATATGCGCACGTAGTTTTTGACATATTTCAACTTCATCAAGATTTGGATTTGGATCACATAAATGTGCACCCATACTTAGGAAGATAAAATTATTAAAGACACGCCTAAAAGCGACTAACGTGTTATTATCTTTGCGGGAAGCCGTGAAGTTTGCTAAATGGCAAGTCCCGAATCTCTAAGTATATTAATATAAGCATTTCACGAGGGCCACGCGATTTATGAGTTCCGTTTGGCACAGCAAACCTCGTTTTTATTTTAAAGGCCAATAAATAGAGTAAACTAGACTTTTCTATTGGGTTTGTATCTAATAAGACCTAATTAATAATGCATCACTTGAAAGGTCCAAACCTATGATTCAATTTTAAATTATCCAAATCTCACTAACTCTGCTACATAAATGGAGCTTCTAGCGGGTTGGGCCTCAAAGCAACCCATGGTAAAAAGGCTATGCTTCAGTTCTTTCTGAACTATTCCTTCAGAATCTGGGCCTCAGTCACAAGCCCAAATTTCATTTACACGAGGGTTGGACTATCCGGGCTCGTGATAGGCCTAGAAGTTGAATGCTGATTTTTAAATTTGGGCCTATTAGCAAGTTTATCCACAGAGGCACAACTTATTCAATCAAAACTAAATCTCAACCACCTAATTAATTCTATTCACTCAAACTCGCTGATACACTGAATGCTTTGAAACTTAATCAGCCATTTGACTGGGAATTCCCAAACTGATACGTATTGCAACATGATTTTGAAATATCAAACTATTTTAAAATATAAATACACAACTTTAATCCTATTTTTTCACAAATACATGATGAATAAATTAACGCAATCAACTACTTTAAACTTAGAGGAGATACCGATTTTCATCAGTAAAATGTGATGTTATTTCATACTAACATCTCATTCTATCAATTCTCAAATGAACGTGACGGAAAAATTTGCATTAACTATATTAACGGCTAACATTGCTGCTAATTACTTGTATAAGCCTAAAATAACAATCCAAATGTCCAGTTATTACAAAGCAACTGTCTCAATTATGATAAGCATCAAAAACTAAATAAATATAAAAAAATATTCGTGGAGGAATAAGTAGCATTTATCTTCAAACTTGAGAATACACTTATTTTATGCTTCATACATCACTGGATATCGAAAGTGTACCTGGAATTCAAGTAAAACAAATCGAAATGAGAGCCAGCAAATTCAAACAGCAATATAGTAGCAGGAACCAGCAGCTCATGATCAATTGTAAACCCAGAAATAGTATTAGAAAGCCCAGGAAAGTTTTAACACAAACAGTATCAGTAAACCAACCCAAACAGCTTGAACAAAAACAATCAAACTTGAGATCAAACCCATAATTGTTTCTGAAAGTTATAACACTTTAAGCACATATATTTCAAGTTGTTTTCATCTTATATAGTTAAAATTCTGATTAGTAGCTGAGAATTGGGATTACTGTTGAAGAAAAGGACCTAATGGAACAGTAAAAACCTATGAAATTTCAGGATTTTTAGGCCTGAACTTCTAGAAGTTTTTGGGAAATTTTCTAGGATTTTTAGAATAAAAAAAACTAGGGATTTTCCCAAGGATTTCATACTTCTAAATGAAGGAAAAAACTTGCCTATTTATAACCCAAACTTTGGGCAACCCCTTTCTTTTTTGTTTACCCTTTAGTCATTTTATTATTTTTTAGAATTATTCACTTAGTCCCTCATTTTCTGACTTGTGCCTCAAGTCTTATCATCATATTACCAGAATTCTATTTTTGAACCTCCACCTAGAAGGTTCCAGGGGTTTACTACAAGATTGCATTATCCAAACACCTACATTACCCTTATCCTTTCCCCTCAATTACCTAACCTATCCAATTACACTCTAGTTCTTGTCATGTTGGTCAAATATTGACTATAGTTGATTAATCAAGGTAATTGGAACTATTAAACCATAACCAAATCCAATATGATTATCATTTGGGAATAAATCCTAATTAACCTGAGTTGGAATGTTATAAACTAACCACTAGATTTAAAATAGACTGAAACTACACTACTTGTTTTACCCAAGATCAAAAGTGAACAAAATTATCACAAAGAAACTAACATCAACTAATAAGTAACCATAAGGAATTACTAAAGGATTAAAATCCATGAAACACATATATAGACAGATTTGAAGCTAAATTAATCTAGCACCAAGAAATGCAAGACCGAATTAATCAAAGTCAAAACAGGACTAACTAAAAGAAAACTCAGAAGCAATTGTAGGGTCAGTTATGAACAAATATGGATCAAGTGAAACAAAGAAATAATCAAACCAGGGAAAGGACGAACAGTCTAAAATTTTGAACTAACCTAGAATACTGAGTATGCAGACATGAATTTTTTGGAAAAAGGAAAATTAAAGAAGGGGTATACACGGAAAATTTTAAAACCTATGGCAAAGAAAGGATACCTAACCTTTGGACCATAAATGGAGGTCTTGGCTCATCCATGCAAGGTCTCAAAACGTCCCAGGACTTCAGCGAATCCCTCAACTGGAAAAATCTGGGACCAAGGTTGACATTAGCTCGAAATTTGCGGTGATTTGAGGGAAATTTATTAAGGATTTTAGGAAGAGGGAAGTCAGGAGAGTCTACTGTATGATTGTGGTCAAATTTGGGGTGAATTAAAACTTGAGCCAGACTTTCGATTTGACATTCAAAAGAACTGGTTGAGATTTGGTGGGAGATAATGGTAAATATGGCTTGAGAGTATGGAGATGGAGTTATGGTATAAAGTTGGGGTTGTTTTGGGTGGTGGCGCCACCGTGGGCGACGGAGGCGGCGCGTCCATATTTATTAAGATTCGAGAAGCTGGTCCAACATATTAGAGATCATTTTTAGGGCATTGGAAAGAGGAGGAGGAGGGGATTCAGGGGTGTAAACTTGGGTGAGTTTGGAGCTTCGTTGCCGGCGGCGGTGAGGCAGAGGGTCAGCCGAGGCAGTGGGTACGAGGAAGAGAAGGCTTGGTCTTTAGGGCTTTACAAAGGATTCAGACACTTTTATTTAAAATACAAGATCGAACCATGGTCGTTGGATGATAATAGATGAACGACTGAGATTATGTGCCCCAAAAAGACATCGTTTTGGAGCGTCTCTAATGAGAAACCGGGTTTGGGGATGGGTTTGGGCCGATTTATTGAGGATTTGGACGGGTATGGGGGTTGTGGTTTTGGCTTCAATTAGCGTTGGCCCAATATAAGGCTAGCCTGATTTTATACCTCTTTTCCTTTAATTCTTTTTCACTTATCTTTTGTTTATTTATTGTTTCAATTTTAAAAATCAAACTAATATTAAACCTGAAAATTTATTCAACCTACCTAATTAAATTTAAATTAAACTACTATCACTTTAAAGGAAATTAAAATTAAACCAAAAAAATCAAAGTTTCTTTGTGATTTTATATTTTGTAAAAGCCTAATTACTAATTAGTCTAAAAAATAATGTACAAATACATCCCAAATGCTCATGCAACTTTCTTTTTTGTATTTTTTATGACTTATCATGCACGCACAAATAAAAATACACACAAAAATACGCAATTAAATCCTTAAAATCGAATAATAAAAGGAAAAGTCCTAATTCCAAGAATTCTGTAGGAGTAATTTTAGCAAGGCAAAAATCACGTGCTCACAGCTGCCCCTCTTTGCCCGGAAACACGAAGGGTTTTCGGTCAAAGATAAATGAGATACATGAGGGATTTTTTCCTGGTCAACACTCCAGGAGAAGCATTTTGAAAACTGTCGGACCGAACCCCGCTTCAAAGGTTGCCTACATATCTTTGGCTATAAAGGAATCAGGTCAGTGTAGTTCTGGAGTGTTTGGTAGCTGGGACTACCATGAGTTGTGATTTCATTGCTGATGCTGCTGCTACTGCTTGCTGACTCCTTATTACACCAAAAAGAGGAAATCAAAACTAATCTAGCTATGCCTATCAACTATGAGTTACAAGATTCCTATCTATAATTCTTTTGAAAGCTTGATCTTGAGTCTTAGCTGTATTGGCTGCAGACTTTGATCTGAATCTTGATGTTTGCAAGATGTAGGTTTCGATCCTTTCTTCAGCATTGAAATCAGCTGGGACGTGCATGGCTTGTGATTTGAAATCAAACCTAGACAGTCCACGTCTTCTTTTTCAACCATTCTCGATTTGTTTCCTTTTGTTCTCTTCTTCTTTTCCTTTGTCCTGAATTGAAATTCACTCTTCCGTTCATCTCAAATCCTTTGCCCTAAGGTAAAACCTGTTCTGCCATCAAAACCAACAAACGAAATTTTCTTCCCTTGTTTTCACTAGGAAAATTTCGTGAGTTATTTGCAGCACAGATCTAAAATATTCCTATTGAAAACAAAGAAAGAGAGATTATGTATTTTTTTGAGAGATTTCTAGGTTATGCTTGAGAATGGCCGGGTTATGCCGGGAAAAGAGACATGTCCCTACAGGGGTAAGAGGAGAATCCACGAGTTATGCCAGGATAGGAGTAAAAGGTCCATGCTGGGGAAGGGGAAGAAAGTCCATAGGTTGTGCCGGGACGTATGAGAAATTTTCCTGGGTTATGCCAGGGGAACCCGCGGGTTATGCCGGGATTGAAAAAGAAAATACTCCTGGGTTACGCCAGAGGGATCCATAGGTTATGCCGGGATTGGAAGAGAATACTCCTAGCTTGTGCTAGGGGGATCCGTGTGTTATGTCGGGATTGAAAAAGAGAAGACTCCTGGGTTATGCTTGGGGATCCGCAGGTTATGCCGTGATTGAAAGGAAAGATTCCTAGGTTATGCCAGGGTAAATCCACGAGTTATGCCGGGATTGGAAGAATGAAATCCTGGGTTATGCCAGGGAAATCCTAGGGTTATGCAGGGACATATGAGAAAGTTTCCTCGTTTATACCATGGGAATTCGCAGGTTATGTCAGGATTGAAAAAGAAAAGACTCCTGGGTTATGCCGGCATTGGAAGAGAAGACTCCTAGATTATGCTAGGGGAATCCACGGGTTATGCCGAGATTGAAAAAGAGAAGACTCCTAGGTTATGCCAGGGGATTCGTGGGTTATACCGGGATTGAAAGTAAGATCCTTGGATATGCCAAGGGAAATTCATGAGTTATGCCGGGATTGGAAGACAGAAATCCTGGGTTATGCTAGGGGGATCCACGGGTTATGCCAGAATTTGAAAGAAAAAGACTCCTAGGTTATGCTAGGGAAATCCACGGGTTATGCCAGGATTGGAAGAAAGAAATCCTGTTGAGGACTGGAAGAAAGAAATCCTGTTGTAGAATTCTCTCAGGTTATGCTGGGGAATGGTGGGGAATGAAAGGCCACAGAAGTCCTTCTGGCTATGCTGGGGATAGAGAGAGAAAAGAAAGACCCTTCGGTTATACTAAGGATAGAAGGAATTTAGACTTCAGGTTATGCTGGGGAATAAAGGAAAAAGAGGGTCCCTCAGGTTATGCTGGGGGACGAGAGAGGAAAAGGTTCCTCAGGTTATGCTGGGGATGGAGGGAGGAGCCCTCAGGTTATGCCGGGGAATAAAACAAAGATATTTCTCAGTCAATGCTGGAGAGAGTGGAGTGTGATCCTTGGGTTATGCCGAAAAGGTCCACAAGTTGTACTGGGGAAGACTAGGGATGTGGCCGTAAATATGGGGAAGGAGTCAGGGATCGGAGTCCTATGATATAATGTTTTATGATTCTCCCTTCCTTCTTTTTTATAAAACTGCAGGAAAAGATGTAAAGAGAACTTCCCTTTTTGTTGATCATTGGTGCAACGCTATTCTTTGCCCTTGTGACGTTTCTTTGATTGCATTTGCCATTTGTTCCCATTGCTTTGGATTACACCTGTTTCAAATTTTCAAACAAAACACGATTTGTTAGTTCGAACAATGATTGGTTTGTGGCCTTGATTTTTTTGATCCCCACCTCATTTCTGTTGAGAAGACCTTTGACTCTTCAGACTTTGCCTTGTAAGTTGGTCGGGGGACCTCATCTTTCAAATTGTTTCGCCTTTATAGGCCCTTAGTTATGATTTTTTTGCCCCGATTTCCAATTCAGGGCCATGCCTTTTGAGAACTTTTGTGGAGACAATTAGCCTGCTCGGGCTTAACCTTTCCAATCTTCATTTGCCTTTGTGGGATTTTTACTTTAAATTTCTTTCTTTCCACTTTCTTGCTTTTGAAGCGTCAGCCATCATGGTCAGCCAGGATTAACTAAATGTGTCCGTTCATACTGGATATTTCTTTTGGTTCTTGGGAAATAGTCATGAAATCAAAGTTAAGCCGAAAGGGAGTAGGGAAACAACAATGGAAACCATATGGATTTGAGAGAAGTGTCCCTTTCGGGAAAAAGGGAAGAACTTATCTGGGGGTGCATGCCGACTTTAAATGGAGATGACATGCTTCTTGGACTAGACGCCCGACCCGGATCCATTTCTGCTTCTTGTGACCCATATTTCAATATTTCAAAAACCATGGAATCTTGTTTGGGCTTGGACGGTGATATTTCTTCTTTTCGGCCGACGACGCCCTTTGCGGGTTTTCGCCAATCGACCTCTCTCATTTCTCTTCTCCCGTCGCCCAATAGTGCTCTTTTACGAGTTTTCACTAAACGGACTCTCTCATTTTTATTTTCTCTACTCACCGTCATCTTATGGTGCCCCGAAGGTTTTCTCCGATAAGACTCCCTCATTTTATTTCTCTCAATTTCAATTGTGCCAAATCCCAACAATGATGTTTGTCATGTCCCTGCCTTGGCCATGATCGGAAGGACTCGGACTAGGTTCTTCGATAAAGGATATTGGATGGAAACTTACAATTTTGGAACCATTCTGGCGGGTTCATGGCCGGACCATTACATCTCTGCCCCCAGTCTCATTTTGGGGTATTGGGTTTTTATTATGATATGACTAAACCTCAGGTAGAGGCTGCCTACGTATCCTTACGAAATCAAGTCAGACGTAGTTCAGGAAGTGTTTCCTTAACTAATTTTTTTGTTTTTTTTTGTTTTCATTTATTCTTTTTTTTTTTCTTTTTTTCACTCTTTTTCTTCTTCTTTTTTATCTTTTTTTTCCATTCATCGTTTTTTTATCTCTTTTTTTTGAATAGCAATTCCGGGTTTCAAATAGGGTGAACAAAGAAACGTAATTGGCACAAAAGGGTTTGCGAAGGATTGGTAGTGTTTAGGTAACGGAAAGAAAAGCCTTCGTCATTTCAACCGGCCTGAATCATTTCTGTAGGGAGTTCAAACGTAATACTTTTTTACTGCATCTGCATTCATTGCTTTCTCAGGCTCATCTCCTTCAATGTCACCCAGGTAAATTACATCTTTGGGCAGAATCTTAATGATAACGTATGGACCTTTCCAGTTTGGAGCAAACTTTCCCTTAGCTTCCTGATGGTGAAGGAGAATACGCCTCAATACAAGTTGTCCGACATAAAAATTCCTGGGCCGCACTTTCTTGTTGTAAGCACGGGCCTTTCTTTGTTGGTACAACTACTCGTGAAAAACGTGACAACTGCTCCAGCAGAATCTTAACACACTCGCTATCCTAAATTTTTGCTTTGACAATTACCCGGAGCGAAGGGATTTCTACCTCTGCGGGTATAACTGCTTCAGTCCCATAGACTAATAAATATGGAGTTGCCCCTACCGATGTGCGCACTGTGGTGTGATATCCAAGCAATGCGAAATGCAGTTTTTCATGCTTCTTGAGCTTTGAATCATTTTTCTCAAAATCTTCTTGATGTTCTTGTTAGCCGCTTCGACGACACCGTTGGCTTTGAGCTGGTAAGGAGTGGAGTTTCTATGAGTTATCTTGAGTTGTTCACATATTTCTCCCACCAGACGACTATTCATATTGGTCGCATCACCTATAATGATGGTTGCAGCAATACCGAAGCGGCAAATGATGTTGGAATGCAAAAAGTCTACCACGACATTTTTGGTAACGGACTTAAGTATGATGGCTTCGATCCACTTTGTGAAGTAGTCAATAGCAACCAATATGAATCTACGTCCATTTGAGGCATTTGGCTCAATGGGCCCAATAACGTCCATCCCCCATGCAACGAATGGCCAAGGTGCTGACATAGGATACAATTTGATTGGCGGTGCATGAATCAAATCACCGTGCACCTGACATTGATGACCTTTCCGAACGAAGCTGAAACAATCTTTCTCCATGGTCATCCAGTAATACCCTGCCCGAAGTATTTTCTTTGCTAGTACGTACCATTTCATATGGGTCCACACAGTCCTGCGTGTACTTAATGCATAATCCTCCCGGCTTCCTTGGCGTCGACACATCTTAGCAAGTTTAGATCTTGGGTTCTCTTGTATAAGGTATCACCACTCAAGAAGAAACTATTCACGTGCCGTCGGATGGTTTTCTTTTGCTCCCCTGTAGCCTTCTCGAGATACTCTTGTCTTTTCAAAAATTTCTTGATATCATAATACCAAGGCTGAGTGCTGGATTCTGCCTCGGTCGCATTACAATACCCATGCCTTTCGTTGATTTGGATTTCCAAAGGATCGACGTAGGCGTTTCCAGGGTAAGGCAACATGGAAGCCAGAGTTGCGAGTGCATCTTCTAACTCATTGTGACAATGAGGAATGTACCTGAACTGTACCGACTTGAACTGTTTTCTAAGATCCTCCATATGCTGCCGACAGGGGATGAGTTTGACATCTCTTGTCTCCCACTTTCCTTGGGCCTACCGTATGATCAAATCTGAATCACCCATGATTAACAATTCTTCGATGTCTATGTCAATAGCCATATTCATACCTATGATGCAAGCCTCGTATTCAGCTGTATTGTTGATGCAAAAAACTGGAGCTGTGCTGTAGCTGGGTAATGTTGACCAGCGGGATAAATTAGGATTGCTCAAATTCCTATGCCTCTCTCATATACCGCTCCATCGAAAAAACATTTTCCAAACAGGGATGTCCTCAGATGTTACCTCCACCGAATTCACTTCTTCATCAGGGAAAAAGGTATTCAATGGTTGGTACTCATCTTCACCTAGATTCTCTGCTAGATGATCTGCTAATGCTTGGGTCTTCATCGAGGTACAAGTGACATAGACTATGTTGAACTCGGTGAGCAGGATTTTCCATTTCGCCAATCTCCCTGTGGGCATCGGTTTTTGGAATATGTACTTCAATGGGTCCAGCCTGGTTGTGAGGTAGGTGGTGAGGGCTTGCAAGTAATGCCTCAGCTTCTGGGCCACCCAGGTCAAGGCACGGTAGGTTCTTTCTAGCAGCATGTACTTGGCCTCGTAACTAGTAAACTTTATGCTCAAGTAATAGATGGCTTGATCCTTCTTTCCAGCAGCATCATGCTGCCCGAGAATGAAACCAAAATATTTCTCAAGGACTATCAAATAAAGAAACAATGTCCTTCCCGGTTCCGGTGGGACCAAGACTGGTGGATTGGACAGGTTAATCTCTGATTCTGTCAAAAGCTTCTTGACACTCATTGGTCCATTTAATTGCTACGTCCTTTTTCAATAGTCTGAATATGGGCTCACATGTATAAGTCAGCTAGGCGATGAATCGACTGATGTAATTCAGTCTTCCTAACAGGCTCATTACATCCTTCTTGGTTTTTGGAGGAGGTAGCTCGTGAATGGATTTTATCTTGGTTAGATCCAACTCAATACCTCTTCGAATGACAATGAACCATAGAAGTTTGCCTGACGGGACCCCGAATGCACACTTGGCTGGATTTAATTTCAAATCATACTTGCAAAGCCTTTCAAGGAACTTTCTTAGGTCCCGTACATGATCATCTTGGGTCTTGGATTTGATAATCACGTCATCCACATATACTTCTATCTCTTGATGCATCAAGTCATGGAAAATTGTGGTCATAGCCCTCATATATGTTGCCCCAGCAATCTTTAAACCAAAAGGCATAACCTTGTAGCAATAAATCCCCCAAGGTGTGGCAAAGGTTTTTCTCAGCATCTTCCTCATCCATCAACAATTTGTGGTATCCTACATAGCAATCCACAAAGGATTGTATCTCGTGTTTGGCACAGTTGTCAACAAGGATGTGGATGTTTGGAAGAGGGAAGTTGTCATTGGGACTTTCCTTGTTAAAATCTCTGTAGTCTACACATACTCAGGTTTTCCCATCTTTCTTCGGTATCGGAACCACATTGGCTAACCAAGTGGTGTATCGAACCACTCGTATTACTCTCGCCTCCAACGACTTTGTGATCTCCTCTTTGATCTTATCACTGATATTAGGTTAGAACTTTCTCTATTTTAATTGGACTGGAGGGCATTCGGGGCATGTGGGCAACTTATGAACCACCAAATCAACACTAGCCCAGGCATATCGTCGTAAGACCAAGAAAACACATCTTTGAATTCAAAAAGAAGTTGAACCAGTGAGTCTCGGATTTCCTCATCCACATGGATGCTTATTTTTGTTTCCCTGGTTTCACCGGGACCACCCAAGTTAACCGGTTCGGTATCATTTAATTTCAGCTTAGGTTTATTTTCAAAATGTTCCAACTCTCGATTGATTTCGCTAAAAGCCTCTTCTTCATCATACACCTGTTCTTGGTTCATTATTTCACAAATAGGCGGAATGTCCAGATCGGGGCATGAAGTCCGTGAGCATGTCATATTACTTAAAGCCGCATTATTGCAAAAGAAAGAAAAGATAAAAAATAGAAGAAAAATAGCAAAAATCAAAAAAATAAATAGAGGAGTGTAGACGATGAAATATTGATCATTTCTTGGAAATTGTAAGATAACAAGGTTTACATTTGAAATTTAAAGGACAAAATACTAAAGGAAAAACACCCGGGTTACACCCTGAAATAACTCATGATGTAAGAAACGATGGCAAGGCAGGACTACCGGGCCTCCCGCCTGACTGGGAAAGGCGTAGCCTTCCAATTTTGCAATTTGGCATTCGATCCCATGTAGATCACCTCAGCGGTGCTCGAACCTTCTCCAAGCTGGACCATGTTGGCTTCATACAGTAATTTCCTCATGGCCCCACATATATCTTCAATTTCCTCCGCTGTGAAGATCTCATCTTCTTCTTCCTCACTGTACTTTGGCTTCACAAATGTCTCGTACAAGTGGGGTAGAGGTTGAGGTGGAGCCCATCCATGACGCTTTCTACGATTTGCCCAAGTTATATCCTCTGGTGTTGGGTGGAAGCCTAGCCCAAAACACTTCTCTGCGGTAGGCAAAGCAATTGGCTCAGTTATCTCTTGCAAAGAGCTTCTGAGTCCCTTTCATGGCTTAAATACTTGACTTATCATTTCTCTTGCCACCATTATTGAGGCATTGGAAAGGAAAGGCTGGGGACATGGTTTGCCTTCTTCGTATTGATCAGCTACCATGATTTCAAAAGCCTAGTAAACTATATGCTCACTTCATTCTTTAGCTTCGAGGCATGGGACAGAGGGATCACGGTAGATTGACTGTTCATCTTCTTCATGGACCGCGATTTCCTGGTTCTCATGTTCAAATTTCAGCATTTGGTGCAGAGTAGAGATTTTTTTTCCCCAACGACAAAGGAACTTACGGGCGGGGCATTTTCGGGGAGAAGGCACAGCTCCTGCTTTGTGAATCCATGGTCTTCCTAGGAGGTAATTGTAGGATGTATCCATATCTAATACTTCAAACGTTACCTCAAAATTGACCGGACCAATGGTCAATACCAAATCAATTTCTCCTATCGTGTCTCTTTTAATTCCATCAAAAGCTCGGACACACACATTGTTGGGGCGGATCCACTCCGTCCTGATTTCCATTCTTTTCAATGTTGACAGTGGGCATATGTCCAACTCTGAGCCTCCATCTACCATTACTCTTTTGACATAATAGCCTTCGCATTTAACGGTGAGATGCACAGCTTTGTTGTAGGCGGCTCCCTCTGAAGGCAAATCATTCTTGCTAAATGTAATCTGATTAGCAGCAAAGAATCTTTCCGCCATTTTCTCCAATTGTTCTACAGAGGTTTGAACCGGCACGTAGGCCTCATTTAAAGTTTTGGCTAAGACCTTCTGGTGCTCCCGAGAATCCATCAGCAATGATAGTAAAGAGACTTGCTTAGGAGACTTCTGTAGCTGGTCTACTACCTCATAGTCTGGCATTTTCATCATTCAAAAGAAGGCCTCCGCCTCTTTAGCATTTGTGGGTTTTTTTGGTGGGAATCGCCTTCTGGTAGCACTGTTCACCTCTTCCATCTCCAAATATTTCTTTATGGGGTGGCTTTCTTGAGTTTCCCCAGTGATTTCCTTGCTTTTGTATGTTACTATTGTTTGTTGATAGTTCCACGGGATTGCAGAAGGGTTCGTCATTGGCCTCTAAGGCGCTCGACCAATTCAACCTTGGCGGTTTAATTGGTCCCCGAACCACATAGGCTCAATTAGGTACTAACATAGTCCTGTTCAGCTCAAATCGTTTTGGGGGACTCAGAGTTGGCTTTTTTTCTTGACGACCCCGTGGGATGCAAAGGACGGTTTCCTCGATGGGTGCCGACTCTATTTTAGCTTCAACCTTTTTCTCAACTTCCGAGTACTTGGCTTCACTCATTTCCTTTTCTTCAACCTTCTTGGGAGTAACCTTTGGATGTCTATCTTCATAAACAATGGCCTTTATGGCTTTCAAAGCAGGGTCAAATTCTTTGTCTTTGTAGATTATCCTAATGATTGGGCTGTTGTTGTGAGCCAGCAACGGGTTATTAGTCACATTTGGGACATCTTCATCTCTCAACACTATTTTCCTTTGTTCTATTAGATCTTCCACAGCTCGCATAAATTCTATCAATTTTCGGTGTCGTGCCCTTCAGCTCCTGAATGACAAGCATATCGTACACCCCGTTGGTAAGAAGGCGACTCAGGGTTTTGTCTGTTCGGGGGCACAGGCTGCAAGAGACCCATTTGGATCAGTTTTGGTAATAAGCCGGAATAGGACTCCCCTATTGATGTACAATTTTGCCTTCTGGGTGACTCCTTGGGACAGAAATTATTTTGGGGAGGGCAGGGATTATCGTGGTTTTGGGGAGGCTGATTCCTCGGGGCTTGGTTCCTGTTGACATGGTGCTATGGTCGAGCAAATGGCTAGGCATTCATAAGGTTGGGAGCATAATGCATGTTTTGATTGGGATAATAGTGTTGGGAGGTTCTTTACGAGAATATGGGCATGTGAGCACGAGGTCTTCTCATACCGAAGGCTGCTATTGAAGCTTCCTCTTTCTTTTTGTTTCTTGGGACTCCTCTTGCCCCGCCTTGGATGGCCTGGGAGGTTGCCCTTATGGCTGACTGACTCAGAAGTCTTCCCATTTTCAAACCATTATGTACGATCTTGCCGATTTTGATTGCTTTCGCGAAAGGTTTGCCCATTGTTGACATCATATTTTGAAAATAATTCGCTTCTTGGGCCTGGAGAAAGACGGGGACCATCTCTATCTCATCCATGGGCGGCTTTAGTCTTGACTCTTGTTCGCACCACTTGATAGCATATTCTCTAAAACTCTCTGAAGGCTTCTTATTAAGTTGGCCAAAGAATTTCTGTCTGGCGCAATGTCAATGTTTCACTGAAATTGCCTTACAAAATCTCTAGGAAGATCATCCCAGATATGCCATCGTGTGACGTCTTGGTCCATGTACCATTCAGAAGCGATGCCTACAAGATTCTCTCTGAAGTATGCCATTAACAGTTCTCCTTTTCCGCCTGCCCCACGCAATTGGTTACAGTACCTTTTCAGATGAGCAATGGGGTCGCCATGACCATCATACTTTTCAAACTTCGGTATTTTAAATTCCAGGGGAAAATGTACATGCGGGAACATGCACAGAGCTATGTTGGAAACACTCTTTTGCCCACTCAAACCCTGTATGTTCTTCAAGCTTTGATCCTTGCTTTTCATCTTTCTTGCAATCTCATCTTGATCAGGCACATTAGGAGTTTTATTCTACACTGGTGTGAGTTCATATGCTGGTTCAGGATAAGTGTATGTGGGGTATGAGGGAGGCTCGGTTTGGTAATTGGGTGTTTGAAATGTGAAAGCCGTATGATCAAACATGGGTCTCGGCACTGCGGGCTGTGTGGTAGCTGTACATGAGGGAGCCGTAAAAATATTAGGAATTGTGCTAGAGGTGAACACCTGAGGGCGGACTTCAAAAGGTGCTCCGACAAAGTTGGCTGGTATGGTAGGTTGCCCCAAAAGTATGTTTGGGTGGCTAATGGGAACAGTGGAAGTACCTCTCGACCTTGGAAAAAGCTCAGGAAATCTGGGGATGGAAACCGAAGGCTCTTTTCCGTTCGTCCATACATCCCACATCTCCATGACCCTAAGTCATAGGATCCTATTTTCTTCGTCCACTGCAAATTCTGAGGCCGGGATGCCTGCAATCGGGCTATCCTCTAAGATAGGAACTGCCGACAAAGTCATTTCAGATGAAATTTCTGCGCTTCCTTTCGATCTGGTGAAATATCAATGTGATGCCAGTTTACCACAAATCAACCACTACTTCTAAAGCCTGAGACTGGATCGTGACATCAAACAAATAGTTAGTTTGAGACAGATAACAGATAAGAATCACACGTTGGGTGTGATGCACCTATACAGTTAACGGATGTTTATATGCTTGCAATGGTCGCATGTGTCATCCCGACATTTATTTCTTTATTTGCGAAGCCCCTCTTCTTTAGCCTTATTCTCTCTATCTTTCCTAATTCATTCACTTTCTCTCTTATTATATTCAATTATGGTCGAATCCTATGTAGATTGCCTACGTATTATGACCCCGCATGAATCAGACGAAGCGTAGTTCTTGCTAGTAAAAGCAAAGCATAAAAATATTTTGGAAATTTCCATCCTCATAATAACAAACTTCAGTTACAAGGACTCAAAAGACTGACAAATCAAACAAGAAACTAAATAGCTTTGATAAAAAGCGAACCACAGACTCGAAAAAGAATTAACTATGCATTACAAGAACAATACAGACTCCCGGGTAAACCAATATATTTTGACAGAAGGAAGCGTAATCTTTATAAATACATTAATGCTTCAAGTGATCCTAGGCCTCGCGAGGCATCATTCGTCCTTGCCGCAGGCTTGCGTGCTAAACTCCCTTGGAGGTCCTCCATCACTTGGCGAACAAAAGTCATGGAGGTGGAAAAGAACATAGATCTTGTCATATCCTCGCAATGGTTGCACTTTGTGGTGATGTAGTCTGCGATCGCTCGCACTCTTTCCCTAATAACCCCCCTTTTTCTTGCAACAAACGCCCAATTTGCTCGGACCTTGGCTCTAGAGTTCGCTCTGCTACCTGATTCAATTCCTGGAATTGCCGCAAATCCATCTCCAACCTTGCTATCGCTGCATAACAATGTTCTCTCTTGGCTTTGAAGTCCCCGACTTGCTTGGCCACTCTGTTTTTAGCCATGATGACCCTCCGTCTTAACCTAGCAAACTCAGCATTATGTCCTTCTTTTAATTGCTCAATGATGCGGGCTCGTTCCTCTGCACTTTTCGTTAATTGTTTCCGAACCCTAGATAGACCGTCTTCCCCCTTATTCAAGTCAAACCCATACTCGGTTACTTTTCGCCTCGAATTTTCTATGAGTTTTTCATCCTTTGTGCTCCTAGGTGGATTTTCCGCGGCTGCTTTCATTTTATGGATTTGGGCTCGCAACGCCTCGTTTTCTTTGGTTAATCTTTTCTTTTCTCCCTCATTGGTCGCGGCTTGCAAACCATTTTCAAATTGCAGCTCTTTGACTTTCTTTTCCAATCTTCCTATGGTGGCCCTATATTCAGTTTCCTTGGCTAGCCAATCCCATTGCTCTTGTGACATTTCAACAAATTCTTGGAGATACGGTCTTTTAGCTAGCCTTCCGGGATCTATTTCTTTTTTATACCAAGCAATGTATCTCGGTGCAACCCCGCCTTTAGATATGTCGCGTACTCGTGTACCCGTTGTCAATTATTAACTTTCGCTCCAGATTTGACGCACGACAACTTCAGGGAATTGACCATTGGGGCTAATCTCAACCGTATGGAGGCTAATATCCTCATCCCTGGGAATCATTTGGCATATACCTACTTGCCTTAGTACTTTGTATGGCACATAGGGTTGGATACTTCAAAGACCCATCAGAAGGAAATGAGGCCCGCTGGCTGGCATATGCACAATTTCATCCACGGGGAGCCACCTGAATGTCCATTCTATCTGATTTATAGTGACAACCCGTAGAAGCGACACCCATTCTGTGACACCCTCAGGTAACCTAAACCCATCAACCGTGCTGTAGAATTCTTCTACGCAGCTCTTTGTTGGTGACCCATAATTCATGAACCGAAGCCGGTGGCATAAATGCTCGATCATCCATATTTGTAACAACAGGTTACACCCTTCAAAGAAGTCTCCTCCCGCTTTACAGGCGGTGAGAAAACAGAAGATCTCAGATAAGATCATAGGAGCGAGGGTACTCTTGTTCTGAGTTAGTAAAGCGCTGATGACCCCTCCTATCCGTATATCAATATTTCCATCCTGCTGCGGAAACATCAAAAGACCCAAGAAGAATAACATGAATGCAAAACATTGATGCTCATCCTATTTGAGTTGGTTTCCTTTTCTACAAATATGGATTTCCGGGTTATTGAATCCCTCTATATGCCCGTACCTCTAATATATAAACTGCAGGGCAGAGAAGCCGGCTGACAGGTCTGGGTTTTGAACCTTCCTCTTGATTTATAAGGAATCCATAAACTTGTGCACAGCGAGGGCTCTTCGCGCAATCAGGTATTGGTGCCTCAGGGGAATCGTAGAGGTCCCAATATATCCAATTATTTCCTCCAATGTCGGTGTGAGTTAAAAATCCAAGAAATGGAACACATTGTGAGCTAAGTCCCAGAATGTGATCAATGCCTTTACGATATCTCCCCTCGGGTTAATTTTCATTAGCCCAGTAAGTCCCCCCAAATGCATGTTGACCCTGTTTTGCACCGCTTCTCCCAGGTCATTCCACCACATGTGTAGCTCCAAGGGAATTTTGTTCATGAATGTTATCGGCAAATACTGCTCCGTGCTCATTCTGCACATTTATTAGGGTGAATTAGTATCTCAAGAGTTTGTTCTACTTGACTCCACAAAACATTAAAACTGACATGTTTCTTTTATGAAATTTATTTTCTGAAATCAAGGCCCAGCTTTGCGAACATGGCCTTTCAGCACTTCCGAAGGAAGATTGTAAGGTTGTGCTCGTTCACCGGCCAAAATAAGACTCAGTTGTGGCCATTTGTGCAAAGTCAGCCTTCCGGCATCCTTTTCGGTAACATTCGGCTATTACTGGCAGTAACAGCATCACCCGATTTATTTGAGAAAATAAGTAAAATTGGACATTTGTTTTTCCTTGTTTTGGTTATTTTTTGCAAAATGGAGGTTGGACCCGATGGGGGTTTCCTACGTATCTCGTACCTGACGAGAATCAAACCGGCGTAGTTTGCGCAAAACAATTTATCAAAACCAAAACATTATTGAAAATCCCCTTCTTCTTTTGTTTTTTTTCTTTTTCCTTTCTCTCTTGTTTTTCAAAAATCTGGCAGAATTTCGGTACTATTTTAGAATTGGTTTTACAAAACAAGTGGTACCATCATTTAGCCCTAATACTGCTTTTTTCTTAATTTTCTCTCCTTATTCACAAGCCAATTAATATGCAAATCCAAAGCAAATAAATGCACAAGTATCACTAAATATGCATCAGGATGGTCTTTTATTTTGGGTCACCGATCTTAGACGGACCCAGCCCCTGTGTTGTGTTGAGTCCCCTAAGTCAAATACATGATGCAAGTAAGTGTTCTTACTAGGGATCCGACATGAGGTCAAGTTATTCAAAGTTAAAACCCTTCGTATAGGGCCTAGACTGTGCTTCCGAGCGAACAACTCGAGTCGAGGAGGGGGCTATGTACCGGGAACCAAAAGGCCATCCCGCTTAGTAACTTGTCCGGCCTCTTTCTTATTTTCAGGTATGACACTAACAGAATAGGGAGTCTAAACCAGTAAGCACATCCCCAGATGTGAGAAGTCAAGGGTTTCGTAATAGTTTATATGTACAGTTCAGATAATATCAAAGTGATAAAGAATTTAGCACATTAGGACGAAACATGTAGGCAAATTAGAAGAAGCCAAATATAAAAGTTATTCTAAGCTCGAATTCTTGAACCCTGAACCAGAGATTCTTGGTTCGGTCCCCAGCGGAGTCACCAGAGCTGTCACACCTTCTTTTTACACAGCTACCCTGAAGGATAAAAATGCATAAAGGAGTTTTTCCAATTAAAGTGACATTATTTGAAATGGGATTATTTATTTAATAGAATCGCCACTTGGGATAGGTTTGTCTTTTGGTGTCCCAAGTCACCGGTTTATTTTCAATCCCAAATTGAGGAAATTTTTCAACTGCCCAAATGGAGTCTGCGAACAAGAAATTCTAAGTAAGGAATTCTGTTGACCTGAAGGAAGGTGTTAGGCACCCCCGAATCCTGTGGTTCTATCATGGTCGCTTAAACTATTATAAATGGCTAAAATTCTAATTTTACACATGTTCATTCTAAAAATGCAATTTTGATTACATATACCTCTTTTAATACTTTTTAAGAAAATTTTCGATGCCGCTAAAACTTGTCACGAACCACGTCACATAAATATGCAAGTAGTTTTTGACATATTTCAACTTCATCGGTATTTGGATTTGGGTCACATAAATGCGCACCCGTACTTAGGAAGATAAATTTATCAATAACGCGCCTAAAAGCGACTAACATATTATTATCTTTGCGGGAAGCCGTGAAGTTCACTAAACGGCATGTCCCGAATCTCTAAGTATTTTAATATAATCATTTCACGAGGGCTACGCAATTTATAGGTTCCGTTTGGCGCGACACACCTCATTTTTATTTTAAAGGCCAATATATAGAGTAAACTAGAATATTCTATTGGGTTTGTCTCTAATAAGAACTAATTAATAATGCATCACTTGAAAGGTCCAAACCTATGATTCAATTTTAAATTAACCAAATATCACTAACTCTGCTACATAAATGGAGCTTCCAACGGGTTGGGCCTCAAAGCGACCCATGGGAAAAAGGCTACGCTTCAATTCTATTCAGAACAATTCCTTCAGAATCTGGGCGTCAGTCACAAGCCCAAATTTTATTTACACGAGGGTTGGACTACCCGGGCTCGTGATAGGCCTAGCAGTTGAACGCGGATTCTTAAATTTGGGGTCTATTAGAAAGTTTATCCACAGAGACACAACTTATTCAGTCAACACTAGATCTCAACCATCTAATTAATTAAATTCACTCAAATTCGCTGGTACACTGAATGCTTTGAAACTTAATCAGCCATTTAACTAGGAATTTCCAAACTGATACGTATTGCAACATGAGTCTAAAATATCAAACTATTTTAAAATATAAAAACACTACTTTGAATCCTATTTTTTCACAAACACATGATGAATAAATTAACGCAATCAACTATTTTAAACTTACAGGAATTACCAATTTTCATTAGTAAAATGTCATGCTATTTCATACCAACATCTCATTCTTAATTCAATTCTCAAATGAACGGGACGGCAGAATTTGCATTACCTGTATTACCGGCTAACATTGCTTCTAATTACTTGTATTAGCCTAAAATAACAGTCCAAATGTCTGGTTATTACAAAGCAATTCTCTCAATTATGATAAGCATAAAAAAAAGAATTCGTGGAGGAATAAGTAGCATTTATCTTCAAACTTGAGAATACACTTAGTTTAATCTTCATACATCACTGGATATCGAAAGTGTACCTGGAATTCGAGTAAAAAAAATAGAAATGAGAGCCAGAAAATTCAAAAAACAATATATTAACAGGAATCAGCAGCTCATGATCAATTGTAAACCCAAAAATTGTATCAGAAAGCCCAGGAAAGTTTTAATACAAACAGCATCAGTAAACCAACCCAAACAGCTTGAACAAAAACAATCCAACTTGAGATCAAACCCAAAATAGTTTCTGAAAGTTCTAACACTTTAAACACACATATTTCAAGTTGTTTTCATCATATATAGCTAAAATTATGATTAGTAGCTGAGAATTGGGATTACTCTTGAAGAAAAGGACCTAATGGAACAGTAAAAACCTCTAAAATTTCAGGATTTTCAAGCCTGAACTTCTGGTAGTTTTTAGGAAATTTTTCTAGGATTTTTAGAATAAAAAAAACTTGATATTATTCTAGGGATTTCAGACTTGTGAATGAAGGCACGAACTTTCCTATTTATGACCCCAACTTAGGGCAACCCCTTTCTTTTGTGTTTACCTTTTAGTCCTTTTCTTAGTTTTTAGAATTAATCAGTTAGTCCCTCATTTTATGACTTGTGCCTCAAGTCTTATCATCATATTACCATAATTCTTTTTTTTTTAACCTCCACCTAGAAGGTTCTAGGGGGTTTACTGCAAGATTCCATTATCCAAACACCTACATTACCCTTATCGTTTCCCCTCAATTACCTAACCTATCCAATTACACTCTAGTTCTTGTCATATTGGTCAAAAATAGACTATAGTTGATTAATCAAGGCAATAGGAACGATTAAACCATAAGCAAATCCAGTATGATTATTATTTGGGAATAAATCCTAATTAACTTGAGCTAGAATGTTATAAACTAACTACTAGATTTAAAATAGACTAACTACACTACTTGTTTTACCCAAGATCAAAAGCAAACAAAATTATCACAAACTAACTAACATCAACTAATCAGTAACCATAAAGGATTAAAATCAATGAAACACATATATAGACAGATTTGAAGCTAAATTAAACTAGCACCAAGAAACGCAAGGCCAAATTAATCAAAATCAAAACAGTACTAACTAAAACAAAACTTAGAAGCAATCGCATGGTCAATTATGAACAAATATGGATCAACTGAAATAAAGAAATAATCAAACCAAGGAAAGGACGAACAATCTGAAATTTTGAACTAACCTAGAACACTGAGTATGTAGACATGGATTTTTTGGAAAAACGAAATTAAAGAAGGGGTAAACACAGAAAATGTTAAAACCTATGGCAAAGAAAGGATATCTAACCTTTGGACCATTAATGGCGGTCTTGACTCACCCATGCAAGGTCTCAAAACGTCCCGGAACTTTAGTGAATCCCTCAACTGGAAAAATATGGGACAAAGGTTGACATTAGCTCGAAATTTGAAGTGATTTGAGGGAAATTTATTAAGGATTTTAGGAAGAGGGAAGTCAGGAGAGTCTACTATTTGATTGTGGGCGAATTTGGGGTGAGTTAAAACTTGTGCAAGACTTTCGATTTGCAATTAAGAAGAACTGGCTGAGATTTGGTGGGAGATAATTATAAATATGGCTTAAGAGTATGGAGATGGAGTTGTGGTGTAAAGTTGGGGTTGTTTTGGATAGTGGCGCCATCGTGGGCGGCAGAGACGGCGTACATGTTTTTGAAGATTCGAGAAGTTGGGCCAACATTTGAGGGATGATTTTTAGGGCATTGTAAAGAGGTGGAGGAGGGGATTCAGGGGTGTAAACTTGGGTGGGTTTGGAGCTTCGCCGCTGGTGGCGACGATTTCTGACCAGCGGAGACGATGGGTACGAGGAAGAGAAGTTTGGTCTCTAGGGTTTTCTAAAGGATTCAGACACTTTTATTTAAAACACAAGATTGAACCAGGGCCTTTAGATGATAATGGATGAACGGCTGAGTTCATGTGCCCCAAAACAATGTCGTTTTGGGGCGTCTCTGGTGAGAGACCGGGTTAGGGAACGGGCTTAGGCCGGTTAATGGAGGATTTGGACGGGTAGGGGGTTTGGTTCAGGCAGTAGTAAGCCTTGGCCAATATCAGGCAAGCCTGATTTTATGCCTCTTCTGCTTTAATTCTTTTTCACTTATTTGTTTACTTATTGTTTCAATTTTAAAAATCAAACTAAATTAAACCTGAAAATTTATTCAACCTACCTAATTAAATTACAATTAAACTACGATCACTTTAAAGGAAATTAAAATCAAACCAAACAAATCAAAGTTTCTTTGTGATTTTATATTTTGTAAAAGCCTAATTACTAATTAGTCTAAAACACAATGAAAAACTTACATCCCAAATTCTCATGCAATATTTTTTGTATTTATATGACTTATCATGCACGCACAAATAAAAATACACACAAAAATACGCAATTAAATTAAAAAAATTGAATAATAAAAGGAAAAGTTCTAATTCTAAGAATTTTGTAGGAGTAATTTTAGCGAGGCACAAATCACGTGCTCACAATCACGGACCACCTTGAACTATACTTCTCTTTCTTCTTTTTGTTGAGTGGTAGTGATCATCTTTTTCTGCCGAATTTGAGTTTTGAGTGCTCGCCTCTCTTGTGCCCACTGAGCCTTTTCCCGCTCAAAATCAGCTTGTTGTATGTCCATGGCTATCTCCAGAATGCCCTTATCTTCTTCTAAAATGTATACGATATTGGAACTATGTTCCATTTCCCCTCTGGTTTCTCGAACTTTGGCCTCGATTTCCTCCTCCCAATCAATTGCATGCCGTATGGATCTTTCTAGTCTTCGCTTAGGGATAGCCTAGTTATGTATATGCAAGGTTTACCTCCCCCCGTTCATGATCAGCTACCATCTCGTCCAAATTAGAAAATCGACCACCAAACCAAACCTTTTGTGCATATGACTACCTTGGAGATTCCTCTCCCTTGAATTCCACACGAACGGATGCATGTCCTTCTTCGAGGGCCTCCTAGCTGGCACATGACGCGTAGGGGCGCGTCGGGTTGGAAACCTCTAAAACCCATTAGTATGAAGAATAGGCAATATGTCTACATATGCATGACCATAGCAAAAGTGAACCAATAATAGTTCTAAGTGATTCTATCAACACTCAATAAACCAAGTAATGTCTGCCAAGCCCTCACCCCCTCTAGAAGATTACAACTTACAACTTTGTCTGTGTGACATTCAATGTGATTCAGCCAATTATCATTGAATAATACTACTATTTGATGATGATAAAGGTGCTCTATGAACCACATCTGCAGCAGGATATTGCATCCCTCGAAGTAATCTTCACCTTCTTTGCTACTGGTCAAAGCTCAAATATATCCCAAAATTATGGGAAGAATGGTATGATCCTCGCTATTACAAATACGAGACTATTGCAACCAATTGAATTCAAATGCGTCCACCACGCTATGGAAAGACAATGACCCCTAGAAATCATATCATGAACGCGAATATTCTCAACTCCCTCCAAGCGTCGTAGCTCAACTGGTTGACAAATTCTCTGCCCAAGAAGTTTTCAAACCCTTCCCCAAACTTGTCATAAAGATATTCCAATGGAATCCAACCTTATTTAAGCAAACCATTAGAATTCGCCGAAGGCATAACTTCTTTAAAAAGTTGTTCACACCAACTTTTCTCAGAGTTGGAGGCTTTTTCCCACTAAGGTCTCTCCCTAATCCGGTGAACCCACCTAATTCTTCCAATGAAGGTGTCATTTCACAATCTTTAAACCTGAAGACATTGTTCACGGGGTCCCAAAAACCCACTAGAACCTCGATTAAATCTATGTTATGCTTAATTCCCATGATGTTTCTGAGGAACTTGAGGTGCTTAAGTACTTGATTCTATTCCCATGTAGCAAAACTAGCCCACCAATTACAGAGACTACTCAAGGTCTTATCTCTGATCAAGAACATAGAAGGTGTCTCATCCCTTAACCTTTTCTGCCTGCTTCTTTGTGGAGAACTCATGTATTAATGGAAAAAAAGCCTCCACTCTCATGATCACGGACCACCTTGAACTGGGAATATCTTTCTTCTTGTTGTTGAGCGGTAGTGATCATTTTTTTCTGGATAATTTGAGTTTTGAGTGCTTGCCTCTCTTGTGCCAATTAAGTCTTTTCCCGCTCGAATCAGCTTGTTGTATGTCCATAGCTATCTCCAGAATACCCTTATCTTCTTCTAAAATGTCAATACGAAATTGGAACTATTGTGCCACTTCCCTTCTGGTTTCTCTAACTCTGGCCTCGATTTCCTTCTCCCAATCAGCTGCACCCCGTATGGATCATTCTGGCCTTTGCTCTAGAATAGCCTAGTTATGAAACCACTCAAGGTATGCAAGTCTTACCTCTCCCCATTCACAATCAGCTACAATCTCGTCCAAATTAGAAAATCGACCACCAAACCAAACCTTTTTTCCATATGACTACCTTTGAGATTCCTCTCCCTTGAATTCCACACAAACGGATACATATCCTCAATGGGGGTCCTCCTAGCTGGCGCATGATGTGTAGGGGCGCGTAGGGTTGGAAACCTCTTAAACCCATTAGTATGATGAATAGGCAATATGTCTACATATACATGACCGTAGCAAAAGGGAACCAATAATAGTTCCAAGTGATTCTATCAGCACTCAATAAATAAAGTAATGTCTGCTATGCCCTCACCGCCTCTAGAATATTACAACTCGCAGCTTTTTCTGTGTGACATCCAATGTAACTCAGCCAATTATCATTGAATATTACTACTATTGATGATGATAAATGTGCTTTATGAACCACATCTATAGCAGGATATTGCATCCCTCGAAGGAATCTTCACCTTCTTTGCAACAGGTCAAAGCTCGAAAAATATCTCCCAATTATGGGAAGAATTGTATGATCCTCGCTACTTTACAAATACGAGACTATCGCAACAAATCAAATTCTGATGCGTCCACCACGCTCTGGAAGACCATGATCCCTAGAAATGATATCATAAACGCGAAGATTCTCAACTCCCTCCAAGCGTCGTAACTTAACTAGTTGATGAATTCTCTACCCGGCAAGTTTTCAAACCCTTTATCGTCCCCAAACCTATAATAATGATATTCCAACGGAACTCAACCTTCATTTAAGCAAACCATTGGAATTCGGTGAAGGCATAACTTCTTTACAAAGTTTTTTACACCAGCATTTCTCGGACCAGCAGGCTTTTTCCCACTAAGGTCCCCCCTAATCCGGTGAATCCACCTAATTCTTCCAATGTAGGCGTCATTTCACAATCATTAAACCTGAAGACATTGTTCACGGGGTCCCAAAAACCCACTAGAACCTCGATTAAATCTCTGTTATGCTTAATTCCCAAGATATTTGTGAGGAACTTGAGGTGCTTAAGTACTTGATTCTATTCCCATGTAGCAAAACTAGCCCACCAATTACAGAGACTACTGAAGGTCTTATCTCTGATCAAGAACATAGAAGGTGTCTCATCCCTTAACCTTTTCTGCCTGCTTCTTTGTGGAGAACTCATGTATTAATGGAAAAAAACCTCCACTCTCATGATCACGGATCACCTTGAACTGGGAATATCTTTCTTCTTGTTGTTGAGCGGTAGTGATCATTTTTTTCTGGATAATTTTAGTTTTGAGTGCTTGCCTCTCTTGTGCCAATTAAGTCTTTTCCCGCTCGAATTAGCTTGTTGTATGTCCATAGCTATCTCCAGAATACCCTTATCTTCTTCTAAAATTTCAATACGAGATTGGAACTATTGTGCCACTTCCCTTCTGGTTTCTCTAACTCTGGCCTCGATTTCCTTCTCCCAATCTGCTGCACCCCGTATGGATCATTCTGGCCTTTGCTAGAGAATAGCCTAGTTATGAAACCACTCAAGGTATGCAAGTCTTACCTCTCCCCATTCACAATCAGCTACAATCTCGTCCAAATTAGAAAATCGACCACCAAACCAAACCTTTTTTCCATATGACTACCTTTGAGATTCCTCTCCCTTGAATTCCACACAAACGGACACATATCCTCAATGGGGGTCCTCCTAGCTGGCGCATGATGTGTAGGGGCGCGTAGGGTTGGAAACCTCTTAAACCCATTAGTATGATGAATAGGCAATATGTCTACATATACATGACCGTAGCAAAAGGGAGCCAATAATAGTTCCAATTGATTCTATCAGCACTCAATAAATAAAGTAATGTCTGCTATGCCCTCACCGCCTCTAGAATATTACAACTCGCAGCTTTTTCTGTGTGACATCCAATGTAACTCAGCCAATTATCATTGAATATTACTACTATTGGATGATGATAAATGTGCTTTATGAACCACATCTGTAGCAGGATATTGCATCCCTCGAAGGAATCTTCACCTTCTTTGCAACAGGTCAAAGCTCGAAAAATATCTCCCAATTATGGGAAGAATTGTATGATCCTCGCTACTTTACAAATACGAAACTATCGCAACAAATCAAATTCTGATGCGTCCACCACGCTCTGGAAGACCATGATCCCTAGAAATGATATCATAAACGCGAAGATTCTCAACTCCCTCCAAGCGTCGTAACTTAACTGGTTGATGATTTCTCTACCCGGCAAGTTTTCAAACCCTTTATCGTCCCCAAACCTATAATAATGATATTCCAACGGAACTCAACCATCATTTAAGCAAACCATTGGAATTCGGTGAAGGCATATCTTCTTTACAAAGTTTTTTACACCAGCATTTCTCGGACCAGCAGGCTTTTTCCCACTAAGGTCCCCCCTAATCCGGTGAATCCACCTAATTCTTCCAATGTAGGCGTCATTTCACAATCTTTAAACCTGAAGACATTGTTCACGGGGTCCCAAAAACCCACTAGAACCTCGATTAAATCTCTGTTATGCTTAATTCCCAAGATATTTGTGAGGAACTTGAGGTGCTTAAGTACTTGATTCTATTCCCATGTAGCAAAACTAGCCCACCAATTACAGAGACTACTCAAGGTCTTATCTCTAATCAAGAACATAGAAGGTGTCTCATCCCTTAGCCTTTTCTGACTGATTCTTTGTGGAGAACTCAAGGTGAACCTAAGAATTAGATAAAAAAGGTCGGGACTTACCTAAACAATATGCAAATTCTGATCATTAATTTTTTCATTTTTTATTTTGTTGCCATAGGACTCGATCTTTTTTTATTATTATTATAATGTTTTTTATGAAATTACCTGACACTAAAGTGTAGATGATAAAAGCAAGAAAAATAGCTATTAGTATGAAAACGATCCTTTGATACTTCCAATGAAGGCATAAAGGATGTCTCGGCAAAAATATTCAAACATAGGAACAAAATAATAAAAAAATAGACTAAATAAATAATTAACAGACGAAACAAGATAAAAATGACTAGTTTTGCAAAAACAGCCTTTCGGTACTTCCGAAAAGGTTTAAAGCTGCTTCAACGAAAAATGGCCAAACATAAAGACAAAATGGTAAAAGGTGAATAAATATGGATAAAGTGGCTATATAAAACGGCCCTTAAGCACTTCCTAGGAAGATTTTATGGATGTCTTGGTAATACTGCAGGAACACGAAGGCAAAACGGTAAAAAAGTGACCAAAACAGCATTTCTTTTCGAAATTTTATGCACGTGCAGAATTTTTTGCTCCTTTTTTTTTGAAAAGTGTGGGCTAAACCCCATGGAGGTTGTCTACGTATCTCACATCTAGTGAGAATCAAAATCGAGTAGTTCGGTAAAATCGAGTATATTTCTCTTTTGATTTTTATGAAAATTAATCGTTACACTAAACTAGGAGAATGATTTTTTTTTCTTGTTTTTCTAATGATAATTACATTAATTTTTAAAGTCGGTCGACAATGCAAGTAAATCTTCTAAATGATGTATCAAGTAGCGCGTAAGTGAACATGATGGTCTCAAAGAGGATACCCGTCTTATACAGATCCATCCCCTGTGTCGAGTTTTGCTAAGTCAAGTGCGCGTGATGCACATAAAGCGAACCTACAAGGGATATCTCGCATGAGGTTTTTTCTTATAGGTTTAAATTCTAGTAGAAAAGTTATCTAGACTGGCTTACTCGAGCGAACAACTCGAGCTGAGGAGGTTCGGTGTACCAATATCATTACTTTTTGGCTTAACTGGTGGTGCTCCCTGCCTAAAACATATGTGAATAAAATCCTTCACTTGGTCACAGTCACCTCGGCTATCTCAAAGAAAGTGGCTATGTTAAGCAAATGCCCAAATTTAGTTTCAAGATGACTCAGAGGGTATGTGTGAGAATACAGTTTATATGTACAGTTCAACAATATTAAAACAGTAAAAAAACAAACAGGTAGCACATTAGGCACAAATAGATCGTAATATTTACAAAATTAATAAAGCCAAATAAAAGGTCAATATGTACAAGCACGAATTCTTGTTAGTCCCCAACAGAGTCGCCAGTGCTGTCACACCCCTTTTCTACCTCCGAAAGATATGTTTTTTGGATTGTGGGTTAAAGAGTTGTTTCAATTAAAGTGATAAATGTTGAGTAGGGATTATTTTATTTACAGAGTCGCCACTTGGAATTGATTTAGTATTCAAATTCACCATTTATTTGAATCCCTAGTCAAAGAAATATTTGACTTTATTTTTATCGGTCCGCAAAAATAAAATTAGGGCAAGAAATTCTGTTGACTGGGGAGAAGCTGCAACTTCATTCCCCGAGTCCTATGGTTTTAGCACGATCTCTTTATTAACTTAAAAGTTGGCTTGAATTAATTTTGGACACACTGTGATTTATAAGATGTTCATGTCTTACCTATCTGCTTTTATTTCTTGATTATTAGAATTATAAATAATGAAAAAATAATAACAATTATAATAATTTGGATAAATCGCATTGTCATGACCACGTTACGCAAGCGAATGCATGATCGAATAACAAAATTAATTAACTTATCATAATTACGCCTTGCGAACGAACCTGAAATCATGACAATCAATTATTTGTAGTACTTTTGAGAAATTACTGCATTTATGAGAATTAATTCTTGAAAATCATCTAAAAGTCAACAATCGCGCTATACAAGTGAATTCGCGATTTTAGCAAAGGATTAATTAAATTATAACTAAAACTAGTGGGTAAGGTATGAGATTATTGAATTAATTTAAATGGATTTCAACTAAAATCTATAAGTTTCTTTTAAAGAGTTAGACTCCCACATTAAATATTAACTTTAAGATAAATATGCATAACAATCACCTCTTTCAAAGAGTACGTGTAGCATACAGAGATGGTAAACTGCAGAAATTAAATAATATATGAGATTGCATGACTACATCTTAAGTGAACCTCCAGATATGCACCAGAATTGCAAAATTGTCTATGATATTTAAATAAAACCCGATTTGGCCAACTTTTAAAATTTGGTTATTTTTAAGTGTACCCTTTTTTAAATAGAGCCGATATTCTTGCGCTAAAGATCCTCAAATCTTTTATTTCCTCCGCCACTTTCAATTTACATTGTATTCCTTAATCTTTCTGCTTATAATGAATCAAACTTTAAGCTTTTCAAACCTCAATCTTACCGACATTAGTAAATTTATTTTTTTAATACAACTACTACTTTAGACATGGATTTAATCGATTTTCTAGCTTCAAATACTTAAACCTCAAAAGAAAGATCTTCAAGCTATGTATTGAATCTACAATGTAACAACAGAAACTTTATCATATGAAGCTTAGCACAAAACAAAATATTTGATAATATTAGAAATTGAATTTACAACCATAGAACATTTTTTTCAACACTAGAACATCTTACCTCACTAATTCTAAGCTATCCACTATGATCTAATTAGTGCAAACTAACACCAAAACCTGGATATTCAAATCTGCCAACTACAAAATAAACTAACTATAAACAACAAAATGATCATAATATGGAACTTTTAGCACTCAAATATTTGACAGATTCTTTGAAGATAATTGCTCTAAATAAACTAAATCAGGCCGATCTTTTATCATCTTCTACTATATAAAAGAATCTATATTACAAGTTTTTGGAAAGTTACCTTAAACATGAAAATACAACAATAACGGTAGCAAAAAATTAGTAGTCGGGACAGTACAAACCAAGCGACAACAATCTTTTAAACCCGATATGAACCAGAAACTCAAGCCAAAAGCTCGGCGACTTAGGAAAGGAAGAAAGAACACAAAACATTCAATTTTTCAGCTCACTTTTGGATGTTGAGGTGCTGATTTTTTCTCAAAGTTTTGAGTTTTCTTAGAGTGTAAAGATGTTTAGATTATGTGTCTTTTTATTAGAGTGAAAGATATATTTCTAAGTGTTCTTAAAATTCGAAAGGAACAACCCTTAAGTATGTAAACAAAAATCACTTTTGGACAGTCCTTAAATTGACTTTTGTTCACCAAAACAAAACTACTCAAAAGACTCACTTTTGTGTGCTAAAAGTCTTTTTTAAGGACTGTCCAAAAGGGAAAAGAATAGTCCTTCAACAACTGTGGCAGAAACATAGGAAAAAGAAAGTGTGATGACCCAACGGTGGGTCATCACATGTTTTAAAAATAAATTATGTATACAAGGCCTTAAAATCTTCTTTTTGTCTTTCCTCAATTTTACGTGCACAGTCTAGGCGTGTATGTAGAAAGCCATTATGTAAAAATCTGTAAAAAGAAATGATAAATGTTGCTTTTAAAATAAATTTAAGTTGATTCCAGCCAGTATTTTTTATAAAAGAACCCGTACCCGTAATTTAACAGTCCCAGAGAGTCCGTAAGAAAATATGGGACTTGGGCATACGCCTAGAACCTAATTCGGAGGTCCCAAGCCCAAGTAGTGAATCTTTCAAAGAAAATTATTCTCTGGAATATATAAGAAATTTTGGAAATGAAAGATGTTTGAAATTGATGGTATCGAGCCCGTATTGTGGTTCCGGAGTCCCGTGTAAGTTTTAAATAATAATTAGGTTGAATATGTAAAGTTTGGTAAGAATCGAAGTCCGTTTAGTATAAATCGGACTTCATTTGAGAAATAGAAATTTTGGATGTTCTTGAGTAATTATATGAATTTGAGGCTTAATTCATTGTTGTTGAGGCTATTGTGATGATTTGATTGCACGAGCATGTCCCTATGTTGTTTTTTGACTTGCGTGCATATTTGGTTTGGAGCCCGAAGGATTCGGGTGAGTTTTTGATAGGCCATGGAGTGAAATTAGACTTGGACATAACTGTTGCAAGTTTAGAGAAGTTGCAGGTCTCTAAACCAGACCTCGCGGTCCGCAGTGATTTCTCGCGACCACGGTGAGGTATATGCGACCACGGTAGGATTTATACAGTCCACGGTGAGCAACGCTGAGTCTTCGTGGCCGTGCTCAATATTTCACAGTCTGTAGTGGAGATCCGCGACCGCAATCCATTTTATGCGGTCCGCGGTGAGGGTCTGAGAGGAGTATATAGACGGGACTCTTCGGCTATTTTTAAATTTTCAAAATGCTGAATCATAAGAGGATATTTTTCAAACATTCTTTCTTCTCCAAAGCACTAGTAAGTGATTCTTAACTTATTTCTTTCACTCCTTTACTTCTTTTTGTAAGATTTCGTCCTAGAATCTAGGGTTTTATGGTGGAATTGTGAATTTTGGGTAAAATCTAAGAATATTAAAATTTAGATATTTATACCTTAAATTGTGATCGGATTCTAAGACCAATTATATATCCAGACTCGGGGGTGAATAAGTAACCAGATTTTTGTCTGAATTTTTTGGGTTTGGACCAAGCGGGCCCGAGGTCAATATTTGGCTTTTTGGGAAAAACTTTAGTAAAATTTATTTTCATGCATTAGAATTGAATCATTTAGCATTTATTGATATCACTAAGTATGTTGTGACTAGATACAAGCGAATTGGTAGTGAAAACAAGGGATAAAGCAGTAGTCGAGGCTTGAACTATTTTCGTGGCATCGAGGTAAGCGTTTGGTATAACCTTAGATTGAAGGATTAGGAGTTGTGTCCAATTTTCTATGTATTAATTGTTGAGTATGACGTATAGTCATAGTAACGAGTACTATACGTTGGTGTCAAGCATGCCCGTGAGTCTTATAATTTGAATAATGTGACTCTGTTTCGTATTGTTATGCTTTATATAATGATTTCTATTGTTAAAGAAGGCTTGTGAAAGAAATATTGGTAATTGAACATTGAAGAGAGTTGGCTCAAGTTATAAAATAATTTGTGGAAATATTATTAGCAATTGAACATTATAGAGTAGTGGCTCAAGTTGTGAATTGAGTTGTAAAGTAAGTGTGAAAAAGAGAAGAGGTTTATGATATCGTCTCCCTTGTCAGGATGTTGTTATTTATGATATTTCCTCCCTTGTCGAGATGTTGTTATTTTTTATGTTATCTCCCTTGTCAGGATGTTATTGCTTTTGATATTGATTCCTTTGCCCATATTGCTTTGTGACTGTTGTTTGGGTAAGGAAGAGTGTAAAGCACGAAGGGTGATGTCGTACATGATATTTGTGAGAGAGTGTTAATGCACGAAGGGTGATGTCGTACCAATATTGCGAGGTTAAAGCACGAAGGATAATGTCGTACCGTACAATATACAATTTCGTGCCATGATATGAGTGAAAATGCACGAAGGATCATTTTGTGCCATAATTATGTAAGGTAAAAGCACGAAGGGTGATGTCGTACCGATTTTATTAATTTTATGGTGAGGACGATAATTAAAGAACAAAGGGTGATATCGTGAACTTATCTTTTATTTTTTATAATTGTTGATAATTGAACTATGGTGTTCTTTGCATTTATCTGCTATTTATTTTGATGATACTTGTTGTTACCTCGCAGCGTGTCTCCCCTTCCTATCCTTAACTGTAAATTTCTACTTTATTTATCTATTGTATATGATTTAACTGCACAAGTTTATTTGGTAGTCTGGTCCTAGCCTCGTCACTACTTCACCGAGGTTAGGCTAGGCACTTACCAGCAGATGAGATCGGTTGTGTTGACACTACACTCTACACTGTGTGCAGATTCTGGTGTTGTACTTTTGGACTGCAGTGAGGTTTCTATCTTTAGTCCAACGGGCGACCCGAGATAGTCCTGTAGGCATCCACATGCCTTCGCGTCTTCTTGTGTCTTTTCATTCTGTTTCTTTCATGTACTCTAGAGAGAGTGTTGTATTGAATCTTTCAAACCTTTACTTGTAGTATTCCTAGACAGTCTGTGATATTGCAACACCAGTTCTGGGTAGTTTATATTATGGGTTGGCATTGGTATCATTATTAAATTATTACATTTCAGTCTTCCGCTTATTTATTTATGTTGTTATTATAATGTTTATTCACCATTTTTAAAGGATTATAAAAGAAAAAAGGATAAGTAATTGGAATAATTGGCTTGCCTAGCTTCCACTTGTAGGCGCCATCACGATTCCCACGAGTGAGAAATCCGAATCGAGAAAGAAAGTATTTCAGCCACTCTAACACTAAAAGAAAGTTGTTAATGTAGCCTATTACATGATCACTCATCTGCTCTTAAGCTTTTTAACAAAAATCAATATCAACTATATGATTCAAATCAAATCAAGATAGAAAGAAAACATAACTAGGCACAACAACTGACTAAGAAAAACTCAAAACTCAATTACTAAGATTTACCAAATGATGCATTGATCGGTGAAGACATTAATGAAACTCACAGCCTTAAACAAAAATGAAATCAGAAATGCTACACATAAAACCAACACTCAAACGACTAACGCAAGCAAAAAATCCTATCAATTGTGAGGTAAACCAGAATAATCAATTAAGTTAAAACATAAATGAAAATTCAGAAATTAGATTGTCACTTAACCAAAACAATCACTAACAAAATTTACACTACAAAAGAAAATTCCGATGAAATGACAAAGAAACAGAAAATTCAAAAGATGGAGCAAATCATTAATGTTCGAGTTTTACTAAATTTGAGTGTTCGTAAAGTGGTAGCATAGTGACGATTGGGTAGCGAGACATGGAGGGACACTCATACGGCTTCGAGCAAGCGTCTATCGTTGATTTTAACCCAAACCATAACTCCGCATAATTGGAGGCCAGTTTCGATGAAAATCAACAGCAAAAACTTGCTCGAGGCTAGTGTGAAGAGAGCAACAGAAGGCCACAGAATGGTAGAAACGGAGGTCAGCAGTGGTCTCGGCAGTGGAGGTGCTTGGCCAGCGGCAGTGTGGTTTTTTTTAGGGTAAAAATAGAGGGAAAATATAAATCTCTTGGAGATCTACATGTGTATGTGAAATTTTTGTGGTGGGGCGGTCGGATTTGTCTCTATATGAGAAGAAAGAGGAAAAATTGGGCGGCTAGGGTTTCAGGTTTAGCCTAGATATGCGGGGATTGAGAGGGATTTAAGAGATTTGGGGTTTGGATTCATGGAAAAGGAGGTTGAGACAAAGAAAGGGTGAAGTTTTGGGGAGGTTTAGAGGTGGTCCGCCAGCTATGGTGATTTCTGACTGGCTGAGATAGGGGAGAGCAAAGAAGAGAGAGGAAAAAGAAAGAATAGGGGAAAATGGGTGCAAAATTTTGTCTCTATGGGTTTTAAATACCTAGGTGAGAGATTAAATTAGGACCGTCGGATCATGTGATGATGAGTGGTTGATATTCAATCTTGCCTCATTTATCAAAACGACATCGTTTTGGACGTCTCTCAGACCCAGGCCACCGATTTTATCAAATTTTGGGCCAATTTCGTCTTAAAAAAAAAAAAAAACCCAGTCATTTAACTCCCTTAACAAACTAATTAAACAAAACGTCTAAGTCTAAAATATGCAAACACACATAAAATAATTATTCCAAAGTATAATGTAAAAGAAAAAACAAAAATTAGGCATTTACACTACCTAACCAAATATTAGAAAATAAGTAAGAAATTTATTTTTCAAGAAAATGTTTTCTTACATACCAAATACACCCAAAGTCTTTAATTTTTTGAAAATAAAATGTATATTTAAAACTAAATAAAATTACTAATATTAGTCACTAGAATTTATAATAACCAATATGTAAAATATTTAAGAAAAACATGATGAAAATAGCACCACGTTAAAAATTTAATCGTTTTAATACTTTCAACTTCCATGTTAAATGGTCATGCATTTTAACATAGTCGTAGAGCTTTAATCATACCATCACCAAAGGATATGGTACAGTTGATGTGAATATTTCTTCTTTAATTAGAGGTTTCGAGTTCGAGCCCTGAATATAAAAAAAATCTTGACAGAGAACATTATCCCTCGAATGGAGCCCTACCAGACACAAAGTTAAATATAATTGGACTCTTGTGCGAATACAATACACTGAATGGGAAACCAGAAAAAAAAGCTTTAAGTTTTACCATCACTCATTATCAAAACGAACATCCATATCATGGAAAGTATATTAAAAAAATGGTTAATTTTTGGCAACTTGTGTTGTTTCCACTAGAATTTGGAACCCTAAAGGCCATGTTTGGCCATAAAAAATATATAAAATTTATATATTTTTTTTGTATATATATATATTCCCTCTCCTTTTTTCACTTCTTTTAATTTTTTTCTTGTATATTGTGACAGCCCAAAGGGTCATCACCTGTTTCTTTACTCATTTTCATATCTCCGAGGCCTTGAAAACCTCATTGAGGGTCGCCTTAATCTGCTTCCGCAGTCCGGGCACGTAACCGGAAAGCTTAAATATGAATTGGGTGCGAAAATTAATGAATTTTGATATTTAAATGGAATGAATTTTACTTCGGCCAACGTTTTGGGTAAACGAACCTAGACTCGTGATTTTACGGTCCTGGAAGGTTCGTAAGAAAATGTGGGACTTGAGCGTAGGCCTGGAATTGAATTCTGAGGTCCCCTGTCTGAGAAATAAATTTTTATGTTAAATTATCTCTGGAAATAAAATGTGATTAGAAGACTGGGGTATCAGGGCCGTATATTGGTTCTGGTGCTCAGTATAAGTCTTATATGATTGGAGCACTTTTTGTAAAGTTTTGTCAAAAATGGACGTCGTTTGATATGTTTCGGACTCGAAATGGTAATATTATGCCTTATCAACAATTTGGAAGAAAGCATGAGTTTTGAGGCTCGGTCTTGTTAAAGATGTTATCTTGGCGATCGCGCAGGCAAGTATGTAGGGTGTTTTTGAGGTTGCGTGCATAGTTTATTTAGAGCCCCGAGGGCTCGAATGAGTTTCCAGTAGGCTTAGGGAGGTCTTAGACTAAAAACACCAAATGCTGCAAGTCAGGTGCAAGCTTCAGGTTCCAGGGCGGCCGCGGTCATGATCGTACAGTCCGCAGCGTGAGTCGCATGGCCGCGGTCACCTTTGCGCGGTCCGCGCTACCCGCTTCAGAGAACCCCCAGCCCTCAGTTCCTCTAGTGCGGCCGCGGCTGCTTTTGCACGGTCTGCGGCGTGAGCCGTGCAGCCACGGTCACCTTCACGTGGTCTAGAGGACCTGCAACATTGGTTACACCAGCGCGGCTGCTGTCATCCTCACGCGGTCCACGCTGGAGGTTCAGAGAGTATATATACACGGAATGTTTTAGTTATTTCTCACCTTTCAAAAACCCAAAACCTAAGAGGCGATTTTCTAAGCAATACTTCTTCTTCAAAACGATTGGTAAGTGGTTTGTATCTCATTTCTTCACTACTTAACACCTTTTCACAAAATTTCATCATCAAATCGGAAATTTAAATTGGTAAATTCGGGTATATTGGGTAGGACCTAGGGTTTTGCTAAAATATGGAGTAGTACCTCAAATCGAGGTCCGATTTCAAAACTAATCACATAAATGGATTTGTGAGAGAATGGATAAGCGGCTTTTTAGTTCGAACCTCGGGTTTTGACCATGTTGGCCCGAGGGGTATTTTTGTCATTTTACCTAAAATTTCGTCTTAGCTGTAAATTTAATAATAGAATTAGTTGCTTGAGATGTTATTTATGAGATATAATTAAAATTAATAGATCTGGGCCATTTGGAGTCCGATACTCATGGCAAAGAGTGATTTAAAGTTGATTTTTGGAGCTGTTGAGGTAAGTGGCTTGTCTAGCCTTTTGTGGGGTATCTTCCCCTTAAGATATGATGTTTGTTAATTGAATACCTCGTACATGAGGTGACGAGCGCGCACTTAAGCAAATTATTGGAAAATCCATTTTTACTTGAAGCATTTAAATTGAATTTTCTTGCTTACCTGTTCATTTTAAATTGTGAGTTTATTCTATGTTAGATTAGAAAGGCATATTCGTTTGACTTGCTGCCTAGGTGTTGAACTGTCCTATTTGTATTCCGCGTAGTATGTTTGGCTAGTATTTTCTATCTCTTTGTCCTGGGTTAGTAATTTTTCTAATGTTTGGGTTGCTATTGTATGTTTTTAAAATTGGGACTACGAGTTGGCCTCCCGGGAGATCCCCCTACACTTGATATATTCTAGACTGAGGGTGCGGGATACCAAGAGACCCCTGGCACATGAGATTGTAAGATAGGAGGATACCAATAGATCCTCCGGATACCAAGAGATCCCTAGTGAAAATAATGAGGATACCAAGAGATCCCTAGTGAATATGATGAGGATACCAAGAGATCCTCGGATACAAAGAGATCCCTAGTGAATATAATGAGGATACCAAGAGATCCTTGGGATACCAAGATATCCCTAGTGAATATAATGAGGATACCAACAAATCCCTTGTGATATAATTAGGATACCAAGAGATCTCTAGAGAAATAATGAGGATATCAAGAGATCCTCGAGATACCAAGAGATCCCTAGTGAATATTATGAGGATACCAAGAGATCCTCGGGATACCAATAGATCCCTAGTGGATATATCCCCGATTATTATTTCCTGTTGTGAGTAGTGTTCCTGATATTTTTTCGTTCTTTTTTTTTATTTTTTCTATTGTTGTTTCCCTTATTTATCCTGTTTAGGTTCTTGCTGTAGATTTTACTTATACTATTTTTCTTTATTTTATCATATATTATAGTTATCTCAACATGGCCTTGACTTTCCTCGTCACTACCCAACCGAGGTTAGGCCTGGGGCTTATTGAGTACCATTGTGGTGTACTCACGCCTCTTCTGCGCATGTTTTCATGCGAAGATCCAGGTACCTCCACTCAGGCGCACTACCCATGATTCATGAGAGAGAGTTTCTGAGACTTGAGGTATATCTGCCACGTCCGCAGACCGAAAAGTCTCCTTCCTATCTATTCTGTAGTTGGCTAGTTTGTTCCTGTTTTTCATTGATGTAGACATTTTCGGAGCTAGAGCCGTACTATATACTTCCTATAGCCTCTGCTGCCCGTAAGATTTCGGGTTTTTGGATTCTGTTTCATAATTAGGGTGTGTAGTGTATGTGCTAAACATCGAATTATATACATTTCTTTAAGTTATTTAGTTTTAAGTTATAATTGTTAGTGAATGTTGTTATTTCCGCACCGATAGGCTTACCTAGTCTCATGACCGGGTGCCGTCATGACACGTTCACGGATGGTGAACTAGGATCGTGACAAGTTGGTATCAGAGCAGTACATTCATAGGAGTTACGGAACACAAGCCGGTTTATTATAGTCTCGCTGATCGGTACGGATACATTTGTACGTATCTACAAGAGGCTATGTAACCGTTTAGGAAAAAAAAACTTCAATTCATTGGTTTCCCGGTCATGCGATATTTTGACGTCAAATCTAAACTTCTATCTTCTATTCTCTCATAGATGATGCGGACACGCGCTGCTCGTGATGATCAGGCACCCGCACCCCCTACCGCAGCCGTCTGAGGTCGGGGCCGGGGTAGAGGTCGAGGATGCGCACGTGTTGCAGCTAGAGCACCTGCACGAGCTGTCGCTGAGGCACCGCCAGCAGATCTAGTCGGAGCCCAAGCTCCTTGGACACCTACTACTTCCACTACTACGACATCCCTTGAGGAGACATTAACCCAGTTCATGTCCATGTACACCACCTTGGCACAGGCAGGGTTGCTTCCCCTTGCTGCAGCCACATCCCAGGCCGGGGGAGGAGCATAGACTCCCACCATCCGCACTCCTGAGCAGCGAGTGCAGGTTGAGCAGGCCCTAAGGATCATTCCCATTCCGCCTATAGTGCCAGTTCAGCCTGTGGATGGGCCAGCTGCTTCTGAGGATGAGCAGTGGAGGTTGGACAGGTTCAAGAAGTATGATCCTCCCGTTTTTAGTGGATTAGCCGACAGATGATGCCTTGGGATTTCTAGAGGAGTGCCACCGTATTCTTCACACAATGGCCATAGTAGGGTTCAACGAGGTTTCCATTGCCTTCCAGCTTCACGGAGCTGCTTATGATTGGTGGCGCACTTATGACATAGACAGTCCAGTCGAGGCTCTTTACAGACTTGGACCCAATTCTCGGATATGTTTATGAGAAAGTTTGTCCCCATAGCCTTAGGTATTCATGGCGCGCAGAGTTTGAGCATTTTTCATGGGTTCTATAATCGTTTCGGAATATGCTATCCATTATACCAGATTGGCCAGGAATGCATCGGCTTTGGTTGCTGTAGCCGTGAGAAAGTTCGCAAGTTCATCGACGGTCTTAACCCACCAATCAGATCCAACATGGCTCGAGAGTTGGAGATGGACATTCCTTATTAGCGGGTAGTGAGCATTGCTAGGAGGATCGAAAGTATGCTCGCCATGGAGTGAGCGGAGAGGGAGGCCAAGAGGTCTCGAGAGTTGGGCCACTACTCTGGTGCGCGTACAAGTCGACATGGTGGGGTTTTGTCATTAGCCCCATTAATTCAGCTCTTCCAGCAGCCAGTAGTGTTCCACCTCCACCTGTACCTCAGGATCTTTACTATGAACCTCCAGTTTCTAGCGCGCCTCCTGCGCGGGATGTTTTCAGAGGTCAGTCCGTCAGACCTAGCCTTAGTCAGTCACAGCCTCTGCGCGCTCCCAGAGCTTATTTTGAGTGTGGCAATACTTGCCATGTGGTGAGGGATTCCCCTAGACTTAGGAGGAGTGCACCCCCACAGCTCTCTAAGCCGCAGCATGCTCAGCAGAGTTCTCAAGCCATGATCACAGCTCCAGTTGCCGCCCCACCTGCTCAGCCAGCTAGAGGTGGAGGCCGGGGAGGTAGAGGTCGCCCTTGAGGGGGAGGCCAGGCCAGATATTATGCCCTCCCTGCTTGTGCCGAGGTTGTTGCCTCCGATTCTACTATCACATGTATTATACTAGTTTTTCACATGTATTATGTTTCGACTCCTACAAGAGATTCTCTTATTGTGGACCGCATCTATCGGTCGTGTTTGGTTACTATTCATGGTTTTGAAACCAGAGCAGATTTATTGTTACTCGACATGGCTGATTTTGATATTATCTTGGGCTTGGACTGGTTTTCGCCCCACTATGCTATTCTTGATTGTCACGCCAAAACCGTGATGCTAGCTATGCCAGGTATTCCGCGTATTTAGTTGAGTGGCTCTTTAGATCACACTCCTAGTAAATTTATGTCTTTCCTTAAAGCTCAGCGTATGGTTGAGAAGTGTGTGCAGTGTATTTAGCCTATGTGAGAGATATCAATGTGGATACCCCTTCTAACGACACAGTTTCAGTAGTACGGGATTATCCTGATGTGTTTCCTGCCGATCTTCCGGGAATGCCGCCCGATAAAGACATTGATTTTGGCATTGATTTGTTGACGGGCACTCAGCCCATTTCCATTCCTCCGTATCGAATGGCTCCTCCAAAATTTAAGGAGTTAGAGGATCAGTTGCAGGAATTGCTTGACAAGGGTTTAATTCAATCCAGTGTTTCACCATGAGGAGCTCCTGTTTTGTTTGTGAAGAAGAAGGATGATTCTATGTGGATGTGCATTGATTACCACTAGTTGAACAAGGTTATAGTAAAGAAACATTATAATTTGCCTCGTATTGGTGATCTGTTTGACCAGCTTCAGAGCGCACGGGTTTTTTCTAAGATTGACTTGCTCTCAGGGTACCATCTGTTAAAGATTCGGGAGCCATATATCCCGAAAACTGCCTTCAGGACTCGGTATGGTCCTTACGAGTTTCTGGTCATGTCATTTGGGCTGACCAATGCTCCAACAGCTTTTATTCATATTGATGCACAATGTGTTGAGGCCATATCTCGACTCATTCATTATTATTTTTATTGATGATATCCTGGTGTATTTCTAAAGTCGGGAAGATCATGAGCAGCACCTAAGGGTCGTGCTTCAGAACCTGAGAGAGAAGCAGTTATATACGAACTTCTCAAAATGTGAGTTTTGGTTGGATTCAGTGGCATTCTTAGGCCACGTGATTTCGAGTGAGGGCATTCGGGTAGATCCGAGGAAGATAGAGGCCGTGCAGAGTTGGCCAGACCCTCCTCAACTACAGAGATTCACAGTTTCCTTAGTTTGGCGGGTTATTACCGTCGCTTTGTGGAGGGATTTTCATCGATTGAAGCCCCTATGACTAGGTTGACCCAGAAGGGTGCCCCATTTCAATGGACAGAGGAGTGTGAGGAGAGTTTCCAGAAGCTCAAAACGGCTTTGACTACAGCCCCAATTTTGATATTGCATACCGGTTCAGGGTCTTATACTGTCTTGTGTGATGCCTCGAGAGTTGGCTTGGAGCGGTGTTGATGCAGGACGGTAGGGTGATTGCTACGCATCCAGACAGTTGAAGATACATGAGAAGAACTACCCTGTCCACAACCTTGATTACCTTCTATTGTTCATGCCCTGAAGATCTGGCGTCATTATTTGTACGGTGTGCCTTGTGATATTAATACTAACCATCGGAGTTTATAGCACCTGTTCAAGTAGAAGGATCTAAACTTGCGCCAGAGAAGGTGGTTAGAGTTGCTGAAAGATTATGATATAACTATTTTGTATCACCGGGCAAGGCCAATGTGGTAGCGGATGCCTTCAATCACTAGGCGGAGAGTTTGGGAAGTTTGGCGTATTTACCAGCTTCAGATAGGCCTATGGCGATGGATGTTCATGCCTTAGCCAGACAGTTCATGAGATTGGATCTTTCGGAGCCTAGCCGGGTTCTAGCTTGTATGTTTTCCCGGTCTTTCTTATTTGATCTTATTAGGGAGCGGTAGTATGATGATCCCCATTTGCTTGCCCTTACGGAAAAAGATCAGCGTGGAGATGCCAGAGATGTGACCATTGGAGATGATGGGTGTTGAGGATGCAGGGTTGTGTTTGTGTGTCTGATGATGATGGGCTACGGGAGTTGATTCTTGTGGAGGCCCATGGTTTGCGGTATTTCATCCATCCGGGTGACGCGAAGATGTATCAGTACTTGAGGTAGCACTATTGGTGGAGGCAGATGAGGAAGGACATAGTTGAATATGTAGCTAGATGCCTCAACTGTCACCAGGTGAAGTACCAGCACCAAAGACCAGGTGGGTTGCTTCAACAGATAGAGATTCCGGAGTGGAAGTGGGACCACATCACGATGGATTTTGTATCGGGACTTCCAAGGACCTTGAAGAAGTTTGACGCCATTTGGGTCATTGTGGATCGGCTGGACCAAGTCTGCTCATTTTATCCCTGTATATACGACATATTCTCAGCTGGCGGAGATTTATCTCCGGGAGATCATCCGTCTTCATGGCATTCCAGTTTCTATTATTTAAGACAGAAGAGCTCAGTTTACACTGCGGTTCTGGAAGGTTGTGCAACAGGAGTTGGGTACTCGGGTAGAGTTGAGTATAGCAAGTCACCTCCGGACGGACAGACAGTCCGAGCACACTATCCAGATCCTTGAGGACATGCTCCGTGCATGTGTGATTGATTTTGGAGGGTCATGGGTTCAATTCTTTCCATTAGCGGAGTTTGCCTACAACAACAGCTACCAGTCGAGCATCCATATGGCTCCTTACGAGGCTTTATATGGTTGACGGTGTCGATTACCAGATGGATGGTTTGAGCCGGGGGAGGCTTGGTTTCTAGGTACATATTGGTTTAGGAGTCCTTGGAAAAAGTCAAGATCATTCAGGACGGGCTTCGTTCAGCTCACTCTACGCGGAAGAGTTATGCAGATCGTAAGGTTCGAGACGTAGCATTTATGGTTAGGGAGCGGGTGTTGCTCTGAGTATTATCGATGAAGGGCGTGATAAGATTTGGGAAGAAGGGCAAGCTTAGCCCTAGGTACATTGGTCCGTTCGAGATTCTTTCTAGAGTGAGATAGGTGGATTATAAACTGCATTACCACTTAGTTTATCAGCCGTGCATCCAATTTTCCATGTGTCCATGCTTCAGAGGTATCACGACGATCCAGCTCACGTGTTAGATTTCGGCACTGTCCAATTGGACAAGGACTTGTCCTATGAGGAGGAGCTGGTAGCCATTCTAGAACGGCAGGTTCGTCAGTTGAGGTCGAAAAGTTTCCCTTCTATGCGTGTTCTGGGGATAGGTCAGCCTCCTGAGGCATCGACCTGGGTGTCCGAGTGTGATATGCGGAGCCGATATCCTCATCTATTTCCCAACTCAGGTACTTCAATCTTTTGTCTGTTCGAGGACAAACGGGTTTTTTAGAGGTGGAGAATGTGATGGTCCAAAGGGTCATCACATGTTTCTTTTCTCATTTTCATGTCTTCGAGACCTTTAAAACCTCATTGAGGGTTGCCTCGATATGCGTGCATAGTACAGGCGCGTAACCGAAAAGTTTAAATATAAATTCGGTGCGAAAAATGATGAACTTTGATATTTAAATGGAATAAATTTCTCTTCGGTCGTTTTGGATAAACGGACCTCGACTCGTGATTTGACGGTCCCAGAATGTCCGTAGAATAATGTGGGACTTGAGCATAGGCCTTGAATTGAATTGTGAGATCCCAAGTCCGAGAAATGAATTTTTATGTGAAACTATTTTCTGGAAATAATTAATGAAAATGGAAATAAAATGTGATTAGAAGACTGGGGTATCGGTCCCGTATTTTTGTTCTGGTGCCCGGTAAAAGTCTTATATGATTGGAGCACTTTTTGTAAAGTTTGGTTGAAATCGGACGTCGTTTCACTTGTTTCGGACCCGAAAGGGGAATTTTATGCCTTATGAACAATTTGGAAGAAATCATGAGTTTTGAGGCTCAGTGCAATGTTTAAGATGTTATCTTGGCGATTTGATCGTGCGGGCAAGTTTGTAGGGTGTATTTGAGGTTGCGTGCATAGTTGGTTTGGAGCCCCAAGGGCTCGAGTGAGTTTCGAGTAGTCTCAGGGAGGTCTTAGGCTTAAAACACCAGATGTTGCAAGTCAGGTGCAAGCATCAGGTTCCAGGGCGTCCGCGGTCATAATCACGCAGTCCACAGCGTGAGTCGCATGGCCACGGTCACCTTTTCGCTGTTCGCGTTACCCGCTTCAGAGAACTCGCAGCCCTCAGTTCCTCTAGCGCGGCCGCGGCCGCTTTTGCACGGTCCACGGCGTGACCGCGCTGCCGCGTTCACCTTCGCACCGTCCGCGCTGCCACCTTCAAAGGACCTGCAACTTTGGCTACACCAGCGCGGCCGCAGTCATCCTCGCGCGGTCCACACTGGAGGTTCATAGAGTATATATACACGGGATTTTTCAATTATTTCTCACTTTTCAAAAACCCAAAAACTAAGAGGCGATTTTCTAAGCAATACTTATTCTTCAAAACGATTGGTAAGTGGTTTCTAACTCATTTCTTCACTCCTTAATACCTTTTAACATTATTGCAACATCAAATCAAAAATTAAATTGGTAAATTCGGGTATATTGGGTAAGACCTAAGGTTTTGCTAAAATTGGGAGTTGGACCTCCAATCAAGGTCCAATTTAAAAACTAATCACATAAATGGATTCGTGGGAGAACGGGTAACCGGATTTTTAGTTCGAACCTTGGGTTTTGACCACCTTGTCCCGAGGGGTATTTTGGTTATTTTACCTAAAGCTTTGTCTTAGCTGTAAATTTAATAGTAGAATTAGTTGCTTGAGATGTTATTTACGCGATGTAATTACAATGAATAGATTTGGGCCATTTGGAATCGGATACTTGTGGAAAAGAGTGATTTCAAGTTGATTTTTGGAGCCGATTGAGGTAAGTGGCTTGTCTAACCTTGTGTGGGGGACCTTCCCCTTAAGATATGATGTTTGTTAATTGAATGCCTCGTACATGTGGTGACGAGCGCGTACTTGAGCAAATTGTTGGAAAATTCGTTAATACTTGAAGCATTTAAATTGAATTTTCTTGCTTACCTGTTCATTTTAAATTGTGAGTTTATTCTATGTTAGATTAGAGAGGCATATTCGTTAGACTTGCTGCCTAAGTGTTGTAATGTCCTATTTGTATTCTTCATAGTATATTTGGCTAGTATTTTCTATCTCTTTATCCTAGGTTAGTATTTTCTTTTCTAATATTTGGGTTGCTATTGTGTGTTTTTAAAATTGGGACTACGGGTTGGCCTCCCAGGAGATCCCCCTGCACTCTATATGTTCTGGACTGAGGGTGCGGGATACCAAGATATCCCTGTCACATAAGATTGTAAGAAATGAGGATACCAAGAGATACTCGGGATACCAAGAGATTCCTAGTGAATATAACAAGGATACCAAGAGATCCTCGGGATACCAAGAGATCCCTAGTGAATATGATGAGGATACCAAGAGATCCTCGGATACCAAGAGATCCCTAGTGAATATAATGAGGATACCAAGAGATACTTGGGATACAAAGATATCCCTAGTGAATATAATGAGGATACCAGGAGATCCCTAGTGATATAATGAGGATACCCAGAGATCCTCGGTATACCAAGAGATCCCTAGTGAAATAATAAGGATACCACGATATCCTCGGGATACTAAGAGATCCCTAGCGGATATAATGAGGATACCAAGAGATCACTGGTTATTATTTCCTGTTGTGAGTAGTGTTCCTGGTACTGTTTCGTTCCGTTATTTTTCTATTGTTGTTTCCCTTATTTATCCAATTTAGGTTCTCGCTGTAGATTTTACTTATACGGTTTTTCTTTATCTTATCATATGTTATAGTTATCTCAGTAGGGCCTTGACCTTCCTCGTCACTACCCAAACGAGGTTAAGCTTGGCACTTACTGAGTACCACTGTGGTGTACTCACGCCCCTTCTGCGCATGTTTTTATATGCAGATCCAGGTACCTCCACTCAGGCGCACTACCCGTGATTCAGGAGAGAGAGTTTCGGAGACTTGAGATATATCTGCCACGTCCGCAGACCGAAGAGTCTCCTTGCTATGCTATCCTATAGTTAGCTAGTTTGTTACTATTTTTCATTGATGTAGACATTTCCAGAGCTAGAGTCGTACTACATACTTCCTATAGCCTGTGTTGCCCATGAGATTCCGGATTTTGGGATTCTGTTTCATAATTGTGGTGTGAAGTGTATGTGCCAAACAACGAATTATATACATTTCTTTAAGTTACTTAGTTTTAAGTTATTATTGTTATCGTGATTGTTGTTATTTTGCACCGATAGGCTTACCTAGTTCTCGTGACTGAGTGCCGTCATGACGTATTTACAGATGGTGAACTAGGTTCATGACATATATGTTTTTTAGTTTATATATGTGTGAACAGGTGAAAAGATGGAGAGGCGCATCTACACTATTCTAACCCTGGACCGTTGGGACTCACTCAATCATATGGGGTATAAATTGGCTTCACTGAGGCCAATTCATGGGAAGTTAGCTTTGAAATTTTTGAACTGGTTTACTATGCAACCCGATTTAGAATTCAGTCACATTATTCATGTATGGTATGACTACCCACATACTCGTTAGAGCTAGAATGCATGACTATGTTAAGTCAATAGTATATTATATTTAAAAGTTATATAAATTTTATGTATTTTTTTGGCTACCAGATAAAAATAGTTTTTGATACGAAATAAAGGTAATAATACCCCTTAAAAAAATAGTCGGTGAGATTTATTATTTATTTTTCTTTATTGATATACAAAATTATATTTATAATATATAAATTATATATTTGTTGATTAATTTTGAATTTAAGCAGTTGAATGAATGACCATTTAAATTGATTCTTCTTATTCGTTCCAATGTACGTAAACTATTCAAAGGGAGGGTTGCCGGAGGCTTAGTATCAGAAAAGCCGGATCAATCAATTTTGCGGGCTTTAAAAATCCATTAGTCCTGGATCATTTTCCGTGAGGTAGTGATGAGAAACTAAGGGACTTTTACACTATCAACCATCGAATTCACTTTTTACTTTTTTAATTGGTATATATATATATAAAACAATTAATAGACTATTTTTAGCGTAAATTGTTCGGAAGTCGGCTATTTAGGTTAATTCTTGAGGGTTGGTTACATGAAAGCCCAAATTTAAGAAAGACATAGTATTTCCTAAAGGATTTTTACATATCTATACCATATAGCAAACCTTATTACCTCTCATGTTTAAGGTTTGTGTTTATTACATTTAAGCATACCAAATTTCAATTTATGTACCATAATTCAAATAAAGAGTATAATTATTGCTTCATTTATTCTAGGCATGATTTTAGGAGCATATATTCCTTTTTCCTTTTTTTCCTCTTCTCTTTCCCATCAGATTTCGTTTCTCGCTCTTCATACTTTGTTGCATCCATAAGTTCAAAACAGTTTGCTTCAACAAGTTTTGTTGCTTCATCGTCAGCTTTTCCAATCAAACTCATAATTTTCTTTCATTTTGATCCATTCTATTCAACCTAAAGAAATTTCAATTTTGGTAGTGCCGCAAATTTGGAAAGGGTAAGAACGATTTATATACATTGGCTGTTATAATATAAATTATCACAACAACAGCCAATGCATATAAATCGTTCTTTCCCTTTTTAAATTTGCGGCACTACCAAAATTCAAATTTTGAATATTAAGAATTGATTAAATTTGGTATGCTTAAATTTTTTTGACACAAGATTGTAATTAAATTGTAGTATAAATGTAACAATATAATTTAACTACAATTTATCTACAAATTATCTACATTTTATCTACAATTCTACAATTTAACTACAATTTAACTACATTTTAACTACAAATTCTGGAAAAATATATCTTCTTCTTCGACGAGTTTCAATCTGAAACATAATTGTAGAAGACTTGTAGAAGTTTTAGTCTTCCCAATCTACAATTTATCTACAACTTATCTACAATTTATCAACAATTCTACAATTTATCAACAATTCTACAATTTAACTACAATTGTACTACAATTTAACTACAATTTCTAGAAAAATATGTCTTCTTCTTCGACGAGTTTCAATCTGAAAATCAGTCAAAACCAAGTCTAATCTTCACCAAGACCCCTCAAATTTGAGATATAAACTCCTAAACATATTTCGAATTATTTACAATAACACCCAATCCAAACAAATAATGATTTTGAAAATCCAAATTTGAATTCAAAGCTTTCAAGCTTTTTAATGGCTATCAATGGTGGAAAATATATAGAGAAGGAGAGAATTACGCTGCAATATATTTTCTTCCGTTTTAAATTTCGAAATTAATGGTGATTCTATCACCATTAAATGTGATTCCTACAAATTTGGAGCCTTTTTAGGGTAGAATCTATCTATTTTTGGTTTGGTACAATTTTTGTAAACAAAACATGGTATATGCGGGTAAATACCAAACCATACACAATTTTAGTAATAAGGTTGGTTATATGGTATATATAGGTAAAAATCTCATTTCCTAAACCTGGCAAGTGAGCCAGCCAGACCGAACCCTCCCAATATACAATGTGACCGCTATTAAAATGATAGCCAATAAAATATAGTATATAATTTTAGTATAATAATATATAATATACATACAAATTTTTTTTTTATATTTTGCCAGTAAATGTAATTATTTTTGACCGATCGGTTATGTGTAACCTGCCCCTCAATATACCCTTGACCCTCTATATTGGACGGTTTCCAAACCGTTCAACTTTCAGGAGAATTGATTTTGTAATATTTTAGAGATTTATTTTAGTTTTATATCTATTTTACAAGAGATATTCGTTTTACACGTAAGATATCTAAAATAATGCACAAAATCTGAAAGACTAATCTCTTCTATTCAATTTGTAGCTCGCTATAAAAAAAAGAATTTTTCATAAAGTACCATCTTTTAGTTCTATTAGCCATTTATAGATACCCTTTGCTATATTACGTTTTATAGATGCCTTTTATTTTTTACACAATGTACTTCATGTATTTAAGGTATTATATTCATTAATACAAGAAAAAAAAAGGCGTAAAAACGAGAAATCCAGCTAAGTGTTATATGTATTTAACTGTATTCAAGCGCAATTTCACTTGAATACAGTAACGTTTTTGCGCAATTTCTTGGAACGTAAACTTGTTAAAAACGAAAGGAAATCAAATCACTAATAGTCTCCTAATTTAACTCAAAGAACTAAAACGATTAAACACTAATCTGTATTCTGGTCAAAGAAAGCAACCAAAAAAATGTGAAAAGAAGGAAAAACAAGAGCAACATGTGATCAAAATTCTTCAATTCTCTTCTCCTTTTTTCTATTGATACAAATTATATACAAATTAAGGTGTAGTTGTTTTACACATATGGCAAGTTTAACAGTTTTCTTATGTCATTCTGGCAAGTGAAACGATGAGGGCAATTATATCGATTTTTCGTTTGAGGGAATACTGATTTAGGTGTATGCCTCCTTTAATAATCTAGTTGCTTCAACTTTTAATTAACTGAGTATTAATTTGAGCTCAAAGACCATTAAAATACAATACAATATAGAAGGAAATAGCATGCCAATGGAAATACACAATGATATGGGTTACAGAGTGTATGTAGAATTGAAAAAAGAGAACAGAGAATTTGGGTTGCATCCTTTGTGCATAATAACTATCGAAAAAGAGCTTATATCTGAAGGTAGTTTAAATCAAGGGGACATTGCGCAAATGGACGATTCAGTGATGATACACTAGCTATAGGATTTGTTAATTCAGGAGAAGCAATTGGAGAGTTCGAACTCCACAAAGATATGATAATTTCAAAAACTAATCAAAAGGAGATTATTGCTGGATAGGTTTATAAGGATAAGGCTACATTGAAAGAGGTGATGGAGAATTATGCTATAGCTCAAAGGTTTCAATTTCGGGTTCATCAGTCTAATGCTGTCAGGTTTGTTGTTTGTTTAACTTTGTTGTATTTATGCGTATTTGTGTGTTTCCTCCTGATGAACAGATATGAAAACATATGTTTGTTTAGGGTGCTTAAATACATGTATTCAAATGTATTTTACTGGTGTAGAAACACAACAGTGGCTCTAATTATTTTCTTATTTTGTCTACTGTGGTATTAAGTGTTTGCATATTCATACAAATGTATTCAGTTGTATTCATGTACCTATATTGGAATTCAGTTGTAGACAAAATTAATTATACACTTGTAAATTTGTTAATATGTATTCAGGATGTATATATGTCAGATTCTATTTGTCTGATGTATGAGCTGTATTTTTTTGTAAACAAGTATGCTAATTAAATGTAAAATGATTAATTCTTTGCAGCTATGCATTATTATGTATTTTAGATGATTGTGAATGGAGGTTTAAGGCTTAAAGAATTAACAAGTCAGAAATATTTAAGGTGAGAGAATTCAATGATAACGAATCATGTCCGTTAAAGGAGAAGGTGTACGAGCAGCGGAAGGCTAGTAGCAGCCTTATATGTGGTATTATAAGGCCAAAGCTTACAAACCATAAGAGGAAATACACTCTGAGGCACATTATTGATGATGTGAAATCAGATTTAGGTGTAGATGTTAGCTACATGTTGGCATGGAGGGCTAAAGAAAAGGCAATGAATTTTCTTAGAGGTGAATCGGCTGATTCATACAAAAAATTACCAGGATACTTATATACAATAGATACGGCATATCCAGGTTCCCACATCAGAATGGTAAAATCGCCAAAGAATGAATTCATGTACGTGTATATATATCATTATATGCCTTTATAAGGGGGTTTGATCATTGTAGACCAATTGTTGTCGTGGATAGAAGTCACCTAAAATCTTACTACACAGGGACATTCATTTCGGCAAGCACGTTGGATGGTGCAGGTGGGTATCTGAATAATAATACAACCTATTAATATTTTAAATATTGAAATACATGTATTTAAAAATAATTATATTCAATTGTATTTACAGGTCATATATTGCCACTAGCATATGGTGTTATTGATTAAGAGAATGATGCTGCTTGGACGTGGTTCCTTGAGCAATTCAAGATAGCATACGATGTAAGGGAAAACATGTGCACCGTTTCAGATAGAAATGAGAGCATCATTAAATCTGTATCGCGAGTGTATCCGGATATACCACATTTGGCTTGTATATGGCATATATGGAACAATGTATATAAGAAATTCAAAAAGAGCGATGCTAAGTTGAGCGAGTTATACTTCTCGATGGAAAAAACATATACAAGCTGAATTTAACAGTCTGATGGAGAAGGTGGAGAAGGTAGATATTAAGGTGAAAGAGTACTTAGAGTTAGCTGGTTACAAAAAGTGGGCTAGGTTGTATGCACTTGTTAACAGGGGATGGACAATGACATCAAATATTGCTGAGTCAATTAATGTCGCACTAGTTTCAGCAAGGGAATTGCCAATATACGACTTCCTCGAAGAAGTTAGGAAGATGTTTGGACGTTGGAATTGTAGTAACCGCAAAGAAACTACACATACATACAAGACACTTGGAAAAAAAATACCTGGAGATACTGGAGTTCAATGAGACAATGTGTACACGTATGATTGTAAGTTAAATGTTACTGTCATTCATGTATATATTATTAGTTAATTTCAGAATTACTGGCATGAATACAACTGAATACAATCATTTTTAAGTAGAACTACCATTAATATATATATATATATATATGAATACAACCACATTCAAGCAAATATAAGGCATATTTTTCCGTAGATCTTATATGAATACAACTGAATATAACTAAGTTACATGCTGAAAAAACTATTGGAATACATCAGAATATAACTAGCTATATGATATTTAATTTCAATATGTATTGTGAATACGTATGATTCTAATGCTTTTGGTTGAATACGGTTACCTAAAGTACAACATACATTTGATAAGTTCTGCACTTCACCCTGTTGATATTTTGCTTGTATAATATATGTTGTATTAATATATATGCAATAGGGGTCTGTTGTATGTAACTTATTAACTCTGCATTATACATTTGGTAATTCAGGTAAATGTGTTCAAAACTTATATTTCTATTTTTAAATGTAGGTGGTACCATCAACCGAATACTTATATACGATTAACGATGGTGGGAGGAATTACATTGTTTGCCTATTGGACAGAAAATATGTTTGTGGGAGGTTCCAAATTGATGAATTGACATGCCCACATGCTTGGGCTATATTGAAGAGCAAATTTCTAATGCCGGAAGAATATTGCTCTAACTATTACAAACCAAGTACAATTGTAATGACATATGATGTGCCAACGTTCCCGCTACCGGACAAAAATGACTGGAATATACTAGAACATGTTGCAGAGGAGGTTGTACTACCACCTAAATGGAAAAGACCTCCTGGAAGGCCAAAGAAGAAGCGAGATAAAACTTTAAGTGAATTGCTGCAGCCGAAAAATCACATTCATGTAGCATATGTGGCAGGGAGGACACAACAAGCGAACGTGTAGAGATGCTCCACGTAATAAATAGTTATATTCTTATATGTATTTGTGGTTCAACGATTTGTCAATACATATGATGACATTATCAGCTATAATAAAGTCTCTTTGTCAAGTAATATATTTTGAAATGACTTTCGTTAATATTTTCTGAATACTTGTAGTTGAAGTATTTTCATAAATATAAATATATATGAAATATATAGTTTAGTGTAGTTGATTATATTTGAATATTAAAAAATAAAACTGTATTTTTAAAAATAATACATGTTAGCAGCATTTTTTGTAAATTTAAATACATCTGAATAATATATTTACAAAGAACTAGCTAATACTGAATGATACACTTATATATATATATATATATATATATATATATATATATATATATATAAGTGCAACCTGCTTAACACATTTGAAGTTGTGTTCTTTAATATGTATTATCTGTACTTGAAAGATATATCTGAATGGATGCAGCTGAATACAATTGAATACAACTGAAAGGAAAAAAATACAGTTGTATTATTTTAGATAACCTACCATCAGCTGAATACAATTGAATACTAAAAATACAATTGCATTTTTAAAAAAATTACAGGTCAGCAGCACTTTTTGTAAATTTAATACATAAAAATACAACTGAATACATCTGAATAATAAATTTAAATACAACTAGTTAATACTGAACAATACACTTAAATACAACTGAGTACATCTGATTATATATGACTAAGTACAACCTGCTTAAACATCTGAAGTTGTGCTCTATAATATGTATTATCTGAACTTGATAGATACATCTGAATAAATGCAGCTGAATACAATTGAAAGGAAAAAAATACAGCTGTATTATTTTATATAACTTACTATCAGCTGAATACAATTGAGTACAACTAATACTAAAAATATAACTTTATTTTTAAAAATACAATTCAGTAGCACTTTTCGTAAATTTAATGCACCAGAAAACAACTAAATACATTTGAATAATACATTCAAATACAACTAGCTAATACTTAATAATAAACTTAAATACAACTTTGTACATTTGGATATATCTGACTAAGTACAAGCTGATTAATACATCTGAAGCTGTATTGTTTAATATGTATTATCTGAACTTGAAAGATATATCTAAATAGCTGCAGCTGAATACAATTGAAAGGAAAAAAATACATCTGAATAAGCAGGAATACTTATGAACAAATCAGTAAAACTGTCATTGAAAAGTTGCAATTGTGATACACGAATATTGTTGCTATAAGTGACAATTTTTTCAAACTAAGTAGCATCTAAACCCGAAACTACTCAAAACAGTATCCTTCTTGAAACTACACTCCAAAACTAAAATAACCTAAAGCTATTCTAAAACTATCTGCATCTTTGCCTCCGACTCAGTGATTTGCCTAGCAATCTTTGAAGGTGCTTCATTCTTGCTTATGGCATCAGCGTCTATCTTGCGCATAGCATATTCTCAGAGGAGAGCACCATATCCTTGACGGAGTAGGGTGTAATCAAATGTTATTTTTGGAATCTCTCCAATAGTTCTTAGAAATTCTGTGTATGCTGCAACATGCACTCCACAATCCCTAAAAAATAATTGATTGAAACAATTATAATTCATACAATTAGATTTGTATACAACATACAAGAATGATGATTGCATACTCACATGCTGCCCGCTTTATGTTGAGGCAGATATGAAATGAAACAAACTTCAAAGGGATCGTTATGTGAGTTGTCAGTGTATGTTGGATAAACAGACTAATCTATGCCTTTACTATATCTGTAAAAGCCACTGATTGATAATAAAGAGGTAGAAGCTTAGCTAGCTTATCATTCTCAGAAACTATATAGGCATCATGACCTGCAGAGCTGTACAAGTCATACACTTTGATACATCTCTCCTTGAATGTGACAACAGCATATACTTGAAGTCACTATGCTGATTGTACTATCCCTTCTTTCTCAAATTGTAGAATATGACGTTCATATGCTATACACAAAAGAGGTTAGTAGATAGTGTGAGTTTAATTGCTGAACTAAGAAATAATATAGCTGAATACAGATAAATACATGTCTACTATAGATAAATACAGATGATTAGAAATACTTCTGAATTTAGAAGTTGAATAAAGCTAAAGATAAATGCAACAGAAATCAGCTGACTAAAGCAGTTGAATTCAACTGAAATGTATATACTATAGATAAATACAGATGTTTAATAAATCTGAATACAAATGCATACAGAAATTAGCTGAATACACATGAATACAAGTGTTTAATAAGTGTATGCAAATGCCCTTGATTACAAAAGAATTAAGGGGATTAAAACAGTTGAATTTAATTAAAAATAGCTGAATACAGATGAATACATGTGTTGAATAATACTAAATATAGCAATTTAATACAACTGAAGCTAGGTGGTTAATACAGTTCAATGCAACTGAACATAGATGAATAGAGTTGAATACGCCATAATATAACTGAATACATCTGAGTAAAACACAGAATACATTTGAATGAAACAACATGTTGTTATTCAACAAAAATTAGTCAGTTTGAGGAAAAACTTATGTTGTTATCCCATAGCTTCCCGTCAATTGATAGATAGTAAAACCAATTTTAGAATTAAGTTGATCAACTCCAAAATCCAATGGTATGTGAAGTATTGACTTGTTCTTCTTGTAATGGTCTTCCAAATTACTTCAGCAAGTATGGTATAAAAATCATTATATACATTCTTAAAAACACGAAAACGTAATAAAATGACCGAGGAAAAACTCACATCTGATCATGTCTAGCTAGAAGACTATCACGAACCTATTTGTCATATTCTTGAATGATTAACATAGGATGTGGCCTCGTTATTGAATCATCCTCAAAGGGGTGTCTTTTATCAAAAATGTGGGTCAACTTTACATCGTGATTAGGGACTTTTAAATGACAAAACCACGATGAACACTGAATCTTAAGTTTGTAAAATAACTTAAATCCTAAGTCGAAGTTAGACTCAGAAGGCGAAGAGTTCCATCTACTTGGTCGCCGATTCCTATGAGATTGCATTGGCGTAGCTTCAGCTTTTTTTGCACTGGAGTGAATCACAATTCTAGTTTCTTGAATCTGACTGGAAAGTAACTTGTCGTCCAGTTCAAATCGAGATACATAGAATTCTGTAGATACACCCTCTTGAATTGTAGATGGTATATTGGACGGTACCTCTGATGTAGTTTTCTGGTAGTTGTATGCATCATTGTTAGTGTAGTAACTTAATGTTAGAATACCTTTAAAAAAATATAATTAGCTAGAATACATTACAGAAATTCAAGATTTAACAAATCAGAATACATCTAAATACACCCGAAATACATTAAAATACAGAAGTTAATTGCATTTACATATTAAGATTAACACAAATATGAATACATGTAATTACATATGCTCAATACTTTAAGATTAACAAATCATAAAATAGAGCTGAAAAATAGTTAAATACAGAAGTTAATTGCATTTACATATTAAGGTTAACACATATATGAATAGAGGTAAATACAGATGCTCAATATATTAAGATTTACAAATCAGAATACCTCTACATGCAGCTGAAAAAATTTAAATACAACAGTTAATTGCATTTACATAATAAGGTTAACACAGATATAAATACAACTAAATACAGATGCTCAATATTTTAAGAATGTTAAACCACAAATTAGAATACATCTAAATAAAGCTGAAATACATTTAATTACAGAAGTTAATTGCATTTACATATTAAGGTTAACACAGATATGAATACAGGTAAATACATATGCTCAATATGTTAAGAATTACAAATCAGAATACCTCAACATACTGCGATTTTTTTTAATACAGCCGTAATTGCATTCACATATTGAGGTTAACACACATATGAATATCGCTAAATACAGATGCTTAATATGTTAAGAATGTTAAACCTCAACATTATCTCTGAATTCTTAGAGACTTGAACTCTCCCACAACCTTAACAATATAAAAATAGTTAGAAGATTGCGCCAAATATATGTAAATGCTAAGCATTAAACTGTAATGTTTAATCTGTGGTTAAATACTCACGTATTCTTTGAATGAATTTAGGTATTTCCTCAAAGAAGATACATCATCATTTTGGAAATCTGGCATCTGATTTTCATGAAAAACTTTATGTCCAATTCTGAAAATACAAACAGGAGGAATGTTGGGCTCATATTCTGTTTCATTATGGTGCCTTTAGTGTTCCTTGCGCTTTTTATGGGGCGGTGATGAAGATGGACTAACAATTGCAACATGTTTCTTCGTACGTGGAAGATCGTGCGTCGGAGAAAAGTCATCCAAACCTCTCCCGATTTGTCTATATGAGCTGGAGTAGGTCTGTTCTCAACATCAGCGGCTACAGGAGGAATCTGAATAACGACAAGCTCTATATCGCTTGGACCGATGTCCTTGAAAACAATCTGAAAAAAGAAATATAATAAAAGTCTAAGTAAAAAGTTCCATATGCAGATCTCGAATACAAAAAATGATATTTATATTGAAGATAAGGCAAAGTTGATGATTTGGAATTAATATGCATATGTATGAAGAATTAATAATGAAGGCTACTAATGTTGTATATTGTTGTATGCATATGAATAGTATTGTATGCACTAGATGTATTCAACTGTATATAGAATCTGTATGGATTTGTATACAAGTTTATGCAGCTGATTATTAGTTCATATGCAATTGTATACGTGTATATTGAATCTATATGCAAGTATACATCTGTATGCATCAATATCTGTATGCATCTGATTATACAAGTATTTCCATATGTATGTATATGTATACAAATATATTTTGCAACTGAATGCAAAAACTACAGCAGGTATTGAAGTATCAACAATGTATATGAATGCAACTGCATACTTATTGTCACACCTCCTTTTTACACGGCTACCCCGACAGATGACATGCATAAGGGAGTTTTTTCAATTAAAGTGACAATATTTGAAATGGGATTATTTATTTAATTAAGAGTCGCCACTTAGGATAGGTTTGGTGGCGTCCCAAGTCACTGGTTTATTTAGGATCCCCAATCGAGGAAAATTTTTGACTGCCCGAATGGAGTCTACGAACCAGAAATTCTAAGTAAGGAATTATGTTAACCAGAGGGAAGGTGTTAGGTAACCCCAGATCCCGTGGTTCTAGCATGGTCGCTTAAACTATTATAAATGGCTAAAACTCTGATTTTACACATGTTCATCGTAAAATGCAATTTTAAATTATTCATACTACTTTTAATGTTTTAAGGGAATTTATGACGTCGCTAAAACATATCGGGAATCACGTCACATGAATGTGCATGTCGTTTTTGACATATTTAACGTTATCGAGATTTAGATTTGGGTCACATAAATACGCACCCGTACTTAGGAAGATAAAATTATTAAATATGGGCATGAAGCAACTATCGTGTTGTTACCTTTGTGGGAGGCCATGGAATTTACTAAATGGGACGTCGCGGGGCCTAAAATATTTTAATATAATTAAAAGGGCCACGCAGTGTATTATTTTTGTTTAGCGCGGCGCATCTCTTTTTATTTTTTTAAAGGGGCAATCTAAAGGAGCTACGATTTTCTATTATGTATCATCTCTAAAATAAAAGGAGAACCCCTAATTAATTAGCGTGTTAATGGCCTATCACTTAAATCATTGCATCATCGTATTAAATCGAAACACTTTCAGCCTGCATATTCTTAGCATGTTTTATTTACTGGTTTTGCAATTGGACTTATTATCAAAAAAACAAACCCTGGAGATATACTTTTTATACGAATTTCAGCTATAACCGTTTGGGCCGTGCATTTGAGCCCAGACACTGGAGAAACAGAATTAATGCTAATCATGGAACAAAATATTGCATTCCACAAATCACAACGCAACAACCATTCCAAATCAATTTGTTAGCACATGTGTTCTGCCGTTTTAATACTCAAAACGTCTAAAAGGATAAATATTATTGAACTGTGATTTTCTCATTTGTGAATCAACATGCTGAAACTTACATTTAAATCCAACATATAAGCTAATGGACTTATCTATATGAATTTGAATATGTGTGCACATATTATCCCTACTATCTAATTAAACATGAAGACCCAAGCAATCTACTATCACTAAACTCTATATTTCATCCTACTGAAATTTAGAATAATCCAAGAAAAATGTCCAAATGGTTTAAAACAATCCAAAACATTCCTAAAGTTATTTACATGGAGTATTTGACTAAATCAAAGAGGCTACCCGAAATCTAAACGACCAGATCTATTACAATTACGCAACAGGCTTCATTTCATGTCTCAAATTGATTTCTACACTGGCAAGCATAAGAAGTGTACCTGGAAGTTGAAATACAAATAAGAAGGAGAAATCAGTAGCAGATCGAGTAATTAGCAGGATCAAACAGCAAGTCCCAACAACAGAGAATTAATTTGGACTTAGTTGTGAACCCAGAGACAATGTCAAACAAACCAGGATAAGTTTCAACCAATATACCACCCAAAACAGCTGGAATAAGCCCGAAACAACTCGAAATCAGCCAGGAAAATTTCAGAAGAACTTCTGCAATCAGACTCTATGCTAGAGGATTGCAAATCAACCACTAAAATCGAGCTTAACCTAAGAATTTCGAATAGAACAGTGTTTTTGAGTTTTGTGTTATCTTTGTTTTGGTTTTTGAGAAGCTAATGACCTAATCTAGGAGGAGAATTAATTTTCAGAGGTTCCAGTCTTATGGGAATCTTTTGTTTTGGGGAAATTTCAGATCTCAAACTTTTGGGAATTTTCAAGGATTCCAAACTTGTGAATGAAGGCACTAACTTTCCTATTTATAACCCAACCTTAGGGCAACCCTTTTCTTTTGTGTTTACCCCTTAGTCCTTCTTCTTATATTTATATTTATTCACTTAGTCCCTCATTTTCTGACTTATGCCTCAAGTCTTAACATCATATTTCCAAAATTCTATTTTTTTAACCTCCAACTAGAAGGTTCTAGGGGATTACTGCAGGATTTCCATTATCCAAATACCTATATTACCCTTTTATTTACTCTGAATTACCAAACTAAGTAGACCAACCCTCGCCAACCATATTACCTTGGTCAGAAGATAACTAGAGACCCCAACTACTGAACCAATTACCCAAGGCTGGAAATAGACTCTCACTAATATCCTAGGGTTAACCTAACTAATGACCTATAGCAACACAAATAGGTTTGAAGCGAACAATCGAATTAATTTCATATAACAAATCAACAATCATTAATTAAGAACTAACAGGGGTTGAATCAACAAAAGCATGAAATCTTTCAGCATGCAAGTCAAACCAAACAAAATAGAGCTAGTCATAACAGGAATCAATTAAAGCCCTGAGTTTCTAAATTATTTGACATGAAGAAGAATTAATGTAATAAAGGAAAACCTTTTTGATTTAGAACTAAAAATCTCAGAACCTAAACTAAGCCCGGAATCAAAAATTAAGTGGCCAAATTCGTGCTATCTATTAATGGAACTCACAACCAACTAAATGAACAAATAAAAAGAAAAACAAAGAAGAACAACCTTGAACACTGAACCTAATGAATTGGTATGCAAAAATAATGAAAGAACAAACAACTCAATTGACTCACGAAAGCAGAAGAAGTCATTAGAAAGAATTGACACAGAACAGAATCATCGAACAAAAATAAGAAAAATAAAATCAAATAAGAAGTAAAACTCACTGATTCTTGTCTTCGACTGGACTGACTTCAAATTTGATTTTCAATTGATGTTATATGTTTATTTTGTCTGAAATAGACATATAACATTAATTTAAAATCACTCGAACACCTGAAGCTCCCAAAACAGGTTGAACTTTCGAATACTAGATCTAAAATTCAAGGGGTTTTGCTTAGATTTGAAGGCTTTTGGCTTGGGTTTCAGGATGAGGAGGTCAAAGAGACTATATGGTGTAATTTTGGTCGAATCTTGAGGAGTTAGGGTTTTTGGCCGGAATTTTAATCCAAGATTCGAGGAGTTTGGTTGTGATTTGAAGGAAGCTAAGCCTGGATATGGAAAGAGGAGGTGGAGGAGTATCTATGGTGTAATTTTGGGTTCATTGGAGAATCGCCGCCGGCAGAGGCGATTTCCGCCCGATGGTGGACGGCGGAAGACGGTGAGGCATGTCTCTGAGGTGAATGGGGATGAGAGAGAGAGACTAGATGGGTAGGGTTCTCCGACCATTATAAAGCACAAACCTCGTTAGTTCCGGACCATTGGATTGATGAGATCCAACGGTCCTGATTCAAAACCGTGAAATGACGTCGTCTCAATTAGAAGGGAAATCGGACTGGGTTGAGGTGTGTTTTGGGCTTCATTTGATTGGGTCTGGGGGGTTTTTGACTTGGGTTGCTGAATTTTAATAGCAATGGCCCAAATTATGGGTCTCTTATAAAGACCAAACAAACATTATTTATTTTTCCAGATTTTAGTAAAAATAAAAATAAAAATAAACAAGGTCAAGTTAAATTCTACGAAATAGACTAATTAACTTCTAAAAAACCTAAATCCCAAATTTAAAGACGAAAACAAAACAAAATGTAAAGACGATCATCTTTGTTATTTTTTCCTTATTTTCAATTTTAATTAACTAATAAACCTAAAAAAATAAAAATTAAGTCCTAAATGCAAATATGCATTTTTGTATTTTTATGAATTATGCAAATGACAATGTGCGACATGCAAATAAACACAGAATTATGCAATTAATTCCTAAAATTCAGCAAACCTAAAATCACGCAAATAAATCCTAAAAATTCAAATAATAAAAGAAAGACGCAAGTAAACACGAAGTCACACAACTAATTCCTAAAATTCACAAAATTACATAATTAATTCCTAAAAATTCAAATAATAAAAGAAAAATCCTAAATTAGTGGATTTTATAGGAACATGTCAAGCGAGGCAAAAATCACGTGCTCACACTTCTATATGCAAACATATGCCTATGAATTATTAATAAAATCTAATCTAGGAGTGATACAATTTGTATATTACTATGTTTCCAGTGTCATTGAACATGTCGTTCATCAGAAAAGGTTGGCTGATTTCCGGTGGTTCTCCAATTGAGTATTCATGGGACCACGTCATCAACTTGGAGTGCATTTCTGGAATCAACAGAAGAACAACACTCATAAAACCTCACTTGCATAATTAGGGGCATCTCGGCTATCCTGTAATACTTCTTCACAGCATCCTTCTTCTTGCTGATCGACTTTGTCAACATCTCAAATGCTTTTAAACCCTAATGATATTCAGAATAATGCCCACTATCTACTAAGTCAAAATGTAGCATTGGTATAGTTGTACTATTTTTCTCGGATGAAAAAATAAAGGTGTGTATGAAATACAATAATGATATCTTCAAGGCATCACCAACATTGTCGGGACCCCATGTCTTGTCATCGAAGCGTTTCATCAAATATTTCTTCTTGACAAGATTAGCACCTCCAAAGTAAGCCTCAATAAAGCCGGTTAGGAAACGTTTCACTAAACTCAAAATCTTCATCGTTACTAACACATTTGAGGCCAGTCACAAGCGCAAACTCCCTTAATGTGAAATGTAATTCAGTACCATTGACGTGTACTGCAAAAATATTGTTAGGAGTGCCTTCTAACTGGAGAGCCATGAAGCATCTGAAGAGTTGATGTTGAACTTCACAGCGCTTCATTTGAAGAAATGAGCCAAAGCATGTATTGTTGGTACTGAACAAGAGTAAGGTTCTCTTTTAGCTGGGAGACTATATCAGTCTTAGTATAAACACTAATATGGGGTGCAAATTTTGGCTTGTGTTTGACAAACAAATTAATTCCCTGCAATTAACAATAATAAATACATGTTAATAGAGTTGAATACATTGCATATTTCATATTAAATCAGTTATTGAATACATATCAATACAACTATAAACACTTACAGAAGACTAAATAAAGTGACAAGGCTAAATACATATTAGAAACTAGATACCACACACATGACATAAAAAATAAGTAAGATGAGTACATATGAATGTATATGAATACATTTGGAAACTTACTAGATAATTGAACAGTTGCAAACAAAAATAACTAAAGATGAATACACATGAAACCATATGAATACAAGTAAAACTGATATTAAAATTGAACAGTTGGAAACTACCAAAATATATAAGAATACATATACATACTTAAACAAAAACAGAATATAGTATGCCAAATAGTACAAAAATACAACGAGATACATATGAATACAACATCATACATGAAAAATCTATTGATAATTATGAACACATATAAGTTTCTTTAAATGCATATTGATACAAATAGCAATTACCTTTTGGTGTCGTGTATCATTCATATGTTTTTTCCTCTTTGAAGCAACTGGATTTTTTGTTTCTTTTGAAGATTTATCAACTTGGACCTCTTTCAACTTGTCATTGCGTAATTTAGTTATTCTCTTATCAACTATAGATGCTGATAAACCTGTAAAATTTGACTCTGCTTGAGTAATTTGCAATGAGAAAGAGGGCTCATCAACATTGAGAATTTTGGTGTATACCTCTGGTTACTCTGTTGTTTGGTGTTGAATCCTCCATTGGAGAGAAAAACCAAATCTTCCTGGTGAATAAACAATACCAATAGTTTACGTTTAAGAAATTTATGAAAAAATGGTATAAAAATTATACAAACAAAAAACGGTATCAATATCGAAGAAGAAAACTTACCAGGCGTATAATTTTTGGGCGCAATTACAGTGATTCCGTATAGATTTTGAAGTAAGAGTGATAATGGAGGAGAAACAATGAATTTGGGTGGGAAAATAGTTAAGAACGTGGGTATGTGGGAGAAGAGAGTAAACTGTATGCAAAAGAGAGAGAGAGAGAGAGAGAGAGAGAGAGAGAGAGAGAGAGAACGTGTTTACAGGAGTTATACGTGATTATGTGAGAGAAAATACTAAAAAGGAGAGAGATAAATATTATTTAGCATATATGGTTCCTTAAATGTAGGATGTAACTATAATTAGAATTTTTGCTATAAAGGATAAAAAGTATCTATAGGATGTAATATTTTAAAATGGTATTTATTTAATATAAATAGGATACTAAGGTTTTCTATAGGGTGTAAAATTTCCTATAAAAAATCATTTCCTCAACTATCTTAAAACCAGATCGGGCCTATTAAATATTGAAAATTAATGGCCCATTCCCTTGTCCACAGCACATAACCAGAATAATTTGGGGGGGGGGGGGGGGGCAACTGCACGGTTAGCCAATAATAATATATGTATTTACTTTTAAGCCACTATTTAAAATATTTTTATTCTTTAGCCATTGCTTTAATAAACTTTAGCTGTCCGAACGAAAATAATCTTCTACCCATGTCCTTAACTTTTGAACTTAACTTCAGCACTACATGTCCTTAACTTTTAAACTAGAAACTCTAAGTCCATGACTTTAGGATTACATGTCCTTAACTTTTGAATTTCGAACTCTAAGTTCAAGACTACATGTCCTTAACTTTTGTACTTCGAACTCTAAGTTAATGACTTCAGGACTACATGTCCTTAACTTATGAACTTGTAACTGTAAGTTCGGCACCAAGCATCCTTAACTTTTTAGCTTGTTAGTCTAAGTTCAGGCCCTATTGTCATTAACTTTTGGACTTCTTAGCCGAAGTTCAGGACATACTGTCCTTAACTTTTGAGGTTGTTTGTTTAAGTTCAGGACTTTAAAACCTATTGTCCTTAACTTTTGAACTTGTTACAGTAAGTTCATGACCTATTGGACTTAACTTTTGAGCTTGTTAGTCTAAGTTCACGACCAAGTGTCCTTAATTTTGAACTTGTAATTCTAAGTTCAGGACCAAGTGCCATTCACTTTTGAACTTGGAACTCGAAGTTCTGAACGAAGTGTCCTTAACTTTGAACTTCTAACTCTAAGTTCATGACCAAGTACCTACCACAACCATGACTCTTTTTGTCTTCTGCTATACATTTTGTGTAACCCGATTACACCTCCAATTGCGCTGACTGTATTTGCCTCGCCAAAAACTTCAAGCTTACAATTATCAAAATCATTATAAAAAGCAAAAAGTAAATATTTGGCCACTTTCAAAACTCAATAAAAATACTTCTAGAATCATTTAGGTGAAATTTAAAGAAAAAATGAATGAATGATTAGAAGGAATTGAGATACATGAGTAATTTCAACAAGAGAAGAAATATTGTTAAGAAAGAGCATCCAAGGTTTTTAACGATTTGAAGTTTGGACATTGACGAGTAGCAGATTCAGAATATCTTTTTAGATCAAATTAGTTCTAGTATTTGCAGAAGACTAGATAGAGACTTTTATGTCAAACTCCGAGTTGATAGAGGTTTGGTAAGGAAAACAAATAAAAGAAAGAGTAACATAATTTTTCATATTAATTTTAATATACCAATAACTATTATTGATAAACACTAAAAATACTGAATAAAAAGTAAGTACCAGCCTAAATTGTGGCTACACCACGTCATTTCTACGTATAATGGGTCTCTGGTGGGCCGGGCCGAGCCTTCTGAGTTTTGTATTTTAGGTTTGTTATTAACTTAACTAATTTTAGCTTCTAAGTGATTCTTTAATAATATACAACAACAACAACAACCCAGTATAATCCCACTTAGTGAGGTCTGGGGAAGGTAGTATGTACGCAGACCTTACCCCTACCCTGTGGTAGAGAGGCTGTTTCCAAATAGACCCCCGGCATCCTTCCCTCCAAGAACATCCCACCTTGCTCTTGGGGAGACTCGAACTCACAACCTCTCGGTTGGAAGTAGGGGTTGCTTACCATCAGAGCAACCTCTCTTGTCCTAACAACAACAACCCAGTATAATCCCATTTAGTGGGTCTGGGGAGGGTAGTGTGTACGCAGACCTTATCCCTACCCTGGGGTAGAGAGGCTGTTTCCAAATAGACTCCCGGCATCCTTCCCTCCAAGAACTTCCCACCTTGCTTTTGGGGAGACTCGAACTCACAACCTCTCGGTTGGAAGTGGGGGGTGCTTACCATCAGAGCAACCCTCTTGTCTAAAAGATTTAATAATATCTTATTTCTAATTTTTTTAATGCATAATCTATGGTAGAATTAAGTTATAAATCTATATAGATTAATTGGTTAGAAAGTAATTCGGGTAAATATATTTATGATAAGCGCTAGCTGGTCACATGATAAAAATGATATTGACCTACCACTAAAGGTTGATCTGAGTAATATTTAAAAAGTTCCTATCGTTAGGATATGCATTTATATCCTTCAAATAAATCAATTTAATTTACAAGCGTCTTTAAAACAATTATTTTATAAAACCCAAAACAAAATTTCTTCCATTAAAAAAATGGATTCGGAATTTCAAAAATCATATAATTTTTTCTTTAAGAAACGATCCATATACAACCATCGAAAGGTACATTTTAAAAACAAGTAATTAAAGAATAAAAAATCTAATTAACTAATCCAAATACACAACTTTTCCCTGAAATAAATCACAAACCCTTTTCCAACAACTAAAAAAGAAATTCCAAATGCAAGCTAATCTTTTGAAAATAAAGAATTAGCTATGAAATGTATTGAACTTGTATCATGTAAAAAATCTCTTCTTTTTCTTTTATGTTTTTTCAGAAATAATGCCACTTTAATACTAGTAAGTGATAATAAAGGAAGCTAAAAGAACATGTACTTGCTAACTATGGAAACACCACAGAACAAAATTACGATGATTGTGACTCTAGGTCCCCAACCCCTTACTAATTTGTCATATCTTACTTTCTCTTTTTCGCTTAGCTCCTGTCTTGCATTTTTTTAATACGCGATATAGGATTCAAATTTCATGGGTTTAATTTTTAAAATTTAAAAAAATTTCAAAAATCACTACTGTTTAGTGATTATTAATTTCTTATAACTACCTATAGCTATTGTTCAGTTGCTACGATAATCTATTCATTATATTTGATAAAATTAAATATTGGGTCTAACTCAACCTCAAAAACTAGCTTGTGAGGTGAGGACTGTCCAAGCCATATAAAGAGATTAAGGACCTCAAAGCCCTCCAATGCGGACAACTCAACACCCCGCCTCACGCCCAGGTCTCTGGAGCGTAGACAACATAAATAGGGGCCCAATATCAATAAGAATAAGTGGGATGAGCTTGGCTCTGATACCATGATAAAAATGGACATTGGGTAACTCGACCTAACAACTAGCTTTGTAAGGTGTGGATTGCCCAAGCTATATAAGGAGATCAAGAACCTCAAATTCCTCCGATGTGGGACAATTCAATAGCATTCGTGCTATATTCATGAATATAGCAACAAAAAGCGCATAAAATCAGGGCAGTTCAGTTATACGTGCATGTATTCACATGTATTCGTGCCATATATTCATGAATACAGTAACGACACTCACAAAAAAATTGGTAGGTCCAGTTGTCGTATGACGAAAATAATATCAATTAGCGTGATATACTCCTAGTATAACTCACACGATCAATTCTAATATGCCTCATTATCTATACAATTAGTTAGAATAATTTTTCTATTATATATAACTGTTGTATATAACTTTTTTTTGATAACTAAATTTTTCATTAATCACCAATTAAAAAGTTACAATTCATAGCTTAGCTTTAACACAACTGGCTATCTAAACAAAGACAAAATACCACCAACCAATAACATAGTTTACTACATTCTAAAATATTTTTAGAAGACAGTGTATTGTATTTAACTTATATATTTAGCTTGTTTGAATATTTTTGTATTACTGTTAAATTCATTAGGTTCAGTGTTTGTATTTATTATATTCGTTAATTTATATTTAGTATATTTAAATGTATTTGTATTAACAGTATTTTAATTATTCCTAATACATATTATTACTGCTGCATTCAGTATATTTTATTGATTGTATTTTCTATATTTCTACTTGTATTCAGTTTATTTTACTGTATTTCATTGTATTTTGATATTAAATATATTCATTGTTTATATTTGGTTCTATTTTAATGTTTGTATTCAATGTATTTCAATATTTATATCATGTATTTATGCATGAATACATATATATTTAGCTGTATGAAAAATTACAAACCTTCGAAATTCATAAATTCAAGCAACAAAAAAATGTTATGCAAAAATTACAATATATTTGAGTGAATTTATACAGAATGTAATATATTTGTATCGTAGTATGTGACTAAATAGCAAAGAAGAGAAGAAAAGTTTTCGGATGTGAAATTTTTCAGCCAAGCAAAATTGTATATACATTGTATTAAAACTAAAAATGAAGACGAACAAAAATTACGGCTATCAAATCTTCTCCAACGTAAAAAGATATTGCAGTATCTGTGTAGAGAAATCCATTGCAATATCTGGCGTAGAAGAAAGTCGTTGTGGCCCTCTTGTCTCAAAGTTGTTGAATCAGCCATTGAAGAGAAATTTGAAGTTTTCTGTTGAAAACCTAATAATGATGAAGATTTTTTTCAAAAAAAAAAAAAAGGTAAAGAGAAAAAGAGAAGCTTGAATCGGCAAAAAACCTAAAAATGTTAACACATACCATAAATTTTTGGAACAAAAACGTTGAAAGTGAGAGAGAGAATCGCGCTTCAAAAATCACGAATACAATCTTGCGTGGACGGAGAGATCATGGAGAGAGAAAGAAGAAATATTTTGTTGTAATTTTGGGAGAGAATAACTAAAAGAGTGAGAGAAAAAATGGTACATAGCGTATTTAATGCCTTAATGGTAGTATACACTATGAATACCTATTTTGCTATAAAAAAATAAAAATAGCTATAGAAAATAATATTTTCAAAGGTTTTGATTTATAATAAATAGGATGTAAACCTTTGCTATAGGAGGTAATTTTTTTAAAAATATTTTTAGTATTGAACCCAGTTTATTCTTAATGTTACGAGTTTATGTATACTATTTATTATAATTTTAATAGAATTTTATACATAAATTTATGCTTCACATTAAAAGTTACGAGTTTAGTTGAATCCGGCATTTACAATTTGTACGCCCCGTCGGTTTTCATTTTTTCACTCTCAATTATTTTCTTTAAGCTCTTCATTATTACAAAATTGAGGCATTGCCCATAATGTGTTAGAAGTCTCTGTGACAGGATCTTATGTCCAAGAATCACGACGTATGGTTCAATAATTCTTTAGATAGCATAGCCATAGTCGTCAATTTTGTTTCCACTTGAGACCAAATGATGTGTCTCATAACAGCAAGAGTTTTTTTTGGTTTCTTATTTAGTGTCCGCTATTCATGTTGTGACTGACTAAAAATTAGTCAGGGCAAAAAGTCCTACACTATAAGATAAAGCGTTCCATAATAAAGATGATAGATGTCGGTTTGAGTTAATCAGCTCTGTCGGCGCACGTTAAGCCTTCTCTCGGCGTACAATAGCAGGATCGCCATTGTCGCCGGAACAATGGCTCGTCGCCGGCGAAATGCACCGCTCGCTAATGCGCAAATAATTACTCCTGATCATGGCATTACAAAGGAGCTTGAACCATTAACATTTGGCAATTTTCTGCCCCAGAAATTCCCATCGACAGAGGTGATGCATGCAGAGGGAAATATGAATGAATTGCCACCTCCGATGACTGAAGCACCTAATAACATCGCTGTAAGAAGACTACAATTCTCTGATGCTAGTGGATCGGAAAAATCAATCCCGACTGCAGCTGATGTTGTGCGAGGAAACCGTAATACTCAAATGGGCAAGCCACTCTCGTTCGTTCCCCCCACTGATCGAGATGGTAAGAAGGTTGTTAAAATCAGTGAGGACGATTTGAAATCTCAATTGGATTACTGGAAAAATGCTTTAATTGGCTATATAATTGGTGATAATCCGAATGAGAAAACTATGGATAATTTCGTCATGCATGTGTGGAATTTTGTGGCTAAACCCCAGGTCCTGATTCATACTGAAGGCTACTGTATTTTTAGATTCAATAGTATCGAGGATAGGGATTTAGTCATGCAATCTGGACCTTATTCCTATAGGAATAAACCAATGGTTTTGAAGCCTTGGGAAGTTGATTTCTCTTTCCAAAGTGATATTCTCAGCACTGTTCCTGTATGGATTCGTTTTCCTGGACTTCCGGTGGGCTACTGGTCTATTGAGGTATTGAGCAAAATGGCCAGTGTAGTGGGTAAGCCGTTATACACTGACATATTTACTGCGCACTATGATAAAATTTCGTTTGCCCGAGTCCCAGTGGAGGTTGATGCTGCCCATCCACTCCCTGGCCAATTAGAGATTGATACTCCTTATGGCCCTACGATTCAGACAACTGAGTATGATTGGAAGCCTAGTTTCTGTAATCATTGCCTGAAATTTGGGCATGATTCATTGGATTGATGGTACTATGCTGATAACAATGCAGAGAAGGATATGGAGGAGCAGGGTAGACCAAGGAGGCAGAAAGAGAAATTGAAGAAGCAGGCAAAAATACTAAACAAGAATGGCTTGTCAAGCAGCCTGTAGCTAATGCAGAAGTACAGGTAAGACATGAGATTGCAGTCAATTCAGAAGTACAGGAAGTGCAGGAAGTGCAGGAACCTAACAAGGAGAATGAGAACCTCTCTTCATTAGCTAGTGTTCAGCAGAATGCACAAACTAGTCTTGATATCCAAGAGAGACTTGAGATTGCAGTCAATGTACCCAATGGTAATAGTGCAGTAATGGTTGATAATTGCAATAAAGGGAAGGTAACTATTGTTGTGGCTGGCAACAGGGTCCAGCAGATTGACCCGAGGCCTTCACACAGATTACCCCCTAATCTCCTATGATTATTGTCACTTGGAACATTAGGGGGCTTAATCAAGCCCATAAACAGGAGTTGAAAAACTTTCTAGCTGTTAATAAAGTAGATGTCATGGGATGTCTAGAAACTAGAGTAAAGGAGCATAATGCTAAGAAGATACTTGATAAGGTTGCTAAGGATTGGAAGGTTCAATGCAATTACTCAAAGGCTGCAAATGGTAGAATATGGTTGCTTTGGAAACCACATATCCAGATCCAAATATCCTATGTGACTGATCAGCTCATTCAATGTTTTATAGAAGATACAATTAGCCAGGCCAGAACTCATTTAAGTGTTATATATGCCCATAATGTTGCACACCTCAGGAACCAACTATGGAGTGACTTAAGGTCAATCTATGTTCCCAGTCAAGATACTTGGCTGCTCAGTGGGGATTTCAACTGTGTCTTATGCTCTGATGACAGAATTGACTCTCCAGTTACTGATGCTGAAGTCAAAGATTTCAAAGATACTATCGCTGACCTGCAACTCACTGCTCTTAGAGTTAAAGGTTGGCACTTCACTTGGACCAATAAGCAAGGTACTTCCACTAGAGTTTATTGTACAATTGATTGGGCTCTGGGCAATTTTCAGTGGTTACAACAGTATGGGCACCTAGAAGCTGACTTTATGAACCCTTCAGTCTCTGATCACTCCCCTATTCTTATCAAATTTGGAAATTAAAAGCCTCTACACCCTAAACCTTTCAGACTATACCTTGCTATTATGGAACAACCTCAGTTTCATAGCATTTTATAGCAGGTTTGGAGACAGGATTGTGATGGAACACCTATGCAGCAGATATGGAAAAAATTGAAGGATATGAAACATCATTTAAAGGAGACAAATGTTCATATGACCTCATACAAGCATAAACTTATTCGGGCAAGGGAAATATTGGGTATTATTCAAACTCAACTGCAGAACAGCTCATTAACACAGTCATTATTTACTGAGGAAAAAGCAGCACTTGAAGAAATTGAGAAGTGAAGTTGTGTGGAGGAACAAATTCTGAGGCAGAAATCGAAGGCTTGCTGGATTGAGTGTGGGGATGCTAACACAAAGTATTTCCATGCTCAGTGGAAGATCAGAACATGCCAGAACAACATCACATCCATTTATACTGACACAGGTTTGAAACTAACTGACCCTTTATCTGTGGAACATGAGTTCATAAAGGTATTTCAATCATTAATGGGGGAGTGTGCTACTGAACTCCCTTGTGTCAATTCTGAAATTATAAAAGAGGGACAATGCTTAAGTCTAACACAGCAAAGAATGCTAATTAGAGAGGTTACACTGGAAGAGATCACTGAAGCTGTAAAAGAAATGGCTAAAGATAAAGCCCCAGGAGTAGATGGCTTTCCAGTGGAATTCTTTACTAAAAACTGGGAGATGGTGAAGGGTGATACTCTAGGTGCTACTAAGGAATTCTTTTCTACATGAAAAATGCCTCATATGATCAACACCACTGACATAGCACTTGTTCCTAAAATCAAAACACCTGCTACTGTAAAGACTATAGACCTATTGCTTGCTGTACTACTATCTACAAAATCATCTCCAAAGTTATTATCAGGAGGATGAAAACTGTCATTGGAGAATTAGTTGGTCCTGCTCAATCTGCTTTTATTGAAGGGAGAAGTATTGTTGACAATATCTTGTTAAGCCATGAAATCTTCAAGGGTTACTCAAGAAAAGGTGTATACCCCAGATGTGTACTCAAGGTGGATTTGAGGAAGGCATATGACACCTTGGAATGGAACTTTCTGAAGCAGATTCTTATTGACTTGGGCTTTCCAGCAAAGTTTATTCAATGAATCATGGCTTGTGTCACCTCAGTCTCCTATTCCTTAGTAATGAATGGTGGCTTAACTAAGCCATTCACTGCTAAGAGAGGCATTACACATGGTGACCCTATGTCACCATATCTGTTTATATTGGCTATGGAATACCTAAACAAAATCCTGAAACAGTTACACAAGGATGGGAACTTCAACTTCCATCCCAAATGCAGGAAACTCAATTGTTCTCATGTTTGTTTTGTTGATGACCTTCTTATGTTCTGTCGAGCTGATATTATATCTATCCAGATCTTGCAGAAAGCTTTCCTTCAGTTTTCAGAAGCATCTAGTCTTCAGGCAAATATCAGCAAGAGTGGAGTTTACCTGGCTGGTGTGTAGCAAAGTATCAGAGAAGAAATAATTGAAACCTTAGGATTCACTGAAGGCCAACTTCCATTCAAGTACTTGGGAATACCACTTGATTCTAAAAAGTTGGCTATCCATCATTATCTGCCCCTAATTGAAAAGATAACAGATAAAATTACTTGTTGGTCAGCTAAGTTTCTATCATATGCAGGGAGAAGCCAATTGAATAAAGCTGTGGTGTTTGGCATTCAGACTTATTGGGAACAAGTATTCATTTAACCCAAAAAAGTATCGAAAGCCATTGAAGCAATTTGCAGAACATTTCTTTGGAATGGTAATGCTAATCTATCCAAAAGGGCACTGGTTGCTTGGTACAAGGTGTGCAGATTAATATCAGTTGGAGGTCTTAACATACTAGACTTGACTGTGTGGAACAAAGCAGCCATTACTAAATTGCTATGGGACTTGTCCAGGAAGAAAGACTGCCTTTGGGTTAGATGGGTTCATTCTTATTACATCAAACAGGGTGACATTGCCACAGTTAACATTCCAAAATCAGCTTCTTGGGTTGTCAGGAAGATACTGGAAAGCAGAACTATGATACTGGAGAGCCAGAAGCTTCAGGGAGATCTATTTGGCAGATTGCAAAGTATATGTAGGCTGGACAAATTTCATATTCAGAAACTATACCTCACAATGCTCCCCAGTTTCAATAGGGTTGAATGGAAGATCTTGATGCTGATCACTAATATCCAACCTCGACATAAGTTCACTGTATGGCTAGCTGCTCAACATAGACTTCCTACAGTTGACAGATCACAGAACATGGGCATACAAGTTCCAGCAACTTGTGTGTTTTGCAATCAAAATGTTGAAGTATTCAATCACCTATTCTTTGAATGCCCAATTACTAACAGACTGTGGACCAGAATATGTTGCTGGCTGGGGCATTCCAGAACAGTTGGTAGCTGGGAAACAGAACTTCACTGGATATGCAGCAAAGCAAAAAGCTGATTGTGGCAAAATGCTATTACAGTTTATGCATTTGTCACTACTGCTGCCCTCATCTGGAGAGTAAGGAATAGCATTCCATTTGAAGGGACTGCTTTTGTGGAGGAACTGATTTGCAGAGAAGTTGCCTTACTTATACATATTTGAGGCAGGAAATGCAAACATTGGCAGACTGGCTTGCGGCAGCTTAATTGCTTTCCTTCGCTATAGCATTTAGATATCCCTTACTGTAATGACATTTGTGTCTAGATAGCTATGGTAGTATAGATGATAGTTTGTAAATGAGTAGTAGCCAGTCCAAACTACTACTATAGAACTCTATGATGTACATATTCTTTGAGATCAATGAAATATAACAGTTATACTAAAAAAAAGAGATGATAGATGTCATACTAATGTCTTACATGTCTCCAAATAGTTATTTTGTTATAAATTTTAAAGAGCCAGCTCGTCTGAATCTTATATCTATCTTCAGTAAGGCGGCGAAACTAAAAAAATGGTTAGATTTATAAGTGGTCATCCAAAAATAGTTACAATTTCAAAAATAATCAAAATTTAACTATTTTTCATGTAAAGATTAATTTGAACGAAAACACTATTCAAAATCCGATAAATACTCCTGCATAATAAACTGAAATTCCAGTATAATAAACTGAAATTCAAGTATAATATACTGGTCCAGCATAATATGTTGGAAGTTCATATAGAGGTGCTCCGATTTCCGGTATATTATGCTGCAACATTTCGCGTGTTGGAATTTCAATATAATATGCTGAAAGTTTATACACAGGTATATAGATGTCCAACATATTATGCCGAAACTTTTCGAATTACAGAGTAACTATCTGTTAATGATTTTATGAATACTGATTATTTTAAATGATCCGTTCGAGAACTGGCTAACCCGTACTATTTTAACTCAGTAAGAACCCTTTAGCCCAAAATGAAATATTTTCCAATGGTTTTATATTCATGGACTTAGTACCCTAAGTATTCCAAACTTTAGGGAAAGATCAATCAATCTTGTGTGCAGAAAGGATCTCAACATGTGTAATCTTAGCTACAATGTGATTTATGTAATTGAATTTTTCCTTCTATTTTTCGAAACTCAGAATTGTAGGGATTAGTATATAGTAGTTATAATTGAGAGTATAGAAATTGTATTGTGGTATTTTTTTTTATTTATAGTTAAAAATTCTCTTTGGTATTGGTTAGAGGCGGCTCAACAAAGTCGGTGGCCTAGCCAAACCTTGACGAGTGGCTTTAAGTCTTTTTCCTTTTCTTTTTATAAAAAATTATTCATTTTACATTTTTGCGATTAATATTATTATATAAGCAGACACTTGAAAAGAAAAAAAAAAGCAAGTCCTTTTATCTGATCAAGTATATTAATTAGTATATTATCTTCTAGTTTTATTATAGTTTTAAATACTTTTCTCAAAAAATAAGCGTAAATCATCAATATCTTTCGTGGTTAAGGTAATTTCTTTCCAAATTCTAGTCACCTGGTGTCAATTTCTTTTACCTCAAAATAGAAAATCAAAAAAAAATTCATACGCTTTTAATTCTGCAAAATTTTGAAGTTTGTAATCTTAGTTTATTAAAAAATTGTACTTCTTTTTTTTACTCCAAGATATTCAAATTTTAAAAAAATTAATCCAAAAATCTAGTACTAGTGAAAAATGGGGCCCCTAAATTAGGGTTAAAGCCCTTGGTTTACTTCTCTTATACTTCGGCCGTCATTGGTTTTGATGGGAGGATTAGATTTAACCAAACCTCATTAAATCCTTGTGTTATTATTTCTTCTTTATACTTTGTTATGATTGTATGCTACTTAATTGACGATTTTCCTCAGCATAGAAGATATGATCTTGATCAACTTTAAATATTGTACCTTATTACCTCAATAGTTGTAGTAAATTAAATGAATAGTATCAAGAGTAAATTTCACTTACCCCCTTAACTTATAATAGTTGAGAAATAATACTCCTTTACTTTTTGAATGGGAGCGACAACCCCTTTGAATAATATTTTCCGGTGAGTTTTAGAACTTTAATTCAAGTAAAAAAATAATGTTGTAATTTTATTTTATTTTTGCTATAAGTTTCCATAAACAAAACATAGACCATTGGTTCGTGGTTGTTGGCAGGTCGAGGAGGCTATTAGATTTAGTTTTAATTTTATTTGTCCTCTGTTAAATCATAAGTTCCTTTCTATTTTCGAGATACAACAAGCCTACTTGTCCAAGATCAATAATAATATTGTTTACCCATAAAATAGTATAATTAAATTTGTAATATGGATTATAGATATGTGATCCAATGATATAAAATAATAAAGAACAGAAATAACTTAATTAAAAATACTCAAAGAAAATACAAGCCTGATTGTGAAGTGAGCTTTTCCGAAAGCAAGAATAATAATAAAGTATTGCGCAGAAAGAATGTTAATAAAACAAGAGTAAGTTTAACCTTTTTAGCATACAAATATTTCATGTCCTTACGATAAGTACAGATTCATGGAGACAAGATCCCCCAAATCAAACTCCCTTTTTAATATATTTATTATAGTAGGGTCATATTAGTTGTGGTAGTTATATTAGTTAGTTTAGGGTATTTTAGTCTTTTACCTATTCAACACATGTGACTCGTGTGAACCCGCTGTATATAACTAACACTCTGTATTAAGAGAGTTAGTTACATAGATAATGAAAGCTTCTTCCTCCTCTTTCGTTATCTTCTCTCTATACTGATTCTTCTTAATCACATGCAATCGTGTTCTATGCTAGATCTATACACAAATTATATCATGGTATCAGAGCGGCGATCTGAGAATGGATCGAAGATTTCAAAATTCCAAGAAGGCCATTATCGAAGCTTAAGTTGGTATGTCATAGCGGAAACTGAAATCTGAAAATTGATCACAATTACTCAGTATTATGACAACAAGCTGGCACTCCTAAAATAGCGTTGATTGATATCAAGCTTACTGTCACGACCTAAAATCCATCAAAGGTCGTGATGGCGTCTGACACCACTGTCAGGCAAGCCAACACGAAATAACTAGAAATCTCTTGTTTTAATATTTTTGAAATCGTTTCCTTTATACATCAAACAATAAGTAATAAATTTCACTGAATAAATAATGATGTCTTTAACAAACTTATTTTTAAATAATTCCGTAATCATCCGACAATCTGGTGCCACAAGTGTATGAGCAATCCCTAGGAAATCAAATAAAGTACAATAATTGTCCGGAATACAAATTTGGACAGACAGTAAATACAATTCATTGAAAGAGACTATGATGGTTGCGGGTCGCCTCGAGAAATGTATCCCACATAAGTCTCCGAATCATCCATGCTGCTACGCCCATTAAGCTACTAGAGTTACGTGTGCCTCGCTCCGAAGTTCTATAACCAGCATTTCACGCCCTTTCGAAGATTCAAATCGATATATAATGCTCTAAAACAAGCCAATAATCATGCAAACCCATTAATACATGCTCAATTACTCATAATAATCCAATTTTTAATAATTTGTAACCCCAATCGAAAAGTTCGACAAAATTTCCCTCGGGTCCACGTGTCCGGATTTCCAAATTTTTCGAAGATAAATTTGTCCACAACCTCACGAACTTGAATATTTAATTTACTCTTAATTTCATATCCAAAACCGTGATCAAAATCCAAATATACCAGCTTTCTAGGTTTTTCCTTAAATTCTAAATTTCTACAAGTTTTCGTACTTTAGTATGTATCTAAATCATATATTTAACTTGTAATGAGTGGGAACAACTTACCTTGTGATAATTGAAGAATTCCTCCCATTTAGGCTCTCCAAAATCGCCCACACCAAATTACAAATGAGAGAAAAATGACCAATTCCTAATTTTGTGGTTCTGCCCAGATGACTTTCGCATCTGCGGTCCTTTAGCCGCTTCTGTGGCTCCGCTTCAATGGCGTCTTCTTCGCACATGCGCCCTTCTCCGCTTCTGTTCCCTTCACCTACCGCATGTGTGCCCAAATGACCGCTTATGTGACTCCTCTGCTCTAGTACTTTTTACGGTTCGAGGCTTCCTTCCCGCTTCTGAGGGCTTGCACCTGCGGTGAGCACTCTGCATGTGCGATTACACCAACAGTCCTCCAACTTCAGTAGCTCCTCAACTCCATACTTTGATCCATTAACTAACCAGAATCCACTTGAGGAACCAATCCCAAAATATAATATAGACTTGCTCGAGGCCTCAAAACACATCAAACAACGCTTAAAACCATGAATCGCCCTCCAATCTAAGCTTAATAAGCTTTAAAACTTCAAACTTAAATATTCGATACTGAAACCTATCAAATCACGTCTGATTGACCTCAAAATTTGCACACAAGTCATATTCGACATTAAAGACCTTCTCCAACTTCTAGAGTTGTAATCCGACCTCGATATCAAAGTCCACTTTCGATCAAACTTCTCAAACACCTTCAAATTTCTTAATTTTCGCTAAATGACTCCAAAATGAACTACGGACCTCCAAATTCACTTCCGATCGCTCTCTCAATACCCGAATCACCATACAGAGCTATTCCCAGTCTCGTAATCCCAAACGAACATTGATAATATTGAAATTCACTTCAACCCAAATTTATGAAATTCTTTCAAAACGTTAACTTCCACAATAGGCGCCGAAATACTCCCAGTTCATCCAAAACTTGATCTGGAGTTACGCCAAAGTCCAAAATCATCATAGAAACCTGTTGAAACTTTCAAATCCTGATTCCGATGTTGTTTACTAAAAATCCAATCTTAGACAAATTTTCAACTTAAAGCTTTCGAAATAAGAATTTTCCTTTCCAATCAACTCCAAACTTCTCAGAATTCAATTCCGACCATGCGTACAAGTCATAATATCTTAGTGGAGTTGCTTATAACCTCAAACTGCTGAACGATGGGCTAGAGCTCAAAATAAGCGACTGCATCGTTACATACAAGACCAAAAACTACACGCTATAGAGCATATCGATGAGAATAGCATTGCTGGTGAAAAACAAACTAGGGTTAATAGATGGAACCTATCGACAAAGTTCTTATAGAAGAGAATTAGGGCATCAATGGGAAAGATGTAACTTTGTGGTGCTTTTGTAATAGGTTGCACTATATCTACTAAATTGAAGCAAAGCATGATCTACGTATCAGAAGGTATGGAATGATTTTAAGGAATGTTTTAACAAGTCAAACCTTACTAGGTTTTATCACTTATGGACGACAATAGGAACTCTGAGGCAACGTACAGACTCTATAACATCCTATTATACTAAAATGAAGGATATATGAGATGAAATGGATTTAATGGTGCCAAGAGTAGGATGTGATTGTAAGGAAACTAAAACTTTTCTAGATCAGTTTAAAAACTTTAGATTATTGTAATTCCTTGTTGGTTTAAATAAGGGCTATAGTCATGTGAGAAGTGTGATCCTACTTAAAAGACCTGTGTTAACTGTGAATCAAGCATATGCATTATCAATTCATGAAGAGAGTCAAAGAACACTTAGTGTAGCTAATTCAAACAAGGAGCCTTTAACTATACTAGCTGGAAGAGGACAAGGTTTCAAGGCAGCAAGTAAACCAGGTCTCATATATGATTTATGTGGTTACAATCACAGGACCTGGCGTTAGCTTTGCAGTGCAAGCATTGAGCCAGTTCATACAAAGTCCAAAGCAACGTCATATGGATGCAACCGTAGGGGTGGTCAAGTATATCAAAGGAGCACCAGGTGTAGGAGTTCTTTTACATGCAAAGCTAATTGACAACTTGACTGCATATTGTAATGTAGATTTGGCAACCTTCCCTAATAGAAGGAGGTGTGTGATTGGATATATTGTCAAATTGGGGAGTTCTGTGGTCTTATGGAAATCTAAGAAACAGCAAACAACATCTCAACAGAAGCAGAATATAGAAGTATGGTTGCTGTGGCAGCTGGAGTCACTTGGTTGTCAGGCCTTCTTGAAGAACTGGGGATACCAATCTCTAAACATGTCCACTTGTTATGTGACAACAAGGAAACTACTCAAATAGTTGAAAATCCAATATTTCATGAACGCATCAAACACATAGAAATAGATTTCCATTTTGTGCGACAAAAAATCAAGTGTGGGCTGCTTGCACCACACCATGTCACCTCCGCTCTTCAACTTGCAAACTTACTCACAAAGGGTCTGTCTGCTGCTTTGCATCACCCCGCTAGTTTCCAAGCTTGGAGTGTTGGATGTCTTTCACCCTCTAGCTTAAGGGAGAGTATTAAAGTAGGGTCATATTAATTGTGGTAGTTATGTTAGTTAGTTAGGGGTAATTTAGTCCTTTTACCTATTCTACACATTTGACTTGTGTGAACCAACTGTATATAACTAACATTATGTATTAACAAAGTTAGTTACACAAATAATTAAAGCTTCTTCCTCCTCTCTTATTCTCGTCTCTCTATACCAATTTTCTTCTTATTCGCATGCAATCGTGTTCTCTGCTAGATCTTTACAAAAAATTCTATCATGAATAAAGACCCTTCTTGATAATTGTATAATGATTGAGTATAAATACAAAGATTCTTTGTAATAATCGCTTCTTGAGTGTTGCCTTCTTCAACCAATATCTTATTTTCAAACTCTTGTTTCCGATTCTAATGTCTTCGGAACTCACAAAACACCGATCACATGCTCGCACCAGGTATCAGTTATTTGCTGAATTTATACTCTACCTATCTTTACAGTCACATGTTTAACTCGCCGAACGTCAACCTGCCATTCATCAGTTTTACCCTTAACAAGTATTATTTCTTTTAAAATGTGGATTGTGTATGTTAAACTTAAAAGTAGCTTCTTTGAAACTCGAATAATGGCAATATTTATTCTGCTGCGAGTCAGTTTTGTTGCGGGAAATAGAGCCAACTACTAACCATCCAATGGCAATTTGGCTTTTTTTAGCTCATCCAAAGGCATTGCATAAACTGATAGCTGACATTGACATCAAAGTGGGAAACAAGTTAATTGCTAAAAAAAAAATGATCATACCAAGGTTCCATATTTGCGTTGCATTATTATAGAGACACTGAGATTATACCATCCAGTATTCCTCTATCGTCTCATTACTCACATGAAGATTAATGTCTCGTTACTTTTAGTTTCTCACTACTCTAGAATCAAATAATAATCAAATCATTCTGGATAATTTATGGAGATTACCTCCAAAGAGTTTACTACAAAAAGGAACTGCTTAGGATATTAGCATCAAGAAATCCTAATGGAGCAGAATATCTGAGAAACTAAAAGTAAGCTATTGAACAATATTTTGTTGTAGAGAAAAAAAATGCATTTTGACGTTAAGTTGTGTATAGATATAATTTCATTTCTAGAAAAGCTATTCATTTGAAATACTCTTTAAATAGTTATTTTTTAAAATATTACTATTCAGTATCTCTAACTACAGATGGCCAAACCAGTATTTACAAATACTAATATACAAGAGTATTATTTATGGCCAAGAGACACCTAAATAAAGCTATTAAGATATTTGCAGCTAACCTGAATCAGTTCTATTGCTTTGGTAAATATCAAAATGGAAATCAAGAAATGGATCAAAACATGTGATTAGATCTTAAGACTGAGATGTGATTCAACAAATGGAATAATTAGATTAGGCCAAAGGACAACAAAAAGAAGATTAAGACAAACAAATCCAAATAGAATAATCTTATTTATTAATGGCCTAGGAATAAGATCCTTTTATACTTTTAATAACACTTTAATGTGCATTAAGAGAAAACAAATGACCACCCACAATACAACTGCAGCTCTAATTGGTATCCAAAGTCTCTTTTAGATGGGGTCAAAGTCAATGTAATAGCAAACACAAACTTCACTTTTCACAACAAAAGAAAAAGTAAATTTTGGCTCCTATTCTTGTAAACCCTATTGCCTTAATTCTTAAACTAAGCACAAAATCCATAAGGATCAAAAAAGTTAAACAAACTAGGGATAAGATAATTTAATAAGTTAAAATCAGCGGTCCGATACACAAAGTATTTTGTGTTCACGTAGAATCGGAGAAGAATATCATTCCAAGAAGTGTGATGTAGAAATCCAATGATAATGCCATCATTTGTAGTTACTTTCACAGTTCGAACCTATAATATATAGGTCACGTGAAGACGGCTTTACGTTGCTCCAAAGCTCCCTTCAAACTTATGCTGGAATTTCAAATCCAGAACATTTGATGGATCCAATGGATATATCAATCTCAATCAAATTATCTTCTTCATACACATCACTAATATCTGCCAAGAAATCCATTAGGCAATGCTGCTGAAAGATGGATTTTGGGGCTAAATCTGCAAATACCTTTTGGTTATATTGCTGAAACGATAAATTAGGTGGATCTTTTACAAATTGGCCACTTGGTAATGCTATTTCAATAAGACTTTCCTCATCAGAAATTGAACCATCTGAACATAATGGACTGTGTTCTAGCTCACCTGAGAATGGCCAATCAATATCAGAATCTTCACTTGAAGATGAATGCCTACCAAGACTTGAACTTTCTGAATATAAATCAAGAAGTTGAGCCACCTCATTTTCATTTCCAGGTTTTTGAACTTCTAAAACTTCCTCAGCTTGTCCAAAGTTTCCATTTTGAGGTTGTTGGTCTGAGACAATATGGCTAACTTGAGATGTTTGTTCCTCTAGCTGACTGTTGGGAACTGCTTCTTGTTCTTGTTGTTCTATTTCTTGGACTGATTTCTTATGGATACTATGCTTTTGTTTTGAGAATGTGAAAGCTAAAGTAGATACAATTAAAACTGAAGTTGTGATAGAAATAGAAAGAACCCCATATCCTGAAAAACTGGCAAATAACAAGTATGGTGGAACCAGAATACTTATCAATGGTATTGAGTTTCTGAGTAGACACATAGAAGAAGACATTTTGGTATGATGTTCTCAAGATTTTGCAGAAGAAATAAGGGAAACAAAAGGAAAAGTAGGAAAGTTATAATATCCAATAAGGTGACACTTTTAAAAGTTTATTGGATAAAGGCAAAGGGAAAGATTGGAACTTTCTTCTCTTTTCTTGAAAAAGCTGTGATTTTTATGAATGTAGTAATGAATAAAAGAAAATTAGACATTAACAAGATGATTGAACAGAGTAGATAGTGAAACTTAGATCAAGAAAGCAAATACAGCATATATTTTTCAGCTGTGAAGTGCCAAAACAAAACTTAGTAAAAGAGGCAGTAAATGAAGTAAAAACTGCCAAAAGAAGAAGATTAAAAATGGAAGAGAAGAATAGACTATGCAGGTTTAAATAATGACAATTTTTCAAACAAGGAATTGAATTGCTGGGCTGTTTCCTCTTCATTGACTCACATTTCCCAACTATACCTAGAAAAGTGTTATTTATTTGATTTTTTTTTAAACACCAATCTAGTGGTCTTCCTCTGTAACTGATTCTCTTGAAATACTAAAAAAACTACAGCTTCCTCACTCTCCTACTACTGTTTCAAATACTTAGAAATTTGAGAAAGCCATGTGCAGATCTCTGAGCTTACCACATGGCATTTCCCCTCTCCAATTTCCATGAAAAAGACTTGAAAAAACAAAAACCCCTCTTAAGTACAAGCAGTAATAAGAAATGGTTATTTTGTTCTATGATTCAAAACTTCAAGAAAACCTTTATATATCTCACAGCCATATATACCTGAAAGTATTACCAGGATTCAGATGGATAAGCTTCAATTGTATTTCTACTTTCTTTTTAGCCTTAAACTAAACGGAAAGCAGCTACTTTAGTAGTTTTACAACCAGAGAACTTTCCTTTCTCACTAATCTGTGCCATTGACCGAGTTCAAGTACACCACATTGTCATTATTCTTGTATTTTTGTGTACCTAAATCTTTGTTATTACTTAGCCATTTGCTTTCTTTGTACTATTATATTATTGTTGTTGCTTTTTGTTTATAATTGCTTTTTTGTTATTAAACTGAGGATTTACTAGAAATAATATTTCTATTCTTGTAAGGTAGGAATAAGATCTGCACAATTAACATTAGACTTGTAAGATTTTATTAATTTTGTTGCTGTTGTAGTTGTTTCTTTTTCGGTAATTAAGAATTTTCATTAATCACCAATGAAATAACATTACAAAATTATAGTCTAGCTTTGACTCAGCTGACCATCTTTAATATAACAATTTAACTGTATCTAATGTCCTAACTACCTAACAATACTAGATTTGAAGGTGTTGTAAGTGGTTTCTAATTCGAGGGGTACCTCTAACATTACAAGTGTATACTATGTCTCTCAATAGGGCTTCATTGCAACGGAATGTGTTGTTGAAGATTCTTGAGTTCCTTTCCAGCCAAATAGTATATGCAAACTCAGCAGCTACCATTTTGAAGATGGCTGCTCGACATGTTCTACCTTTGACTTTACTTATGAGCCACTGCAGTTTCTGGTTCCAGGCAGTAAGGTGAGGGTAAGGCTCCTGCAGCCAGTGCATTGTTTTCCCCCATAGTTCAGCAGTGACTGGACAGAATAGTAGCAAGTGATCTCTGGTCTCTGGATGGTATTGGCATAAGATACAGTGTTGATCGACACTCATTCCCCAACTGTGCAATCTATCTTTCGTTGGTAATCTATCTTGTAAGAACATCCATAGATTGAATGTTGCCTTTGGTCTTGCATAGTTCTGTATGATCAAATTCTTCCATGGGACTCTCGGCAGGTCTTGAAGCTGTAAATGGTATAGTTGTCTAACTGAGCAGACCTGCTCCTTCCAGTGCTGAAACCTCTGCAAAACTTCTCTAGACTGTATGATCTTTCTGACCATCCAGCTTGCCTGTGCAGGAATTGGCATGGTTTCAATAAGTTTGTTTTTGATGTAGTATATAGTGATCCACCTTATCCACAGTTTGTCCTTTATATGAGCTAGATCCCAGCATGTCTTTGCAATGGAAGCTTTATTTCAGAGCCTGAGATTAGTAAGATTCATCCCTCCTGCTGATTTTGGGGTACACATTCTGTCCCAGGAGATATATTCTTTCCTAGTGATAGAGTTCAACCCAGACCAAATGAAGCTCCTACAAATGGCTTCTATCATCTTCAGGACTTTAACAAGGTTATGAACAGTTGTGCCTAGTAAGCTTGGATACCAAAAATGACAGATTGGACCAGTTGGATTCTCTCAGTATAAGACAATTTCTTGGCAGTCCATGAGGTGATCTTGGCAGTGATCCTCTCCACCAGAGGTTGCCATTGGAGCAATGTGATCTTTTTGGTGGACAGGGGGACACCAAGGTACTTGAATGGTAACTCACCTTGCTCATAGCCAAGATGGTCGATCATCTGTTTCTGAATATCCAGTGCAACACCACCAAAATAAACAGAGCTCTTGTTCAGGTTAGCCTGTAAACCAGATGCTTCAGAGAATTGAGAGAAGCATCTGGATATGGCTATGACAGAGGTAGTGTTACCTTTAGCAAACAGCAACAAATCATCAGCAAAACACATGTGAGTAATACCTAGTTTTTTACATCTAGAGTGGAACTGATATTCTGGATTTCCCTTTAGTGAGTTGCATGATCTGCTAAAGTACTCCATGACCAGAGCAAATAGGAAGGGGGAAATAGGGTCCCCTTGCCTAAGTCCCCTAGCAGCAGCAAAGGGTTCAGTTGCCTCTCCATTGACTAGCACAGAGAAGCTCACTATTGAGATGCATTCCATTATCCATTTAGTGAATTTGCTGGGGAAACCAATCTGCTCCATAACCTGTTGTAAGAATGTCCATTATACTGAGTCATAGGCTTTCTGGAGGTCAATTTTAATCATGCATCAGGGTGACACTTGTTGTCTGGTATAGCTTTTGACCAGTTCATGTGCCAGAATGATATTGTCTGTTATCTTTCTGCCTGGAATAAACCCTGCTTGGGCCTCACTGATAATGCTTGCCATCATCTTCTGCATCCTATTGGCCAGTATTTTTGAGATCATTTTATAGAGGACAGAGCAGCAAGTAATTAGCCTATACTCTTTGACTGTAATTGGTTTAGACAATTTAGGAATTAGGGTGATAGTGGCACAGTTGATGGGTTTGTACATCTTGGTTGAGGAGAAAAACAACTTGATGCCACTGGTAACCTGCTTGCCAATGATTCTCCAGCTCATTTTAAAAAATACAGCATTGCAACCATCTATCCCTGGTGCTTTGTCATCTCCAATAGCTTTGAGACTCTCCACAATTTCCATATCAGTTAAATCAGCACATAGATCCCTTCTTTGTTGTTGTGTTAGTTTTGGTTCATTTGTCATGTACATTTGATTTATAGCTGGAAGGGTGGATACAGAAGTTCCCATCAGAGCCTTATAGAATCCAATGATCTCCTTTTTGATATCTTCAGCTGTAGTGATTTTGGTACCCATTGCATTTGTAAGTTCAGTAATCTGGTTATGTTGAGTTCTCTCCTTCATGACTGCTGAATAATATTTAGTGTTGGAATCTCCAAGCTGTATCCATTTTGCTCTGGCCTTCTGCTGCAGAACTCTTTCCTCAATCATTGACCATTTTTCCAGTTTCAGCACGAGCTCTTTCTCCTTTTGCTGCAAGACTTCAGAGTATGCCTTTGTCATCTGATCTTGTATTGTCCCCAGTTCCTGTCTGCTAAGGACTATTTTCTGTGAGATAGTCTTGAACTCTTTAATATTTAGGTCTTTCAGAGGACTTTTCAGAGCTTTGAGTTTAGACCATATAGCTTTCATAGTGCCTGAATTGCCAGTATGCCAAACACTTACCACAATCTGATGAAAATCTTCATGATCAGCCCATACATTAAAGAACTTGAAAGGTTTTTTCCCATTCCAAGAAGATGATGTCAATGTCACTATCATGGGATTATGATCTGAGATTAGAGGATGATCATATTCAGTAACCACTTGACTCCACTTGATCATCCATTCATTGTTACCAAATATCCTATCCAGTCTGTTGCATACTCTGTCCACTCCAGTCTACTTATTTGTCCAAGTGTAGTATTCACCCCTCCAAGACAATTCTGACAATCCAACTTGTTGAATATATTTACTGAAGTCATGGGTTTCAGGGAGTCTTACAGGTTTGCAAGACTGCCTATCTTTATCACATAAGATAGCATTACAATCTCCAGCTACTGTTTGTATGTGTGCACATTTGTAATTGGCCAGACCGCTCACTAGTGCAATAGATATTTTGTACTATTCAGAACTCTGTTCTTGTATTATATTTGGGGAGGAATATTTCCTGCCTATTGGTTCCTTTTCCTAGAGGTACTTTATAAAATATGACGTGCTACTGTTCGTATGTGTGCACATTTGTAGTTGTTATTATTTGGTCAAAATTTAAAGAAAAGTAATCCTTAGTGACATCAAAACATTATATTGACTAGGACTCGTCAGAAACCATTGTGTTCATAGAAGTAGGTGCACCCTTAAAAAAAGGAAAAAAGTACTAATTAAGTGGGAATGGAACCGTATTCCTACGAGTAATTAATTTAATATTTAACTAAGTACATTAATTAATTTTTGGAATGTTTATCATTATGCAAAATCGAAAAAATACGTATATAAAATAACTAATTTGATAGAAAAATTATGAATTCATGTACTCTATAATCTGGACTATAACAAAAATGCAAGGTTAATGCTCCTATATCAGCATACTTGCTGCCAAGCCTTTTATTTGTTATTTTAACTAGTTAGGTAAGGAAATATAGGAGGAAAATAAAATGAAAGTAGATAAATTCAAAATCTTTAGTGCCTACCATTTCTTAAGTCATTACTAAGCCTTAAACTTTTCTTTTTATTCTTAAATTACTATATTTTAAAGGGGACCTTGTAACACAATCAAGTTATCTATACTAGATTTATAGATCACGAATTCGAATCATGAAATCAGCTATTGATATTTGCGTTACGGTAGATTGCTTATATTACATATTTTGAGGTGTAACTTTTTCTAGACCTTAAGTGAAAGCGGGATATTTTGTGCTTCAGAGTGTTTTTTTTTTTAAATTACTAGTTTATCATAAAGATATTTGTAGAATTTCTCTATCTTGGCTTGGATCTTCAACTTTTAAGAGAAAGGAAATGCTGTTTTCCTAATATTAAGTAGAAGAATTAACCTAAATATGTATAAATCACGTGTGATATGTGTATAACTGTGTATAATCAGTGTATAATAAAATATACCTGTTAGAAAAAATAAACTGTAAATTTGATTGGCTACTTGTGTAAAAATCAGTTAAAATATGTAGGAATTCTCTTGATGAAACTGAATGTTGATGGAATGAAACCAACCCCCTTAATCTTTTTTTGATAAAAATGTTCTAAACACCAGACCTCAAGAACAAAGAGAAGCACCTCAACTTTCTTGATACACTATCATATAGACATAAAAAGACTGCAAATTAATCAAGAATGCAACTTTTTTCCCCTACTAATAATGATGTAGCTTTTTTATCTATTCTTTGTTCCTTTAATGATGGCTTTTTGCATGCTTTTTAACATGTGGGACATTGTAATTTAACATTTCTCCACCTACATGCAATTTGGCTCTCCCATCATCCAAGTAGTACCAACTTGCAAATTTAGAGATTAAAATAATTATTCTTCCTATTCCAAGGCACATAGTTGATAATGGGGTTATTCTTTTGTTTTGTTACCTAAAAGCAAAGTGGCTTACCGATGTCTATGATTATACTAGCAAATCATTTGTAATTCAAATGGAAAATTTTCCTACAACTTGTTTCATATTGCATTGGCTTTTACATGTAGGAGAAAAGGTTATATGCATTTGTTACGAAGGAGAAAAGGTAATAGCATTTGTTTTTTAGTTCGCGCAGCTTAGGTGGAAGGTGAAGAAGGCTTTTTTGGGAGTTTTGTGGTGGTGGTGGTGGGGGGAGGGGCGAGGGGAGTCCGAGCCATCACTCAGATATCGCTTTGCAAGGACTAGAGTTATAACCTCGTGTCATGATAGGCCGACAGTTTCTACTGAGCTTGTTAGTTGTTTGTCATAATTTTCTTACCATATTTGTTTTTCCTATTTCTTGAAGAAAACGTCAACATGTTTCTTATAATCGTATTTTCCTTTTTATAAAAGAAAATTATAAATCTTTTATATTTGGCTAAAATTAACCTTCAACAGGTCAGATTTTTAAATCTCCATTGCAAAGTATGCCTAAACGTAAATAGTAATTCGATCAAAATTTTCAAACAAAAATCATAGTTACTGTTAAATATATTACGGTTGAAAGCGTGTCATTCCAAAAGGTACTGGAGACATGCAAAAATTTCCTCGGCCGGATTGAGAGTGGCTCTTTAGTACAAAGACAGAAGGAGCTTGGATTGATACTTAATGCATCTTTGACATACTAACATAGAAAGCAACAAAAGTAATAATAATAATAATAATAATAATAATAATAATAATAATAATAATAATAATAATTAATAATTATAATAATAATAATAATAATAATAATAATAATAATAATAATAATAGTTACGCCCCAGTAACAAATAAATTGTGTTCAACAACGTGAATTGTCATGTTCATGTTGCTCCATTGGAGGCTTGGAGCCCATCACTGTTTCATACTAAAAGGAAAAAAATAAAATTTCCCTTTGAATTTATTATGCTTCTACCAATTAGAGGTACTAATTACTAGAGTAAAATACAATCTAATAATCCAGTTAAAGTACTGTTGAGTTTGTCCTACATCGGAGGGATTTGGGGTCCTTGGTCTCCTTATATTGCTTGGACAATCCTCACCTCATAAGCTAGCTTTTGGGGTTGAGTTAGGCCCAAGGTCCATTCTTTTCAAGTACAGCCAAAAATTACCACCAAAGTTATTGCTAATACAGTAAAACTTGAAAAGAAATGAAATCCACCTGTCGCCATATTGCAAGTGCTACTTGTCGCAAACCGAAAGGAAGTTCACATGATGTTGTAAATTTCAGCAACTTCTTTGCACAAGATTATGCCTACAACATCCTTAAAAGAGTCTTAAATAACATTATTTACTCGGCTAATTGTCTTGAAAAAGCAAGCTAGACAATGAAAACCGACCAGTATTTGGGATTTGTAGTGTAGCTTAAGTACTGGTTTTTGTTGACAAAACATGGATTAAGGAGAGTTGGAGGGGACCATATCTTAATGTTGGTGAATGCTCTCATTGTAATGGTAAAAATTTGGATAGAAGCAGTCTATACTTAGAATAGAGAGCTTGGAGATTTTGTCCTATACTCTTTTTTATTTCTCTTCGATAGTCCCTCATTCTTGAATTATCTGTTGAGATTTCTAATAATAATTATTTTAAAATATTTGTCACTTTAAAAGTTCAAGATCATAAAATTACTTATCGTTTTCCTTTTTTACTTTTAATAGTAATAATTATTTTGAAGACTATAAATACATAACTTTGCTCCAACACTAATAAGAAAAACTTAAATATTAAGACATAAATAAGGAAAAAGTAATCGAAATCTCATCCTAATTAATTTTTCTTAAAATTCATGTACAAAACAATCATGACATATAATATGAGACGGAGGGAGTACCTAGTTATTCTCACTGTCCCATTGTGTACGATGGTTTTGACAAGACTTGAAATTTAAGAAAGATTTTGATACTTATGATCATTATTATACAAATATTTCTACGACTATAAAATTATGTAATAAAGAATAAAAAATAGAAAATTTAAATTATTTTTTAAATATAAAATAAATCTTTTTTGGAGTGAAAAACTAAACACAAAAGCGTATCACATAAAATGGGCTTGATGGAAAGTGTAAGCTGTCACGATTCAATATTCATTAAAGGTCATGATGGCTTCTAGCACCAGCGTCATGCAAGCAAAAAATAATTGATTAACTTGATTACTCATTTTAGTATAAATCATAATTTTCTTCAATTAAATAGTAAAAGATACAATTTAATCTACAACCACATAACTCATAAGTGCCCCTAAAACCCGATGTCACAAGTGCATGAGCATCAACTAGAAAGATAAAATAAAATACAACATCTGTCCGAAATACAAATTAGACAGGAAAAATATAAACAACTCTGAAGGAGACTCTGCGTGTTGCAAACTCGTAATGTAGGATTTATCTCACCTAAGTCCCAGTAATAACCACACCTCCGTACCCACAAGGCCACTACACATTTATGTGCTTGCACAAAAATGTGCAACAAATATAATATGAATACGTAAATCAACGTGTACCCAGTAAGTATCCCGTCTATCCCCGAAGAAGTAGTAACGAGGGGTCGACTCTGTCACTTACTATGGGCTAACAATAATAAACGGATGTTAGAATTAAGCATATAATGCACAATATGGCTAGAAATTCAATAACCAGAAATAATCAGCAATTCTTTTACAAATGAGAATTCCCAAATTCATGTTTTTATCATTTAACAATTTACGACGCGGTTGAACATAGATTTTTCAAATTTTTATAATATTCCTTATTTCTTTTCAAAAATATGAAATTCAAATAAGAGCTTTTAAAATCTCAAATTCCTCCATTTCGACTCTTTTCAAGACAATTTTGATAAGCTTACTCAATCTTAACTCCTTTCAAGACAAATAATAAGCATAATCAAATAAAAATATCAACAAGGCATGATGTAATTTTAAAACTAACCGGACATAGGCGTTGTCACACCTCCTTTTAACACTACATCCCCGCGAAGGGCATATATAAGGGAGTTTTTTAATTAAAGGACAATCGAAACATGATTTATTTATTTAAATATTTCAGAGTCGCCACTTGGGATAATTAATGATGTCCCATGTTACCGGTTTAAAATACCGAATCGAGGAAGGTTTGACTCTGTAATACAGCCTGCGAGCCAGAAATCCGGGTAAGGAATTCTGTTAACCTGAGAGAAGGTGTTAGGCACTTCCGAATTCCGTGGTTCTAGCACGGTCACTCAACTGTCATATTTGGCTTAATTATCTGATTTTAGAACAATTATAAACCTATGTGCAAATTTAAACTTTTAACCGCTTTTATTTGCTTTTAGGAATATTGCAATACTGTTAAAACACGTCTCAAACCATGTCATATAAATGCACCCATGGTCTTTAACATATTCTAACATCGTTGAGATTTGAATTTGGGATACATAAATACACATCCGAGTTTAGGAAGGTAATATCATTAAACTAACGTGCCTAAAATAATTACGCGTTTGCAATTTGCGAGGGCCATGAAATTTAGCTAAACAGCACGCATCGAATTCTAAGGATCAATAAAAATTTAATTAAAATGAGGGCCATACAATTACTATTTTTGTTTGGCATGGCACACCTCAATCTACTTTAATTTTTAGAAGTGAATATTAGCTACATATGGAGGGCCATATTGTTATAATATGGCACAACTCCACTAATTAATCAAGGGGAAAGGACAAATGTCACCATTTCCTAAGTCAAATGTTTGGACCAATTTTAAAATAAGAAACCCAAATTCAAGCCAGCTTTATGGATTTGATTATTTGAAAATCGAGGAAGGAACAAGTTGAATGGGGAGGTCCAATAGAAGAGATCGACCTAGTCTTCCCTTGACTTGGGTGAGGTCTTAGTTGAGATGAACGGTACAAAAATAAGAGAAAACATTCTTGAGCTTCAAACTGGAGATATAAAATTTCAAGAGCTAGATGATATCTATCGCAGCAATACAACACCAAAATTTAATATCTAAGCTAGATTTTAAACCACCTAAAGCAAACTTGCATACATGATAAACAGACAGAATATATTTAACAGCCAATTGCAAATGATTTACTTCCAATAAACATGCTACTATCGTGGGTGAAGAGAACAAGTAGAGTTAACAATAAACTAATTCACATATGCAGAATGTGACCAAAACTCAACCCATTCATTTTCAATTACCCAGATTCATATCTTGTCTAAAAGAAAAACTAATCTCAGCAACCCAACTAATGTCCATTCTTTTTACCTTTGATTAATAAACTAATATATTCAGCAACTATACGTCACATATATAGAATTAACTAGCTAAAGTAATAAACAACCATCCAAACCATCCCAAATCACGTTGGAATTACATCTGTAGTCTTGAATCCTAAACAGGCTCGTATGAACAGAACTTCATGCCGTAACAACTAGCATTTCCATTTTTTAGATAACTAAACGCAAATCATATGAAAGTATCAACTGATTGCAACAAACATCTAAATAAACTTTAAGCTATATCAACCCAGAGCTTCAACTATGACTTTCAAGACTAAATCTGAGTGATTCTCAGCCCGACATTCACAAAGGCTAGAACACTGATGCTACACAAAATATAAACTCAAACAGTTAAAGTCCATTGTTCAATTAGTGACATAGATGCAAAATACAACACCACATCATTCTCACACACTATATTTCAGAAGGAATAGGTGGTCCTAACTAACATTTATAACTTGAGTTCTAACTACAGAACATGAAGCAGTAAAAAGAAAAGAGAAATTCAGCTTCAAATAAAGTCTTCATAAAAAATTCAACTCTTTACATGCCCAATAATCAAACCTCAACTACGAGCAAAGGAAATACCTGGATAAAAATAAAGGAAAAGGTGAGGAATACAATATTAATAGCATCAAATCGATCCCAGGTTTAGGAGACTCAATTCTCAAAGTGTGAACCTAATGAAACAATGATTCCAAAACAACTTGACCTAGAATTTTCCAAAAAATCAACCTTAAACCATTTTTAATTAGAATATTTGCTGTAGAAATTCAAAGAGACCTCAAAGTTCAAGTTTAAAACCAATGAAACAGTAATTTCCAATATTTAGCCACTTGAAGTTTTTTGAAATTTTTCAGTTCTTAATCTCTGCCTTCTAATTCAAGAAAGAATGCCTTTATCGGCAAGTAATTAGGGCAGACTTCAGGTTGCAGTTTGCATTTCTAGTCTTTCCCTTAATTCTTTTTTTTTTTCCAATTGATCTCCCATTTTCTCACTTTCTACCCAAGTTCAAACACCCAAAAATCTGAAATTCTCTTAAAACCCATTCTAAAAACTTCTGAAATTAGTTACAAAGATTCGCTGGTCATATTACCTATACTACCCTCTCATACCCTGACCATTGCTAACTTAGGTTACTCTAACCCAAATCCCAACTATACCAACCCTTTTCACTTGGTCAGTGATGACCATGGTTATTTAAGAGGATTTGAATACTCAAAAATGACTAAACAACACCAAAGACCCCAAAACTGGAAGGCAATTCCAAACAATCTCTAATTTTAGACTTGGATTCCCTTTAATTACTTAAACTCGATATTGGAAACTACTACTACTACTACTACTACTACAGATTATCTATCAAATAGAGAAAAACGAAACAAACAAGATTGATCAAGTAGAACATGCTATCAGAAGGAAAAATCTGAGATTGAAACCTAAAAATCTAAGAACAATAGGCAAGCAAAAATCCAAGAACAACTTATTAGACATGAAGGAAATATGTGTGAATGAATAGATTAACTTAAAAGGGAAGAAGAAAGAAAAACAAGTGGGTTCAACAAGCTTCAATGGAAGAAAATTCAATTACAATGTGAAATAATCAAAACAAAACTAAGAAGAAGAAAAAAAGAAGACTCACCAATTTAAACTCGAAAGTATTGGAAAAAAAGACCTTACATGTTCAGGTTCCAATTGAACTTGCAGGGCTTGATTTTTTATTCGAAATTCGAGTAGCTACTGGGATGTTCGAAAGGCTATGAGTGAGGATTTGGGGTGAAGGAGAGATAGAGGTCCATTGGTGTGATTTGGCAGAATTTTGAAGGGTTAGGATTTTTTACCCGGTCTTCTTCCAAATATTTGAGCAATTTGGACTTGATTTAAGGGAAAAGGGGTGCGGATTGATGTGGCAGTGGAGGAGAACCTATGGTGTAAAAATGATGGTGTTTGGGTGGTGATGTCGCCGGTCACGACGGAAGGTCCAGTGTTTTTGAGCGATATTCGAGAAGCTCAGGCGGGATTTGCGGGATGGGGTTTCGAGGTTTGGAAAGAGGAGAAGGAGAGGAACATGGGGTGTTAATTTAGTGGCCATCTGAGCTCCGCCGCTGCCGTAGGCGATTTTCGGCCAGCGGCAGACGGTGGAGACGGTGGGTGTTCTCCTTGATTTGTGGGGTGTGCGAGAGGAGGTGGGTTTGGGGGGTGGGGTGGCATTTGGATATTTATATACTTATGAGGTAGATCACTTCTCGACCGTTGGATTAGAGATCCTCGACGGCTGAGATTAGATTGGGCAAAACAGTATTGTTTTAGTTATTAGGGGTTGCTGGATCGGGTCAAGGATCGGGTCAGGGGTATTTGGGCAGGTAACATGCTTTGTTTTTTAACTGTGCTGGCCCAATATGCTTTGTTCTTGATTTTCTATTATAACATTAAAGCCTTTTCCTTTTTCTTTTCTTCTCTTCTTTTTTTTTTAAAATTATACTAAAATCTAAATTAAATTATAAATCCCAAATTAACCTACCAAAAATTAATTACTCCTAAATAATAATTATCATAAATAATTTAAAAAAATTGAAAGAAAAAAATACCTAAAATCAAAGTTAAAATTAAAAGTGCAAATTAAACCATTTTTGATTTTTCCTCTTTTTAAAGAAAATGACTAATTACTAATTAATTCTTAAAATATGCCAAATTAACTTCTAAATGCACATGCAACACATTTTTTGTATTTTTACTAATTAAAATGCACAAATAAAATTCAAACAATTAAAAAAAATGCCGCAAAAATCCCCAAAATTGAAAATAAGTAAAAGAAATTATTTTGTTTAGGATTTATGGGAGTAATTCATATAGGGCAAAAATCACATGCTCACAGCTGCCCCTCTTTGGTCGGAAACACGAAGAGTTTTCATGCAAAGATAAGTGAGCATACAAGCGATTTTTGCCCGTTTGAATACTCCGTGAGAAGCATTTTGAAAAGCTTGACCGCACCCTGCTTCAAAGGATGCCTACATATCCTATGCTAAAAAGGTATCAGGTCTGTGTAGTTCAGGAGTGTTTAGTAGCTGGGACTACCGAAGCTGTGATCTCACTACTGCTGCTGCTTGCTAGATCCCCTTATTGCACCGAGTAAAAATAAAAAGAAGCTAGATTAAGCTATGACCTATGGATTATAAAAGAACCTATCTATGTGTACAAGCTTGTTCTCGATCCTTGTTGCCTTGCTGTGGAACTCCTTGCTGCCTGGTTACTATGTTGCCCTTTTCCCAGGTGGATGGCCGCTTGCTGAGCTTCAATTACATTCCCTTGTTCTCCAGGTGGGCGCCTGATTACCAAAACTTGAATAAAATTGAAATGTTTCCCTTGTTCTCCAGGTGGGCGCCTGATTGCAAAACTTGAAATGTATTCCCTTTTTCTCCAGGTGGGCGCTTGATTACCAAAACTTGAAAAGTATTACCTTGTTCTCCAGGTGGGCGCCTGATTGCAAAAACTTGAAATGTATTCCCTTATTTTCCAGATGGGCGCCTGATTACCAAAACTTGAAATGTATTTTCTTATTCTCCAAGTGGGCCCCTGATTACCAAAACTTGAAATATATTCCCTTGTTCTCTAGGTGGACACCTGATTATAAAAAACTTGAAATGTATTCCCTTATTCTCCAGGTGCGTGCCTGATTACCAAAGCTTGAGATGAAAATTGAAATGTACTCCCTTGTTATCTAGGTGGGCGCCTGATTACAAAAACTTGAAATGTAATCCCTTGTTCTCCAGGTGAGTGCATGATTGCAAAAACTTTAAATGTATTCCCTTGTTCTCCAGGCGGACGCCTGATTACCAAAACTTGATTAAATATTGAAATGCATTCCCTTTTTCTCCAGGTAGGCGTCTGATTACCAAAAACTTGAAATGTATTTCCTTGTTCTCCCGGTGGGCGATTGCAAAAACTTGAAATGTATTTCCTTGTTCTCCAGGTGGGCGCCTGATTACCGAAACTTGAATAAAAACTGAAATGTATTCCCTTGTTCTCCAAGTGGGCGCCTGATTACCAAAAACTTGAAATGTATTCCCTTGTTCTCCAGGTGGGCGCCTGATTACGAAAACTTGAATAAAATTGAAATGTATTCCCTTGTTCTCCAGATGGGCGCATGATTACCAAAAACTTGAAATAAAAATTGAAATTTATTCCCTTGTTCTCCAGGTGGGCTCCTGATTACCAAAACTTGAATAAAAATTAAAATGTATTCACTTGTTCTCTAGGTGGGCACCTGATTACCAAAAACTTGAAATAAAAATTTAGATGTATTCCCTTGTTCTCCAAGTAGGCGCCTGGTTACCCAAAAATTTGAAATGTATTCCCTTGTTCTCCAGGTGGGAGGGAGCCTTATTACCAAACTTGAATAAAATCTGAATGTATTCCCTTTTTCTCCAGGTGGGTGCTTGATTACCAAAAACTTGAAATGTATTCCCTGAGAATGCTGCCTTTATACCTGATTACAACAAACAAATAAAACAAAAGAAATGTTTCTACCCTAGTTTGGTGCTGGGAGCATCTGTGAGTGTTCATTAAATCCCGTTACCAAATATCTCTGAAAATTTAAGAGCTAAATCCCATTATCCGGGAGGGTCCTGACAACTCTTAATTAGATGAAAGTTTTAAATCTAACTTATATCTGCAGGGGACTAGCAATTAAAGCTACATCCCATTATCCAGGAGGGTCCTGACAACTCTTAATTAAATCCTATTATCCAGGAGGGTCCTGAAAACTACTAAAATTAAATCCCCTGTCCTAAAAACTTTTAAACTGAAATCCCTTTATCCAGGAGGGTCCTGAGAATTTCAAATTAAATGCCAATTTTAACTCTTAGTTGTCTCTGCTGGGATGGCCAATTAATGTTACATCCCACTATCAAGGAGGGTCCCGATGACTCCTAGGGGAATATTTTTGCCAGATCATATTACCTGTGGCTGTTTGAGTTTTAAACTGGGTTCCATTTTCCAGGAGGATCCTGACAACTCTTAACTGAATTCTATTTCAACATGCAAGTCACTTTATGTTCTTTCCTATTCATGATTATCTCCAACCTTCAACTAGGTCCCATTTTCTAGGAGGGTCCTGAGAATTTCAAATTAAATGACACTTTTAACTCTTGGTTGTCTCTGTTGGGGATTGATAGTTAAAGTTACATCCCATTATCTAGAAGAGTCCTTAGAATTTATAACTAAATCCCACTATCCAGGAGGGTCTTGACAACTCCTACCTGAATCTTATTCCAACTCTCAAACTCTTAGGTCCATTTATGTTTCTTAGTTATTCCCGATTATCTCGAATTTTAAATAAGTCCCATTTTACAAGAGGGTCCTAAAGTTCATGGTCATACCTGCTAGGTGCTTGCTTTTCAATGGAGGACTTCCCCAAGACCTCCAGAATTTTCTGCCCCTGTTTCAATCAAAGAAAATCTTGTCAGTTTGAAATGTGGTGGTTAGCTTGCGGCATTCTTGCTGAAAATGGCCTCCCTATTGTCATGCTCCACTGGGCCAACTTTCCCGAACTGACTATGAACCGCCTGATCTGTTGGGCTGACCCCTGAACCCTATGGCCTTAGATGAACCGAGTGTTCTGTACCCATTATTGTGTTACATTCCTTACCCTCTTGCCAACACCTTTGCATCTTTCTTGAGATTGCCGAATCATTTTATTGACAAAAACTTTTAGTGATTCTTTACATTGCCATATTAACTTCTGCTTATTTTATTATGTTTTAGCAGCAATGTGCTTTGCTATTTGGGAGCTGGTAGTAAGTTTTGAAATTTCTCTCCTTCTTGCTTAAATAAAATTGATTCTCAAAACATCTTAGAAGAATGGAGGCCCGAAATAAAATCAAATGCAATGAATCTGAGTTGTTTTGTTTTAGAATAAAAGAATTTCTAATTTGGCGACTATTGAGGGAAAAAGGGGAGAAACTTATCTATGGAGAAAAAGCTGGTCCTAATGATCATGACATGCACTCAGGCTTAGTCGACCCAATCTGTCCAAACGATCAGCCTTCAGTTGCCATGCTTTATTGTTGTGACCTTCCTTAACCTAATATCTTTAACCAAACCTTGACCTTGCTCATCCTATGGTGTTCTGAATGAATTTTCACCAGCATACCTCTTTCATTTCTCAATTTTCCTTCGCCTTAAGGTGCCTGTGAGGGTTTTCAACAATAAGACTCTCTCATTTCGATTTCCCTCAACTCCCATCACCTTACGGTTCCTGTGACGGTTTTCAACGATAAGACTCTCTCACTTTGATTTTCTCTCAGCTCCCATTGCCTTACGGTGCCCGTAGGGGTTTACACCAATAAGACTCTCTCATTTTCATCCTTTCTTGCTTGAACTAGAGTGTTGCCCCGAGTATAAACCACTTCTTCTGTCTTGACTTGGCATTTCTTAAAGACTGATCGGAAGATCTTTCTTTGGACCGTAATGCAAGATTTTGGATAGGGTTAGAAAGAAAGGGTATTAAAGTCTCAAAACAATTCAAATGGGTTAAAAATTACAACTTTTAGAATTAGATTTCTTACAACGACCCCAACTTCTGCCCCAGTTTCTTTACTTGGGGACTTTTGGATTTTATTTTAGCGAGACCGAACCGTGAGGCTGTCTACGTATCCTTAAAAGGAATCAGGTCAAACATAGTTCATCCCAAAAATTACTTTGTTGTTATAGTTTTCTCTTTTCTCTTTATTCTCACTCTTTTCTGTTGTTTGTTCACTTTTCTTTTCGTTGTTGTGCTGTTTTGTGTTTGCTTTTTTTCCCTTTTATTTTCTCTTTTTTCATTCTTTTTCTTCTCTTTTTATTTCCTTTCTTTTCTTTTTCTTTTTCTTTTCTTTTTTTCTTTTTCATTCTTTCCTTTTCTTTTCCCTTTACTCATTTCTTACACTTGTGTTTCTAACTTTTATTACTGATTCCGAAAGAGGAGTATGAAAGAAAACAATTAAAGCTCAAACAGGTTAACAAAGGATAAAGTGTTTAGATAGACGAATAAACTGCCTTCGTTATTCCAATCTCCAAAACATGCCAAGTATAAACAAATATGATTTAATCAAAGAAAACTATACATAATATCTCTTAACTGCATCGGAATTGATGTCCATTTCTAAACATTTGCCTTCCACATCTGTTAGATACAATGCCCTATTGGACAACACTCTTGACACGATGAACGACCCTTGCCAATTTGGGGCGAACTTGCCCTTTTCTTCCACCTGGTGAGGGAGGATGCGCTTCAATACCAATTGACCTACTTTAAACCATCTTGGGCGAACCTTCTTGTTATATGCTCTGGCCCTTCTCTGTTGGTACAACTGGCCGTGACATACTATTGCTAATCTTTTCTCATCAATCAAACTTAATTGCTCCAGCCGGGTTTTGACCTAGTTGTCATCATCAATTTCTGCTTCGGCGACAATGCGTAGGGACAAAATTTCAATTTCTGCCGGTATTACTGCTTCTATGCCATACACAAAAAAATACGGGGTTGCCCCTACTGAAGTGCGAACACTAGTGCGATAGCCTAACTATGCGAAGGGTAGCTTATTATGCCATTACCTAGACCCTTCCACCATTTTTTGAAATATCTTCTTTATTCTCTTATTGGCTGCCTCAACTACTCCATTTGCCTTGGGGCGGTATGGGGTGGAATTGCGATGTGTAATATTAAACTGCTGACATACCTCTTTTATCAAATGACTGTTGAGATTTGCTCCATTGTCAGTGATAATAATCTTCGTGATTCCAAACCGGCAAATGATATTTGAATGCACAAAGTCGACCACGGGTTTCTTGGTCACTGCCTTCGAAAGTTTTAGCTTTGACCCATTTGGTGAAATAATCAATAGCAACCAGGATGAACCTATGTCCATTGGAAGCTACTGGCTTGATGGTCCCGATGACATCCATGCCCCAAGAAATGAAAGGCCATGGTGTAGACATTGTATGTAATTCAGATAGCGGGGAGTGAATCAAGTCTCCATGCACCTAACATTGATGACATTTGCGCACGAAACTGATACAATCTCGCTCCATGGTGAGCCAATAATAACCTTCCTGGAGAACCTTCTTTGCCAAAACTTATCCACTCATGTGCGGTCCACAGACTCTGGAATGTACCCCGGTCATGATGATTGTGGCATATCTAGCATCTATGCATCTCACCAGCCTAAGATCCGACGTTCTTTTGTATAATACCCCTCCACTAAAGAAAAACCCGCTTGATAAGCGATGAATTGTTCTCTTTTGGTCACTTGTGGCTTGTACCGGGTACACACCCATCTCGATATATTCCTTGATTCGTGAAACCAAGGCTCACCATCAAGCTCCTCTTCCAGCATGTTACAGTAAGCATTTTAGTCATGGACTTGGATATACAGCGGGTCAACATAAGCCTTATCTGGATGATGTATCATTAATGCCAAAGTAGCCAAGGCATCGGCAACCTTGTTGTGAAATCTTGGGATATGCCTGAAATTTACTGACCGGACTCGTTGACAAAGATCATGCAAGCAGTGCTCGTATGATATGAGCTTCAAATCCTGTGTTTGCCATTCCCCTTAAATTTGGTGTAGCAGGAAGTCCGAGTCCCCAAGACCAAGACTTCCTGGACACCATGTCTGCGGCTAACCTCAAACCCAAAATGCATGCCTCATATTCTGCCATATTGTGAGTGCAATAGAAGCGCAGATGAGCTGTAACAGGGTAATGGTGCCCCATTTCAGAAATGAGTACTGCTCCTATCCCGACGCCTTTCATGTTAGCGGCCCCATCGAAGAACAATTTCCATTCTGGCTTCTCGCTCTATTCCACTTCACCAATATGCATCACTTCTTCATCCAGGAAGTATGTCTTTAAAGGTTCGTATTCTTCATCTGACCGAAAAAGTCAATGCTTGAACTTTCATTGCAGTCCTAGTCACGTAGACAATGTCGAACTCAGTGAGCAGGATATGCCACTTTGCAAGCCTCCCCGTGGGCATAGGCTTTTGAAAGATGTAGTTTAACGGGTCCAGGCGTGAAATGAGGTAAGTAGTATACGAGGACAAGTAGTTTTTCAGCTTTTTTGCTACCCAAGTTAGGGCACAACACGTCATTTTAAGATGAGTATACTTAATCTCATAAGATGTAGATTTCTTGCTAAGGTAGTATATGGCCTGCTCCTTCCTTCCGGTGATATAGTGCTGACCCAACACACATCCAAATGAGTTTTCCAAGACTGTCAGATACAGGATCAATTGCCTTCTTGGTTCTGGTGGGACCAATACCTGTGGGTTAGACAAGTATTCTTTTATTTTATCAAAAGCCTCATGTCATTCCTCTGTTAACTCGACCGCACAGTCCTTTTTTAACAGATTAAAGATAGGTCACAAGTCGCCGTGAGCTGGGCAATAAATCCACTGATGTAATTCAATCTCCCCAACAAACTCATCACCCCTATTTTATTCCTCAGAGGCGGCAATTCTTGTATGGCTTTGATTTTTGATATATCTAGCTCAATGCCTCAGTGGCTGACTATGAATCATAACAACTTCCCTGATGGCACACCAAATGCGCATTTCATAGGATTAAGCTTGAGATTGTACTAGCAGAGTCGCTGGAAGAACTTTCTCAGATCTCTGACATGGTCAGCCTGCTTTCTGGATTTCACAATTAAATCATCCATATAGACCTCAATCTCATTATGTATCATAACGTGGAATATGGTTGTTATTTCCCTCATATAGGTTGCCCCAGCATTCTTCAGACCGAAACGTATGACTCTATAGCAATATGTACCCCATGGCGTGATGATTATTGTTTTCTCCGCATCATTCTTGTCCATCAAAATCTTGTGATATCCTGCGTAACAATCTACGAAAGAACCAATCTCATGTTCTGCACAATTGTCAATCAATATGTGGATGTTCGGAAGTGGGAGGTTGTCATTTGGACTCACTTTATTAAGGTCACGATAATCAACACACACCTTGGTTTTATCATCCTTTTTTGGCACAAGCACGACATTGGCTGAACAGGTGGGGTACCATGTTACTCGAATGACCTTTGCCTCAAACTGCATGGTAACTTCCTCTTTGATCTTTACGCTCATATATGTTTTAAACTTCCTCAAATTTTGTTTGACAGAAGGGTAGGCCGAGTCAGTGGGAAATTTTTGAACCACCAAGTCAGTGCTCAACCCTGGCATATCGTGGTAGGACCATGCAAAAACATCTTTGTATTTAAGCAACGTTTCAATTATTTCTTCCCTAAGCTGCGACCTGAGATGGACAATTATTTTAGTTTCTCTAATATTACCTGGATCACCTAGATTGACCGCTTCTATGTCGCTCAGGTTTGGCTTGGGTTTTTCCTCAAGGTGGCTTACCTCTTTACTGATTTCCTTGAACACCCTATCCTCATCATATTCTAGTTCGTCCTCATATTCTATATCTTGAATTATTACTTTTGAATTAGATCGGCTTTCAAGACTGGGCGAAGAGACCTTATGCATGTCATATCATTGGAGCTAGCATAAAAATGACTGTATAAGAAGAAAAAGAAATCAAAGAAAATAAAACTATCACCACTACGAAAAAGGAAATTGAATTTCATTGAAATTAAAAGATAACAAGGTTTATACATCCAAATGGATGGAACATAGACTCTGAATTACAACCCTGGAATAATCCAGAAAAATTGAAAGAAAAATCAAAGCAAACTACCAAAACTCCTTCCTGGTCTGGAGAGGAGTAACTTCCCAATTGTTGATTTTTGCATTGGGCCCACAAATTACATATCTGCCTTGTTAGAGCCCTCTCGAGCTTCTACCACATTCATATCTTCAAACAACTTCTCAAACCATTCAAGAAATTCCTTATCAGGATCAACCCCAGCACTGGAACTTGTTATTGTCAGGCGCTTCTTGGTCCCGGGCCTAACAAATGATCTGAAGAGACGTGGCACAAGCTTTGGAAGGGCCCATGCTTTCTTCTTCATCATTCTGGCTATCTTGATGTCTGCAATTGTGGGCTTGAATCCCAAACCAAAGGTCTCCATGTTCATGGGGAAGATACCGATTGTATGATACCCTGAAGTGACGCCCCAAACCCTTTCCTGGAACAAACCCGTTCTTTAACATTTTAATAGCCACCATGACTGACGCAACATCTAGTGGCGTTGGAACACACTCTCCTTCTAAACCTTTTCTCACTAACACCTCGTCATGAACCTGATACACCCAAAGCCCCTTTTCAACATTGGCCTCAATGAATGGCACAATAGCATCACTGTGAGCATACAGATGGTCCTCGCCGTGCACAACTATTTCTTGTCGATCCCATTTAATTTTTACCATTTGATGCAAAGTAGAAGGGAATGCTCTAGTACCGTGGATCCAAGGTCGTCCCAATAACGGGTTGTTAAAGATAACCATATCCAACACTTGGAATTACATGGTAAAGTCAATTGGTCCGATTGTCAGTTCGAGCACTATATCACCGACCAAATCTTCCCCCGCTATCAAATCCTCACACACAAATGATGTTCTTGTGAATTCTTTCATCATCCACCTTTAACTTGTTCAATGTGGAAAGAGGAAAAATATCCGCACTTGAACTATTATCAACCAACACTTGAGTAACCACAGAATCTTCGTACTTTACTATGAGATAGAGTTCTCTATTATGCTCGATGCCTTCTATGGGAAATTCATCGTCAGAAAAAGTGACTCTGTTCACCTCAAAAATCTTGTTGGCTATCTTCTCCAAGTGATTGACTATGATTTTATCGGGAACGTAGGCCTTGTTCAAGATCTTCATCAAGGCCTGATAGTGCTCGTCTGAATAAATAAACAATGATAACAGCGAGATTTGAGCAGGCGTCTTTCTCAGTTATTCTACAATAGAATAATCCTGCATTTTTATCTTCTTTAGAAACTCTTCTTCCTCCTCTTCACTCAGATTTTTCTTCACCAGCAGTGAGCTATCCTTTGTTGGTTTTGATTTTCTCAATTCTTCGGGGGCAAAGAATCCCCCCGACCGGGTCAATCAGTGGGTCTCACAAACTTCTTCTCTAACCTCTTTCCCTTTGTAAGTCACTGTTACTCAGTCATAATTCCAAGGTGCTGCCTTGCTGCTGATCATTGGTAGTTGAGTGACAGGTGTGATAATGACAGACTCTATGCGAGCGCCTTCCACGAAAACCACAAGGTTGGTGGCCACCCCTAGTACAACCACTTTTGCATTTTCTTGTTTCACTATCCCGTCTCTCGGGGATTCTTTCTTGACTACGACGAAAGGCTCACTGATTTCTCCACTCAACTTAAATGTCAAAATCTCGCTTGTTAAATTCTTAGCCATCTTCCGTTCACTGGCCCGGATCATCATGACAGTTTACGAAGGCTTTTTGGGCTCCCCCTCTTTATTTAGTATCTCAATCATATTTGTCCCTTTATGAGAATCAGGTTTTGATTAATATACAGTGATTTTGGAGCTTGTACCTCAATCTGATGTGTACATCTTCCGTTCAGATGCCAACATTTGTCTATGTCATGCCTCGGGGCACCAGAACAATACTCATAACTGACAGAATAGTCCAGATTTCTCAGAGGAGGATTTGGCAATTTTGCTTCAATCGGCCTCAACATGTCTAATTTTCTCAATCTATGGAATAAGCTGGTATATGATTCTCCCTATGGAGTGAACCTTTTCTTCTTCTGCGTGCTCTTAGTTTATAAGGCTTGGTTTGCCCGAAAAGTTGGTCTGGGGGGGGGGTAGTGTTGGTAGGCTCTTTGAGGATAGTTATTTTGTAGAGTTGGATAATTATGTTATGGGGTTGGCGCACACCATTGTGCGTGGGCGGGAGGTTGAGTATATATTTGTGCATGATGGATGGAGAAACGGGGGTCAGGAGGTGGGTAGTAGTGTTGTGGTAGTCTATATGTAGTATGTTGGTAGGTTTGATGATAAGGTCGGGGCTAGTTGTAATGTGATGGTCCCCGGGCCCCAAACCAAGTTCATGAGGTAATTGTCGCTACCTCTTCCTTCCTTCCTTCTTCTTCTTCTTCTTCTTTCCAATTGCTCCCCCGGTCTCGCTTTTGATAGCCTAGGTGGTTGCTTTGATTTCTGAAAAACTCATAATTTGGGTGGATTTGAGTCCCTCTTCTACCATGCTTCCCATTTTTACTACCTCATTAAAGGGTTTTCACACTGCCGATACCAAGTGACCAAAATATGTAGGCTCCAAAGCTTGCAAGAAGCAATCTACCATTTCGCTTTCCTTCATTGACGGGTCGACCCTCGCTGCCTGCTCCCTCCAATGGAAGCCATACTCTCTAAAGCTCTCATTGTACTTCTTTTCCAATTTCGTCAAAGACAAACGATCGGGGATAATTTCAAGATTTTACTGAAAATGGCAAGTGAATGCTTGGGCTAGATCATCCTATGTTTACCACCGAGCATGATCCTGTCGGGTGTACCATTCCAGAACCACTCAAACTTTGACTGAAGTATGTCATCAGTAATTCATCCTTTTCGCCTACTCCTCTTATCTTACTACAGAAGCCCCATAGGTGTGCCACCGGATCACCATGTCCATCGTATAAGTCAAAACTTGGGCATATACAAGCCCGACAGCAATTGTACATCTTGGAAGAAACAAAGGTCTTTATATGCCATACTCACTTGGCCTCCCAACCCTCGCATATCTCTAAATGATTGCTCTAGACTTTTGACTTTCCTAAGCACCTCCTCTTGCTTGGGTTTTTTGACTGGTTTTTCAATCTCAACAAGGATTCCAAAACGGGGAGTGTAAGAGTAAGGTTCGTGGGCTTTGAAGGTGGGTTCTGGTGGGTAATAGTGATTACCATGAGCTTGGAGCACAGGTTAACTGGATGATTTGTGGAGTGTAGAGGGAGGAGGTGCCACATAGATGGGAACAACTGGTGGAGGGGGATGGTGAACAATTTTGGGTGATGGAGCTGGGGGTGCTTGGGATGTTGTACCTTGATATTGTCGGTAAATGGGGAAGCTTGGGGGTGGATCAGTGGCAGGGTGGTCATGTGACTGAGCTAGTGGTGGGATAAAGGTCGGGTAGTAGGATAGGCTGGTGGTGGATGCCCTCTTACCCATACTTGGTACATTTCAGTCATCTGATGTTTCAACTTGTACATCTCTTCTTTTATTTCGTTAATATCAAAATCTTCTACCTCCTTTGAGGGATCAATGATACTTGTGTCGGTTTCTTGGTTGGCCATATTCAACTTGCTTTTGGACCGAGTGTTATAGGAGTGGGTTGCCGTAATGCCGCAAAAACTAACCACCTGTCTAGATATGGCAAAGCAATACCAAAACTTGTTAGCGGTTAGGATTCAACATATAGGTAGCCACATATTCGAGGATGAATGCACCTAAACGATTACCGGTTTCTATTATGCACACGGATTGGTTGCTTGCGTCATCCCGACTTTTATCCTATATCATTTTTCTCTCTTGTTTTCTTTTCTTCTTCCCCTTTTCTTTTGCTCAATGTGTTTTGCCTACCTTCCTTTGTTTTATTATTCTCTCCTTTATTTTACCGTTTCTTCTCTCATGATTCTTTCTTTGTTTTTTCTTTCTTTTCTCTTATTTTGGTTATGGTCAAATCCTATGGAGATTGCCTACGTATCATGACCCCGAATCAGACTAAGCGTAGTTCTGGAAAATAAGTACAGAAAATTTTGGAAATTTTGCAATTTCATAAAGTAAAAACATTTGATTGCAACCATTAACAGACTTTAAGAAAAGAAATCAACAGACTCTGACTCAAACAAAATCAACAGACTGTGACAGAAAAACAAAAACAACTAACTTGACAACCTATTATAGACTTAAAAATTAGAAGAAAATACAGACTTCGCGAATGGACTAACAGACTTGAGTGAAAATAAGGAATATATTAAAGCCTCTAATGCTCCAGGGGCCTGCAGGATATCATTCGGTCTCGCCGCAGGCTTATGTGCTAAATCCCCTTGGAGGTGGTGGAAGTCTTCCATCACTTGAAGAACAAAGGGAATCGCAGTGGCAAAAAATATGGATCTTGTCATATCTTCGCAGTGGCTAAAATTTAGAGTGATGTAATCAATGATTATCCATACCCTTTCTCTTATAGCACCATTTTCTTGCAACAACCGCCCAATCTGCTAGACCCAGGCATCCGAAGTTTGTTCGGCTACACGGTTCAATTCTTGGAATTGTTGCAAATCTCTCTCCAACCATGCTATTCTTGTGTAACAATGCTCTCTCTCAGCCTTGAAGTCTTTTTCTTGCTCAACCATTTTGCTTTCAACCATGATGACCCTCTTCTTTAACCCTGCAACCTCGCTGTCGTATCTTTCTTTCAATTGTTCAATCATCATTCCTCTGTATTTTTGGCCAATTGTTTTCGGACCCTGGCTAGTTCACCCTCTTCTTTGTTCAAGTCAAAATCATATTCTCCTACTTTCCTCCTCAGATTGTCTATGAGCTTTTCATCCTTCGCACTTCTGGCAGGATTCTCTGCGACTATTTTCATTTTGTGAATTTGGGCTCACAAAGCTCTATTTTCTTTGGTTAGTCTTTTCTTTTCCCACTCGTCAGCCGCAGCTTGAAAACCATTCTCAAAGTGAAGGTCTTTGACTTGTTTTCCCAATTTCCATATAGTAGTTGTGTACTCGTTTTCCTTGGCTAACCAATTTTATTGTTCTTGTGATGCCTTAGCAAACTCCAGAAGGTGTGGCCTCTTAGTCGACCTTCTAAACTTTATTTCCTTTTTATACCAATCCAGGTACCTTGGTGCAACCTTGCCTTTAGATTAGTCTCGTACTCGAGTGTTTGTTGTCAAATACTAACATTCGCTCCAAATGTGGCGGACTGCTGCTTCGTGAAACTGATCATTGGGACCAATCTCGACCACATGGCGACTAATTTCTTCATCCTTGGGAACCATTTGGCACCTTCCAAACTATCTCAGTACCCTGTACGGAGCATATGGTTGGATACTTCAGAGGCCTATCAGAAGGAAATGAGGCCCGGTAGCTGGCATATATATAATTTCATCAATGGGGAGCCACCCGAACGCCCATTATATTTGACTTGCACTTATGGTCCGGAGATATGATACCCATTCGTTGACCCCCTCTGGTAGTCTGAACCCATGAACTCTGGTATAAAATTCCTCTGTACAACTCTTTTCCGATGCACCATAACTCATGAATTGAGGCCGATGGCACATGTGCTTGATCATCCACATCTGTAACAACAAATTGCATCCTTCAAAGAAATCTCCTCTGGCTTTATAGGCTGTGAGGGCACGAAAGATTTCAGATAACATCATAGATGCGAGGGTGCTCTTGGCCTGAGTGAGCAAAGTGCTGACAACCCTTGCTATCCGTGTGTCAATATTTCTGTATTTCCGTGGAAACACCAAGAGGCCCAAGAAGAATACCATAAATGCAAAACACCGGTGTTCTTCCCATTTGGGTCGGTTTTCCTTGCTACAAATTTTATTTTTCGGGTTGTTAAACCCCCTATATGGCCATATCTTTGGTATATAAACTGTGGGGGTACAAAACCCGGCTGATAGATCTAAATTGTGAACCCTATGCTTATCTTCACTGAATCCAAGAATTGGTGTACATAGATGGCCCTTGGCGCAATCAAATACCGGTGTCTCAGAGGGATTTTGGGCCCCCCGATATATCTGGCTGTCTTCCAGGGTTTGGGTGAGTTCAAAGTCCGGGAAATAAAATACATTGTGTGCTGGGTCCCAGAATGTAACCAACACCTTTATGATATCCCTTTTAGAATTAATTTTCAATAACCCGGTGAGTCCTCCCAAGTGCGCATTGACCTTGTTTTGCCCCGATTCACCTAAATCATTCCACCACATGTGCACCTCCAAAGGGATCTTGTTCATGACTGTTATTGGCAAATTTTGGTTCGTGCTTATTCTGCACGTTTATTAGGGTGATTAAGCAAAAAACATAATTTATTGGACTCAAAAATGAAGATAATGAATTTTTTTTTTCAAATTTTTATTTCAAAAATAAAATCCGGGCTTCGCAAATACGGCCTTTCAGCACTTTCCGGGAAGGTTTAAGGCTATGCTAGCTACCGACCAAAATTTAAAAAATAATCTAGGGCGGCGGTTCTTGCAAAAGCAACCTTCCGGCGCCTTTTGGGATACTCGGCTAATTTTGACAAGAACTGCCATATTTATTTCTCACAAAAAAATTTGATTTTTGATTTTTTTAGGCTATTTTTGCAAAAAAGAAGCTGGGCCCGGTGAGGGTTGCCTACGCATCTTACGCCCTATGAGAATCAAACCGGCGTAGTTCGGGCAATCTTGACAAAATTTAAAACCAATTTCTTTTACCTCTCTTTTTTTTGTTTTTTTTTCGAAAATAAAATTACTTTCTTTGTTGTTTTTTCTATTTTTTTGAAAAACAAACTCGTTTTGGTTTTTTTTTCTTTCAAAATTTCGGCAGCATTTCAGTATTTGTTTTTGAAACATGCAAATTCCTTCCTTATCCCACACACTGTTATCTTGTTTGTCAAATTATCCTCCCTTTTTTTTTTCAAAAGGTGGTCGGCATGAAAATCCAGAATAAATGCACAAGTAACACGCAAGATGTATCAATATGGTATGTTATTTTGGGTGCACCTGTCCTAGACGGACCGAACCCCTATGTTGATTCTCCTAAGTCAAATGCATGATGAAAATAAGCGTTCCTACTAGGGCTACGGCATATGGTTATGTTATTCTAGGTTCAAAACCTGGGTATGTGTTCTAGACTATATACCTGAGCGGACAACTCGAGTCGGGGAGGGGGCTACGTACCGGGAACCAAAAGGCCATCTGGCTTTGTAACTTGTCCGAGCCTCTTTTTTATTTTAAGGTATGACACTAACAAAATAGGGAGACTCAACCAGCGAGCACATCCCCGAAGATGAGATGAGAGGGGTATCGCGGCAATATATACACAGTTCAAATAATATTAAAGCGGTAAAAACAACATTTAGCACATTGAGCACAATTATATAATAAAATTGGATAATAAATAAAGCTAAATATCACAATTATTCTAAGCTCGAATTCTGAACCCTGAACCAGATATTCTGGGTTCATTCCCCAGCAGAGTCGCCAGAGCTATCAAACCTCCTTTTAACACTAAAACCCTGCGAAGGGCGAGATAAGGGCGTTTTTCCAATTAATGGACAATCAAAACATGATTTATTTAGTTAAACTTTAGAGTCGCCATTTGGGATAATTAATGGTATCCCAAGTCACCGGTTTAAAATCCCGAATCGAGGAAAGTTTGACTCTGTAATACTGTCTGCGAGCTAGAAATCCAGGTATTTTGTTAACCTGGGAGAATGTGTTAGGCACTCCCGAGTTCCATGGTTCTAGCACAATCTCTCAACTGTCACATTAGGCCTAATTATCTGATATTAAAACAATTATAAACCTATGTGCAAATTTAAACTTTTGACCGCATTTATTCGCTTTTAGGAATACTGCAACGCTGTCAATACACCTCTCAAACCATGTCACATAAATACACTCGTGGTCTTTGACATATTCTAACATCGTTGAGATTTGGATTTGGGTCACATAAATGCGACCCAAGTTTAGGAAAGTAATATCATTAAACTAACGTGCCTAAAACAATTTCGCGTTTGCAACTTGCGAGGACCATGAAATTTAGCTAAACGGGACGCCTCGAATTTTAAGGATCAATACAATTTTAATTAACATGAGGGCCATGCAATTACTATTTTTGTTTGGCATAGCACACCCCGATCTACTCTAATTTTTAAAAGAGAATATTAGCTACATATGGAGGGACATATTGTTATTATATGGCACATCTCCACTTATTAATCAAGGGGCAAGGATAATGTCACCATTTCCTAAGCCAAATGTTTGGACCATTATTAAAATAAGAAACCCAAATTCAAGCCAGCTTTACAGATTTGATTATTTCAAATTAATGAAGGGCTTGTGCCATGATCGAGGAAGCAACAAGCTGAATGGGGAGGCCCAATATGCACAACTAAAAATGCTGCTGAAGAAGAGATCGACCTAGTCTTTCCTCGACTTGGGCGAGGTCTTAGTCGAGATGAACGGTACAAAAATGAGAGAAAACATTCTTGAGCTTCAGGCTGGAGATATAAATTTTCAAGAGCTTGGTGATATCTATCACAGCAGTACAACACCAAAATTTAATATCTAATCTAGATTAATCCAACGAAAGCAAACTTGCATACATGATAAACGGACACTATATATTTAACAACCAATTACAGATGATTTACTTCCAATGAACATGCTACTAGCGTGGGTGAAGATAACAAGTAGCGTTAATATTAAACCAATTCACATATGCAGAATGTGAGCAAAGCTCAACCCACTCATTTTCAATTACCCAGATTCCTATCTTGGCTAAAAGAAAAACTAATCTCAGCAACCCAACTAATGTCCATTCTTTTGACCTTTTGATTAATGAACTGATATATTCAACAACTATATGTAACATATATAGAACTAACTAGCTAAAGTAATCAACAACCATCCAAATTATCCCAGATCAAGTTAGAATCACATCTACAGTCCTGAATCCTAAACATGCTCCTATGAAAAAAACTTCATGTCGTAACAAGTAGCATTTCCATTTTTTAGATAACTAAACGCAAATCATATGAAAGTATTAACTGATTGAGACAAAAATCTAAACAAATTTCATGCTATATCAACCTAGAGTTTCAACTATGACGTTCGAGACCAAATCTGAGTGATTCTCAGCCTGATATTTACAAAGGCTAGAACCCTGATGCACCACCAAACATAAACTCAAACAGTTAAAGTCCATTATTCAATTATGGACACAGATGCAAAATACAACACCACATCATTCTCACACACTAGATTTTAGAAGGAATAGGTGGCCCTAACTAACATTTATAACTTAAGTTCTAACTACAAAACATGAAGCATTAAAAAGAGAAGAGAAATTCAGCTTCAAATAAAGTCTCCATTTAACAAAACTCCAACTCTTTACATGCTCAACAATCAAACCTCAACCACGAGCCAAGGAAATACCTGGATAAAAACAAAGGAAAAGGTGAGGAATGCAGCAGTAACAACAACAGATTGATCCCACGTTCAGAAGATTGAATTCTCAAAGTATGAACCAAATGAAACAGTGATTTCAAAACAGCTTGACCCAGAATTTTCCAAAAAATCAACTTCAAATCATTTTTAATGAGAAGATTTTCTCTAGAAATTCAAAGAGACCTCAGAGTTCAAGTTTAAACCCAATGAAACAGTAACTTTCAATATTTAGCCGCCTGAAGTTTTTTGGAATTTTTCAGATCTTAATCTCTGCTTTATAAGGCAAGAAAGAAAGCCTTTATCAGCAAGTAATTAGGGCAGACCTCAGGTTGCAGTTTGCATTTCTAGTCCTTCCCTTAATTCTATTTTTTGCCAATTGATCCCCAATTTTTTGACTTGCTACCAAGTTAAAACACCCAAAATTTGAAATTCTCTTAATACTTCTACTAGAAACATTTGATATCAGTTACAACGATTCCCAGGTCATATTACCTATGCTACCCTTCCATACCTGACCATTGCTAACTTAGGTTAAGCTAACCCAAAGCCCAACTATGCCAACCCTTTTAACTTCCTCAGTGATGTTATTTAAGAGGGTTTGAATACTAAAAAAATGAGTAAACGGCACCAAAGAACCAAAAACTGGAAGGCAATTCCAAACAATCTCTAATTTTAGACTTAGTTTAACTTTAATAACTTAAGCTCAGTATTGAAAACTACCTCTATAGATTATCAATCAAACAGAGAAAAATGAAACAAATAAGATTGATCAAGCAAAACATGTTCACAAAGGAAAAATCAGAGATTGAAACCTAAAAAGCTAAGAACAATAGGCAAGCAAAAATCAAAGAACAACTTATTTGACAAGAAGGAAGCAGGTGTGAATGAATAGATTAACATAAAAGGGAAGAAGCAAGAAAAACATATGGGTTCAACAAGCTTCAGTGGAAGAAAATTCAAATACAAGGTGAAATAATCAAAACAAAACTAAGAAAAACAAAAAAGAAGACTCGCCAATTTAAACTCGAAATTACTAGAAAAATGGACCTTGCATGTTCAGGTTCCTGTTGAACTCTTAGGGGTTTATTTTTGATTCAAAATTCGAGCAGCTACAGAGATGTTCGAAAGGCTATGAGTGAGGATTTGGGGTGAGAGAGAGACATGGGTCCTTTGGAAGGGTTAGGATTTTTTTACCGAGTCTTCTTTCGAATATTTGAGAAATACGGGCTTGATTTGAGGAAAAAGGGGTGCGGATTGATGTGGGAGTGGAGGAGAACCTATGTTGTTAAAATGGTGGTGTTTGGGCGGTGGCGTCACCGGTCATGATAGAAGGTCCGTTGTTTTTGAGTGATATTTGAGAATCTCAGGAGGGATTCGAGGGACGAGGTTTGGAGGCTTGGAAAGAGGGGAAGGAGAGGAACATGGGGTGTTAATTTAGTGGCCATCGGAGCTCCGCCGCTGCCGTAGGAGATTTACGACCGGCGACAGACGGTGGTGAACGACAGAGATGGTGGAGGTTCTCTAGGGTTTGTGGGTTGTGAGAGATGAGGTGGGTTTAGTGGGTGGGGTTGCATTTGGACATTTCTATACTTAAGGGTGGATCACTTCTCGACGGTTGGATCAGAGATCCTCGACGCCTAAGATTAGATTAGGCAAAACAGTGTCGTTTTAGTAATTGGGGATTGCTGGACTGCGTCGGGAATCGGGTCAGGGGTATTTGGTCGAGTAACATGCTTTTATTTTTTAACTAGGCTTGCCCAATATGCTTTGTTTTTGATTTTCTAATTCAACATTAAAGCCTTTTCCTTATTCTTTTCTTTTCTTCTTTTTTTTTTCAAAATTAAACTAAAATCTAAATTAAATTATAAATCAAAAATTAACCAATCAAAAATGCTAATTACTCCTAAATAATAATTATCTTAAATAATTAAAACAAATTGAAAGAAAAAACACCTAAAATCAAGGTTAAAATTAAAGGTGCAAATTAAAGCATTTTTGAATTTCTCTTTTTTTAAATAAAATGACTATATGCTAATTAATCATTGAAAAATGTCAAATTAACTTTTAAATGCACGTGAAACACATATGTTGTATTTTTCACTAAATAAAATGCACAAACAAAATTCAAATAATTAACAAAAAATGCCACAAAAATCCCCAAAATTGCAAATAAGCAAAAGAAATTATTTTGTTTTGGATTTATGGGAGTAATTTATATAGGGAAAAAATCACATGCTCACAGATGCCCCTCTTTGGTTGAAAACACGGAGATTTTTCGTGAAAATATAAGTGAGTGGACACTTGCGATTTTTGCCCGTTTGAATACTCTGTGAGAAGCATTTTGAAAAGCTTGACCGCACCCTGCTTGAAAGGTTGCCTACATATCCTCGGCTAAAAAGGAATCAGGTCAGTGTAGTTCAGGAGTGTTTGATAGCTGGGACATCCGAAGCTGTGATCTCACAGTTTTTGCTGCTGCTACTACTGCTTGCTAGATCCCCTTATTACACCGAGTAAAAATAAAAATAATCTAGACTAAGCTATGACCTACGGATTAGAAAAGAACCTATCTATGTCTTCAAGCTAGTTCTCGATCCTTGTTGCCTTGCTGTGAAACTCGTTGCTGTCTGGTTGCTATGTTTCCCTTTTCCAGGTGGATGCTAGCTTGTTGAGCTTCAATTATATTCCCTTGTCCTCTAGGTGGGCGCCAAGTTTGTCAAAAAGTTGAACTACATATCCTTGTTCCCAGGTGGGTGCCTGATTGCAAAACTTGAAATGTATTCCCTTGTTCTCTAGTTGGGCGCCTGATTACCAAAACTTGAATAAAATTGAAATGTACTCCCTTGTTTTTCATGTGGGAGCCTAATTGCAAAACTTGAAATGTATTCCCTTGTTCTCCAGGTAGGCGCCTGATTGCAATAACTTGAAATGTATTCCCTTATTCTCCAGGTGGGCGCCTGATTACCAAAACTTGAAATGTACTCCCTTATTCTCCAGGTGGGCACCTGATTATCAAAATTTGAAATGTATTCTCTTATTCTCCAGGTGGGCGCCTGATTTCCAAAACTTGTAATGTATTTCCTTGTTCTCCAGGTGGGCGCCTGATTACTAAAAACTTTAAATGTATTTCGTTATTCTCCAGGTGGGCGCGTGATTACCAAAACTTGAAATCTATTCCCTTGTTATCTAGGTGGGCACCTGATTACGAAAACTTGAAATGTATTCCCTTGTTCTCCAGGTGGGCGCCTGATTGCAAAAACTTTAAATATATTCCCTTGTTCTCCAGGTGGGTTCCTGATTACCAAAAACTTGAAATGTATTCCATTGTTCTCCAGGTGGGCGCCTCATTACCAAAACCTGAATAAAAGTTGAAATGTATTCACTTGTTCTCCAGGTGGGTGCCTGATTACCATAAACTTGAAATGTATTTCCTAGTTCTCCAGGTGGGTGCCTGATTATAAAAACTTGAAATGTATTACCTTGTTTTCCATGTGGGCGCCTGATTACCGAAACTTTAATAAAAATTAAAATGTATTCCCTTGTTCTCCAGGTGGGCGCCTGGTTACCAAAAACTTGAAAGGTATTCCCTTGTTCTCCAGGTGGGTGCCTGACTTCAAACACTTAAATATATTCCCTTGTTCTCCAGGTGGGCGCCTGAGTACCAAAGCTTTATTAAAAATTGAAATGTACTCCCTTGTTCTCAAGGTGGACGCCTGATTACCAAAAACTTGAAAGAAAAATTAAAATGTATACCCTTGTTATCTAGGTGGGCGCCTGATTACCAAAACTTGAATAAAAATTGAAATGCATTCCCTTGTTCTACAGGTGGGAGCCTGATTACCAAAAACTTGAAATAAAAATTGAAATATATTCCCTTGTTCTCCAGGTGGGCGCCTGGTTACCAAAAATTTGAAATGTATTCCCTTGTTCTCCAGGTGGGCGGTTGATTACCAAAACTTGAAAAAAAATTGAAATGTATTCCTTTGTTCTCCAGGTGGGCGCCTGATTACCAAAAAACTTGAAATTTATTCCCTGCGACTAATGCCTTTATACCTGATTACAATAAACACACAAAACAAAACAAATTTTTCTACCCCAGTTTGGTGTTGGGAGCATCTGTGAGTGTTAATTAAATCCCGTTACCAAATATCTCTAAAAATTTAAGAACTAAATCCCATAATCAAGGAGGGTCCTGAAAACTCTTAATTAGGTGACAATTTTAAATCTAAGTTATATCTGATGGGGACTAGTAATTAAAGCTACATCCCATCATCCAGGAGGGTCCTGACAACTCTTACTTAAATGATAGTTTTAGATCTAAGTTATATCTGCTGGGGACCAGTAATGCTACATCCGATTATCAAGGAGTGTCCTGACAACTCTTAATTAAGTCCATTATCCATGAGGGTCCTGAAAACTTCTAAGATTAAATGTCATTATCCAGGAAGGTCCTAAAAACTTTTAAACTAATATCCCATTATCTAAGAGGGTCCTAAGAATTTCAAATTAAATGCCAATTTAAACTCTCGGTTGTCTCTGCTTGGGAAGGCCAATTTAAGTTACATCCCATTATCCAGGAGGTCTCGACGACTCCTATTGGGGAATATTTGTGCCAGATCATGTTACCCGTGACTGTTTGAGTTATAAATTAAGTCTCATCTTCTAGGAGGGTTCTGACAACTCTTAACTAAATCCTATTTCAACATGCAATTCACTTTATGTTCTTTGCTATTCATGATTATCTCTAACCTTCAAATAGGTCCCATATTCCAGGAGGGTCTTTAGAATTCTAAATTAAATGCCAATTTTAACTCTCGGCTGTCTTTGCTGGGGATTACTAGTTAAAGGTATGTCCCATTATCGAATTGAGCTGTTAGGGCTTGATTTTTTATTTTAAATTTGAGTAGCTACATGGATGTTCGAAAGGCTATGAGTGAGGATTTGGGGTGAGGGAGAAACAAGGGTCCTTTGGTGTGATTTTGGCGGAATTTGAAAGGGTTAGGATTCTTTACCCAGCTTTCTTTCGAATATTTGAGCAAATTGGGCTTGATTTGTGGGATGCGGATTTGTGATGTGGGAGTGGAGGAGAACCTATGGTGTTAAAATGGTAGTGTTTTGGCGGTGGCGCCGTTGGTCAAGATGGAAGGTCCGATGTTTCTGAGCGATATTCGAGAAGCTCAGGCGGGATTGGAGAGACGGGGTTTGGAGGTTTAAAAAGAGGAAAAGGAGAGAAACGTGGAATTTTAATTTAGTGTCCATCGGAGCTCCGCCCCCGCCGTAGGCGATTTACAGCTGGCGGTAGACGATGGTGGACGGCGGCTATGATGGGGGTTCTCTAGGGTTTGTGGGGTGTGAGAGAGGATGTGGGTTTGGGGGGTGGGGTAGCATTTGGAAATTTATATACTTAGGGGTGGATCACTTCTCTACCGTTGGATCAGAGATCCTCGACGGCTGAGATTAGATTGGGCAAGACGGTTTCGTTTTAGTTATTAAGGGTTGCTGGACCGCGTCAGGGTTCAGGCCAGGGGTATTTGGGCGGGTAACTGGTTTTATTTTTTAAGTGGGCTTGCCCAATATGCTTTGTTCTTGATTTTCTAATTCAACATTTAACCCTTTTCCTTTTTTTTTTCAAAATTAAACTAAAATCTAAATTAAATTATAAATCCCAAATTAACATATCAAAAATGCTAATTACTCCTAAATAATAATTATTATAAGTAATTAAAACAAATTGAAAGAAAAATCACCTAAAATCAAAGTTAAAATTAAAGGTGCAAACTAAACCATTTTTGATTTTTCCTTTTTTTATAAAATGACTAATTGCTAATTAATTCTTGAAATATGTCAAATTAACTTCTAAAGGCACATGCAACATATTTTTTGTATTTTTCACTATTTAAAGTGCACAAACAAAATGCAAACAATTAACAGAAAATGCCGCAAAAATCCCCATAATTGCAGATAAGCAAAAGAAATTATTTGTTTTGGATTTATGAGAGTAATTCATATAGGGTTAGCTACGTACGGACTATCGTTACCACGTATGTACGTAGCCCCCACAAATAAGAGCACACATGAATTTAATTCACCCATGAGGTTAATTCCTCTTACAAAGTTAGAAAAGAGACTTACCTTGCTTTGGAGTTCCATAACCGGCTCCCAAGCCTTTCTAAGCTCCCAAACCAATGGCCAACGCTCCCAGAAATAGTCAATAAATGAGCAGTTCTATAAATATATACTATAATACTCATTATAATCCAAATTACAACAATTTCCAACTATGCTAGAAGAGTCGATAAAAATTACCCTCGAGCCTGCGTGCCCGGATTCTAAAAATTTTCGAAGATGAATTTTACCCATAATATCACAAACTCAAATATATAATTTATTCCCAATTTCATGGCCAATTTCGTGGTCAAAATCCAAAAATATAAATTTCTATATTTTTCGTCAAAATCCCAAATTTCTACAAAATGTTCATGCCTAAATCGATATATAAACCTTGTATTTAGCTGAAAACTTGTAGAATTCACTTATTTCATGCTTGATAATAAAATTCCCTCTTTAAATGCTCTAAAAATCGCCCAAGACGTGTAAAAAATCGGTGAAATGAACACAAACCTAGCTTTTAACACATTCTGCCCGGCCCATGTCCACCCTTCTTTGCGTTTGCAATCAAAGCCTCACATTGGCGAAGGCTCAAAAGTCCACTGCTTCACGTTCGCGGTTGGATCTCCGCGTTCGTGCAGGCTAAATGGCTCAAAGCCTAGTTTCCCCCTTTCCTTCTACGCGGTAGCAACTGACCCGTCGCGTTCGCGTAGGTTTCTCAAGCAATCCCTTTGCATTCCCAACCTTTATCTCGCGTTCGCGAAGGCCAAAACCCAATAGCCTCAAAATTCCTCTTCGCGAATGGGGGACTCTCTTCGCATTCGCGAAGAAAGAAACTAGATTCCAGTAATAGCAGTTCCAAAATAGCTCAAATTGATCCGAAACCATCCCAGAAAAACACCCGAGGCCCTCAGAACTCCGTTCAAATCATGAAAACCTGTCCCATAATATAATACGGACCTACTACAGGCCTCAATCACAAAAAATAACACAAAAATTATGAATCACACCCCAATTTAAGCTTAATGAACTTTAGGAATTCAAAGTTTTATGTTCGATTGACCTCAAATTTTGCATACAAGTCACATTTGACACTATGAACCTTCTCCAACTTCCAAAATAGGAATTTGACCCCGATATAAAAAATTCCACTCTCGGTCAAACTTTGCAAAACCTTCAAGTTTTTAACTTTTTCCAAAAGACTCTATAATGACCTACGGATCTCCAAATCTATATCCGTATGTGCTCCCAAGACTAGAATTCCCATACGGAGCTATTCCCAGACTCAGAATACCAAATGGACATCGATAACATTGAAATACATTTCAACCCAAATTTATGAAATTCTTCTAAAATGCCAACTTTCACAATAGGCATTGAAACTCTCCCGAGACATCTAAAACCCGATCTGGACATACGCCCAAGTACCAAATCAACATACGAACCTGTTGGAACCTTCAAATTTTGATTCGGAGGTCATTTACTCATAATCAAACCTTAGTCATATTCTTCCAACTTAAAGCTTCCAAAATGAAAATTTTATTTCCAACTCAACTCCTAACTTCCCGAAATTCAATTCCGACCATGCTCACAAGTCATAATACCTGAAGTGAAGCTACTCATGGCCTCAAACCGGTGAACGGCGTGCTGGAGTTCAAAATGACAGGTCGGGTCGTTACATTCTATCCCACTTGAATATATGTTCATCCTCGAATGTGCTAAGAACTGCTCTAGAGTTGTCTGAAATCACTATTTAACACCTCGTGCACCTACCCGTGCTACCACAACTCAATTGAGCACACTAGCTTGAGCAAATGTTAAGATTCTCCTTTTTATTTAGTAAAGTTAGCCTTAGAGCGCAATTCCAACATATGGAATTCTCTGCCAGACTTGGTTCAATCATCCGAACACTGTATAAATAACTACACGATGCATCAATACATGATTTCATACCTTTCCTAAATCCACACCTTGCACCGCATAGTTTACGTAAACATAATAACATCCTCTTATGACAATAGCCGAAATATCACGAATCCGATGCTCACAACACACCTCATGAAAATATAAGTACTGTTCCAAATCTTGTAATGCTGTCACGACGGAAGAGATACGTAAAAAATCATATGAGTCAACAAATCATTGAGGTTATCCTCTTGACAAGAACCATCACCTCATTCGAATCAAATACCGATATTTGATCTTTGATAAGCTTTATATATATCTGATCACACTAATACCAGGTCCACTAATCTCGTCTCACGAGTACAAGTTGGTCGGGCAATAAGCCACCTCAGACACTGCCAAAGGTCTCATATGATGCCATAATGCGCCAACATGATACAAACTCGAATGTGATACCAAAAAAATGAACTCTGGAAATATCTACTCAACCCATGTAACTAATTAAGAAAACAAAAATATGTTATAAACCTTCCTCAGAAAATGAGAAACAAAACACACAAGAATAGATATGGGAAACTGTACTCAACACTACACTGTTGCGGCGTGCAACTTGTTCCATACATAATACCGTTGCGGCATGCAACCCGATCAAAATAACATGCCCCTGGTGGCGTGTCACCCGATCCAGACATGACAATAAATAGGGAAGTACTCATCATGCCAAAATGCCTATACCTACGAAATACCCGAAGGTTAACCACAAGCAGGAGAAATGCATAATACTAATCCTGGGGGATTGATAGCGCAATACGCTACGAGAGCCACCCTGCTCTCATAACACCACAAATTTCACCAGATCTCAATACGAGTGCGAATAATCATACCGCCTTACAACCCACATGGAACAATTGAGATTACACAGAATGACTAACGACAGAAATAACATCCAAGGCCTGAAGACTCCTTTACAAACAATGCTATGCTAAATGAACACATCATGCCTGATATACATCCTACATTCACATTTAGATCTATCTGCGAACTTTAAATCGATTCTGATCGTACCACATTAGCCAATAACCTGTCAAGGGTCAACAATAACCCTTTTTCCTATGACACACAAGAACAGTCGTCAACTTTAGAACAAACTTTCACAGTCCACAACCAAATGAACCAAACGCCCTTCAGGCATAATTTCTCAAATTAACTCCATCACCACAATCTCCATACTTGGTTTCAATTTTTGATCAATTAAGTGAATACAATTCACATGTATAAAATCTTCCCGTGGAATACACTCCAATGACCTTTCGCACCATGTAACAAGTTTGCATATCAATACCACCGGCCATACTAATGCTGTAAAGCAATCAAGAATCCGCAATCAATATGCAAAGACTCTTACACAGGATATCGATCTCTGGTGGCATTAATGACAATGACAGCTTACTCTAACCATTTGTGTCCTTTTTTGCTCATTCGAGCTTGTGACATTCTTGTCAACATTGAGCCGTAACCTTGATCCTCAATTTCCAATTCCCAAGCTACTCACTGCACCTAATCATGCCAATACGCAAGAGTACAAAAAACTCTTCATAACTGCTGATCCACTAGTAGAATAAACACTCCATCATATATAAACCTTTCGCTTAAGTAAGTTCAGGAGAACCATTGCAACACGTGACTGAATTCCCATAATCGTAGAAAATGCAATCCTCAAGTAGTGTATAAACCATCATATCTCTTTCGGTATCTATCCACACATAATAGGCCATAATACTCGAATGCTTCTAAATAAATCAAAATAGGGCAGCCGTCAAACATCGCATATACCGCCCACAAATCACCTGCATGAGTTAACACACTGAAGGAACTGATCATTGACACCATCATGCCGATTCGACCAATGTTAACCAATCCAACTTCCTCTAATTTACTCTAGACTTGCCTTAGAAATAATAATATCCCCATTCAAAACATAACGAACTTATATATGCACTTATCCCGAGTGACCTTATTTCATGAGACCATGCTGTCGCAAAACCCTTGAACCATCTCATACCCTCCTTGTAGCGCATATTCTCATCTTCAACTGGTACACTCATTCTGATAATACCTCTATGAACCCGAAGTCCCTTTCTCCCATTCCTCCCATGCTACACCACAGATCGAAGATAACACAAAACCCCCCAAGCCTCTTTCCATAATCCGCTGCAAAAGCTCGATACTCAACCATAGTACGACTCGAAATCCATAGGCACCGCACTTTCACTTTTCAATCAACTAGGACTTTTGTTGAGAGTCACCCAATCTAACTTGGTCCCGAAGATAACCAAATCCAAGCTGGTAGCACATGAACACCCTCTCAAAGAAGCATTTCCTTGAATCACCTTCCATGTAAATCACCTCTATATGAACCACAAATCCTGAGTCTTCCCAAAGCCTGAACATGAATCGATAATGCCAATTTAGCACACATTCTTCAAATCCTATGTTCAAATACTAATGTTCTCTTTCCTTAGTCGTAATAACCCACCAATATGTCGACAACCAGAAACTTCACAAGTAGATAACTGTGCAATCCAATCATATGCGGTGAGGATCTCCCACTTAGCTTGAAGCTACCATTTCATAACTATGGAACCCACCAAGATTCCTTATTCCCCATTGTCATGATCTTGCATAACTATCCTGCTAAATTCCTCAAAATCCTTCTGTTAATATTTCATGAACACTCTGAATCACTAGCCACATATTACATATTTGACCTCTTACCTGATAGCTAATAGAATTCTTTGTAGAAGCTTCATTAACACCATGCAATCAATTACCTGCTCATAGGAGATAACCACCTATGAAAATTACATGCCGACATCTTCCAACGTCGCTGCACTGGGTACAATTACTACAAATTCAATAACCCATCCTGAGCACATGCTTATTCACCACATGTACAAGTCCATTCACACCATGGTAACCTCCCAAAAACTGCGACAATACAGTCCAACCCGAAGTCATGTTACATTCCTCTTCATATCAAGCAAACTCCTTTCCGTAGTATCTAACCTTTTTCCGTATAGCAACAATGATTCCAAATTTAGCCCGTAGACCTAGTCACTATCTACCATGAGTTCCAAATCACTCTAACTTTACTCTAGGCGTGCAACTATCCTACTACATAACCCATATGCAACTCTGCCACTCTCCTACTTTGGTCAAACCCTCTCCTTAGGCAACTACTCGACGTTTGTTTTTCACACCTGGCCTTCTAAAATTTGAACCACCACAAGACACCTCCCACATGCTCTTCCTCATCCTTCACTGCCTAATTGTTGCCTTAAAGAAATATCTATCTCTATAACACTTGAACCAATAGATCTAGACCAACTTTAAACCTTCCAAAGATCATCTTTCTCCATCCATTAACACTAGGAACACCGATTCGATGCCGAACCACAACACAACGCGATCTCTAACAACTATTTCCTTAGCACCATTTTTCAATGCTCGGCCCTAAAGGCGAATTGAAGAAGACCATAACACCCGTGAACCTAAGGCATTCAACAAGGAGAATGACACCTCATCAGAGATGACAATTCCACCATGCTTGAAATACCAAGTCTCATTACTCCATCAACCCAACTTGAACACTCATAGTCTGGTTGCCTTTCCTCCACTGGAAATAAAACTCTACCCTAACACTTAGACAAGCATCCTACCATCACATCAATATTGTGAGATAACAACTTGTAAACATCCTAGGAATCTATGCATAGCCTCAAAACCATTAGAAATACCGCTATTTAGCTAAAATGATAAAACATCCTTACGCACAGTGATGACGTTAGCCCAATCAAATAAGCAGGGAGAAACATCCTGTACCACATCTGTAGTACCATTACAATTCCTCAATCCCAATTTATAACAAGTGCTTCACGTCGAATAGAACTGAATAGGAAGGATATGAAGGAATAAGCCTCAAAGGAATCAAGACGGGAAGTTCTTCAAACAGCCTTGTAGCCTCTCGAAGATAAGTACAAACCTCTCTGTACAGATATGCAAGAATCTACTAGACTCACTCATGACTTATGAGACCTAAGTGAACCTAGTACTCTGACACCATGTTGTCACGATCCAATATCCATTAAAGGTCGTGATAGCTCCGAACACCGTTGTCAGGCAAGCCAAAAATAATTGATGAATTTGATTACTCATTTTAGTATTTTAAAATCATAATTTCCTTCAATTAAATAGTCAAATATAGTTACAGAGTAATTTATAATATTTTCCCAAATCCACAACTGAACAACTCATAAGTTCCCCCAAACCCATTGTTTCAAGTGCATGGTCATCAAATAGGAAGATAAAATGAAATAAAGCATCTGTCCGAAGTAATAATTAGGCAGGAAAAATATAAACAGCTTTGAAGGAGACTCTGAATGCTGTGGACTCGTAACATAAGATGCAACTCACCTAAGTCCTCGCAATAACCGCGCCTACGCGCCCATAAGGCCACTAGACATATATGTACCTGCACAAAAATTTATAGTAAGTGTAGTATGAGTACGTAAATTAACGTATACCTAGTAAGTATCTCGAATAACTTCAAAGAAGTACGGATGGGGGATCGACTTTGACACTTACAATGGACTTACAATAATATACCGATGTAATAATTAAGCATGGATTACATGATATGGCTAAAAATTCAATAACCATAAATAATCAACAAATCTTTTACTAATGGGAATTACCAAATTCATTTTTTCATCATTTAATAATTAATATCTGGCACCAATAAAGCAATGTAAATTATTGTTAGTTCCAAATAGTTATCATGCGCAAGTCATGTCGAGGCCGTACTAAATATAAATTGTGCACCGCCGAGGGTCGAACGTCACGAACCATAGATGCATCTATTTAACATGCCGAGGCGATTCGACCGCTCTCATTAGAGTAGTAGAAATTTATCCCGCTCATGGAATTTATTTGCGATACGGTCTAACATAGATTTCTCAAATATTTATAATATTCCTTATTTCATTGAAAAATATAAAAAATTCAAATAAAATCTTTTAAAATATCAAATTCCTCAATTTCGGCCCTTTTCAATGCGATTTAATAAGCATACTCAATCTCAACTCCTTTCAAGGCAAATAATAAGCATAATCAAATAACAATAACAACAAAGCATGGTGTAAACCTAAAACTACCGGGACATAGGAATAACTAGTAGCTACATATGGACTCTCGTCACCTCGTACGTACGTATCTCTCACAAATAAAAGCACATAAAAATTTAATCACCTATGGGTTTAATTCCCTCTTACAAAGTTAGAAAAGAGACTTACCTTACTCCGGAGTTTCATAACCGGCTCCCAAACCTTTCCCACAACTCAAACCGATGGCTAATGCTCCCAAAACTAGTCAATAAATGAGAAATTCCATAAATATATACTCTAATACTCATTATAATCCAGTTTACAATAATTTCCAACTCCGCTCAAAAAGTCGATAAAAAATCAACTTCAGGCTCATATGCCCAAATTCCAAATTTTTTTGAAGATAAACGTTACCCATAAAACCATGAACTTAAATATATAATTTACTCCCAATTCCATGTCAAAATTCATAATCAATATAAAAAAATATAAAATTTCTATGTTTTTCTTCAAAATGCCAAATTTTTAGAAATTTTTCATGCCTAAATCCATATATAAACCTTGTATTTAACTCATAACTAGTATAAATCATGTACCTCATGCTTGATGATGAAATCCCCTCTTCAAAAGCTCCAAATATTTCACAAATCGTGCGAAAAATGAGTGAAATAAACTTGAACCCTACTTTTAAAACATTTTGCCCAGCCCAGGTCTGCCTTTCTTCACGTTCGCGATCAAAGCCTCATGTCCGCGAAGACTCCAAACTCTACTGCTTCGCGTTTGCGGTTGAGCTCCCATTCACGAAGCTAAATGTCTCTAGGCTAGCTTCCCCATTTCCTTTTACATGTTCGCGATTGATATTTCGCCTTCGTGTAGGTTCCTTAAGAAATCCCTCCGCATTCGACACCTCTACATCGCATTCGCGAAGGCCAAAACTCAGCAGCCTCAAAATTCCTCTTCGCGAAGAAGGAAACCAGATACCAGCAACAATAGTTCCAAAATAGCTCAAATTGATCCGAAACACACCCGAGGCCCCGGGACCCCGTCAAAATCAGACAGGCCAGTCCCATAGCATAACACAGAACCACTCGTGACTTCAAATTACATCAACAAATACAAAAATCATGAATCACATCCAATTCAAGCTTAATGAACTTTAAGACTTTAAACTTCTATATTCGATGCCAAAACCTATCAAATCACGTCCGATTGACCTCAAATTTTGCACAGAAGTCACATTTGACACTACGGAAGCTTCAACTTTTGAATTTAGAATTCGAATCCGGTATAAAAAATTTCACTCCAGATTAAACTTCCCAAAACCTTCAAGTTTCTAACTTCTGCTAAAACCCCTAGTGCAGTCACAATTAACCTTGGTTAGTTCTAACTTGGGTCACATTTTTAGATTAATAGGCTTATGAAAATCAGAATTAACCAAAAATTAACCAAGGCTTAACCCTGATGCCTTTATACAGGATTAACAAAAGATCAAGATAACCATGAGAGTGAATACATCTATCACACTTGACTCTCAGAAATGATTCAATCAAGGATATTCATAAATACTTAACAACGAGAAACAAACAACAATTTTATTTAAGGAATCACCTTAAGAAGCAAGTAAAGACTAACAATGAACAACTAAGGATCCGAACCCCCAAAATAAACTTAAACCAACATCTATTTTAAGAAAACAAATTCATTATGGCAATTAGATACCTAGGGTGGAGCCAGAAATCATAGAATCAGGAGATAAATTTCAATTAAACCCTAAAATAACAATACTGAGGAACTAACTAAATTTTCCAGATCAAGGAATTGAATATACAATTATCCAAAAGATGAAAGGATTTCCAGACTAGTATTAAATAAACATATGGATATTGAAGCATTATTTAAGACAAACTTATGGATAAATAACCAAAGGAAATTAAACAAAAGGACTTTCAAACTAGGTAACCATTAATTAATTATTAAAGAAAATCAAGCATTTAACAACTAAAAGAACGAAAACAAACAAAGAACTTAGCTTTCATTTTGTTCCCATTTAAACCATTCCAGTTGGACCTTGATTCTTCCATAGGGGTTATGAACACTCTTAAGATGATGACAATCATTTTACAAGCTAGAGGGAGGGTTTTTTTCAAAGTTCTGAGACCTCAATAGGTCTCAGATTTGGAATTTTGTGTGGTTGGGGGTTATCTGAGACTCGTGGTTGGTGTCAAAATTGACCAGGGATTATCTATGAGGGTTTTGAGGTTTCTCCGGCGTGTTTTGGGGTTTAGGGTTAGACTTCAAATTGAAATTTGAGGAGTTTTAGGATGATTCGAGAGTGATGACATGCATGGTTGGAAAGAAGGGGTCAAGGTGTTTTAAGGGTGTAAATTTGGAAGTCTTTGGAGTGGGGACGCCGGAGGTAGAGTTTCCGGCAACCTTTCAGGGGATATTCGAGACGGAGGGGTTATATTCGAGGGAAACATTCCATAGGACGGGGTAGGGGAGGTCACGAGGGTTTAGTGGTGTTATTTTGTGAAGATTTGGTTTCCAGCCGCCGCCGTGAGGCGATTTCCGGTGGCGGCAGTAGGGTGGTGAGCCGGTGGTCAAGGGTGGTGACAGGGTGGTCAACGGGAGGTGTTACAAAATACGGAAGACGGTACGAGGAGGTTGGTTTGGTCTCTAATCTATATTAGAGGTGTTTTGGACATACGTATTCAAGATGAAAGAAGCTTCCGTGGCCGTTGGATGAGATGGGGATCAACGCTCGTGATGATGCCTAATTGAAACGGTTTCGTTTGGTTTTGATGTTGTTTGGACTGGCTTGGGGCGATTATTGGGCATGATTTTTTGTGTTTTTGAAGGGGGAGAGAAGATTGGGCTACTCAGGTCTGGCCCAATTGTGGCTACCCTGAGTGGCTGCCTATATATATACATGTATTATATTTTTTATCTTTTTTTTTAATTGATATTAATTACTAACTTTAAAAAGAAAAACCAATAATTTCCCAATTACCACAAATAAAGTAACCCAAGTAAAAATTAACAAACTAATTTCCAAAAGCCGGACATGTGTATATATATTATTTGTATTTTTAATTTGTAAAACTAATTTATTTAACACTTAAATCCTAATTATTCCTAAAGACACAGTAATGACCATGTGCACGCAATTAAATCCAAAAATCAAAATCCTAACTATTATTGTGACATATCAACGCGTGTTCATATCAGAAAGAATCTTTTTTCTTGTGAAAATGCATAATGTGATTTTTCTTATTCCTCAAACAAGATTAACAAAAATGGAATATGAGAAAACTAGAGCTCCACTCGTGTCCAGAAGATGAGTGGAGCATAAATGAGGATGTTGAGATGGATGTGAGGGCACACAAAGTTAGATAGGATTAGGACTGATCGAAGCTCAACTTGTTGGTTTTATTAGAAAACTAGAGCTCAAAAACATTATTAGTTAGCAGGGTATGAAAACAATGAGCTATACTCAAAAACACAAAGTAACAACAATTTATAAAGACGTACAATTGAGACATTGTAATCATGGTTAGTTCCCAGTTTACCTTCGCCTAATATCTCTATATATATTGTCAACCACTAGCCAACAGTCAAACCAAAGAGTTTCACCCAAAATATTAGGATAGAGTATCCCAAAAGGCCTCACAACATTAAACATATTACACTCTTTATAAGTAGATTTGTTTTCCTTTTTTCTTTCCATGTGAGACTTTGCTCATGAACACCCGACAATCTCCACCTTGAACTAAGTTTAACAACCCATTACTATTTATGGGCTAATTTGAAGATTAATTGTGTGTCACCTACATGATTTTGAGTATTTACGTTCACCAAAGCCCGAAAAGATGTGAATGTTTCTTTCAAGCCACAGGTAAAGGTCGTAGACCCTGTAGATACGAAAAGGCACTAGGCCAGCCCCCACACCACACTCCACCATCTCAATAGTCCTGCCAAATCATTGGCTCTGATATCGATTGTTAAGACTGAAATAATCAGGTGTCATGCAGAAGCTAGTAAAGTTAATCTTGAATGACGATAAATCAGACAACAAAAGAGAAAGAAATCTATTAATAGAGACACAAACATTTTTCACTATATAAAAGAGCGTACAAAATATCGAGAGAACAATCCCACAAAGAGGCAAACACAAGTGACACACTAATACTTGTCCCGTAAAGTTCTCCCACTAAACACGACTCTCAAACTCCATAAGGCTACATTGTGGATGCTACTAAATTAGAAGGAAGGAACCTCAATTTATAGAAGTCCAAACCTCTTCCCCGACAAGAAAAGAGATATGCCAAATATGGGAAATTAATGTTTCCTTCTAAGAATAGAAAACTCCAATTATGGTAAACATGTTTCCCTTTCCTTCAAGAGATAGGAAAAACAATTACGGTAAGAAAATCAAGATAACTTCTAAAAATTCTCCCCCTTGGCCTGAATTTTATGGCGAAGTAAATATGATCCACCTTTTTCACATAGCCTTCAACAAGTTGCATCTCCAAAACTCCACAACGTGAGTTATACTCTAGTCAAATTTTTCATATAAAAACCATGATTACTGTGAAATAGTTTGTGGCTAGAACTAAACCCAATATGATGAACCTGCCTTGAACCTCGCTCTGATCCCACTTGTTAGGCTAAACAGTCCAAAGATACTCTGAATATGGTGTGATATTGTCCACTTTAGGCCAAACACACAAATATTTGCAAAAGGCCTCACATCATTAAAAGTGTCCAACTCCATATAGATAGAATTCTTTTCCTCTCTACTTTTCATGTGGGATATTGCTCACACAAACACAACAAATTTCCTCGTCCCAAGATGGTCTAACCTAAAAAAATTATAACAAAAAGTAACGTTTATAGTTAAAATATTCTTGTTCCCTTATTTAAATTTGAAAGAATCCTATTCAGTAAAGAACTAGAAAAAGGGGACTCGTCAGGAATTTTTACAGCTTTTGTATTCTAAAGAGGGATCTTAACATAAATAGTCGGTCGAATTTAATGTTTATTTTTTTGTCACGACCCCAGTTCTCCCTCTGTGAACTATCGTGATTGCACCTAGTCTCTACATCTAGGTAAGCCTAACAAATGCGAAAAAAAATTGCTGAAAAGAAAGTAATTAAAAACCAAGATAACAAAAAGAAACAATGTTTAAGATGTCGCCGAACATATAACAGTAAAAGAATCTCAAACTAACACTCCCTAGATCCGGAACACCATGAATCACAAGCTAAGAGATACATAAAAATCTCTAACTCCAGAAATGTCTATCAACAAGGAAAATACAGAAGGGCTAAACTAGTACATAGAATAGAAAGGGACTCCTCGGTCTGCGGATGCAGCAGATATACCTCGAAGTCTCTACAAAAGTTCCTCACCTCAAGGGTGATAAGAATGAGCGGAAGTACCTGAATTTGCACATGGAAAACATGCACAGAAAGGGCATGAGTACACTGGTCGAGGCCTGCCCTGCACTACTATTGAGTAGCGAGAGAGGGTCGAAGAAGCTTTTACCCAATTAACGTAGGGATCGATTTCCACAGAGAGCTAGAAATTTAGAATCGAGTATCTACCTAGTCTAGAGTTGTGTAATTGTTCTTGATTACAGTTTGAAACATTTTTGAGGTTTTGATTGACTACTAATTTTGTCAACTAAAATGCTAATTTAAACTAGAATAAGCTAAGAATAAGATATTACATGTTTTTCAAATGGTTAAAAGGCACTAGGGTAGTGACTTTCGTCTAGGTTGTCAATTAACGTGTGATTGAGTTTAAGATACGATTGACGTAATTGGAGATTATGATATAACCTTTGCACATATTTAATCACTCTATTCCTCTCGGTAGTTTGAGTTATTTTGCGCTAATTGACTTTTTCAAGACCAATTAGATATGCAAAATTTGCACGAGCAAATAGGGTTCAAGTTGGGTATTCCTGTCTCTAGGTTTAACCATTTAATTGGGGCTATCAATCTCTTGAGTACGCCCCATTCCTCGTTTGACTAATTTTAGAGATTTGGGGTCTCTTTCTCAAGAAGAGGCAAAATCAACTAAACAAAAACTAGTGTTTGCAACCACTAATTTAGCAATTAAACATGAAATTAATCCAAATATAAAACACTTATAGTCAATCTAGTCGTAAAACACAAGACTTATTAATTACCTACACAAGGGTTGAGCCACAACCCTAGCTTATGGGTCTAGCTACTCATAATAAAGAAATAGATGAAGAACAACTTGTCACACCTAATTTTTTGGCTACTACAACCCGGCGAAGGGCGCAGATAAGAGAGTTTTTCCAATTTAAAGGACAATTAACGGGATTAAGTTTTTAAGAGAGTTTCAGAGTCTCCACTTGGGAGATTAATGGTGTCCCAAGTCATCAGCTAGAATCCCGAATCGAGGGAATAAAAGACTCTGTTTACAGTCCGCGAACATGAAATCCGAGTAAGGAATTGTGTTAACCTGGGAGAAGGTGTTAGGCGTTCCTTGGTTTCGTGGTTCTAGCACGGTCGCTCAACTCTCATATTTGGCTTAAATTATCTGATTTTAGAACATGTTTTAACCTATGTGCGTTTTCACTTTAAACCGCTATTATTATTATTTTAATGAGAATTGCAACGTCGTTAGAACACACCTCAAACCACGTCACATAAATGCACCCGTGGATTTTGACATATTCGAACTTAGTTGAGATTTGGATTTGGGTCACATAAATGCGCATCCGAATTTAGGAAGGTATTTTTTTTAAACTTGTGCCTATAGCGACTACGTCTTTGATATTTACGGGAAGGCCGTGAAATTTTCTAAACGGCACCTCCTATTTTCTATGTGTTTTAATAAATTAAGGAGCCATCGTATAGTATTTGCTTGAATTAACGCGGCTCACTTTAGTTTTTATAGGGCATCCTAATTCACGCTAAGTTTTCTACTCTTTCGAATGCTTAAATACACTAATTATTTTATATACAAACTATGTATTTGGGAAACACCCCATGATCTTAGCCTCGTTCATGGCCAATTAACACATAATGGATCGATTTTAGGCAAACCCAGGAGCGTATAGTGGTCAGGCTGCATTGGTAACTATTGTGACCGTTTTGGTCTGCTAGTCACTCATCCCAGAAAAACGTGTTCAGCCACAACATTTGGGCGCTTACTGGGCCTCGCACATGATCCCAGTACTTATTTGAACTAAGGAGCCCAATGGTTAAACACCCTTCTCAGTTCAAAATTGCATACAAAATTGAATATCTACATGCTTACGAAGAAAATGTTAACAACCACTTTCTGTATCAATCTCTAACTTTAGATTTGAATCTAATGATTCATATACTCATCAGTCAAAGTATATGAATCTAATTGCCAAAATTCAATTCAGTTATAGGTTACATTACATGGAACAGGTCTGAAAACGAACTATTACGAAACATTCCGAGATTTAAAAATGGACTGACATGCTTCATAGCATTCTAACCTTCACCCGATTTAATAATATACTACTTCCTAAGTCCGGTAGATCTAAGTGCACAGGATCATCACTTGAACTAACCAGACAGAAGATGAAATTAACAACTAATTATACATATAAAAGAGAAAACTTAGTCAAATGTTCAAGTTATTATATATCGAAAAAGTCCCAAATCTTCAATTATTACAAATGGATAAGTCAAATGTTAAACTATAACATCATGATCGTCTTACTATACCTATATTCAAACTGAGTAAGGGACACGGGGGTATGATACAAAATATTGACAACAGGTGAGGGTCTTCATATTTGGAGAATATATTAAAGTTAGAACTTCATATATACATGAGCTTTGAATATACCTGTAATGCAGCAAGAGAAAACAAGCCATGAGTAATTAGAGGTGACTAGCTTAGCGATCAACTGCCAATAAAACAGTGAATCCAGAGTTCAACAGCACTTTTAGAGGACCCAAGCTTTCAAAAATTTAATCCAACAGCACTAATAGAGTATTTTTTGCAGTTATAGAAGCAATTAGTATGTATTTTTGCCTAAGTGATCCTTCAATTTCTGACTTGTGCCTCAAGTTTGAGGCTGGAATTATGTATTAGTCCTTGCTAGAAAGTTCTAATAGATTCCTATCAGTTTTTTTTTTTACAGACTCCAATTCCTTTTGTACCCTCACTTCATTTCCTATATTACCTACCCCTGAATGTCGACACCAGTCAGTTCTTTTAACCCTAGTTCAGTCACAATTAACTTTGGTTAGTTCTAACTTGGGTCACATTTTTAGATTAATAGACTTATGAAAATTATAATTAACCAAAAATTAACCAAGGCTTAACCCCGATGCCTTTATAAAGGATTAACAAAAGATCAAGATAACCACGAGAGTGAATATATCTATCACACTTGACTCTCAGAAATGATTCAAGTAAGGATATTCATAAATACTTAACAATGAGAAGCAAACAATAATATTAGTTCAGGAATCACCTTAGGAAGCAAGTAAAGACTAACAATGAACAACTAAGGATCCGAACCCCCAAAATCAACTTAAACCAACATCAATATTAAGAAACCAAATTCATTATGGAAATTAGATACCTAGGGGGGAGCCAGAAATCATAGAATCAGGAGATAGATTTCAATTAAAACCTAAAATAACAATATTGAGGAACTAACTAAATTTTCCAGATCAAGAAATTGAATATACAATTATCCAAAAGATGAAAGGATTTCCAGACTAGTGTTAAAAAAACATATGGATATTGAAGCATTATTTAAGACGAACTTATGGATAAACAACCAGAGAAAATCAAACAAAAGGACTTTCAAACTAGGTAACCACTAATTAATTATTAAAGAAAATCAAGCATTTAACAACTAAAAGAATGAAAACAAACAGAGAACTTAGCTTTCATTTTGTTCCCATTTAAACCATTCTAGTTGGACCTTGATTCTTCCATAGGGGCTTTGAACATTCTTAAGACGATGACAATCATTTTACAAGCTTGGGGGAGGGTTTTTTTCAAAGTTCTGAGACCTCAGTAGGTCTAAGATTTGGAATTTTGTGTGGTTGGGGGTTGTTTGAGACTCGTGGTTTGTGTGGTTTGTGTCAAAAGGGACCAGGGATTATCTATGAGGGTTTGAGGTTTCTCTAGCGTGTTTTAAGATTTAGGGTTAGGCATCAAATTGAAATTTGAGGAGTTTTAGGATGATTCGAGAGTGATGACATGCATGGTTGGAAAGAAGGGGTGAAGGTGTTTTAAGGGTGTAAATTTGGAAGGCTTTGGAGTAGGGACGCCGGAGGTAGAGTTTCCGGCAAATTTTCAGGGGATATTCGAGACGGAGGGGTTATATTCGAGGGAAACTTTCCATAGGACGGGGTAGGGGAGGTCACAATGGTTAAGTGGTGTTATTTTGTGAAGATTTGGTTTCCGGCCACCGCCGTGAGGCGATGTCCGGCGGCGGCAGTAGGGTGGTGAGCCGGTGGTCAAGGATGGTGACAGGGTGGTCAACGAGAGGTGTTACAAAATAAGGAAGACGGTCCGAGGAGGTTTGTTTGGTCTCTAATCTGTATTAGAGGTGTTTTGGACATATGTTTACAAGATGAAAGAAGCTTCCGTGGCCGTTGGATGAGATGGGGATCAACGGTCGTGATGATGCCAAATTGAAACGGTGTCGTTTGGTTTTGATGTTGTGTGGACTGGCTTGGGGCGATTATTGGCAGGATTTTTTGTGTTTTTGAAGGGGGAGAGAAGATTGGGCTACTCAGGTCTGGCCCAATTGTGGCTACCCTGAGTGGCTGCCTATATATATACATGTATCATATTTTTGTCTTTTTTCTTTTAATTGAAATTAATTACTAACTTTAAAAAGAAAAACCAATAATTTCCAATTACTACAAATAAAGTAACCCTAGTAAAAATTAACAAACTAATTTCCGAAAGCCGGACATGTGTATATATATTATTTGTATTTTTAATTTGTAAAACTAATTTATTTAACACTTAAATTCTAATTAATCCTAAACACACATTAATGACCATGCTCACGCAATTAAATCCAAAAATCAAAATCCTAACTATTATTGTGACATATCAACGCGTGTTCATATCATAAAGAATCTTTTTTCTTGAGAAAATGCATAATGCGATTTTTCTTATTCCTCAAACAAGATTAACAAAAATGTAATATGAGAAAACTAGAGCTCAACTCGTGTCCAGAAGATGAGTGGAGCATAAATGAGGATGTTGAGATGGATGTGAGGGCACACAAAGTTAGATAGGATAAGGAGTGATCGAAGCTCAACTTGTTGGTTTTATTAGAAAACTAGAGCTCAAAAACATTATTAGTCAGTAGTGTATGAAAACAATGAGGTATACTCAAAAACACAAAGTAACACCAATTTATAAAGACGTACAGTTGAGACATTTTAATCATGGTAAGTTCCTAGTTTACCTTCGACTAATATCTCTATATATATTGTCAACCACTAGCCAACAGTCAAACCAAAGAGTTTCACTCAAAATTTTAGGATAGAGTATCTCAAAAGGCCTCACAACATTAAACATATTACACTCTTTATAAGTAGATTTGTTTTCCTTTTTTCTTTCCATGTGAGACTTTGCTCATAAATACCCAACAATCTCCACCTTGAACTATGTTTAACAACCCATTACTATTTATGGGCTAACTTGAAGATTAATTGTGTGTCACCTACATGATTTTGAGTATTTACGTTCACCAATGCCCAAAAAGATGTGAATGTTTCTTTCAAGCAACAGGTAAAGGTCGTAGACCCTGTAGATACGAAAAGGCACTAGGCCTGCCCCCACGCCACACTCCACCATCTACATAGTCATGCCAACTCATTGGCTCTGATATCGGTTGTTAAGATTGAAATAATCAGGTGTCATGCAGAAGCTAGTAAAGTTAATCTTGAATGACGATAAATCAGACAACAAAAGAGAAAGAAATCTATTAAAAGAGACACAACCATTTTTCACTATATAAAAGAGAGTACAAAATATCGAGAGAACAATGCCACAAAGAGCCAAACACAAGTGACACACTAATACTTGTCCCGTAAAGTTCTCCCACTAAACAGGACTCTCAAACTCCATAAGGCTACATTGTGGATGCTACTAAATTAGAAGGAAAGAACCTCAATTTATAGAAGTCCAAACCTTTTCCCCGACAAGAAAAGGGACATGCCAAATATGGGAAATTTATGTTTCCTTCTAAGAATAGAAAACTCCAATTATGGCAAACATGTTTCCCTTTCCTTCAAGAGATAGGAAAAACAATTACGGTAAGAAAATCAAGATAACTCCTAGCAATTCTCCCCCTTGGCCAGAATTTTCTGGCGAAATAAATATGATCCACCTTTTTCACATAACCTTCAACAAGTTGCATCTCCAAAACTCCACAACATGAGTTATAATCTAGTCAAATTTCTCATATAAAAACCATGATTACTGTCAAATAGTTTGTGGCTAGAACTAAACCCGACATGATGAACCTGCCTTTAACCTCGCTCTGATACCACTTGTTTGGCTAATCAGTCCAAAGATACTCTGAATGGTGTGATGTTGTCCACTTTGGGCCAAACACACAAATATTTGCAAAAGACCTCACATCATTAAGAGTGTCCAACTCCTTATAAATAGAATTCTTTTCCTCTCTACTTTTCATGTGGGATATTGTTCACACAAACCCAACAAATTTCCTCGTCACAAGATGGTCCAACCTAGAAAAAATTATAACAAAAACTAACATTTATAGATAAAACATTCTTGTTCCCTTATTTAAATTTTGAAAGAATCCTATTCAATAAAGAACTAGAAAAAGGGGACTCGTCAGGAATTTTTACAGCTTTTGTATTTTAAAGAGGGATATGAACATAAATAGTTGGTCGAATTTACTGTTTATTTTTTGTCACGACCCCAGTTCTCATTCCGTGAACTATCTTGATTGCACCTAGTCTCTACATCTCGTTAAGCCGAATAAATGCGAAAAATCAATTGCTGAAAAGAAAGTAACTAAAAACCAAGATAACAAAACGAAACAATGTTTTAGATATCGGCAGGCATATAACAGTAAAAGAATATCAACCTAGCACTCCCTAGATCCGGAACCCCATGAATCACAAGCTAAGAGATACATAAAAATTTCGAAATCCAGAAATGTCTATCAACAAGGAAAATACAGAAGGGCTAAACTAGTACAGAGAATAGAAAGGGACTCCTCGGTCTGCGGATGCAGCAGATATACCTCGAAGTCTCTACAAAAGTGCCTCACTCAAGGGTGATAAGAATGAGCGGAAGTACCTGAATTTGCACATGGAAAACATGCGTAGAAAGGGCATGAGTACACTGGTCGAGGCCTACCCTGCACTACTATTGAGTAGCAAGAGAGGGTCGAAGAAGCTTTTACCCAATTAAGGTAGGGATCGATTTCCACAGAGAGCTAGAAGTTAGAATCGAGTATCTACCTAGTTTAGAGTTGTGTAATTGTTCTTGATTACACTATAAAACATTTTTGAGGTTTTGATTAACTACTAATTTTGTCAACTAAAATGCTAATTTAGACTAGAATAAGCTAAGAATAAGATATTACAGGTTGTTCAAATGGTTAAAAGGCACTAGGGTAGTGACTTTCGTCTAGGTGGTCAATTAACGTGTGATTAAGTTTAAGATATGATTGACATAATTGGGGATTATGATATAACCTTTGCACATATTTACTCACTCTATTCCTCTCGATAGTTCGAGTTATTTTGCCCGAAGACTTTTTCAAGACCAATTAGATATGCAAAATTTGCACGAGCAAATAGGGTTCAAGTTGGGTATTCCTGTCTCTAGGTTTAATCATTTAATTGGAGCTATCAATCACTTGAGTACGCCCCATTCCTTGTTTGACAAATTTTAGAGATTTGGTGTCTCTTCTCGAGAAGAGGCAAAATCAACTAAACACAAACTAGTGTTTGCAACCACTAATTTAGCAATTAAACATGAAATTAATCAAAATATAAAACACTTATAGTCAATCTAGCCCTAAAACACAAGACATAATAATTACCCACGCTAGGGTTGAGCCAAAACCCTAGCTTATGGGTCTAGCTACTCATAATAAAGAACAAAATAAAGAAATAGATGAAGAACAACTTGTCACACCTCATTTTTTGGCTACTACAACCAGGCGAAGGGTGTAGTTAAGAGAGTCTTTCCAATTAAAGGACAATCGGAACGGGATTCAGTTTCTAAGAGAGTTTCAGAGTCATCACTTAGGTGATTAATGGTGTCCCAAGTCATCGGCAAGAATCCTGAATCGAGGGAAAGAAAGACTCTATTTACAGTCCGCGAACCAGAAATCCGAGTAAGGAATTGTGTTAACCCGGGAGAAGGTGTTAGGCGTTCCCGGGTTCCGTGGTTCTAGCACGGTCGCTCAACTCTCATATTTGGCTTAGATTATCTGATTTTAGAACAAGTTTTAACCTATGTGCTTTTTCACTTTAAACCGCTTTTATTATTATTTTAAAGAGATTTGCAACGTCATTAGAACACACCTAAACCACGTCACATAAATGCACCCAAGGATTTTGACACATTCCAACTTCGTTGAGATTTGGATTTGGGTCACATAAATGCGCATCCGAATTTAGGAAGGTATTTGTTTTAAACATGTGCCTATAGCGACTACATCTTTGATATTTACGGGAAGGCCGTGAAATTTTCTAAACGGCACCCCCTATTTTCTATGTGTTTTAATAAAATAAGGAGCCATCGTATAGTATTTGCTTGAATTAACGCGGCTCACTTTAGTTTTTATAGGGAATCCTCTTTCGAGTGCTTAAATACACTAATTATTTAACATACAAACTATGTATCTGGGAAACACCCCATGATATTAGCCTCGTTCATGGCCAATTAACACATAATGGATCGATTTTGGGCCAACCCAGGAGCGTATAGTGCTCAGGCTGCATTGGTAACTATTGTGACCATTTTGGTCTGCTAGTCACTCAGCCTAGAAAAACGTGTTGAGCCACAACATTTGGGCGCTTACTGGGCCTCTCACATGATCCCAGTACTGATTTGAACTAAGGAGCCCAATGGTTAAACACCCTTCTCAGTTCAAAATTGCATACAAAATTGAATATCTACATGCTTACGAAGAAAATGTTAACAGCCACTTTCTGTATCAATCTCTAACTTTAGATTTGAATCAAATGATTCATATACTCATCAGTCAGAGTATATGAATCTAGTTGCCAAAATTCAATTGAGTTATATGTTACATTACATGGAACAAGTCTGAAAATGAACTATTACGAAACATTCTAATATTTAAAAATGGACTGACATGCTTCATAGCATTCTAACCTTCACCCGATTTAATAATATACTACTTCCTAAGTCCGGTAGATCTAAGTGCACAGGATCATCACTTGAACTAACCAGACTGAAGTTGAAATTAACTACTAATTATACATATAAAAGAGAAAACATAGTCAAATGTTCAAGTTATTACATATCGAAAAAGTCCCAATGTTCAATTATTACAAATGGATAAGTCAAATGTTAAACTATAACATCATGATCGTCTTACTATACCTATATTCAAACTGAGTAAGGGACATGGGGGTATGATACAAAATACAGACAACAGGTGAGGGTCTTCATATTTGTAGAATATATTTCACTTTGAACTTCATATATACATGAGCTTTGAATATAGCTGTAATGCAGCAAGAGAAAACAAGCCTTGAGTAATTAGAGGTGACCCGCTTAGCGATCAACAGCCAATCAATCAGTGAATATAGAGTTCAACAGAATTTTTAGAGGACCCAAGCTTTCAAAAATTGAATCCAACAGCACTAATAGTGTATTTTTGCAGTTATAGAAGCAATTAGTATGTATTTTTGCCTAAGTGATCCTTCAATTTCTAACTTTTGCCTCAAGTTTGAGGCTGGAATTATGTATTAGCCCTTGCTAGAAAGTTCTAAAAGATTCCTATCAGTTTTTTTTACAGACTCCAATTCCTTTTGTACCCTCACTTCATTTCCTATATTACCTACCCCTGAATGTCGACCCCAGTCAGTTCTTTTAACCCTAGTTCAGTCACAATTAACCTTGGTTAGTTCTAACTTGGGTCACATTTTTAGATTAATAGACTTATGAAAATCAGAATTAACAAAAAATTAACCAAGGCTTAACCCCGATGCCTTTATACAGGATTAACAAAGGATCAAGATAACCACGAGAGTGAATACATCTATCACACTTGACTCTCAGAAATGATTCAATCAAGGATATTCATAAATACTTAACAACGAGAAACAAACAACAATATTAATTCAGGAATCACCATAGGAAGCAAGTAAAGACTAACAATGAACAACTAAGGATCCGAACCCCCAAAATCAACTTAAACCAACATCAATTTTAGGAAACCAAATTCATTATGGCAATTAGATACCTAGGGGGGAGCCAGAAATCATAGAATCAGGAGATAGTTTTTAATTAAACCCTAAAATAAAAATACTGAGGAACTAACTAAATTTTCCAGATCAAGAAATTGAATATACAATTATCCAAAAGATGAAAGGATTTCCAGACTAGTGTTAAACAAACATATGGATATTGAAGAATTATTTAAGACGAACTTATGGATAAACAACCAAAGAAAGTCAAACAAAAGGACTTTCAAACTAGGTAACCATTAATTAATTATTAAAGAAAATCAAGCATTTAACAACTAAAAGAATGAAAACAAACAGAGAACTTAGCTATCATTTTGTTCACAATTATACCATTCCAGTTGGACCTTGATTCTTCCATAGGGGTTATGAACACTCTTAAGATGATGACAATCATTTTACAAGCTTGGGGGAGGGTTTTTTTCAAAGTTCTGAGACCTCAATAGGTCTCAGATTTGGAATTTTGTGTGGTTGGGGGTTGTTTGAGACTCGTGGTTGGTGTCAAAACATACCAAGGATTAACTATGAGGGTTTTGAGGTTTCTCCGGCGCGTTTTGGGATATAGGGTTAGGCTTCAAATTGAAATTTGATGAGTGTTACGATGATTCAGGAGTGATGAGATGCATGGTTGGAAAGAAGGGGTCAAGGTGTTTTAAGGGTGTAAATTTGGAAGGCTTTGGAGTGGGGACGCCAGAGGTAGAGTTTCCGGCAACCTTTCAGGGATATTCGAGACGGAGGGATTATATTCGAGGGAAACTTGCCATAGGACGGGGTAGGGGAGGTCACGATGGTTAAGTGGTGTTAATTTGTGAAGATTTGGTTTCCGGCCGCCGCCGTGAGGCGATTTCTGGCGGCGGCAGTAGGGTGGTGAGCCGGTGGTCAAGGGTGTCGACAGGGTGGTCAACTGGAGGTGTTACAGTATAAGGAAAACGGTACGAGGAGGTTGGTTTGGTCTCTAATCTGTATTAGAGGTGTTTTGGACATATGTATACAAGATGAATGAAGCTTCCGTGGCCGTTGGATGAGTTGGGGATCAACGATCGTGATGATGCCTAATTGAAACGGTGTTATTTGGTTTTGATGTTGTGTGGACTGCACTGGGGCGATTATCGGGCTGGATTTTTTGTATTTTTGAAGGGGGAGAGCAGATTGGGCCACTCAGGTCTTGCCCAATTGTGGCTAGCCTGAGTGGCCGCCTATATATATACATGTATTATATTTTTTGTCTTTTTTCTTTTAATTGAAATTAATCACTAACTTTAAAAAGAAAAACCAATAATTTCCCAACTACCACAAATAAAGTAACCCAAGTAAAAATTGACAAACTAATTTCCAAAAGCCGTACATGTGTATATATATTATTTGTATTTTTAATTTGTAAAACTAATATATTTAACACTGAAATCCTAATTAATCCTAAACACACAGTTATGACCAAGCGCGCAATAAATCCAAAAATCAAAATCCTAACAATTATTGTGACATATCAACGTGTGTTCATATCAGAAAGAATCTTTTTTCTCGAGAAAATGCATAATGTGACTTTTCTAATTCCTCAAACAAGATTAACAAAAATGTAATATGAGAAAACTAGAGCTCAACTCGTGTCCAGAAGATGAGTGGAGCATAAATGAGGATGTTGAGATGGATGTGAGGGCACACAAAGTTATATAGGATTAGGAGTGATCGAAGCTCAACTTGTTGGTATTATTAGAAAACTAGAGCTCAAAAACATTATTAGTCAGCAAGGTAAGAAAACAATGAGGTATATTCAAAAACACAATGTGACACCAATTTATAAAGACGTACAGTTGAGACATTGTAATAATGGTTAGATCCGAGTTTACCTTCGCTAATATCTCTATATATATTGTCAACCACTAGCCAACAGTCAAACCAAAGAGTTTCACTCAAAATTTTAGGATAGAGTATCCCAAAAGGCCTCACAACATTAAACATATTACACTCTTTATAAGTAGATTTGTTTTCCTTTTTTCTTTCCATGTGAGACTTTGCTCATGAATACCCAACAATCTCCACCTTGAACTAAGTTTAACAACCTATCACTATTTATGGGCTAATTTGAAGATTATTTGTGTGTCACCTACATGACTACATGATCTTGAGTATTTACGTTCACCAAAGCCCAAAAAGATGTGAATGTTTCTTTCAAGCCAGAGGTAAAGGTTGTAGACTCTGTAGATATGAAAAGGAACTAGGCCAGCCCCCACGCCACACTACACCATCTCCATTGTCCTGCCAAATCATTGGCTCTGATATCGGTTGTTAAGATTGAAATAATCAGGTGTCATGCAGAAGCTAGTAAAGTTAATCTTGAATGATGATAAATCAGACAACAAAAGAGAAAGAAATCTATTAAAGAGACACAAACATTTTTCACTATATAAAATAGAGTACAAAATATCGAGAGAACAATCCCACAAAGAGGCAAACACAAGTGAAACACTAATACTTGTCCCCTCAAGTTCTCCCAATAAACAGGACTCTCAAACTCCATAAAGCTAGATTGTTAATGCTACTAAATTAGAAGGAAGGAATCTCAATTTATAGAAGTCCAAACCTTTTCCGCGACTAGAAAAGGGACATGCCAAATATGGGATATTTATGTTTCCTTCTAAGAATAGAAAAGTCCAATTATTGTAAACATGTTTCCCTTTCCTTCAAGAGATAGGAAAAACAATTACGGTAAGAAAATCAAGATAACTCCTAATAATTTTCCCCCTTGGCCTGAATTTTCTGGCGAAATAAATATGATCCACCTTTTTTACATAACCTTCAACAAGTTGCATCTCCAAAACTCCACAACGTGAGTTATACTCTAGACAAATTTCTCATATAAAAACCATGATTACTGTCAAATAGTTTGTGGCTAGAACTAAACCCGACATGATGAACCTGCCTTGAACCTCGCTCTGATACCACTTGTTAGGCTAAACAGTCCAAAGATACTATGAATATGGTGTGATATTGTCCACTTTGGGCCAAACACACAAATATTTGCAAAAGGCCTCACATCATTAAGAGTGTCCAACTCCTTATAAATAGAATTCTTTTCCTCTCTACTTTTCATGTGGGATATTGTTCGCACAAACCCAACAAATTTCCTCGTCACAAGATGGTCCAACCTACAAAAAATTATAACAAAAACTAACGCTTATAGTTAAAACATTCTTGTTCCCTTGTTTAAATTTGAAAGAATCCTATTCAGTAAAGAACTAGAAAAAGGGGACTCGTCAGGAATTTTTACAGCTTTTGTATTTTAAAGAGGGATCTTAACATAAATAGTCGGTCGAATTTACTGTTTATTTTTTGTCACGACCCCAGTTCTCCCTCCATGAACTATCGTGATTGCACCTAGTTTCTACATCTAGGTAAGCCTAATAAATGCGAAAAAAACAATTGATGAAAAGAAAGTAATTAAAAACCAAGATAAAAAAATGAAACAATGTTTAATATGTCGCTGGGCATATTAGAGTAAAAGAATCTCAAACTAACACTCCCTAGATCTGGAACCCCATGAATCACAGGCTAAGAGATACATAAAAATCTCTAACTCCAGAAATGTCTATCAACAAGGAAAATACAGAAGGGCTAAACTAGTACAGAGAATAGAAAGGGACTCCTCGGTCTGCGGATGCAGCAGATATACCTCGAAGTCTCTACAAAAGTGCCTCACTCAAGGGTGATAAGAATGAGCGGAAGTACCTGAATTTGCACATGGAAAACATGCGTAGAAAGGGCATGAGTACACTGGTCGAGGCCTACCCTGCACTACTATTGAGTAGCGAGAGAGGGTCGAAGAAGCTTTTACCCAATTAAGGTAGGGATCGATTTCCACAGAGAGCTAGAAGTTAGAATCGAGTATCTACCTAGTTTAGAGTTGTGTAATTGTTCTTGATTACACTATAAAACATTTTTGAGGTTTTGATTAACTACTAATTTTGTCAACTAAAATGCTAATTTAGACTAGAATAAGCTAAGAATAAGATATTACAGGTTGTTCAAATGGTTAAAAGGCACTAGGGTAGTGACTTTCGTCTAGGTGGTCAATTAACGTGTGATTAAGTTTAAGATACGATTGACATAATTGGGGATTATGATATAACCTTTGCACATATTTACTCACTCTATACCTCTCGATAGTTCGAGTTATTTTGCCCGAAGACTTTTTCAAGACCAATTAGATATGCAAAATTTGCACGAGCAAATAGGGTTCAAGTTGGGTATTCCTGTCTCTAGGTTTAATCATTTAATTGGAGCTATCAATCACTTGAGTACGCCCCATTCCTTGTTTGACAAATTTTAGAGATTTGGTGTCTCTTCTCGAGAAGAGGCAAAATCAACTAAACACAAACTAGTGTTTGCAACCACTAATTTAGCAATTAAACATGAAATTAATCAAAATATAAAACACTTATAGTCAATCTAGCCCTAAAACACAAGACATAATAATTACCCACACTAGTGTTGAGCCACAACACTAGCTTATGGGTCTAGCTACTCATAATAATGAAGAAAATAAAGAAATAGAAGAAGAACAACTTGTCACACCCCATTTTTTGGCTGCTACAACCCGGCGAAGGGCGTAGTTAAGAGAGTTTTTCCAACTAAAGGAAAATCGAAACGGGATTCAGTTTTTAAGAGAGTTTCAGAGCCGCCACTTGGGAGATTAATGGTGTCCCAAGCCGTCGGTTAGAATCCTGAATCGAGGGAAAAAAAGACTCTGTATACAGTCCGCGAACCATAAATCCGAGTAAGGAATTGTGTTAGCCTGGGAGAAGGTGTTAGGCGTTCCCGGGTTCCGTGGTTCTAGCACGATCGCTAAACTCTCATATTTGGCTTAAATTATCTGATTTTAGAACATGTTTTAACCTATGTGCTTTTTAACTTTAAACCGCATTTATTATTATTGTAAAGATATTTGCAACATCATTAGAACACACCTCAAACCACGTCACATAAATGCACCCGTGGATTTTGACACATTCCAACTTCGTTGAGATTTGTATTTGGGTCACATAATTGCGCATCCGAATTTAGGAAGGTATTTTTTTTAAACATGTGCCTATAGCGACTACGTCTTTGATATTTATGGGAAGGCCGTGAAATTTTCTAAGTGGCACCTCCTATTTTCTATGTGTTTTAATAAATTAAGGAGCCATCGTATAGTATTTGCTTGAATTAACGCGGCTCATTTTAGTTTTTATAGGGCATCCTAATCCACGCTAAGTTTTCTACTCTTTCGAGTGCTTGAATACACTAATTATTTTATATACAAACTATGTATTTGGGAAACACCCCATGATCTTAGCGTCGTTCATGGCCAATTAACACATAATGGATCGATTTTGGGCCAACCCAGGAGAGTATAGTGCTCAGGCTGCATTGGTAACTATTGTGACCGTTTTGGTCTGCTAGTCACTCAGCCTAGAAAACGTGTTGAGCCACAACATTTGGGCGCTTACTGAGCCTCGCACATGATCCCAGTATTGATTTGAACTAAGGAGCCCAATGGTTAAACACCCTTCTCAGTTCAAAATGCATACAAAATTTAATATCTACATGCTTATGAAGAAAATGTTAACAACCACTTTCTGTATCAATCTCTAACTTTAGATTTGAATGAAATAATTCGTATACTCATCAGTCAGGGTATATGAATCTAATTTCCAAAATTCAATTGAGTTTTAGGTTACATTACATGGAACAAGTCTGAAAATGAACTATTACTAAACATTCTGAGATTTAAAAATGGACTGACATGCTTCATAACATTCTAACCTTCACCCGATTTAAAAATATACTACTTCCTAAGTCCGGTAAATCTAAGTGCACAGAATCATCACTTGAACAAACACGACTGAAGTTGAAATTAACTACTAATTATACATATAAAAGAGAAAACTTAGTCAAATGTTCAAGTTATTACATATCGAAATAGTCCAAAATGTTCAATTATTACAAATGGATTAGTCAAATGTTAAACTATAACATCATGATCGTCTTACTGTACCTATATTCAAACTGAGTAAGGGACACGGGGGCATGATACAAAATACAGACAACAGGTGAGGGTCTTCATATTTGGAGAGTATATTTCACATTGAACTTTATATATACATGAGGTTTGAATATACCTGTAATGCAAAAGAGAAAACAAGCCTTGATAATTAGAGGTGACCAGCTTAGCGATCAATAGCCAATCAAACAGTGAATCCAGATTTCAACAGAATTTTTAGAGGACCTAAGCTTTCAAAAATTGAATCCAACAGCACTAATAGTGTATTTTTGCTGTTATAGAAGCAATTAGTATGTATTTTTGCCTTCAATTTATGACTTGTGCCTCAAGTTTGACACTGGAATTATGTATTAGTCCTTGCTAGAAAGGTCTAAAAGATTCCTATTAGTTTTTTTTACAGACTCCAATTCCTTTTGTACCCTCACTTACTTTCCTATATTATCTACCCCAGTCAGTTCTCTTAACCCATGGTCTGTCTCAATTAACCCTGGTTAGTTCTAACTTGGGTCACATTTTTAGATTAATAGACTTATGAAAATCAGAATTAACAAAAAAATAACCAAGGGTTAACCCCGATGCCTTTATACAGGATTAACAAAAGATCAAGATAACCACGAGAGTGAATACATCTATCACACTTGACTCTCAGAAATGATTCAATCAAGGATATTCATAAATACTTAACAACGAGAAACAAACAACAATTTTATTTCAGGAATCACCTTAAGAAGCAAGTAAAGACTAACAATGAACAACTAAGGATCCGAACCCCCAAAATAAACTTAAACCAACATCTATTTTAAGAAAACAAATTCATTATGGCAATTAGATACCTAGGGTGGAGCCAGAAATCATAGAATCAGGAGATAGATTTCAATTAAACCCTAAAATAACAATACTGAGGAACTAACTAAATTTTCCAGATCAAGGAATTGAATATACAATTATCCAAAAGATGAAAGGATTTCCAGACTAGTATTAAATAAACATATGGATATTGAAGCATTGTTGAAGACGAACTTATGGATAAACAACCAAAGAAAATCAAACAAAAGAACTTTCGAACTAGGTAACCATTAATTAATTATTAAAGAAAATCAAGCATTTAACAACTAAAAGAATGAAAACAAACAGAGAACTTAGCTTTCATTTTTTCCCCATTTTAACCATTCAAGTTGGACCTTGATTCTACCATAGAGGTTATGAACACTCTTAAGACGATGACAATCATTTTACACGCTTGGGGGAGGGTTTTTTTCAAAGTTCTGAGACCTCAATAGGTCTCAGATTTGGAATTTTGTGTGGTTGGGGGTTGCTTAAGACTCGTGGTTGGTGTCAAAAAGGACCAGGGATTATCTATGAGGGTTTTGAGGTTACTCTGGCGTGTTTTGGGATTTAGGGTTAGGCTTCAAATTGAAATTCGAGGAGTTTTCGGATGATTCGAGAGTGATGACATGGATGGTTGGAAAGAAGGGGTCAAGGTGTTTTAAGGGTGTAAATTTGGAAGGCTTTGGAGTGTGGACTCCAGAGGTAGAGTTTCCGGCATCCTTTTAGGGGATATTCGAGACAGTGGGGTTATATTCGAGGGAAACTTGCCATAGGATGGGGTAGGGGAGGTCATGATGGTTAAGTGGTGTTAATTTGTGAAGATTTGGTTTTCGGCCGTCGCCGTGAGGCGATTTCCGGCGGCGGCAGTAGGGTGGTGAGCCGGTGGTCAAGGGTGGTGACATGGTGGTCAATGGGAGGTGTTACAGTATAAGGAAGACGGTACGAGGAGGTTTGTTTGGTCTCTAATCTATAGTAGAGGTGTTTTGGACATATGCATACAAGATGAAAGAAGCTTCCGTGGCTGTTGGATGAGATGGGGATCAACGGTCGTGATGATGCCTAATTGAAACAGTGTCGTTTGGTTTTGATGTTGTGTGGACTGGACTGGGGCGATTATTGGGCTGGATTTTTTGTGTTTTTGAAGGGGGAGAGCAGATTGGGCCACTCAGGTCTGGCCCAATTGTGGCTAGCCTGAGTGGCTGCCTATATATATACATGTATTATATTGTTTTGTCTTTTTTCTTTTAATTAAAATTAATTACTAACTTTAAAAAGTAAAACCAATAATTTCCCAATTACCACAAATAAAGTAACCCAAGTAAAAATCAACAAACTAATTTCCAAAAGCCGGACATGTGTATATATATTATTTGTAGTTTTAATTTGTAAAATTAATTTATTTAACACTTAAATCCTAATTAATCCTAAACACACAGTAATGACCAAGCGCACGCAATTAAATCCAAAAATCAAAATCCTAATATTTTAAAAGAAAAATCCTAATCTTTAAGAGTCCTATAGGAGTTTGTTTCGACCGGTAAAAAATCATATGCTCACTGTTGTCCCTCTTTGCGCGGGAACGCGAAGGGTTTTCGTGCATAGACAAGTGAGAAAATATGAGCGATTTCTGTCCGATTGAATACTCCATGTGAAACATTTTGAAAAATTTCAGACTGAACCTTGGTTCAAAGGTTGCCTACATATCCTTGGCAATAAAGGAATCATGTCAGTGTAGTTCTAGAGTGTTCGGTAGCTGGGACTACTAGAAGTTGTGATTACACTGTTGATGCTGCTGTTACTGCTTCCTGACCTTCTTATTACTCCTTGTGAAAAATAAAATAAAACTAGACTATGCATAGGCTATGGATTACAAAGAAAAGCCTATATACGTCTTCAATCTTGATCCTTATTGCTTCGTTGCCTTGTATTTCTTTCTGCGACCTCCTTGTGGCCTCAATGCTGTTTTCCTTTTCTTCATTCATGTCTAATGTCGAACTGTTGGGTTTGACATGTATTTCGTTGAGAGTATTCCCTCGTTCTATAGGTGGGCGCCTGATAACAAAACTTGAAAAATATTCTCTTGTTCTCCAGGTGAGCGCCTGATTGCAAAACTTGAAATTTTGAAAAATATATTCCCTTGTTCTCCAGGTGGGCGCCTGATTACAAAACTTGAAAAATATTCCCTTGTTCTCTAGGTGGGCGCCTGATTGCAAAACTTGAAATTTTGAAAAATATTCCCTTATTGTCAAGGTGGCGCCTGATTGCTAAAACTAAAAATTTCGAAAAAGTATTCCCTAATTCTACAGGTGGACTCCTGATTACAAAACTTGAATTTTGAAAAATATTCCCTAGTTCTCCAGGAGGGCACCTGATTGCTAAAACTTAAAAAATATTCCCTTGTTCTCCAGGTGGGCGCCTGATTACAAAACTTGAAAAATATTCCCTTGTTCTCCAGTTGGACGCATGATTGCAAAACTTGAAATTTTGAAAAATATTCCTTGTTCTCCAGGTGGGCGCCTGATTGCTAAAACTTAAAATTTCGAAAAATATTTCCTTGTTCCACAGGTGGGTGCCTGATTGCAAAAATTGAATTTTAAAAAAAATTCCCTTGTTCTACAGCTGGGCGCCTGATTACAAAACTTGAAATTTTGAAAAATATTCCCTTTTTCTCCAGGAGGGCACCTGATTACAAAAATTTGAAATTTTAAACAATATTCCCTTGTTCTTCAGGTGGGCGCCTGATTACAATATTTGAAAACTATTCGCTTGTTCTCCAGGTGGGCGCCTGATTACAAAACTTGAAATTTAGAAAAAATATTCCCTTGTTCTCCAGGTGAGCGCCTGATTACAAAATTTGAAAAATATTCCCTTGTTCTCTAAATGGGCGCCTGATTGCAAAACTAGAAATTTTTAAAAATATTCCCTTGTTCTCCTGGTGGGCACTTGATTGCTAAAACATAAAATTTTGAAATATATTCCCTTGTTCTACAGGTGGGCGCCTTATTACAAAACGTTAAAATTTTGAGAGAATTCCCTTGTTCTTCAGGTGGGCGCCAGATTACAAAACTGGTCCCAACAATCCTCAACTGCTAACAATTTCAAGATTATGCTGTGTTTATCAAAAGGTATTATTTTCCACCATGTCTTGCTACGAGTTATATCTACTGGGGATCTGCTGGGGATTGGTTATTAAAATTACTTCCCATTATCCAGGCGTTTCCTGGAAACTCTTGATTTAATGACAAAAGGTGACAACTGGGGGTTAGTATTTAGGGCTACATCCCTTTATTCGGGGAGTGCTGACAACTCTTTTTGACTCTTACTGGGGAAGTATCTAATCTAAGTCCAATTTTTCAGGAGGGTCCTAATGACTTTTATTGACTCTTGTTGGGGAAATATCTTCTCTAAGTCCCATTTTTCAGGAGGGTCCTGACGACTTTTATTGACTCTGGTTGGGGAAATATCTAAGTCCCATCTTTCAGGAAGTCCTGGTAACTCTTGTTGACTCAGCTGGGGCAATTTGAAATTTTCCCTCTAAATCCCATTCTTCAAGAGGGTCCTGATGACTTTTCTTGACTCTTATCGACTCTAGCTGGGGGAATATTTTCTCTAAGTCCCATTTTTCAGGAGGATCCTAATGACTCTATTGACTCTTCTTGGCTCTCGCTGGAGAGATTTTGGCCCTAATTCCCACTTTTAAGGAGGGTCCTGAAGGTTCCAACTTAAATGCCAATTCTAATTTCTGGTTGTTTCTGCGACTCTTACTGGGGAGGTGTTGGTGCTTGCCCATGTTACACACACCTGTTTATATTTTAAACTGCTTTCCATCTCAACTTTCATGCCTCTTTTAACCCTCGGTTGTTTCTATTGGGTTTGCCAGTTAAAGTTTGTCCCATTGTGCTATTTGCTGGGGAGGGTGTTTATAACGGACTATGTCCCTTTGGCATTTTAATTGAGTGCCACTTCCAGGTGGATTCTGAGATTTTGATCATACCTGCCAGGTGCCTGCCTTCCCTTGTTGGTGGCCCCCCTTTAGAATCTTCTGAAATTTTCCTGCCCCTGTGTTAATGCAAAGAAAACTTGTCAGTTTGAAAAATGGTGGTTGGCTTGCGACATTCTTGTTTGAAGCGGCCTCCTCGCTATCATGTTCTGTTGTGTTCAAGTTTCCATGCTGGTAATGAGTTGCCTGAGTTGATTGGCCGACCCCTCGAACCTTTATGGCTTTACCTTGCTTCCCATTATTGTTATATTTCTAGCCCTTTTGCTAGAGTCTTTGTGTCCTTACCCCATGATTGCTGTGTTGATGTACCATGCTTTTTTAAAACCTCCCTTCCTTGTAGTTTTGCCCTTTCTTTATCTTTGTGTTACCCTTTCATTCCTTTGGCAGAAACTTTGATCCTTTCCCGGAATCAACCAATCTGTCTATGGTCTCACTCCCTACTTCGTGTTGCATCTGACCCTTCCCTGGAATTCTTTTATACATCTTTTTTGACGATTGACGAGTTAGGATGTTATGCTTAGCTTGTCCCCTGATCCTTTTTGTTTTGTTTTGTTTCTCATCTTGGTGTTACATTTATGCTCCCTCGCCAAAAAAATCCTTATCCCTTTTTTGAGATTACCTGGTCTTTTTATAATGCTTGACTGACTCTTAATTTTTACGTCCTCAGCACCTTATATTGCACTCTCGAATCTTTACCAAAATTATTTGCCGATTCCAATCTCTTCCCTCGGTTGCAGCTTTGTGAATCCTTCCCTTTGCTATTCCACGCTTGTTATCTGTGTTACGTTTTTGGACCGTCATGCGCTTTTTTCCTTTGGGAGTTGGATAATCGGCATTGACATTCCTTTCGTTTAAACAAAAGAATTTAGAATTGAAAGAAGAATGAAATGTGAATACTCCGAATGGTATTTATCATGAAGAATTCCAAATTTGTTGTTGAAGAAAAACAAAGAAGAAGACTTATCTAAAAGAGAGCCACTGGTTCTTGCGATCATGACATGAACTTCGGCCTATTCTACCCAATCGATTTCGATGACCGGCCCTCTGCTGCCGCGCCTTTGCCATTGTGACCTTTCCAAACCAATTTCTTATTTGTCTTGCCCTGCGGTGTTCATCCATCAGTAGCCCCTTTCTAAGTTTTTCTTTATCTTACCTTCGCCTCACGGTGCCTGTGAAGGTTTTCACCGATAAGACTCTCTCATTTTATTCTCTCTCAAACTCTCGTCACCTTATGGTGCCCGTGAGGGTTTTCACCGTAAGACTCTCTCATTTCATTATCTCTCTTGTCTGGATCAAAGTGCTATCCCTGACATGAGTACTCTCTGGCTGCTCGATTCGTCATCTTTTGAAGAATGATTAGAAGGTCTTTCCTTGGACCGTAATGTGGGCTTTTGGATAAGGTTGGAAAGAATGGGTATCAAAGACTCAAAATAACTCAAATGGGTTCAATTACAACTTTCCGAATCACATTCTTATAACAAACACAACTTTTGCCCCAGTTTTTTGTTTGGGGAATTTTGGAATTTTGTTTTGATGAGACCGAACCGTGAGACTGCCTACGTATCCTTTTAAAACCAATTAGGTCAAACATAGTTCATATGATTCCTTGTTTTTGTTGTTGTTTTTTTTCTCCCTTTTATCTGTTTTTCTTCTCTCTCGTTTTCCTTTGTTTTTCTTTCTTTTTCCTTTAATCTTTTCTCTTTTATTTTTTAGTTTTTTTTTCTCTTTTTTCTTCATTTTTTTATTATTATTATCATTTTTCATTCTTTTCATTCTTCCCTTTCTTTTCCTTCTACTACCTTCTCATACTCGCGTTTCTAACTTTTGTTACTGATTCCGAAAATGGGGTATGAAAGAAAGTAATTAAAGATCAAAAGTGTTACCAAAAGATAAAGTGTTTGGAAAGCAGAACAAAATTCCTTCGTCATTCCAATCTTCAAAATATGCCAAGTACAATCAAGTGTCAAGTATACACAACGATCTAAGAAAAATCATACATAATATCTTTTGACAACATCCAGGTTGATAGCCATTTCTGCACATTTCCCTTCCACGCCAGTCAGATACAACGCTCCGTTGGACAGCACTCTTGATACGATGAATGGTCCTTGCTAGTTTGGAGCGAACTTGCCTTTCGCCTCGGCCAGGTGAAGGTGGATACGCTTTAGTACCAGTTGACCTATTTCAAACTTTCTGGGGCGCACCTTCTTCTTATATGCCCTAGCAATTCTTTATTGATACAACTGGCCATGACAGACTGTCGACAATCTTTTCTCGTCAATCAAACTCAATTGTTCCAGACGGGCTTTGACCCATCTTCGTCGTCGATTCCTGCTTCGACTACGATTCGTAGAGAGGGGATTTCGACCTCGGGCGGGATCACCGCCTCCGTGCCATATACCAACAAGTATGGAGTAACCTCTCACTGAGGTGCGAACAGTAAGGCGATAGCCTAACAATGCAAAAGGTAGCTTCTTATGCCATTGCCTGGATCCTTCCACCATTTTCCGAAACATCTTCTTTATGTTCTTATTTGCTGCCTCAACTACTCCATTCGCCTTGGGGCGGTACGGGGTAGAGTTTTGATGTGCGATCCTGAACTGATGATATACCTCTCTCATTAGGTGACTATTGAGATTTGTCCCATTATCAGTGATGAGCATTTTGGGGATCCCTAATCGACAAATAATATTTGTGTGCACGAAATCAACCACAGCCTTCTTGGTCACCGCCTTGAAGGTTTTGGCTTCAACCCACTTGGTGAAATAGTCAATAGCAGCTAGGATAAATCGTTGTCCATTAGAGGCTGCTGGCGCGATGGGTCCGATGACGTCCATGCCCCAAGCAACGAAAGGCCAAGGTGCAGACATCGTGTGCAGTTCAGACGGAGGAGAGTGAATTAAGTCTCCGTGTACCTGACACTGGTGGCATTTGCGCACAAAGCACGTACAATCCCGTTCCATGGTGAGCCAATATAACCTGCCCGGAGAATCTTCTTTGCCAAGACATATCCGCTCATGTGCGTCCCACAAACGCCAGTATGTACCTCATTCATGATGATTGTCGCCTGCCGAGCATCTATGCACCTTAACAAACCCAAATATTGCGTTCTCTTATATAATACCTCTCCACTGCTGAAGAACCCACTTGACAAACGACAGATTGTTCTCTTCTGGTCACTCGTGGCTTTTGTCGGGTACACACCTTTCCTGATATATTCCTTGATGTCGTGGAACCAAGGCTTTCCGTCGAGCTCTTCTTCCACCATGTTGCAATAATCATGTTGGTCATGGACCCGGATATGTATCGGGTCAACATAATCCTTCTCCGGGTGATGTAACATTGATGCCAAAGTGGCAAGGGCATCGGCAACCTCATTGTGAATTCTGGGAATGCGCAAGAACTCTACTGACCAGAATCATTGACAAAGATCATGCAAGCATTGCCGGTAAGGTATGAGTTTTAAATCTCTTGTCTCCCATTCCCCTTGGATCTGGTGTACCAGAAGGTTTGAGTCCCCTAAGACCAAGACTTCCTGGATACCCATGTCCGCTGCTAATCTCACACCCAAAATGCATGCCTCAGACTCAGCCATGTAGTTGTGCAATAGAAACGGAGTTGAGCTGTGACCGGGTAATGATGCCCTTCTTAATAAATGAGTACCGCTCCTACCCTAACGCCTTTCATGTTGGCAGCCTCATCGAAGAACAATTTCCACCCTGAATTCTTATCGTGTTCCATTTCATTGACGTGCATCACTTCCTCGTCCGGAAAATATGTGTTCAAGGGCTCATATTTTTCATCTATGGGATTCTCTACTAAATGGTGTGCCAATGCCTGTGCCTTCATAGCAGTCCTAGTTATGTAGATGATGTCGAATTCAGTAAGCAAGATTTGCCATTTCGCGAGCCTCCATGTGGGCATGGGCTTCTGGAAAATGTATTTCAACGGGTCCAGTCGTGAGATGATATAAGTGGTGAATGATGACTAATAATGCTTCAACTTCTGGGCTACCCATGTCAAGGCGCAACATGTCCTTTCGAGATGAGTGTACTTAACCTCATAGGCCGTGAATTTCTTGCTGAGGTAGTATATGGCTTGCTCTTTTCTCCAAGTAACGTCGTGCTGACCTGGTTCTGGTGGGACCAGTACTGGTGGGTTTGACGAATATCCCTTTATATTATCAAATGCTTCTTGGTACTCTCATGTCCATTTCACCGCAGCATCCTTCTTTAGCAGCTTAAAGATGGGCTCGCAAATGATTGTAAGCTGGGCGATGAATCGACTGATGTAATTCATCCTTCCCAATAGACTCATTACTTCTGTTTTGCTTTGGGTGGCGGTATCTCTTGTATGGCTTTTATTTTTGACGGTTCTAGCTCGATGCCTCGGTGGCTGACTATGAACCCTAATAACTTTTTCGAGGAAACCCCGAACGCACATTTTGCTGGGTAGGGTTTGAGATCATACCTGCGGAGCCTTTGGAAGAATTTCCTCAGATCATTGACATGATCAGATTGCTTTCTGGACTTCACAATCACGTCGTCCACATAGACCTCGATTTCCTTATGCATCATATTATGGAAAATGGTTGTCATTGCCCTCATGTATGTCGCCCCGACATTTTTCAAACCAAAAGGCATGACCCTATAGCAGTATGTCCCCCACGGTGTGATAAATGTTATTTTCTCGGCATCTTCTCATCCATAAAAATCTAGTGATAGCCTGCATATCAATCCACGAATGACCCGATCTCATGCTTCGCACAATTGTCAATCAATATGTGGATGTTCAGTAAGGGGAAGTTGTCTTTTGGACTTGCTTTGTTGAGGTCACGGTAATCAACGCACACTCTGGTTTTACCACCCATCTTCGGTACAGGAACGACATTAGCTAACCAGGTGGGATATTGTGTGACTCGGATAACTTTCGCCTCAAACTGCTTGGTCACCTCTTCTTTTATTTTAACGCTTACATTAGTTTTAAACTTCCTCAACTTTTGTTTGACGAGAATGCAGTCTAGATCAGTAGGTAATTTGTGGACGACCAAATTAGTGCTCAATCCGGGCATTTCATTGTAGGACCATGCAAAGACATCTTTGTACTCCAGCAATACTTCTATTATTTCCTCCCAAAGGGCTGGCTCCAGATAGACACTTATTTTTGTTTCTCTGATATTGTCCGGGCTTCCTACATTGATTGCCTTTGTATTATTCATGTTTGGTTTGGGTTTCTCTTCGAAGTGGGTCATCTCTTTACTAATCTCATCCCATGCCCCTTCCTCATCGTACCCTGGTTCGTCCTCATGTTCTATTTCCTGAATTATTATTTCTGGACTGGGCTTGTTGCAAAGATTGGGCCGAGGGGTCCTAATGCATGTCACATCACTGGAACCAGCATAAAAATAGTGGTACAAATGAGGAAAGGAAGAAAAGATAAAGCAAAAATGGAAACTATCAGCATTGCTGAAAGGCAAAATTGCATTTCATTAGAATCAAAGACAGCAGAGTTTGCGCATCCAAATGGATGGAAATAACAACTGAATGACTCTAATAAAAACTAGACTGAAAGGAAAATAAAAGCCAACTACCAAGACTTCCTCCGAGTGGGAAGAGGAGTGGCTTCCCAGTTATTGGTTCTTGCGCTTGCTCCTACAAACTGCACATCTGCCCTACTCTATCCTTCTCCCGACTCTATCATATTTGCCTCATTGAACAACCTTTCTAGCCCCTTATCAAGATCTCCGTCCGCGTCGATTAGCGGGCCAAAATTCTTGGGTCTGGGGCCAATACTGGGTTTGACAAATATTTTGGATAAACTTGGGATAGGCTTCGAGAAAACCCAGCTTTTCTGTCTTAGCCTCCAGGCTCGCTTTATGTCTGTGGCCGTGGGTTTGAACCCTAGGCCAAAATTGTCTAGATTCTTGGGATGGAACACTAGTTGTGCAATGCCTTGTAGAGAAGCTCCCAACCTTTTGCGGGGTATAAATCCATTTCTCAACATTTCTGAAGCTACCATGACAGATGAGGTTGTTATCATTGGGGTTACAACAATCTCGCCTTCTGGGATTTTCTGAACTGACACCGTATCAAATACCTGGTAAACCCATGGCCCATTATTGTCCTCAGATTCAGTGAAAGGCACGATCGCGTCACCCGGGGTACACTGTCTATCCTCTCCATACACGATAATCTCTTGCCTGTCCCACTCAAATTTGACCATATGGTGCAGTGTTGATGGTACTGCTTTGGCTGTATGAATCCAGGGTCTGCCCAATAAGAGATTATAAGAGACTGATACATCCAACACTTGGAATTCCATAATGAACTCGACGGGCCCTATTGTTACTTCCAGCACTATATCCCATACGGTGTCTTTACCTCCGCCGTCGAACCCTAGAACACAGATGTTATTCTTGCAGACCTTTTCAATTTCCACCTTCAACTTGGTTAATGTTGATAGTGGACAAATGTTTGTACTGGACCTGTTGTCGACCAAAACTCGAGTGACCACGACATCTTCACACTTCACAGTCAGATAAAGAGCCCGGTTGTGCTCCGGGCCCTCCATGCACAATTCACGTCAGAGAATGTGACCCGGTTTACCTCAAATATCTTGTTTGCAATATATTCCAAATGATTCACCGTTATCTTCATTCAAAATCTTCATCAACACTCGGCGGTGCTCATCTGAGTGGATAGTAAGGATAACAAAGCAATCTGGGCTGGTGTTTTCATCAACTGTTCTATGATGGAGTAGTCCTACATTTTCATTTTCTTCAAGAATTCTTCTGCCTTTTCTTCTGATACAGCTTTCTTCACTGGTTCCAAGTTATCTTTAAAGATTCTACCCTTTCTCAACTCTTTTGAGGCAAAGTACCTTCCTGATCGAGTTAAGCCTCGTGCCTCACATACTTCATCTCTAACTTATTTCCCTTTGTACATCACTATTGCTTGTTCATATCTCCAAGTAACGGATCAGTTGCTGATGATTGGTGGCTGGATTACTAGCTTCAAAATAACTGGCTCTGTGTAGACACCTTCCACAACCACGACATGCTCTCTAGTTTCCCCATGTTTTGTTACCTTTGCCTGTTCTCGCTTTTGCACGACCGTACATGCTGAGCTCTCGTGCTCTACGACAGTTTTACTGCGTTCTTTTTCCCTCGTTACCAGCTTCTTGCTGCTTAGAACCTTGGTGGGCTCATTGGATTTGATCATCATTACTGTTTGTGAAGGTTTTCTAGACTCTCCCCTTCTTTTCTCAATTTCCATCATGTTGGATTCCGGATGGGTTGGCAGCGGGTTCTGATTAATATTGGGCACCTCCGGAGTCTGTACTTTGATCCTGTGAAAGTCAATAAGTTCCTGGATGGCGTTTTTTAAATGCCAAAATTTTTCTATGTCATGCCCTGCAGCACCAGAACAGTATTCACAGCTAACTGAATAATCTAAATTCTTTGGGGGAGGATTTGGCAACTTCGCCTCAATTGGTCTTAACATATCCAGTTGTCGTAGCCGGTGGAACAGGCTAGTGTAAGATTCTCCCAGCGGAGTGAAAGTCTTCTTTTTCTGCACCCTCTCATTTCTCATGGTTGGATTTCCTCGGAGGGCAGGCCTTGGGGTTTGGTGGTAAGCTCTTGGAGTCGGTATTCATTTTGTGGATTTGGTTAAGTGTTTTAAGGGGGTGGCGCACGCCATTGTATGTGAGTGGGAGGTTGGGTATATGCCTGTGCACGATGGACTGAGAAACGAGGTTCTGGTGGTGGATATTAATGTTGCAGTGGGCTATATGGAGCGTGTGGGTATGTCTGGTGGTGAGGACGAGGCTGAACGTAGTGAGATGGTGCCCGAGGCCCGGACCAGGTTCCCGATTCCACCGTTTCTACTTCTTCTTTATTCTTCTTCCCAAAACCATATCTAGCTCCACCCTGGATGTATTGAGTAGTTGCCTTGATTGCAGAGTAGCTCATGATTTTATTGGATTTGAGGCCTTCCTCGACCATACTTCCCATCTTGACCACTTCATTGAAAGATTTCCCTAACGCTGATACCAGAGGCCCAAAGTAGGTAGGCTCCAAAGCTTGCATAAAATAGTCAACCATCTCACTCTCCTTCATGGGAGGATCAAGTCTGGCTACTTGTTCCCTCCACCAAAAACCATACTCCCTGAAACTCTTGTTGTCTTTCTTCTCTAGCTTTGTCAGAGATAGACAATCCGAGACAATCTCTAGATTATATTGATAGTGGCAGGAAAATGCTTGAGCTAAGTCATCCCAGGTATACCACCGATTGGGATCCTGTCGAGTATACCACTCTAATCCCGATCCACTCAAACTCTTGCTAAAGTACGCCATTACCAATTCGCCTTTTCCTCCCGCTCCCCTCATTTTACTGCAAAACCCTCTCAAATGTGCAACAGGATCGCCGTGACCATCATATAGGTCAAATTTAGGCGTTTTGAAACCTGGAGGCAACTGTATGTCCAGGAATAAGCAAATATCTTTAAAGGCCATGCTCACCTGGCCACCTAATCCACGCATGTCCCTGAATGATTGATCCAGACTCCGGACCTTTCTGAGCATTTCTTCCTATTCAAAATCTTTGATCAGCTTTTCAACTCTCATTGGGATTTCAGGACGAGAAACATAAGAGTAATGCTCCTGGGCTTTGTAGGCGGGTTCTGGGGGATAGTATTGAGGGTCATAGGCTTGAAGCAGTGGTTCGCTGGATGACCTATGCAGAGTAGGGGGCGTAGGCGCCACATTTTATAAGAGCGATTGGCGGGGGAGGGTGAGGAGTGACTTTGGGTAGTTGGGATGGTGGTTGGGAGGTAGCACCCTGATGTTGTGAGTATATAGGAAAACCTAGAGGCGGATCAGTAACGGACTGGTCAGGTGCCTAGGCTAGTGGCGGGATGAAGGGTGGGTTGGTAGGATAGGTCGGGGGTGGCTGTCCTCTTGCCCATGACTGGTACATCTCAGCCATTTGGTGTTTAAGCTTATACATTTCTTCCTTCATAGCATTGACGTCCAATTCCTCTGCCTCCTTTGAGGGGTCCATAATGCTGACATCAACTTCTTGGTTGGCCATGACTTGTTTGCTTTTTGACCGTGTATTATAGGAGTGAGTTGCCAGGATGCCACAAGTACTAGTCACCTGTCTAATTTGGAACTGTAATTCACAACACCCAAGACTCGTTAGTGGTTAGGTTCCAACATGTAAGCGGCCACATATGCATGCACATAAATGACAATTGGTCCCTATATGCATTGACTGCTTGCGTCATCCCAGCTTTATCCACGAAACTCCCTTTTGTTTTAGCCCTATGCTCTCCCTTTTTATATTTATTCGATTTCCAATTTTATTAAATTATGGTCGAATCCTATGTTGATTGCCTACATATCATGACTTTGCATGAATCAGACCAAGCGTAGTTCATGTAAAACAAAAGGTTAAGTACGCAACAAAATATTTTTTGGGATTTTCAATTTGATAAAGATACAAACTTTAATTAAAACGGCTAAGAGAAACTGCCAGACATGGATTCAAGACCCTTACAGACTTGAAAGGACAACAAACAGACTATTTTTTTTCTTTTTTCATAAAAATATATATCTATGAGTACATCAACACTTCAAATGGTTTTGGAGCTTGGGGGGCATCATTTGGCCTTGTGGGTTTGCACGCTATACTTCCTTGAGATAATGGAGATCTTCCATTACTTGTCGGACAAAGGTCATAGCAGCGGCAAAAAATATAGAATTTGTCATATCTTCACAGTGATTGCATTTGGTCGTAATGTAGTCTGCAATTGCCCGCACTTTCTCCCTTATAATCCATTTTTCTTGTAGCAGATGCCCTGTTTGTTCAGCCCGTGCTTCCAAAGTCTGCTCACCTGCCTAATTTAGCTTTTGAAACTATCGCAAATCTCTTTCCAACCCCGCTATTACCGCATAGCAGTGCTCCCTCTCAGCTTTGAAATCCTTGGCTTGCTTGGCCATTTTGTTCTCAGCTATGATAACTCTTTGTTTTTAACCAGCATTTTTATTGCCGCTCCCTTCTTTTAACTGTTCTAGTATGCGGGCCCTTCCTTCAGCACTTTTAGCTAATTGTCTCCGAGCTCTCGACAATTCCCCCTCTACCATATTCAGGTCAAAACCATATTCGGTTAACTTTCGTCGCAGGTTCTCTATAAGCTTTTCATTCTTTATACTCCTCGGAGGGTTTTCTGCGGTTTTTTTAATTTTCTGAATCTGATCTCGCAGGGCTTTGTTTTCTTTAACCAATACCTACTTTTCTCCCTCCCTAACAGTAGTTAGTATGCTATTTTTGAATTGCAATTCCTGAATTTCCTTTTCTAGCCTTCCAATGGTAGCACGATATTCATATTCTTTTGCTAACCAATCCCACTGTTCTCTCTTATACCAAGAAAGGTACCCCACAGACACTTCACATCTGGCGAGATCTTGTTCACAAGTTTCAGCGGTTAGGTATTGGCATTCATTCCCGATATTCCGAACAATGGCTTTGGGGAACTGACTACCAGGCCTTATTTCAACTACTCGGATGCTAAGATCTTCTTCTTTTGTCACCATTTGGCATCTTTCGAGTTGTCTCAAGATCCTATGCGGGGCGTATGGTTGGATGCTTCTAAGGCCCATCAAGAGAAAGTGTGGTTCTGTTGCGGGCATACACACAACTTTGTCTACGGTGAGCCAACTAAGCGTCTATTGTATTTGATTTGCAGAAATAGACCGGAGATGTGACACCCACTCTGCGACACTCTGTGGTAATTTAAACCCCTTTACCCTGTTATCAACTTCTTCTATGCAACCTTTTGTTGAAGGCCCATAATTCAGGAACTGAGGCCTGTGACATAGATGCTCAATCATCCAGATTTGTAATAGCAAGTTACAACCTTCAAAGAAAACCCCTCCTGCGTTGCAACTGGTAAGGGCTCAGAAGATATCTGACAGGATCATTGGGGAAAGAGTGCTTTTTTGTCTGATTCATCAAGGTACTAATGACTCTTGCTATTTGTATATCGATTTTCCTGTCCTTTCGTGGGAATACTAAAAGACCCAAAATGGATATCATAAACTCGAAGCATCGGTTCTCCTCCCATTTGATCCGATTTCCCTTGCTACAGATGAGGTTTTCAGGGCTGTTGAATCCTCCGATGTGGCCATATCTTTGGTATATATATTGAAGGGTGCAAAATCAAGCCGGCAGGTCAGGGTTATGTATTTTTCTGCTGATTTTCAAAACATCCAGAAATTTGTGAACAGTGAGGGCCCTGGGTGATATCAAATATTGATATATTAAAGGGATGGTATGAGTCCCAATGTATCCTGTCATTTCCTACAAAGTTGGGGTTAGCTCGAAATTGGAGAAGTGGAAGACGTTGTGGGCAGGGTCCCAGAAGGTAATTATAGTTTTTGTGATGTCCCCTCTAGGGTTTATTTTCAGCAAACTAGTGAGTCCCCTCAGATGCGTGTTGACCTTTTTCTATCTGGCTTCTCTGAGGTCATCCCACCGCAACCGCAACTCCTAAGGAATTTTGTTGATTATCGTGCTCATTCTGTACATTTATTAGGGTGAATTAGTATTCTCAAAATGTTAGTACTGATATTTATGAAATTTATTTTATAAAGGGATCAGCTTTGCAAATACGACCTCTCAACACTTCGGCTAGAAAGATTTTTAGGCTATGTTTGGTTACCAACCCTGATAAAATGCAGAGGCAACCATTTGCATAAGATCAGCCTTCTGGTGTCCCCTGTAGCGTCATTCAACTAATATCACAATAATGGCACCATACGACACATTTTGAAGTAAGCAAAATAAACTCGGTCATTTCTTGATATTTTTTGAAAAAGGGGTTGGACCCGGCCAAAAAAACCCGTGGATATTATTGAAAATTCAAAAATTTGGTGCCTTTGTTTATGTTTTATGCCTTCGTGCTTTGTTTTCTCTTTTTATTTGAAAAATCTGGCAACATTTAGGCTATTTGAGCATTGGTTTTAAAAGTGACTACCCTACCACTACTTATTTTCTCTTAATTGTTTCCTTTGTTTACGGCCGATCAACATGCGAATCCAAGGCAAGTAAATGCGTAAGTAACACGTAAACATGCATCAGGGTGGTCTTTTATTTCAGGGCACCTGTCCTAGACGGACCCAACCCCTGTGTTGAGTCCCCTATGTCAAAATGAATTAAGCAAATAAACGTTCCTACTAGGGATCCGGCATGAGGTTTTGTTATACTAAGTTGAAAACCTCGGTATAGGGACTTGACTGTGTACCCGAGCAGACAACTCGAGTCGTCGAGGGGGCTACGTAAGATATTAACAAAATAGGGAGTCTCAACCAGTAAGTACATCCCCGGAGGTAAAGAGGGAAGGGTTTCACAACAGTTTATATACAATTCAAATAATATCAAAGCGGTAAAAGCATCATTTTGCACATTAAGTCAACATGTAATAAACAAAGACAAATACAACAATTATTCTAAGCTCGAATTCTTGAACCCTGAACCAGAGATTCTGGGTTCAAATATCCCCAGCAGAGTCGCCAGAGTGGTTACACCTCCTTTTTTGGCTACTACAACCCGACGAAGGGCGTAGTTAAGAGAGTTTTTCCAATTAAAGGACAATCTAAACGGGATTCAGCTTTTAATAGAGTTTCAGAGTAGCCACTTGGAAGATTTATGGTGTACCAAGTCACCGGTTAGAATCCCGAATCGAGGAAAAAAATGACTCTATTTACTGTCCGCGAACCTGAAATCCGAGTAAGGAATTCTGTTAACTCGGGAGAAGGTATTAGGAATTCCCGGGATCCGTAGTTCTAGAACGGCCGCACAACTATCATATTTGGCTTAAATGATCTGATTTTAGAACATCTTTTAACCTATGTGCTTTTTAACTTTAAACCGCTTTTATTATTATTTTGAAGAAAATTGCAACGTTGTTAGAACAAGCCTCAAACAACGTCACATAAATGCACCCGTGGACTTTGACACATTCCAACTTCGTTGAGATTTGGATTTGGGTCACATAAATGCGCACCTGAATTTAGGAAGGTTTTTTTTTAAAACACGCGCCTATAGCGACTACTTATTTGATATTTATGGGAAAGCCGTGAAATTTGCTAAATGGCACCTCCTATTTTCTATGTGTATAAACAAACTAAGGAGCCATCGTATAGTATTTGCTTGAATTAACGCGGCTCACTTTAGTTTTTATAGGGCATCCTAATCCATGGTAAGTTTTCTACTCTTGCGAGTGCTTAAATACACTAATTTTTTTATATACAAACTATGTATTTGGAAACAACCCATGATCTTAGCCTCGTTCATGGCCAATTAACACATAATGGATCGATTTTGGGCCAGCCCAGGAGCGTATAGTGCTCACGATGCATTGGTAACTTTTGTGACCATTTTGGTCTGCTAGTCAGTCAGCCCAGAAAAACGTGTTGAGCCACAACATTTGGTCGCTTACTGGGCCTAGCACATGAGCCCAGTACTGATTTGAACTAAAGAGCCCAATGGTTAAAAACCCTTCTCAGTTCAAAATTGCATACAAAATTGAATATCTATATGCTTACAAAGAAAATATTGACAACCACTTTCTGTATCAATCTCTGACGTTAGATTCGAATCAAATGATTCATATACTCATCAGTCAGAGTATATGAATCTAATTGCCAAAATTCAATTGTGTTTTAGGTTACATTACATGGAACAAGTTTGAAAACGAACTATTACTAAACATTCTGATATTCAAAAATGGACTGACATGGTTCATAGCATTCTAACCTTCACACTACCTAAGAATATACTACTTCCTATGTCCGGTAGCTCTAAGTGCACAGGATTTGCACTTCAACCAACAAGACTGAAGTTGAAATTAACTACTAATTATACATTTAAAAGAGATTACTTAGTCAAATGTTCAAGTTATTACATATCGAAACAGTCCCAAATGTTCAATTATTACAAATGGATTAGTCTAATGTTAAACTATAACATCATGATCATCTTACTTTATTTTTATATTCAAACTCAGTAAGGGAAGCAGGGGTATGATACAAAATACAGACAACATGTGAGGGTCTTCATATTTGGAGAATATATTTCACTTTGAACTTCATATATACATGAGCTTTGAATATACCTGTAATGCAGCAAGAGAAAACAAGCCTATGAGTAATTAGAGGAGACCAACTTAGCAATCAACAGCCAATTAAATAGTGTATCCAGAGTTCAACAGAATACTTAGAGGACCCAAGCTTTCAAAAATTGAATCTAACAACACTAATGGTGTATTTTTGCTGTTATATAAGCAATTAGCATGTATTTTAGTTCTAGAATTCAAGATAAGGTTTTCTGATCCTTTACAATGCCCCCAAATGATTCATTTTATAGTAAAATTGTTAGGGCATCAGATTTAACTTTGTTTTCTTTTTAGTCCTCAACTCAAATTGTATTTTTTGCCTAAGTGATCCTTCAATTTCTGACTTGTGCCTCAAGTTTGAGGTTAGAATTATGTATTAGTCCTTGCTAGAAAGTTCTAAAAGATTCCTATCAGATTTTTAACAGACTCCATTTCCTTTTGTACCCTCACTTAATTTCCTATATTACCTACCCCTGAATTTCGACCCCAGACAGTTATTTTAACCCTAGTTCAGTCATAATTAACCTTGGTTAGTTCTAACTTGGGTCACATTTTGATTAACAGACTTACGAAGATCAGAATTAACCATAAATTAACCAAGGCTTAACCCTGATGCCTTTATACAAGATTAAAAAAAGATCAAGATAACCATACGAGTGAATGCATCTATCACACTTGACTCTGAGAAATGATTCAATCAAGGATATTCAGAAATACTTAACAACAAAAAACACACAACAATTTTAATTCAGGAATCACCTTTGGAAGCAAGTAAAGACAAACAATGAACAACTAAGGATCCCAACCCCCAAAATCAACTTAAACCAACATCAATTTTAACAAACCAAAGTCATTATGGCAATTAGATACCTAGGGGGAAACCAGAAATCATAGAATCAGGAGATAGATGTCAATTAAGCCCTAAATAACAATTCTGAGGAACTAACTGGATTTTCCAGATCAAGAAATTGAATATATAATTATCCAAAAGATGAAAGGATTTCCAGACTAGTGTCAAACAAACATATGGATATTGAAGCATTATTTCAGACGAACTTATGGATAAACAACCAAAGAAAATCAAACAAAAGGACTTTCAAACTATGTAACCACTAATTAATTATTAAAGAAAACCAAGCATTTATCAGCTAAAAGAATTAAAACAAACAGAGCATTTAGCATTCACTTTGTTCCAATTTAAACCATTCCCTTTGGACCGTGATTCTTCCATAGGGGTTATGAACACTCTTAGGATGATGACAATCATTTTACAAGCTCAAGGGAGGGTTTTTTCAAAGTTTTGAGACCTCAATAGGTCTCAGATTTGGAATTTTGAGTGGTTGGGGGTTGTTTAAGACTCGTGGGTGGTGTGGTTTGTGTCATAAGGGACCAGGGATTGTATAGGAGGGTTTTGAGGTTTTTCCGACGTGTTTTGGGATTTAGGGTTAAGCTTCAAATTAAAATTCGAGGATTTTTAGGATGATTCGAGAGTGATGACATGCATGGTTTGAAAGAGGGGGTCAAGGTGTTTTATGGGTGTAAAGGAAGGCTTTGGAGTGGGGTCGCCGGAGGTTGGGTTTCCGTCAACCTTTCAAGGGATATTCGAGACGGAGGGGTTATATTCGAGGGAAACTGGCTATAGGACGGGGTAGGGGAGGTCACGATGGTTAACTGATGTTAATTTGGGAAGATTTGGTTGCCGGCGCCACTGTGAGGCGATTTCCAGCGGCGGTAGTAGGGTGGTGAGCCGGTGGTCAAGGGTTGTGATAGAGTGGTCAACGGGAGGCATTACAGTACGAGGAATACGGTATGAGGAGGTTGGTTTGATCTCTAATTTGTATTAGAGGTGTTTTGGACATATGTATTCAAGATGAAAGAAGCTTCCGTGGCTGTTGGATGAGATGGGGATCAACGGTCGTGATGATGCCTAATTGAAATGGTGTCGTTTGGTTTTGATGTTGTGTGGACTGGACTGGGGTGATTATTGGGCAAGGTTTTTTGTGTTTGTAAAGGGGGAGAGCAGATTGGGCCACTCATGTCTGGCCCAATTGTGGCCAGCCTGAGTGGATGCCTATATATATACATGTATTATATTTTGTCTTTTTTCTTTTAATTGAAATTAATTACTAACTTTAGAAAGAAAAAACAACAATTTCCTAATTACAACAAATAAATTAACCCATGTAAAAATTAACAAACTAATTTCCAAAAGCCGGACATGTGTATATATATTTATTGTATTTTTAATTTGTAAAACCAATTTATTTAACACTTAAATCCTAATTAATCCTAGACACGTAGTAATGACCATGCGCACGCAAATTAAATCCAAAAAATCAAAATCCTAATATTTTATAAGAAAAATCCTAAATTTTAAGAGTTCTGTAGGAGTTTGTTTCGACCGTTAAAAAATCATATGCTCACACAACTCATATTAATTAATCACTAAGATAAATAACAAGATTCAATGTTAAAGTGTAGATAAAATTTCTCAAAATGGCTAAAGAACCCATGAGCGCAGCTACAACGAAAAACTATCTGCCTGAACTAAAAGTGGAAAAGAAGCAATTTATACTAAGCTGACAATTCTAGAAAAAAATACCCCTGCGGGGTTAGTGCGGACCACACAAAATGATGTGCGACCGCACTAGGGCTTTGAACTTGAAATCCCATCTTTGGTGAACTCTGGCACTGCGGACCACAGAGAATGGACTGTAGCTGCGAAGGCTTCTAGTGTGGTCCGCATAGAATGGGGCGTGACTCCATTGGTTTGAAAACTCCAACTTGGCACTTCTATAATTCTTGGCTATGCGGCACGCACAAAGTCGAGTGCGACTATACTAATATCAGTGCGGAACAAAACCTAGTGCGTCCGCGCTGACTCTTTGCCTAGAAATCAACCTCTCTTAATCTCCTTGTGTGGCCTCACAGAATGGTGTATGGCCACATTGAGACTGTTCTGCTTGAGCTTTGTCTTGTTTTGGTACTTGTGCTAGTTTCACTTCTTTTGAGCTGATCTTTGACATCTTGTCACTTTGTTGATCAAACGAACAATCAAGCACAACTTATGAACCTTTTGGGACTATATTGTACGAATTTCCAATCAATACATAAGTAGTAAGGAGTATAAAATGCATCAAAGTCCCTTGTTATCAACTTCCCCATTAATAAGATTTTCTTGTCCTCAAGCAAACAAAATAAAACCCACCCATTAAGGGAAAATCCAAGAAATTTTCATCTGTCTTGAAGTAACCTCATCTAACATTAATTGGGACTAACAATTGACCTCTATACAAATAACTCATTAATAACTTTTACTCTTTGAAACTCCATGGATTAAGTGTGACACAAGAGCATAGAGAATTGACTCAAAAAACATCAAAGAACTTTTTTCTATTACTTTGGTCATTGAGGAACCCAAATTCACACATCCTCAACTCGCCCTAAGCAAACCTGACCTTTATAATAGTGGCATTCAGTACGAGGTAAATGGAAGTTCACTCATCTCTCTCAAGAAAAAGTCACAAGTTTGGCTCTAGGTACCATAAACTTGCCCCTTATGTGAGTATCTACTAATGTAAGCCTCATCCAACTCAAGATCATATAGGGCTTTGTGGAGACATTGTGAAGGCTTTTGGTTCATGGTAGGAAATGTTTTGGTGTAAGTAGGTTCCATCTTCCTTTAATCATTTCTTTTGATTTGTTTGGCACATATTCACTTGACACTTTGAGTCATTTCACTCTTTCTTATTCATTTCAAACATTTTCTCCTTTTTCTACTTTCTACACCTTTCATTATTTGCTTTTCTTGAATCCTTTTTTATTCTTTTTCACATTGAATATTCTTTTTGTCTTTTTGCTTTTCTTTCTTTTTCATTTCCATTCCCTTTCTTCATTTTTGTGCCTTTTTACCACTTTGTTTCAATCCTCGTCTCTCCCCCAAACTAATACTTTTTGCACGTACTAAAGGAAATATGGGGTGCCAAGAGAAGGTATGTTTTAGATGGGGTATAGGCTTGTATCAGGGTTCTTGAAGGAAAAAGGTCTTAAGGCTCAAAAGGGTTTACTAGGGATCTTATCATTGGTAGGTTATGGATGTGTTCAACTATCATTTAGACCAAGGAGATCCTATAATCATGTCTAAAGTCAAAATTCACTTAGGATTTTGCCTGAATTATAATTCAAGACAAGTTCTAGACCAATGACTCGGGACTTTGACTTGCAATGCGATTACTCACCACACAAGTTATGAGATTATTAAAGACACAGAGTTGGGGGTCAACAACAACCTTAGATAAGATTTGAGCACATAATTGTCCCGAAAAACCACTTGATGATTATCGGTCAACACAAGAGTATCAAGATCATGACTTTTACCATCCTATATATAATAAATTGTTTTGACCATAATATCAAAGGCGAATGTGCTAGGACCAAGTGAATATTTGCTTGAGGCACCCTTAACTACTAACAACTAAAAACGAAAAGAAAAACCTGACTCAAACCCATAAGAAGATTGTCATGCCATCCCTTATTGGGAAGAGCCACCAGGTTCACACAAACTCCACCTTTGGAAAGAATCGTGACATTAAGAAAACCAAAAGACTTATGGCAAAACTTTCAAAACAAGAAACTACGAATCACAAATAAGAAGCAAAGAACAATAACTTTGTGGAAAGTAGAATGAGCATATACAGAAGGGGATTTGAATATACTAAAGATGGGATAAATATGTACAATGTAACATAACTTTATATACAGACCCAAAGTAAAATAAAAGTGCGATAAATGTAACGAAATGTTAAAATTATATACAACCCAAAGATGAAAAGATAAAGAAAGTGTAAACAATATCAGATGTATACATATAATCATCTAAATAAATAAAAAAAATAAAATTAGGGCCTACCCCCTCAAATAAAAGCTGGCATTGTTCCCGAAGCCAACAAGTCTAAATAAAGAACCAACAAGATAATGGAAAAGGAAAGAGAGACTCCCTATGGCAAGTCTGTCTACATGGGCTCCTGTGTGGTTTCAGGGTCCTCACTATGCTCAGGAACCTCAGACTAGTCCCCAGTGGCTGTTGCTGTGCTGCTAGGACATGGGCCTGGACATGCTCCTGAAGTGCATCATGTGGCTGGTTGGAGGAAGCCTCCGATGGGTCGGCTAACTAGATGAGTGCATCATCCGCTCTAGGAATCATCCTCTTCCTCTTGGGAGTCCTTTGCGACTGCTCCGGCTGGGGATGAACCGCTGGTACTAGGTCCCAGAGTAGTATATCTAAAGGCAGCTGATCTGCCTTTAGTCTGTCAACATCAACTCTTAGCTCATTCACAGATTCCTTAGAGGTCCGTGTCTCCTCAGCTTTTTGTGATCCCTAGCAAGCTCCTTGAGAGCCTTGCCAAGCGAATCAACTACATCAGTAAGCACCTTCTAAGTGTCGAGGATTTTATTCTAATTATCTAAAATCTATTTGAGATCATCATCTATCGACTGGGAACCTGTGGGGGTAGAGGTGCTGACTGAGCCTCTACCATGGTCGTGAGGGTGGACAACTCGGATGACACAATCTGTATCTACTTGTTGATACTAAGAGGAGCCTGGCTCAGCAGGTGGGCAGTTATTGGATGTGCACGGGAAGGTGGAATCTCTGGGTCAGCTGAGGTGGATAGACCAGAAGGGATAGCAATGAAAGTAGAGGCAGGCTCAGCTGGAGTCACTACCACAACTGGCTCTTTGAACTGGCCGGTTAGAGGACTAGCTGTACTCTTGAAGGTCTTGGTCTTGGGGTTATCATCCCCCTGCGTGCTGTACCAAGAAAATGGGGCCTTCGCACCTTGATGTCGAAGAGCCTCTTTTCCATTTTCCGATCCCAGAAGTACATAGTGAGAAACTTATGGAACGAGTAGTTTCTGTCATGCTCAACAGCCATAATTGAAATTATCCTCGACATCACATTTCCTGTATTGATTGGGTAGCCCACCATAATTGAAACCACCAATATAGCCCGATGAAGAGGGAGGGTGTTTTCATGAGTAGTCGGGTCCTGAGAATCTTGACGCCTGCAATCAACCAATCGGAGGTGTTACCTTGGATTTCCAGGTACTATGCCAACCAGGGATAGACCTCCTCACCCATTTCCCTCTTTTGCATATACAATGTCTCAACCTCCTCAACAAAGCCAATTTAGTTATTAATTGTCTTCATATTAAACAACACCTTCAAGTTTTGCACCTTGGTCACCTTTGTATCCTTTTTGATGTGGGCTATGTTAGTGTAAAATGCTTTGGCCATGTGCTCATTGGTATCTACACAGTCATCAAAAAAGTGCTCATAACCATTTCTTTCCCTATACTGCCTCCTCACATTGGGGTTGTGAGGTAGCAAGTCTTTATCTATAAAACTCTTTTCTGGGATAAAATTCTTCACCGGCCACCATTCCCAGAATTTATGATATGCTATCTCACTGACGAACCGGTCTTGCTATATCTCAAGTTTACTCGTTCTAGCAATACCCCCACCTGAGGTTCACCTCCTTCTCCAACTACTTCTTCTCCTCCTACTTCCTCCTCATTACCTACTATATCCTATCTCCAGTTAACGAATTGTAGGAGAGGTAGAGTATTCCCCACTACCAGTAGCTGAGCCTTCAGACGACTAAGAAGAAACATTTACTTACGTTTGGTTAGTGGGTGATGCTGGAGGTGTGTCTCTTAGCCTATTCCTCTCCGGCCAGTTATGGATAAACTCTGGCACGGAATCTGAGGAGATCTCCCGAGAGAGCTCGTACTCACTCCCCGACATGTCAATAGCTCTATCAATTACCTTCATCATCTTTCTTGTCCTTTTAATATTTTCCCAGAGTTGAGGAGTGAGTTTCATCATTTTCTGTTTCCCTCCACGGGAGGATTTCCTCTGCCTAGTTGTTTAGAGCCTTTACCTAGTTGTCTCACCATTGTTTGCAAACACAATCCAAATAAATCTGTTAGTATCAGTTGCAGTAGTGAAGAAGCAGAATTGCAGAAACAAAATTGCAGAAGGTTGCAGAAGTACCATAGTGTGGACCGCACAAAATGGTGAGCAACTGCACAGGGGTCAATGTGGACCGCACAAAATCGACTGCGGTCCGCACAGAGGTGGAGTTCAGACTACCCTTTCTCTGTATCTAGGCAATGCGGACCACACAAAATGTAGTGCGGCTGAATAAGAAAACTGCTGCCGTAGTCCTTGTAGTTTAGCTTTCAGAACAATGAGAAGTGCGGTCCGCACAGAATGTTAATGCAGACCACATGGGGGCACCGCGGACCACACAGAAACAACCGCGGTCCGCAGTAAGTACACAACTATGGCACTAAATTAGGGTTCAACATATTTTTGATTTTAAGCCCAAATTTGTACCTAATTAGTGTCCCTACATGTTGGCTAGTGTATTCAACTAAATAAGTCTACATTAATCAGAAATTTAACTATCCTAACCTAAGCAATTGAAGAAACTATAGGAAGTATATAGAGGGAAGCAAGAAAAACAAAAATTAAAAGATATTAACAAAAGAGAACAATTAAAAGGAATGTAATGGTACCCGATATGAGATGATATGAAGCTGATCAGTTCTAACCAATTAATTGTGAGCAAAAGGAAGTGATAAACAATGTTTGTATTAGTTCTAAAAGTCAGGGTTCGGAAAGGGTAAAAGGAGGGCCTTAGACCCTATTTATAGAAAAAGACCTGGGGCGCAGTCCCATCAACTAGTGCGGACCGTACAAAATGGACCACGGTACGCACAACACATCAACTTCCAAGCTTGAGGAGGCAACATACTGCAGTCCGCACAAAACGGGCAACAGCCACAGTGGTCAACCACAGACTGCACAAAATGTAGTGGGGCCGCAATGGCAAACTTCAGAGAGGTCACGTTCACCCTTCACCAGTGCGGTCCGCACAGACTGTAGTGGGGCCACACTGACAACTTCAGAGACCTGATCACTTTTTCCTCTATGTCCTGCACAACATCAACAAATCCTATAACATCTCACAACCAGTTAGCCCAAAAATTAATTCTACACTATCATGAAACTCAAATAAATACAAGAAGAAAAACACATGGATGGCCTCCCAAGAATTTCCTAATTTAACATCGCAGCATGACGTTGGTTACTATCATATCATTTGAAATGAAGGAGTTCCACCACATGGGTATTATCAATTTTTCACAAGTAATGCTTGACCCTATGCCCATTCACTTTAAAAACATCCCCACTTTTGTTCTTTAAATCAAGAGTACCAAACGAGGTCACAGACACTAATTCAAATGATCCGCTCCATTTTGACTTGAGCTTTCCTAGGAACAACCGTAGCCGAGAGTTGAATAAGAGCACCAAATCCTCCACCTTAAACTCCTTACCCCGAGTATACTTGTCATGAAGGTATTTCATTTTATCCTTACACAGGGACAAATTAGAGTAGGCGTGGAATCTAAATTCGTCAAGTTCATTATGTTGCTCCACCCGAAGAGTAGCAACTACATTCCACTCAAGGTTCAACTTCCTCAAGGCCCACATAGCCTCATGCTCTAACTCAAGTGGTAGATGGAAAGCTTTCCCAAACACCAACCAATATAGTGACGTACTAATTAGAGTCTTGGAAGTAGTGCTACAAGCCCATAGAGCATCATCCAACTTCTTTGACCAATCATTCCTATTTGTATTGACCGTCTTTGAAAATATGCTTTTGATTTCCCTATTCAAGACTTCAAATTGACCACTTGCTTGAGGATGATAGAGAGTAGAAACTTTGTGATTGACACTACACTTTGAAAGCAAAGTGTCAAACGCTCTATTGCAAAAATGAGACCCCCCATCACTTATGATTGCACAGGAGTGCCAACCCTTGTAAAAATGCTCTTTTTGAGAAATGCAACAACACTCCGGGCCTCATTGTTAGGCAAAGCCACGACTTCAACTCACTTTGAAACATAGTCCAGTGCCCCAAGAATGTATGTGTTCCCACACCAGCTAACAAATGGGACCATAAAATCAATGCCCCGTACATCAAAAATATCAACCTCAAGGATGGTAGTGAGAAACATCTCATATTTCTTTGAAATTTCACCCTCTATTTGACATTCATCATACCTCTTCACAAGATCACTTGCATCTTTGTACAAAGTTGGCCAATAGAATCCACAATTAAGAATATTGAAAGTAGTCCTCGCTCCACCATGATGGCCACCATAGGGAGAGGAATGACAAGCCTCCAAGATACTCAATTGCTCTTCCTCTGGGACACACCTTCACATCACACCATCCATGAAAATCTTGAACAAATAAGGCTCATCCTAATAGAGATACCAACTATCCCGTTTGAACTTATTTCTTTGTTTAGAAAAGAGCTAACACAGAACAATACTAGTCATAAGGTAATCAGCAACATCCACAAACCATGAAATATCACTCATTAACACAGAAAGTAGTTGCTCATTGGAAAATACATCATTGATCTCTAGGCCATCATATGGGCTTCCTTCCTCCTCTAAGTGGGACAAGTGGTGCGCCACTTGGTTTTCACTACCTTTCTGGTCCACAATTTCTAAATCAAACTCTTGAAGTAGCAATACCCATCGCATCAACCTCTCATTAGAGTCTTTCTTTGTCATCAACTGTATGATCGGTGTGCACTATGACCTTGGTCCCCATAAGATACGACCGAAACTTTTCTATTGAAAACACTATGGTCAACACCTCTTTCTCAGTTACCGTGTACTTTCTTTGAGCCTCAATCCCGGTCTTGCTTGCATAGTACACCAAATGAAATATTTTGTGAACTTTTTGACCAAAAACTGCCCCAACTGCAATGTCACTTGCGTCGCACATGAGCTTGAAAGGCAAACTCCAATTCGGTGCAGTAATAATTGGGGTGGTGGTCAACATAAGCTTAAGAAGCTCAAATTCTTGCATATATCCCTAATCAAACACAAACCTTTTTCAAAGAAAGACTTCTAAAGAAGAAAGATCTTTTTCTCGACTTTTATTGCTTTGTTTTTGGAATTTCGAAAGAAAAACTTCTAAAGAAGAAAGAAAAATATTTTTGCATTTATGGATTTTTATTCTGAGTTAGGAAAGAAGTACTTCTAAAGAAAAAGAAAGTATTTTTTGAACCTTGAATTTTCTTTTCAATTTTGAAAAAAAAGAATGAATATATTTTTGAATTTTAGATTGTTTCGAAACTTTGAAAGAAAAACTTCTAAAGAAGAAAGAAATATATTTTTGCATTTGTGGATTTTTATTCTGAAGTTAGGAAAGAAGTACTTCTAAAAAAAAAGTATTTTTGAACCTTGAATTTTCTTTTAAATTTTCGAAAGAAGAATGAAAATATTTTTGTATTTTTGATTTTGAGAAGCAACTAAAAGAAAATATTTTTTTCTGTATTTTTCAAAATTAGGGTCTCAAGGAAAAACTTTTGTGAACAAGGAAGTAAAAGATTTTTTTTTTTGGATTTTCGAAAAATTTTTGGGCCAGAACCGACGAGGTTTGCCTTTGTATCTCACATCCGGTGAGAATCTGACCCGCTTAATTCTACATGTTTTGGCGGAACAGGAAAAATATGGCACTTGAAATTTTGGCTCATTATGAAATGACTTTTCTTTTTCAATTTTTTCAGAATTCCGGCAGAGTTTCAAAATATTCTAAATACCTATTGCTCATTTTTTGGTTTTTTTTTTTTTTTGTTTTTCTTCTTCTATTCTAGCAGTCAGTCAACATACAAGCCTGAACAGATAGATATGCAAGTAGCATGTAAGATGCATTAGGATGTTTTATTTTTATTTAGGTACACCTGTCCTAACGGAACCAACCCCTATATTGAGTCCCTAAGGTCAAATGCACGTGACGCAAACAAACATTCTTACTAGGGATCTGGCAGGAGTCTGAGTTATTCTAAATTCAAAACCTAGGTATAGGTTCTAGACTGTGTACCCAAGCGTACAACTCGAGTCAAGGAGGGGGCTACATAACGGGAACCAAAAGGCCATCCGGCTTAGTAACTTGTCCGGCCTCTTTCTTACATTAAGGTATGACACTAATAGAATAGGGAGTCTCGACCGACGAGCACATCCCTTAAGATGAGAAGAGGACGGTTTCATAAATGTTTTATATATACAATTCAGATAATATCAAAGTGGTAAAGCATTTAGCACATTAGGATGAAACATGTAAGAAAATTAGATAAAATATAAACCTATCATAATAGCTATTCTAAGCTCAAATTCTTAAACCCCGAACTGAAATTCTGGGTCTTTTATCCCCAGCAGAGTCGCCAGAGCTATCACACCTCTTTTTTTACACCACACCCCGCGAAGGGCGTAGAAAGGGAGTTTTTCCAACTAAAGGACAATCGGAACGAGATTTATTTATTTAAAGATTTTAGAGTCACCACATGGGATAATAAATGGTGTTTCAAGTTACCGATTTAAATCCCGAATCGAGGAAGGTTTGACTCTGTAATAGAGTCTGCGAGCCAGAAATCCAGGTAAGGAATTCTGTTAACCCGGGAGAAGGTGTTAGGCATTTTCGAGTTCCATGGTTCCAGCACGGTCGCTCAACTGTTATAACTGGCCTAATTATCTAATTTTAACACATGTTTAAACTTATAGTGCAATTTTAATTATTTACCGCTTTTATTTAATTATAATGAATATTGCAACGTTGTTAAAATATGTCTCGAACCATGTCACATAAAAACACCCGTGGTTTTCGACATATTATAACATCGTTGAGATTTTGATTGGGGTCACATAAATGTGCACCCGAGTTTAGTAAAATAGATTATTAAAATACGTGTCTAATGTAACTACGCATTTTAGCTTTGCGAGGGCCATGCAAATTCACTAAATGGCACTCCTTGAATTCTAAATATTTTTAAAAGAAACAATTAAATTAGGGCCACACATTTAAAGTTTTATTCGGTGCGGCGCACTTTAATTTATCTCAGAAGGGTTTGCACCCTATTAAAGCAAACTACGGCGTTCGAATTATTTCCCGAACTATTTTCTTTTTTAAGGTTAATCCAATTTCGAAGAGACCAACGTTAAAGAGAGAAAAATAACAAGTTAGGCAGATGTTGGAAATTAAACATGCTAAATCTAAGATATCCGTCACAGGGTATTATTTCGTTATCCAAACTATAATAAAATGATTAAGCACAATTCCACACTTTGTATCTTGAGGATTTACGGCCATATCATTCTTGGCTTGAAGCCACATGAATTAGTTAACAAGTGAGGCCAATAACAACTAACTTCAAGTGAAAGAACCATTCTCATCATTATAAACTATTTTACAAGATAGACAAGGAATCCAAAATCATAACCGAAATGTATTAAACATAAGGATATTTCCACAGTTGGTATTGTTAGTTCGGCAAATCCAATGTCAGTAACCAATAGAAACTAATTAGCAGACATTCCAATTTTAACCTTCAAATCGAGACAAAAGGTGACAATTAGATACTTGACAAAGAAACAAAATCCCATAGGTCTGGTGGACGAACACAAGGAACACAGAAAAAATTAAAATTTATGCACCACACCCGAAACACAACTTTAAAAGCTCACATTAACATCCGGGAGGTATAACAAACCACAACAACAACCCATTATAATCCTACACAGTAGGGTCTAGGAAGGATAGTATGTACGTAGATCTTATCTCTATCCTGGGGTAGAGAGGTTGTTTCCAAATAGACCCCCGACATCCTTCCCTCCAAGAACTTCCCACCTTGCTCTTGGGGAGACTCGAACTCACAACCTCTCGGTTGAAAGTGGGGGTTGCCGGGAGGTATAACCTCAGGGCATTATTAAGTTCAGCATGATGCGACGGTTTTAATACAAAACCTGAGCAGAACAAATATCATACAAGATCTCAGGTAGTTTAATAGCTTATTTTCATTGAAGAACATTCAGGTATATCAAGAGTTTTACGTGTTACCTCTCTACTAAAATAAATGCACAACCAATGCCACGTGAAGGCTGACCACGAAAGCCGGTACTCAGCTACGAACTCAGCTCGTGAACAAAACAGCTAACCAGTAGTTACATAGCTCCAAGATCAGTCAAATTCCCAGAAAATTGCAGCGAAAGAACAAAAAAAGGACCAGATTTGTGCGTCTGTTCGTGAGTAAAGAAGCGGACTTGTGGTCAAAGGTGGTTGACGACTGATTTAGAGTGGAGATTTTTTGTTTTGGAGTGGGGAGGTCCCGTTGTCTTATGTCTTCTATGGAAAGCGTCATTCTCTGTATTCCTAGGGTCTAGGATTTGATCTTTAGCTTGGAGAAAAATGAAGGAGAAGATCGAAGCAGGGGAGGGCCTTGTGCCGCTTTTTTTATCTTCGATAGAGGAGTCCCTTTTTTTTTGTTTCCAAATTAGTCATTTTATAGGTAGCGATACAGTAAAGGGTAATGAGTATTTGTGTAGTAGTATTAGAAATGGGTTTGGGCAGATTTGGGTATAGGCTTTGGGCTCAACATTAATTTTGGTCCAATTTCACAAAATAAACATTTCTTTTTCAATTCTTTGTTTTATTTTCTAATTTTTTGCTTTTTCTTTTAATTAAAATCCTAGTGATTAAAATCAAAAATTATCTAAAACTCTGAAATTAAACTAATTGACTAATTATAAAAATTACTTAATCCTAAATTAAAAGAGAAAAAATTAATAAAAGGAAAAAGTGTAAAAATGAAGTATTTTTTGTGATTTTCGAGTTTTATAAAATAAATAATTACTACTTATTCCTAATAATGTAAAGATAAAACCTAAATGCCATGCGCGATATTTTTGTATTTTTCATGGTTAAAGTAAAAATATAACATGCGCAAAATGCAAACAATTAAAAATTCTACAAAAAATCCTAAAAATAGCAAATAATTAAGAAAAATCTATTTTCTTGGGATTCTGTAGGAGTAATTCATATAGGGAAAAAATCACGTGCTTACAAGCATCCTTTTCTAGTAGCTTCCGCAAGGGGTTTACTACCTTAAAAAATCTTTTATAAACCTCCGGTTAAACCCTACGTGCCCAAGAAAACTCCTCATCTCCTTGATAGAAGTGGAGGGAGGAAGCCTTGAAATCACCTCTATTTTGGCTTTGTCAACTTCGATGCCATGCTTTGAAATTTTATGACCCAACACTATGCCCCCCCAATTGAGTACAAGATTTGTGTCTTCATAGCGGGCCAACACTCTATCCAGATTTCTCAAACATTCATCAAATGAATCACCCACCACACTAAAATCGTCCAAGAACATCTCGAAGATATCTTTCACCATATTGGTGAAAAGGGATATCGTACATCGTTGAAATTTCACCTGGGAATTACACAACCTGAACGACTTCCGAGAGAAAGCAAAGGTGCAATATGGACAAGTAAATGTGGTCTTCTCCTGATCCTTCGGAGCGAGTTAAGATTTGGTTGTACCTATAATATCCGTCCAAAAAGTAATAGAAGGCACTCCCAACAAGGCGATCAAGCATTTGGTCAAGGAACGATAATAGGAATTGATCCTTGCGGGTCACCTTGTTAAGCTTCTTGTAGTCCATGAATAACCTCCATCCGGTAAGTGTCTGGGTGGTAATTAGTTCACTGTTATCATTGGTCACCACACTCATACCACCTTTCTTCGGTACACACTGCACCGATGAAGTCCATGATCTATCATAAATAGGGTACACAACCCCGATATCTAACCACTTTATCACCTCTTTCTTCACTACCTCTTGCATTGCTTCGTTCAACCTCCTTTGATGTTCCAAGGAGGGTTTTGCATTATCTTCCAGAATAATCTTATGCATAAAAAATGCTGGGCTTATTCCTCGAATATCAGCTAGTCCATCCAATTGCCTTCTCCCGCTTTTTGAGCACCGCCAAAGTGGCATCTACCTACATGTTAGTAAGACACGAATAACTGGTAAAGTTGAACTAGGGCCTAAGAATTCATACCTGAGGTATGAAGGCAATGGCTTCAACTCCTACACCGGAGGTTCCTCAATTGAAGGCTTTGTTGGAGGAGTCTTTGCATTTTCAAGGTCCAAGGATAGCTTCCTAGGCTTCTAAGAATAAGAGCTGATTCCATGTAAAGTATTCACAGACTCCACTCGGCCATCATCATCAGGGACTTCAAGATTTTAAAACCATGGCCTCCAGAGGATCTTCCACATTGATTATTGCACTAGTATCATCAATTATTACAGTTGTGACTAAATCGACAAGTGGGCACACTTCGAGAAAATTGGGCTGCTTCATTGACTTACACACATGAAAGACTACCTTTTCATCACCCACCTAAAAAGTGAGTTCCCCTGCTTCCATATCAACTAGAGCCTTCCCCATAGCAAGGAAAAGTTTCCCAACATGATCGAACTTCATAGTCTACCTCACAATCCAAGATCACAAAATCAGACGGCAAGATAAATTTGTCCACCCACACAAGCACATCATCAACAATACCCAATGGTTGCTTCATTGATCTATCTGCCATTTGCAATCTCATGGAAGTTGGCCTCGGTGGCCCAATACCCAAAGTGTTGAAAACTTAGTAAGGAATCAAGTTGATTCTTTCCCTTATATCACATAAAGCATTAGCGAAGTCCGCATTACCAATATTACAAGGGATGGTAAAAGCATCGGCATCGTCCAACTTTGGAGCCATTGAATGTACTGTAGTACTAACTTGGTGGGTCATCTTGATAGTCTCACTATCCATGGATCTTTTCTTTGTCACCAAATATTTCATGAATATGGCATAGCCAGGCATTCGCTCCAAACCCTACACCAAAGGCACATTGATGGATACGCTCTACATCATGTCAGTGAACTTTTTGAACTGATTCTCACTTTTCTGCTTAGCTAACCTTTCAGGATAAGATGGAGGTGGTCTAGGCAAATATGCCGTGACTTTTGGGACAAACGGCTCCGGCATGTCAATTACGTGTTCCCTAGAAGGGTTCACCTCATTTTACGTTTCCAGCTATGCCTTGTCTTTTGGGACAACCGGCTCCGGCATGTCAATTACATGTTCCCTAGATGGGTTAACCTCATTTTAGGTTTCCACCTCGGCATCTTGAATATCAATCCTTACTTCTTCATTCACATTTTCATTAAGAACATTCTAAACCACCAAAGGAACTTCATCTTTATGTAACTAAACTTCATCACCCAAAACTTGCATTTGTTTGGAGGATTTCACATCACCTCCCCGTCCACTCCTAATGGTTACCGCCATAATATGATTGTTCCCACCCTTTGGGTCCCCTATCTTATCACATGGTAGATAACTCTTAGGGCGTCATTCAAAGACTGAGAGATTGGCCTAGGTTCACCTCCAAAATTTCTAATGGAAGTGTTGTGAGAAGACAATTGAGCATCCAAATCTGCATTCTTCTTCATCATTTGTTCGAACATCATTTAAACCCATATCATTGCTAGAAAAACTAGGACCCTGGGATGGAAAAGGTGGTGGATTGCTCGGTTGTTGGTACATTGGGGGCCTTTGAAAACCTTGCCCCTAATTTCCCTGGTTGTTCCATCCACCCTGGTTGTTGTTGTTCCCCCAGTTTCCTTGATTACTGTGATTGTTGTTTTGATTTCCCCAATTTGGATTTTGATTATTGTTGCCCCAATTGTTGTTCCCTTGTTGTGATTGTTCCAATTGTTGTTGCCTTATTATTGATTGCCCCAATCACATTGGGATCTGCATTATTGCTGTTGGTTGGAAGAATTACCTCTTTAGCATTCATAATTGTTCACGTATATTATCTCCTCATTTTGTCCATCATAGCAATAATCTTGAAATCCACTACCATCATTGTCAAATTGATCCGAATTCCCTTTGTTCTGTTGACTTCTTTGCCTTCTTTTGTTCACTAGCATGTTAACACGCTCCATAACATTCACTTGGCGAGGATTTTGGACTTGTTGCAACTGTGTCTTTTCTAGTTGGTTCATGGTTATTGTCAACTTCGTGATTGCTTGCCCATGATCATGTATTTCTTTGTGCAAATGAACGACCGCGAGGTCACCCTGAAGCACATTGGTTCTGCTTTGCCAAGCTGAGATCATGTAAGCCATCTCGTCAAGAATGGCACAAGATTCAATATACGTAAATTTCAAAAAATTACCCCCAACAAGTTAATTCACTATGCATTGATTTGTTGTACTGATGCTCTAGTAGAAAATTTGTTGCAACATATTTTTCGTCATATCATTGTTAGGGCATTCCTTCACCAAAGTTCTATATCTCTCCCAAATCTCATGCAAAAGTTAGGTGGGCTCTTGCTTGAATGCCACGATCTCATCCCGCAATCCTACCATATGTGCCGGTCAAAAGAACTTTGCTATGAACTAGTCCGCCAACTCATCTTATGAAGTGATGGAATGGTTGGGAAGTCGCTCAAGCAAATCCAAAGCCTTCCCTCTAAGTGAGAATGGGAAGAGTCTCAACCAGAGTGCATCTTTAGACACATTTGTTTGGTTGCTCCCCCAATAGGTGTCCACGAACCCCTTGAGATGTTTGTAAGCCTTTTGAGTGGCAGCGCCCGTGAAGTACCCCTGATGTTCCAACAATGCCAGCATCACATTTTTAATTTGAAAATTGCCCGCCCGAATTTGGGGTGAGCCAATTGGACTTGCATAGCCTTGGTTTGGGAGCACCGGAGGAACCGCTCTTGGACGTTGCGGAGTATGGTTTGGAACATTGTCATTAATATTATCCTGGAGGACCCTTCGTTGTCTTGGAGGTAAAAGAGGCACCTCATCCTCTCTATTGTGATCAACCTTCTCCCCCACAATCACGTTTCCAAGTGGGTCATAGCATTTAATGACATTTTGCATCTGAAGTATTGACACAAAAATTAGAAAATAAGAAGGAAAGAAGAACAAAACACAAAACTACTTAGATAGATAGCCAAAACCATAGCTCCCCGGAAACAATGCAAAAAAGTGGTCGAGGCCTACCCTGCACTACTATTGAGTAGCGAGAGAGGGTCAACGTAGCTTTTACCCGATTAAGGTCGGGATTGATTTCCACATAGAGCTAGAAGTTGGAATCGAGTATCTACCTAATTTAGAGTTGTGTATTTGTTCTTGATTGGACTTCTAAACATTTTTGAATTTTTTATTAATTACTAATTTTATAAACTATGATGCTAATTTAAACTAAAATAAGCTAAGAATAGATATTATAGGTTTTTAAAATAGTTAAAAGGCACTAGGGTAGTGACTTTCGCCCAAGTGGTTAATTAACGGGTGATTGAGGTTAAGATACAATTGACATAATTGGGTATTATGATATAACCTTTGCACGATTTTACTCACTCTATACCTGTCGGTAGTTTGAGTGATTTTGCCCTAATTGACTTTCTCAAGACCAATTGTTTATGAAATTTGCACGAGCAAATATGGTTCAAGTCGGGTATTAATATCTCTAGGTTTAACCCTTTAATTAGGGCTATAAATCTCATGAGTATGCCCCAATTTCTTGTTGGACTAATTTTAGAGATTTAGGATCTCTTTCTCAAGAAGAGCCAAAATCAACTAAATACAAACTAGTGTTTGCAACCACTAATTTAGCAATTAAAAATGAAATTAATCGAAATACTAAACATCAATAATCAATCTAGCCTTAAAACACAAGACCCATTAATTACCCATAGTAGGGTTGAGCAACAAGGGTCTAGCTACTCATAAAACAAATAAATAGATGAAAAACAACTTATATTAATTAATCACTAAGATAAATAACAAGATTCAATATTGAAATGTAGATAAAATTTCCCAAAATGGCTAAATACTTCGAACCCACGAGCGCAGATACAACTAAAAACTATCTGCTTGACCTAAAAATGGAAAAAGAAGCTATATATACTAAGCTAACAGTTCTGGACAAAAATAACCCTGCGATATTAGTGCGGACCGCACAAAATGGTATGCAGCCGTACTAGGGATCTGAACTTGAAATCCCATCTCTCTGAACTCAGGCACTGCGGACCTCAAAGAATGGACTGCGGCCGCGGAGGTTTCTAGTGCGGACGGCATAAAATGGGGCGCGGACCGCATTGGCTTGAAAACTCCAACTTGGCACTACTGTGATTCTTGGATTTGTGAACAGCACAAAGTCAAGTGCGGTCACATTGATCTCAGTGTGGACTGCAAAAAACCTAGTGCAGTTGCACTGCCTCTTTACCTGCAAATCAACCTCTCTGAGTCTCCTTGTACGGACCGTACAAAATGGTGTGCGGCTGCATTAGGAGTGTTCTGCCTGAGCTTTCTCTTGTCTTGGTACTTGTGCAAGTTTCACTCCTTTCGAGCTGATCATTGAAATCTTATCACTTTGTTGATGAAACCTGCAATCAAACACAACTTATGAGCCTTTTTGCACTATTTTGTACAAATTTCCAATAAAAAAAAGCAAGAAGGAGCATAAAATGCATCAAAGTCCCTAGTTATCATACACCACAAACTCAGCAAGTTCCGAGCCTAACCTTGGTGGGGCATTGACGAGTAAAGTTAGGGCCCTACTGAGGTTACATGAAAAATGAGGTAAGACAGTATAGATATAACAATATAATTAAATGCTAACAGTAAGAAGTAACACAGAATAATGAGAATAACAACAACTATAACAGAGACAAATATCACAAAAGGAATACTGCTCAACACCGAGATAACAATCAGGTATCTCTCAATATCTCGAGAATCTCTTAGTATCCTCAATATGTATGCTTGGGATTTCCCGATATCTCGAGGATCACTTAGTATCCTCGAAATATATGTTGAGGATCTTCTGGTATCCCGAGGATGTCTTAGTATCCTCAATATATATGCAGAGGATCTCTCTATATCCCAAGGATCTCTTAGTATCATCAATATACGTACGGGGGATCTCCCGATATCCCGCACTACAGTGTAAATCAATATATGAGCAAGGGAACTCCCAGAATGCAGATTCATAGACCGAAAGTAAATAGGCAGGGGGATATCCCGAGATACTTCCCCATAGTCCCAAAGTAAACACACAATAGCAACATGAAGACTACTTAATCCAATTCAAATTTCATACCAAGGTAAAGCAAAAATTTCGAACCTAGCATGTTGCATATAATTCAAATAAGACAGTTTGAGCAAATAAAGCAATTAAGTCAATTGGACATTCTTCACTAAGCTTACAACGGCTTAAAATTCAAGTAGTATAAACAAAAACTGAACACAATTTTAACATTACTTAATAAAAATAGGATTTTTCAACAATTAGCACAAGTACGCACTCATCACCTCACGTACAAGGTATCTAAAATATCAACAATACTAAATCCTAAGGGGAGTTCCCTCACACAAGGTTACGTAATCCATTTACCTCGAACCAACTCAAAATCAACCCGAAACCACCTTCTTGCGACGAGCAGTCAATTCCAGATGACCCAAATATACTCAATCTATTGCATAATGTAAATAACACTTCAAATAACTGATTCCACTAATTAATTAAAGCTTATACGCGAAATTTAAAACTATTTAAAACGCCCCCGGGCCCACATCTCAGAATTGGGTATAACTTACAAATTCAGAATACTCACATCTCACGAGTTCATGCATTTCAAAATTACCAAAATCGAAACTCAATTGGTCCCTCAAATCACCACTCAAACTCTCCAACATCAAGCCCTAATCGCTCAATTTTCCTCCTTAAATTCCTCTAAAACCACGATTAACCAATGGAAAAATGATCATAAACTCAAGCATTGAAGCTTAGGTAGCATAACTGACTGATAACCTCCAATTTCCCCTTGAAATTCATTGTCCTAGCTTACTTCATGTCGTCAAAAATGGAGAACTTAGCAAAAGTTCGCGAAGAAAACCTTATATACTTTCTGACTCAGGGATTCCGCACCTGCAGTCCATTTTCCGCATTTATGGTCCCGCTTCTGCGTCTGACCCACCGTATCTACACTTGTCACTTAAAGGCCTGGAACCGCACATGCGGTCGCTCAATCACACCTGCACCATCGTAGAAGCGTCCAGGCATCCGCTTTTGTGTCTCCTGAGGTCTTGGCCTCTTCTGCAGCTTGATTCCGCATTTGCATGAGTCGCACCTATGACCTCAAAACGGCATATGCGGTTATGATAGCAACCGTAAACTTCAGCTGCAACACCAAATTCTTAACATTCTCTCAACCATCAGAAATCACCCCGAAGCCCCCGGACCCCAACCAAAAGCACAAACAAGTTATATACCACTATCCAAACTTATACAAATCTTCAAAACACCTCGAACACTACTGAATCAAACAATTAGCATCGGGTTCAAGCCTTATAACTTCAAAAACTCTCAACTTACACTATTAATAAAAAATTCAATCAAGCCTCGTCCGAATGATCTTCAATTTTACACATACGTCACATTCAACACTACAGAGCTACTCCAACTTCCAGAATTCCATTCCGACCTTGATATCAAAATCTCACTATCTAACCGGAAACTTCAATTATTCAACCTTTGGTATTTCAAGCCTAATTAAGCTACGGACATCCAAAATACAATCTGAACACTCCCCTAAGCCTGGAATCACCCGACAGATCTAACAAACCCTACACAATTCCATTCTGATGCCGTCTTCAAACTGCTCTGACTACATTTTAAATTCTAAAGCTTAAGCTTTCTTTTAGGGACTAAGTGTCCCAAAACACTCCGAAACGCAAAACCAAACATCCTGAATAGTCAAAATAGAAAAAACAAACATAGGGAATGTAGTTAATAGGGGATTGGGGCATAAATTTTTAGAACGACCAGCCGACTCGTTACATTCCGCTACACTTAAACATCTGTTCGTCCTCGAACGAGCGTAGAGACATGACTGAAGTAGTGAAAAAATGAGGATAACGCCTGCACATATCTTGCTCGGTCTCCCAGGTTGTCTCCTCGATCAGTTGACTCCACCACTGAACCTTAGCTGATGCATTATTCTTTGACCTCAGCTTTCGAACCTGCCTGTCCAATATTTCCACCGACTCCTCAACATAAGATAGATCCTTGTCCAATTAGACTGAACTGAAAACCAATACGTGCGACGGATCGCCACGATACATCCGAGCATCGATTAATGAAATACGCGATGAACTTCTACCAAGATGGGAGGTAAGATAAGCTCATAAGCAACCTCCCCAACACGCCTCAATATCTCAAAATGGGCAAATAGACCTAGGAGACAACTACCCTTCCTGCCTGAATCTCATAACCCCCTTCATATGCGAAACTCGAAGTAGAACGAACTCTGCAACCATACAGGAAACGTCATGAACCTTCCAGTCTACATAACACTTCTGTCTAGAGTTGTCTATCCGTAGTCTATCCTGAATCATCTTAACCTTCTCCAAAGCATCCTAAACCAAGTCTGTTCCAAATATTCTATTATCACCCGGCTCAAACCAGCCCACCGGGGACCTACACCTCTGACCATAAAAGCATCATACGGTGTAATCTGAATACTAGACCGATAACTATTGTTATAGGAAAACTTTGCCAATGGCAAGAACTAATCCCAAAACCCTCTAAACTCAATCACATATACATAGAGCGTATCCTCAAGAATCTTAATAGTGATCTCGAACTGTCCATCCTTCTGAGGGTAAAATATTGTACTCAACTACACCCGAGTACCCAACTCATGCTGAACAGTCCTCTAGTATTGTGATGTGAACTGAGTACCCCTATCTGAAATAATACAATCTCAGATACAATGCAGACGAACAATCTCCTGGATATAAATTTCTGCCAATCGCTTCGAAGAATGGGTACACATAGAAATGAAATGCGCGGACTTTGTCAGCCGATGTACAATCATACAAATAGTATTTAACTTCCTCAAAGTCCGTGGAAGTCAAACTACGATGTACATGGTGATCCTCTCCCATTTCACTCCGGAATATCTATTTGCTGAACCAATCATCTCGGCCTCTGGTGCTCATGCTTCACCTGCTGAAAATTGAGGCACCGAGCTACAAACCCAACTATATATCTCTTCATACACCTCCACCAATAGTGCTGCCTTAAATCTTGGTACATCTTTGTGGCACTCAGATAGATGGAATACTGCAAACTATGGGCCTCCTCTAGAATCAACTCTCATAGCCGATCAACATTGGGTACACAAACCCGACCCTGCATTCTCAATACCATATAATCACCAATAGTAAGATATCTAGCATTGCCATGCAAAACCTTGTCCCTGAGGACAAGAAAATGAGGGCCATCAAATCGACGCTCCCAGATACGGTAAAACAAGAATGACCGAGAGACCATGCAAGCTAGAACCCGACTGGGATCCGAAATATCCAATCTCACAAACTGACTGGGTAAGGCCTGTACATCCATTTCCATGGGCCTCTCTGCTACTGGTAAGTATGATAAACTCCCCGAAATCTCTGCTCGACGCTCAAAGCATCAGCGACCACATTGGCCTTTCTCGGGTGATACAAGATAGTGATATCATAGTCCTTCAGTAGCTCTAGCCATCTCCTCTGACATATATTAAGGTGCTTCTTCTTGAATAGATGCTGCAAACTTTGGTGATCAGCATAAATTTCACAAGTCACACCATAAAAATAATGAAGCCAAATCTTCAGGACATGAACAATAGCAGCCAAATCAAGATCGTGGACATGATAATTCTTCTCATTTACCTTCAACTGTTTGGATGCGTAAGCAATCACCGTACCGTCCTGCATCAATACCGCTCTAAAGCCAAGCTTTGAGGCATCATAATAGACAATATATAACCCTAAACCTATAAGCAATATCAAAACTGGAGTTTTACTCAAAGCTGTCTTGAGCTTCTGAAAGCTCGCCTCACACTCTTCCGTCCACTGGAACAGAGCGCCATTCTAGGTCAACCTGGTCATAGGTGCTACAATAGATGAAAACCTCTCAAAACATCGACGATAATAACTCGCCAAGCCAAGAAACTACGAATATCTGTAGCTGAGGATGGTCTGGGCAAACTCTACACTACTTTTGCTTCTTCGAATCCACCTGAATACCCTCTCTTGAAACCACGTGGCCTAAGAATACCATTGAATCACACCAGAATTCACATTTTGAGAACTTTTTGTATATCCCCTTACGTTTTGAAGCACTATCCTTAGGTGTTGCTCGTGACCTTCTCGACTCCGGGAATATATCAGAATATCATCAATGAAAACAATGATGAACGAGTCAAGATGTGTTTGTTGAACATACTATGCTTCAAATTCATGAAGGCTGCTAGGGAATTGATCAACCCAAACGACATAACAAGGAACTCTTATTGACCATAGCGAGTCCTGAAAGCAGTCTTCGAGATAACTTGCTTCCGAATCTTCATCTAGTGGTAACCTTAACGTAAATCAATCTTAGAAAACACTCGTGCACCCTGTAGCTGGTGAAACAAAAAATCAATATGAGGTAAAGGATAACGATTATTCACTGTTCTTTTTTCAACTTGCGATAATCAATGAACATAGGCATAAAACCATCCTTCTTCTTCACAAACAAGACAAGAGTACCCCAAGGTGATACACTGGGCAAAATAAAACTCTTATTAAGCAATTCCTGTAACTAATCCTTCAACTCCTTCAAGTCATAAGGAGCAATACAATACAAAGGAATAAAAATGGGCTGAGTGCCTGACAATAGATGAATGCCAAAATTAGTATCTCTATTGGGTGGTATGCCCGGAAGATCAGTTGGAAACACATTAGAAAAATCCCGTACTACTAGCAATAAATAACCTGTAGCCATTCGCTAAGACTTAAGGAAATAAATAACTCTACTGGGAGTGTGATCTAAAGAACCCCTCCACTCAAACACGTGGTAAACCTAGCATAGCCAGCATCACGATTTTGCTGACAAACAAGAATACCATAATGGGGCAACAACTAGTCCACGCCCAAGATAATATGAAAATCTACCATACTGAGCAACAATAAATCAGCTTTGGTCTCAAAACCATTAAGAGAAACCAAACACGATCAATAAATGCGGTCCAAAATAAGAGAATCTTCCACAAGAGTAGAAACATAAATAGAGGAACTCAAAGAATCCCTAGATACATCCAAATACGAAGTAAAATAAGAAGATACATAAGAATAAGTGGAGCCTGCATAAAATAGAACCGATGCATCTCTATGACAAACCAAGAAAATACTTGTGATGACAGAATCGAAGGCAACCACATTGGTACAAGCAATAATTGGCCTGGCCTGCCCTTCTAGGGAGAACAATACATCCCCAAACTGCACCGCTAGCTGGCTGAGCAGTTGGGGTAGCAATTGGAGCTATAACCATAGCTAGAGAACTCTGTGGGGCACGCTGAGACTGAAAAGTCTATGGAGGTACAATCCTCCCAAGTGTAGGGAAATCCCTCACCACATGGCACGTATCGCCAAACTGAAAACAAGCTTTGGGACGACGTGGCGACTTTGACTGGCTCGGGCCATGGATGCTATACTGACCTCTAAAAGCACCCCACACAGGCGACACAGTAGATACTAGAGGTTCATAATAAGGCTTTTGACGCTTAGAAGGAGCTGGAATACCATTGGCTGCTGGGAGAGCTAAATGTACATGGAGAATCATATAACCCCTACCATGACGACCTGCAGCTAGGGCACGAGGACCATAATAATGGCCCGACTCTAGAGTCCTCTTGGCCTCCCTCTCATTTCTATCCCTAGCATACATACCCTTAATCCTCCTAGCAATGCTCACCACCTGCTAATAACAAATATCCATCTCTAACTCATTATGCATGCTGGACGTGATGATGGGAATAAGTCCCTCAATAAACCGGCGAACCCTCTTGCGGATAGTAGAACCAAAGCTGGTACATGTCTACCCAAGCTGGTGTAATAGACAACATACTCCGAGACAGTCATAGTACCCTGGCACAAATGCTCAAACTCTATGCGCCATGCATCCCTAAGGCATTGAGGTACACACTTTCTTAGGAACATATCTGAAAATTGAATCCAAGTCAGGGAAGCTTCCTCATCCGAACCGTCTAACTCATAAGTACCCCACCACTCATACACAGCTCCTCGAATTTGCAAAGTAGTGAAAGAAACCCCGCTCGATCCTGATATACCCCTGGTACAGAGAGTATGGTTGCACTCATCTAGAAATCCCAAAGCATCATCCGATGCTAGAATACTAAATATAGGAGGATTGTACTTCTTGAGCCTCTCAAGCCTCATCTTCTTATCCTTGGAAGCTGTTGCCTTGTCCTCGAGCTGATCTAGGACTGCAGATTGTACATGAGTAATCACTGGGACTTTCTTAACATGTACTTGCTGCTCATGAGTACAGGTAGTGAGATTTTGTGCTCCTCTCCTGGCATGAGATGGTTATGTAGCAAGGGGAAGAAACCCTCCCGAGACAGAGTGGTGAACTTACTCATGAACTGTGCCAGAGTCTCCAATAGTGCTGGAGTAGTAATAGTAATAGGCGTATCATGTGCCTAGGCTCTAGCTAGAACTGCTGGTGGCTCCTCGGTGGTAGCTGACAAGGCCGCTCTAGCTGCACCGCATACGCATCCTCAGCCTCTATTCCAGCCCCGGCCTCTAACGTCTCTAATAAGGGATCAAGTGCCTGATCATCTCAGGTAGCACGTGTCCTCACCATATGTGATAAAATAGAATACAAAAGTTTAGAATTGTGTTATAAAAATCTCGCATGACGAGGAAATCAAACGAAATGGAATTTTTCTAACAGTTACATAGCCTCTAGAATCGATCCGCGCGACTCTAATAAACCGTATTATAATTCATGACTCCAATGAAACTAGAGCTATGATATAAATTTATAACGACCCCTGTTCTCCCTCTATGAACTATCGTGAAGGCACCTAGTCTCTACGATTAGGTAAGCCTAACAAATGCGGAAAAAGAAGCAATTGTAGAAAACAAAGTAATTAAAAACCAAGATAACAAAATGAACCAGTATTTTAGATGCAACCTGGCATATTAAACTATAAGAATCTCAACCTAACACTCCCAAAATTTGAAACCCCATTAATCACAAGCTAAGAGATACATGAAAAGCTCTAACTCCATAAATGTCTATCAACAAGGAAAATATAGAATGGCTAAACTACTACAGAGAATAGAAAGGGACTCCTTAGTCTGCGGATGCGGAATATATACCTCGAAGTCTCTACAAATGCACCTGTCCTCAAGGGTGATAATACTAAGTGTAAGTACCTGGATCTGCACATGGAAAACATGTGTAGAAACGGCATGAGTATACCACAACAGTACTCAGTAAGTGCAAAGCCAAAGCTCGGTCGGGTAGTGACGAGGAAAGTTAGGGCCCTACTGAGGTTAAATGATAAATGAGGTAAGACTGTATAGAATACGACAATATAATTAAATGCAAACAACAAGGAATAACACAGAAAAATTAGAATAACAACAACAATAACAGAGACAAATAACCACAAAAGTAATACCGCTGAACACTGAGATAACAATCGGGGATCTCTCAATATCCCGAGGATCACTTAGTATCCTAAATATGTATGCTGGGGATCTCTCGGTATCCCTAGGATCTCTTAGTATCCTCAATATGTATGCTGGGGATCTCTCGGTATCCCAAGGATCTCTTAGTATCCTCAATATGTACGTAGGGGATCTCTCGGTATCCCAAGGATCTCTTAGTATCCTCAATATATATGTAGGAGATCTCTTTGTATCCTTAATATAAGTATAGGGGATTTCTTGGTATCCCGCACTACAATCCAAATCAATATATATGTTGAAGATCTCCTGAAATACAAGTCTATAATCCCAAAGTATCTCCCGAGATATTGCTCCGTAGTCCCAAAGTAAACACACAACAACAACATGAAGAAAACTTAATTCAATGAAAATTTCATACCAAGGTAAAACAGGTACTTCTATCCTAGCATGCTGCAATAATCCAAAAAAGCAGTTTAAGCAAATAAAGCAATTATGTCAATTCGGCATGCTTCACTAAGCTAACATCAATTTAAAGTTCAAGAAGAGTAAGAAGGAAATGAACACAATTTAAAGTTACTCAATGAAAAAAGGATTTTTCAACAATAGCACAAGTACGCACTAGTCACCTCACGCATAAGGCATTTCAATACCAACAATACAAAATCCTAAGGGGATTTGCCCCACACAAGGTTAGGCAAGCCACTTACCATGAACCAGGTGAAAATCAACCCGAAACTACGCTCTTTCCATGAGTACCCGACTCCAAATGGCCCAAATCTATTCAAATCAATTGTGTAATGTAAATAACACTTCAATCAACTGTTTCCACTAATTAATTCTAAGCTAATACGCGAAATTAAGAAATATGACCAAAACGCACCCAGTCCCACATCTTGGAATTATGTAAAACTTATAAATTGAGAATCCTCATGCTCTCATGAGTTCATGCATCCCAAAATTACAAAAATCGGAACTCAATTGGTCCCTTAAATCACCACTTAAAGCTCTCCAATATCTAGCCCTAATCCCTCAATTTTCTTCCTTAATTTCCATTAACACCACCATTAAACAATAGAAAAATGATTACAAACTCAAGTATTGAAGCTTTGGTAGCTTACATGACTGATAGCCTCCGATTTCCCCTTGAAATTCACTGCCCTAGCTCACTTCCCGTCTTATAAAATGGATAGCTTAGCAGAAATTTGCGAAGGAAACCTTATATACTTTCTGACCTCGGGATTCTGCACCTACAGTCTATTTCCCGCTTTTGCGGTCCTGCTTCTAGGTCAGACCTAACGCTTCTACGGTTCTCACTTAACGGCCTGGGACTGCACCTGCGGTCGCTCACTTGCACCTGCGGCATGCCAACTGCAAATGCGGTTATAAGAACAAACATAAACTTCAGCTGCAACTCCAAATTCCTAACTTCCTGTAAATTATCCAAAATCACCCTGAGGCCCCAGAGACCCCAACTAAAAGCACAAGTAAGTCATATACCATTATCGAAACCTATGCAAATCTTCAAAACACATCGAACAACATCAAATCAAGCAATTGCATCGGATTAAAGCCTAAGAACTTCGAAAACTCTCAAATTACGCTTTCAATAGAAAAGTATATCAAACCTCGTACAAAATGACCTGAACTTTTGCGCAGACATCATATTCAACATGCAGAGCTACTCCAACTTCCTGAATTCCATTCCGACCCTAATATCAAAATCTCATTATCGAACCGGAAACATCAAAAATTCATTTTTCGGCATTTCCAGTCTAATTAAGCTACTGACCTCCATATCACACGCCAAACTCAACCCTATGCCTGAAATTACCCAACAGAGCTAACGAAACCTATGTAATTCCATTATAAGGCCGTCTTCACGCTACTCCGACTACGGTCCAAATTGTAAAGTTTAAGCTCTCTTTTAGGGACTAAGTGTACTAATACACTCCAAAACTCAAAATCGAACATCCCAACAAATGAAACTAGCAGAAACAAACACGAAGAATGCAGTTAATAGGGGGTTGGGGCATAAATTCTTAACTCAACCGGCCAGGTCGTTACATTTTTTCTAGATAATATTTAGGGTGTCTAATGGGTGGATTGGGATGATTTTGGACATGTTAAAATGGAGTGAGTCAATAAATGGATGGTTCATTAACACGCCGAAAAGTAACATGGGATGAGGTAAGCTAGGGTGAAATTAGGATAAAATATGGGTCATAGCCCGACCCGCCAAATTCTTACCAAGCTTTAATTAATGTACATTATTTTGTTATGAACTGTCGTGACGGCACCTAGTCTCTACGACTTGGTTTGCTTAACACATGTGGAAAATAAATGAGAAACTTGTGGAAATATAAATCAAAAACCAAGAAAAACTAAAAAGGGACGGGGTATAAAATTGCCGCTCGGCATATACAACACAATAACTCCATATATAAATCACTGTTCCCAAAACCCGAAAACTACCGGAAACACAAGATAGAAGAAATACAATAAAGTACTCTAATCTCCAAAATATCTACATCAACAGTACGATAGATGGGCTAACCCTAAAACATAGAATAAAGATAGAGACTCTTCGGTCTGCGGATGCAGTAGATATACCTCGAAGTCTCCAAAAGCTCTCCCTACCTATAGGATGGTAAGCATGTGCAGAAGTACTTGGATCTGCACATGAAACACATGCACAGAAAGGGCATGAGTAAACCACAGCGGTACTCAGTAAGTTCCAAGTTTAACCTTGGTCGGGTAGTGAGGAGGAAGGTCAGGGCCCTACCGAGGTTAAACATAGTATAAATTTTCAACAGTATAAAATACAAAATATAAATGAGTATAGAAGATAAATAAGACAAATTATACCTGGAAACCACAAATATACAACGAACAGTGTGAACACGCAAATAAGAACATCTCAACACCAATAGTAACAACGAGGATCTCCCTGGACACCATCCTGTAGTCCCTTTCATCAACTATCCAGTGGTTCTCTTTGGATACCTTCCTGTAGTCCAATTATCAATGTGCAGGAATCTACAAGAATTCCGATTCGTAGTCCCAAATATAAATACCCAGTAATGAAGGAATCTACTGAGTAATGTCACGTAGTTCCATATAACTATGTAGGGGGATGTACCGGGAATCTAACCCATATTCCCGAAGTAAACAAACAAGGGGGCAGCTACCAGAATCTTATATCCGTAGTCCCAATGTAAATACATAGCAATAGCAAGAAGATTTTCAGAGATAAATTTTTATAGCAAGGCAACAAGTAGTTTTATCCTACCATGCATCACATAATAATATCAAGCCAATTTAAGCAAATAGGAAATTTAAGTCAACTAAACATGCTCTTCTAACTAACAACATGTTAAGTGTGCAAATAAAATAAGGTAGGAAAAGGAACATGATGAGGAATACTTTAAGAAAAACTGGTTTTTCAACAATTTGCACAAGTACGCACTCGTCACCTCACGCATAAGGCAATTCCATTACCAAATATGCCAATCCTAAGGGAAAGGTCCCCCACACAAGGTTAGACAAGCCACTTACCTCGAACCAACTCAAAATCAACCCGAAACCACACTTTTGCCACGAGTATCTGACTCCAAATGGACCAAATCTAATCAATTCAATTGAATATCGTAAATAACATGTCAAGTAACTAATTCTACAACTAAATACTAAGCTAATATGCAAAATCATGTAAAATAACTGAAATACCCCGTAGGCCAACATCTCGGAATCGGGTGAAATTAATTTTTTTCAGAAACCTCATACTCTCATGAGTTTAATCATATAAAATATCTAATATCGGATGTCAAAAACCCAATCAAAATTAAGTCTCTAGGTCTAAGAACTTTTCCCCCAATTCTTCCAAAAATTCCAAAATGAAAAGATAAATTTGAGAAAAGATTCGTGGAAATTAGTCTAAACCAAGTAGGAATACTTTACCCAAGTCGCCCAGGTGAAATTCCTCTAAAATATCATGATTTCCTTAGCTCCCAAGACCAAAATATGAATTATTATCTAAACCCTTGATTTTGGGTTTTAAATTTTGCCCCAGCTATATTGTGAATCACGGTTGCGAAAGAAGGCCTGCGATCGCGAAGAGTCAAATATGAAGGGTTTCTAAAATGGCCTACGTGAACGCGACATAGCGCAAACGATTGCGAAAGAGGAAGAATGGCCTTATGCAGTTATGGTTGAAGACACGTGAACACGAAGAAGGAATTGGGCCCCCTCCGGAATTACACTATGCGATTGCAAAATGACCTGTTGAGCAACCAAAACACACCCGAGGACCCCAGGACCTCAACCAAACCTACAAACATATACCATAACATCAATCAAACTTGTTTCAACCTTCCAAATGCTATAAAAACCTCCAAACACCTACTTCTCATCGAATTCAAGTTTAAAAACTCTAGAAACTATTAAAACACATTTTCGATCAAAATGTCTATCAAACCTCGTCCACATGACTTGAAACTTTTCACGCACATCCAAAATGACATAACGTAACTACTAGAACTCTCGAAATTCCATTCCGACTGTCGGATCAAAATCTCATTAACAAACAAAAAAAATTCTATGAATTCAACCTTCGTCATTTCAGGCCTATATTAGCTATGGACCTCCATAACATAATCCGATCACGCTCCCAAACATGAAATTACCTAACGAAGCTAACTAAACTATCAGATTTCCATTCTGAGGCCGTCTTGACACTATTCTGACTATGGTATATTTTCCAACACTTAAGCTCTCATTTAAGGACTAAGCATCCCAGAACTCTGCGAAACTCAAAACCGAACATCCCAACAAATAAAATTAGCAGAATTAACCATGGAAAGAGCAGTTAATTGGGGATCATGGCATTAATTTTTAAGACGATTTGCCGTGTCGCCACATCCTCTTACACTTAAACATTCATTCGTCCTCAAACAATCATAGAGACATACCTGAAGTAGGGAAAGATGAGGGTAATGGCTGCGTATATGCTGCTTGTCTCTCATGTATCCTACTCGACCGATTTGCCCCGCACTGAACCTTTGCTGATTCAATGTTCTTTGACCTCAATATTCTGACTTGCCTATCCAATATCCACTGGCTCCTCAACGTAAGATAGATCCTTGTCCAGCTTGACTGAACTAAAAGCAACCTCCCCAACACGTCTCAATATCTTATCGGTCATGTTTGGTTACTTTCTGTGGTTTTGAGACTAGAGCCGATTTATTGTTACTCAGCATGGTTAATTTTGATATTATCTTAGGCATGGACTGCTTGTCGCCCCATTATGCTATTCTTGATTGTCAAAACAAAACCGTGACGCTGGCTATACCAGGGGTACCATATGTTTAGTGGAGAGGTACCTTTGATCATACTCTTAGTAGAGTTATTTCTTTCCATAAGGCTCAACAGATGGTTGAGAAGGGATGTGACGTGTATCTAGCTTATGTGAGAGGCATTAGTATTGATACCTTTTTAGTTGATTCAATCCCAATAGTAGGGGACTATCCCGATGTGTTTCCAGCTGATCTTATAGGCATGCCACCTGATAGATATATTGATTTTGTCATTGATCTATTGTTTGGGCACTTAGCCTATTTCCATTCTTGTGTATCGTATGGCTCCTTCTGAGTTGAAGAAGTTGAAGGATTAGTTATAGGAATTGCTTTATAAGGGTTTTATTCAACCAAGTGTTTCACATTGGGATGCTCCTATCTAGTTTGTAAAGAAAAGATGGTTCTATGCGTATACGTATCGATTATCGCTTATTGAAAAAGGTTATATTGAAGAACCGTTATCCCTTGCCTCATATTAATGGTATGTTTGGCTAGCTTCAGGGTGCACAAGTATTTTGTAAGTTTGATTTGCACTCAATTTACCATCAGTTGAAGATTCGAAAGCTAGATATATCGGAGACTGCTTTCAGGACTCGGTATGGTCATATGAGTTCCTTGTCAAGTCCTTTGGGATGTCCAATGCCCTAGTAGCTTTCATGAATTTGATGCATAGTGTATTCCGACCATATCTTGACTCTTTTGTCATTGTCTTTATTGAGGACATTCTGATATTTTCCCGAAGTCGGCAAGATCATGAGAACTACCTGAGGACAGTTTTTCAGACTCTAAAGGTAAAGAAATTATACGCAAAGTTTTCAAAATGTGAGATTAGGTTGGATTCTCTGGCGTTCTTGGGCTACGTAATATTGAGGGGGACATTCGAGTGGATCCGAAGAAGGTAGAGGTAGTACAGAGTTGGCCCATACAATCCTCAGCTATAGAGATCCGCAGTTTCCTTGGCTTGGCGGGTTACTTCCGTCGTTTTGTGGGAGGTTTTTCATTGATCGTAGCCTCTATGTGCCGATGAAGTTGCTCCGTTTTAGTGGATGGAAGAGTGCGAGGTGAGCTTTTAGAAGCTCAAGACAACTTTGACTACGACCCTAGTTTTGAAAATGCCTACAAGTTCATGGTCTCATACTTTCTATTGTGATGCCTCGAGAGTTGGCCTTGGAGAGGTATTGATTAGGATGGTAGGGTGATTGCCTAAGCATCAATGAGTTGAAGATACATGAGAAGAATTATCATGTCCATGATCTTGAGTTAGTTTCCATTGTTCATGTCCTGAAGATTTGGCGCCATTATCTATACGTGTGCCCTGTGAGATTTATACTGACCATCGGAGCTTGCAGCATTTGTTCAAGTAGAAGGATTTAAATTTGTGCAAAAGGAGGTGGTTAGTGTTGTTGAAGGATTATGACATCACTATTTTATATCACCCGGGCAAGGCCAATGTAGTGGCTGCTGCCTTGAGTTGCCGGGCGGAGAGTTTGGGGAGTTTAGAATATTTATTAGCATTGTAGATTCCTGTGGCAATATATGTTCATGCCTCGTGAGATTGGATCTTTTAGAGCCCAGTCAGGTTCTAGCTTGTGTGGTTTCTCGGTCTTCATTATTTGATCCTATCAGGGAGCAGCAGTATGATGACCCTCATTTGCTTTTCCTTAAGGACATGGATTAGCATGGTGATGCCAAAGATGTGACCATTGAAGAGGACAAAATATTAAGGATGCAGGGTCAGGTTTGTTCACCCAATGTTGATGGGCTTTGAGAGTTGATTCTATAGAAGGACCACAATTCGCGGTATTCCATTCATCCAAATGTTGCAAAGATGTATCAGGACTTGAGGCGGCACTATTGGTGGAGGTGGATGAAGAAAGATATAGTTGGGTTTGTAGCTCGGTGCCTCAATTATCAGCAGGTGAAATATGAGCACCTGAGACCGGGAGGATTACTTTAGCAGATAAATATTTCGGAGTGGAAGTGGGAGCGGATCACCATGGACTTTGTAACTTGAATCCCATAGACTTTCAAGAAGTTTAATTCCATTTGGGTTATTGTTAATTGGCTAACAAAGTCTGCTCATTTCATTCCTGTGTGTACTATTTATTTTTTGGAGCAGTTAGTAGAGATTTATATCTGGGAGATTTTCCGTCTGCATGGTATTTTAGTTTCTATCATTTCAGACAGAGGTAATCAACATCGCGGTTCTATAGAGCCGTTCAGTTGGAGAGAGATACTCGAGTGTAGTTGAGCATGTCATTTCACCCTCAGACGGACAGACACTCCAAGTGCACTATTCAGATTCTTGAGGATATGCTCTGTACATAGGTGATGAAGTTTGGGGGTCTTTGCAATTAGTTCTTTCCATTAGCAGAATTTGCTTACAACAATAGTTCCCAGTCCAACATTCAGATGACACCATATGAGGCATTTTATGGTAGACATTGTAAATCTCGGGTGGGTTGGTTCGAACTTGGTGAGGCTAAATTATTGTGCACAGATTTGGTTCAGGATGCTTTAAAGAAGGTTAAGGTGATTCAGGATAGGATCCGTACAGCCCAGTCAAGACAGAATAGCTATAGGGACCGGAAGGTTCATGATGTTTCATATATGGTTAGAGAGCGAGTTTTGCTTTGGGTTTCTCATATAAAAGGCGTTATGAGATTGGGGAAGAAGGGGAAGTTGACTACGATCAAATAGAACCGATGCATCTCTTTGGTAAACCAATATAATACTTGTGATGGCAGAATCAGGGGCAACAACCTCGGTACGGGTAGGCACAACATAGTATCTGTCCTGGACTCACCCTCTAGGGTGACCTCTACCTCCCCGACCTCCACCTCTAACTAGCTGAGCATGAGGGGTAGAAATTGGAGTTGGAACCATGGCCTGAGTACTCTGCAGGGCACATTGTGGCTGAGAAGTCTGTGGAGGTGCACCCCTCCCATGTCTGGAGGTGATTTCTCATCATATGGTATGTGTCACCACACTCAAAAAAAGCTATTAGAGGATGTGGTGGTTGTGACTAGGCCTGATCTATTGGACTGACCTCTGAAAGCACCCCACGCAGGAGGTGGAAACTAGAGGTTCATAATAAGGCTTACGAGGCCTAGGAGGAGCTAGAGCACTGCTTGCTACTAGAAGAACTGAATAAATGTGGTGACCCAAATAAACCTTATCAGATCGACCTGCACCTGGGTTACGAGCACCAGAATAATGGCCAGACTCTCCAGACCTCTTGGCCTTCCTCTCATCTCTGTCCCTAGCATGCATACCCTTAATCCTCCTAGCGATGCTCACCACATGCTAATAAGAAATATCCATCTCTAAATCATGAGCTATGCTAGATTTGATATAGGGAATAAGCTACTCAATAAACCGACGAACCCTCTCACAAACAGTAGAAACCAAGGCTGGTGCATGCCTAGCCAGACTAGTGTAAGGGACAACATACTCTAAAATAGTCATATCACCTTGGTGCAAATGCTCAAACTCTGCAAGCCATGCATACCTAAGGCTCCGAGGAACATACCCTCTCAGGAACAGGTCTGAAATTGGAGCCCAAGTTAGTGAAGTTGCCTCATTTGGGCTATCGAACTCATAGGTGCGCCGCCAATCATAGGCAGCTCCTCGAAGCTGGAAAGTAGTGAAAGAAACCCCACTCGATCCTGAGATACTTATAGTAAAGAGAATGCGATACACTCATTAAGAAATCAAAGAGCATCCTCCGATGCTAGACTACTAAATACAAGAGGCTTGTAGTTCTTGAACCTCTCAAGCCTCAGCTGCTCATCCTCGGAAGCCGCTGCGCTATCCTCGGGCTAAACAGGTACTGCAGGCAAAATAGAAATAATCTCGGGAACATGCTTCACATACACTCGCTGTTCAGGAGTGCGGGCGACGGGAGTCTGTGCTCCTTCCCCGGCATGGGATGTGGCTATAGCAAAGGAAAGCAACCCAACCTGAGCCAAAGTAGTGTACACGCTCATGAACTGTGCTAGAGTCTCCTGAATAGTTGGAGTGGTAGTAGCTGTAGTTGGCATGTCAGGTGCCTAGATTTTGACCAGAGCTGCTGGTGGTACCTCGGCGCCAGCTCGCATAGGTGCTCTGGCTGCACCATGTGCATGTCCTCGACCATTACCCCGGCCCCGGCCTCCGACGGCTGCAGTAGGGGGTGCGAGTGCCTGATCGTCTCTAATAGTATGTGTCCTCACTATCTGTAAGAGAATAAAAAGATAGAAGTTTAGTGGTGATATCAAAATCTCGCAGGACAAGGAAATAAATGAAATGGAAATTTCCTAACAATTACATAGCCTCTCATAGATAAGTATAGATGTCTCTGTACCGATCAGCGAGACTCTAATAAACTGACATGTGTTCCATGATCCTACGAACCTAGAGCTCCGATACACACTTGTCACGACCCCAGCTCACCCTCCATGAACTGTCGTGACGGCACCTTGTCTCTATGACTAGGTAAGCCTAACACATGCAGAAAATAAATCAAAACTTGCGGAAATATAAATCTAAAACCAAGAATAATTAAAAAGGAAGGGTGTATAAAAATGCTACTCGGCATGTACAACACAATAACTCACCTTCTACATCACTATTCCAAAACATGAAATCTCATAGGAACACAAGCTAGAAGAAATACATTAAAGTTCTCTAATCTCCACTATATCTATATCAACAGTACGATAGAACGACTAACCCTACAAGATAGAATAAAGATGGAGACTCTTCAGTCTGCGGACGCGGCAGATGTACCTCCAAATCTCCAAAAACTCTCCCTACCTCAAGGATGGTAAGCCTCTGCAAAAATACCTGGATTTGCATATGAAAAACATGCGCAGAAAGGGCCTGGGTACGCCACGGTGGTACTCAGTAAGTACCAAACCTAAAATCGGTCGGGTAGTGACGAGGAAGGTCAGGGCCATACCGAGGTTAAACATAGTATAAAGTTTCAACAATATGAAATAGACAATAAAAATGAGAACATCAGAGAAGTAAGATAAGTTATACAAGGCAAAAACAAATATACAACGAACAGAGTAAACACGGAAATAAGAATAGCTCGACACCAATAGTAACAACGATGATCTCCCATGATATCGTCCTGTAGTCCCTTTCATCAATTGTCTGGAAGATCTCCCTGCTGGGTTGTTAATTTTTAAGACGACCGACCGGTTCATCACAGTAATATCCTATAAAAAAAATAAGGGCATAATTTCTATTTAGCCAATAGCCTTTTAAAAGAAAAGAAATGAAATGAAATATGTATATAAAATCCTAACGGGTTAAAGCCACTACCAGATACCATGAATCTTAAGTGTTTTATAAAGGAATCGTTTCGTTCCTATACATAATTTAAAACTTTATTACCCTTAATTTTCGTGTTTAGCTAATTACCCAACATAAACAAATTTAGGTTACCAAATATATACAAATACAATCCATCTTAAAATGATGCCAAATCCATTCTTTGCTCCTTCAATAATGGAATTTAATTATACTATTTTTCTTTTTTCCTCCTCTCTCCCCTTTCTCTCTAGATCTTCCATTATTTTAAACTATTTTACTGATAAAATAGGTAAATAGCTACCACCAACTCCATCCTTCAAGATCATTAGCAGTACTATTCTCCAGCCCTCTAGGCTCCCCCATAATAATACTTGAATGCCAAATAACTTCTTCTACGTGGTTGTTTTCTCCCATGTACAGAAAAGAAAAGGAATTGGGAATTTCCTACACTTAAACAAAAATCAATCCCATCACTGTTAACAAAATTTTGACATCGGTTCATTATGTTAGATTAGTTTTAAGTATTATGTTGAAGCCTTGAAGGAATGGAATTTTAATTTGAAGTATTAAGTGTAAACTTTAATTTGCAGCTTTGATATACACCTATATATATATATATATATATATATATATATATATATATATATATATATATATTTGAAGACTTTCCTCCACTGGACCTCGAATATGGGGTTAGAGGAAAAATCTGTATGTACAAAATCTAAAATTAAAGAGTATGTACAATTCTGTTTGCTTGCAAGTTGAGCACATTTTTAGGATTCAAACAAACTTATCTACAAATTTTATACATTATTTCTACACAGTTAAATATAACTACAATATCATACAGCTTAAATACAATTGTTATAAAAGTTTATACAATATGTCTTTTGTATATTTTGTACATGATTTATACATAGTAAAAACAAATTTCATACAGCTAATTATATATTATACAACTTATCTACAATTTTTACATATTATTTCTACCTAATTAAATGCAACAACAATAACATACAACTTAAATACAAATTTTACACAATATTCCTTTTGTATATTTTGTATATGAATTATACATAGTAAAAACAAATTTCATATAACTAATTATATATTATACAGTTTAACTACAATTTTCATACATTATTTCTACTAAGTTATATAATACTACAATATTATACAACTTAAATATAATTTTTATAAAATATTGTTCAACATTTATACAATAGCTAAATAAAAAAATATATAAACAGCATAATACAATTTGCAATTTTAAAGTCATGACCCAAAACCCGATCCATCGTGATGACGTCTATCGTGAAACAAGGTCAGCCTCAACTCAACAATCAACCCGATAATAATAATTTTAAAATCATTTACGTAAGCCTTTTTTTTTTATGCTAATACAAGAATCTCTTTACTCTATTTGCTACGTATATACAATCTGTGCTATAGTATGTAAAATCATAGGCTAAGGAAAATAGTTGAGCTTGCTAAGTCCAATTTTCCATTTCTTATGTTTACTGCCTCGCATATGTATCAATAGGGCAATCTCTCGACATAACAAATCCTCCACATATGTGACACCATCAAATCGCATTTGGTTCCTCGCTTTCCAGATGAGTGCAATTGTGGTTATGAATGCAGCAGTTGTTGTCACCTTGTGCCATTGCCTGCTCTTGGCTATACTACATATCCAGTTGAGTTCAGATTCCCAGCATCCTACAGTTCGAGAATATCCCAACCAATTGCAAATTCTTTTCCATAAACTGTTTGTGCTAGGACAACCAAAGAACAGATGGTTAAAGTCTTCCACATGAAGCTTGCAAAAAACACAGTCCACTGGGATTTGAACACCCATTACCAGCAGTCTATCCACTGTAGGAAGGCTATGATGAGCTGCAAGCCAGGCAGTGAACTTGTGTCTAAGAAGGACATTACCAATTAATAACAAATTCTTCCATGTAACCTTTGTAAAGCTGGGAAGCAATGATGTATAAAGTTTCTGTATGCTAAACTTGTTAAGCTTGCATACACTATTCAATCGAACAGTAAGATCACCATGCAACTGAGGACATTCCAAGATAAAGTTTCTGCATTCTAATATTTTCCTGATCACCCAAGATGGTGTTTTAGGGATGTTAACAGAAGAGATGTTGCCTTGCTTAATGTAATAAGCATGAACCCATCGAACCCATAAGCAGTCTTTTTTGTTTGCCAAATCCCACAGCAGCTTTGATATGGCAGCCTTGTTCCACATAGACAAGTCCAGGAGATTAAGCCCACCAGCAGATACTGGCTTGCATACCTTATCCCAAGCCACCAATGCTTTTCTTGAAATACTTGCCTTACCAGTCCAAAGATCGGTTCTACAGATAGCTTCAATGACTTTTAGGACTTTTTCAGGCAGAATAAAGATATGAGCCCAATAAGACTGGATGCCAAAGATCACAGCCTTTATCAATTGGTTCCTACCTGCATACGAGAGAAGCTTGGCTGACCAACAAGTAATCTTTTCAGTAATTCTCTCAATGAGGGGCAGATAATGATGTATGGCTAGTTCCTTAGAATCCAGAGGAATACCTAAGTATCTAAATGGTAGTTGTCCTTCAGAGAATCCCAGGACATTAAGTAACTGCTCTCTAGTATGTTGATGTACCCCAGCCAAGTAAATAGCACTCTTGCTAACATTTTCCTGGAGTCCAGAGGCTGCTGAGAACTGGGCAAAGGTGTTATGCAGAATTTGAATAGACATCTCATCAGCTCTGCAGAACATAAGCAAGTCATCAGCAAAACACACATGAGAAATGTTGAGCTTCCTGCACCTGGGATGGAAATTGAAGTTTCCATCCTTATGGAGTTGCTGCAATAATCTATTAAAGTATTCCATGGCCAACACAAAGAGATAAGGTGACATAGGATCCCCTTGTCTAATACCCCTCCTAGCATTGAATGGCTTGGGTAAACCACCATTCATTACTAAGGAATTTTATACAGAAGAAACACAAGCCATAATCCAATGTGTAAACTTTGCTGGAAAACCCAAGTCAGTGAGAATTTGTTTCAAGAAGGTCCATTCTAAGGTATCATAAGCCTTCCTCAAATCAACCTTAAGAACACACCTAGGTGAGATGCCTTTCCTTGAGTACCCCTTGAATATTTCATGACTTAACAAGATGTTGTCTACAATACATCTTCCCTCAATAAAAGCTGATTGAGCAGATCCCACTAGCTTCCCAATGACATCCTTCATCCTTCTAGTAAGAACTTTGGAGATAATTTTGTATAATGTAGTGCAACATGCAATAGGCCTGAAATCTTTAACAGTAGAGGGTGATATGACTTTTGGAACAAGAGCTATGGCTGTTGTATTGATCATATAGGGCAGGTCACCTGTGTAGAAGAAATCTTTAGTAGTAGAAAGAATGTCATCTTTAACCAGTTCCCAGTTTTTTGTAAAGAACTCTACTTGAAATCCATCAACCCCTGGGGCCTTATCTGTAGGCATATCCTTGATTGCTGCAGTAACTTCCTCCATGATTACCTCTCTAATGAGAAGTCTTTGTTGCTAAAGAGTAAGACATTTGCCATCCTTCATAATCTGAGAGTTCACACAAGGAAGCTCAGATGCACATTCTCCCATTAAAGAGTGGAATATCTTCAAGAATTCCTGTTCCACAAGTACATGATCTGTTAGTTTCACTCCAGTTTCTGTATAAATGGAATTAATGCTGTTTTGTCCAGTTCTAATCTTCCATTGAGAATGAAAGTATTTAGTATTTGAGTCACCACATTCAATCCATGTAGCTTTTGACTTCTGCCTCAGTACTTTCTCTTCAATATTATTCCATCTCTCAAGTTCCTCTAGTGTCTTCCTTTCCTTCTGGATAAGCTCATGTGTGAAAGGTCTGTTTTGCAACTGATTTTGTATGATGTCAAGCTGTTCCCTGGCCTGAATAATATTCTGCTTGTAAGCTGCCATGTAAGAGGTGATCTCCTTTAATTGTTGTTTTAGACTCTTCAATTTCTGCCATATCTGCTGCATGGGTTTGCCCACATACTCCTGTTGCCATACCTGCTGGACTATGTTGAAAAATTGAGGATGTTCCATAACAACATTGTACAATCGAAAAGGTTTTGGATGCAGAGGCTTATGCACACCAAATTTAATAAGAATATGAGAGTGATCAGAAATAGAAGGGTTCAAGTAGTCTGCTTCCAAGTGACCAAACTGCTGCAACCACTGAAAGTTGCCCAGTGCCCAATCAATTTTGTTGTATACTCTAGTGGATGTGTCTTGCTTATTAGACCATGTGAAATGCCACCCTTTAGCTATGATGGCAGTCAGCTGGAGGTCAGAAACAACCTCTTTGAAATCCTTCACTTCAGCATCAGTTACAATAGATTCGATTTTGTCATCAGAACTAAGTACACTATTAAAGTCACAACTAATCAGCCAAGCAGATTGATTAGGGATCTGGATTGATCAAAGGTCACTCCATAATTGTTTCTTAAGTAACGCAGTATTATGGCCATATATGAAAGTTAAATGAAGATTAATCTGGCTCCTAGTATCTTCCAACCAGCAATGAATAAGCCGATCAGACATAGCTAGTATATGAAGTTGGATATGAGGCTTCCAAATCAACCATATTCTTCCATTAGTAGCATGTAAGTAATTACACTGTACCATCCAGTTCATTGCAATCCTTCCCAATATTTTCCTTGATTTAGGCTCCTTAAACATGGTTTCAAGTATTCCTATGACATCTACTTTAGTAATAGCTAAGAAGTTTTTCAACCCTTTTGCTTGTGAGGCTGATTAAACCCCCTTATATTCCAAGTTACTATGATCATTTGGAATAAGGTTCTCCCCTGCAGGATGGACCAGGATCAATTTTGTAGCCTCTACTTCCAATCTCATTCATGATAGCTTTACCTTTATTACCTATACACAATCTGCTGTTCACTATTCTCAGTAGTAGTATCAACATTAGTGATTGTACCTTCTGAACTGACCATAGCATCAGAACCAGTATGAGTATTTTGCTGAGCCATACTTGAGAGAGTGTCAATCATCATATGAGATTCCTGCATTAGCTGTACCTCTGCAGTGTTAATAGGCTCCACAAGATCAGATTGCTCAACAACAACCTGTTTAACAATCCATTCAGTTTTGGTTTGCTTCCCCTGCTGATTCCTTTTTCCTCTTTGTCTTTTAGGCTTGACCTGAGTCTCCTTATTCTGCATTGATAGGGTATCATACCAGCACTCAATTGTATCATGCCCAAATTTGAGACAGTGATTACAAAAGAAAGGTTTCCAGTCATATTCAATTGTCTGAATTTTAGGTCCATAAGAAGTATCAATTTCCAAATGATCCGGGAGATTGTAGGCAGCATCCACTTCAACAAGGACTCTAGTAAGTGTAATTTTCTCATACTGAGCAGTAAATTTGTCAGTATACATAGGTCTTCCAATAGCACTAGCCAATTTACTAAGTACTTCAGCAGACCAGTACCCCACAGGGAGCCCTGGGAATCGAATCCAAATAGGCACAGTACTAAGCACATCACTCTGAAAATTGAAATCAATTTCCCATGGTCGTAAAACCATTGGCCTATTTCTAAATGAATAGGGCCCTGACTGCATGGCCAAATCCTTATCCTAAGAGTTACTGAATCTAAAAATACAGTAACCATCAGCATGAATTAATACCTTAGGTTTGGTAACAAAATTCCACACATGAATGACAAAATTCTCCATAGATTGCTCATTAGGTCGATCTCCAATTACGAACCCGATCAATGCATTTTGCCAATAATCCATTTGTGGCTGTAAATCTTCAACACTGATTATAACAACTTTTTTTTCCATCTCGTTCAACAGGAGGAACAAATGAAAGTTGCTTGCCCATTTGAATGTTGCGATTACCTCGCACCACATCCGCAACTGTTGGCTTCTCAACATGCATCTCCTTTGATACCTCCTCAGCAACGAGCTTTGGTTTCTCCGCATGCAACTCCTTTGATTTCTCCTCAACAACGAGATTAGTGAATTGTAAGCGCTTTACAGCAATAGGTGATACTGCTTCAGTCTCCGTCATTGGTATCTCGCGAGTAACTGTCTCTGCATGGGTCATCGATTGAAGTTTCTGAGGCAGAAAACTGCCAAAAGTCAGTGGTTTTAGCTCCTTGGTTGTGCCATTCTCAGGTGTAACTAGTTGCGTATCTGAGGGAGGAACGTTCCGCCGGCGACGAGCCATTTCGACGTCGATAACTGCCTTGCTATCGTGCACCAGTCACTGTTTTATTGAACAGCTAATGTGCGCCGAGAGCATTTCCGCCCATTTTCCCCTTCTAAGCTTTTAACAGTATAAAAACTATTTGAAATATAAGAAATTCCAAGATAAGATACAATCCAGCCCAAAAATGGGGTGTCACTGAGTGCATGAGCGTCAATGGAACATATATAGTCTATTATGATGTCTAAAGGAGCAACTAAAGTATAACAGGTAAGTAAGGTGGGGATCCAAGGCCTGCGAATGCCATGCATAGTCATCAATAATCTCCTAAGCCGGAAGCCTCGATCAACCATCGCCACTAGATCCAAAGTGCTTGAATCTGCACACGAGGTGTAGGGGGTAACGTGAGTACACCAACTCAGTACGTAATAAGTCCAACCTTTGGACTGGTAGGTAGTGACGAACTCAACATCATCAAAGGTAATAGGAATAATGTACAGAAACGTAGGCATGCTTTCAGCTAAATAAATAGCTAAAATAGTAAAACATAGCTGATACCAGGTAAGGATGTGCAACTCTACCACGTCTACATTCCAAAGCATGTGCTATATGAAATGCACCATGGTGAGTGCCTCATGTGCCCAACACAATCTCTAATGCTCGTCCACTCAGTATTGTATATGGCTAATACAGCCCATAGAAGATCTATCTCGGAATATATATATATACATCTCGAAAAATAGTAAGTCAGTACTGAGGAAGCCATTCCAGCCTATGGAGAAGATCTGTCTCCTGATAATAACTATAACAACCTCACAATAACTCAATACTATATATGGCTCACAAGACCCATGGAAGATCCATCCCAGAATATATACACATCACTAACAACAGTCATCCAGTATTCAGGAAGGCCATTCCTGCCCTTTGGAGAAGATCAATCTCAAGTTATAAGTACTTCGGACAAGATCCATGTCCAGGGAATATCCAATCCTCAATAATATCAACCGCGCTCTCTAGGGGTATATAGACTCCGGAGGGACTTCTCTTAGCCCAAGCGCTAAAATAAGACAATAAAGGCAAGTTCAGTATCTCTCTACGACATGCAGTCCGATCCGATATTGCCACTCAATATCACACTTTCGACCTCACTCAGTCATCACTTTCGAGTCTCATACTCACGAGCTCAAAATGTCATGATACTAGCCCGAATAATTGCATGATGTGTCAACTAAGGCATTATATAATATACATAGCAGGACTGAGTATGCAATATCAATGAAGCTAATGCTATGAAGGCAAGAAACAACCTCTCGGGTCTCAATAGTGTTGGCGTGAACCCTTAACACAACAATTAGCATGATTTATAGCTCATTAACTTAATCACATAATTACAAGACAGATATTAGCAAGAAAGAGTCACTAAGAAGTGCCATGGAATGATACAGGCCGCGATTCCCACATTGCACGCCCATACGCCCTCACTTGACATTTGTGTCACCTTAATAGCAATGATAGAACACATAGTTTGGGGTTACGAACTATCACAACCAAATTTAGAAGAGTTGCTTACCTCAGACCAAGCCAAAATCTTGCCCCTGGTGCCATTTCCACTTGATTTGGCCTCCAAATGCTCTGTCTCTAATCAAAATTAGTATATTATCATCAATATATGCTAAAGGAATGAAACCTATACGAAAATTATCAAATTAGATAAAAAATCCCGAATTTTCTCAAACCTAGAATCCAACGAAAAATCACAACACTAGAAACTCCTTCCACTCTCTAGTCCATACATACAAAAATCATCAAAATCCGACCTCAAATTGTCCCTTAAATCCCCAATCAAAACTCCAAAAAACTCAAGCCTAATCCTATAACTTTACCACATTACCCACTAATTTCATGATTAGGTAGTGGAAAAATCCTCACAAACATGATAAATAAGTCCCACGTAGCTTACCTCATTGAAATCCCTTGATTCCCTTTTGCAATCACTGCTTGGAGTGCCAAAAGTGTACAAAAATGATGACAAAATGGTTGAAAATCGCGAAAGGGGTCTTTTTATACATTCTGCCCACTACTTTCACATCTGTGGCCCATTTCACGCACTCACGGGCTACTTTTGCGGTCAAGATTACGACACTTGTGGTTTCCACTTAAGTCAAAAGGACCACATCTGCGCCCAGGCCCTACACAATGGTCCCGCAGATGCGTCCAAATAACTGCATCTGCGGTTCTTCTCCCAAAGGCCAAACTCACATCTGCAATCTCCTCATCGCTTCTGTGGCCTCGCACCAGTGGTCCTAATTCGCAGGTGCGGAAATGATAGGAACAACAATATCTGCAACACAACTCAAGTTCAAAACATCTCGTCAACAATCAAATCCACCCCGAGGCATTCGAGACCTCAATCAAGCATACCAATAAGTTATATATCACCGCTCAAACTTATCCGAACCTTCGGAACACTCAAAAGCAACGTCAAACATGAAATCACCTTCGGATTCAAGCCTAAGGACTTGGAAATTCTCAAATTCCACCAACAATTCATAAACCTGTCAAATCACCTGCGAATAACCTAAATTTTGCACACACGTCACATATGACATTACAGACCTACTCAAATTTCTGGAATTCCATTCCGACCCCAAAGTTAATGTTTCCACTACCGACTGGAAACTCGAAATTTTCAGCTTCGCCAAATCAAGCCTAATTCTACCTAGACCTCAAAAATACATTACATACGGGCCGCCAAGTCCAAAATTACCCCATGTAGCTAACAAAAACATAGAAATTCAAATTTGAGATCAAATAATAAAAAGTCAAGACTGGGTCAAACCTTTCAACTTTAAAGCTTCAAGCTGAGAAATTCTTCCGTATCTATTTTGATTAACATGAAAATTACAACGAACGATTTACATAAGTCATAATACATCTTATGGGGCTAGTCATGCCTGAGAACTAGCGAGTGAAGTGCAATGCTCAAAATGATCAGTCGGGTCATTATATCCTACTACACTTAAACATATGTTCATCCCCGAACGTGCCCATAGTTGTTCCAAAAGCTAACAAATCGATGTATAACCTTACCATGCACATACCCAGGGGTGATCCCACGTCATCGTATCCCTTATAGGTATGAAAACACAACATAACAGAAATTTCGCAATCCAACCAGGCCCATAAACCTTAGAACCAAATTCCTAGTTTTGAACTTATCTATAAAATCAGAATATCTCATCTATGCGTTGTACAAGTCCAAATAAATTGTACCATACCATATCTATCGCGCCCCATTTTCCTTCCACAGTCCGGGTTTTGACATTTATTAAGAACAACTTAATTGCTTTTGGGAATTAGATATGGAATTTGAAGGGTTGCCACCTAACGAATTTAAGGTCAGTACGACACTAAAGCAAGTAACTCATAAAATAGGTTTGCATTACCAGAGACCGGGTAAGGGCTCGAAATAACCTTGAGGGGAAGGTGTCAGGCACCCCTCGAGGCCTATAATGGTGGGGCCCGACCAAACTTGAATTAGGGGAATTAGTCTTAAGCAAATGTCACGACCCTAGTTCACCCTCCGTGAACTATCGTAGAGGTACCTAGTCTATATGACTAGGTAAGCCTAACAAATTGCGTAAAAATAAACAACAAATAAAACAAATAAAAACTTGTAGAATAAACATAGTGAAGGTTTAAAGATGATGCAAACTCTCAAACTGAAACTACATTTCCCAAAACCCAGAATCTCATTAAATCACAAGCTGTGGAATAACTACATTCCCAAAATGTCTAAACAAAAGTAAATACAGAAGGGCTAATACTATAACATAGAATGGAAAGGGACTCCTCCGCATGCGGATGCTGCAGATATACCTCGAAGTCTTTGGAGAATCGCCTCGCCTTAAGGTTAGTAGGGCTGAGTCTAAGTACCTGGATCTCCACATGAAAAACATGCGCAGAAATTGCATGAGTACACCACAACGATACTCAATAAGTACCAACCTAACATCGGTCAAGTAGTGACGAGGAAGGTCGGGGCCCTATTAGTTATAGCTGAAAAATAAGGTAAAACAATATGGAATATGATATTATAATTAAATGTTATAAGTATGAAGTAACATAGGATAATAAGAATATCATCACTGTTAACAGAGACAACAGTAATCACAGAAAGAATATAGCTCAACCTCTAGATAACAACCGGGGATCTCCCAGGATACCATCCTGTAGTCCAACTCATAGTTTGCGAGCATCTACAAGAATCTCGATCCGTAGTCCCAAATGTAAATACGCAGTACTGGGGGAATCTACCAGGTGCAGTCCCATTGTTCCAATGTAAAAATGCAGAGGGAGCTCCTGCAATGCCAATCCGTGGTCCCAAAGTAAAATGACATTGGGATCTCCCAAATACCGTCCCGTAGTCCCAACGTAAACACATAACAGCAACACGAAGAATACTCAATCAAATTCTAAATTTCATAGCAAGGTAAAAACATGTATTTCTAACATAGCAAGCTGCACATAATCCAAATAAGGAAGTTTGAGAAACTAATGCAATTAGTCAATTAAACATGCTTCCCTAAGCTAACAACATGCTTATATTACAAGTAGTATAAACATGAAAGAGGAATCACAATTATAGTTAGTTAATGAAAGGATTTTTCAACAATTAGCACAAGTACGCACTCGTCACCTCACGTACAATGCATTTCAAATATCAAAATACCAAATCCGAAGGGGAGTTTCCCCAAACAAGCTTAGGCAATTCACTTATCTCAATCCGGCTCAAATCAACCCGAAACCACACTGTTGCCTTGAGAACTCTACAACAAATGGACCAAATCTATTTAACTCAATTGCATAATGTGACTAAAACTTAAAGTAATTAAGTTAACTAATTTAATTCTAAGCTAATACGTGAAATTAGGAGAAATAACAAAAATTCCCCTCATACCAAGTCTCAGAATCAAGTAAAAGTTACAGATTATGAACCCCATTCACTCACAAGTCTACCATACCAAAATATCCAAATCTGAAGTCAAACCCCCAATGAAAACTCGAAAAATTAGGTCTAAGAAATATTTCAAATTTTTCCCAATTTCTCACCCAAAATATGAAATTACATGATGAATTTAAGCATAGATTCGTGGAATTTAATCAAAGGCAAGTAATAATTACGTACCCAAAATATCCAAGTGAAAATGTCGCTCAAAATCGCCAATCCTGAGCTCCCAAATATATTTCTAAGGTTTTGAAACTATACCCTCGATTCTACCCCTTTTCTGTCCACTTAAACCGTATTTGTAGGGTGCGATCCGCTTCTGCAAAGACCTAGTCGCACCTGCGACTATACATTAAATGGGGATTTTTCGCTTCTGCGACTGCATATCCGCACCTGCGGTCTCGCATGTGCGGCAAAACTCACGCATTTGCAATTCCAACCCTTCTTTCTCTTAGACACATTTGCGAATTACCATTTGCTTCTACGGGCTCGCACTTGCGGTCCCAAAGACGCACGTGTGGTTAGCAGTTATGACAGTAGATTCAGCAGAATCTGCTGCAAATTCCCAACTCCTAACTTCCCATTAATCATGTGAAACCACCGCGAGGCCCCTGGGACCGCAACCAAAAGCACAAACAAGTCATATACCACTATTCAAATCTTCAAAGAACCTAAACAACATCTAATCAACCAATTAGCATCGGATTCAAGCCTAAGAACTTCAAGAACACACAATTTATGCTTTCGATAAAAATGTCTATCAAACCTCATCCGAATGACCCAGAATTTTGCACACACATTACATTCAACAGTATAGTGCTTCTCGAACTTATGATATTCTATTCCGACCCTTAGATAAAAATCACACTTTCGAATCAGAGTCTTAAAACATTCAACTTTCAACAGTTCAAGCCTATATAAGTTACGAATCTCCAATACACAAATCGAACATGCCCCTAATCTCGAAACCACCCAACGGAACTAATGGAACCGACAGAATTCCACTTTGAGGCCATCTTCACACTGCTTCAACTGCGGTCCAAATTGTAAAACTTAAGCACTTTTTTAGTTATTAAGTGTACCAAAACACTCTGAAACTCAAGACCAACATCCCAGAAAATGAAAATAGCAGAAAAATACTGGGAAAACAGTTAATAGGGGATTAGGGCATTAATTCTTAAAACGACTGGCCGAGTCGTTACATGTTCCTACCCTTAAACATTCGTTCATCCACGAATGAGCAAAGAAACATACCTAAAGTAGTGAAAATATGAGGGTAACGGCTGCGTATATCCGGCTTGGTCTCCCAGGTCGCCTCCTCGACCAGCTACCCTGCCTCTAAACCTTTACTGATGCAATGTTCTTTGACTTCAGCTTTCAAACCTGCCTGTCCAATATTGCCACCGGCTCTTCAACATAAGATAGATCCTTGTCCAATTGGACTGAACCGAAATGACAGATCACCGAGATACTTCCAGAGAATTGAAATATGAAATACCAGATAAACGCCTGCCAAGGTTGGAGGTAAGGCAAGCTCATAAGAAAATTCCCCAACACGTCTTATTATCTTAAAATGTCAAATAAACCTCGGACTCAACTTCCCTTTCTTCCCATATCTCATAATTTCCTTCATTGGCGAAACCCGAAGTATAACCCGCTCTCCAACCATATAGGAAACATCACGAACCTTCTGATCCATGTAACTCTATCTGGACTGGGTTGTACAAAGTCAATCCTAAATCACCTTAACCTTATCAAAAGGATCCTAAACCAAGTATGTTTCCAATAATCTAGCCTTACCTGGCTCAAACTAACCCACCGAGCATCTATACCGCTTACTAAATAAAGCATCATACGGTGCCATCTGAATGCTTGGACAGATAACTGTTGTTGTAGGCAAACTCTGCCAATGGCAAGAATGGATCCTAAGACCCTCCAAACTCAATGACACATGCACAAAGCATATCCTCTAGAATTTGAATAGTGTACTGGAACTGTCTGTCCATCTGAGAGTGAAATGCTATACTCTACTCCACTCGAATACCCAACTCATGTTGTACAGCCCTCCAGAACCGTGATGTTAACTAAGTGCCTCTATCTGAAAGGATGGAAACTGGGATACCATGTAGACGAACAATCTCTTGGATCTAAATCTCTACCAGTCGCTCCGAAGAATAGGTAGTACACATAGGAATGAAATGTGCAGACTTGGTCAGCCGATCCACAATAACCCCGATGGCGTCGAACTTCCTGAATATCCATGGGAGCCCAACTACGAATTCCACGGTGATCCGTTTCCACTTCTACTTCCACGTTGAAATCTCTATCTACTGAACAAATCCACCCAGTCTCTAGTGCTCGTACTTCACCTGTCGAGAATTGAGGCACCGAGCTACAAACCCAACTATATCCTTTTTTATCTGCATCCACCAATAATGCTGTCTCAAATCTTGGTACATCTTTGCGGCACCTGGATAGATGTAATAACGCAAACTATGGATCTTCTCTATAATCAACTCTCGAAGACCATCAACATTGGGTACACAAACCCAAACCTACATCCGAAATACCCTATAATCACCAATAGTTACATCTATGGCATCGACATGCAAAACCTTATCCTTGAGAACAAGCAAATGAAGGTCATCAAACTGATGCTACCAGATACGATCAAACAAGGAAGACCGAGAAACCATGAAAGCTAGAACCCGACTGGACTCTGAAAGATCAAATCTCACAAGCTAGCTGGCTAAGGCCTGAACATCAATCACCATGGGCCTCTCTACAGCTGGTAAATAAGCCAAATTCCCCAAAAACCCTGACCGACAACTCAAAGAATCAAGTACCACATCGTCCTTACTCGGGTGATACATGATAGTGACATCATAGTCCTTCAACAGCTCTAGCCTTCTCCACTGGCGCAAATTAAGATCCTTCTACTTGAATAGATGCTGCAAACTCTAGTGATCGGTATAAATCTCACAAGGAACACCGTACAAATAATTATGCAAGATCTTCAAGGCATGCACAATAGCAGCTAACTCGAGACATGGACATGATAATTCTTCTCATATACCTTCAACTGTCTAGACGTGGAGGCAATCACCCTACCCTCCTACATCGATACCGCTCCTAGGCCAATCCTCGAGGAATCACAATAGGCTATATACGACCCCAAACCTATAGGCAATATCATATTGTGGCTATAGTCAAACTGTATTGAGCTTATGAAAGCTCGCCTCATGCTCTTTCGTCCACTAGAACGGAGCACCCTTCTTGGTCAGCCTGGTCAAAGGTACTGCAATAGATGAAAATCCCTACACGAATCGACGGTAGTAACCTGCCTAGCCAAGAAAAATGCAAATCTCTATAGCTGAGAACTCTGCAGTGCTTCCACTTTGTTCGGAACCAACTGAATATCCTTACTCGATACCACTTGGCCTAAGAATGCCATGGAATACAACAAAAAATCACATTTTGAGAACTTTGAATATAACTTCTTTTCTCTAAAAGTTTGAAACGTTGTACTCAACTGCTGCTTATGATCTTCCCAAATCCGGGAGTATACCAGAATATCATCAATAACGACAATGATGAATGAGTCAAGATATGGTCGGAACACACTGTGCATCAAACACCTGAAGGCTACTAGGGCATTGGTCAGCCTAAATGAAACAATAAGGAACATGTAATGACTATACCAAGTCTTGAAAACACTCTTTAGGACAACTGGCTCCGGAATCATCAACTGGTGGTAACCTAAGTGCAAATCAATCTAAGAAAATGCTCTTTCACCTTGTAGTTGGTCAAAAGAATCATCAATACGAGGTAAACGATAATGGTTCTTCAACGTAACTTTGTTCAACAAGAGATAATCGATGCACATATGCATAGAACCATTCTTCTTCTTCACAAATAAGAAAGGATCACCCCAAGGTGATACACTAGGACGAATAAAACCCTTATTAAGCAATTCATGTAATTGATACTTCAACTCCTTCACCTCAGAAGGAGCTATACGATACGTAGGAATAGAAATGGACTAAGTGCCCGGCAACAGATCAATGTCAAAATCAATATCTCTATCGGGCGGCATTCCTCGAATGTCAACTTGAAACACATTTGAAAAATCTCGTACTACTAGGACTGAATCATTTATAGGGGTATCAATACTGATATCTGTCACATAAGCTAAATACGCGTCACTCCCCTTCTCAACAATTCGCTGAGCCTTAAGAAAAAAAACTCTATAGGGAGTGTGATCTAAATCACCCCTCATGATTATTAGAACTTCTCTCTCAAAAAAAAATCCTCTGCCTTCTCTCTAGGAAGAATGGTGAATAGTGATTTTGACACTATTCATCGGACATATTCCCGGAATTCGGCGGTGGATAATAGCAATTGTGGTGTCATATTAACCCCATTTTCTTTGCGATCATTCCATAATTGTTTTCTTATCCAAATCTGTATCCATTTCTTCAAGATCTTAATTGGACTTGATTCACTGTAGCTTGAAGAATCTTCAGATTTCATATCTAAAATTCTATTTTTTTCGGTTTTTCGAACAATGGATGAACACTTGTATTATCAATAGGCTCTTGTCGAATTCACGTGAGCTAGGCAGCCATGGCTGCGCAAATCTCTCCGCAGCCTTTGGCTGTGGGAGAGATTGTTCATAACGACGCATCATCAGATGCAAAAGAAGGATAGAAGCCACTATATACTTCTGTTATTCAAGCAAAACAGAATGTTCCGACAAAAATTGAGTTGTGCACAATAAACTTCGACCATGAAGATTCTATAATTCAATTCACAATGGAAGATGTTAACAACTTCACTAGAGAAGAAGGTTTGCACCAAGCGTTGTCATAAAAGTTTCTTATGGCAGACCTGATCTATCAGAAGTGCGAGGAATTTTTTCGTCGCAATTTGAATGTTAAAGGTAGTTGTAACGTTGGGCAGTTGGAATTTCGGCACCTCTTAGTCAGATTTGATCTTTTCAATGACTATGATCACTTCCTTTCAAAATCGACTAGATATATTAAATCCAAAGGCGATGAATAGTTTTTTAGAACATTTCCATGGTCTTTCGGATTCAATCCGAAGGAGGAGACATCGATGGCAGTTGTATGGATCTCTCTTCCAGGTCTGCCACCGAATTTTTTTGCTAAGAGGTCATTACTGTCTATAGCCTCAGCTGTTGGAAAACCTCTTGCTGTTGACAAGGAGACGCAGGAAAGAACGAGACCTAGCGCGGCAAGAGTTAAGGTTATTGTAAATCTTTTGGATAAGCATCCTAAAAAGGTCATGCTGCAGATTGTAGATTCTATTTCAGGAAAATCTGTCGAGTTTCATCAACAAATTGTGTACGACAACCTTCCTATGTATTGTGCTTATTGCAAACATCAAGGACACGATGAGAGGGCTTGTAGACTTAAAAAACAAAAAACTGGACTAGAGGAAATAGCAGATGATAATCTGGTCAGAGATGTGAGAAGTATCAGGGATGATGTTGTCAAATTGCAAGGGGATGCAAGGGATTATCAAAATGGTAAAAAAGCTGTACAAGGAGTGACTGTGCATAATAATGCAGTCTTGAAGGAGGGTGTTGGTCGAATTAATTTAGCAGTACAACATGCTATGGTAAATGGTGTTTTGAAACAGAATGTTGAACCTAAGACTTCCCAATCTACTGTGATTGATAAAGGAAACACAGAGCAACATATAATGCTGAAGACTGCTGTGATATGTTTCAGAAGTGTCACAGGCAGCAGCGCTAGAGAAGTCTATAGATGAGTTATTGATTGTGGACAATCGACCTCCTATTATTGCTACGGATGTACCTGTTTCATATGTGGATAGTGCTGGGACACTTCTGACCTCTACAGATCATATCACATCTAGTGCACACACTGGACATTTGTTTTTTTATTTTTTTTTAACAGTTAGCTTTCATTGATATCAAAAAGGTGTACAATTAAGAGTTTATAGTACTAGTATAGACTAACCAATACTTTACAGTTCAAACACTATACAAATACATGAATTTGCAAGCCTAAAGCTAAGGGTAATGGATAAGTTGTCGCAGTCCAGCTTGCCAACGTTTACAGTTTCTGCTGCGAATGTGAATAAGCAACTCAACCTCTCGGCAGAACTGGTTCTCCTATAATGTTTTCCCTTCAAATCGAATATAGTTCCTGTTTCTCCAAATAAGTGCAACAGTGATCATAAAGGCAGAAGCAGCAACAACCTTGTGCCACACTGGACAGTTGTTTGATCATGCTGGACAGTCAGATAAGGATAAATCCATCGGGCAGCAGCTCTTGATACAAAATAGTAAGGCTCACAATTGTGCATCTTCTGATCAAAGAAATGGTACAATTGTAGAGGATTCTGTTTTAAATGTAAATACAGATTCAACTGTTTTATCTACTGAACCTGTAGAGAAGCCAACAGTGCCAATTCTGTTAGATGATTCAAAAAAGAAGCTGTCAAGTTTGGTTACTGTGAAAGCAAATGACAATGCAAAAAGGCAGGAAGATATTTTGATCGACCAGCAACACATTTCGCAGAATTCTATTCTGTTGGATCAAAAATCTGGCGCAAAGGATAGCAATATAATTGCACTATCCAAAAGACAACAAAACTGGAATAAGGCTCAGAAACTAACAAAAGAAGAGGTACATGTCCTGACTACTGTGCAGTCAACTCCAGCATTGGATGGCATTATAGCATCTGTTACTGAGGTTAACATCAGCTCCAATAGGTCATTACATAATGAAGCAGCCACTGCAGTCTGTATTCTGCCAAATATGGATTCTACACTGCAAAGTGTTGCAGATCGAGCTAAAATTGTGACCGATGATGTTGTCACAACAGCAAGTCCTTCAGATGACGATGTTGAGCAAAATTCATCTCGACAGGATATACATCACAAGCCAGAGATGGATCAACAAAGCAATTTGAACATCTCACTAAATAACACAGCTGCAATTGTCTCTAACACTACTATGCATCAAAGTGATCTTGATACACATTCTTCAGATGATTCACAACAATCAAAGGCAACTGGACATCATAATGCAAGGAACAATTGGTCATCAAGATCCAACAGAAATGAAACATCAAAAAACAAAATAAATAAGTAGATCGCAGAGAATAGCCCAGCTCTAATAACAACCTCTAATTAATTTGATGCGCTTGCCAATGTCAGTAAAAATGATGGAAAGGTCGCTGGAGGAAAGTTAAAGATGGTTAAAAGTTATACTCCTCTTCCTTTATCCAGTACACTGGTAGAGAAAGGTACCAATGATTATGGGGAATTTTCAAGCTTCAATGGAAATAACAAACATCTAGTTCTAGCTAATAGTAGAGATATGGTTATTAAATCGAAACTCTGGGATCAACGACATTATGAGGATGAAGAGAGCTGGGACGAAGGTTTTACTGGTTTCTCATCTGCATAAGAAGACCAAGAAGATGGTTACGTTAGCTCAGGAGAGGACATTGAAGCTCCAATCAAGCCAAAATTTCAAGGTAAACTTGCAACTATAAATTGGAATGCAAAAATGCGATCTGCAGCAAATCCAACAACATTTTAAACCATAATGCTCCAGTTTTCATTCCAAAAACTAATACAACAGCAGGTACGTCAAGGACAACAACTGCAAAGATCGACCAAAAAGAAACAACACAAAGTGTAATCCAATTCTCGGGTGAAACATCAGCTGTTGGCAACAAAACAGCATTGCAAAACTGTAGACAAAATCAGATTATACTTATACACACTGGACAACGGCAGCAAATGAATGAATACACCAATGACTGCCTTGTTGGATAGTTCCAGGATGAATCTTCTGCTCCGCTAATCTCTTCAGAGAAAAGACAACTCTAGAATGATATGGAAGGAAGACATATATATGAAGAAGGAGAGGAAGATGATATCTTAATGCAATGTCGTAAAGATGCTGCAAGAATTCGGGATTTGTCACCAACGCACAGTAAAATAAGTAAAAAGTGTCGCCAAAGGGACAGAAGCTGGGACGACAGGGTGGTCGAAGACGTAAACATAAGGAGGCCCCCAATGAGAATTGCAAAACAAAAACAGGTTACCCAAAGAACAAAGAAAAAAGCATGAATTTGGAAGACATTTTGAGAAAATTTGTGGAGGAAATCAATATAATTCTTTTTGAATTCATCACAAAGTTGGAGAAAGGACAGCAACTTTGTCGCTTCATCATATTTTTATTTAACCATTTTAATATCCTCATATGTAATATCGCCACAGAGTATGTTATAAACTCTGTGATGATCATAACTTATTTGGCACGATGAAGTTCTTATGTTTTAATTTTTATTTTCTGTTATTAATAACTAACCCTAGGCTACGCCTAGTGGATTGCCAAAAAAAAAAATCTAAATCACCCCTCAAGTCAACACGCGGTACACCTGGCATAGCCAGCGTCATGGTTTTGACATGATAATCAAGAATAGTATAATGGGCCAAAAACCAGTCCATGCCTAAGATAATATCAAAATCTACCATGTTAAGCAACAACAAATTGGATTTGGTCTCAAATACACTAAGGGCAACAAAACACGACCAATAAACGCGGTCCATAACAAGAGAATCTCCCATATGAGTAGAAACATAAACAGGGTAACGCAAAGAATCCAGAGATACACCTGAATGCAATGCAAAATAAGAAGACACATATGAATAATTGGAGCCTGGATTGAATAGAACTGATACATCTCTGTGAAAAACTAGAATAATACCTGTGATGACAGAATCAGAGGCAACAACTTCAGTGTGGGCAAATATGTGAAATACTCTTATAAATTAAAGAAATATATTTTTACCAATTGTGCGCAATTTTATAGGATTTTTGTAGGAATTTGTGTTGTGTTTTTGCATTTTTACTGCATGTTTACACTTATTAAAATCATAAAAAAATACAACAAATGTCATGCATTATATTTAGATTTTGTTTCCATGTTTTTAGGATTAATTATTTAATTAATTTTTCTACATAAATGAAAATCACAAAAATGGTTCATTTTTCGCATTTTTAGTTTTAATTTTCGATTAGTACTTTTTATTTTATAATTTGGGGTAAGTTAATTATTATAAATTTTATAGTTAGATAAATATTTTAATTTTACAACTTAGATTAATGTAGGGTTTAGTTTAGGATTTTTATTAATTAAAGAAAAGAATAAGGATTAATAATTAAAAAAAAAAGAGAGGTTTGTTTTAGACTTGAAATTGGGGAAATCCACAACCAAATTTTACCCCAAACCTGCCCCATATCCAAGCCCAAAATAAAATTTACCAATCCAACCCCCCATCTAAACCAAACGACCCCATTCCGTTCATCCTTGATCACAGCCATTGGATCCTAGTGACTAACGGTTCGAAACTAACCTCCCCTTGGTATAAAATTGTCCTAACCAGTCCATCCCTCCTCCCCATTTCGAACCCCTCCCATTTCATCTCTATATACAAACCCTAGACAACCCTAGCCGCCAAAAACCCTCGCCGCCTTTGTCGCTAACGACCACCGAAAATCGCCTCACAGCAGTTTCGGTACTCCAAACACCACCAAATTAACACCCCATAGTCTCTGTCTCCCTTTTTCAAAACCACAAACATTTTCTCAAAAATTCATACCTAAATGTTAGATCCAAAAGTCAATGTCCAAACCCTAACCCCTCCAAATCAATCTAATATTTCACCACGCCATCTCCTCGTTTCCCTCACACCTAATACCTTTTTGGTTCTCCTAAAAGGTCCCTCAGTATCAAGTATTTTCAAATCGAAAATCTAAAAACCCTAAAGGTCTCTACTGAGTGATTCTGAAAGACTAAATGGTTCAAACCTACATGATTCACTTTCTCTTAACAGGAGCAATTGATTCATGTGGGTTTGATTTATTTTCAAATATGCCTTAATTAGTTCAAGCTCCGGCCAGGTCCTCTGAGTCCAGTTTGTTTCTTACATTATCATAGGTAATTTCTTATCTTTTTCCCATTTTCTTTTCTTTTCCGTTTTCTTTTATTTGATTGTTTTTCATGTGGTTGTTTTGTTTGTAGCTACATGTGTTAGCTTCTTATTTTTGTTCAGAATTGTCTGTTTACTCGCGTGTTTAATGATTTAGACTAATCGGTACTTTTTAGGGTTAATTTGTGCTTGTTTATCACAATTTTATAGATGATCAATATTTTTCAGCTAAGGTTTTTTTAAAATTTGTTAAGCTTGTGACTAGTTAATTTAATTCAAAATGAGCATGTTAGTTTCCTGCTGTTGTTCGATTACCTGATATAATGATGTAAGTTTGGTTTAATAAGTTTAATTATTAGATAATGGCTCGTTATTAATTTATTCTAGATTCATGTTAGGTTCAAATGTTTCTGTTTTGTATCGTTTCTGATTTCAGTTCAATGCTAAAAGACTTCCGGTAGCTAGAAGCTTAATTGAATTAGGATTGTTCCATTTGATCTTCTTTGCTTTTAATTTAGGTTATTGTGTTGTTTGCTTTAGTTTGTAATTGTTAAACATTTCTAGGGGGTTAATTGAATAGGTGAAAACTTAGAAGGGTAGTTTGGGAAATGAAAATTAGATTTTTAGAAGGGATGCTTCTAGAATCTGGAGCAGCTGGCCCAATATTGGCCATCACAATTTTTGGAGCAAGTCAAAAGCTGCCAACTGTCCTACTTTTGTTAAAAAAGATGTCATATGATGGAAAAATTTCCATTCTGTTTTCAACAATACATGACAGTCTTAATGGGCATTACATAGAACCTTTTCTTTCACAGAAAAGGCAGACGTCAGAACCCTAGAAAATACACAAAGTTTCTATATTACACTCACTGAAATTGGACTCGAATTACTTCTTTGATTTTTCTTCTATTAAGAACCCAAAAGTTGTTATGGGAATTTCTTGTTTGCTAAGTTGAAGCTGAGTTGGTTATTGAAGTTGTGGTGTTGGTTATCACTATTTCCCTTTGTTTGGTTTTCTATTGTTATTGCATCTTGGCTGATTTAAAGAGTTTTCCTTTATTTTTTGTTGTATCCAAGTACTTCAAAGACTATGAAATGCAAAAACATGAAGCTATAATACATTGGCCCATTTCAGGCTGGTCTATTTGCAGTTAGACTTTGTTTCATTGCATTTTTTGTTCTATTTTGGGCTCGATCCTATGCCCTTCAGGTTCAACAGTTCCAATTTGTTAAATTTTTCTATATGTTGTATAATAAAGATAGGTCTTTTTTTTATAATTACTAAAGGTTCATCATGGAAGATCGGGTCCAATACCTGGTTATTTGGCTATGGTGGTCTTTTGCCTTGGTCTCCTGTTGGGCTTCATGTCGAGCCCATTGTCTTGGTTTCTTCTTGAAACCGTTAGAGAATATTGAGGCTACTGCTGACCTATATTTTTGTTGTAATTAAATACTTGGTATGTTATCAAATACATACTTGTAATGAGTACGCTTAGATTGAACTTTAATATAAATTAAAACCCAGACATATTTCAGCTGCTTTAGTCAAATACACTTCTTTTTATAATAGATTGGGGTGTGCCATATGTATTTGAATCTGCGATGGCCCTCTTATTGATATTATAATTAGATATTAAAAATGAATGCTCATTATTTTCTTTTGTCACGTTTAACATATTGTCATGATTGTGGACATTTTCGCGTGACATGATTGCTGTTCTAAATACAAATTGGGGTATTCGTTCTCGCAACTTCGACTAAATATTATTAATAATAATAAAGCATTATTGATTGGGGCCACATTCGTGTGACATGAATTTTGACATACCAAGCAAATGGTACACTTATGAGTAACCTGTTTTAAGAAATTTTCTTAATTAAAAGAGGAAAATGCACATAGGTTCTAAAATGAGTAATTACACAATTTGATTAAGCCAAGTATTATCAAAGGACCGTGTTAAAACCACAGAACCCGAGAAAGCCTATCACTATGTCCTGGACTAACAGAATTCCTTACATGAATTTATGTGTTCACATACCATAAATAATAGTCAGCTTCCTTGATTCGGAATTTTAACCAGGTAACCTGGGACACCATAAATTATCCCAAGTGGAAACTCAAAATTTTAAATAAATAATTTCTTAACTTAAGTTGGAGAACTCCCTTATACCCTTCCGGGGTAAAAAAATGTAGGTGTGACAGGCGCACTAGATACTGGAGGTGCATAATAAGGCTCCTAGGGTCTAGGAGGAGCTGAAATACCAGTAGATGCTGGAAGAGTTGAATGAAAAGGCTGACTCATATAACCCCTGCCATGATGACTTACAGCTGGGGCGGGCTTCAGAATAATGGCTTGACTCTCCAGACCTCTTGTCCTCCGTCTCCTCTCTATCCCTAGTATGCATACACTCAATCTTCCTACAGATGCTCACAACCTACTGATAAGAAATATCGATCTCTAACTTATGAGACATTGTAGACCTGATGCTGGGAATAAGCCCCTCAATAAACCAGTGAACTCTCTCGCGAACAGTAGAAACCAAGGTTGGTGCATGTCTAGCTAAGTTGGTGTAACATATAGCATACTCCGAGACAGTCAGAGTACCCTGGTGCAAATGCTCAAGCTCTGCGTGCCATGCATTCCTGAGCCTCTAAGGAACATACTGTCTCAGGAACATATTTGTAAACTTAGTCCAAGTTTGGGATGCTTCCTCATCTAGATTGTCTAACTCATAAGTACGTCACAACTCACAGGAGGCTCCTCGAAGTTGGTAGGTGGTGAATGAAACATCGCTCGATCCAGATATACCCCTAGTTTGGATAATATGGTAGCACTTATATAGAAATCCCAAAGCATCATCCGATGGTAGACCACTAAATACTAGAGGCTTGTACTTATTGAACCTCTATAATCTTAGCTACTCATCCACAAAAGTCACTGCCCTATCCTTGGGCTGATCTAGGACTGCAAGTTGTACAGGAATAATCTCTAGGACTTTCTCAAGATGCACTTGCTGCTCAGGAGTGCGGGTTACGGGAGTCTGTGCTTCTCCCCCGGCATGAGATGTGACTGAAGCAAGGGGAAGCAACTCTGCATGGGCCAGAGTGGTGTACATGCTCGTGAACTATGCTAGAGTCTCTTGAAGTGCTGGAGTAGTAGTAGTTGGCGTATCGGGTGCTGGGCTCTGCTGGAACTGCTGGTGGCTCCTCGCTGGTAGTTCGCACGAGTGCTCTGGAAGCACCGCGTGTGTGTCCTCAGCGTCTAAACCTGTCCACGACCTCTGACGGCTCTAGTAGAGGGTATGGGTACCTGACCATCTCTTGTAGCACGTGTCCTCACCATCTGTGAAAGAATAGAAGACAAAAGTTTATAACTATTATATCAAAATATTGCATGACTAGGAAATTAAATGAAGTGGAATTTTCCTAATGGTTAGATAACCTATCATAGATAAGTGCAAACATCTCTGTATCGATCTGCAAGAGACTCTAATAAACCTTCTTATGATTCATGACTCCTATAAACATAGAGCCTTGATACACACTTATCACGACCATAGTTCGCCCCTCATGAACTATCGTGACTACACCTAGTCTCTATGACTAGGTAAGCCTAATAAATTACGAAAAAAGAGACAACAGAAAAACAAATAAAAACTTGCAGAATAAACATAGTGAAGGTTTGAAGATGTCACTCGACATATACAATACAAACTCTCAAACTGAACTTTCCCAAAATGCAGAATCTTATAAAATAACAAGATGTGGAATAACTACAGTGTCTAATCCAGAAGGGCTAATACTATCAGAGAGAGTTGAAATGGACTCCTCGGTCTGTAGGTGCGGGAGATATACCTTGAAGTCTCTGGAGAATCGCCTAGCCTCAATGTTAGTAGGGTTGAGTCAAAGTACTTGGATCTACACATGAAAAACATGCGTAAAAAGGGAATGAGTACACCACATTGGTACTCTGTAAGTGCTACGCATAGCCTCAGTCGAGTAGTGACGAGGAAGGTTAGGGCCCTACTGACTATAGCTTAAAACAAAGTAAAGTAGTATGGAATACGACAATTAAATTAAATGCTATTAGTATGAAGTAACACAGGATAATAAGAATAATAACAACTATAATAGAGACAGAAGTAATCATAGAAAGCATAAAGCTCAACATAGAGATAACAACCAGGGATGTCCTGGGATACTGTTCTATAGTCCCAAATATAAATATCTGGTGGATCTCTCGGGATACCATCCCGTAGTCCAACTCATAATGTGCGGGGATCTACCGGAATCTCAATCCGTAGTCCCAAATGTTAATAACCATTACTGGGGAATTTACTGGGTGCAATCTCTTAGTTCCAATATAAAAGTGCAGTGGGAGCTCATAAAAAGCCAATCTGTAGTCACAAAGTAAACAAGCAGGGGGGGTCTCCAAGGATGCCGTCCCCTTAGTCCAAAAGTAAAAACACAATAGCAACACAAAGAATACTCAATCAAATTCAAAATTTCATAGCAAGGTAAACACAAGTATTTCTAACCTAGCATGCTGCACATAATCCAAATAAGTCAGTTTGAGCAAGTAAAGTAATTAGTCAATTAAATATGCTTCCCTAAGCTAACTACATGCTTAAATTACAAGTAGTATAAATAGGAAAAAGGAATCTGTCACGCCCCAAACTAGGGGAGACACGACTGACCCTCGATACTGTATTTGACCGAGTTAGCCACTACACACACTAGCTAGCTAAATTGGGGCCCAAAGAATCGGGCAGCAAAACATCTGAAATATTAAGCCTGGACCATTAAGGTCATGACCTAAATAAGAATAATCCATATAACCTAAAGTAGATGAGTCAAAATAATAATGTACTAGCTGGCCGACGAGGCCGTGATTGGAGACATACATGCCTACATACATATATGTACATGCATAGCCTATGGGTTGGAGAGTGGAAGCAGCAAAAAGAAACCCATAATACTATGTCCATAATAGCCTCTAAGAGTGTCATAAGAATTGTCTAGACAAGGCCCCGACTATACCGAAACTATACAACAAAAGTAAGCATCCTATGAAAGCTCCAGGAAGAGGTGGAGCTTACCAACTCACAGCTGAACCTCGAAATCCTAGCGGAGGGGTCGATCAGAGTCCCTACCTGGACATGTATGCACGAAACAAAAATGCAGTGTTCCAAGGCAACAAGACATCAATACGAATAAAAATTTACTGGTATGTAAGGCAGAAAGTAGATTCACACATAGCTGATGTAAAAAAAATAATAGAGATACCACTTGACACTGAAACTCTGATAGCCTCCATGGACGACATCCGACCTCATAGTAAACGAATATGCATGATATGCTCGTGTAATCGTACTTCGTGAATACATATATATTAATGCAAATTCATGACATATCCAACCAAATTCTAGCAGTGGCGGTCTCTTCCGGTAGCTAACGGTATCATATTACCAACATGTGGCCATCTGCACAATATATAGTTTTTCGGGCAAATAGGCCCCTTACCTGCGATTATAGCTCTAACTGCATGCATAATGTGCCATGTATGATATGAACGTTTAATGAACATCATAACAACTTATCCAATCTTGGCTCATAGGTACCCGTATTCTCATGATCTCATAATCACCTACGTATTGCATACAACTGTCTCGTTGAACCTCATATCTTTCTTTTCTTTTGAATAAGCTTGAAAACTTAACTCGACTTTTAGAAAGATAACTTAACTTTGAAGATGTTCATAAAAAGCTTAAGGTGTTTCACTTAGTCCTTATACATGATTTCTTGATATTTAAGAAAAGAAAGTATTTCAAAAAAAAATCAAGTGTTTTAGTAGTTTAAATAAACATTATATTTGAGATTACTAGAAATCGACGTGTCACTTCAAGTATTTTAAAATACAGTTTAACTAGGAAGAAAGACTGATCGCAAATACTAAATGCCTTTATTTATTTATTTATTTTAGTTACACAACCCAAAGACGAATAAGAATTCATATATATAGACATATAGTTAAGAAAGCCGACAAAATGACATATATAGATGTCGAATACCCTATTTAAACAAATGAGTGGAACATCAACCTAATATCATTATGAAAATACTTGAGCTATGATCCCAATGCCTTCCACAGAAGGTCTTTCTCGCAATAGAGTAGTAAAATATCACATTTGACATCTTTGGAATTTCCAAGAATTCGTGCTAAAAGAAAGGACGGAACTTAGCCTTAACATACCATAAATATGTTGATTCCTTAATGCCTTCCAAGTGTCTTTTCAAGCAAGTCAACTCGATCTATCATAGCATAAGGAGATTCAAAGTCAGTGTTGAGCAAAGGCCAAGTCTATAACTTAAGCTAGTAGCTCGTTTTACTTAAATTTAGGCTGCATCTCCTTTTTAACAAGGGCCTCCACAAATACCATATACCAACAATAACAACAACATAAATCCATCAACGTATAAATGTCAATAACAAGACACCACATAACAACGATAAGTCACAACTACTTCAAGACGAGCGGGAAGCTCCAATTGGAATCCGTATAACTCATCTACCCCTTACCGAATTCTTACATTTACTTACAAGTATCAATAACATGATAATGAATTCATTCAACAATGATTCCATCCTTATACCATATATTTATAACAAAGGAAACAACCCACAACTTTAACTATCTTTGACTAGTAACTTTATTCACTAGCTCATGTCTACTCTATCCATTTAACTTAATAAACATCAATATAACCATATGAATATGAAAGAAAAAAATATAACCACCTCCTAAAGTAGCTTCAAGTCTAAATCCAAGTTATATTATGCTTACAATAACCCTCCGCAGCAATACAACACCATAGAAGTGACTTAAGCTAACCCAAGTATTATCTTGTAGTTTATCATCCTAACAACTTAACCAACACACAAGCAAGGTTAAGAACAATTAATAGGATGTTATACTCACCTTATACATCAGAAAAAACTTGGATTTTCATCAAAATACAGCCCAAAAAAACCCTCAATGACAACACAATCTCAAAGAGGTGTTGTTCTTCACCAGGACTAGGTTTGATGTTGAAATATGGTGAAATCACTTTGAGATCACATCAAACCCTTGTGGAACCTGTTTATAAGGGTTTGGAGAAGTTTGGAGATGAGGTTTATTTGATAAATGAGCAAAAATAGGCATCCAAATCGTTTATATATTGAAGTAGCTCAACCACCGCCTAAGTGGGTCCCGTTGGGAGCTGCTTGCGCAGTCTCGCGAAAGCTCGAATATCTTTCTACTCCGATGTCGTGTGAATGAAAGGTTTAATGCATTGGAAACTAGACCCGTATATATTCAATTTGGTATATATATCATCCCTTTATTCCAAGTATATTGGGAAATAAAGTTGCATATACATTTGAACTATATTCAGCAAATTTATGAATGTAACTTGTGATGACCTTTGCCAACTCTTGTTCCACAACTTTCTTGCCTTAAAAATGTAGAAAATGAATATCGTACCACTAAAATAACTCATAAAATAACCTTATTATCATGTTAAGATCCCTAGTCTCACCCAAAGTACATGTTACGACATTCTAAATTTGTCGACTTTCAACAAAACTTATTTTCTTCAGTTTGTTTAGTGTCTAAGCTTTCCAACCCTTTTAATACTTGTTATTCATGATCTTACAGATTTGTAACCTCCCGTATAACAAGTTGAAACTTACATTATGTACTTTCAAAAATGATCTCTTTTCCGAGCTTACATCAATTGGTTTATGATGTACTCTCACGTACGAAAACATGGAATGTAACATCATCACCCCCTTTGCAACATTTGTCCTCGAATGTTGACTAATGCGCTTATAAGTTTCATAAACTATAGCTCTTACAAATAACTTAATGCTCACCTTGCCATCTAAGCAACTGTTTTGTGAATAAATCCAAACGCTTGGGCATTCTCCCCTTTAGGGCTCTTTCTCATGCCATAACATGTGGTTGGAATTCTACCAATATCGTAACATTTATTAGTTTATGTCATGCAGTATGTACAACTGTGTCCTTGTATGAGCGCCTAGAAACTATCCTTCCCTTTTTCCTCCATATTTTAGCTAGTGTCTAAACCTCACTTTATGAACATATACAGAATTATGATAAGTTGTACCTCTAGGAATCTATAGGTGTACTGATGTTCTTCACTTGGTACTTTGTTGAACTTACGATAATATTCATCCTTAAAACTTTGCTGCATCTAGGAAACTCAAACTATACCATAGTTCTTACTTTTGTTTTATTATTATCTGGGTCTGTACCCAACTCGAGGTTATTCTTTCGCTGCTTATCCTACATGTGTAAATCTAACTCCTTTATTGCTTCCTCATTATTGTTCATCTTAAGAATGACAACCTAACCTCCTCTCATACCCTTTTTTTAAACTTGTATCCATCATTGTTGATGTATTCCTAATGTTGATCTAAATCTACCACTTATAACTTGAGACCTTTTTACATAATACATTGTCATGAGGCTCATGTCTAATCGAGGAACATCTTAAATGATTTGCTTAATCCACATAGGGAAGATACTACGCTGAAATGACCATATTTCATAGTATCTCAACATGATTCGTCTTATGGGGGTATTCAAATCCTGTGCAATTCATGAAATCCATTCTCTTTAAATCATTTCTCAATCAAAGGCCTAAACATTATTCTCTTATCATTTAGCACAATTACACCCTCATTCTACTACCAGTGCAGCAATTTATCTCTTCTAAATGCACCTAGTCTTAAACTCCTTTGAGTTCATTCCGGCTATAGCGAGCTTTAAATAAGTTATGGAAGCTATTAGCTCTCTTGTTGTGATGGTTTTAATCCTGTGGATTCACCTATTCTTATCATCTTCTCACTTGTCTTTCCTTATCCTTACCCTTATCTACCTAAAACCTTGTTGCTCTATGATACTTTACCTTATGACCTATACCTATTAATTTATACCACTCGCAACCTTCCTTTAACTTGCTAGGACCATAAACTTCCTTTTGTACCTTCTCAGTTGTCCATAAATGTAAGTAATTATTTTTCTTGGTCGTTCTAACACTTATTGCATAAATACTTAGGTTGTCTTATTGCCCATGAATACTGTAGATTCATGTACCTCATAAGCTCGCTATGCTTAGGTGGAAACCTTCTCCATTATTTCCTCAGCTAGTCTGTTGTTGCAGTATTTTGGGAGAACTTCTCGGTCTTGTAAAGTTTCAAGCTTGTTATATCATGCACCCAAAGGAAACTTTTGTTGTTCTTACTCAACAATAATAGTCCTTAGATACATAACTTTGTGCCTGTGTACTCGTCGAGTTACTTCTAGGCTCAAATTATTGTCTCTTTAGTAGAATTCTCTCTTATTTTCATAATACTTAAATGATACCAATAACTACCTCAAATCCTATTTAAGTTATTCAAATGATTGCGGAACGTATATGCGATATTGTATTCACTATGTTGCGGTTCACTACATTTATCTTGCATTACCTGTTCATTTATCTATAACCTCTTGTCTAGCCATAATCGGGCTTATCCTGAATCAACTACTAATTACTCGTTGACCTACTCCCATATATATATATATATATATATATATATATATATATATATATATATACATATTTCATAATTTCTCTTGGGATATATCATTTATCTTAACTTACCTCCAGCCACAATCTCCTGATGTATCAAGTGTCCATTCACACTTATTTATAAATAACGTCCTGACCAGAAATTTTTACTGCCTCTCCCCATTGTCGTGCTTTTATAATGTTTTGGTATCGCAACATATCTGTAGGAATTGAATAAATACAACATCATCCCTCTGTCCTTTTTACCATATTCCTCCTTTACTATTTTATAATTACTTGAACCGCTTAACTCTGACTTAATGCCATATCATACCATATTCCCCCTTTTAGGGGAGTAACAAGATTTAGTACGACGATGATCTATTTATAGATGTTTTATCTATTCGTCTTTGGTGTCTTCTCACATTATCAATGAACTTTAATTGCCTTATAGTAATCATATGTACCAGGAATAACTAAATATCTTACGCATGAAGGCGACACCTAGTCTAACTGGCACACTTAGTCCCTTATGATTAACTCTACTCACAGTGCTTGCCTTAGGGAAAAGTCTTACTAAATGACCTTTTAAAGTTTATTCTTCTGTTGTCCATTCTATTATCACCGGAACACAATCTCTAAAATTCTGATGATGGAGACTATTATCAAATCATTTGATTCCCAATTTATGCTCAGTTTATCTTGTTCACCAGCCCATACTTCTTTCTTATACTCTGGGGTCTACCTTTTCCTTCTATTAATCATGTTTGAGTCACCAACTCATTTCTCAAAATAGGGATATTGTTTTATGGCTTATAGACTTTTATTTCATCATGGCATGTCACCTTTTGTCTTTCCCTTCATTTGATTGTAGACTTTGTCATCCCGTCTTACCATTTATTACACCTTACTCATAATATTTGAGTTACTCTCTTCTTATTCTCCGACTGGGACTTCTATCGATCACTTTATTCTGAAAACTAAAACAAAATGTTCTTTCACTTTTAGTTCCTCTTGCTTCATCTCACTGGCTCCTCGGGATGCCTAAAATTCTCTCTCTATCTCTCTCTCTCTAGGGCTGGAGTCATGCTAAGGTAAATATGTTATCCCTTTTAGGATTCCGCCGCCTATCTTCTGAAATTGCTGACTATTCTAGTATTCTTATCTGATTGCACTATTCTAGATATAGCCATCTGGGTTCCTTACAAGGAGATCTGTTACCACATTTGCAGTACCCTTCAAAAATTTAAGCTAATGATAACAATCCATCAACAAATTTTTGCTACTCTAACCCCAGCTTGATCTTGGTATTACATCATCATCTTAAACTATATTTGATAGTTCCCAGAGGAAGGGATGTGGTCAATTGTATAAAACTTTGTTACTGTTGAAAGTAACTCAGAATGCTTATATTTCTCTACATGAATTGCAAATACTGATTGTCTTCATTCTCTAGGTACCTCGTACTTTTTTTTCATGTAATTGCTTTCACATATTGAAACTTATATCCACCTCCTAATTCTCTCGTTGCTCTTTACCATATGGGTGGATAGATATTCATGCCTTTGGTCTCCTTATCAGCGGCTAACAAATCTTAGTATACACATGATATTGTTGAAGAGCTAACATTTACGTATTATAAGCATGATGCAAAATCGAGTTCATCTGATAAACTCTTCCACGTCCACATTCAATCTCTTACCAACTGTCTTTCTGGATATAGGCATCATCGTATCATGAATAAGATAGATTTTAGGAAATTGAGTTCTTATAACTAAGCTCTACCACACGATCTAGAGTAAGAAGAAAGAGTGTCAGTCCTAAATGCCATGTAGCCTCCTGCTTATAAGTGTGGTGCACTACACATCCATAAATAAGACTCTACTAGACACGGCTTGTGGACTCCCTGGGATACGACCTGCTCTGATACCAAGTTTGTCACGCCCAAAACTAGGGGAGGCACGACTGACCCTCGATATTGTATTTGACCGCGTTAACCACTGCACATACTATCTAACTAAACTGGGGCCCAATGAATCGGGAATCAAAACATCTGAAATACTATGCCTGGACCATTAAGGTCATGACCTGAATAAGAATAAGCCATATAATGAAAGTAGACGAGTCAAAATAATAAAGTACTAGCTGGACGACGAGGCCGTGAATGGAGACATACATGCCTACATACATATATGTACATGCCAAACCTCTTTGCTGGAGAGTGGAAGCTGCAAAAATATACCCAAAATACTATGTCCACAATAGCCTCTAAGAGTGTCATAAGCATTGTCGAGACAAGGCCCCGACTATACCAAAACTGTACAACAAAAGTAACCATCCTATGAATGCTCCAGGAAGAGGTGGAGCTTACCAACTCGCAGCTAAACCTCGAAATCTTAGCGGAGGGGTCGATCAGAGTCCCTACAAGGACATGCATGTCCCCAGGCAACAGGACATCAGTACGAATAAAAATGTACTAGTATGTAAGGCAGAAAGTAGAATCACACATAGTTTATGTAAAAAAAATAATAGAGATACCATCTCACACATAAACTCTGACAGCCTCCATGGATGACATACGACCTCATAGTAAACAAATATGCATGGTATGCTCGTGTAATCGTATGTCGTGAATACATATATATATTGATGTAAATGCATGACATGCCCAAATTCAATAAGTGGTGGTCTCTTCCGGTAGCTAACCGGTATCATATTGTCAATATATGGCCATCTGTAAATATATAGTTTTTCGGAAAAATATGCCCCTTACCTCCAATTATAGCTCGAAGTCAAAGCATAATATGCCATGTATGATATGAACTTTGAATGCACATAATAAGAACTTTGCCAATCTTGGCTCAAAGAAACCCGTATTCTCATGATCTCATAATAACCTCCGTATTGCATAGAATTGTATCGTGGAACCTCATATCTTTCTTTTCTTTTGAATAAGCTTGAAAACTTAAATCGACTTTTAGAAAGATAACTTGACTCTGAAGATGTTCATAAAAAGCTTAAGGTGCTTCACTTAGTCCTTATACGTGATTTCTTAATATTTAATAAAAGAAAGTATTTCAAAAAATTCAAGTGTTTTAGTAGTTTAAATAAAAATTATATTTGAGATTACTGGAAATCGACGTATCACTTCAGAGATTTAAAATTCACTTTAACAAAGAAGAAAGAATGATCTCAAATATTAAATGCCTTTATTTATTTATTTATTTATGTTTTTGTTACACAACCCCAAGATGAATAAGAATTCATATATATAGTCATATAGTTAAGAAAGCCAAAAATGACATATATAGATGTCGATTACCCTATTTAACTGAATTAGTGGAACATCAACCTAATAGTGTTATGAAAATACTTCATCTATGATCCCAATGCCTTCCACAAAAGGTCTTTCTAGCAATAGAATAGTAAAATATTACATTTGACGTCATAGGAATTTCAAAGAATTCGTGCTATAAGAAAGGAAGAACTTAGCCTTAACATACCATAAACATGTTGATTCCTTAATTCCTTCCAAGTGTCTTTTCAAACAAGTCAACTCTATCTATCATAGCATAAGGAGATTCAAAATCAGTGTTGAGCACATGCCAAGTCTATAACTTAAGCTAGTAGCCCGTTTTACTTAAATTTGGGCAACATCTCCTTTTTAACAAGGGCCTCCACCAATACCATATACAAACAATAACAACTAGAGAAATAAATCAACGTATAAATATCAATAACAAGACACCACTTAACAACGATAAGTCACAACTACTTAAGGACGAGCGGCAAGCTCCAATTGGAATCCGTATAACTCATCTACCCCTTACAGACTTCTTACATTTACTTACAAGTATCATTAAGATGATAATGAAGTCACTCAACAATGATTCCATCCTTATACCATTTATTTATAACAAAGGAAACAATCCACAACTCTAACTATCTTCGATTAGTAACTGTATTCACTAGCTCATGTCTACTCTATCCATTTAACTTAATAAACATCAATATAACCTTAGGAACATGCAAGAAAACAATATAACTACCTCCTACAGTAACTTAAAGTCAAAATACAAGTTATATTCAGCTTACAATAACCCTCAGTGGCAATACAACACCATAGAAGTGACTTAAGCTAACCCAAGTATTATCTTGTAGTTTATCATCCTAACAACTTAACCAACACACAAGCAAGCTTATACACAACTAGTAGGATGTTATACAAACCTTAGACATCAGAAAAAAACTTGGAATTTCATCCAAATACAGCCAAAAAAATCCTCAATGACAACACAACCTCAAAGAGGTGTTGTTCTTCACTAGGACTAGGTTTGATGTTGAAATATGGTGTAATCACTTTGGAATCACTTCAAACCCTTGTGGAACCTGTTAGAAGGGTTTGGAGAAGTTTGGAGAAGAGGTTTATTTGATAAATGAGCAAAAATAGGCATCCAAATCGTTTATATATTGAAGTACCTCAACCACCGCCCAAGTGGGTCCCGTTGGGAGTTGCTTGCGCAGTCTAGCGAAAACTCGCATATCTCTCTACTCTGATGTCGTATGGATGAACAGTTTAATGCGTTAGAAACTAGACTCGTATATATTCAATTTGGAATATATATATCATCCCATTACTCCAACAATATTTGGAGAAAAGTGCATATACATATGACCTAAATTTCAGCAAATTTATGAATGTAACTTGTGATGACCTTTGCCAACTCTTGTTCCACAACTTTCTTGCCTTCAATATGTAGAAAATGAATATCATACGAGTAAAATAAATTATAGAATAACCTCCTTATCATGTTAAGAACCCTATACTCACCCCAAAGTACATGTTATGACATTCCAAATTTGTCGACTTTTAACGAAACTTATTTTCTTCTGTTTGTTTAGCGTCGAAGCTTTCCAACCATTTTCGTACTTGTTATTCATGATCTTAAAGATTTGTAACCTCCAAGATAACAAGATAAAACTTTCATTAAGTACTTTCAAAAATGATCTCATTTCTGTGCTTACATCAATTGGTTTATGACGTACTTTCACATATGAAAACATGGAATGTAACAAAATCACAATTATAGTTACTTAATGAAAATGGATTTTTCAACAATTAGCGCAAGTAAGCATTCGTCACCTTACGTACAAGGCATTTCAAATATCAACAATACCAAATCCTAAGGGGAGTTCCCACGCACAAGGTTAGGCAAGCTACTTACCTCAACCCGGCTCAAAATTAACCCGAAACCACGCTCTTGCCATGAGTACCTAACTTTAAATGGAGAAAATCTATTCAAATCAATTACATAATATGAATAAAATTTCATGTAACAAAGTCAATTAATTAATTCTAAGCTAATACACAAAATTAGGAGAAATGACCAAACGCCCCTCGGGCTCATGTCTCGGAATTGGGTAAAAGTTACGTATTATGAACCTCCATTCACGCACAAGTCTAAACATAAAAAGATTATCCAAATCTTATGTCACATCCTAAATCAAAACTCAAAAATTAGGTCTAAGAACTATTCCAAATTTTCCCCAATTTCTCACCCCAAATTGAAATTAGATGATGAATTTAAGCATAGATTCGTGGAAATTAATCAAAACCGAGTAATAATCATTCAGCCAAAGAACCCTGGTGAAAATATCTTTCAAAATCGCCAATCATGATCTCCCAAATCAATTTCTAAGGTGTTGAAACTAAACCCTCAATTCTTCCTCTTTTCTAACAAGTGAAACCGCATCAGCGGCTCAGGGACCATACTCGCGATCCCACTTCTGCGAAGACCAAGTCGCACATGCTACTTTTCATTAAATGTGGACTTTCCAATTCTGTGACTGCCTATCCGCACCTGCGGTCTCGCATGTGCGGCAAAACTCCTACATCTGCGGTTCCAACCCTTCTTCCTATTGGACGCATCTGCGGCTTCCCTTTCGCTTTTGTGAGCTTGCACCTGCGGTCTCCAAGGTGCAGGTGCAGTTACGATAGTCGACTTGGCAGCTTCAGCTGTAAATTTTCAACTCCAAACTTCTCGTTAACCATCCGAAACCACCGTGAGGCCCCGGCCAAAAGCACGAAAAAAGTCATATACTACTATACAAATCCTTAAAACACCTCAAACAACATCTAATCAACCAATTAACATCACATTCAAGCCTAAGAACTTCAAAAACTCCCAATTTACGCTCTTAATCTAAAAGTCTATCAAACCTTATCCGAACGATCCAAAACTTTGCTCACACGTCACATTGAACACTACGGAGCTACCCGAACTTATGAAATTCCATTCTGACCCTAAGATCAAAATCACACTATCGAACTTGAAACTTCAAAATTCAACTTTCGACAATTCAAGCCTAAATAAGTTACGGACCTCAAAAACACAAACCAAGCACGCCCCTAATTGAAAAATCACCCAACGGAGCTAACATAATTGACATGAATCAATTTCAAGGTCGTCTTCATGCTGCTCCGGTTATGATTTAAATTCTAAATCATAAGCTCTCTTTTAGGGACAAAGTGTCCCAAAAAACTCCGAAACTCTGGAGCAACATCCCGGTAAATCAATATAGCATAATCAATCACGGTGAAAGTAGTTAATATGGGATCGGACTTTAATTCTTAAAATAACCGACTGGGTCAGTACAACAAACAAAGTAACTCAGACAAACAGACATTTTGTTTAAAAACTAAGGGATAAAGGGTGTTCTAGCTTTTTTTGCCTATAGGATCACTTCTGTGCAATGCTTGGTAATCGTTCCCAAGTTGGGATGCTACACATAGCATTAGCACACATGCAATCATTTCCTTTACTACAAAATTGGCCTCCTTTTAGTAGTTATTTAAGAGATTCTAATAAAACGTACACTATGCATCCATTACCCCACCCTTCCTTATGGCCCTGGAGGTGTTTAGTGCCTCTAATTAAGGCAGTTATACTCTCTCCTAAAGTGCTTAAAAGGAAAAAACCTAAGCAGCAAGCAAAATCAAATAGAACATTCATATAAAGGGATGCTTAAAGGTCACTTTTACCTCCTCACACAAGCAGACAATAACACGTCTAAAAAACAAGATTTCAGATATTCCAAAGGATCCTATAGCACGATATCTATGTGAGCATGACAAAAGGAATATATGAAACATTATGTTAAATCGAGGCAATAGAGACCTAATCACTTTCCCTAATGATTTTAGGGCTTGCTGAATATGGGCAATTCACAAACAAGTAAACAACAACACAATTTTACAATTTACAAGATTTTAATTATCCTAGAGGCTTGCCTAGGCGTGGATTTGAGATGTCCTATAACATGAAATCTAGTCGTAATCAGAGTGTTAATAGGCGAACACACAATTTTAAACAGGCAGATTTTATTCGTTATGTCCTACAAACATTTTGTCTAAGTGATGAACATAACGTGATTGATTTTATACACATTTATCTTTATAAACATGATATCTGGGTGCTGGGACTGTTTTCTAAAACCTATATTTATAGACATGGTAGTTACTTATTTTACACGATATGGGCATGGTATTCAGTTGAATGCAATAAAAAATTTAAAGCATGATTTCTAATGCACAATGGATAATGAACGTGATTATTAGGAAAGAATAGTAGCAACTTAGTGACATGATTTGTAAGTGGACATGATTATACAGTACTTTTAGAAAGTAGAAGTTTTAGAAATAAATGATTCACCTATAAATATATTCTCTAGTGTACAAAACAACCTGTAAGCATGGTTTCTAATGCAAGTATACAAACATCATAATACTAAGAGCATGATTTGTAATACAAGCGAATAGTCATAATAATCCTAAGAGCATGATTTCTACCCGATTTACCCACAAAAATTTGTAAAAATCCCTCCCTTTTACTAATATCCCCAATATGTTTTTACTAGAATTATTACTACAAACCATAAATGAATTACAAAAATAAATAATACTATACTATATTGAGCCTGGATAGGCCCAAAGTAAACCTGGAAAAAATCAGGCCTTCAAACAGTCCAAAGTACCGTATATCATAGTGTCCAAGAAAGGGTATCCTAGTGTGTCAAAGTTCCCAAGGGCCTCAAGGACCCTGGACAATGCTCACACGAAGATCCTTTTAAATAGAAGTAGTTTTTGTGTAGTGTTGAAGGACCAACCCTAGTGTGCCATAGTTTAGAGGAATCTCATGCATTCCTAGGAAGCACACACATTAGAAGAGCAGAATCCTATGTATTCTAAGAGTAGGAGTGAGAGTGCTTGACAGAGTAGGAATAACTTTAAGAAAATAGGATGGAAGTAAAACAGTTCAGGAGGGAGAATAGTTTGAAAGTGAAAACATTTATGAGTGAAAATAATTTAAAGGTGAACACATTAGGAGTAAAAATAGTTTAGAAACATTATAAGAAAAGGTTCAGCCAAGCAAAACACATTGTACAAAGTCACCAAGTTTCAAATCCAAAATTCACATTACCCAGCTTTAATTTAGTTCATTAGTTAACCATAGGTGGGCATACATCATGCTGAGAATAGGCAGTAACATAAAGAGAGAGCAGGGGTTGAGAGCACAGAATCCTGAAGCAGGAACATATAGAAACAGGGTGAAGGCAGTCATGATAGTTAACAACGATGTAAAGAAGGCAAGGATAGATAACATATCACTAGGACATACTGATTTAGGGTCTAAATAGGAATCGCCCAAGTCTAACAGAGACTTAGTGATAATGTAAGCATACTAACTTAATGCAAAAGACAAAAAGGCAAAGGATTTAAGCATTGCGATGAACATGTTGGTTAAAAGCAGTGGGACATAGCCCTAGATACAGAGGTAATCATGCTAAGTAGTACAGAAAGTGCCAAGGAAAATACTACTTCAGTTACACAAAGTAGCCATACTAGTTGGAGTTACAGGAGAGGGAAGACAAGAGTCTTAGACACAAAATAAACATTCTATTTTAAGGAAATATTAGATACTAAAGCAGAAGTAACATGCTGACTAACATCATGAACAAGAAAGATTGAAACTTAAGCACGCTCATCAATGCAGTAAACATGAAAGAATATAGAATTACATACATAGGCAATTAGGCTAAAGCTTATGTCACGACCCCAAATATCATGTCATGATATAGCCAACCCAAACAGTTAATCACATTAAATTTCCTTTATAAAACCACTTTCTAACACAGTTTTAAATTTCAATTTTTCATAAGTAATGTATAAACAAAAAAAAAAAGTGCGAAAGTCAAACAAATATTAAACCAACACGGCCCAAGCATCTAATAAATCATAAGTCTACATGTATGGAAAAGAACAAGATGGAAGGAGGAAAGTTGGGCAGACGCCATGCAGCTACTTTGCAATCTCCGACAAACTCTAGATAGGCCGAGGACCCTCACTATGCCGCTCGAGCACTTGGATTTTCACACAAGATGTAGGGAGCAACGTGAGTACGTCAACTCAGTATGTAATTAGAGTAAATAAGGTCTGAAAGATGTGACGAGCTGGTAAAACTTATAAAGGAGTAAAAATAGCATAACAGATCAAATTCCACAGTTTATAAACCACATTTGTCATAAAAACTTCAGTTTCAATTTGGAATGATTAAAATCATTTACTTAGCAATTTTCAACGGAGGCTTATTTTTAAGAGAAGAGTGAAATTAGTGAACTATCATAAATGGGCCCCTCGGACAAGGTATCACTCAAAACATGGCCTCTCCGGGCAGCTTGTCAGTCAATCGTGACTCAGCTCTCATCATTCAGTACATAATCTCAGCACTCAAGCTCATTAATATCTCGTAGTAGTTGTAATAATAATAATAATAATAATAATAATAATAATAATAATAATAATAATAATAATAATAATAACCGATGCGGCATGCAGCCAGATACATAGTTTATAGTCGACTACGTTCACTAGGGGTGTACAGGCTCCAGAGGGGCTCCTACAACCCAAGCGTCATATCACTGGGGCTCGCAGCCTGTTCCAATATATATATATATACACATATATATATATATATATACATATATATACATATATATATATATATATATATATATATACACTACGGCATGCATCCTAATCTATATAATTATCGATGTAGTGTGCAGTGTGATCCATATTTCATACATGTATTATTATCCTCAGCATTAGGTTCTCAACCTCTCTTAATCAGTAATCTCAGAGCCTCTCGGGCACAACAGTAGAAATTAGGGAACTCGGTCCAAACATTCCTCACATTTAAAGGTAGAGTGATAAAAGCAGTTTTTTACAATAAATAGAACATGACTGAGGATATGCTTTCAACAAGTAGAGTGAGGAAAAACAGTAAAATGCCCTTAAGGGTCTCAACAGGTCGGCACAAGGCTCCAAACACGGCATGCATCCCATACTATAGAATAAATGACTAAATTATGGAATATCATAAAGTTCCTAATCAAATATACGACTTAATAGTCATTACGGGACAAACCAAGTCACAATCCCTATCAGTGCACGCACACTCGCTCGTCACCTAGCATGTGCATCACCACATTTGTTCAAACAAGCCAAATGTCGGGGTTTTGTACCCTCGGTTCCAGATTTACAATGGTTACTTATCTCAAACCGGTTAAAATACTACTCTGAAATGCCTTTTCCCCTCGAATTGGCCTCCACTTGCATCGAATCTATCCAAAATCAATATTATGACGTCAAAATATGTTAAGGGAACGAAGGCCAAGCTAAAGTAATAGAATAATACCAAAAATCTAGAAATTGGTCAAACTCGACCCCCAGGGCCACGTCTTGGAATTCAGTAAACTTTACATCAATGGAATCCTTAGCACTCCACGAGTCCATACATACCAAGAACACTGAAATCAGAGTCCAAATGACCCCTCAAATTCCCATTTTGAAGTCTGTTTATCTCAAGCCATATTCCCCAATTCTTTCTTCCTTAATCTCCACTAATACAATGATTACACAATGGAAAAATGATTATAAACACAAATAATGAAGCTTAGGGAACTTACCCAACTAATACGCCTTGATTTCTCATGAATTCCACTGCCTTAACCCCTTTCCCGTCTTAAAATTGGAGAACTTAGCAAAACTTCGCGAATGTAATAATATGTAACTTCTGACCCAGGGATTTGGCACCTGCGGCCCATTTACTGCATATGCGGTACCACTTCTTCAGTCCAAGACACTGCACCTGCGGTTTCCACCTAAGTGACCAAAGTTGCATCTACGACCAAATATCCGAACCTGCGCCATCGCAGGTGCAATCAACTAACTGTATCTGCGGCTCCTACCCTTCTCCTCCTTGACCACTTCTCTGGTAATTTCCTCGTATATGCAGCACCGCACATGCGTCCCCCCTATCCGGTGGTTTGGAAATACCAGAACAGAAAAATCTGGAGCTTCTCAAATTTCACAAACACTTCGTCAACCATCCTAAACCACCCTGAGGCCCCCCGGGGCCTTAAACAAAAGCACCAACGTATCCCAAAACCTTATTCAAACTTTTACCAATCTTCAAAACGCCTCAAACAACGCCGAATCAACCAAAACACATATGATTCAAGCCTAATTTCCAAAATCTTCTAAATTACTCTTTTTATCAAAAACCCAACCAAACCACATTCCAATGACCTTAAATATTACAAATACATCCCATATATCAAAATCTCGCTACCAACCGAAAATCGCTAATACATCAACTTCGCTAATTCAAGCCATAATCTATTCCAAATCTCCAAAATCATTTTGATCATGCTCCTAAGTCTAAAATCACCCCCAAAGCTATTCGAACTGTCGGAACTCACATCTGAGCCCTCTAACACAAAAGTCAACATTCGGTTGACCTTTCAAACTTAAGCTTACTCAAAAGAGACTAAGTATTTCAGCCTTACAAAATCCTTTCTGAACCCAAACCAATCAATCAGATCGCATATAGGACAATTAGACAAAGCAATAAGGAGAAAAAATAGGTAAAACGAAGTAGTAACTCATTAGATGACTGGTCGGATCATCACATCATCCCCAACAGAAACAAATTTTCATCCTCGAATGAGTCAATAAACATACATAAAGCCTCAAACAGGTGAAAATATCTGCTCCGCATCTACCACTCGGTCTCCAAGGTAGCCTCCTACACTAAACAACCTCTCCACTGCACTTTCATTGAAGCTATTTACTTTGATCTCAACTTTCAAACCTGACGCTCTAAAATAGTTACTAGCTCCATATCATAGTTCAAATCAACATCTAACTAAACCGGCTGAAATCCAAAACATGAGACGAAACCCTAATATAATTCTGGAGCATAAAAACATGAAATACTAGATGCACACTCGACAAGCTTGGTGGCAAAGCAAGCTCATAAGCCACCTCCCTAATCCTACGAAGCACCTCAAAAGGCCCAATGAACCGCGGACTCAATTTTCCTTTCTTCCCAAATCTTATAACACCCTTCATGGGTAAATCCTTCAGCAGAATCTTCTCACCAACAATGTAGGACACATCCCAAACCTTCATGTCATCATAACTCTTCTGTCTCAACTGCATTGTACGAAGCCTCTCCTAAATCACATTTACCTTGTCTAAAGAATCCTTTACCAATTCTGTCCCCAATAGCCTAGCCTCACCCAGCTCAATCCAACCAATTGGAGATCTATGCCGCCTTCTATACAAATCCTGATATGGAGCCATCTGGATACTCAACTAGTAGTTTTTGTTATAAGAAAACTCTACAAGCGGTAGAAACTAATCTCATGACCCTCCGAAATCAATGACACAAGCACGCAACATGTCCTCTAATATCTAAATGATGCGCTCAGACTGCCTGTCCGTCTGAGGGTGAAAAGATATGCTCAACTCAACCTGAGTACCCAACTCTCGCTGCGCACACCTTCAAAACTGAGAAGTGAACTCAGTGCACCTATTCAAATGATAGAAACAGGAATACCATGCAAACAAACAATCTCCTGGATATAGATCTCTCCCAACTGCTCTGAAGAATAAGTATTACACACAAGAATCAAGTGCACTGACTTGGTCAGCCGATCCACAATTACCCAAATAGTATTCTTTAAGTTCGTGGAAGTACAACAGTAAAGTCCATAGTGATCCTATCCCACTTCCACTCTAGAACATCCATCCGCTGAAGCAATCCACCCGGTCTCTAATGCTCATATTTCACCTACTGACAGTTGAGACACCGAGCTACAAATCCCATAATGTCTTTCTTCATTCTCTTCCACCAATAATGCTGTCTCAAATCTTGATACATCTTCGTGGCACATGGATGAATGGAATACTGCGAGCTATATGCCTCCTCCAGAATCAACTCCCGAAGCCCATCTACAATGGGCACACATATCCAACCCTGGATCCTCAAAACCCATCATCACTAATGATCAAATCTCTTGCATCATCATGCTGAAATCTATCATTAAAAAAAAGCATATCCAGATCATCATAATGGCACTCTCTGATGCGATCATATGTGGAAGACTGAGAAACCATGCAAACCAATATCTGACTTGGCTCCGATGCATCTAACCTCACGAATTAATTGGCCAAGGCCTGAACATCTACTGCAAGAGGTTTCTCCCCAACTAGAATATATGCCAAATTCCCTATACTCACCGCCTTTCGACTCATAGCATTGGCCACCGCATTGACCTTTCCCGAATAGTACAATATAGTGATATCATAATCCTTATGCAACTCTTGCCATCACCGCTGCCTCAAATTGAGATCCTTCTGTGTGAACAAGTGCTGGAGCTACGATGATCAATAAACACCTCACAAGACACACCATACAAGTAATGCCTCCAAATCCTCAACGCGTAAACTATTGCAACCAACTTTAAATCATGAACATTGTAGTTCTTCTCATGGGACTTCAACTGACGAGAAGTATAAGTGATAACTCTACCCTCCTGCATCGAAATACAACCAATACTAACTCTCGAAGCATCAAAATACACGGTATATAAACCTGAAGTTGATTGCAAAACTAACATTGGAGTTGTGGTCAAGGCTTTATTGAGCTTCTGGAAGTTCTCCTCACACTCATCCGACCATACAAATAAAGCACCCTTCCGAGTCATCTTGTTCAAGAACGATGCGATGGATGAGAATCTCTGAACAAACTGGCGCTAATAGCCTACTAAGCAAAGAAAGATGCAAATATCTATGACTGAGGACGGTCTGGGCCAACTCTAAACCGCCTCTATCTTCTTTGGATCAACTTGAATACCCTTACTGGACACCATGTGCCCTAAGAAAGCCACTGAACTTAGCCAAAACTAGCACTTGGAGAATTTAGTAATAAGCTTCTCCTTCCTCAAACTCTACAAAACAACCCTCAAATGCTTTGTGTGCTCCTCTTAAATATGTGAATACACCACAATATCATCAATGAAGACTATGACAAATGAGTCGAGATAAGCAGGAACACGCTATACATCAAATACATGGACGTTGCTGGGGAATTTGTCAGACTAAAAGACATTATCAAGAATTCATAATGACCGTAACGGGTCCTGAAAGTTGTCTTACGAATATCAGAGTTTGTTATATTCAACTGGTGATAACCTGATCAGAGATCAATCTTGGAGAACACCCTCGCTCCCTGAAGCTTGTTGAATAAATAATCAATGCGGGGAAAGGAATACTTGTTGTTAATTGTTACTTTGTTCAATTGTCCATAAGCACATCCTCATAGTGCCATCCTTCTTCTTCACAAATAGAACTGACGCACCCCAAGGTGACATACTGGGCCGAATGAAACGCTTATCAAGGAGTTCTTGAAGTTGCTCCTTTAACTCTTTACTGGTGCTATACAATACAAGAAAATAGAAATGGGCTGAGTGCCTAGCACTAGGTCAATACCAAAATAAATATTCCTATCTGGTGCCATGCCCGACAGGTTTGCAATAAGCACATCGGGAAAATTCCTCACAATCCGAACAGAATCAATACTGGGAGTCTCAGCTTCGACATCCCTCACAAAGGCTAGATAAAAAAGACATCCTTTCCCAACCATATGTTGGACGTTTAAGAATGAGATCACTCTAATAGGAACATAATCAGTCAAACCTCGTCATCGATCTGTGGCATACCCGGTATAGCCAATGTGACCGTCTTGGCGTAATAGTCCAAAATAAAACGACACGAAGATAGCTAATCCATTCCCTAAATGACATAAAAATCCACAATAAACAATAATAAAAGATTCACTTAGGTCTCCAAACACCCAATAGTCACACCATACGATCGGTATACACGGTCTACAACAACAGTGTCAGCCACTTATGTAGATACATGAAAATTTTAAAGAAGATAGTCACGTGGCGTATCCAGGTAATGTGAAAAGTATGATGACACATAAGAAAAGGTAGAACCAGGATCAAATAATGCAGAGGCATCTCTGTAGCAGACTGAAACAGTACCTGAAATCACGGCATCTGAAACAACATCCGGTCTACATGGGAGGGCGTAGAACGAACCTGACCACCACTTGATCGACCTCCCCCTCTAAGGCGACCCCTAGCTGACTGACCTCCATCCCTAGTTGGATGGGTGGGTGGTGAAGTAACTGGAGCTGAAGTCGAGGGCTGACCCCTTTACTGAGACGGACCATCAACAAGATGAGGACACTAGCTCCTCATATGCCCAAACTCTCCGTACTCATAAAAACTACCCAGTGCTGGAGATGGTGACTGAAGGGAACCCCTGACATCGAGATAACCAATAGAAGGAAATGGCATGGAAGAACCCCGAATCGATGGACCATGGGACAAACTCTGGATGAACGGGCACTAAGTGATGAATGACCCTGATGGGAGCTGTGAGAACCATGACCCCATGATGCCCCATGATAACCTGAGCGAGCTGACTGAGCCTTCCTGAATGGATGACCTCTACCCTGTTGGAATTGACCCCTCGAAGGAGTAGTACTAAAGCTACCAGATCGTCGAGGCCTCTTGGCCTCCCTCTTCTCTCGCTCCTGGCAACAAACTGGCTCAATCTCACGTGTGATGTCAATAACCTCCTCGAAAGTAGCACCTCTTACCCTCTCCCTAGTCATGAGAATCCAAAGTTGATATGTGAGGCCATCAACAAACCTCTTGATCCTCTCTCGATCTATGGAAACTAACCTGAACGCATGATGAGCTAACTCAGAGAATCACATCTCATACTGTGTCACAGTCATCTCTCCAGACCCAACTACTCAAACTGCCTGCGCAGCTCTTATCGGCGAGACTGTGGCACATACTTCTCCTAAAAGAGGACAAAGAAATGCTGTCATGTAAGGGGCGCTACACCAACAGGCCTACGCCTCTCTTACGCCTCCCACCAAGTGAAGGCGTCCCCAAATAAACAAAAAGGTAGTGAATGCTACACCGCTGGTCTCTAGAATACTCGATGTACGAAGCATCATCTGGCACTTATCCAAGAAGCCCTAGGCATCCTCTCCCGCTGCACCGCCAAACTTTTGAGGCTGGAGCCTACCAATCTTCTCTAATCGACCATGATCGTCATCCAGCTTAACCGCTACCACATTTTCCTGGGATTGTGCAGCCGGTTGGGTTGGAGATGTCCCCGGTGTCAAATGTCCCCACACAACCTGCTCAGATGTGAGAGCAACGAGACTTTAGGTGCCTTCCTCGGCCTGAGAAGTGTCTCAAATCTTACCAAATCCTTTCTAAACCTGAACCAATCAACCTGACCACATATAGAACAATTAGACAAAGCAATAATGAGCAAAAATGGGGAAAATTGAGTGGTAACTTATGGGACAACTAGCCAGATCATCAAAGTAAAAGGCATAGGGGCATAAGCAGTAATAGAGCAACAAAGAAACATATAGGTTCAACTTTATATTGTCATTAGAGACAGAAACATACCAGTTAAGGGAATCAAATAAGAGATGAAAGGTATGCAAGATTCAGTAGTCTAGCCTTGTCTTTTAGCAGGCTAGACAAGCAATGAGAACAAGTTGCGGAGAGATGAGATCAAAGTATGTGCGAGTGTGAGTTTTTGGTGAGCTATATTCGTGTTTTGAAAACTGTCTATAAAGCACTTAGGGAATAAAACAAATAAGGTAAAGGAAATATCTCTTCAATCAATTAGAATCAATCACAAAATTAAAGAATCATTTCTAATAGAGAAATCCGGAAAAGACCCCTTTAATTGGGGAGAGTCACCCAACGGTCATAACTGGGTTTAACTAAGGTAAGAAATCAATACCATGCCGTATTGGGAGCCAGTCCAATCCCAAATCGTACTGATAATTAATTAAGGTAAGTATAATTAGTCAAGGTCACAGATACAGAAAACAAGTAAAAATCCCAGCAAATACTAATTTTAACGGGATAATTATTTGAATCCCTAATAATAATAAATCATTAAAAATATCAAAGAGTAGTAAATTTAAAAAGAAATATCGTTCAAATCCTTATAGAAATTAATCAATAAAAAATTCCAAATTATACTAATTTTAACAAAAAAGATTGTTCAAATCCCTAAATAGAATCAATCAGTATGACTGATTCACATAAATTAACATAATAATAGGAAAAATTTGAAGAAATCAGTATCAACAATAGAAACATTTAGGGGTTTAAGCATATACACGAGAATCGATCAAGATAGTGAAGAACAATTAGTTTAAGCACTGAAAAGTTAGAAAAAAAAACCTTTGAAGAAAAAGTTTGGGATGAACCCTAATTTCAGAAAGGGTGAAATAAATCAAAGCAGTTGACTAAAAAAAAGATTTTCAAAGGAAAGCACTGGATAATACTCGAATCATTTCAAATCTACGAAGATCTTAACAAATTCGAATAGTAGTAAAAGTAGGATTTTCAAAAATAGTAGAGGTAAAAGAAAATTGGTCAAAAACTATGCATTCGCATTAAAAGAAATAAGAGGAAATCCATACTCGCAAACGAGAAAGGCCATAGACATGCCCATAAATATTTTTTTTCAAGAACTAGGTTGAATCTCCATGAGATACTCTCAAGGATCTATGTAATCAAATAGCTAGGGAGAAATAGAAGGCTAGTACTGGTAGGAGAATGCACGAAAACTCCATAGATGGGAGCTTTTTGCCTATGACGGTGATTAGGGTTTAGGTTGGATTGAGAGAGAATTGGAGAGGCTAGGGAAACCATTGATGGTGGAAATGAAAGACTGGGTGGGGGGGGGGGGGGGAAATTTAGGAATTGTTGTTGAATTAAAATGGTAAGTATTATTGTGGACCATTAATATAAAAAATCAACGACCACGATTAAACGATGTTATTGGGTCAGGATGTATATTGGGCCTGGGGTTGAAATTAGGCGGGTATATTAAGGGGTTTGGGCTAGTTTAATGGCTTAGGTCCGAAAATAAAAGGAATAAAAGGGCTATTTGTTAAATAGTTAGTTAACTGATAAAATAATTTTAAAAGTAATTAACAGATTATCAAAAATGATTTTGAGGCCTTTAAATATTTTGTGGTACAATAATGTAATAATGCATACATGGGCTATAATTGCAAAGCTATTGCAATTACAACAGAGAAATGCAAATATGGTTATTTGTGAAATAATTAAAACTTAGTACAAATACAAATGATAAAATAAAGCCACAAAATTATTCTTTAACCTTTTGTGATTGTGAACAACTAGTTGTTGACCTCACCCAAATTCTATACTATTTTAGTGTAAATATTTAAATCATATTATATAAACTTTTATCTTTCTTTTATAGGTTACATTTATGATAATTAAAAAAAATTATATATATATATATATATATATATATATATATATATATATATACTAAATAAATTATTTGCATTCTTAGAGAATAACTTTTGTTTCTATTTTTAGATAGAAAACAAATTACAAAAAATATATATATTTGGTTTCTTCAAATTTTAAATGTAATCTATTGTAATTTTCATAGTATAATTTAAACAATAATGTAAATATTAGGTTTTCTTATAGTTTTCTTTAAATCTAAAGTAAGTTTTATATGAATGTGTGCGCTTTTTATCTTATTTAATTTAATTAAAAAAAGGGTTACAAAAATTTAAATAAATATATATAAAGTTTAAAAAATATATAAAAAAATAAAATAAAACAACCCAACTTCCCCACTTCCCCACTTGACGTAACTTCCTTTCCCACTAACTCTCACATTCCTAACTTCTGAATCCCCACTTCCCAACTTCCTTAGAAGTTATAAAACTACTAATACTCATCTATATAAAGAGAAAGAGACTTCTGTTATAAAAGAAAAAGAAGAAAAAGAAAAAGGGGACAACAGAATCGTAAAAAGAAAAAGAAGGAAAGACAATTGAATAAAGAGAAGAAGAAAGAGCATAGTTCTTTTAGGGTAAACATTCATTTAAAAATTGATTAATTAAGTTAACTAGTGAGAAGCCGGAGTTCGAGATTTCGTTCTCGGTTTCAACTTTGTGGTTCTAGAAAAGTTAGCATTGCTAACTTTGAAAATCAGTAAATTGTACCCGTGATTGTCCTGAAGTCTTTACAAATGGTTAATCGATATCTCTTTGATATTTGGTTCATACATTGATTTGATAGAAGAAACCATTAAAAGAGATCAATTATTCTGATAAATATAGTTGATATTGTTGTCTTCTTTGTTTATCTGTAGAAAATTATTTAGAGTATAAATAACTTTATTTGGATCTCTATTTGTTTATCACAGTTGATATTTAGTAATTGTCTTATGCCACACATCTCATGTTCTTCACCATTGATTCAAAAATAAACTGAGACCTAACATAAAGTTGGTGTAATATAAAAGAACTACATTTCTTTCATTTTTTTCACAAATTATATTTATGGGTTCAAATAAAAGTTGCATTTCAACTAAAAAAAAAAATTAATGAATGTCAGTCATAAGTCTCTGTCGAAAACCCTTCATCCCTATTAGTAATTGTTTTGTTTTTAAACAAGAGCTATTCTTGTAAGCTTAATTCACTTCTGTAAATTGTTAATCTGGTAATGTATTTAGTCTTAAGAGAAAAGTATTAACAATATATATATATATATAAATATATAAATGAAAGAAACTAGAATTACGTTTTTTAAGACTATCTACTGCTTTTGGCATGTAAGCAATTTAAGTTGTTATTTTATTTTTTGAGTAAAATTTGCCCAATTACGTTAGAATTGATTGTTGAATAATGTGAAATATGGTGGATTTATATTTCGAAGGATTCCTTTTGATCAAAATATATGTTTGCAAAATTCTTAAAATGATTTATATACTATAAAAATTCCACCCACTCTAAATCCATTGACCATATATATATATGATTCACTTCTACGTATAAATTATGATGCCGAGGAATATATGTACAAGGAAATGTTGCAATTTGTGATGCTATTTCGTTTGAAAACTTGAATAAGTTTTGCACCCAATAAACCAGTTTTTTTATCCATAATGCAATAGCTTCACAATAAACTCAAAGTAGTTTTGGGAAAATAATAATGACCAGCAGTAGTATACTTTTAGGTGTGGTTTTAATTTATTATTATGATTGTGTACATGTACGTGTGACATGCTTAAAGTATCGATTTTAAAATTAAAACTAAGGTACACGTTCGCGTGACTTTGGCCAAGTAATTTTAATATTAATTAAGGGATATTAATTATGTAGATGTATGCATGATATTAATTTTAACGCACTAAATAAAATGAGTACACGTACGCGTGACTCGATCCGAGATAATTTTGTAATCATGAAAAATTAAGTAATTAAAAGCGGTGAAAGGTAAAATGCACATGGGTTCTAAATTATGTAATTAAAATAATTTAACTAAGCCAAGTATAATTATTAAAGCGACAGTGCTAGAACTACGGGACTCGAGGGGTGCCTTACATCTTCCTCACGGTCAACAGAATTACTTACTCAGTCTTCTATTTTCGTAGACCATAAATAAGAGTCAAACCTTCCTTTGAAAGGGATTCAAATAAAAGGTGACATGGAACACCAAAACTCAATTCCATGTGTCGACTCTAAATAATAAATAATCCCCTTTCAAAACGTCACTTCAATTGGAAAAAATCTTTCAACTCAACCTTGTCATAGGGTTGTGTGGATAAAAGGGGTGTGACAGCAATGGCAACTTTTCAGGGACAAATAACCCAGAACTTCTAGTTCAGGCTTTAGAATTCGAGCTTCAAATGTGATCTATACTTGGCTTTACTAATTTGATGTTATTACTGTATTTTTGGGCATAATGTGTTTATTGCCGCTTATTTACTGCTTTGATATTATTTTAATTGTATTAAACTACTTTCTTACACCTCCTTTCTGAGTCTTCTAAATTTATGGTGCACACGTGCGTGTGGCCCACTTTCTGTTAGAAGTCATACCAATTAGAACGAGGCTAGGTCAAGTAACTAGGCCGGGTAGACTTTCGTGCTCCTGGTATGTTGCCCCCACCTCGGCTCGAGTTGGCCGCTTGGGTAAGCAGGTCTGAAACACTCCCTTAAGGATTAAACCTAGAATAACATAGCCTCATGATAGATCCCTAGTAGGAACGTTTGTTTGCATCATGTGCATTTGACTTTGGGAACTCAACACAAGGGTAGGGTCCGTCTAGGATATGTGTACCCGAGAATTACAAGACCATCCTAATGCATCTTATGTGCTACTTGTGCATTATGTTTGATTCGGCTTGTGCATGTTGACCTGCTCATAAAAAATAACAAAATAAAATAACTATATATAAATTGAGGGAAAACCAGAAGGGAGGAAATTTTATCCAATTTTTAAAAACTATCAGTATTTACCCCAAAAGATTATTACGAAATAAGACTAATTGTTTTTCAAAAAAAACGTGTCATCCTATTCCCGAAATATATACAAACTATGCGGTCTGATTCTCACCGGATGTGAGATACGTAGGCAACCTCTATAAGGTTCGGCCCCATTTTTAAAAAAAATAATAATTATAAATTAATAAAAAGGAAAAATGTTTCTACTGTTTTTTAATTAAAAACAAATGAGTAGACCCAGTTTCAGTTAATCACTAATTTTTCAATTTTTTATTTTTTATTTTCTTTCGGAATATCATTAGAACATCATCAAAATAGCATTACTTTTATCATCACACGCATACCGACCCTAAAGTTATCTCTGGAAGAATGATAAGGCCATAATTGCAAAAATAACCACCCTTTCTTTGATTTTTCCTAAAATGGAGTTCCATACAAAAGATTGTGTTACAAAACGAGTGCATTGATTCTGTCTGTTGAGGCTAGTGTCAACCCTAACTTTAATCACCCACAGGTACAAAATGAGCACTATCCAAAACACACAATTGACAGATATAGATGGGTTTCTACTTCAGCTTCAGATGTGGTGGATTCATGTCTCCACATGATACGTAGGCAACCCATACCAGGTTCGATGGAACCATTTTAAAATATAAAAAAATAAAAAAAGAATAAAGTGGTTAAAAAAGAGGAATCAAATTCAAGATGTAAATAAACTAATTAACTAATAAGCCGGGATGATGCATGAATCATTCCAAACTCATTCTAAAACTGAAAATGGCGTTAGGTGCATGACATATAATGTGTGATTAATATCTGCAAAATGCTTAACTCTAACATGTTTGTTGTTTGTCATTCAAAAGAGATAAAGTAAACAGAGTTGGTTGGTTTGTGGTTTAAACTGGAGACTCACCCTTACAACACAAGGTCAAAAGGAAAAAATATAATGGCAAACAAAAGTGAGAATGAGTCAGATGATGATGATGTCCATGGACAATTGGTCGAACAAGGTTCGGGACTTGTTGAAGAAGTAAAAGTGTTCAAACTACAACTGGTAGATATGTACCAAGCCTGGGTGAATGGACAGGCACCGCCCTCACTACCCATAAGGCCTTCGTATAATCTTCATAATGTGTCCGTAGCAAATCAAGTGCCCATCTCCATAACATGTAACCCATTGTACCAACCTGGATTCACTACGAGTATTAACCTTCCCACTATCCCAGTACTTCCATTCCACGTCCTCCAATGGGACTCCTAAAAAATGACCCGCATGCTGTACCAATCTTACCAACTTTCACCATTCGTCAACCGGCTCTCGCTCAAAAGCTCAATAATGATCCACATCTGAATGCTCATGATACCCAACATTACTCTCCAGAACTGACATTCAAGGTTGCAGATTCATACAAGCACACTCCTCAGGACATGTTCCTAGTTGAGATCGAAAAGTTTGAAAAGAATATGGAACATGAGGAAATGACCAGAATAATGAAGAGCTTGGAATAAACCATGGGAAACATACAGGGTTTGGGAGGCTACAAGAGTGTTTCGTTTAATGATCTATGGATGTTCCCCCATGTTCATTTTCCACCAGGCTTCAAGTCCCCCAAGTTCGACAAATAGGACGGTCATGGTAACCCATTTCCCATTTGAAGAGGTACCGTAACCAGTTAAGAGGAGCAGGAGGTAAAGAAGAAGTACTCATGGATTATTTTGGGGAAAGTTTGACAGGAATTGCTTTAGAGTATTTCATAGATCAAGACATATCTCACTGGCATGTTTGGAATGACATGGCTCAAGATTTTGTCCAATAATTTCAGTACAATATTGATATAGTGCCAGAATACTCCTCTCTTGTCAACATAAAGAAGAAACAAGCAGAAAGCTTTAGACAATATGCAATACAGAGGAGAGACCAGGCTGCTAGGGTCAAACCACCAATGAAAGAGGAAGAAATGATTGACTACTTTCTCCAAGCTCAAGATCCTGATCACCTTCATTATATGTTGTCCTCTGTTGGTAAACCTTTTGCTGAGGCAATTAATATTGGGGAAATAGTTGAGAATGGCATAAAGTCAGGCAAAATTATATGTCAGGCAGCTCTTAAGGTGACCACAGAAGCAATTCAAAGCAGGTCAGGCAGTTTCGGAATTCGAAAAAAGAAGGAGGAAGGATCCATGATGGCATCTGGGTTCGAGGGAGTGCAAAGAGGAAATGTTCCTTCGTACATGCAATTCCAACAAAGACAATCCAATTCTCGTTAACATTATTATCCGCCTCAAGGTCCCCGGTACTCTGTTCCCTCACAACAACACACAGTGTTTAACGCTCATGCTTATGCTAGGCCTCCCAATTAACAAAAATGGCGAGCACCGATTCCACAAGATTCCCGTCAAATCCGGCTGAATTTTCAGGTTCCATATAATCCTCGTCCCTAATAGGAATATGTGAGAGAACAGGAGCCAAAGAAAGAGTTCACCCAATTGGAGAATCGTATACAAGCCTATTACATGAGGTTAATGCAGCTGAAGTTGATTGAACCCATCAAGCCGCATTATGCGAATCTAAATTCAAAAAGTTTTGACTCCAATGCGAGATGTGAGTATCACTCTAATGGCCAAGGCCATAGTACTGAAAATTGTTGTACATTAAAGAAAGCCATTGAATATTTGATTGAAGCAAAGGTAATTGTTGTGGAAAACAATGAAGACCCTCATAATATCACAAACAATCTGCTCCCTACTATGATAATACCCATTTTTTGGGATAATTTGTGATGATCGAGATTATAAGCCGTCTGGAAAGACAGAGATGATTGTTGGAACCATAGGGCAAAATCCAAAAGTGATTGTAATCCCGCCTCAATCGGCACCGTTATTTGTGAAAGGTGCGAGTTCTAGCTAAAACTTGGGAGGTTCTGAAAAAATGGTTCTCTATGTCTCTGGAAGCACAAAAAGTATTGAGGTTCAATTGGGCAGGCCAAAACATTACATCCAAGAAATGACATGCAAGAAATTGTTGTTCATAGGGAAAACGACCCATCCGTCTATAATAACCCATCCATTCAATGTATCGAGGCCAAGGAAGGATGTGAATCCCTCATATATCAAACATTTGAGTTGATTGAGGTAGACCAAGTGGAAGAGGGAAAACCAACTCTGCATCCTATCTTTTAGCCACATCTATGATGGTAGCTTCACTGATTTTGAGGAACGGCTATGAACCAGGAAAAGGATTAGGGTCATTTCTGCAAGGAATTGTGAACCCCATTTCTCCCTTTTCGAAGAAAGATACCTTTGGCTTGAGTTTTAAACCAACATCTGCTGACATAAACAGAGCCAAGGCCCGCAAAAAGAATATTGGAAATTGTCAAAACAAATCCCTCGTATTGTCTACTCTTTTGTCAAGCCACAATATGAAGAAGTCTAAAATTCTTCTACTTAGGATGACATTGATGAAGTTTGCCAGGGTATCAAGGAGATGTTCTATGGGATCAATATGGTTCAAGTTGGTGAGGTCTCTAGCCGTGCAAGTGTTCACCTGATTGGTCCAGATACCTCGCTCAACAACTGGAAAGCAACTCCTCTTCCCATCAGGAAGGAGTCTTGGTAGTTTGTTTCTTTTTCTGTATTTGGATTATTTTCATGGTTATAATCCATATATTTCAGTTTAATTGCTTTCCTTTGATGTTAACCTTTCTATCCTTTTAAATTCAATGAAATGAAGTTCCAGTTTCATAGTAGAATTCCGTCTTTTCCCTAATTTTGTTTAATTTCTCATCATTTTTCAGTTTCGTTAATGCTGGCTTTAAAACATGACATGCATGCGGAATTCATGCCCAGATCGTAAAAAGTTGTCTAATCTCGAAATAACGAATCAAGAAGTTGAGTATGATGAAGATGAGGCTTCTTTGGAAATAAAAAGAGAATTGGATCAATTTGAAAATAAACCTAAGACAAACTTATATGAAAATGAGGCAATTAACCTTGAGATCCTATAAAAATCAAGGAAATAAAAGTAAGCATTCATATCGAACATAAGACTGGAGATGCCATAATTCAACTTTTGTTCGAGTATAGAGATGTATTTGCTTGGTCGTATGATGACATGCCGGGTTTGACTGCCGATTTAGTGGTCCATAAGATTCCCACATATCCTAATTTTCCACCAGTCCAACAAAGGAAGTTTAAGACAGACATGAGTGATAAGATTAAAGAAGAAGTCACGAAGCAACTAAGTGAAAATGTGATCAGGGTTGTCCGATATACTACATGGTTAGCAAACATTGTGCCAGTGACAAAGAAGGACGGGAAAATTTGAGTTTGTGTTGACTATAGGGATTTAAATAAAGCAAGTCCAACGGACAACTTTCCTTTACCCAACATTCATATCCTTGTGGACAATTTTGCTAAACATAAGATCCAATATTTCGTGGATTTTTATGCCGGGTATCACCAGATTCTAATGGATGAAGAAGATCCCAAAAACACCGCCTTCACCACTCCACGGGGAACTTACTGTTATAGGTTCATGCCATTTGGTTTGAAGAATGCAGGAGCAACGTACATGAGGGCCACAAATAGATTGAGGTGTATGTTGATGATGTGATAATTAAGTGTAGAACAAAAGATGATCATGTGCAATTTGAAAAAGTTCTTTGAAAGGGTACAAAGGTACAATCTAAAACTCAATCCAGCCAAATGTGCATTTGGAGTTCCTTCTAAGAAGCTTTTGGGTTTTATAGTTAGTCGAAGAGGCATTGAGTTAGATCCCTCCAAGATAAAGACCATTCAAGAACTGCCTCCCCTGAAGAATAAAAAAAAATCATGAGTTTGCTCGGGAGGTTAAACTACATCAGCAGGTTCATTGCACAGCTTACAACCATATCTACTGCCTTTGGCATGTAAGCAATTTAAGTTGTTATTTTATTATTTGAGTAAAATTTGCCAAATTACATTAGAATTCATTATTGAATAATGTGAAATATGGTGGATCTATATTTCGAAGGATTCATTTGGATCAAAACATATATTTGCAAAATTCTTAAAATGATGTATAGACTATAAGTATTTCACCGACTCTAAATCCATTGACCATATATATTCGATTCACTTCTACATATAGATTATGATGCCGACAAATATATGTACAAGGAAATGGTGCAATTTGTGATCCTATTACGTTCGAAAACTTGAATAAGTTTTGCACCCAATAAACAAGTTTTTTTTAATCCATAATGCAATAGCTTCACAATAAACTCAAAGTAGTTTTAGGAAAATAATAATGAACACCAGTAGTATACTTTTAGGTGTGCTTTTAATTTATTATTATCATTGTATATACGTATGCGTGACATGGTTAAAGCATCCATTTTCAAATTAAAATTAAGGTACACGTTCGCGTGACTTTGGCCAAGTAATTCTAATATTAATTAAGGGCTATTAATTATGTATATGTACCCATGCTATGGTTTTTAACGCACTAAATAAAATGAGTACATGTACACGTGACTCGTTTCGAGATAATTTTGTAATCACGAATAATTAAGTAATTAAAAGTGGTGAAAGGTAAAATGCACATGGGTTCTAAATTATGTAATTAAAGTAATTTAATTAAGCCAAGTATAATTATTAAAGCGACCGCGGTAGAACCACGAGACTCGAGGGGTGCCTTTCACCTTCCGATCGGTCAACAGAATTCCTTCCTCAGTCTTCTGTTTTCGTAGACCATAAATAAGAGTCAAATCTTTCTTTTGAAAGGGATTCAAATAAAAGGTGACTTGAAACACCAAAACTCAATTCCAAGTTGCGACTATAACTAATAAATAATCCCCTTTCAAAACATCACTTCAATTTGAAAAACTCTTCCAACTCAACCTTGTCATAGGGTTGTGTGGATAAAAGGGGTGTGACAGCGATGCAATTAGTAATTGTTTATATAAATAAAAATAATGAGATAAATTAATTAAAACCCTTAAAATTACAGAAATTAAGGAAAAATATGCATTTATGCTAACGCAAAGTTTTGGTTGTATATATGCATTTTGAAAAGAATTATAGGAGAAAGTTGAGTATCAACAATATCCATAACCCAAGATGTAATTGTCACCCCCCCCCCCCCTTCTAAGGCGAAATCAGGTTTATGAAATTTTGGAGGGCAACTCGTTCTCTTATGAAAATTGGGTTAGTGAATTTGAAGATATGCCACATATTGATTAAGTGCATTAGGACTAAGAAGGTTTGAGTTAAAGAACCAGATTTTGCGTAAGGGTTAGAAATTATCTTGGGGGGAAGGTGTTAGGCATCCCCCAAGATCCACTAGTATGGTTCCAGGCCATTGTTATAATTATGACGTCACGTAACAAGTAAGAAAATAAGGGCTCAAGTAGAATTTGTTTTCACATAATTACAAGAAAATAAAAAAAATAAAGAGGGCAGAAATTTTGAAGAAAAGATTTAAATAATTAGAAAATAATTAACAAGTAAAAAGAGAATGGGGTCCTAGGTTTATGATTAACATGGATCATATCAATGAAATATATAGTAATCGCTCTTCAAAAGAGAGAGGCTACATGAGTTATTAGCACACCGGTCATCATATCCATATCTACCATTCCCACCCCGTTAAGATATGAAAGCACATAATAGTATTATTACTTATTGCGTGCTGTTACCCGTCCCAATCCTATCAGTCACGGAGGCGTTAGGACTACTAATCATAAAGGAGAGGGAGTTGGGGCTTTTTAGAGTTTAAAACGGTAAAAGTATAAGACCACAAACAAGAACACATAAGCAGTTAGGGGGAATCAAATAGCAGTTAAGGCTCAAATAGGCCTCCTCACTTAAGGAGCAAATGATATAGCATGACTCAATAACTAGTTATGATCTAAATTAACTTTAAAGCGTTAGGACATGATGATTTATCACATATTTCTCAAATGAGAAGTCCGAATTAGGTTTGGTTTGGATATAATTTATCAAGAACTAGCCAAATTGCAAGCAAAGTATATCCAAAAGATCTCAAGCAAAGCAGAGTATTGAATTCAAAACAACATTGCTAGTGTGCAAGTATTGAATTGGAGGTTAAAGACTAGTAGTTTGAAGATTGTGTGAAGATGAAGTCGTGTCCTAAAAGTGCAGAAGGGCGGTCCTTTATATAGTGCAGATAAACAAGTAGGAAAAGCAAGGAAATATCATTGAAATCAGTCTCCCTTTGGTTAAGTTATTAATGGGTGAATACATAGAAGTTATTAAAGAAAACAATCAATACGGTTTGTGCCAAACATGGCAAGGGAAGCAATCAAACAGCCATGAAATAAAATTACAAGTTCAATTTGAATTAACCAAGTCAGGAAAGTAAAGGAGGTTCAATTAAAGAAAGATCTGTGACAATTTGTCAGCCTTATTGAAAGGATTTCAGAATCTGTCAATTAGTTGGTAAAAAACCTTTTAAAAGAGAAATTTCTCATATATAAAAAATACCAATCAAACAGAAGGGATCATCAAGTTACATAGAAACAGAATCTAACATTGAAAGACGTAGAGTCACAAGCAAAAGAGATTCAAGTTCAGTTGCGGACTCATAGTGAGTATGAAAGCCTAGGGTCCCAATGTGGAACCCTAATACCATTTGCCAAGGAAACCCCTAAATCCTAAGGTTTCGAATTGAGTCATACATAGAGGTGAGAAAACAGTTCATTGGAAGAGGCTCAAAATTCTTTTTCCTAAGACTCATGAGAGACAAACACGCACGATATAAAGAACACTGATTCAAGGTCATGAGAACACGTTTGAGAAAACCTAGAATTTAAACAAGTTTATAAGAAAGAGATGATATGGTTTTAAACAAAAGTAGATGAAATATGCTTAACAGTAACATAAACAGAGTTTATTAAAGTGAACAAAATCAAATAACTCAACCATAAACATATATAACAAAGAAATGAGGGAAACAACACATATTAATATACAAGTACAGGAATAACAACAAAAATAGAAGAATCATGCATAATAGAAAGAGAAACTAAGAGCAACTTCATCCGTAGTAAAAAAGAAAATGTACGAGCCTAACATAGATGATCACACATAAAGAAATAACAGAAAAAATCAGAAAGATATTTGAAGAATATTTTTTAGAAACCCTAAAATCAAATTGAATAATTTTGAAAAGGAAATTTGGGAAAAACCTTTAAAATATCAAGTAAAGACCAGAAATATAATAGATCTAATGAAATAAGAAAAACAAACCTCAGACGGCTTGGAGTTGCAAAAAAAACCTAGAAATGAGAAAGGTCTTTAGGAAAGTGAGATGGTAAGTCGAAAAGACACATACTGCTTGAACACGCCGGGATAATGGCCGGAGAAGCTATAGATCTACAAATCTAAGAAGGATCTGAAGAGGGCCATTGAATTCAGGCATAAAATCTTGAATATCTTAGGTTTGATGGTGAGAAAGGATGAGTATAGACAGTCCATTGCCGGTGACGCCATGGATTCCAGTTGAAACATTGTGAGATAAGGTGGGAAATGAATAGGATTTCAGAGAAGTTTGAGAGAGTTTGAGATGAAGAGGGTTCAAAGGTGGCATCTCAGTTGAAATGAATTAGGTCAAGAGGGGTGTGCGAATTAAAAAACCAAAGGGATATTTTTGGCCGTTGATCAAAATGATCAACGACTTATATAAAAGGTGAGTCCTGTGGGTTTTAAATCGGTTCATGGGTTGGGTAATTTAGGTTTAATTTGGGGCGGGATTGGGGTCAATTTAAGGTCAAAATTGAAAGGAAATGGGGATGTAGGTGAAATAGAAATGGGCTAAATGTTAAATAGCCAATTTTTTCTTTTTTATTTTATAAAAATAGTAATTATTATTAGAAAAGTAAACTAAAAACACCGATCCAACAAATACTATGTAACTATTAATCTAAAAATACTAAAAATAATTTATCACTATAAAATGCCATTAATTGTAAAATAGGCTATAATTGCAGTTACATGCAATTTAGCTTTAAAAATACCAAATAAATTTGTAAAAATATACAAAATTACCTTAATTAAATTTTGGTGTAAATAGATGAACGGAAATAAATTATTCACTAAAATGATAATCTGGAATAATTATTGAATTTTGTGCTACTAAAAATAGACAATAAATTGATTTTAAAATCATTAAAAATTAGAAAATAATACCAACACTCTTGGGCATGCTTATATATGCATGTACATGCTATTTTGAAAGTATTTTTCGTATAAAACTATATAAGAAAAAATTGGGTATCGACAACTGCCCTTCTTTACCCCGAAAGGATGAAAGAATTATCTGCTAAAGATATAATGACCAATTTTAACCAAACTAAAAGATTTGAAGAATTTTGATTGAGCTCTAGCTTCTGAGTTGCCTACATATCTCTGGTCTTACAGAATCAGGACATATGTAGTTCAGGATCCACTGGCAGAATATGTCAATGGAAATTTTCGAAAAGAGAAACGCAATGTTCACGTTGAGAAGGATGGTCAAAGTCTGATAGGCTATAGGAACTATAGCGTGATTGCTCATGTCAAGACGGCCATTGCTAGCTGGTGTACCTACAAATGAATAATACCAACATATATTGTGTGTAAATTCCGTTGGACCATGAATGTTATCTTTGGACGGTTATGATGACGTCCTGGCCTATGAAACGTATGATAAAGGGTTCACATGCTATGAAATGATGTTCTCGGGCTTTGAGAATGGCGCCTCTGAACTATGATGCTTTTGATAATGATATGCAAATGATAAAAATGGGGTCCTCAGGCCATGGCATGGCGTTCTCGGGCTACGAAGATTGTGCCTGCGAACAATGACGACTATGGACAATTTGGTGATATGTTAGCCCATGAAATACAAAAGGTGGCGATCTTTCAGCCTTGAGAGCGTAAAAACAAAGCCCTTTCAACCGATGCAGAATTTTATTAAGGTGGCAATATTTCAACAAATGTAGAATGTATGTGAAGTGGCAATATTTCAGCCCATGAAATGCAAAAGGTGGCAATCTTTCAGCCGTGAAAAATGTAAAATGAAGTGGCGATCGATGTAGAATTTAAATGAGGTGGTGATTTTTCAGCCGATCCAGAATGTAAGATGAAGTTGCAATCTTTAAGCCGATGCAGAAATTAAATGAGGTTCCATTCTTTCAGCCATGCAATAGAGGTAGAGCTTAACCTTGGAAGGAAAAAAGGTAGCCTTATGTAATGCAGGAAATGTAGATAAAGACAATTCTTAATCTATAAAAGCAGAATGGTAGCCTTATGCAATGTAGGAAATGCAGATGGAGACAGTGCTTAGTCTCGGAAGGTAGAATGGTAGCCTTATGCAATGCAGGGAATGCAGATGAAGACAATGCTTTGTCTCAGAAGGCAGAATGGTAGCCTTATGCAATGCATAAAAGGTGAATAGTAATAAAATTTCCTTAACCGATAGCCAATAGCTGCTTGCGGTATTGTGGCTGTCAGGGATATTGTGCACAGATAGAAAATGTGAGTAGGTGATAGTTCCGAGGGTCGTATTCCAAGAATTATGAGTGTATAAATGTATCGGTGTTTTGCAACTCGGGTTCCTGCATCTAAAGAAAAATCGTAAGTTTTGTAGGGGGAAAGGTTAGTTTGTATCCTCGTGAGCTTCCCTGTCTTGCTTGGTTCTGTTTCCAGGGATGTTGTGTATCATCGGGGTAGTGCCTCTAAACAAAGTAATTGTGATTTCGTAAAACATAACATAAATACATAAAAGATAGTTTTCTTTAGACGAACCAACGACCGTGACGCGGTTCCAGACATTGCAACCTCTTTTGCCCCTGGAATTTTGAGGGTCCTCCTCAAAATTCTGCCCCAGTTTACTGGGTTGCTGCTTCTGACGGTTGCTTGCTATGATCGGCTGAAGTAACTTTAGAATTTGAGGATCCTCCTTAAAATTCTGCCCCAGTTTCCAATACTTGGGATGCATGAAATTTTTATTGAATTGTGACTAAACCCACAAGGCTGCCTACGCATCCGCTCTTAAACGAGAACAATGTTAGACGTAGTTCAAATACATCATGTAGTAAAGCATAAAGTTTACACATAGTATCGCTTCACTACATCTGAATTGATTGGTTTTGGCCAAAATTCTCCGTCCATTTCTGCAAGTATGAGGGCTCCTCCTATCAAAACTTGATGAACCATGTATGGACCCTGCCAATTGGGAGAAAATTTCTCCTTGGCTTCATCATGATGTGGAAAAATCTTCTTTAGCACCAGCTGCCCTGGTACGAACCGTCTTGGTCTATTTCTCTTGTTGAATGCTCTGGCCATTCTGTTTTGATAAAGCTCACAATGGCATACTCCATTCATTCTTCTACCATCTACGAGAGCTAGCTGCTCGTAGTGACTTTTTACCCATTCTGCATTGTCGATTTTTGCTTCTTGCATGATCCTTAGGGAGGAATTTCTACCTTGATGGGAATGATCACTTCTGTACCATAAACCAACATATAGGAAGTTGCATAAGTTGATGTACGGACTGTGGTGCAGTACCCCAATAAAGGAAATGATAGATTCTTGTGCTACTGCTTATGCTTCTATATCATTTTCCTGAGTACCTTCTTGATATTCTTATTGGCGACTTCTACAGCTCCGTTCATTTGAGGCTTGTAAGCTGTAGAGCTCTTGTGTTTGATCTTGGAAGTTTCACACATGGCCTTCGACAAGTCACTGTTGATATTGGAACAATTATCAGTGATGATTGACTCTGTAATTCCAAACCGACAAACAACGCGGTCGCAGACAAAGTCTGCCACAACTTTCTTAGGCACTGCTCTGTAAAATGCTGCTTCAACCCATTTGGGTAAATAATTTATTGCACTAGAATGAACCTGTGCTAGTCTTATGGGGCGGGTTCGATAGGTCCGAGGGCATCTATTCCCCAAGCGGCGAACGACCATGGTGAGCTTGTTGCAGTAAGCTCGTTTAGACGCACCTTTATCATGTCTGCATGAATCTGATAGCGATAGAACTTTTGAACATACTGAACGCAGTCTGTTTCTATAGTCATCAAAAAATAACCTTCTTGGAGTGTCTTTTTGGCTAAGACAAAATAATTCGTGTATGGACCGCATATAACAGAATGGATTTCTTCTAACAGTTTAAATTCTTCAATTACGTCAACATACCTTAGTAATCCCAAATCAGGAGTCCTACCATACAGGATTCCTCCGGTGTGAAGAAAATTGTTAGATAACCTCCGGAGTGTGCGCATTAGAGTAATATTTGCATGTTCTGGGTGTTCTCCATTTGCAAATTATTCGTTGATATCATGAAACCAACGCTTTTCGTCTGCTTCTTCTTCATCATGAGCACAATAAGCTAACTAATCATGAATCTTTACTGGAATAGGGTCTATGAAGTTCTTATTTAGATGTTGAATCATAGATGATAGTGTTGCCAATGCGTCGGCAAACTCATTCTAGACAATGGGAACATGCTGGAACTCGGTTCTTGTGAACCTTTTCCTCAACTGCGATGCATCGTGCAGGTATGGGAGTATCATGGAGGTCTTAGTTTCCATTCCTCCTGGACCTGATGCATAAGAAAATCTGAATCTCCAATCACTAGGAACTCCTGGACGTTCATGTCAATGGCCATTTTGAGCCCTAAGATGCAAGCTTCATATTCGGCCATATTATTGGTGCAAGGGAACCTGAGTTTGGAGGATACCTGATAGTGCGGTTGACTTCTGATACTATGACTGCTCCTATGCCAACTCCTTTAAAGTTTGCTGCTCCGTCGAAAAACATCCTCCAACTTCCATAGGATTCTGCAATGTCTTCTCCTATGAAGGATACCTATTCATCAAGAAAATACGTCTTTAGAGGCTCGTATTCTCCATCCACAGAGTTTTCCGCAAGGTTGTCTGCTAGCGTCAGTCCTTTGATTGCTTTCTGAGTCATATAGACAATGTCAAATTCACTTAGCAAGATTTTCCACTTGGCTAGCTTGCCAGTGGGCATGAGCTTCTGAAAGATGTACTTTAACGGGTCCATTCTTGATATGAGATGCATGGTGTAAGCACATAATAAGTGCCTCAACTTCTAAGCTACCCAAGTCACAGCACAACAGGTGCGTTCCAATAGAGAATATCGGGCCTCGTACGGGGTAAACTTCTTGCTAAGATAATAGATGGCCTGCTCTTTTCTCTCTGTTTCATCATGGTGCCCCAGAACACAACCAAATGATCCATCTAGCACTGCAAGGTAGAGTAGCAGGGTTTTTTCGGGCTCTAGCATAACCAAGACTGGTGGTGTTGATATGTACTCCTTGATTCTTTTGAAAGACCTTTGGCAGTCAACTGTCCATGTGGTAGGGATGTCCTTCTTCAGCATCTTAAAGATTGGCTCACATATGACAATAGATTCTTCTATGAACCGGATGATGTAGCTAAGTCTTCCCAAGAAACTCATTACTTCTTTTTTGTTCTTTGGCGGTGGCAATTCCTGAATAGCTTTGACCTTTGATTGATCCAATTCTATCCCTTGGTGACACACGATGAATCCAAGTAATTTCTCAGCTAGAACCCTGAATGCACGTTTTGCAGGATTCAACTTCAGGTTGTATCTTCTCAGTCTATTGAAGAATTACCTTAAATCGTCCATGTGATCTGCGACTTTCTTGGACTTAATGATGACGTTGTCTATATACACTTCAATCTCCTTTTGTGTCATGTCATGAAAGATGGTAGTCATGGTAGGTGGCCCCAGCATTTTTTAACCCAAATGGAATCATCTTGTAGCAGTACATCCCCCATGGCACAACGAAAGTTGTTTTCTCGGCATCCTCTTCATCCATCCATATCTAATTGTACCAAGTGAAACAATCAATGAACGACAACAGGTCGTGCTTGGCATAGTTATCAATCAAGATGTGTATGTTTGGCAAGGGGAAGTCATCTTTTGGACTGGCCCGATTGAGTTCTGGTTGTGAGCCACAATGTATGTGCTTAGACCAGTCATGTCGTTGTCTGACCAGGCGAATACGTCTTCATACTCTCTGAGGAACTTTGTATATTCTTTCTTTTCTGAGGGTGATAAATGGACACTGATTCGTATTTCTTTGATGTTTTCTGCATCTCCCAGGATGACAATCTCAGTCTTGTCCAGGTTGAACTTAGGCCTATTCTCAAAAATCTCAACTTCCTTAGCAATCTCCTCTGGTATATCGCCTGCCTTTGAATCTATGTCTGTTTGTTGCGTTATCTCGTTGCATGTCACAGTCATTGGTTCATCAAGTAAAGAAATGGTAATACTGCTTGAGTAAAGTAACTAAAATAGTAAGCGTAATATTTATAAGAAAATGAAATAATTTAATAAATTCCATGAATATTTTGAACATCCGATCTCTTTTTGGGAAAAAAACAAAATGCGAAGGGGAAATAAACTAGTAAAACAAAATAGTGCGTGGTGCTTTGTTTAGCCTTGCTACTCTGAGGCATGCCGAGCCCTAGTGGTTCAGATGGACCAATAATTGAGGCGTTCTCCTCGGCTCACGGCTTGTATTAAAAGGCCTTCCTCCCCCTCCTCGAAAATGATGCAACAACCCATGTTATCTTATTCCTAAAACAAATTCTTCATTGTTGCCAATGCTTTATCTTCTTCTAACCCGTAGATTACTTTGGCTAGTTGGAAAGTCTGCTCCGGACAAGGTATTGGCTGCTCCAATGGATAGTGAGGGATGCGCCAGGGTGGAGACCAGTCCTTGATATCTTCCCAAGTATACTTTATACCTCAAGACAAATGTGGTACCGTGTTTCTTTAGTTTGATAGGCTTAGAGATTCCTTAGAGATTCTTTCCGAGTCCTTTTCCTAGTACATACCCCCACCAGTTTATTATGCTTTAGTTTTATTGTCCTACCATTTATCCTTGTCTACGGGTTGACTCGCTCGATATGATGGTAGGTTTCTCCACCTATTTTACTTCTTCCTCCGATCGTTGGGATGGTCTGCAGCTATATATGGGGTTGCTACCGTCACCATGAAATATCACCTCCTGGTGATTCCACTCAAATTTCATTGCAACTGCCACGGTCACAGCAGCATGAATCCACAGTCCTCCCAATAATAGATTGTAAGATGTTGGCACGTCTATTACTTGAAAATCAACATCGAACCAGGTGGGGCCCATTTGAAAACGTACGATAATCTACCTAATGGAGGACCTTTGAGATCCGTCGAAATCCTTAACGTTGATGGACCCATCCTTGATTTCATGCAGTCCCTTTCCCAATGTTATGAGGGTTACCTAAGGACAAATATTTATATTGGACCCTCCATCGACCAAGATCCGGGTGATAAATAATCACTGTACAGTGATGTGCAATGCCTTGTTATGGCTTAGTCCTTCCGGTGGTAGCTAATCCTCGTGGAAGGTGGTTTTGTGACTTTCAAATACTTGACCCACTCTCGTGGAAGGTGATTTTGTGGCTTTCTAATACTTGACCCACCATGTTCTCCATTTCTCCTCCAGTAATGTTGCTAGGCACATATGCCTCAACTAACACCTTTAATAAGGCATTCTTGTGTGCGTCAAAACATTGTAGCAAAGCCTGGATAGGGATCTGTGTTGGTGTTATGCTCAGATGGTCAATGACCGTTTACTCCTTGGCTTGTATCTTTTTCCAAGGATCACCGTGTCCAACTTTATTGATGGCTTGTCGACCAGAGGTCTGCTTACTTGACTCAGCCAAGTGTTTTGGGGTATACACCCTGCCGGTTCTTGTCATACCATGTGCTGCAACCATTACCTTGAACATGGCTTTCCCTTCCTTCTTGCCTTGGCGGTGTAGTACCATGGTATAGCTTTTGAGTGGAATGGTGTTATGGATGTCATTGCCACCTTAATAGGAACCCTTCTTTTTGAAGGTAATATAGTTATTTCAAAGGGTGCATGCACTTTTGGGGATCCAAAATTAACCTCAATCAGTGTTGGCGTCTTTGCAGAGGCTGGTACTTCAAACTCAAATGGTATGGACATGTTTACTTCATCATCTTCAGAAGGCTGAATTTGGACTACAATCGGATTGAGAGTGACTGTTGGTTTCTTTGGATCTTCTCCTTATACTATCAACCCAATTGATCCATCGGGGTCCCAATCATCTTTTATCTCAATCATGTGTATACCTCAACCCTTGTGGTCTGGTAGAGGGTTGTTGCGGATATTCGGGGAGGGCTCCTTTGCCACGATGATCTTGTTTTCTATCAAAGCCTGGATTTTGTCCTTCAGGTAGCCACATTTGTCAATGGTATGTCCCTTCATGCCAGAATTGTTTGCACAGGTTTTATTTGGGTTTACCCACTAGGAGGGGTTTTCAGGGTTTATGCTCACTGCCTACTCGATGCAGGGTTTATGCTCGCTTCCAACTCAATGCTAGGCCAAGCTAGGAAGAGCGAGTCGTAATAGCTTTAACCCGAATAGAGGTCGGGATCGATTTCCTTAGGGAGCTAGTAGTGGATCCTGTCTAGTCTAGATATGTGTTTGTACTCCTAATGTCGCTGCAAACATCCTTGGTTTTTGATTTTATAACTACTATAATAAAAGTAATGATTAATATTAAATTATATTATGAGAATGTTGCTAAGTTGTATCCAATGGGAAGATAGGCACTAGTGTTGTGGCATCTCTTAGGTGGTTGATTAACGGGTAGAAACTACTAAGGATAGATTGACATGTTTGGGGCTTATGCTATAACAGTTGTACAATTTTACCCACTCTCACACCTTTCGGTAAAGAGTCATTTTGCCCAATTGACTCTCTCGAGACAAATTGGGTAGGCCAATTAGACCAAGCAACTAGGGTTCAAGTAGGGTGATTACTCTCTCGAGATTTAACCCGTTAATTGGGACTACCATCTCACATGGGTACATCCCAGTTCCTTTTTGGCTCAATTTTAGGGTCATAGACTCTCTTTCTCAAGAAGAGTTAAACCCACTAAGATTGAATCAGTGTTTGCAACCACCAATTCTCAAATAAAATTATTAAATCAACAAAAATAGCAAACACCCTAAATTAGTCTAACCCAAGATGGCAACACCCATGAATTACCCACACTAGGGTTGAGCCACAACCCTAGCTAATGGGCTTAGCTATACATAATTAAAGAAGCAACATAAGAAATAGATGAAGAACTAAATATTTTAATTAATTACTCAGAAGAAACTATAATAATCTATTGTTAATGAAGACCAAAAATGCCAAAAATGGCTACAATATCGTTCCCAGGTGCTTAGCTGCAATTCTGAATACCAAAACTTCCCCTAAAATGGTAAAATGTTCTATTTATACTAGAATAGAAAAATTGGATAAAAATACCCCTGAGGGTCAGTGTGGGCCGTAAAAAAGCAATTGCGGCTGCACTAGCTCTTTAACTAAACAATTTTCAACTCTTTGAACTGGAGGATTCAGGCCGCACAAATGAGTAGTACAGCCGGGAAAGGGGTCCTGTACAGACCGCGCGGCTTTGACTTGGTTCTTGACAATCTCCCTGAATCTCGTTCACGCGGATAGCACAAATGAGTGATGCAGCCGTGAAGCCTGAATGCAGATCATGAGAATCCAACTGCGAATGCATAGCTATGAGCCTTAATATTCCATGCCTCTAAATCTCCTAGTCTGGCCACAGTTGCTTTCACGTGGTCCGCACTAGGTCCTCTTTTCTTTACTTCACTTAATCTTTGGCAGTTGAGCTGGTTTCACTCATTGTTTAGCCGATCTTTGACATTTCATCACTTTGTCGATCAAACCTGCAATCAAGCACCACTTGAGAGAATTTCGGGACTATTTTGTAGTAATTTATACTTAGAACATAGTCAAGTAGGGGCATAAACACGTTAAAATCCTAAATTATCAACTCCCCCAAACATAGACTTTTCCTTGTCCTCAAGCAAACAAAATTAGACCCACCTCTTAAAGAAAAATCCAGGTAATTCCAGCTATCCAAAAGCAACCTCAACAAGCATCAACTGGGACTAACAATTGCCCTCAATACGAACACATCTTTAACATATTAAAAATTTAAAAAACCATGGATCAAGTGTGACACAGGAGCATCAAGAATTGACACATTTCATCAAAGAACTTCTCTCAATTAATTTGGTCATTGTGTTATCCAAACTCCCACTTCCTCAATTCTCCCTAAGGGAACCTCACCTTTTAAGTTTTGACATACTAATTGAGGTTAATGGAATTTCACTCATCTCTCTCAAGAAGAAGGTTATAGGTCCGGCTCTAAGTACCATATGCTTTCCCTTATGTAAGTATCCACTAATGTAGGCTCCCTCAACTCAAGATCAGATAGGGATTTTGTAGAGTCATTGTGAAGGCTTTTTGGTAAGGGTAGGACATGTTTTTATTCAAGTGGGTTCAATCTTCCCTTAATCACTTCTTTTGATTCATTTTGGCACAACACTCTTGACTCTTTTGAGTATTTCAATTTTTTACAAGGGGTTAGAGAGATACATTTCCACTCTTTCTTATTCAATACAAAACACTTCTCCTTTTTTTATTTTTTCCACACCTTTTTCACTTTTGTTTTCCTTGAATCCTTTTTTATGCTTGTTCACATTGGACTTTCTTTTTGTCTTTTTTTTCTTACTTTTTCGTTGCCTCCCTTTTCATTTGCTTTTGTACCTTTTTTACCACTTTGTTTCCTTTCTTGTCTCCCCCCCCCCCCCCCCCCCCCGCAAACTTAGACATTTGCCGTTACTAAAGGGAAGATTTGAGTGCCAAGAGAGGGTAATCATTTAGAAGGAGTATAGGCTTGTAGCATTGGTTCTTGAAAGAAAAAGGTTTAAGGCTCAACAGGGTTAACTATGGATCATCTCATTGGTAGGCTATGTAATTGTTCAACTTAATATTTGGATAAAGGAGAGACTATAATCTGTTCTCAAGTCAAATTTCACCTAGGATTTCACCTCAACAAACATTCAGGGCATGTTTTAGGACATTGGATTGGGATTTGGACTCACAATTTGATTCTTCACTACACGTGCTAGGGGATTTCTAAAGGCATCGAGTCGACCGCCCACAACAACCTTAGTTACGATTCAATCACACAATGGTCCAAAAAGACCACATGATAATTGTTTGATCAACGCAAGAGTCTCAAAGCCATAACTTTCACCATCCTAAACACAACATTATGTCTTTGACCATGGGATCAAAGGCAAATGTGTTAGGCCCAAATGAAGCTTTGCTTGGGGTACCCTTAACTACAACTATCAAAAACAAAAGAAAAATAAAATAAACGGACTCAAACCCTTACGAAGGTTGTCACGCCATCTATAATTGGGAAGAGCCACCCAGTTTGCACAATACTCCACCCTTGGAATGAACCGTGGCATTAAGAAAACCAAGGGCTTATTGGAGGCACAAAAAACAAAACAAGAGTCTACAAGCCTAACTACAAAGCTAAAAATGAAACTATTTTTGAACTGGAATAAATATGTACAATAGGGGAGTAGAATATAAAACGAGGGATAAATATATATAGAAATGTAACTTTATATGTAGGCCAGAAGAGAGAATAACAAGTAGAAAGTAAGATAAAAGTAGTTACATGTAAAGTTATATACAACCCAAAATAGAAAATCAACAAAAACATAAACAAAGAATCTATATATACAGTCATCTAGATAAAAGTAGGGCGCACCCCCTTGAATAAAAGCTGCCATTGTCCTCAATGCCAACTAAATAGATAAGCATCAAAATCAAAATAAAAGACATAGAAGCTCCATAAGACTGGTCTGTCTGCATGGGATCATCAGTTGTCCCCAAGTCCTTTGTATGTGTGGGAACCTCATACTGGTTCCCGGACTCCTGCTGCTCAGCTGCTAGGACTGGGGTCTGCTCGTGGACCAGCTGAATGATAGGTGCATCACTGGGGGCCTCAGTGTGTCTGCTAGCTCAATAACTGCACCAACTGAACTGGAAAGTTTCCTCTTCTTCCGTGGAGGCATGGGTTCCTGCATCTACTCCTACTGTGGTTGTGGGTGTGGCACTGGTGCTGCTGCTAGGACTGGATCCCTCAATAGCAAGTCTACATGCATCTGGACTGCCAATAGCTTGTCCACATCAGTCCTTAGCACTTTCCTCGTCTCCTTGGAAGACCTAGACTTCCTCATCTTCTTGTTCTCCTTGGCATTCTTCATCAAAGCCTTGCCATGTGAATCCATCGCTTTAGTAAACGCGACCTAAGTCCTCATAATCTTCTATTAGTTGTCCAGGAGCTCTTTAGTGTATACTCAATGGACTGAGGAATATGAGTTGTGGGAGGTGCTGAATGGGCCTCAACTGTGCCAAACAATATAGACAACTTGGATGTCCCAGCTGACATCCAGCTGTTCAAACTGGCTAAAGTCTTGCTCAACTAATAGGTCATGAAAGGATGAGCCTGGAGGCAAATGATCACTAGCAGTGGCAGCAGGAATGGATGGAAGCTTGGTGGAAGGCTCAACAGAAGACTACCGCAACTGGCTCCTCAGACTGCCTGTTTGGGCAGAAGTTGTTGGCTTGTACTTCTCTTCCCTCGGGTTGTTAGGCCCCTGTATGCTACACCATGAGAATTGAGTCACCGGTCTTATCTTCACATCATAGGAATTCTTCTATACTTTCAAATCCTGGAAGTACATGGTGAGAGTGTTAGGAAACGTGTAGTTCCGATCACTATCAACCCCTATCTAAGTAATGGCCCGACGTATCACATTTTCCATATTGATAAAGAAACCCCCCATGATAGAAGGAATCAGAAGTGCACAGGGAAGTGGGATTGTTTGATCAAGGAACGTTGGATCAAGCCGGTTGCACACAAACGTCAATCACGCCCTGGCTTCAAAGTTCAATGTTCTCCGGACAATCTTCACTCACGCTTGTATCCAATCTGGAACAGTACGCGCGTGAACCTAGCACCTAGCTACCCATGGGCGAACCTCTTCACCCATTGCCAACTTCTCATTGTACTAGGTTTCATCCTCGTCATCAACCCAAGTAGTGCTTGAAATCTTGCCCACATAACACTACACTTCTATTTCGCACTTTGATCATAATTGAGCCATTTTTGACGTGTTCCACATTGCAGTAGAACTCTTTCACCATGTGCTTATTGGCATCTATTAAATCATCCAAAAAATGCTCTCATCCCACTCTGGTATGATACTACCTATGTACATTTGGAAGCAAGGGCAGTAGGTCACTTGTGATGATACTCCTCTCTGAATCAATTTTCATACTGACTACCATTCCCTAAACTTATGAAAAGCTACTTGATTGAAAAATCAATCTTCCCAAACCTCATCTTTTCTAGTTTGTTCAATACCCCCAACCTTGGGAACACCACTGTCCGGTACCTTAGCATCACGGTTAGTCCCACTTTCTGCACTCTTCCTAGATACCGAAGCTGTGGGGGTGGAGTATTCACTGATGCCTGCTGCTGAGCCATCAGACGACTCAGAAGGTACAGGTTGTGGATTTTGGGAAGTAGGTGAATTTGGGACTGAGGGCATTGGACCTCAGTCAGAAGAGAGTTTAGAGGGTGCGTAGTCACTCCCTGATTGGTCATCATCTATAACAACTTGTTTCTTTGTTTTCAGTTTAGGTCGAGGATTGAGTTTGACTTGTTTCTCTTTTCCTCCCCGAGAGAAGTCACCTCGGTCGGGTTGTTTGGCATCTCTTCCTCATCTTTTTACCATTATTTGCAAGCTAAAACATCAAACATTGTCAGTTGAAGCACAAGCAGTGAATCATATGAATGAATTAAATTTGCAGACAACACAAGAGAATGTTGTAGACCATGCTGCAGAACGAGGCATCGCGGACCGTACCATCAGGAGTGTGGCCGCATTAGAGTCACCACGGACCGTGCTGAGGTTACTGTGTGCCGCACTAAAAAGGACCTAGAAAAGGTCTTCTCTAAATCTCCTACCGCGGTCCGCACGAAACAAGGTCGCAGTCGTGGTGAGCCAGAACAGACTACGTGAAATGCAACACGGCCGCACTAGAAGCAAGGAAGGTTTTAGTCAAGTTGGGTACCGAAGTCCGCACAAAAGGGTAATTTTGACCGCGTTGGGTCACGCAGACCACAGTATGGCAATTGCGGGCCGCGCTAAGCCAGAATTAGGTAACTAGATTAGTGTTTCATGTTTTCTTAAATTTTTGTCCAAATTCTTCCACCTACTTGTCCCTACTCAGTTACCCAATCCTCAATCACATTAAACACACAAAAAACTAAAATGAAATCTACCCTAGACTAACAATTCAAAGAAAAATGTCAAAAACAAGAAGTTACAACATACTAGCAAGTAGTTAAAATGAAAATAAGGAATTAATTAATCATGAATGCATGAAATGTTAACACGATTAGGACGAATAAATGCAATCTATCCAAAAAAGAAAGAATTTCAGTCTTAGCAGAGGGATGAATAGTAATAATCGGGCTCTGATTTTTTAGAGTACAAAAAGGGTATAATGAGACCCTTGGTCTCTATTTATAGATACCCAGTGGGATCCATACTCACCTTCCAGCGCGGCCACACAAAAGCAATCGTGGACAGCGCTGGGTGTGTTTGTGTGATCTTTCAGTATGAAGCCTACGCGGATCGTACAAAAATGAAACATGGCCGCATAGGTCCACCTCAAACAGCACTAACTGGACCGCAGCTACAGTGGAAACTCCAGACAGTATCTTATGCAGCTTAGGCCAGTGCGGACCGCACAAAGTGTACCGCGGCCGCACTGGAAAACTTCAGGGACTACAATTTTGCTACTTTGTTTTGCCTTGATTTAACACAATCCCTGCAATATCTCACAAACAATTAGCTCAAAAATCCTAAACTACAAAGAAAATCAAAGAGAAAGAAAAGGACATGGATTGCCTCCCAAGAAGGGCCTGATTTAACGTCGCGGCATGACGCATGTTACCATCACATCACTTCAAATGAATAAGTACCACCACGTGTCTATCATCAAACTTCCCCAAATAATTCTTGACACGATGCACATTGACTCGGAAAACTTCACCATTTTTGTTCTTGAGATCAATAGCACCAAACGGGGTCACACATAAAACTTCAAATGGCCCACTCCACTTTGACTTGAGCTTTCCCGGAAACAACCTCTAGCGGGAGTTGAAAAGAAGAACCATATCACCAACCTTGAATTCCTTCTCCCGAGCCTATTTGTCTTGAAGATACTTCATCTTGTCCTTCTATAAGGATGAGCTGGAGTAGGCATTAAATCTAAACTCATCAAGCTCATTAAGTTTCTTAACACGGAGATTCGCCGCAACATCCCATTCGAAGTTCAACTTTCTCAAAGCCCACATAGCTTTGTGCTCCGATTCCACCGTAAGTGACGTGCTTTCCCAAATACCAACCGGTACAAAGACATACCCACTGGGGTCTTGTACGCGGTCCAGTAGGCCCATAAAGCATCATCTAACTTTTTGGACCAATCGGTCCAATTTGCACTAATGGTTTTGGACAAGATACTCATTATTTTCTTGTTGGAGACTTCCACTTGGCCGCTAGCTTGAGGATGATAGGGGTAGACTTTGTGATTTACTACATACTAGGAAAGCAATGAGTAAAAAGCTTTGTTGCAAAAAAAAGGCCCCCCCATCACTAATGATAGCACGAGGAATGCCAAACCTTGTGAAGATATTCTTTTTCAAAAATGGCCCAACACTTTGGGATTAATTGTTGGGTAAAGCCACGGCTTCAATCCACTTTGAGACATAGTCCACCGCCACGAGAATATAAATGTTCCCACAGAAGTTCATAAAAAGACCCATGAAATCGACACACTAAACATAAAAAATGTCCTCCTCAAGGATCGTATTGAAGGGCATCTCATCCCTTTTTGAAATTTCGCCGGCTCCTTACAAAGTCACTCTCATATTTAAAAAATGTCGGCCAATAGAAACCACAACTCAAGACCTTTGAAGTCGTCCTCACACCTCCATGATGGCCACAATAGGGGCAGGAGCGACAAGTCTCCAAAATGCTCAATTGTTCACCTTCCGGGAAACATTTTCTAATCACACCATTCGTCCAAATTTTAAACAAGTACGGATCATCCCAATAAAAATCCAAACAATCCCACTTGAGTTTCTTGCATTTGTTGGAATAGAGCTCACATGGGATAATTCCAGTCACAATGAAGTTGGCGATTTCCGCGAACCATGGCATGTCACACATTGACACGGAAAGAAGTTGCTCGTCGGGGAATATATCATTTATTTCAAGGCTGTCACATGGCCTTCCTTCTTCCTCCAGCAAAGACAAATGGTCCACAACTTCATTCTCACTTCCCTTTGGTCAACTATTTCTATGTCAAATTCTTGAAGAAGTAACACCTATCTCATCAATCTTGCCTTGGAATCCTTCTTACTCATTAAATACCTAAGGGTGGCATGGTCCGTGTGCACAATCACCTTCACTCCCATGAGGTATGGCCTAAATTTTCCATGGAAAATACAATTTCCAACAAATCCTTCTCCGTCATCGTGTAATTTCGTTGAGCTTCATTCATAGTCTTGCTTGTGTAGTATACGGGATGAAACATTTTGCTAATTCATTGTCCCAACACCGCCCCTACTACAATGTCACTTGCATCGCATATTAGTTCAAAGGGAAAACTCCAATTGGGTGCGGTGATGATAGGAGTTGTGGTCAACTTGTGCATTAAAAGTTCAAAGGCCTCCATGCATTTTTTGTGAAAAACAGACTTGGCATCTTATCTAGCAACTTGCAAAGTGGATTAACGACCTTCGATAAATCTTTGGTAAACCGTCGGTAGAACCCGGCATGCCTAAGAAAACTCCTCACCCCTATTACAGAAGTAGGGGGAGGAAGCCTTGAAATTACCTCGATTTTTGCCTTTTCTACCTCAATCCCGTGCTTAGAAATCTTGTGACGCAATACTATACCTTCTTCCACCATAAAATGGCATTTTCCCGATTGAGAACAAGAATAGTTTCTTCACATCGGGCCAAGACTCTATCCAAGTTTACCAAGCACTATTCAAAGGAGTCACCAACCACACTATAATTATCCATAAAGACCTCAAATATATCGTCCACCATGTTAGTGAAAATAGCCATCATGCAACGTTGGAAGGTCGCCGAAGCATTGCCCAACCCAAATGGCATCTGGAGAAGGCAAATGTACCATATGGGCATGAAAGTGGTCTTCTCGTTGTCCCCTAGGGCAATTAAGATTTTATTATAGACCGAATATCCATCCAAAAACAATAGAAAGCTCGTCCCACAAGGCGATCAAGTATTTGGTCCAGGAACAGCAACGGGAAATGATCTTTTTGAGTCACTAGAGAGGTCTATAAGCTATCGGAAATTGGATAAACCACACCGGCGTCAAGCCACTTGATAACCTCTATTATTACCACTTCTTGCATTGCCTTATTTAGTCTTCTTTGATGTTCAAGAGAAGGCCTTGTGTCCTCCTCCAAGATGATTTTATTCATGCAAAAGGCGGTGCTTATCCCCTGAATGTCCGTCAGAGTCTATCCTATTGCCCTTTTCACTTTTGAAGCACCTCCAAATTGGCCTTGACCTACAAGTTAATAAGGTAAGAAGAAAGAATAACTGGAAGAGTTAAATTAGAGCCCAAAAACTCATACCTGATGTGTGGAGGAAGTGGCTTCAACTCTAGCACCGGTGGCTCCTTAATCGATGGTTTTGTTGGTGGAGTTTGGCGATTTTCAATATCGAAAGATAACTTCCTAGGCTCATATGAATATGAACCCATACTATGCAATGCATTCATGCACTCCACTCTACTAGCATCCTCATCGACATCCATGTTAAGAAGCACATCCTCAAGAGGATCTTCAACATTTATCATGGAACTTGTGTCATCCACTATCACAGCTGTGAAAATGTCCACAAATGAACACACCTCTGTGCTATTGGGTTGTCTCATTGATTTGGAAACATGGAATACCACTTTCTCACCTCTTACTCGGAATATCAACTCACCCACTTCAACATCAATAAGGGCCTTCCCTGTAGGTAGGAAAGATCTCCCAAGAATAATCGACAATTCAAAGTCCACCTCACAATCTAATATCACAAGTCAGCCGGCAATATGAATTTATCAACACAGACAAGAAATTCACCAATTATGCCTAAGGGTCGCCTTCATTGATTGGTCCGCCATTTGAAATCTCATTGAGCTAGGTCAAGGTTTCCCAATTCCTAAAGTCTTGAAGACCGAGTAAAGCATCAAATTAATGATCGCCCCCAAGTCACAAAGAGCCTTAGAAAAATCCGCACTACTGATAGTTTAAGGGATAGTAAAATCTTCGAGGTACTCAGGTTTCGGGGCTATAGAATGCACGATTTCACTCACTTGATTAGTCATCTTAATTGTTTCGCACTCCATTGACCTCTTCTTTATTACCAAATCTTTCATAAATTTTGCATACCCCGGAATTTTCTCAAGTTCCTCAACCAAAGGGATATTGATTGTGAGGCTCTTCAACATGTCAATGAACTTTTCAAATTGATTGTCACTCCTTTTCTTTTCGAACCATTGAGGATAAGGTGGAGGTGGTCAAGGAAAAGGTGCCTTGTCTATGGGCACCACCGGCTCAGGTATATCAATAATCTGTTCCCTAGATGGGTACACCATATCTTGTTTTTCCACCTCAGCCTCATTATCAATATCAATCCGCACATCATTATTCACATTTCATTCAATAACATCTTTAACAATAAACGGACCTACATCTTCTTGGACCTCAACATTATCATCCACAACAATATCACCGCCTCTTCCGCTTCTAGTTGTAACCGCCATCACATGGTTATTGTTCCCACCCTTCGGGTTCACTACCGTATCACTTGGTAGGGAACCCTTGGGGTAGGTATTCAAAGCTTGATAAACTTGACCCAGTTGCACTTCCAAGTTTCGGATAGATGTATTATGTGAAGGCAATTGTGCATCAGAATCTTGGATCCTTTCCATCATTTTCTTGAACATACTTTCAATTCTCCCCATATCACTGCCGGAAGAACTCGAACCTTGAGAAGGAAAAGGGTGTGGATTGTTCTGTGGTTGGTACATGGGGGCCTTTGAAAACCTTTCCCCTATTTGCCGTGATTGTCGCTATTACTCCACCATCCTTGAGTGTTGTTGTTGCTCCAATTATTACTGTTCCCGTTCCAATTACCTTGATTGTTACCTTGATTACCCCAATTACTGCCTTGGTTGTTGTTGTTCCAATTACTACCACCTTGTTGATTTCCCCAATTGTTGCTTTGATTATTGTTATCCCAATTTCCACCACCTTGTTATTGATTGCCCCAGTTTCCTTGGGGACCCCGTTGTTGATTCACTTGATTTCCTCTATTACCTTAGTAGTTATTAACATACTGAAAATCCTCGCTTTGATTATCATAGCACTCATTCGAATAAGCACCACCATCATTATTGTTGTCAAATTGGTAACAATTACCTTGAGGTTGTTGTTGCCCTCTTTGCCTTCTTTTCAACATAGAAACGCCTTCCATGGAATTGACTTGGCGCGGATTTGGGACTTGTTATAGTTGCACCTTTGCTAATTAGTTCATAGTGGTTGTCAACTCCGCTATAACTTGCCCATGATCATTCAACTCCTTATGTAAATGAATAACTATAGGGTCACTTTGAGAAACTTTAGCTCTACTTTGCCATGCCGAAGAGGTGTCGGCCATTTCATCTAGTACATCACATGCCTCTTGGTAAGAAAGCTTCATAAATTTCCCTCAAGCCAGTTGATTCACAATGCATTGATTTGTGGTGTTGATCTCCCGGTAAAAGGTTTGTTGGATAATCGCCTCGGTCATGTCATTATTAGGGAACTCCTTCACCGTTGTTCTATATCTCTCCCAGATTTCATGTAAAGGTTCTGCTGCCTTTTGCTTGAAGGCTAAGATTTTATCCTGAAGTGCCGCTATATGCTTTGGTGAGAAACACTTGCCAATGAATTTATCCGCCAACTCATCCCAAGTTGTGATGGATGCTTGGGTAGCCTTTCTAACCAATCCAATGCATTACCCCGAAGAGATAATGGGAAAAGCCTCAATCTCAAAGCATCCTCGGACATGTTTGTCTGTTTTCTACTCCAACATGTATCTACGAACACCCTTCACGTGCTTGTATGCATTTTTATCGGAGGCGCCCATAAAATATCTTCTTTGCTCAAGAAAGTTCAACATGACATTTGTGATTTGAAAGTTCCCCGTCCGAATTCGGGGAGGAACAATAGAACTCATATACCCTTGATTTTGTAGAATTCTTGGGGCTACTCTTAGCGGTAGCGAAGGAGGGTCTTGGATATGATTGTTGTCATTTGCATTGGCCTGGTGGCCTCTACGTGGAGCTTGCGGTAATTTAGGAACCTCTTATTGATGTAGATCATCTACCTCCTCCCGCGGTATGACATTGCCAAGATAGTCATTTTCAATAAGATCCATGTGTACTTGAGTGATTGTCAAAAACAAAATTAGTAAACAAGAAGAAAGAGAAGCAAAACACAAAACTAACTAAACAGATAGTCAACAACGTAAGTTCCCTGGCAACGACGCTAAAAAGTTGATCTCTGCCAACTTGATGCTACACCAAGGTAGGAAGAGCGGGTCGCAATAGCTTTTACCAGAATAGACGTCGGGATCGATTTTCTTAGGGAGCTAGTAGTGGAATTGGAATTACAGTCTACTCTAGAGATATGTTTGTACTCCTAATGTTGCTTCAAACATCCTTGGTTTTTGATTTTATAAATACTATTATAAACGAATGATTAATACTAAATTATGTTATGAGAATGTTACTAAGTTGTATCTAATGTTAAGAAAGGCACTAGGGTCGTGGACTCTCCTAGGTGGTTGGTAATGGTAGAAACTACTAAGGATAGATTGATATGTTTAGGGATTATGCAATAACTATTGCACAATTGTACCCATTCTCACACCTCTCGGTAGAGAGAGTGATTTTGCCCAATTGACTCTCTCGAGACCAAGTGAGTAGGCATATTAGACCTAGCATCTAGGGTTCAAGTAGGGTGATTAATTTCTCGATATTTAACCCATTAATTGGCACTATACATTTCTCACGATCTATCCCAATTCTTTGTTGGGTCAATTTTGGGGTCATAGACTCTCTTTTGTAAGAAAAGTTAAACCCACTAAGCTTGAATCAGTATTTGCAACCACCAATTCTCATATAAAAACATAAAATAACCCTAAATAGCAAACACCAAAAACCAGTCTAACCATAGATGGCAACACACATCAATTACCTCCACTAGGTTGAGCCACAACCCTAGCTAATGGGTTTAGCTACACATAAATGAAGAAGGAATAGAAGAAATAGATGAATAACTGAACATATTAAATTATTACTAAGAAGAAACTATAATAATCTATTGTTAATGAAGACTAAAAATGCCAAAAATGGCTACAATATCGTTCCCAGGTGGTCAGCTACGTTTTCGAATACCAAAACTTTCCCCAAAAATTGTAAAATATTCTATTTATACTAGGCTTGAAAATTTGGACAAAAATACACCTGCGGGGTCAGTGCGGGCGGCACAAATGCAACCGTGGCCGCACTGACTCTATGACTTAGCAATTTTCAAATCCCTGAATTGGAGGACGTGGACCGCACAAATGAGTAGTGCGGTCGCAAAAAGGGTATGGCGCTGATAGCGCGGTGACGATCGTGGGTCGCGTGTCTTTAACTTGGATATTTGACAATCTCTCTAAATCTCATTCACGCGGACAACACAAATGAGTGAAGCGGCTACGAAGCCTGAACCCAGACCGCGAGAATTCAACCGTGACCGCGTAGCTATTAGCGTTAATATGCCATGCTTCTGAATCTCCTAGAGCATCTGCAGTTGCTTTCACACAGTCCTCGCTAGGTCATATTTTCTTCACATCACTTAATCTTTGACACTTGAGCAGGTTTCACTCCTTTTTTAGCTGATCTTTGATATTTTGTCACTTTATCGATCAAACCTGCATTCAACCACAATTTGTAAGCATTTCGGGACTATTTTGTAGCAATTTATACTCAAAACATAGTCAAGTAGGGGTCTAAACACGTTAAAATCCTAACTTATCGGTTTACGACTGGGATAAAGGTGACATAACCAGCATCTTTGAGGTTTTGATATAGTTGGTCGATAGGTTTGGCACTGTCGATGTATTACTCAGGAGGTCTACGGTCGAAGTTTAGTCGAGGTCTAGGGAAACTTTTGCGAAGGGGAGGTGATTGATTGTTGGACAGTTGAGCGTTTTAGGCTTGGTGGACGTGTGCAAGTTGGGAGCATTTGGGTTAAGTGGGCAGATATGTGGGTAGTGGAAGCGAGAGGTACGTGGATGGTGGAGCTTGGTAAGAAGGCAAAGGTACTTGGTAATTTGGAGTGGGTTGATATGTGAGTGCAGATATCGGGTAGGCTTGGTATTCAACTGGTGATTTCATTCTTTGTGCAACCATTATGGCACCTACGTCCCTCTTTTTGGATGTACCACTAGAATGCAGAGCCTTGTTGGTGACTTGCAAAGCATCAAAGTTAGTGACCATACCACTTTTGATACCTTCTTCGATCCTTTCCCCTAGTTTTATGATGTCGGAAAATTTCTGGCCTTCAATTAGCATCAACCTTTCGTATTACTGTGGCTTTTGAGCGTGGACGAAAATCTTTTTTTTTTTCTTCTAAAGCTGGCTTGACCTTAGTAGCTTCTGATCTTCACCGAGTAGCATAATCGCGGAATGTCTCCATAGGTTTCTTCGTTATGTTCTGGATATAGAACATATCTGGCCCATTTTTCGTGTTGAATCTTAATCTTTCCATTAAATCAGAAGCCATACTCACCCAATTTGACAACTTCTTTGGGTCCTGGCGGATATACCAAGATAGAGCATCCCCTTTCAGACTTCTCATAAAGAGCTTCACACGAATATTTTCACCTTTTCCTAATTCGGCCAGCTTGTCACAGTATGTTCTCAAGCGAACCATGGGATCTTCTATACCGTCAAACATTTCGAACTTCGGAGTTTTGTACCCCTCAGGCAGTTCGACATCGGGCTGTATGCATAAATCTTTGTAGTTTAGACCCTCAATCCCTTTACTGCCTTCCACTCACTGAATCCTAGTGGTCAGCTTCTTAAGTTCTTCAGCCAAATTCCTAATAAGAGAGTCTTTGTCATCGAACTCAGGTATGCTTGCGACAGACACAGTTTTCGCATATATGGGGGTGTTGTTGTGGAAATGGTCATTCGTGGGATTCAATGGTTTTGCGGCGAGTAACAGAGTGCTATTGGGAGTCTAGCAAGTAACAGTAGTGGTGAGGAGTGAGACAGTTTGGGACATTTTATGGAGAAAATGACAGACTTGCCAAATTCAAGCACTTGGTTAAGCTCTTCTTGGAACTTTATTAACTTTTGTACCATCTGAGAGGCATTCTCCTTGGAAACCTGAATACCCCGAGTTACCTCTACCTGTTCGACTGAATTTTCTTTTCTTATGTTGCTTAAATCTTCCATATTTCCCTTGTTCTTGCTTTTGATAAGACTAGAAGGAGGAGTACGTGGAGGGCCTTTGGATCTTATGGAATACGATGATGATGCCAGAGTTCACGAACTAACCTTTAGGGAGGGAATAAACAAAAGGGGAAAACAAAAAGGTAGCAATTTAGTAGGGATCATATGAAAAGATGTTGTAATATTTAAACACGTAGTGCAGGGAATATAAAATATGCCCTAATATTTGGCGACCTCGTTGTGCCCGAGGTAGGCATAGCAACAAATAAAAATGCTAAATGCCTCATTTATTGATACGAAAATAAGATGAACCCCAAAGCTACAGTAAATAAACTATCACTAATGGTCGTAGGACTTATTACATTTTCAAAGGAAAAGAAGACTCCTATCTATTCAGTTCTAGAAGGACCTTCCCTATATTCGGAAATGTTGGCTCCTTCGTACAGCTCTCCTAGCTCGCGCAATCCTAGCAGCAAGTAGGCCTTGGCCAGACGTCCGCCCTCCTCTCATTCAGCAACTCGGCACTCTTTGATCCTCCTCAGAAACGTTTTTTCCAGCTCCACTATGCCCCACTCCAAACAGATCAGTCATTTGTTGGAACTAATCCTGTGACCTGGAACAAACCCCGATTGTCCTTTCTCTTCCAACTAGCTTGGATAATATGGAGTATATCCAGCATGATACCTGTTCGGTTCAATCGTATCTTTCCCATGATGATTTTGCAGTGCCACATGTGTTCGGCTTGGCACGTGTAAGGGCTATCGTCATCCTAAAAGTTGGCCCTGAAGTGACTCATTTTGTCAACACTTGGTATTATCTTCTTCCTTTCGGTCTGCCTCGTAACTCAGAGAGAGACATAAGGATAAGTTCCTCTTAGACCAATGAGTATAAGAAACGGTCCATCCCAAGATCGGACAATGAACTCTTTAGTAGGGAACCATTCGAACATCTAATTAACTTGGTCCGCTTTCATATTTCCGAACAACTCTACCCATCTTTTAGCATCTTTGAGTTGAGAAAACAAGTTAGGCATATAGTTCATTAGCCTTGGATGATGGAAGGCGATATGATCATCCCAGTCCCTGCAGGATAACTTGTCGATATTTACCTTTTTGGAGATGCTCCATGAGCCAGAGTTGGAGTAGTAAGTTACAACCCTCAAAGTGTTTGACCCATCATTGACAGTTCTCCAGGGCTTGGTATATCTCTATAATGATCATAGCTACTATGCTAAAAGGCTACCCGCCAATCCCTTCCATTAAGGTTTTGGTGACCATGGCTAGTCTGGTATGAATCATAGCCTTCTTCATAGGAAATACAATCAACCCCAAAAAGAATAACATAAATGCAAAGACTCTTCTGTGGATATGCCCCAATGATGTGATGGCTAATTCTTCTAGGTAAGTGTGGTAGGACTTGCTATGGTCGTACCTCTCATATAGATAGTCAAAAGAAATGTAGGAATCTTTCAAGTAGGTCAAGTCTAGGTTATTCTTTAATCCCATTATTTTGAAAAAAACCCTACCCCTGCGATTTTCCGGCATAAGTAAACCCGGAGTCTCGCATAGGATACCAGCTAGCCCTCTTATTTCCTCTAGTAAAGGTGTCATTCCATGGTCCCCGAAACTGAACACAGACCTATCGCCATCCCAAAATAGAGTTGCAGCCTCTATGATTTTGTTGTCGGGTTGGATTTCCAGAAGATAAAGAAAATTTCCCAAATACTTGCAGACGAGGGTCTGATCACTAGAGTGAAGGTCTTCCCACCAACTTAGCAACATTGTTTGGTTGTTGGTGGGGTCGTCAAGCCATGGCATGGCGTTCTCAGGCTATGAAGATAGTGCCTCCGAACAGTGACGCCTTTGGAAATATTTGGCGATCTTTTAGCCCACGAAATACAAAAGGTGGTGATATTTCAGCCCATGAGAGCGAAAAAATAGCGATCTTTCAGCCGATGTAGAATTTGAATGAGGTGGAGATATTTTAGCCAATGCAAAATTTAAATGAAGTAGCAGTCTTTCAGCTGCTGCAGAGTTTGAATGTAGTGGCAATCTTTCAGCCCATGAAATGCAAAAGCTGGCGATCTTTCAGCCTTGCAAAATGTAAAATGAAGTGACGATCTTTCAGCCGATGCAGAATTTAAATGAGGTGACAATCTTTCAGCCAATGCAGAATGTAAGATGAAGTGGCGATCTTTCATCCATGAATTAGAGGTAGAGCTTAACCTCGGAAGTAAGAAAGGTAGCGCTATGCAATGTAAGAAATGCAGATGGAGACAGTGCTTAGTCTCAGAAGGAAGAATGGTAGCCTTATGCAATGCAGGAAATACAGATGGAGATATTGCTTAGTCTCGGATGGCAGAATGGTAGCCTTATGCAATGCAAGAAATGTAGATGGAGACAATGCTTAGTCTCAGAAGGCAGAATGGTAGCCTTATGCAATGCATAAAAGGTGAATAGTAATAAAATTTCCTTAACTGGTAACCGATAGCTGGTTGCGGTATTATGGTTGCTGGGGATATTTTGCGCGGATAGCAAATGTACATAGGTGATGGTTCTGAGGGTCGTATTCCAAGAAGTATGAGTCTATAAATGTATTCAGTGTTTTGCAGCTTGGGTGCCTACATCCAAAGAACAATTGTGATTTTTGTACGGGGAAAGGTTAGTTTGTGTCCTCGTGAGCTTTCCTGTCCTGCTTGGTTCCGCTTCCAGGGATGTTGTGTATCATCGTGGTAGTGCCGCTAATCAAAGAAATTGTGATTTAGTAAAACATAACATAAATACATAAAAGATTGTTTTCTTTTGATGAACCAACGACAGTGATGCGGTTCCGAACATTGCAACCTCTCTTCCCCTGGAATTTTGAGGGTCCTCATCAAAATTCTGCCCCAGTTTACTGGGTTGCTGTTTCTTATGGCTACTTGTGATGATCGTCTGAAGTTACTTTGAAAGTATTTTGGAAATAAAAGTACGTAGGGAAAAATTGGGTATCAAAAGTAATCACAATATCACATCAAAATTTAACATACGAAGCAATAAAAGATCCACTCGAGTCTCCAAACCCTTAATATTCTCCACACAAGACCGTTGTACGCGGTTCATAACTACGGCATAACCAGTTTATGAGAACTCCCGGTCCCCAAATCCATGAAATGTATAAATCACCATATATGATCCTAACCCCACCGCTCGAATATATAACACACCTCTGATACTCAATCATTCCACGAGGGATACTCCTATATCTCTTTTTTGCCACCAAGAAAACTTGAATATCAGCAGTTTATCCAACAAAGATCACCGTGATACCAATGAAGTACCCTTAATTTAAACACACAACCCCTTTATGAAATGTATACCATCATCAAGCCATACCCATTAGTGATATTATTTACCTAGTCATCCGAAACAGCCCATGTTGTCTAAGAGTTTATGACCTTCCTTTCAAAACTGAACTGTGACCTTTCACATGCAATTCTCAATCCTCCATAACATATTGCATATACTATGCCATCCATTGACAACTACGAGAACTTCATAATCCATCCCAAGCCACAAGCAACTACGTACTTCACCAGCTAAGAACTTTTCATTTGATCCAATCTAGAAGAAATATTACTATACATCACATGCTTCTCACATTACTAGAAAATATACCTTTCAAACCATGGTAGAAACCATCAAGAACTCTCTAAATTCCATTTTCACAAAACCAAGCTGACACGAATGGATTCCTATTACTCAACAAAGATATGAGAGTCACTAAAACCCAAGAGCATTTTCGCGAAACACCTGTAGAAACTCCTTACCTCATAAGCACCTATAGAGCTAATCATATCTCTTACCATGTCGATCTGGCCTACTACCAAACTGTCCTATTTATCCAAGTTACTCATCACGTGTCCATCCAACTATCACTTTCACTCGTACGGATAAACATATAAATCCAAAAGCACGTGCTCACACAATCGACACCTCAGTTCTCAAGCTACAGGAAAATCCTAGCCTCAAGTTCTTTAGACTATCCCAACATCAACACACAAAAATCACATCTCGCCCCCCATTCAGGGAATCAGCGTGCGCTCATGTGCGCACACAAATACGTAGAATGAATTTAAAGAGTTACATTTCAAGCTGCATCAATGTTGCATGATAAGAATTCAAGAATGTGGGATTTTCTAAAGGTTTTGAAGCCTCCCCAAGATAAAAACGACGTCTCTGTATCGACATGGACTCTACTAATTCTCCTCATGACTTGTATGTCATATGTAACCTAGGCTCTGATACTAACTTGTCATGACCGAAAACCCAATCCGTCGTGATGACGCCTATCATTAAACTAGGCCAACCTTAACTCAACAATCAACCCGATAATAATAAGTTTAAAAACATTTATGGAAGCTTTTATAAGTAAAAGAACTATTTAAAACATCAAAATTCAATTATTAGATACAATCTAGCCTAAAATCGGGGTGTCATTTAGTGCATGAGCGTCTAAGTAACATACGTAGTCTACTATAATGGCTAAGGGAGCAACCGGAGTACAATAGGTAAGTAAGGTGGGGAACCAAGTCCTGGGAACGCCCTGCAGAATTCTCAGTAATCTCCTAAGTCAGAAGCCTTGATCAACAACCGCCACTGGATCCATAGTGTGTAAGGTGTAGGGGTAATGTGAGTACACTAACTTTTTAAGTAACAAGTCTAACCTTTGGACTGATAGGTAGTGACGAACTCTACCTCATCAAAGGTAACAATAATAATGTACAAAAACATAGGCATGTTTTCAGTTAAATAAATAGTTCAAATAGTAAAATAGAGTAGACATATACCAGGTAAGGATGTATATCTAAAACGTCTACATGCGAATGCACTTGCTCTATGAAATGCACCATGTTGAGTGCCTCACGTTCCCAGAATCTCAAATGCTCGTTCACTGAGTATTGTATATGGCTCATACGGCCCAGGGAAGATCCATCCCGGAATATATATATAGATATATCTCTAGCAGTAGTCTCTTAGTACCGAGGAAGGCTATTCCAATCTATGGAGAAGATATATCTCCTGATAATAACAATAAAAACCTCACAACCACTCAGTACTGTATATAGCTCGCAAGGCCCAGGGAAGATCCATCCTGGAATATATACACATCACTGACAAAATTCATCCAGTACCGAGGAAGGCCATTCCAGCCCTATGGAGAAGATCCATCTCCAGGTAAATGTACTTCGGACAAGATCCATGTCCAGGGAAGATCCATCCCTCAATAATATCAATTATGCTCACTGAGGGAGTAAAGATTCTGAAAGGACTTCTCTCTTCGCCCAAGCACTATAACAAGCAAACGAAGGCATGTACGATATCTCGCTACGATGTGCATCCTAATCCCATACTGTCACACAATATCAAGCTATCAGCCTCACTCAGTCCTCAATCTCCAGTCTCACACACGGGCTCAAAATGTTTTGATACTAGCCCCAACGATGGTACGATATGTCAAATAACAATAATCGATACTGAGGAATTATATAATACGCATGACCAGGTCTGAGTATGAATATCAATGAAGCTAATGATATGATAGCAAGAAATGACCTCTCGGGTCTCAACAGTATTGGCGTGAAGCCTTAACATAATAATTAGCATGATTTACAGCTCATTAAATTAATAACATAATTACAACATAGATATTAGTAAGAAAGATTCACTAAGAAGTGCCATGGAATGATCCAGGTGGCGATTCTCACACTGCACGGCCACACGCCCGTCACTTGGCATTTGCGTCAACTCAATAATAATCATAGAACACATAGTTTGGGGTTTTGAACCCTCAAAACCAAGGTTGGAAGTGCTACTTACCTCAGACCAAGCCAAACGCTACCTCGCGATACCCTTGCCTCTCGATTTGGCATCTAGATGCTCCATCTCTAACCAAAATCAGTATACTAACATCAATATACGCTAAAGGAATGGAACTCATACGAAAATTATCAAGTTAGATCAAAAATACCAAATTTTCTTAAACGCACCCCCAGGCCCGTGCCTCGAAATCCAAGAAAAATCATAACACTAGAAACTCCTTTCATTCCCAAGTCCATACATACCAAAATCATCAAAATCTGACCTCAAATGGTCCATCAAATGGTCCCTCAAATCCCAAGTCAAAACTCTCCAAAACTCGAGCCCTAAGCCTTTAACTTCACCCCGAATTTCCCATTAATTTCATGCTTAGGTGGTGCAAAAATTATCACAAACACAATAAATAAGGCCCAACTAGCTTACCTTGCTGATTCCCTCTTGAAATCACTACTTGGAGCGCTAAATTCGCACAAAGATGATGAAGAAATGACTGAAAATCGAGAATTGTTCTTGTTATATATTTTGCCCAGCACTTTCTGTTTCAACCCATATCCACGCACGTTTGTTCATTCTTTATGTTAGTTAAAATAAATCCAAAAAGGAATTATCTTTTAGATGATAAGAAGTTAATCCTATTGGTCATAAATGATACAAGGATGTATAAAGGTATTAACAAGTATCAGAAGTTAAATGAATCAAGGATGTTGTAACATTTATTTTCGGGTAAACCTAGAGGTGATTAATAAAATTAAGAGATCATGTTTTAAGGGTTTTTAATCATATAATGTTTGTATCATAAGTCTTGAAGTCAAATGAGTTATGAAATAAAAGTCGAAAAAAGTTGTCGCAACTTAGGTTCATAATTTTACTTAAACATTAGGTCAAATATTTCTAAAGTTTTATCCCAATTTACAAAGAATTACGGGGTGATCTACCCACAAAAATAAATATCTATGAGTCTAGTTTCCAACACCTTTAAACGTTTGTAGATATGATCTTGGAGTAGAGAGATATTTGCGTTTTTGTGAGACTGCGCCAAGGACCTCTCTATGGGCCCACTACGGAGGTTTAAGACATTTCGAATTTTCTTCTTTTTCACTTTTTTTTTTCAAAAGAAAGACTTATAAAGAAGAAAGAGAATATTTTTGGATTTTGATTTTTCTTCAACATTTTGCAAAGAAAGACTTTTAAAAGAAAAAAATTCTTCTTTTTTTTTTTGAATTTTGACTTTATATTGTTTTTTTTTTTGGAATTTCAAAAGAAAAACTTCTAAAGAAGAAAGAAAATTATTTTTGCATTTATGGATTTTATTTTTAAGTTAGGAAAAAATTATTTCTATTTTCTTTTCAATTGTCGGAAGAAGAATGAAAATATTTTTGATTTTTTTAATTTTTAGAAGCAACTAAAAGAAAATATTTTTATATTTTTTTAAAAAAACTTGGGTCTCAAAGAAAAAAATTTCTAAACAAGGAAGTAATTTTTTTTTTTTTGAATTTTTTTAAAATTGGGGGCCGGAACCGATGAAGTTTGCCTACGTTCACATCCAGTGAGAATCAGACCCTCGTAGTTTTGCCTGATTTGATGGAATAGAAAAAACATGACTTAATTTTTAAAAGACTTTTCTTTCTTCTTTTTTTTTTCTTTTTTTTTCAAAATTTCGGCAGAGTTTCACAATAATCTAAATACCCACCTATAATTTTTTGATTTTCTTCCTCTATTCTAGAAGCCGGTCAACATGCAATCCTGAACAGACAGATATGCAAGTAGCGCGTAAGATGCACCAGGATGGTTTTTTCATTTAGGTCCACATGTCTTAATGGACCCAACCCCTGTGTTGAGTCCCTAAGGTCAAATGCACATGATGCAAACAAATGTTCCTACTAGGGATCCGACATGAGGCTGAGTTATTCTAAATTCAAAACCTGGGTACATGTTCTAAACGTGTACTCGAGCAGACAACTCGAGACGAGGAGGGAGCTATATACCAGGAACCAAAAGGCCATCCGGCTTAGTAACTTGCCCGAGCCTCTTTCTTATTTCAAGGTATGACACTAACAAAATAAGGAGTCTCGACCGACGAGCACATCCCCGAAGATGGTAATAGAAGGGTTTCGTAGCATTTTTATATACAATTCACAGAATATCAAAGTGGTAAAAGCATTTAGCATATTAGGGTCAAACATGTAGGAAAATCAGATAATAGATAAAGCCAATCATAACAGCTATTATAAGCTTGATTCTTGAACCATGAACAAAAGTCCTGGGTTTAGTCCCCAACAAAGTCGCCAGAGCAGTCACGCCTCATTTTTACACTACACCCCGCGAAATGCGTATATAAAGAAGTTTTCCAATTAAAGGACAACCAAAACGGGAGTTATTTATTTACAGATTTTAGAGTTGTCATTTGGGAGATTTAGAGTGTCCCAAGTCACCCGAATCGAGGAAATGGTTGACTCTGTATTACAGTCTGCGAACACAGAAATCGGGATAAGGAATTCTATTAACCCGGGAGAAGGTGTTAGGCATTCCCGAATTCCGTGGTTCTAGCACGGTCGCTCAATACTGTTACATTTGCCCTATTTACTTGATTTTAATACATATTTTAACCAATAGTGCAATTTTAACTTTATAACCGCTTTCATTTAAATATCATTTTTAGGAAGATTTCAATGCTATTAAAACACATCTTGAACCATGTTGCATAAAAACACCCGCAGTCCACGATACATTTTATCTAACATTATTGAGATTTGGATTTGGGTCACATAAATGTGCACCCGAGTTTAGAAAGGTAAATTATAAAAATGGCGCGCCTAAAGAAACTACGCATTTAAATTTGCGAGTGCATGAAAATTTAACTAAATGGCACGCCTCGAATTCTAAGAATTAAAATATTAAGTGAGGGACATGTGTTTTGGGAATTTATTTTGCATTGCACACTTCACACTATTCCAAAGGGTGTTATTATTCGATACAATTATAATCAGACTACATGAAATGCAATATGGAAATGTCATATACACTTAACATTAATTACTAGTTACTGAGACCATTTCATGTTTGAAATTCGGCATACTACTTGTGATCCAACACTTCACAAAGAAAAACATCACTAATGAATTTTCAAATCAAAATGGTAGATTCACAAAGTTCCCTTGTGCTACATAAACTGTCAATTATTATACACATGCCAACATCAAATTTCTACTAATAACCTTTTGCAATTTCTCAAAGACAAACCTTTATAACCCGAAATTCACCAACAAAGTAATAAACCATCAGGACCTAAGAGAAATAATAGCTTTAATACAATTAATTAGTAATTCATCAATAAAAAACATTCCAGAATAACATTGAAATCTATGAACAGATAGATCTTTGAAAATTGTTCAAAATCTTAAAACATATAGAAAAGTAGCAACAAAGAATTACTTAACACAATATGAAAAGGGCACTACTCTTTCGTTACCTTAAAACGAAGAAGGAGCCTATTTCTAAGTTAAAGTTCATGCTGATGCAACTTCATTTCAAAAAGCAAAGAAGAAAACAATAAATCGAACAAATATTCTTATAGCATCTACAAGAAAATAAACTGAAAATCAAAGAATGCATAGTGTTAGAACTGGACCTTAAACAACTGCAACTTTCAATATATATAACTTCACTTGGTTTACAGAGAAAATGAATTGATTGTTCTGAAAATTGCTCAAAAAACGAAACCACCACCGGAGTTCAAACAGGAAAAACCTCGCTGGGATCTCAAGCAGATTTTTGAGACTGATGTTTGCTGAGTTTTCGTTGCTCAAGATGTGGGGAAGATGAAGTTTTTTTTTAGGAAGAAGATGGAGAACAGTGCTGCATTTTTTTTTTCTTCTTTTTTAGCTCTCCCCCCTTTATCTATTGTTATGTGTGTATGGTTATATTATGCTCCAAATTCTTGGTGAGCAAGTACAAAAATAGGATAAAAATTTCAGGTGTGTGATGTGGTGATCCAACCGAAAGAACGAGTCAAACCCTGCGGATAAGGACATGAGGTATCGTGGCTGGGGAAAAGATGGTAAGGTATTTGTAACTAACTAATGCAAAAACTAAAAGTAAAAATAAAATAGTCTCTGAAGTATGTAGTGGTAATGTGAGCCTATGAGTTTTTGTTGGAGGAAAGATTTATCCCACAATGGCAAAAATGAGAACATATAAATTTTTTCCTTTTACAAATAATAAAATTACCAAAATAAGATTACTAGTTAACTAATTTCTAATCTGAAAAAAATTATTAAATTATTAACTAGATCAAAGCTACAAAGATTAAAAGAAAACATGTTTCTTTTTCTAAATTTTTCTTTTACAAACGAAAATAAAATATATACTTCTAATAACGACTCTCTTTTTTGTGATTTTTATTTTCATAAATAAACTTATAAAGGGTGAAATAAAGCTAGAATATCAAGATTAAAGTCAAAAAATATTTACATACTAAAAAGTGGTGAAAATTTTGATAATGGTAAAAAATTAGGTGCTTACAACTGCCCCTTTTTACTTAAAACATGAAGAGTTTTCAGCCAAAGACAAAGTGAGCCATGTAACTAAGTTTTGACCATACCACTTATTCAAAAAGAAAGAAACAAAGAAAAGAAAAGAGAGTGCAACCGAGTCCTAGTTTTGGACAGCCTACATTTCCCGAGTTATAAGGGATCAGGTCGCGTGTAGTACAAGAAGAATAATGGAGTGATGGGTTGAAGAGCCGGTCGAGGTGCTGTTCTGCCGAGGTTCTGGTCTGCAGTCTCGTTATTACATCAAAATCAAAATGAAAAAGACTAACTAAGCCTATCAGCTACGAGTTACAAGATTCCTATCTATGAGTCTTTTGAAGCTTAATCCTGAGTCTTAGTTGGTTCTTCATGCGCACTCTAATGTGAACCTTGATGCTTGTTAGATGTAGGTGTTAGTTCATTCTTCTTTCGCTTTCCAAACAAAGATGGGACATGCAGAGCTTGTGACTTCAGTCCTGTCTTCAGCAGCTCACGTCTTTCATTAAATTCTGCATTTGGAGTAACTTCCTGTCTTTTTTTTTTGTTTTTTTCTTTCTTTATATTCTTGATTGTGACTAACTTCTGTTAATCATCTCGGACGGCTGACTCGTATTTTTTATGCGATTTTCTTTTGTTGCTGATCTGAATGGCATTCTGAATTGAATTCCCCTTTTTCCAGGTGGGCGCCTGATTGCTGAACCTGAACCGTCTTCTCTTGTTACTTGACACTATTTTCCTTTGCATGAACCATTTTTCCTTGAAACTTGAATTTTCTTCCTCCGAAACTGCTTTTCCTTAAAACTTAAGTTATCTTTCTTCCAAACTGCTTTATTGAGTTGTCGTCCCTTGTTCTCCAAGCGGATGCTTGATTACAACAAAACAGGCGAAACAAAAGAAATTTTTTGGCCCAGTTTGCACTAGGAAGATTTGTGAGTTGTTAGAAAAACTACAAATCACCTAAGTTGTTGGTGGAGGATGCAATGATGAGAGTAAAAGTAATGACTCAACTAGGATGTGTGTCTCGTAAATGTGGTTGAGCTTGCGGAAATTATACACTAAGCTTGTCTAAAGTAAAAAAACTAACCCTATTCTCCATGGGGGACTTCCTGATTTCAGGAAAACTAAAAATTGACACCTTTTTTTTTTTTTCAAATCCAAGCTTTTCTTTTTTTTTTCAACTACTTCCTTTATATTAAAATTATTATCCTAGGAGAAAATTTGTCAGACTAGGTTTTCGATCTTTGAAGAATGACTCATCAGATTAAGACATTTATCCTAGGAGAAAATTCATCAAACTAGGTCCTTTTTTTCTTTTCTTTTTTTTGGTATCTTAGGAGAAAGATTCATCTGGCTAAGACTTTTATCCAGGGAGAAAATTCATCAGAATAGGCCTTTTTTATCTTTTTTATTCTTTTTTATTTTTTTGGTATTTTAGAAGAAAGATTCATAAGACTAAGACTTTTCTCCTATGAGAAAATTCATCCATTGATTGGGAGAAAAATCCATCAGACTAGGACTCTTAACCTAAGAAGAAAAATGTAAATGACAACAACAGCAAGACAAATAAAGGTAAAGGTTCGAGAAACTTCCCTTTGTCGGCTTTTCTCTTCTCTTCTTTTAATTCTCCTTTTCTCATTTTTTTGTTATTTTTCTATTTTTTTCCTTTTTTTTAACCACGTTCCTTGCACTGTTTTGTTCATGTTTCACAGAAAGAAAATTTTGTCAGTTTTGGAAATGGTAGTCGGTCTGTGTCCTTGAGTCTTGAGTAGCTGGACTTTTGCTCGATCAGCTTGAATCGATCTCGAGAGACTTTTCTGCACCCGCTTTGATTGTTTTAAGCCCAGTACTATTTGTATTTGCGGCTCAATGAGCCTTGTCCCAACTGGAGATCTTTGCTCTCGTGACCTTTTCTGTATCTTGAATGATTTACCGCTTGTTGAGCTCTTTTTCTATCAGAGAGAATCACCAGTTATCTTTCATGCGCCAAGCAGGCTGACAAGAGTCTCTTGGGGAAGCCTTTGCATGAATCCTCAAGGCATGCTTACAATAACAGCTGAGTGCACTGGACAAATTTACTTTGTGCAACTGAAAAGCTGGTAGCAGATTTTGAAATCTTTTTTTGCTTGTTTTGAAGAGGACTGGCTCAGAGTAAAGGACTCAATGACGCAAAGAAATGAATATTGACAAGAAATTCCCCCTGTCGGAAAGACAGAAGGAACATTTTTATTCCTTTTTTCCTTTTTTTTTTTCCAGTAACTAGCCTTAATGATAATGACATGCATTTTGGACTCAATGGCTTAATTTATCAAACTAATCAAATCTTCCCTTTTTCCGTTCTTATGACCTTTGAAGTTGGACTTGTTCGTGCTAATCCTTTACACCATCTTCGTGGCTCACTTCTGATTAGTGGTGCCCCGAGGGGTTTTCACCAACAAGTCTCTCTCCTTTATTCATCTTTGCTTATCGTCGCCTTACAGTGCCAATGAGGGTTTTCATTTATAATACTCTCTCATTTTCTTTTCATTTTCTTTTCATTTTCTTTTCTTTATTCTGCGGGAAACTTGATAGTGTTTTATGTCGCGTGACAACAGCTGCTCATTGCATGCTTCTCTTGGAAATCTTGAAGGCATATCGGGAGGTCTTTATTTCAAGGGATCTTGAATGTGGTTTGAAAGAAAGAACAACATGAAAGCTCAAAGTATAATTAAAATTCTGGGTTGTAGACTTACAACTCCTGGAATCGACTCTTTCAAAAGTGAAATAAAATCTCTGCCCCAGTTTCAGCTATTGGGATTGTTTTTTGGGATTTTTCCTTTCTTTTCTTTCTATTTTTTTCTCCTTTTATTTTAAATTTTTATTTGGTTGGACCGAACCGTGAGGCTGCCCACATATCTTTTTTTAAGGAATCATGTCTAACATAGTTCAAACATCTGACCTAACTATTTTTTTCATCTTTCTTTCTCTTTTTTTTTCCTTTTCTTTTTTTCTTTCTTTTCTTTTTTTTTGTTTTCCCCAACTTCTATTTTTTGAGGGCGTATACCTTTGACAATTCTTTTCTTCTCTTTCTTTACTTAGGACTTTCGAAAAGCGGCCCTAGATTGTACTTTTGGGACATGGACTTTTTTACTTATTTTTTTTTTACTCTTGACTCTTAACTTGATTCCAAAAGAGGGTGGTCTAAGAAAATAACAAAGGCTCAAAGGGGTGACAAAGGGTATAAAGTGCTTGGATAGTAGAAAAAGGGTCTCCCATCCTCAATAATGACAAAAATATTATCACTTTGCGATCACAACATTGATGAACATGCCTGTCTTCTTGGTGTGTCGTGGTCACAAGACACATTTCATCCATTAACGTCAAACTTTCCAACAATCTTCAGTTGATTCTTCCTCAAGCTCGATCTTCACAATGATCCGAAGGTGATTTTTACTCGACCTTAATTCCCAAGTATTCTAACTCTTTATTCACCGTCAAAATTACTTTTCTTTTTTTTTTTTTGCCATCCAATTTTTGATTAAATCAGTTTCTAAGATCTGGCCAAAATTTTCGCATGCATGTCATGTTATTAGAACAAGCGCAAAAAGAACTAAGAACGGAATAACACAGTGGGACAGACTAAATTTTATTGAATAAGGATGAAAGGGTTTGACGACTAAACAAGCAACCTAAAATCTGAGTTACAAACCTAAAATAACCCGGATAATGAAAATAACAACAAAACAAACAGACATGACTCATATAGACATAATAAAAAGATAGAAGGGTTTGACTCAATAAAGCAAATAAAATCTGGGTCACAACACTAAAATAACCCAGATAACAGAAAAAACATCAAAACAACGTGCTAATGTGCCCTCCTAGTGAGGAAGGAATGACTTTTCAACTACTAAGCCCAACATTTAGCCAAATGTTTACTCATCAGAATCACCATGGCCTTCTCCAATTTCAGTTTGCAAATTCCTAAGAGGATTCTCATACTCTATGTCACCAAGCATCATTCCCAAAAAGTGTGCATCATCATGTGCAGGTAAAGGATTGTGCGTGATATGCTAGGTCTCGCTGTCTTTGATCACAATCAAATTTTGCTGGATCATCCTTTTGTATTTCTCTTTTCATATCCTGGCAACTTTCAATATTGTTCCCCGGGGCATTGGAATGGTATTCAGGCCTTTTGGAAGGATCAAAGCTTCGCGCACGTGGGTCCACATAATTTGGAGGAATAGGTGCAATCATGCCATAATGCTTTAATTTCTCAAACAAGCTCGCGTAGGACTCTCCTATCGGTGTAAAATTGTCTTTCAACTTTTGTTCCCCTTTATATCTATGGCTTAGATGTGGGTAATTGGGCAATTGAAGATTTTGTGGTGGGTGGGGGAGATTTTGTGGCGCTCGTGCTCGCCTTCTAGGGTGTCTTGGTGGCCGGGAATTATATTGAGGTGCATCAATAAAGCATTAAGGGTTTTGAGGTGGATAATATTGCTCAGGGGAATCATCGAAAACCAAAGGAGGCTGATCATACCTTCCAGATGTTCTCCTGGGACCTCTTCTCGGCCCTGATGACATCATAATGTAGCTCTTGAGCCTGAAGGAAGACAATGATTAACTCGTGCTCATCCATGAGTAACTTAGCTCTACCTGCTTGCTCTCTCCATTTAATTGCATATTCGTTGAAACTTTCACTTGGTTTCTTCTTTAAGTATGAAAGGGAATTGCGGTTTGGGGCAATGTCAATGTTGTATTGGAATTGTTTGACAAAGGCCTACGCCATGTAATCCCAGACGTACCAGCAAAATGTGTCTTGATCAAAAAACCATTCGGATGCTACTCCTGTAAGGCTTTCCCCAAATAATCTATTATCAATTCTTCAATTCTTCCCATACTTCTCAGTTGATTGCAATACCTTTTCAGGTGGGCTATGGGGTCTCCATGTCCATCATACTTTACAAATTTGGGAGTCTTGAGACCAGGCGGCAAGAGAACATCGGGGAACATACATAGATCTTTGAAGGCAATACTCTTTTGACCTGCCAACCATTGCATGTTTTTCAACCGTTCTTCTAAGCTTTTCACTTTTGGGTCATTTTTTCTTGTACCATATTTTAGACAGGCTTCTCAATGTTTGCAGGAAGACCAAATGAGTACGAGTGGTACTCAGGAGAGGGGTACTACTCTTGCTGTGTAGGAAATTATGACTCATGACGAGGCTGTCCTTGGCCACTGGACCATGCTTGACACATTTCGTCATTTGTAATTCAATATTCTAGTTTTCTCAAACACAATAGACTATTTTTGAACCCTCTAACACTGATTCTCTTGAGCATTTGTAACAACTTCGATGTCATTTATGATTTTTCCTTGGATCATGTGTTTTCAACTTACCACAAACTGACCACCTCAACTTTCTTCACAATTGAAAATAAAATATGTTAGATATACTCGGTCAATCTTTATTATTATCAGTATTTTTTCACTTTTTTTCTTTTCTTCTTCTTCTTTGTTTTTCATTTTTTTCTCCATTTTTTTTTCATGTTCCTATTCCATAATTGATCGAACCTGATGTGGATTGCCTACGTATCATGACGCTGCATGAATCAGATCTTGCGTAGTTCGGGAAGATTATGAATAAAGGAAATAAACTAAATTTATGTTTTTTCTAGATTTTGAATTTTCTTCTTTTTTTCACTCTTTTTTTCAAAAGAAAGACTTATAAAGAATAAAGAGAATATTTTTAGATTTTGATTTTTCTTCAGCATTTTGCAAAGAAAGGCTTCTAAAGAAGAAATATTTTTTTCTTCTTTTCTTTTTCTGAATTTTGACTTTATATTGTTTTTTTTTTTTGGAATTTCAAAAGAAAAACTTCTAAAGATGAAAGAAAAATATTTGTATTGATGGATTTTATTCTGAAGTTAGGAAAAAAGTATTTCTATTTTCTTTTCAATTGTCGGAAGAAGAATGAATATATTTTTTATTTTTTTTTAATTTTTTAGAAGCAACTGAAAGAAAATATTTTTTATATTTTTAAAAACTTGGGTCTCAAAGAAAAACTTTTTTAAACAAGGAAGTTAGTTTTTTTTTGGATTTATTAAAATTGGTGGCCGGAACCGATTAGGTTTGCCTACGTATATCATATCCAGTGTGAATCAGACCCTCGTAGTTCTGCCTGATTTGATGGAGTAGAAAAAGCATGACTTATTTTTTAAATGACTTTTCTTTCTTTTTTTTCTATTTTTTAAAAATTTCGGCAGAGTTTTAGAATAATGTAAATACCCACCTATAACTTTTTTGATTTTCTTCCTCTATTCTAGAAGCCAGTCAACATGCAATCCTGAACAGACAGATATGCAAGTAGCACGTAAGATGCATCAGCATGGTCTTTTTATTTAGGTGCACATGTCCTAAAAGACCCAACCCCTGTGTGAGTCCTTAAGGTCAAATGCACATGATGCAAAAAAACGTTCCTACTAGGGATCCGACATGAGGCTGTGTTATTCTATGTTCAAAACCTTGGTACATGTTCTAAATTATGTACTCGAGCAGACAACTCGAGACGAGGAGACAGCTATATACGGGGAACCAAAAGGCCATCCGGCTTAGTAACTTGTCCGAGCCTCTTTCTTATTTTATGGTATGACACTAACAAAATAAGGAGTCTCGACCGGCGAGCACATCTTCGAAGATGGGAATAGAAGGGTTTCGTAGCATTTTTATATACAATTCACAGAATATCAAAGCGGTAAAATCATTTAGCACATTAGGCTCAAACATGTAGGAAAATTAGATAATATATAAAGCCAATCATAACAGCTATTATAAGCTCGAATTCTTGAACCCTGAACAAAAGTTCTGGGTTTAATCCCTAGCAAAGTCGACAGAGCTGTCACACCTGCTTTTTACACAACAACCCGTGAAATGCGTATATAAAGGAGTTTTTCCAATTAAAGGACAATCGAAACGGGATTTATTTATTTATAGATTTAAGAGTTTCCATTAGGGAGATTTAGAGTGTTCCAAGTCACCGGTTTAAATCCCGAATCGATGAAAGGGTTGACTTTGTATTACAGTCTGTGAACACAGAAATCGAGATAAGAAATTCTGTTAATCCAGGAGAAGGTGTTAGGCATTTCCGAATTGCATGGTTCTAGCAAGGTCGCTCAAAACTGTTACATTTGCCCTATTTACTTGATTTTAATACATGTTTTAACCTATAGTGCAATTTTAACTTTTTAACCGCTTTTATTTAAATATTATTTTTAGGAAGATTTCAATGCTATTAAAACACGTCTTGAACCACGTTACGTAAATTCACCCGCAGTCCACGATACATTTTATCTAACGTTGTTGAGATTTGGATTTGGGTCACATAAATGTGCACGCGAGTTTAGGAAGGTAAATTATTAAAATTGCGCGCCTAAAGAAACTATGCATTTAAATTTGCGAGGGTATGGAAATTCAACTTAATGGCATGAATTCTAAGGATTAAAACATTAAGTGAGGGCCATGTGTTTTGGGATTTTATTTTGCATGGCACACCTAGAACTATTTCAAAGGGTGTTATTATTCAATGTTATTATAATCGGACTAAATAAAATATATGTGAATATCATATACACTTAAAATTAATTACTAGTTACTGAGACCATTTCATGTTTGAAATTCGGTATACTACTTGTGATCCAACAATTCACAAAGAGAAACATCACTAATGAATTTTAAAATCAAAATGGTTGATTCACAATGTTTCCTTGTGCTACATAATCTGTCAATTATTATACACATATGCCAACATCAAATTCCTACTAATAACCTTTTGCAATTTCTCAAACACAAACCTTTATAACCCGAAATTCACCAACAAAGTAATAAACCATAAGGACCTAAGAGAAATAACAGCTTTACTACAATTAAGTAGTAATTCATCTATAAAAAACATTTCAAAATAATATTGAAATCTATGAACAACTTTCTCTCTCTAAATTGGTTTTTCTAGAGCAAGGGCAGTCATGACTGCTGAAAGCTCCCCCCAGCCTTTGGTTGTGGAAGAGTTAATACAAAAAAATACTACAACAATTCCAAACCAAAAAGAAAAGACCATAATCCAAAATAATAAACTTTCATATGTTGCATGTTTAGTTCATCCCAATTCAGTTTTTTCGAACCAAACAAATCTAAAACAAGTTGAAGTCATACATGGAGTACCAACTATTCAATTTACAAAGGAAGAACGACTAGATTATGCAAAAGAGGAGGGACTGCATCAAGCTATTGTGGTGAAACTATCTTCAAACAAGATGGATTTATCAACCTTGAGGAACCTACTGCCAAAAATCCTTGGAATTAAAGGACAAGCTTTGATCTGGCAACTTGCACCAAGACAAATTCTTATCAGGATAGATTAATTTGACGATTTTCGTACATCACTTGCGAGGTCAGTTCTGTACTTTAATCACAATGAAAGGGAGCACTAAATTAGAGTATTTCCATGGTCTATTGATTTTAATGTAATGGAGGAGACGACAAAGGTTGTTGTATGGATATCAATGCCAAACTTACCACCAGAGTTATTTGCCAAAAAAAGCATTATTATCAATAGCTTCTGCTGCTGGTATGCCCATATCAATTGGTAAAGTGACTCAAATTAAATCTCGTCCTAGTATAGAAAGAGTCAAGGTGATCCTTGATTTAAAGGATAAGTTGCCTGAGAAGGTAGTGTTGCAGTTTGTCGACAAACAGAACGGCAAAATCAATGAATCTTGTCAGGAGTTAGTATATGAAAATCTTCCATTGTATTGCTTCCACTGTAAGCATCAAGGACATGATGAAAATACATGTCGAAAATTGAAAGGGAGGACAGTAGATAATATTCAACAAGAAAAACAAAATGTCACGCAAGGAGAAGAAGAAACAGTCACGAAAGATGAAGGTGAGGTTGAAAAGTTACAAGGAAATTCAATGGATCATTTGAATGATATGAAACAACAAAGATCAATGGTGGAAAACGAAAGAAATTCTGGCGACAGAGATGAACAAACATTGGTCAACGGAGTGGGCCATTTGGATCATGTGAATATAAAAAAATCATATGTAAAAGGAATCCCATAATATTGATGTGGGCTCACATGGACAAGATGGGCACGATAACAATCTTAATGCTACTTCTATTATGGTGCAAATTGCGGTCAAGAAGGGCAAGCATGCCGGTTATAGTTTGGCTTTTGTGGAGAAACAAATTTCTGAAAAATTTGAACAAAAGGTAGCCCATGCGGGCCATGTCTTGAATTGAAAGAAAGATGATAAATTTTTCCAACAAAAAAAAATGGCTAATGTGGAGAAAAAAGATAAAAAGTGGCGGGACATCCAAGTCATTTGAATAAACATCATGATGCCAACACTTTTAAGCACATGGACGCGGGCCATACATGTTTGGTGACTGGCCAAAACTTGGAGCAAATTGAGGACCATGTGAAAGCAAAAGAACCCGAAACATGGAGCAAATTGCTGGCCATGTGACTAACGAAAATATTGAGCAAATTGCGGCCATATGAAAGCAAAAGCTGCCGAAAATATTGGAGGAAAACTTAGACAATTTCGTGTGCCATTGAAAAGCAATAACTTTGTCTAATGCTACAGCTGATTTACATTTCTGTAACTCACACATTGCTGCTCAACTTCATCTGGAAGTTGCGTTACAAGATGCTACTGCTGCTCGTGCAGGAATCGAACAAATTACTGTTTGTGATGATCATGTTCAAACCAGTGCAATCATTTCAGCAGAGGAAAGAAAACTATTGGACTATGTGGACAAGGTGGTGTCTCGAGCCTGTGACGAAAGAGGTTATGAAAATAATGAAGAATTGAGAACACCGGAGGAAGTAGGATCCTGTAGCAACCTTAATGTCACAGATTATTTCGTCAATTCTGGGCATAAACCAATGAGACGGAGCACTAAAACAGATTTGTTATCTCATGACAGACAACTACTGGATGCAATGCTAACTGCACATCCTTTTGAAATTTTGGGTCGTGATCCTTATAGCGCTAACTGTGAAAATAGGAGCAGGAATGATGTTCACATATAACAACAAATCAAGCCAAGCGATGTTAAATCACAAGATGAACCAAACTTGGATGCACAAGGTGTTTTACACATGCCGAATCAACGGACAGCAGAACAAGGTGAAGTAATTGAAGTGCTGCCACAACACCTCGAAACAGTCCCAATTAATGCTACAGGGGAACAAAAGTCGCATACAAAGGAAAAGAGCAGGGACGACAATGTTAGGCGACCTTCAAGGAGAAATGCCAAACTTAAGTAGGCCGCCCCAACTACATCAACAAAGTCCAAACATTCTAAAAAGAAATCATGAATTTTCAATACTACTTGAAGAATTGGGACGATGTTGATAAAGAAATACAAATTGAAGAAATTGCGAGGATCGACAAAAAGGGAGATCATTTTAACTCTTTCATCATTTTGATCTGCCACTTTGTTAGTATCCTCATTTGTAATCTCATCACAGAGTATGTTATAAACTCTGTGATGATCATAAAATATTTGGTCCTGTCAAGTTCGTATTTTTTGCATTCCTGTTAATATGTGAGGTTGTCAAGCCTCAATAGAATTTAGTACGGTATGTTTATCCTGGTATGTGTTATATGGGTAACAATATCGGTGCTAATGCCCCCTTATTTGTACTTTTCCTAATTATTGTATTTATCTTTTATGCTATCAATAAAAAGCTAGCCCTAGGCACTTGCCTAGTGGATTGCCAAAAAAAATAATCTATGAACATAGAGATCTTTGAAAATTGTTCAAAATCTTAAAACATATAGAAAAGTAGCAACAAAGAATTACTTAACACAATATGAAAAGGGCACTACTCTTTTGTTACCTCAAACGAAGAAGGAGCCTATTTCTAAGTTAAAGTTCATGCTGATGCAACTTCATTTCAAAAAGCAAAGAAGAAAACAATAAATCGAACAAATATTCTTATAGCATCTACAAGAAAATAAACTGAAAATCAAAGAATGCATAGTGTTAGAACTGGACCTTAAACAACTGCAACTTTCAATATATATAACTTCACTTGGTTTACAGAGAAAATGAATGATTGTTCTGAAAATTGCTCAAAAAACGAAACCACCACCGGAGTTCAAACAGGAAAAACCTCGCTGGGATCTCAAGCAGATTTTTGAGACTGATGTTTGCTGAGTTTTCGTTGCTCAAGATGTGGGGAAGATGAAGTTTTTTTTTTTAGGAAGAAGATGGAGAACAGTGCTACATTTTTTATTTCTTCTTTTTTAGCTCTCCCCCCTTTATCTATTGTTATGTGTGTATGGTTATATTATGCTCCAAATTCTTGGTGAGCAAGTACAAAAATAGGATAAAAATTTCAGGTGTGTGATGTGGTGATCCAACCGAAAGAACGAGTCAAACCTTGCGGATAAGGACATGAGGTATCGTGGCTGGGGAAAAGATGGTAAGGTATTTGTAACTAACTAATGCAAAAACTAAAAGTAAAAATAAAATAGTCTCTGAAGTATGTAGTGGTAATATGAGCCTATGAGTTTTTGTTGGAGGAAAGATTTATCCCACAATGCTAAAAAGAAGAACCAACCGAAGGTACGACCATGCTAAAAAGATTTATCCTCTCTCTCTCTTTCTAATTTGTTCACTCTCCTTAGTTTGAAGTCATCTATATTCAATCGTCCTTTTCATCATTCAGAATAGGCTTGATGCCACTTCACATCAATTTTCTTCTTACTTGCTCTTCTCCATATAACTCAACGTTGGTCATGGAGAGCCTTAGTTAATTGTATCCTTATGTGTTACCCCATCTCCGACTGTCCTTGATAACTTGATCTCTTCTCAAGCCTCGACCCCGAGGCCTCCATCAACCTCCTCCGCGTCCGGCCAGTAGGCTCCTTCGGTTTGCTTACTGCTTCATCTTATCCCGCATTTTATCTTTATACTTAATATTTTTAGCATCAACTACCCTAACAACTAGTTTGAGAATAGATCAAATATTTTTAGAATTCTATTTACAGATTTAATTATTGTTACCATTTTCACGGTAAACACTCCGCCACATCTCAATCTTAGGAAGGAGCACAAACTGCCTCCCTTGCACCCCAGAGCAGAGGGTTCAGGTCGATCAGATTCTAGAGGTTATGCCAGTGCAACTAGCAGTCCCAATTCAACCGAGGGTAGGCAGCAATTTCTGAGCAAAAGCAGTGTAAGCTCGAGAGGTACAAGAAGTACCACCCTCCTACTTTCGATGGCATGGAGTCAAAGGATACCGAAGGTTTTCATGAGGAGTGCCACCATATCCTTCATACTATGGGTGTGGCACAGTCGAGTGGGATTTCTTTCACTTCATTCTATCTTAGAGGAGAAGCCTATCAGTGGCGGCTTGCTTATGAGTTGGACATTCTAGCAGAGGTAGCTTCGCTTATATGGACTCAGTTCTTAGATATGTTCTTGAGGAGTATGTTTCCTAGAGCCTCAGAGATGCGTGGCACGCCGAGTTTGAGTAGTTGCATCAGGGTGCTATAACTGTGTCAGAGTATGCAGTTTATTTCAGTGATTTGGCTATACATGCACTAGCCTTGGTTGCTACAATTTGAGAGAGGGTCCGTCGATTTTTTAGGGGCTCCATCCCAGCATCAAGATTAGCAAGGCCTGGGAGTTAGAGATGGATATCTCGTGCCAGTAGGTTGTGAGTATTGCAAGGAGATAGAGGTCATGCTTGCTCAGGAGAAAGAGGACATGGAGGCCAAGAGGTCACGAGAGTCTGGCTCTTATATTGGTACTCGTGCCCTAGCTGCATTTTCCCATAGTATGGGCTATGTGAGTCGCCATGTTCATTCAGCACTTCCAGTTGCTAGTGGTATTTCGGCTACTCTTAAGCCTTAGGAGCTTTATTATGCACTGCCAATATCTATCATACCTCATGCACATGGTGTTTTAAGTGGTCAGCCCAGTAGACCTAGCTCGAACCAACCACAAAAGCCATGTCTTCTGAGAGCTTGTTTTGAGTGTGGAGACACTTTCCATATGGTGAGGGATTACCCTAGGCTTAGAGGGGTGCACCTCCACAAGCTACATAGGCACCACGTGCTCCAACGGATCCTCAGCTATGATTACAGCACCAACTACCACTCCACCTAATCATCCAGCTTGGGGTTGAGGTCAGGAAGGGAGATCGCCCTAGAGGGTGAGCCTAGGCCAGATATTATGCTTTTCCTACTCTCACAGAGGCAATAGCTTACGACTTTGTCATAATAGGTATTGTTCCGGTTTGTTATAGATATGTCTCGGTCTTATTTAATCTATGCTCCAATTATTCCTATGTGTCATCTTATTTTTCCCTGTATTTGGGCATATCCCATAATTCGTTGAGTTCTCCCGTTTATGTGTCTACACCTATGGGAGATTCTATTGTTGTTCACCATTTGTATTGGTTGTGTTTGTTTTTCTTAGTGGTTTTGAGACCAAAGCCAATCTATTATTGATCAATATGGTAGATTTTGATATTATTGTGGGCATGTACTGGTTGTCACCGCATTATGGTATTCTTGATTATCATGCCAAGATCGTGATGATGGCTATGCCAGGATTATCATGGTTAGAGTGGAGAGGTACCTTAGATTATACTTCTAACAGAGTTATTTCATTTCTTAAATCTCAACAAATGATTGATAAGGGGTATGACGCGTATCTGACATATGTGAGAGATATCAGTATTGATACCCCTACAGTTGAGTCAATCCAGTACCTAAGGGAGTTCCCTTATGTATTTCCCTCTGATCTTCCAAGCATGCCACCCAATAGAGGTATCGACTTTAGTATTTATTTTTTACCGGGCACTCATCCCATCTCTATTTCTCTATATCTTATGGCTTCTCTTGAGTCTAAGGAGCTAAGGAATAGCTACAAGAATTAATGGATAAGGGATCCATTCGGCCTAGTGTGTCACCTTAGGGTGCTCTAGTCTTGTTTGTGAAGAAAAAGAATAGTTCTATGCGTATGTGCATTGATTATCAGTAGTTGAACTAAGTTACAGTGAAGAACATGTATCCATTGCCTCGTATTGATGACCTATTTGATAAGTTACAGGGTGACAGAATGTTTTCCAAGATTGACTTACATTCAGGTTATCATCAATTGAAGATTTGGGATCCAGGTATCTATAAGACTTCTTTCAGGACTCGGTATGGTCATTACGAGTTCTTTGTGATGTCATTTGGCCTAACCAACACCCTAGTAGCATTTATGCATTTGATGCACAATGTATTTCGACCCTATCTTGACTCATTCGTCATTGTGTTTATTGACGACATTCTAGTGTACTCCCAGAGTCTTGAGGATCATGAGTAGCACTTGAGGAGTGTGCTTTAGACCTTGAGAGAAAAGAGGTTTTATGCATAATTCTCAAAGTGTGAGTTCTGGTTAGATCAGTGGCATTTTTGGGTCACGTAGTATTGAATGGGGCGATCACGGTGGATCCAAAGAAGGTGGAAGCAGTGCAGAGTTAGCCTAGACGGTCCTCAGCTACGGAGATCCAGAGTTTCCTTGGTTTGGCGGGGTAATACCATCGATTTTGTAGAGGGTTTCTCATCTATTGCAGCACATATGACAAGGCTGACCAAGAAAGATGCTCTGTTTAGGTGGATAGAGGATTGTGAAGTGAGCTTTCAAAACCTCCAGATAACTTTGACTACAGCCTTAGTATTGGTATTACCTTCAGCTACGATATGTCATGGGTTGGTTTCAGAACAATGTTGATGAAGGATCGTAGAGTGATTGCCTATGCGCATAGACAGCTGAACGTGCATAAAAAGAACCATCATGTCCACAACCTTGACTTAGCAGTTGTTGTTCATGCCTTGAAGATTTGGCAAAATTATTTATATGGTGTCATTTATGAGATCTGTATTGATCACTGGAGTTTACAGCATCTGTTCAAGCAGAAGGATCATAACTTGCGTCAACGAAGGTGGTTAGAGCTGCTTAAGGATTATGATATCACTATTTTATACCATCCCGGGAAGGCCAATATAGAGGTTAATGCCTTGAGCCGCAAGGCAAAGAGTTTTGGGAGCTTAGCATATTTACCAGTAGAAGTGAGGCCATTGGCCTTGGATGTTTAGGCCTTTACCGACAAGTTTGTTAGATTGGATATTTCTGAGCCAAGTTAAGTTCTGTCATGTGTGGTCTCATAGTCTTCTCTTTATGATCTTATTAGAGAGTTAGTATGATGACCCCCATCTTCTCATCCTTAAGGACACGGTTCAGCACCGTGATGCTAAGGAAGATACTATTGGAGATGATGGTGAATTGAGTATGCAAGGCAGGCAATGGTGCCCAATGTAGATGGATTGCATGATTTGATTCTCTAAAAGGCTCATAGATCGCGATAATTCATTCATATACGTGCTGCAAAGGTGTATCAGGACTTGAAGCTGCATTATTTGTGGAGGAGAATGAAGAAGGACATACTAAATATGTAGCTCGGTGCCTAAATTGCTAGCATGTGAAGTATGAGCACCATCAACCAGGTGGATTGCTTAAGAAGTTAGAATCTTCAGAGTGGAAATGGGAGCGGATCATTATGGATTTTGTTGTTGGATTCCTCGTGACTCAATAGAAGTTTGATGCAATTTGGGTGATTGTGGATAGGCTAACCAAGTCAGCTCTTTTCATTCTTGTGATGGCTACTTATTCTTCCAATCAGTTTGCTCGAGTTTATATCCGCGAGATTGTCAAGAATCATGGCGTGCTGATATCTATCATCTCTGACCGGGGTACACAATTTACATAAGGGTTCTGGAGGGCCCTACAGCATGAATTAGGTGCTAAGGTTGAGTTAAGCACAACATTTCACCCTCAGACGAACGGACAGTGCAAGGGCAATATTCAGATACTAGAGGATATGCTCCATGAGTATGTCATAGAGTTTGGAGGTTTTGGGATCATTTCTTGCCACTTGCAGATTTTGCCTACAACAACATTTCTCAGGCGAGCATTTAGGTGGAACCGTATGAGGCATTGTATGGTAGATGGAGTCAATCTCTAGTGGGTTAGATCTGCTGGGTGAGGCTAGTCTTTTGGGAAACAGACTTAGTTCATGATGCTTTGGAGAGGGTAAAAGCGATTCAGGATCGATTTTGCACAGCCAGTTCAGACAGAAGAGTTATGCGTATCGAAAGGTTCATGATGTTGCATTCATGGTTGGAGCGCGGGTCATGCTCAAAGTTTTGCCTATCAAGAGTTTTATAAGGTTTGGGAAGAAGAGCAAGCTGAGCCCAAGGTATATTGGTCCATTCGAGGTGTTGCAGCGAGTTTGGGAGGTCTCATATGAGTTTTCCTTGCCTCCCAGTCTAGCAGAAGTTCATATGGTATTCTGTGTTTCTATGCTCCCGAAGTATCGCGATGATCCGTATCATGTGTTAGATTTCAGCTCAGTCCAGTTGAACAAGGATTTATCTTAAGTTGAGGAGTTGGTGGCTATTTTGGACTGGCAGGTTCAAAAGTTGATGTCAAAGAACATTGATTCAGTGAAGGTTTAGTGGAGGAGTCAGCCGATCAAGGAGGCAACTTAGGATACCGAGCATGATATGCGCAATCGTTATCCTCATCTTTTCACCACTTCAAGTATGTCTCGATGCTTATTCGAGAATGAAAGTTTGTTTTAAGAGGAGGCAGATGTAATGATCTGGCCTATCATTTTGAGTGTATTAGCCCCGGTCCCCTGTTTACTATTTTCCTCGTATCTTTTTCTGCTTATATGACTTGTCGGGAGGTTCTGTTTTCTGTTTCAGAGTGTTTTGGGACACTTAGTACCTAAAATAGAAGCTTAAGTCTTAGTATTTTGATTTTACTTAGAACTATGTGAATACGACTCCAAAATAGAGTTTTGTTGGTTTTGTTAGCTGCATTGGGTGATTTTGGACTTAGGACGGTGTACGGATTGTGTTTTGGATGTCTATAGCTAAATTAGGCTTGAAATGGCAAAAATTAAATTTTGGGAGATTTTGACCAGAAGTGGACTTTTTAATATCGGAGAAAATCTGATTTCGGAAGTTGGAGTAGGTCCATAATAACGAATATGACTTGTGTACAAAATTTGAGGTCAATTGGACGTGATTTGATAGGTTTCAGCATCAATTATAGATGTTTGAAGTTTCAAAGTTCATTAAGTTTGAATTTGAAGGTAATTTGCGATATTAGCATTGTTTGATGTGATTTGAGGGCTCAACTAAGTTCGTATGGTTATTTAGGACTTGTTGGTATATTTGGTTGAGGTTCCTGAAGCGTTGGGTATGTTTCAGATCATTTTCGAATTCATTTTGGATTTGGGAGGAGTGTTGATGATTTTCAACTTCTAGTTTTTTTGCACCTGCGGCATGGTGACCCCAGATGGGGGCACGCACGCATGAGGTCGATCACAGAAGCGGAGTTGGAAGGACTGGTAAGGGATCGTCGGTACGAGGGAATTGCCTCATCTACGAGCCCGCGGATGCGGAGAGTGAGCTGGAAGAGAACACCGCATAAGTGGACAAACCTCCGCAGGTGCGGCCACCTCATTGCAGAAGCAGACAAGCACTCTTAAGTCCTTTTCGCATCTGTGATGGAATTTCTGCAAGAGCGGCATCGTAGGTATGATTAAAGTCATGCTGGTGCGAAGATCGCTGGGCAGTAAAAAGGGATTTCGAGGATTTGATCTCATTTTCATTTTGGGACCTTGTGAGCTCGGATTTGGGCGATTATTTGAAGAATTTTCACAAAAAGCTTTTGGTAACGATTCTTATCTCCTTTATAGTTATATTCCACTAATTTATAGTTGATTTAATCTTTTAATTAAGGAAATTGGTTGAGAAATTTGGTAAAAAATGGCAGAAGTTCTTCAATTTAGTTTTTGATTTTGATTTGTATATTAATATCGGATTTGGATTTGGATAATTTTTGCATAGATATGTTTTGATGTGTGTTCATATTTTTTGACTTTTACCCGATTCTGAGATATGAGCTTGAGTCGACTTTTCGGGGGTATTTTCTAACTTCTTGCTTAAGTCATTATTTCATTAAATATATTAGTTTCCTATAGTTGTATTGATGGTATTTAATTGCTTTTGGCTAGATATGATCCATTCGGAATTGAAAATCGTGGAAAAAAGCATTTTTACCGATTGATTGAGCTTGGTTAGAGGTAAGTGGGTTGCCTAACCTTATATAGAAAAAATTTCCTTAGTATTTGGTATTGTTATGTTATATGAGCGTTGTGTACGCGAGGTGACGAGTGCATCGCGTACACAGGCTATATGTTGAAATTTTTTTTTTCTGAGTAGTAATCTATTTTCATCTTAATTGAGTTATACCAGCATGTGCATTGATCCTATTAGTCTAGTATCGTATGTCTATGTGTTTTAACTGCTTATTTGAACTCTGTGCAGCATGTCTAGTTTATTTCTTGCTCTTTGTTTCCTTAATTTGTATCAATCTTAACCGTAGAATTCTTGTTGTTAATTGTTGTATTTATTTATTGGGCTGTGTGTTTACTTTTGGGACTATGAGTTGGTACCTCGGGAGATCTCCTGCACATTTATATTTGAGACAACGAGGAGGTACCTCAGGAGATCTCCCTGCAAATTTACTTTTGAGACTATGAAGCGGTATCTCGGGAGATCTCCTTACATATTTACTTTTGGGACTACGAGATGGTATCTCGGGATATCCTCTGCTATTTATCCCTGTGTGCTTTCTATTATTTGTTGTAAATTCCTTTTTGTTGAATTCCAGTCCTTTATCTCACTACAATATTTCTCTACCTTAATTATTATTATTATTATTATTATTATTATTATTATTATTATTATTATTATTATTATTATTATTACTATATATATACCCGTAGGGCTCTGGCCTGACCCCGTCACTATTTAACTGAGGTTTGGCTTGGCACTTACTGGGTACCATTATGATTTACATGTTCATATCCAAGTACTTTTAATCAGCCACATCATCTATGAGCAGCGAGATTTGGAGACTTCAACGTACATCTGCCGCGTCTGTAGACCTCGGAGTCCCCCATCTATTTCCGCCTATGTTATTTGACTTTCTATACTCTTTTTATTAGACTCTGGTGCATAGAGATATTTAGCTTTTTTCTATAGCTTGTGATTTATGATGTTACGGGTTTTGGAATTATGTGTGTGTTCGAGAGTTGGTTATTATACATGCAGAGTGCCATTTATATCTTTTATTTAAATATTTGTTGCAGTTAGTTATTAAATTTCTGCTTTCATTTTTATTATTCTACAAATAATAAGCTTACGTAGTTATAGAGACTAGGTTTTGTCATGACTTCTCACGAAGGAAGGATTTGGGCCGTGACAATAATGTCTTTTTTTTACGTTTTTACTGAAGCAAGTTCATGGATCGATATTGAAGTGAGCCTTTTTATGTCATATACTTATCTTTTAAGTCTCCGGTTTGATAAGAATTGGAGAAAGATATATGTGTGGTCAATAAGAATTACCAGAACTGTTTGATTTTGGTATGGAAACTTATATACATGTCAGTTTAAATGATTTTTATGGATTACATGTAATTTAGCACAACTTGGCAATTACTAGACACGCACAAGTGACTATAACAAAAGCATGCATTAATCAATTACTATAATTTCATTTACATTGATATTTTGTTTGCTTTTGATCTTATGTAATCGCCAGATCCATGCAATAAGATTTTCAAATTCAATTTTCGACTTTGTGCTATTCGATTTAAGAGTCGCTTTTAAACTAAGTTTATATTCTGAAAATTTCATTACATATGTTTGATTCTATTGAAATAGAATAAAGTTGAATTACCACTAAATCCTTGTTGTTTGTATAAACATGCTTAGCTTTTTTTATGAAATTGTGTGAGCCTTGTTCGTTACCTTTTTATTGAAATTTGGAGTCTCCAACTTTGTTTGGGGATAAAGAAATTTGACTAACAATCTAAGCACAAAGCTATATTTGAAAGTTTTGTTCCTTCCTGTTCCTTTACAGTTATTTGATTTTATGATGAGCGAATTAATTATGAGAATTAATCTTTGGTATAGTGAACAATCAATAATTTGCTTAAGTTGATTGTAAAGGTTAATTATATTGAGATGTCATTTGATTTATCTTTTACATGGTGTATTTCGGAGTGATCACGGCATCTTGAGTACTTAATATGAAAGAAATCGAGCTATTATTCAGTCCATTTTCTTACTAAAATGGTAATCTTTCCCTACAGGGAGGCAACCATTTTGGTGAGATTAATTGGAATGAGATAGCAAGCCTTTAAGTTGAAAATAATCTTATCCTCACATGTAAGGATTAATTTTTGATATCTTGGTTTACTAATCTAATAAAGTAAAGTAAATTCTATGCTTGAGTTTCAACCTCTGCCCACAGGAAGGTCTAGAATTTAGTTAAAAGCGCTATTTTACGCAATTCACCTTCGATGGATTGCACTTTATAGCTTATGTATGTTTATCCTTATTTTGCAGTGTTTACCGCTTTTCTTACCGCTATTTTTAATGAGAATGCTCGAATTCCAATGCTTTATGATGACAAATATGCTAAATGAAAGGAGAAAGTCCTTCTCACTTTAGGGTGTTCGAATCTGGACGTGGAACTCCGTGTGGGAGAACCACTCATTCCCATGGAACCAAGTAACCCAGAGGATAAGACTAATTATGAGCGGTGGGAGCAATGTAATTCCTTAAGTTTAATGCTCATAAAAGGCCACATAAGCCAAAGCATTAGGGGTTCTAATAGCGATAAGGTCAAAACTTACATGATGACAATTACTGAACAATTTGTAAACTTTGACAAGGCAATGGCCAGCATCCTTGTTAAGAGACTCTTAAGTATGACTTTCGACAGAAATCGTACAATGCGTGACCATATTATGTGCAACGACCCGGCTAGTCATTTTAAAAATTAAAGCTCTACTACCCTATTAACTGATTTTTCCGTGTTAGTTTGCGTATTTTGATTTGCTGGGATGTTTGACTTGAGTTTCGAAGTATTTTGCGATACTTAGTCCCTAAAAGAGAGCCTAAACTTTAGAATTTGGACCATAGTTGGAGCAGTGTGAAAATAGTATGGGAATGGAATTCTGTCAGTTCCTATAGCTCTGTTGGATGATTCCATGCTTAGAGGCGTGTTAGAATTGTATTTTAGAAGTCCGAAGCTTGTTTAGGCTTGAAATGTCGAAAGTTGAATTTTTGATGTTTCTGGTTCGTACTGATATTTTGATCTAAGGGTCGGAATAGAAGTCCGGAAGTTGGAGTAGCTCTATAGTGTGAATGTGACGTGTATGCAAGTTCTTAGGCTTGAATCCGATGCTTTAATATGATGCTAAATTGGTGTTTCGATGTTGTTTTGAGAGTTCCAAAGGTTGGAACAAGTTTAAATTATGTTCTAGGATTGGTTGGCATGTCTGTTAAAGGTCCCGGGAGCCTCCCGTTAGTTTCCGGTGCTTAGCGGAAATTGAATTGGACTTAGGAGAAATTTGAAGGTTGCTGAAGTTCTATCATAACCGCACTTGCGAATAGGGGAACGCAAGTGCATGATCGCAGAAGCAACTAAGGAGCCATAGATGCTGCTATGAGCTTGCAAACCAGTTTTCTCAGGTGCGGTAGTTTGAGCGCACCTGCGAGACCGCATGTGCAGTAGAAGAAGCGCATGTGCGTCCCAAAGAAATTAATGAAATATCGCAAATGCACACCTGGGACCGCATGTGCGTGTCCGCCGGTGCAATGAATCTCTGCAGGTGCAGAAGTCCTGGGCCAGAACCTATATAAAGGTTCAGCCACGATTTTTTTCCCATTCTTTCATCATTTTCATCCTGATTTTGAGGTTTTTGGGAGGTTTTGGAGAGAGGATTTTTGGAACCTAAACTCATTATTATGGTGATTTTTATCATTGTAAGCATGAAATTTGAAGGAAAATCAGTGATAAATTAGGGGTTAGTATTTGGTTAATTGGAGAGCTTTGGGTGATGATTTGCGGGACCATTTGAGGTCCGATTTTTGTACTTTTAGTATGATTGAACTCGTGAGAGGGAGAGGATTCCGAATATATAAATTTTACATGATTCAAAGATATGGGCTGAGGCGTTTTGGTCATTTTTCCTAATTTCGCATATTAGCTTGGAAATAATTAGTTGAATTCGTTACTTGAAGTGTTACTTACATTATTTAATTGATTTGAATAAATTTGGGCTATTAGAGGTCGAGTACTTGTGGCAAGAGCATAGTTTCGGGTTGTTTTTGAACTAGTTCGAGGTAAATGGCTTGCCTAACCTTGTGTGAGGGAACTCCTCGTAGGATATGCTATTGTTGATATTTGGAATGCCTTGTACCTGAGGTAACGAGTGCGTACTTGTGCTAATTGTTGAAAAATCCATTTTCATTAAGCAACTATAGTTATGATTCATTTTCCTATTTATACTACTTATTTTTAAGCCTGTTGTTAGCCTAGGGAAGCATGTTTAATTGACTTTAGGTTAGAAATACATGGTTTTACCTTGGTATGAAATTGGAATTTAATAGAGAAATTCTTCGTGTTGCTGCTGTGTCTTTAGTTTGGGATTATCGGACGGTATCTCGGGAGATCCCCCAGCCTGGTTACTTTGGGACTATGGATTGGTATTCTGGGATCTCCCCCTGCACTTTTATATTGGAACTACGGAACTGCACCCGGTAGATTCCCCCGGTATTGCGTATCTACATTTGGGACTATGGATCGGGATTTTGGTAGATCCCCGTGCACTGTGAGTTGGACTACGGTACGGTATCCCGGTAGATCCAGTGGATATTTATATTTGTTACTACATGATGGTATCCTGGGAGATCCCTAGTTGTTATCTTTATGCTGAGCTGTATTCTTTCCGTGATTACGTTTGTCACTACTATTGTTGTTGTTACTCTTATTATCATGTGTTACTTTATGTTAGCATTTAATTATAATGGAATATTCTATATTGTTTTACCTCATTTTATCTATGATCAGTAGGGCTCTAGCATTCTTCGTATTCGCCCTTATCGTGACGGCACCGAGTCTCTATGATTAGGTAAGCCTAACAAGTGCGAAAATAACTCGAAACTTGCAGAAATATAAATCTAATACCAAGAATAACTAAAACAGAACGGTATATAGAATGTCGCTCGCCATATATAGCACAATATCTCAAATGTTAGAAAATACGCTTAACGCTAGGGGGGGGGGGGGGTGAATAGTGTAATAATAAAAATTAGCGTAAACTTGCGGAATTTAAAAATTGCAGGAAAGAAATAAGTGCGATAAGTAAATAAATAAGAACGAACGCACCGATGTATCCTGGTTCACCACAACCCGTGGCTAGTCCAGTCCCCGAGAGACTCTCTCTAGATTTCCACTAACACTGTTAAGCTTACGGGTGCTCAACAAACCTTTACAAACTGAGGACCCAAGCCTCAACAACCTTTGCTCGAAGATACAACACTCCAAGACTTCAACCAAAGGAAACACAAGTTCCTTCTTACAATACAAGGGACTAACACTTCCCTTCAAGTGTATAAAACACTTAGCACTCACTTAAACAAGACTCTCTTAATAGAGTAGATATGAGTAAACAGATACGCTCAAGAACGCAACAACTTTCGTCAAGAATTTTGGCTCTCAAAACTTATGTAATGAATAGAAAGTGATGAACAATAGAGTATGCAAGCTATACCAATAATATGATCAGTTGTTGTGTTTAGAAGACTGATTTGAAGCTGTATTTATAGTTGCAATACCATGCATTACCGTTACCTAATTGCCAATTAAGAATTGCTGATTTTACTCAGTGACAATCGATTGTCAAAAAGCCACAATCGATTGTTTGCCAATCGTTCCAAAAATCATTCCCAGATTTTACGCTTAACAATCGATTATCTAAGATCAATAATCGATTACTGGCAACGTTCAAAAAATCATTTCCAGATTTTACTTAAAACAATCGATTGTCAGAAATCTACAATCGATTACTTGGCAACGTTCAAAAAATTATTTCCAGATTTTACATAAAACAATCGATTGTCAGAAATCTACAATCGATTACTTGGCAACGTTCAAAAAATCTTTTTCAGATTTTATTTAAAACAATCGATTATTAGAAATCTATAATCGATTACCTGACAGTTTTTTGAAAATATTTTGGCAACGGTCAATTACACAATCGATTATGCTATGAGAACAATCGATTATATATCAGTCTTTGAAAAATCAATTAGACACTGCCTTAATGCACTCGATTGTCAAAGGTACACAATCGATTATTTTATAACTTTGAAAATGTCTGATAGACACTGCCTCAACACAATCGATTGGCATAAGTTCACAATCGATTATATTTGTAGCTTTGAATAACTTTGATGTACACTGCCTCAACACAATCGATTGTCATAAGGTTCACAATCGATTGTTATGCAGATTTGAAAAATCTGATGCACACTGCCATAACACAATCGATTGTCATAAGTTCACAACCGATTGTCATGCAGCTGACTTAACATAATCGATTATCTTAGTCCAGATTTTAGAGGCATGTTTAAAAATCATTTTGACTAAAGTAAATATGCATGATTTAAAATCATTTTGCTTTAAATTAAATATGCATGATTTGATAAAAATGTTTTTACGAGAGAAGCCAAGCCTTGAGTCAAGTTATCGGATCAAGATCACAATTAAAGAACGACTCATGTATAACTTTATATCTTTGCTTGATCTTGGTCTTGTGCTTGAATCTCGTTATATATCAATTGCGCGCTTGTGCTTGGACCTCGTCATATGTCCATTGCGCATAGTTTGTCATTCATCAAAACCTACAAATATGAACACACGTTTTAGTATAGTGCCTTGAGAACGTGTTTCAACAATTTCCCCCTTTTTGATAATGGCAAACTTTAGTCGGGATATGCATATTAGAGATTCATAATGACGATTCAAGACAAGTAAAGATATGCAACAAGTATGCAATTAGTTCAATTAGTTCCCCCTCAACATATGAATTCCCCCTCAATTTATGCCAATAAATATTAAGTGCATAGCCCCTTATTCTTCCCCCTTTTGACATTAGCAAAAATGGAAAAAGTAAAAGATATAATAAAGCAAATAATATCAACATAATCGATTATTTATACTAGATAATCGATAATATACTAAAGAGAAATCAATTATCCTAGGAGAAATCGATTATTCTACATCAATCTTTATAATTCCCCCTGCCTTTAGGGTGATACCTGCAAAAATTCGTTAGACGTCTCCGACGCTCAAGTTAGAAATCATGTGAAAGGGAAAAAGCAATGCATGAATTAGATCAACGTGGAGTCAAGAAGCCCGAGTTCACTACGAATTCGGAAGAAGGACTCTTTCTCTAAGGGCTTTGTAAAGATGTTGGCCAATTGATCTTTGGTTTCAACAAATTCAATTTCGACATCCCCTTTGAGAACGTGATCTCTTATAAAATGCTGCCTAATTTCAATGTGTTTTGTTCTTGAATGAAGAACGGGGTTCTTCGTCAAGCATATGGCACTAGTATTATCACATCTAAGAGGGATATGATCAAGACTTAGACCACAGTCCAAGAGTTGTTGTTTCATCCAAAGGATTTGAGCGCAACAACTCCCCGCGGCTACGTATTCAGCCTCGGTTGTGGACAACGCAACACTTACTTGTTTCTTGCTAAACCAAGAAACGAGAGAGCTACCGAGCAAATGGCAAGTGCCACTAGTGCTCTTGCGGTCCAATTTGCATCCAGCAAAATCGGAATCGGAATAGCCAACAAGTTGGCATAAAGAACCTTTGGGGTACCATAGACCCACATTTACAATACCAACAAGATACTTCAATATCTGTTTCACCGCAGTAAGGTGAGACTCCTTCGGACACGATTGATAACGAGCGCATAAGCACACGCTAAACATGATGTCCGGTCTACTAGCAGTAAGATAAAGGAGAGATCCAATCATACCTCGATACTTATTGGTGTCGACTTCCTTACCTTTCTCATCTTTGTCTAGATGATCGGATGTGCTCATGGAGTGGCCATTGCTTTTGCGTTGGTCATTTCAAATCGTTTCAGCAATTCTTTGCAATATTTAGCTTGACAAATGAAAGTTCCTTCTTTCATTTGCTTTACTTGCAGCCCCAAAAAGAATGTTAGCTCACCCATCATAGACATCTCAAATTCGGTTTTCATTAAATCGGAAAATTCCTTGCACAAAACATTGTTAGTAGCACAAAATATAATATCATCCACATAGATTTGAACTAATAAAATATCATTGTTTTTATGCTTAACGAAAAGAGTGGTGTCAACTTTCCCCCTAATGAAATCATTTTCCAAAAGAAATTTACTGAATCTTTCATACCAAGCTCGGGGAGCTTGTTTAAGACCATAAAGAGCCTTTTTAAGTTTGAAAACATGATTTGGAGATTTAATATCTTCAAAACCCGGGGGTTGTTCAACATAAACTTCTTCTTGAATAACACCATTTAGAAAAGCACTTTTTACATCCATTTGATACAAATTGAAATTCATAGAAGATGCAAAGGCAAGTAATAAACGAATAGCTTCTAACCTTGCTACGGGAGCATATGTTTCTTCATAGTCAATACCCTATTCTTGATTGTAGCCTTTTGCTACAAGCCTAGCTTTGTTTCTAGTGATTACACCATTTTCATCTAATTTGTTTCGAAAAACCCATTTCGTACCAATTATGGTATGATTTTCGGGTCTTGGCACCAAATCCCAAACGTCATTCCGTTTGAATTGGTTAAGCTCCTCTTGCATTGCCAAGGTCCAAAATTCATCCCCAATTGCTTCGGAGATGGTTGTGGGTTCAATTTGAGAAACAAAAGCAGTATGTCCTATGGTGTTCTTAAGAGAGTTTCGGGTACTTACCTTTTCTCCAACGTCGCCAATTACCTATTCGTGAGGGTGATATTTGATTGTCCTCCATTCGTTAGGCATTTTCGTTTCTTTCTCCAATTGTGGCGCTTCCTCCGATAATTGTTCCAAGATTTCATCTTGAATTTCCTTAGAAGTTTCCTCTTGTACTTTGTCTTGAGGACTTATTGAGTTTAAGATACCTGCAGGATCAGAACCAGAATCCTTTCTCGCCAAGCGAGTATTATTTTCGGAAAACACAATATGAGGGGATTCCTCCACAGTTCCGGTTCTATTATTGAATACCCTATATGCTTTGCTACGTGAGGAATAACCAATAAAAATTCCTTCATCGGATTTGGCATCAAATTTTCCCAATTGATCTTTTCCATTGTTATGAATAAAGCATTTACAACCGAATACTCTAAAATGGGAGATATTTGGTTTCCTTCCCTTGTAGAGTTCATAAGGGGTTTTCATGAGTATTGGCCTTATGACTACTCTATTCAAAACGTAGCATGCGGTACTCACGGCATCCGCCCAAAAATGTTTGGGAATCTTAGCCTCATCGAGCATGGTTCTAGCCATCTCTTCGAGACACCTATTTTTCCTTTCTACCACCCCATTTTGTTGTGGTGTTCGTGGAGCGGAGAAGGTGTGCTCGATACCGAGTTCGTCACAAAAGTCCGCAAAGAGATTGTGATCAAACTCTCCCCCATGATCACTTCTTATTGAAGTGACGGTTGTGTCCTTTTTGTTTTGAACACGTTTAAGAAAATATTTGAAATTATAAAAAGCTTCACTTTTATGGGCAAGAAATAGATCCATGTAAATCTAGAATAATCATCAACAATAACACAAGCATAACGATTTCTACCAAGACTTTCAATGCAAGATGGTCCAAATAAGTCCATGTGAAGTAATTGCAAAGGTCTAGTAGTTGAAACAATATTTTTCGATTTAAAAGATGCTTTTGTTTGCTTCCCTTTTTGACAAGAATCACAAATAGAGTCTTTGTCAAATTTCAAGTTTGGAAGACCAATAACTAAATTTTGTGAAACCAATTTGTTCAAAAGATGCATGTTGATGTGAGCTACTCTACGGTGCCATAACCACGTATCATCTTCTTTTTGCTCATAAGACAATCTACATATTCAGATGAAGAATTTTCGAGATCAACCATATAGATATTATCCATTCTAAATCCACGAAGAATAATTTTAAAATCGCTACGGCGAAAAACTAAGCATTCATTTGAATCAAATAAAACAAGATTTCCCTTGTCACATAATTGACTTGTGCTCAAGAGATTATGTTTTAGACCCTTAACTAGCAATATATGCTTAATGGAAGAGGAGTCATCCTTACCGACCGATCCAATGCCGATAATTTTTCCTTTGTTGTTATCACCAAAAATAACGCTTCCTCCTTTCTTGTGTTCTAGTTGAAGGAACTTGGATTCGTCTCCAGTCATGTGCTTGGAGCATCCACTATCAAGGTACCAAAGTACACTTGACCCCTTCAAACACACCTACAAAACAGATTAATGAGTTTTAGGTACCCATGCCATTTTGGGTCCTTGGGGGTTAGGCAAATCATAGTGATGTGATTGAGTGTTATGTCTATGTCGTGTAAAACAAGCAGGAGCAATGTGTCCAATTCGTCTACAATAATGACAAACAACATTAGGATTATGCATTCGTCTAGGTTGATAGTAATTGGACGGACGAAATTCATTTACTCTATTCTTGACAATATGACTATTGCGCAATTCATGAAAATAATTTCTCCTACTATTTGTTCTAGGATATACAGCATTTCTAGGATAGTTATTTCTAGGTTGAAAGCCATTTCTAGGTGTTCTACAAGGTTCAAAATTCCTTCTAGTGTTTGGCCTAGAGTATGCATTATTTCTAGAATGATTATTTCTAGGTTGCGATTGTTGAAAGCCATTTCTAGGTTTGTTATATCTAGGATGAGTGTTTGTTTTATTAATCCTAGGTTGAGCCTTAGGTTGTTGGAGGTTGGCTTCAACCTTTTCATTAGGCTCATTCTCAAAGCCTATGCCATGCTTGGTCGACTTCAAATTAACAAGAACTTCATTCAAATTTTTATGAGAAGAATTAAACTTATCTAGGGTGCCCTTAAGTCTTTCTACCTCATTTTTGAGATGCATGCAAGAAGAACAATTTTTACTAGAGCTCTCGGGTTTGTCGTCACTTCTCTAGCCGAAAAATTTGTTTTCTTCTTTCAACTTCTCATTTTCCAAAGTCAGTTTTTCCAAATCCTTTTCTTTCAAAGAGAGTTATTTTTCAAAATCTTTTTCTTTTAAATAAGCATTTTCTTTTATGCTTTTAACAGTTTTGGAAGCTTTAATAAATTCACTATACAACTCATCAAAAGCATTTTGCATTTCCTCAAGAGAATAGAAATTTTTGGAAGAAATTTGACATACCTCTTCTTGATTGTTTTCGTGAGCCATGAGACAAAGATTTGCGGCTTTGTCTTCTTCTTCCTCACTAGACTCGTCACCGGAGTCGCCTCCCCAAGATATGTATGCTCGTTGTTTCTTGAAGGGTTTTTTCTCCTTTTTGGCATTTGGGAAATTTGATTTAATGTGCCCGCTTTCTCCGCACTCATAGCACATTATTTGATCTCCTTGCTTTTTGCCCTTTCGTTCATACTCTTTTCGCATGAACTTTTGAAATCTCTTAATAACGAGTCCGAACTCGTTGTCTCCGTCCTCATCATTTTGAGGTTGGCTTGTTCTTGCCTTGAGAGCGATCTTTTGTTTCCTTTGATCATCAACAAGAGGGTTAAGTATAGTAGATTCATAAGTTTTATGATTACCTCTTAATCCGTCGATGGTGACATTTGAAACGCCAATAGATTCTTGAATCGCGTCAGCCTTGGATCGCCATGCCGGAGTGAGACTTCGGAGAATTTTTTGGACAAGTTCCTTATCCGTGAAGGTCTTCTTAAGAGCATGTAAATCATTAACAATTTTTGAAAATCGTTCGAACATCTCATCGACCTTTTCGCCTTCTTTCATGTGAAACAATTCATATGCACGGGTTAGGAAATCAATTTTAGCTTCCCTTACCTGGTCCGTACCTTCGTACGTAATTTCCAGCTTGTCCCACATTTGCTTCGCCGTTGTACAACATGATATTTTCCTTTAATCATCAGCATTTACAGTACAATATAATAAATTAATGGCTTTAGCGTTGTTTTGCACCTTTCGGATATCATCCGCATCGTATTCATCTTCGGACTTTGGAACATCTTTATTTTCAACCTTTTTGGTTGGAATTTGTTCTCCCTTCATTATAACCTTCCAAAGATGAAAACTATTTGATTGAACAAATATTCTCATCCTCTCCTTCCAGTACGTATAGTTTGTACCGTCGAATAGTGGTGGTCGGGTGGAGCATTGTCCTTCACCTATTCCTGCAAAAGAATCACGAGTAGAAGCCATGGATTGTTTCTCTCAAATGGTTAAGTCTTCAGAGAGTTGGGCTCTGATACCAATTGTTAGAAAATACGCTTAACGCTAGAGGGGGGGTGAATAGCGTTATAATAAAAATTAGCGTTAACTTGCGGAATTTAAAAATTGCAGGAAAGAAATAAGTGCGATAAGTAAATAAATAAGAACGAACGCACTGATGTATCCTGGTTCACCACAACCCGTGGCTAGTCCAGTCCCCGAGAGACTCTCTCGAGATTTCCACTAACACTGTTAAGCGTACGGGTGCTCAACAAATCTTTACAAACTGAGGACCCAAGCCTCAACAACTTTTGCTCGAAGATACAACACTCCAAGACTTCAACCAAAGGAAACACAAGTTCCTTCTTACAATACAAGGGACTAACACTTCCCTGCAAGTGTATAAAACACTTAGCACTCACTTAAACAAGACTCTCTTAATAGAGTGGATATGAGTAAACAGATACGCTCAAGAACGCAACAACTTTCGTCAAGAATTTTGGCTCTCAAAACTTATGTAATGAATAGAAAGTGATGAACAATAGAGTATGCAAACTATAAAAATAATATGATCAGTTGTTGTGTTTAGAAGACTGATTTGAAGCTGTATTTATAGTTGCAAAACCATGCATTGCCGTTGCCTAATTGCCAATTAAGAATTGCTGATTTTACTCAGTGACAATCGATTGTCAAAAAGCCACAATCGATTGTTTGCCAATCGTTCCAAAAATTATTCCCAGATTTTACGCTTAACAATCGATTATCTAAGATCAATAATCGATTACTGGCAACGTTCAAAAAATCATTTCCATATTTTACTTAAAACAATCGATTGTCAGAAATGTATAATCGATTACTTGGCAACGTTCAAAAAATCATTTCCAGATTTTACTTAAAACAAACGATTGTCAGAAATCTACAATCGATTACTTGACAACGTTCAAAAAATCTTTTTCAAATTTTATTTAAAACAATCGATTATTAGAAATCTATATCAATTACCTGACGGTTTTTGAAAGTATTTTGGCAACGGTCAATTACACAATCGATTATGCTACGAGAACAATCGATTATATATCAGTCTTTAAAAAATCAATTAGACACTGCCTTAATGCACTCGATTGTCAAAGGTACAAAATCGATTATTTTATGACTTTGAAAATGTCTGATAGACACTGCCTCAACACAATCGATTGGCATAAGTTCACAATCGATTATTTTGTAGCTTTGAAAAACTTTGATGTACACTGCCTCAACACAATCGATTGTCATAAGGTTCACAATCGATTGTCATGCAGATTTGAAAAATTTGATGCACATTGCCATAACACAATCGACTGTCATAAGTTCACAATCGATTGTCATGCAGCTGACTTAACATAATCGATTATCATAAGTACATAATTGATTATCTTAGTCCAGATTTTAGAGGCATGTTTAAAAATCATTTTGACTAAAGTAAATATGCATGATTTAAAATCATTTTGCTTTAAATTGAATGTGCATGATTTGATAAAGATGTTTTTACGAGAGAATCCAAGCCTTGAGTCAAGTTATCGGATCAAGATCACAATTAAAGAACGACTCATGTATAACTTTATATCTTTGCTTGATCTTGGTCTTGTGCTTGAATCTCGTTATATATCAATTGCACGCTTGTGCTTGGACCTCGTCATATGTCCATTGCGCATAGTTTGTCATTCATCAAAACCTACAAATATGAACACACGTTTTAGTATAGTGCCTTGAGAACGTGTTTCAACATCAAAAACTTCTACATCACTATCCCAAAACTCACAGGAACACAACCTGAAAGGAATATGGTAAAATACTCTATCTCTGAATGTCAACATCAACAGTATGATAGAAGGGCTAATACTACAAGATAGAATTAAGACTGAGACTCTTCAATATGCGGAAGTGGAAGATGTACTTCGAAGACTCCAAAAGCTCTCCATGCTTCAAGGATCGTAAGCATGTGCAGAAGTGCCTGGATCTGCGCATGAAATATATGCGCAGAATGGGCATGAGTACACCACAACGATACTCAACAAGTACCAAGCCTAATCTCGGTCGGGTAATGAAGAAAGGTTAGGTCCCTACTAAGGTCAAATAAAATATAAGATTTAACAATGTAGAGTAAGCAGTATAATGAGTACATCAATGGAATAAGAAAGTTCGTACAAGGCAACAACAAATATAAAAACGGATAGAGTAAACATGGAAGTAAGAATAGCTCAATACCAATAGTAACATTGAGGATCTCCCAGGATACCGTCCTGTAGGCCCTTTTTCAACTCACTAGTGGATCCGCCAAGATACCGTCTCGTAGTCCAACTACCAATACACGGGGATATACCGGAATCCCGATCCATAGTCCCAAATATAAATACCCAGTACTGAGGGAATCTATCTGTTGTATTCCTGTAGTTCCATATAACTGTGCAGGGGGATCTATCGGGAATCTAACCCACAGTCCTAAAGTAAATGTGCAGGGTATCTACCGAAAATCTAACCCATAGTCCCAAAAACAGACAAGAGGGGAGCTATCGGAATCCCACATCCGTAGTCCTAATGTAAATATGCAGCAACAGCAAGAAGATATTCAGAAAGGGAATTTCATAGCAAGGCAACAAGTTGTTCTAGCCAAACATGCTTCACATAATGCAAGTAAGGCAATTTAAGCAAATAGACAATTTAAGTCAACTAAACATGCTCTTCTAACTAACAACAGGTTAAGTTTGCAAATACGATACAGCAAAAAGAAACATGCTAAGAAATACTTAAAGAAAAATCGAATTTTCAACAATTTGCACAAGTATGCGCTCGTCACCTCACGCACACGGCAATTCAATTATCAAATATGCCAATCCTAAGGGAAAGGTCCCCCACACAAGGTTAGACAAGCCACTTACCTCGAACTGGCTCAAAATTAACTCGAAATTATGCTTTTGCCATGAGTATCCGACTCCAAACGGCCCAAATCTATTCAATTCAATTTCATAATGAAAATAATACTTCAAGAAGCTGATTCTACAATTAAATTCTAAGCTAATACGCAAAATTATATAAAATGACCAAAATGTCCCTCGGGCCCGCGTCTCAGAATTGGGTGAAATACATTTCCAGAATCCTCACACTCTCACAAGTCTAATCGTATAAAGATTATCCAAATCTGATGTCAATTCCCCATTCAAAACTCAATTTCTCATCCTAAGAACTTTTCTCCAAATTTCTACCAAAATTCCTAAATTAAAGGATGAATTTAAGTGAAGATTCATGGAATTTAGTCTAAATCGAGTATGAATAACTCACCCAAGTCACCCAGGTGAAAATCCCTTCAAAAATCCTGTTCCCCCGAGCTTCCAAGTCCAAAATATGAGTTATGGCCTAAACCCTCCATTTTTAGGATTTTAAGAAATCTACCCAGATATTTTATGCATCACAATTGTGAAAGGAGGCCTGCAATCGTGAAGAGGAAAAATTGAAGGTCCTTGAATTGGTCTATGTGAACGCGACAGGACGTACGCGATCACGGAAGAGGAAAAAGAGAGGCTTACATTTTCGCGAACAAGGCCACGCGATTACGAAGGGAAAAAGGGCCACTGAACCATTAGCTCCATAATTCTACTATGCGAACGTGGAAGAGGGATTGCGAACGCGAAGAAGTAAAGAACATACTTTTGCGATCGCGACCCAATCAATGCGATTGCAAAGAACAGTTTGATCACCCTCTTGAATTACTCTACGCGAATGCAGAGGAAAGGTCGCGAACACGATGAAGGAAATAAGATACCAGATTTGTGTAATTGTACAAGTTCCAAATATGACCCGTTGAGCATCTGAAACACACCTGAGGCCCTTGGGACCGCAATCAAACCTAAGGACACAACTCATAACATCATTCGAACTTGTTCAAATCTTCGAAACGCTCAAAACAACATTAAAACACCTATTTTTCATCAAATTACAGCTTAGAATTTTCAAAAACTCTAAAAGCACAATGTCAATCAAAATGTCCTTCAAACCTCGTCCAAATGACCCGAAACTTTGGACGCACTTCCCAAATGACATAACAAAACTACTGCATCTCTCAGAATTCCATTCCAACCCTCGGATCAAAATCTTACTATCGAGCTGGAAACTTCAAAATTTCAACCTTCGACATTTCAAGCCTAAATTTGCTACGGACCTCCAAACCATATTCTGAAAAAGCTCCTAACACCAAAATCACCTAACGAAGCTAGTATAACCATTAGACTTCCATTCCGAGGCCGTTTTAAAATTTTTTTGATTATGGTCAATTTTCCAAAACTTAAGCTCTTATTTAGGGACTAACTATCCCAAAACTCTCCAAAACTCTCCAAAACTCAAAACCAAACATCCCAACAATCACATTAGCTGAAATAAACTTGGGAGAAGCAGTTAATAGGGGATCGGGGCATTAATTCTTAAGACGACCGGCCAGATTTTCAGATCCTCCTACACTTAATCATTTATTTGTCCTCGAATCAGAATATAAACATACCTGGAGTAGTGAAAAGATGAGAGTAGCGGCTGTGCATATGTTGCTCAGTCTCCTAGGTCGCATCCTCGACCGGCTGACCCCACCACTGAACCTTTACTGAAGCAATTTTCTTTGACCTCAACTTTGTGACATGCATGTCCAATATAGCAATTGGCTCCTCAACATAAGATAGATCCTTATCCAACTGGACTGAGCTAAAATCCAACACGTGCGATGGATCACCGTGATACCTCCGGAGCATCGAAACGTGAAATACCGGGTGAACTCCTGCCAGGCTGGGAGGTAAGGAAAGCTCAAAATCAACCTCCCCAACTTGCCTCAATATCTCATATGGGCCAATAAACCTCGGACACAACTTCCTCTTTTACCAAATCGCACAAATCCTTTCATAGGCGAAACCCGAAGCAGAACTCGTTCTCCAACCATATAGGAAACATCACGGACCTTCCAATTCACATAGCTCTTCTGTCTGGACTGGGCTGTATGGATCCTATCCTGAATTACCTTAACCTTCTCTAAAGCGTCATGAACCAAACATGTGCCCAATAATCTAGCCTCACCTTTCTCGAACCAACGCATCGGAGATCTACACCGTCTACCATACAAATAACATCTGAATGTTGGACTGATTATTGTTATTATAAGCAGACTCTACCAATGGCTTGAACTGATCTAAGAACCCCCAAACTCCATCACAAACGCACAGAGCATATCCTCAAGAATCTGAATAGTTCCCTCGGACTGTCCGTCCGTCTATGGGTGAAATTTTGTGCTCAACTCCACTTGAGTACCTAAATCCTACTTCACGGCTCTTCAGAATGGTGATGTGAACTGAGTACTTCTTTCTAAAATGATAGTAACTAGAATACCATGCAGACAGATAATACCCTAGATATGAATCTCGATCAACCGCTTCGAAAAATAAGTGGTACACACAGGAATGAAATACGCGGACTTGGTCAGTCGATCCACAATAACCCAAAATAGCATCGAACTTCTTCAAAAGTCCGTGGGAGTCCAGATACAAAGTCTATGGTGATAGGCTCCCACTTCCACTCCGGAATCTCTATCTGCTGAACCAATCCACCCAGCCAGTGGTGCTCAAACTTCACATGCTGACAATTGAGGCACCAAGCTACAAACCCAACAATATCTTTCTTCATCCACCTCCACCAATAGTGTTGTCTGAAGTTCTAATACATCTTTGCGGCACCCGGGTAAATGGAATACCGCGAACACTCGGCCTCATCTATAATCAACTCTCGAAGCCCATCATCATTGGGTACACAAACTTGACCTTGCATCTTCAATACTTCATCCTCGCCAATGGTCACATCTCTGGCATCATCATGATGAACCTTTCCCTTAAGGACAAGCAAATGAGGGTCATCATACTGTCACTCCCTGATATGATCAAATAGGGAAGACCGAGAACCCAACTGGGTTTTGAAAGATCCAATCTCACAAACTGGCTGACTAAGGCATAAACATCCATCGCCATAGGCTTCTCCGATGTTGGTAAATATGCCAAACTCCACAAAATCTCCGCCCGGCGACTCAAGGCATGAACCACTATATTGGCCTTGCACGGGTGATATAGAATAGTGATGTAATAATCCTTCAGCAACTCTAATAACCTCCTATGGCCTAAATTTTAGATCCTTCTACTTGAACAAATGTTTCGAGCTCCGTTGGTTAGTATAAATCTCATAGGCACACCATATAGATAATGGCGCCAAATCTTTAGGGCTTGAATGATGGAAGCTAACTCAAGATCGTGGACATGATAATTCTTCTCATGTATCTTCAACTGTCTGGATGTGTAGGCAATCACCCTACCGTCCTACATCAATCGCTCCAAGGCCAACTCTCAAGGCATCACAATAGATAGTATAAGACCGGAACCTGTAGGCAATATCAAAACTGGGGCCGTAGTCAAAGTTGTCTTGTGTTTTTGAAAGCTCGTCTCACACTCTTCTGTTCACTGGAATGGAGCACCATTTTGGGTAAGTCTAGCCATAGGGGCTGCGATTGATGAAAACCCTTCCACAAAACGATGATAGTAACCCGTCAAGCCAAGGAAACTACTGATCTCCATACCAGAGGATTGTCTGGGCCAACTTTGCACTACCTCTACCTTCTTCGGATCCATCCAAATACCCTCGCTCGATACCAAGTGACGCATGAATGCCACATCATCTAACCAAAACTCACATTTTGAAAACTTTGCATATAATTTCTTTTCCCTCAAAGTCTGAAGCACTTTCCTAAGGTGTTGCTCATGATCTTCCCGACTCTGGGAATATAGCAAAATGTCATCAATAAAGAAAATGATAAAAGAGTCAAGGTATGGCCAGAATACACTATGCATCAAATGCATGAAAGCCGCTGGGGCATTGGTCAACCCAAATGACATAACAAGAAACTTGCAATGATCACACTGAGTCCTAAAAGCAGTCTTTGGGATATCGGGCAACCGAAATTTCAAGTGATGGCAACCTCAGCGCAAATCACTCTTAGAAAACACCTGTACGCCCTGAAGCTGGTCAAATAGATCATCAATACGAGGCAAAGGATAATGCTTCTTCACCGTAACCTTGTTCACCTGGTGATAATCAATGCACATATGCATAGAATCATCTTTTTTCTTCACAAACAAGACAGGAGAACCCAAACGTGAAATACGGGGTCAAATAAAACCCATATCAAGAAATTCCTATAACCGATCCTTCAACTCCTTCAACTCGGGAGGAGCCATGCAATATGGAGAAATAGAAATAGGTTGAGTGCTCGGCAATATATCAATGCCAATGTTAATATCTGTATCAGGCCGCATGCCCAGAAGATCAGCTTAAAACATATCAAGAAATCTTGCACTATAGGGACTGAATCAACAGAAGGGGTATCAACACTAATGTCTCTCACATAAGCTAAATATGTGTCACAACCCTTCTCAACCATATGTTGAGCCGTAAGGAAAGAAATAACTCTACTGGGTGTATGATCTAAGGTAACCCTCCACTTAACATGCAGTACACCTGGCATAGCCAGCATTACGGTTTTGGCGTGACAATCAAGAATAGCATAGTGGGCCAACAAACAGTCAATGCCCAAGATAATATCAAAATCAACCATGTTGAGTAACTACAAATTGGCTATGGTCTTAAAACCACAAAGAGTAACCAAACATGACCAATAAACCCGATCCACAACAAGCGAATCTCTCGCATAAGTAGAAACATAAAAAGGGGAACTCAAAGAATCCTAAGGTACACACAAATACAGAGAAAAATAAGAAGACACATAAGAGTAAGTAGAGCCTGGATAGACTAGAACTAATACATCTATGTGGCAAACCATTATAATACATATGATGACAGAATCAGAGGTAATAGCCTCGGTATGGGAAGGCATGGCATAATATCTAGCCTTTCCTCCCCCTCTAGAGCGACCTCTACCTCCCTGACTTCCACCTCTAGGTGGCTGAGTAGGTGGGGTGGCAACTGCAGCTGGAGCCATGCCCTCAGAACATTGCGAGACATGTTATGGCTGAGAAGTATGGGAGGTGCACCCCTCCCAAGTCTGGGGGAATCCCTCACCATATGGCGTGTTTCACCACACTAAAAATAAGCTCTGGAAGGACGTGGTGGCTTTGACTGGCTTGGGCCAGATCTGCTGGAATGACCTCTGAAATCACCTCGCGTAGGAGGCACGCTAGAAACCGGAGCTTCATAATAAGGCTCCTAAGGACTAGGAGGAACTGGAGCACTACTGGCTGATGGAAGAGCTGAATGAACAAGGCGACTCATATAACCCCGGCCATGATGACATACAACTAGGGTAAGGGCACGAAAATAATGGCCCGACTCTCGATACCTCTTGGCCTCCCTCTCTTGTCTCTCCCTAGCATGCATACCCTCAATCCTCCTAGAAATGCGCACAACCTACTGATACGAAATATCCATCTCCAACTCATGATCCATGCTAGATCTAATGCTGGGAATAAGCCCCTCAATAAACCGACAATCCTCTCTCGAACAGTAGCAACCAAGGCTGGTGCATGCCTAGGAAAACTGGTGTAACGGACGGCATACTCTGAAACACTCATAGTACCCCTGCGCAAATGCTCAAACTCTACACGTCGTACTTCCCTGAGGCTCTGAGGAACATATTCTCTCAGGAACAGATCTGAAAATTAAGCCCAAGTCAGTGAAGCAGCCTCATTTGGACTGTCTAACTCATAGGTGCACCACCACTCATAGGCGGCCTAACAAAGTTGGAAGGTAGTGAAAGAAACCCAGCTGGATTCCCAAATACCCATGGTACAGAGAATGCGATAACACTCATCAACAAAAACCTAGAGCATCCTCTGATGCTAGAAAACTAAATACAGGAGGCTTGTACTTCTTGAACCTCTCAAGCCTCAGCTTCTCATCCTCTAAAGCCATTGCCTTGTGCTCAGACTGAAAAGGCACTAAGGCGGTACAGGAATAATCTCGGGAACCTTCTCAACCTGCACTCGCTGCTCAGGAGTGCGGGCGGCGGGCATTTGTGCTCCTCCCCCGGCCTCGGATCTGGTTGCAGCAAGGGGAAGCAATCATGCCTGAGGCAAAGTGGTGTACATGCTCATGAGTTGTGCTAGAATCTTCTAAAGAGCTTGAGTTGTAGTAGTAGTTGGTAGGCGTGTCAGGTGCCTGGACTCTAGCTGGATCTACTTGTGGTACCTCGGTGGCAACTCGCGTATGTGCTCTAGCTACACCATGTACGCGTCCTCGACTTCTACCCCAGCCCCGACCTCTGGTGGCTGTATTAGGGGGCGCGGGTGCCTGATCATCTCGAGTAGTACGTGTCCTCACCATCTGTAAGAGAATAGAAAAATAGAAGTTTAGTTGTGATATCAAAATCTGGCACGACAAGGAAATCAAATAAAGTAAAATTTGTTAGGATTTATGCCCGTCACTAGAGGGGGGTGAATAGTGCGGCACGAGAATATTGATTAATATTGCGGAATTAAAATTGCATAAGTAAAGTAAATGCGGTAATTAAAATAGTAAGGAAAGGACACACCGAATTTATCCTGGTTCACCACAACTTGTGGTTAGTCCAGTCCCCGAGAGACTCTCTCGAGATTCCACTAACTCTGTTAAGCTTACGGGTGCCTAACAAACCGTTACACTTGCTCGTAGATGTACACTCTACAAGACTTCAACTTACTCGAGGATACCGCACCTCAAGACTTCACCTTGCTCGTGGATACCGCACCACAAGACTTCACATACTAAGATTGAGGGTACTTAGCAAACCCGACAATCAATGAGAAGATATGGTCTTCTCAAACACCTTTCTCTTTTACAACAAGAACTCTCTCAAAAGAGTAGATAAAGAGATACAATATTAGCTCTATGAACAACTCAAAGTTGTCTCTCAAATGGCTCAACAAAAGCTCTATAATGATGCAAAAATGATATCAATATGTATATGAATAATGAGAGGTGTTGTGTGTTTCAATTCAGCTCAAAAGACCTCTATTTATAGGTGTTATAAGTTGTATGTCCGTTGCTTAATTGGCAATCAATTATGCTGATTTTATGCAAAGATAATCGATTATCAGATTTGGATAATCGATTATCAGCTTACCGTTACAAAATCGGAAGCTGATTTTATGCAGAATAATCGATTATTTGATATGCATAATCGATTATGTTGTTACAGTGTTCAAAAACGGGCAACGGATAGTGAAATAATCGATTATTCCAATCACATAATCGATTATGTTGCCTTGCGGAATTTCTAGCAAAGCTGGAATATACTAGAGTATACCAGAATCAAAGCTGGAGTATACCAGAATATACCAGAATCGAAAACTTACTTCAAAAACCATTTTGGTTAAAATGAAAACGTTAAAATCATTTTGTTTGAAGTATTTGAAATATGTTTATGATAAATATGATTTGATAAAAACATTTTATGCATATTTATGATGACCTATGTTGAGCCAAAAGACGAGATAACTTAAACGTTGCTCTTACATTGGTTCTACCTAACGACCTACGCCTTGGGTCTTCGGTCTTGAACATTTGAGCTCGTCTTTGGCTTTTCCATGCAATCCATTCATCAATATGCTTCTCGGCATTCAATCTTGATTGTTTGTCATATAATAACGTTGTTTGACACTTGATTTCATTGTTTGTCATTCATCGACTTTGTTGTTTGTCATTCATCAGAACCTATACCTGAAAATCATGCTAATACAACCAAAGCACACATATCATGGATAGAATGATTTTCTACAATTTCCCCCTTTTTGATAATGACAAACAACAGGAGATATGCATATCGGATTCCCCCTAAATTCATGCTATATCTCAACATACAATTTATGCAAACAATTCCTCTCAATGATAATTCCACCTCAAATAAGGCATACTATAACGTAATACATTCCCCCATATTTGATGCATGTCGCCTAAATTCTTCCCCCTTTTGGCATTAGCAAAAAGAAGTATACAAAGGCTACTTTTTCCCTTTCGACACTTCCCCCTTTTGGGTATACCAATTGTTAGTGTCAAGAATAAAAATAGAAAATATAATGAGGAATATACATTGACGATATTTAAACAATCATACCAACATGAAATAATACCAAATGTTAGTAAATACTTAACAACCATAATAACGGTTATTTTTCGCAAATCATATTGCTTAAGAACATAGTTAATTTTTAACAAACCAATAGTTGTATTAAAAACATGAATCATTTATTTTTCAAGAATATATCAACTGTTATTCAAACCAATAAAATATTCATCAAAACATGAATCAATTATTATTTTTAACAAAAAATAATTCATACCAATTGTTATTCAAGATAAAAGTTATCAAAACATGAATCAACAAAAATAATTAATATCAATTGTTAACAAAGATGTATTAATTGTTAGCACATATCAACTATTACGTGTTTATCAAAAATATGATAGCCAACCGACATTCCCCCTCGATGCAATAAGGTTTCGTGCTTGGTGCATCTACTACGATATTGTAGTTTTCAAGCACACCTGCAAACGTACCTAAAAATAGGTTTTAGGTACCCAAGCGCTTTTGGGTCCTTGGGGGTTAGGCAAATAATAATCATAGCTAAAAGATAAATCTCTATGTTTTGCAAAACATACGGGTGCTATGTGTCCTACCCGGTTGCAATAATGACATATAACATTCGGGTTGTGCATATGTCTTGGTTGAGCCAAAAACGTTCTAGGTGATCTAAAGTCGTTATTCCTAGACGTATTGCGATTCCTAGAGTTATTCCTAGGTGGTCAAAAATTATTCATTCTAGACTTATTAGTGAAGTTCCTAGAATTATTTCTAGGTGGTCCAACTTCATTTGTATCATCCTTTTTAATTACTTCAATTGTTTTAGGATTATCAACACTACGTTTTTCTAGTATGTTCCTAAGTTCTATGTTCTCTATTTTCAAAGACTTACAAGAAGAACAATTTGAACTTTGATCAATTGAAGAGGCTTCATTCATCTCCTTAATTTTATTTCTAAGATCAATATTGTCATTTTCCAAAAAATGATTTTTCTCTTCTAAAACTTTAGTTTTAGCCTTGGCCTCTTTGGAGATTTTTGAAGTCTTTTTCAATTCACCATATAAGTCATGAAAAGCTTCTTGTAATTCTTCAAAAGAATAAGAGTTAGAATTACTTACCTCTTCTTCCTCGTTGGCCATGAGGCATAATGCGGCAGTTTCATCGCCCGAGCTGTCCGAATCCCATGTCACACGCCTTTGGTGTTTGTTCTTCTTCTTGTCCTTGGATTTGGACAATGTGATTTGGTGTGGCCAAGTTTTCCACAATTTTGGCATGAAGGACTTGGTTCTTCCTTCTTTATTTCCTTTTTCATAACCTTATAAAACTTTTCAATTATATCATTGGAAATAATATCATCATCGCTATCCGAATCACTTACCTCTTCTCTTTTAGAGGATGAGGCTTTGAAGGCAATATTCGAACTTTTACTTCTAAGATAGGGATTAAGAATTGTGCTTTCATAAGTGTCGAGGTTACCTCTTAGTCCATCAATTGTGACATCCGTGATTCCTATCGACTCTTGGATGGCATTGGCTTTGGAACGCCATTCGGGAGTGAGACTCCGTAGTATTTTTTGAACAAGATCTTTGTTCGTGTACACTTTCCCGAGAGCATGAAGATCGTTGACGATTTTTGAGAATCGTTCGAACATGATACCGATGGGTTCTTTCTCCCTCATTTTAAAGAGTTCATACTCATGTGTTAGAAAATCAACTTTAGATTCTCGGACTTGATACGTACCTTCATAAGTGATCTCGAGTTTATCCCACATCTCCTTGGCGGTTGTGCAGCAAGAAATCTTCCGATAGTCATTCGGATTCACCGCACAATATAATAAGTTGACGGCCTTTGCGTTATTTTCAACATTCTTGACGTCCTCGGCATCATATTCATCTTCCTCCTTTGGAACCGTGGTTTCCCCAACTTTCTTTGTTGGCATTTGTTCACCGTTCTTGATGATTTGCCACAAGCGAAAGTTATTTGATTGGATGAAGATTCTCATCCGCACTTTCCAATATGTGTAATTTGTTCCGTCAAATAGTGGAGGCCTATAGGTGGAGTGTCCTTCGCTCATCATTCCTGCGTTCAATATTCTCAAAAAAAATGTATATCGTTCTCTCAACCAGTTAAGGCTTTCAGAGAGTTAGGCTCTGATACCAATTGTTTAGATTTATGCCCGTCACTAGAGGGGGGCTGAATAGTGCGGCACGAGAATATTGATAAATATTGCGGAATTAAAATAGTAAGGAAAGGACACACCAAATTTATCCTGGTTCACCATAACTTGTGGTTAGTCCAGTCCCCGAGAGAATCTCTCGAGATTCCACTAACTCCGTTAAGCTTACGGGTGCCTAACAAACCGTTACACTTGCTCGTAGATGTACACTCTACTAGACTTCAACTTGCTCAAGGATACCGCACCTCAAGACTTCACCTTGCTCGTGGATACCGCACCACAAGACTTCACACACTAAGATTGAGGGTACTTAGCAAACCCGACAATCAATGAGAAGATATGGTCTTCTCAAACACCTTTCTCTTTTACAACAAGAACTCTCTCAAAAGAGTAGATAAAGAGATACAATATTAGCTCTATGAACAACTCAAAGTTGTCTCTCAAATGGCTCAACAAAAGCTCTATAATGATGCACAAATGATATCAATATGTATATGAATAATGAGAGGTGTTGTGTGTTTCAATTCAGCTCAAAAGACCTCTATTTATAGGTGTTATAAGTTGTATGTCCGTTGCTTAATTGGCTATCAATTATGCTGTTTTTATGCCAAGATAATCGATTATCAGATTTGGATAATCGATTATCAGCTTACCGTTACAAAATCGGAAGCTGATTTTATGCAGAATAATCGATTATTGGATATGCATAATCGATTATGTTGTTACAGTGTTAAAAAACGGGCAACGGATAGTGAAATAATTGATTATGTTGCCTTGCGGAATTTCTAGCAAAGCTGGAATATACTAGAGTATACCAGAATCAAAGCTGGAGTATACCAGAATATACCAGAATCGAAAACTTACTTCAAAAACCATTTTGGTTAAAATGAAAACGTTAAAATCATTTTGTTTGAAGTATTTGAAATATGTTTATGATAAATATGATTTGATAAAAACATTTTATGCATATTTATGATGACCTATGTTGAGCCAAAAGACGAGATAACTTAAACGTTGCTCTTACATTGGTTCTACCTAACGACCTACGCCTTGGGTCTTCGGTCTTGAACATTTGAGCTCGTCTTTGGCTTTTCCATGCAATCCATTCATCAATATGCTTCTCGGCATTCAATCTTGATTGTTTGTCATATAATAACGTTGTTTGACACTTGATTTCATTGTTTGTCATTCATCGACTTTGTTGTTTGTCATTCATCAGAACCTATACCTGAAAATCATGCTAATACAACCAAAGCACACATATCATGGATAGAATGATTTTCTACAATTTCCCCCTTTTTGATAATGACAAACAACAGGAGATATGCATATCGGATTCCCCCTAAATTCATGCTATATCTCAACATATAATTCATGCAAACAATTCCTCTCAATGATAATTCCCCCTCAAATAAGGCATACTATAACGTAATACATTCCCCCATATTTGATGCATATCGCCTAAATTCTTCCTCCTTTTGGCTTTAGCAAAAAGAAGTATACAAAGGCTAATACACTACAGCGGTACTCAGTAAGAGCCAAGCCTAACCCGACAATCATATTAGCATAAATAAACCTGGGGGAAGCAGTTAATAGGGGATCGAGGCATTAATTCTTAGACGACAAACCGGGTCGTCAGACCTCGTCACTACTCGATTGAGGTTAGGCTTGGAACTTACTGAGTATCGTTGTGGCCCCAACCTTTTTATTTGTTTTATGTTGTTGTTTCTTTTTCTGCAAGTTGTTAGGCTTACCTAGTCATAGAGACTAGGTGTCGTCACAATAGTTCATAGAGGGAAAACAACATGGATATGAGAGACATTGTTGATAAACTCAAGTCCCTTGAGGTTGATATGTCTGAACCAATTCTTGTACATTTCATTCTCAACTCCCTTCCTGTGGAATACGGTCCGTTCAAAATTTCATACAACACACGTAATGATAAATGCTCAATCAATAAACCTTTGACCATGTGTGTTGAAGAAGCACAGAGGATGAAGCATGAGACACCAAAGTATTATAGATTTTATTACCCTTTTTCCTTAACCTTTTAAGAATTACGAATTAACATGTGATCAACAATGGAATAATAATAATAAATAGAAATACGAAAGACAAAATCCAGTAGTTTAATTTAATACAGATACGGTTCCATAGGCATAATCCACCCAAAACTGGTGTCAGAATCTCACGGAGTAACTAAGAATACTACAAATAGGGTCTGAACAAAGAAAAATACAAGTCTGTCTCTGAAATAAGTAAGAACAGAAGGAAATAGGATAGAAGGGGATGCCATGGCCTACGGACGTCTGCAGGACTACCTTGGTTCTTCGCTGGACATAAGGCAACAACCTCACTATGGTCCAAATGCTCTAGTACTAGGATCTGTGCATAATGCAGAGTGAAGTATCAATAGAACTGGCTCCATGTACTAGTAAGTGTCGAGCCTTACCTTGGCGAAATAGTGACAAGGCTAGGATAAGACTACCAAATAAACATGTGTAGTTAAATCATATACAGAAAATAATAATAACAGAAACTAGCAGTTAAAGATGGGAAGGGGGAGCATGTTGCGAGGAATATTAGGTACTAACAGAATTTATGTAGAGAAGCATAAAGAACACTATAATTCCATATCAACAAAAATAAGGAAAATAGTAACAAATGGTGAGGACACGTGCTACCCGAGATGATCAGGCACGCGCACCCCTACTACAGCCGTCAGAGATCGGGGTCAGTGTAGAGGCCGAGGACGGGCACGCGGTGCAGCCAGAGCACTCGCACGAGCTGCCATCGAGGAGCCACGAGCAATTCCAGCCAGATTCCAAGAACCTGATACGCCTACTGCTACTACTACTACAGCAACACGGGAGACTTTGGCACAGTTCATGAGCATATACACTACTCTAGCTCAGGCAGGGTTGCTTTACCTTGTTGTGGCCACATCTTAGGCCAGGGGATGAGTACAATCTCCCACCGCACATAATTCTAAGCAACGAGTGCAAGTTGCAAAGATCCCAAATATTATTCCAGTATAGCGTGCTGTCCTAGATCAGCTCGAGAACAGGGCAGTGGCTTCCGAGGATGAGCAGCTGAAGCTTGAAAGGTTCGAGAAGTATAAGCATCCTGCGTTCAATGATCTTGCATCGGATAATACTCTAGGATTTCTAGATGACTGCTATTGTATTACCGTACCATGGCTATATCAAGATCGAGTATGGTTTCCTTCACTACTTTCCCGCTTTGAGGAGTCGCCTATGAGTAGTGGCATACTTATGAGTTAGAAAGTCTCAATGAGGTAGCTTCCCTGGCTTGGACTCATTTTTCAGATATGTTCCTAAGAGAGTAAGATTCTTAGAGCTTCGAGGATGCATGGCATACAAAGTTTGAGCATTTGTTCCAAGGTACTATATTTGTCTCAAAGTATGTTGTCCGTCACACCAGCTTGGCAGACATGCATCAGCTTTGGTTTCTACTATTCGCAAGAGAGCTCACCGATTCATTTAGGGGTTTATTCCCAACATTAGGTTTAACATGGCTCGTGAGTTAGAGATCAATATTTCTTATCAGCCGGTGGTGAGAATTGCTAGGAGGATTGAGGGTATGCATAATAGGGAAGAGAGGAGAGGGAGGCCTAGAGGTCTCGAGAGTCGGGCCATTATTCTGGTGGTAGTGCCCCTGCCGTAGGTCATTGTTGTAGGGGATATATGAGTCGTCCTATTCATTTAGCTATCTCAGTAGCCAATGGTATTCCAGCTCCTCCAAGCCTCTAGAACCTTATTATGCACCTCTAGTATCTAGTGCACCTCTTGCACGAGGTGCTTTCAGTTGTCAGTCCAACATACCTAACCCAAGCCAGTCATAGATGCCATGTCCTCCCATAGCTTGTTTTAAGTATGGTGACACACGCCATATGGTGACGTGTTCCTATCTTGTTTGTGAAGAAGAAGCATGGTTCTATGTATATGTGAATTGATATTCCCAGTTGAACAAATTTACAGTGAAAGAGTATTACCCTTTGCCTTATATTGATCATTTGTTTGACCAGCTACAGGGTGCACGAGGGTGTTCTAAGATTGATTTGCATTCAGGTTACCACCAATTGAAGATTCGGGAGCCAGATATCCCGAAGACTACATTCATGATTGGGTATGGTCATTACGAGTTCCTTGTTATGTCATTTGAGCTAACCAATGCCCCAACAGCTTTCATGTATTTGATACACAACATATTCTGACCATATCTTGACTAGTTCGTCAGTGTCTTTATTGATGATATTTTGGTATACTCTTGGAGTGTGGAAGATCATGAGAAGCAATTAAGGACAATGCTTAAGACATTGAGGAAAAGAAGTTATGTGCAAAGTTCACAAAATGCTAGTTTTTGTTGGATTTTGTAGCATTCTTAGGCCATGTAGTTTCGAGTGAGGGTATTCAGGTGGAAGCAGTGCAGAGTTGGCACAGACCATCCTTAGCTATAGAGATACACAGTTTGCTTGGCTTGGCAGCTTATTACTGTCGATTCATTGAGGGATTTTCATCTATTGCAGCACCTATGACCAGGCTGACCTAGAAGGGTGCTCCGTTCCAGTGGACAAAAGAGTGAGGCAAACTTTTAGAAGCTTAGGACAACTTTGACTACAGCCCCAGCTTTGATATCGCCTACAGGTTCGTGTCTTCTAGTGTCTATTATGATGCCTCGAGGATTGGCACCTTAGAGCGGTATTGATGCAGGACGGTAGGGTGATCTCCCTTGCATCTAGAAAGTTGAAGGTACATGAGAAGAATTATACATTCCATGATCTCAAGTTAGCTACTACTGTTCACACCTTGAAGATCTTGTGAGATTTATACTGATCGCCGAAGTTTGCAGCATCTGCTCAAGCAGAAAGACCTTAATTTGTGTCGGAGGAGATGTCTAGAGCTGTTGAAAGACTATGATATTACTATTATATCACCCGGACAACTCCAATATGGTAGCCGATGCTTTGAGCCATCGGGTAAGAGTTTAGGGAGTTTAGCTTATTCACCAGTAGCACAGAGGCCCAAGACAATGGATGTTCAGGCCTTAGCCAGCCAGTTTGTGAGATTGGAACTTTCGGAGCCCAGTCAAGTTCTAGCTTGTGTGGTCTCTCGGTCTTCCTTGTTTGTTCGTATCTGGGAGCGGTATTTTGATGACCCTAATTTGCTTGTTCTCAAGGACAAGGTTTTTGTATAGTGATGCCAAAGCTGTGACTATTAGTGATGATGGGGTATTGAGGATGCAGGGTCGAGTTTGTGTACCAGATGTTGATAGGCTTCGAGAGTCGATTCTAGAGGAGACCCACAGTTTGAGGTACTCCATCCATCTGAGTGTCACAAAGATATACCAGGATTTGAGGCAGCACTATTGGTAAAGGCGGGTTAAGAAAGATTAGCTGGGTTTGTAGCTCGGTGCCTCAATTGTCAGCAGGTGAAGTATAAGCACCAGAGACCGGGTGTATTGCTTCAGCAGATAGATATCCCCTAGTGGAAGTGGGAGAAGATCACCATGAACTTCGTAGTAGGACTGCCAAAAAATTTGGGGAAGGTGGATGCCATTTGGGTGATTGTGGATTGGCTTACCAAGTCCACGCATTTCATTCATGTGAGTTCTATATATTCTTCGAAGCGATTGGTGGAGATTTATATCCGGGAGATTTTCCGTCTGCATGGTATTCTAGTATCCATCATTTCAGATAGAGGTACTCAATTCACATCACGGTTTTGCAGGGCCATTCAGCATGAGTTAGGTACTCGGGTATAGCTGAGTACAGCATTTCAGCCTCAGAAGGACGGACACCCCGAGCATACTATTCATATCCTTGAGGATAGTGTGATTGAGTTTTGGAGGGTCTTGGATTAGTTCTTTCCTTTGATGGAGTTTGTCTATAACAACAGTAATCAGTCCAGCATTCAGATGGCACCGTATGAAGATTTTTATGGCAGGCGGTGTATATCCCTGATAGGTTGGTTTGTGCCGGATGAGGCTAGATTATTGGGCACAGACTTGGTTCAGGATGCTTTGGAGAAGTTAAAGGTGATTCGGGATAGACTCCATACAGCCTAGTCCAGATAGAACAGTTACGCAGACTGGAAGGTTCGTGATGTTTCCTTTATGGTTTGAGAGTGGGTTTTGCTGTGAGTTTAACCTATGAAGGGTGTTATGAGATTTGGGAAAAAAGGGAAGTTGAGTCCGAGGTTTATCAGCCCTTTTGAGATATTGAGGCATGTTGGGGAGGTTGCTTATGAGCTTTCCTTACCTCCCAGCTTGGCAGGAGATCATCCGGTATTTCATGTTTCGATGCTTTAGAAGTATCACAGTGATCCATCGCACGTATTGGATTTAAGTTCAGTCAAGTTTGGCAAGGATCTATCATATGTTGAGGAGCCGGTGGCAATATTGGACAGGCAGGTTCAAACGTTAGGGTCAAACGAAATTGTATCAGTGAAGATTCAGTGATGGGGTCAGTCGGTCGAGGAGTCAACCTAAGAGACCGAGCAGGATATGCGCAGCTATTACCCTAATCTTTTTACTACTTCAGGTATGTCTTTAGCTCGTTCGAGGACAATTAGTGTTTAAGTGTAGAAGGATGTGACGACCCGACCGGTCATTTTAAGAGTTAATTCCTCGATCCCATATCAATTTCTTTCCCCATGTTAGTTTCGGCTATTTTGATTTACCGGAATGTTTGGTCTTGAGTTTCGGAGTATTTTTGGACACTTAGCCCCTAAAAGAGAGCCTAAGCTTTAGATCAAAAGCGTAATTTGAAAGTTTTGAAGTTCTTACGCTTGAATCCAATGATAAATTGGTGTTTGGATGTTGTTTTGAGTGTTTTGAAGGTTGGAACAAGTTTTAATGTTGTTTTAGGATGGGTTGGCATGTTTGTTGAGGTCCCAAGGGCCTCGGGTGAGTATCAGGTGCTTAAGGAAAGTTGAATTAGAATTAGGAGAAATCTGAAGGTTTATGAAGTTCATTCATAACCGCACCTACGGTTAGGGGACCGCAGGTGCGTGATCGTAGATGCGGCTATGAGCTTGGAAACCAGTTTCTGAAGGTGCGGTAGTTTGAGCGCACCTGCGAGACTACATGTGCGGTAGAAGAAGCGTAGCTGTGTCCCAAGGGAATTAATAAATTCTCGCAAATGCGCACTTTGGAGCGCAGGTGCAGGTCCGCTTGTGCGGAAATCCTGGGCCAGAACCTATATAAAGGTTCAGTTGCGATTTTTGTCTATTCGTTCACCATTTTCATCCGAATTTTGAGCTTTTTGAGAGGTTTTTTAGAGATGATTGAAGGGAGCTTTGAGGAGGTAAGATCTTTGGAACCTAAACTTGTTATTATGGTGATTTTTATCATTATAAAATTTAAAGGAAAATCAGTGGTAAATTGGGGGTTAGGGTTTCGTTAATTGAAGAGATTTGAGTGATGATTTGAGGGATCATTTGAGGTCCGATTTTAATACTTTTGGTATGACTGAACACGTGAGAGTGTGAGGATTCTGAATTTATACATTTTCCCCGATTCTGAGACGTGGGTCCGGGGGCATTTTTGTTATTTTTCCTAATTCAGTGTATTAGCCTAGAATTAATTAGTTGAATTAGCTAGTTGAAGTGTTATTTACATTATGCAATTGATTTGAATAGTTTTGGATCATTTGGAGTCGAGTACTCATGGAAAAATCATGGTTTTGGCTTGATTTTGAACTGGTTCGAGGTAAATGGTTTGCCTAACCTTGAGTGTGTACTTGTGCTAATTATTGAAAAATCCGTTTTCATTAAGTAACTATAATCGTGATTCCTTTTCCTGTTTATACTACTTGTAATTTAATCCTATTGTTAGCTTAGGGAAGCATGTTTAATTGACTCAATACCTTTACTTGCTCAAATTTCCTTATTTGGATTATGTGCAGTATGCTAGGTTAGAAATACCTGGTTTTACCTTGGTATGAAATTGGAATTTAATTGAGAAATTCTTTGTGTTTCTGTTGTGCGTTTACTTTGGGACTACGCGACGGTATCCAAGGAGATCCCTCAGTCTATTTACTTTAGGACTACAGATTGGTATTCTGAGAGCTCCCCATGTGCTTTTATATAGGAACTATGTGACTGTGCCCGGTAAATTCTCCCGGTACTGGGTACTTACATTTGGGACTACGGATCGAGATTTCCGTAGATCCCAATGCACTGTGAGTTGGACTATGGGACGGTATCCCGGGAGAACCACTAGTTATTTATATTTGGGACTACAGGATGGTATCCTGGGAGATCCCCTGTTATTATATCTGTGTTGAGTTATATTATTTTCGTGGTTACTTCTGTCACTGCTATAGTAGTTGTTATTCTTATTATCATGTGTTACTTTATACTGTTAGCATCTAATTATAATGGCGTATTCTATATTCTTTTACATCATTTTAGCTGTAATCAGTAGGGCCCTGAGCTTCCTCGTCACTACTCGATCAAGGTTAGGCTTGGCACTTGCTGAGTACCGTTGTGGTTTACTCATACCTTTTCTGCGCATGTTTTTCATGTGCAAATCTAGGTTCTTTGACTCAGCACTACTACCTTTGAGGCGAGGCGATTCTCCGGAGACTTCGAGGTGTATGTGCCGCATCCACAGACCGAGGAGTCCCATTCCATCCTCTTTTATAGTATTATCCATTCTGTATTTACTTTGGTGTAGAGATTCTGGAGTTAGACACTATAGTGATTCCATACTTGTGATTTCATGAGATTCCGAATTTTGGAAAATGTAGTTTCAGGTTTAGATTTTGTATTGTATATGTCGAGCGACATCTTTAAATCTTTACTATGTTTATTCTGCAAGTTTTTATTTGTTTTATTCTATTGTTTCTTTTTCCGCAATTTGTTAGGCTTACCTAGTCGAAAAGACTAGGTGTCATCACGATACTTCACGAAGGGTGAACTGGGGTCCTGACATTATGGATATGAGAGAAATTGCTGCTAAACTCAAGTCCCTTGAGGTTGATATGTCTAATCCATTTCTTATACCATTCATTATCAATTCCCTTCCTGTGGAATATGGTCGGTTCAAAATCTCTTACAATACACGTCAGGATAAATGGTCAATCAATAAATATTCGACCATGTGGGTCCAAGAAGGAGAGAGGCTGAAGCATGAGACACCAAAGTATTTGTCACGAACCGTATTTCCCACCCTAGGAAATCATGATGGCACCTACTCCTGAAAGCTAGGCAAGTCAAGTATTACAAATTTTATAACCCTTTTTTCCTTAACATTTTAAGAACTATGAACTTACATGTGATCTACAGCAGAATAATAATAATAAACAGAAAAGCGAAAAATGAATTCTAATTGTTTAACTTAATACTGATATGATTCCATAAGCATAATCCACCCAGCACTAGTGTCACGATCTCACGAACTATCCAAGAATACTACAAATAGGGTTTGAACAAAGAAAAATACAAGTATGTCTCTGAAATAAGTAAGAACATAAGAAAATAGGATAGAAGATGACACCAAGTCTTGCGGACGTCTAAACGAGTACGTCGATCTACATTGGACTAAAGGCAGCAACCTCACTATGGTCCAAATACTCCAGTACCAGGATCTGCACACAGATAGAGTGTAGAATCGGCACAACCAGCCCAAGGTGCTGGTAATTGTCTAGCCTAACCTTGGCGAAGTAGTGACAAGGCTAGGACAAGGCTACCAGATAAACTTGTGTAGTTAAATCATATACAACAAATAATAATAACAGAAACTAGAAAATAAAGATGAGAAGTGGAGCATGTTACGAGGGAATATCAGGTACTAATAGAATTTCAGTAGAGAAGCATAAAGAACACCATAATTTCATATGAGCAAAAATAAGGAAAATAGTAACAAGCGCACGGTATCATCCTTCGTGATTTTACTCTTATTCTCACCATAAGAATCAATAGGTTTGGCACGGTATCAACTTTCGTATTTTTACCTAACATAATCATGACACAGCATTATCTTTCGGGCAATATCATTCATACCATGGCACGGCATCACCCTTCTTGATTTTTCATTCACAATATCGTCACAGCATCACCCTTAGTGCATTGACAGTCAATCACCAATATCACGCACAACATCACCCTTCATGCTTTCCACTCTTCTTTACCCAAGCAACAATCACAAGCAATTCAGGCAAGGAATCAATAAAATCACAATAGAATTCCGGCAAGGTAACAATAGTATAACAATAATATCCCAGAGAGAAACAATATCAAAAGCAATAACATTCCGGCAAAGGAAACAGTATCATAAACCTCTTCTTATTTCAACAATCACTTCACAACACAAATCTCAACTTGAATCAATACTCTACAATGTTCAATTACTAAGAATACTTCCATAAGCCTTGTTCAACATTAATAATCATCATATTAAGCATGGACAATACATAACGGAGTCATAACATTCATAGAATACAATTCACTGGCATGCTTGACACCGACGTATAGATACCTGTCACCACACCTTTACGTCGTACTAAACAACTAACACATAGCAAATAAGATCATAACTCATATTCCCTCAAGTTGAGGTTAGACCAAACACTTACCTCAATGCCACGAACACAATCAAGCCTCAACTACTGCTTTACCCCTCGATTCCACTTCCAATTCATTTGTATCTAGTCACAATATACTTAATGATATCAATAAATTCTAAATAAGACAATTCAAATGCATGAAAATAGGTTGTTCTAATGATTTCCCCGAAAAGTCAAAAATCGACCCCGAGCCCACCTGGTCAAAACCCGAAGTTTGAACCAAAACTCGATCAATCATTCACCCATGACTCAAATATATAATATTATTTTGAAATTGAATCTCAAATCGAGGTCCAAATTCCAAAAATTTGAAAATCCTATGTTCTACCCAAAATCACCCAATTTCTCATGAAAAGCCCTTGATTTTGAAATGAAATCATGTAAAAAGATGGATTAGATTGAAAGAAATATTTTGGAGAAGAACCCTTCTTTGGAAAATCGCCCAAGAGAGCTTAGGGTTTGAAAGAGCTAGAAAAATAAAGAAAAATACGTCTGAGTCATAACTTACACAGGTGCAGTTATTGCATTTGCGATGTCAGGTTAGCAAATGCGAACTTGCAAATGCGGCCCAGGCTTCGTAAATGCAAAAAGTAGGCCTGCACTGCTTACTTCACAAATGTGAACTATCATTTGCAATTGTGATCACTTCTGAAGTCGCATTTGCGATACTGAGCTTTGTTAACGCGAAGGTCTCCATGTCCGGCCCATCCTAGATATTGTGATAAATCTTCGTAAATACGAGCTTGTATTTGGGAGCCAGGCGTCGTAATTGCAAAGCCTATAGACCTGCAACACACGAGCAGCTTCCTTAAGTCCAATTTCACTCTGTGGCCTATCCAAAACTCACCGGAGCCCTCGGGGCTCCAGACCAAACATGCTCGCAAGTTCAAAAATATCATACGGGCTTGCTCGTGCGATCAAAGCATCAAAATATCATCAGCAACAATAAATTAAACCTCAACTTCATGAAATCACTCAAAAACATCGAAATTTCTATTTTCACAACTATAGGTTCGTTTTATACCAAACGAAATCCGATTCTTACTAAATTCCACGGACTCAACAACAGGACTCCAGAACCAAGATACAGGCCCAATACCATCAAGAAGTTACATCGATTCACTCCTAAAAACCTTTATATGTTTCAGTAAAATTTTTTTTAAAAAAAATTCTTCTTGGGCTTGAGACCTCAAAATTCAATTCCGGGCACACTCCCAAGTCTCATATTTTACTACAGATCGTATAAGACCATTGAATCACGTGTCCGGGTCTGTTTATCAAGAGTGTTGACCAATGTCAACATTGATCAATTTTAAAGGCCAATTTCCATATTTTGCTTAGAATTCACATTAAAGCTTTTTAGAAATGCGTCCGAACTGTGCATGCAAATTGATATGAGACAAAAAGAGGTTTTTTATGGCCTCAGACCACACAATTTACTTTCAAAATGATTGATGACCCTCACGGTATTAATATGGTGATCATGGTAAGAGAAATTCAAAGGAAGACAAAAGTTTTCTCGTGAATAAGAAAAGCACCTTTGACAAAGATATTTGTCGTTTCTATAAGAAGAATGAAAACTTGAAGAAAGATTGCCCGAAATAAAAGAAATGGCTCGACAAAAAAGGTCCTTTGTATGTTATGAATCTAATTTTACAAAAGTTTATGATAATACATAGTGGATTGGTTCTGGTCCTACAATTTAGATTGCCAAAATCATGCAGGGCTATCTAACTCAGAGAAAGCCAATAGGAAGTGAACAATACGTTTATTCTGGCAATAAGGCGCTTTCACCTATGGAGGCGCGAGAACTTATAGGCTCATTTTGAAAGATTATTTTCACTTAGATTTAGAAAATACCTTTTATGTTCCAAACTATTCCAGAAATTTAATTTCTCTTTCATGACTATCTATTAGTGGATATGATTTGAATTTTCATTATCCTTCTCTAAAACTATTGAAAGATAATAAAGTTATTGATTTTGGAAATTTGAATGGAAATTTATATAAATTTGAGCTAGAACCCACATTTGAATGCAATGTTTTAACCTTGCATGACAAAGAAATTGGCACTAAGCGATGTATTGTCAATAAGAACTCATGAAGTCTTTGGCACAAGATATTGGGACACATCTCTACCGAAAGAGTCAAAAGATTGGTTAATGGTAGAGCGGTAAAAGCCCTTGATTTTTTTACTTAGGGACTTGTGTGGACTGCATATACGGTAAACATACCAACAAATCAACTAAAGATGCCAAAAGGAGTACTCAATTGCTTGAGATCATATATAAAGACATCAATGGACCTTTTCCTACCCCTTTCTTGAATGGTGAGAGATATTTTATCTTTTTTATTGATAACTATTCAAGATATATGTATCTCTATTTTGTGTTTAACAAATAAGAAGCATTTGATGCTTAAATTTACAAAACAGAAGTAGATAAACAAATTGGTTCCTTAAAAGTGAAGGTATAATTGCCCAATATACCATACTAGGAATACGACAACAAAATGGTATGGCAGAAACAAGGAACCGGACATTAATGGACATGGTAAGGAGCATGATTAAAAGATCAAATTTACCTTTATCCATATGGAATGAAACCTTATCAACTGCCGTGTATATATTAAATAAGGTTACATCCAAGGCTATCCACAAGACACATTTTGAGTTACGGAAAGAATGGAAACCAATTTTAAATTATTACACGTTTGGGAATGTCCAGCTGAAGTAGGGGTTTATGACCCAACTCTAAAGAAGTTGGATGAAAGAAAAATAAGTGGTTATTTTATAGGCTATGCAATTAACTATAAGGGATTTAGGTTTTATTGTCCTTCTCATTCTCGAAAGTTATTGAGGCTAGAAATCCTATATTTCTTGAGGAACATGAAGAAAGTGGGAGTGGTTTGACTCAAAGAGTGAAATTTGAAGAAATAATGGAACCACATGTGGTACATTTATATATTGGGAACTTGAATGTTGTTCAAAAAAATTCTCATGAATTATATGAAAAAGAACAAGTTCAAGATCCACCACCACTTGAGGACCCCCTTGAAGATCAATCTTCTTTTCCTGAACCCACTGAAGAAGTGTCTGAAATAGTGGGAGTAAGAAACCCCTGAGAGTTCGAAAATCAACAATTTTTAGTGATTGTGTTGTATATCTCCAAGAATCTGATTATGATATTGGACTAAAAGATGGCCCATGCTCGTTTTCACAAGCCATGCATGGAGAAAACTAAACGCTTTTGGAATGATTCGATGAAGGAAGAGTTAGAATTTATGGTTAAAAAAAAAGTTCGGGATCTTATTGAATTACCAAGGTATCCTCTACCGTAGGTTCAAGTGGGTCTTTAAAACTAAAAGAGACGCCTCCGGTAATATCGAACGATATAAAGCCAGACTTGTAGCCAAGAGTTTTACTCAAAGGAAAGGCATTGATTGCCATGAAACCTTCTCTCTAGTATCAAAATGTGACCACCCAAAGGGGTCATCACCTATTCCTAAATAAAATCTGTATCTCCGAGGCCTAGAAAATCTCATTTAGGGTTGCCTTGATTTGCGTGTGCAGTCTGTGCGCGAAGCCAAAAAGCTTAAATATGAAATTCTGTGAAAAATGATAAGTTTTGATATTAAAATGAATAAATATGACTTCGGTCAAAATTTTAGGTGAACAGACCTGGACCAGTGATTTTACGGTCCCGAAGGGTCTGTAGGAAAATATGGGACTTGGGTGTATGCTTGGAATTGAATTCTGAAATCCCAAGCCCGAGATATGAACTTTTATGTGAAATTATTTTCTAAAAATATTTAAAGAGAATTGAAGTGAAATCTAATTTTAAAGCATTGGTATCGGAACCATATTTGTTTTCTGCGCCTGGTACAAGTCTCATATATGTTTTGAATCACTCCTGTGAAGTTTGGTTAATAACGGACGTTGTTTGATGCGATCTGGACCCTTATTGGGAAATTTATGCATAAAAGAAGTTTAGAGAATTTTCATTGATCGTGAGGTTCAATTCGATTTGCATGCTGTTATATTGGTGATTTGATCACATGAATATGTTTGTAAGATGCTTTGAAGTTATGTGTATACTTGGATTAGAGTTTTGAGGGCTCGGATGAGCTTTGAGTAGGTTCCAGGTTGCCTCAGTCATAAAAAGATCAGATGTTGCAAGTTCGGGAATTTGACAGCTCTCTGAACCCTCTTGTGTGGCCCGTGAGAAATAGCGTGCGGTCGCAGAGGGACGAGCGCAGCGGCAATCACCTTTGTGTGGTCCGCGGTTGATGTTGCACGGCCACGGTGGGCTTGGTGCGGTCCGCACTGATCCGTAGGCCTGCAGAAAGCCTGTGCGACTGCAGTTCTTTTTGCACGATCCGCACAGGAAACTTCAGAGGGGTATAAATACACGTGAATTTAAGTTATTTTACATTTTTTAAAACCCCAAAACATAAGAGGCAATTTTCCAAACAACTCTTCTTCTCCAGAATGAATGGTAAATGATTTCTAACTCATTTTCTTCACTCCTTAACATGATTTCAACTTCAATTCAAGGATTTTCATGGGGAAATTGGGTATTTTGGGTAGAACCTAGGTTTTATGAAAATTGGGGAGTTGGACCTCAATTTGAGGTCCAATTTCAGAACAAATCATATATTTGGATTCGTGGGGGAATGGGTAACTGGGTTTCGGTCCGAACCTTGAGTTTCGACCACGCGGGCTTGGGGGAATTTTTGACTTTTTAGAGTAAAACCTTGTAAAAACTTATTTTCATGCATTGGGGGTTGCTTCCTTTAGCATTTATTAATGTGATTAAGTAACTTATGACTAGATTCGAGCGTATTGGTGGTGAAATCAAGAGGTAAAGCTATAATTGAGACTTCACTGGTGTTCAAGGCATCGAGGTAAGTGTTCGGTCTAACCTTTTCTTGAAGGATTAGGAGTTTGAGTCTTATGTGCTAATTGCTCTTTGTTGAGTACGATGCATAGGCATGGTGATGAGTATCTATACGTTGGTGTCAAGCATGACCGTGAGTTCTAAGTTTGAAGTTGTTGCATACTTAAATGACATCATGTATTCCTTAACTATTAATCTACCGTATCGGGCAAAGATTTATTTATCCTTGTAGATCCTACTTATAATTGAGCATCTTCATTAATCAAACTAAGTTAAGATTGGTTAAAGCTGATTCTCACTTGCCGGGATGATTGTTTCTATGTTATTGTTCCCTTGCTGGGAAGTTATTTATGTTGATTTGTTCCCTTGCCAGGATTTCTTATTATTATGTGATAATATGAAATGGGAGCGGGTGGTACGCCTACCAAGAGATATTAATATGGGAGCAGGTGGTACGCCTACCACAAGATCTTGAAAAACGAGCGGGTGGTACGCCTACCATAAGATATTGAAATGGGAGCCGGTGGTACGCCTACCACAAGATCTTGAAATAGGAGCGTATGGTACACCTACCACAAGATATTGAAATGGGAGCGGGTGGTATGCCTAGCACAAGATTTTAAAATAGGAGCGAGTAGTACACCTACCACAAGATATTAAAATGGGAGCGGGTGGTACACCTACCATAAATATTGAAATGGGATGGGGTGGTACACCTACCACAAGATATTGAAATGGGAGCAGGTGCTACGCCTACCATAAGATATTGACATGGGAGGGGGTGGTACGCCTACCACAAGATATTGAAATGGGAGCAGGTGGTACGCCTACCACAAGATATTGAAATGGGATGGGGTGGTACGCCTACCATGAGATGTTGATTGAAATGGGAGCGGTGTATGCCTATCGCGAGATATTGAGAAATGGGATCGGGTTGCACGCCTGCAACGAGATGAGCATTGAAAGTGAAAGTTGTTTTATCTATTCTTATCCGTGTTAGTAGCTTAATAGTTGATTTCATTATCATTTCTTGAGTATTCTGTTTATTTTTATATCCCAGAGCATATTTCCCCTCCCCATTTTTACCTGTTGATTTCCAGTTGTTTCATTTGCCATATATCATATAACTGCGCAAGTTTATCTGGCACTTACCAGCACATGGGGTCGGTTGTGTTGATGCTACACTCTGTGCTCTTTTGCACAGATCCAGGTGGCGGAGCAGCATCTGAGTAGCTGTATTAGATCGGGAGCCTGCCTTAAGTCCAGAAACACCAAGGTAGACTTGCAGACGCCTTCAGGCCCGGAGTCTCCTCTATCTTGCTTTTAATTTTGTTATCTCATGTATTCCAAGACAAACAATGTTATATTTCTTTCAAACGGTTGTATTTAGTATTCTTAGTAGTCTGTGGGTAACGTGACACTAGTTCTTGGGTAGAGGTATATGACAAGTTCCGCATTATTGTTAAGTTACTTAATTTAAGTGTTCCGTTTTCTGTTCATGTTTCCGTTGTTATTAACTAATACGATTCATGTTGTTATAATTGATAAAAAGAATTTAAAATAAAAATGTTGAAAGCTCATGAAATGGGCTTGCCTAGGTTCTACGAGTAGGCGCCATCACGACTCCTAAGGGTGGGAATTTCAGATCGTAACAAGTTGGTATCAGAACTCTAGGTTGCATAGGTCTCACAACTCATGGACAAGCATAGTAGAGTCTAAGGGATCGGTACAGAAATATTTGTATTTATCCTCTAGAGTCTACAGAGTTAGGAAAATTTCACGTTGGTTCTTTCTTGTCGTGCGGATTGGTTTCCCAGTGCTAATTGAAATTTTACTCTGTTCTATAGCAGATGGTGAGAACACGCGCTTCCTCATCTTCTAATCAGCAGAGGATGAGGCTGAGGCAGTGTTAGAGGTCGAGGTAGGGGCAGAGCTCAGCCCCAAGCACCAGTGGCGGAGCCACAGGTTGACTTTGATGAGGAGGTTCCGGTCCTAGCCCCACCAGTTCCGGTAGGCCAAGCTGAAGTCCCAGCGGGATTTATTACTACCCCAGTTCTTCAGGACACTATGGTCCGATTGGTGGGTCTTATGGAGAGTGTTACTCAAGCAGGTTTGTTTCTAGTAGCACCAGTCATCTCTCAGGCTGGAGGAGGGCCCCATACTCCTGCTACTCGTACTCCAGAGCATGAAGCTCCTCAGACTCAGACTCCAGCAATTCATCCAGTTGGAGCAGCTCAGCCGAGTATGGTAGCCTAGGCTGGTGATGGAGCATCTATGGCTACCGATGCTTTATGGTAGTTAGATAGGCTCACCAAGCTCTTCACTACTGCCTTCAGCGGTGCAACAGCCAAGGATCCTCAGGATTATTTGGACATCTACCACAAGAGTTCTTTAGAAGATGGGTATTGTTGAGACCAATGGGGTTGATTTCGCTACATTCCGGTTGTCTGGATCTGCCAAGACTTTGTGGAAGGATTATTGCCTAGCTAGATAAGCACGGTCACCAGCCTTGACCTGGGAGCAGTTAAAGCATGTATTTCTTGAGAAGTTTCTCCCTATTACACAGCAAGAGGCCTATCGTAGTTAGTTCGAGCGTCTTCATCAGGGATCCATGACAGTCACACAGTATGAGGTCATGTTTATTGGTTTGGCTCCCCATACTCTTGTAATACTTCCCACTGAGATGGAGAGAGTTAGATGGTTTATTGATTGGCTCATTCAGCCTATTCGTCTCCAAATGGCAAGAGAGGCTGGGAGCAAGATATCCTTTCAAGAGGTGGCCAATGTGGCCTAGAGAATTGAGATCGTATAGTCACATAGGGTGGTCATAGAGCAAACAAGAGACCCTATCTGTCAGGCCGATTTAGTGGTGCATCATCCGGAGTCAGACATTCGTATGATAGAGGCCAGCCTTCTAGGACTTTCCAGTAAGCCCTCCAGGTTTCTCATGGTGCTTCTGGTAGCCATGGTCCTCAGACGTTGTATTCCACTCAGCAGTCCTTCAGTGCACCACCAGCACATATTAGTGCACAAGCGCTTCAGAGTTTCCATGGTCGCCAGTCCAAACAACCAAGATCTTGTTTTACTTATGGTGACATGAGGCACATTGCTAGGTATTGCCCTCGCATGCCAGGTGGATCTCAGCATCAGAGTGCTCGTGCCATAGTTCAGGCACCAGGTGTTCCACCGCTCGCCTAGCCAACTAGGGGTAGGGGTAAGGGGCTAGAGGTGGAGGTAGAGATCATAACGGTGGAGCTCAGACTGCCAGAGGTGGAGGCCAGCCAGTAGAAGGCCGTCCTAGAGAGGTAGATCAGAGTGGTGGGGCCCAACCCTGATGTTCTGTTTTTCAGGCTGGGCCCGAGGCAAATGCTTTAGATGTAGTTATTACAGGTACAGTTCTAGTTTTTGATAGAGATGATTCAGTATTGTTTGGTCCTGGGTCTACATATTCATATATATCATCCTATTTTGCCCCGTATTTGGTCATGCCTAGTGATGCATTGGGTATCATGTCATCCTTTTTTGCCCCATATTTGGTCATGCCTAGTGATTGATTGGGTATTCTTGTCTATGTGTCTATGCCGGTATGTGATTCTATCGTGGTCGATCGAGTCCATCGTTCTTGTGTTGTGGTGATTGGGGGTCTGGAGACTCACGTCGATTTTTTGCTTTTAGATATGGTCGGCTTTTATAATATATTAGGGATAGACTTGTTATCATCTTATCACGCTACCTTGGACTGCCATGACAAGACTGTGACCTTTGCTTTACCGGGTATGCCTCGTTTAGAGTGGACAGGGACTCTCGGTCATTCTACCACAGTGTTATATCATATGAGAAGGCTCGTTATATGGTCGAGAAGGGGTGTTTCACCTATTTGGCATATGTCGCATGTGCATTTTGAAGTAGATATGAAATATTTCAAGCATTAGTTAGCGATTGGTCATTTTACAAACGAAAAAAATCAAAATAGGTTCAATATGCTCTTTTAGTTTAATTTTTGAATTTTTAGGTAATTTTCCTTTTAATTTTATTTTCATAATGATTATACATGATTAGTTGGCATTGTTATAGGATATTTTGGGATTTATAGATTAATTTAGGATTTCAGTATGAAAAAAGAAGAAACAAGTCTTAAATTTATTAAATAAAAAGGAGCACCCGAATTGGGCCATTCTAAATCAAACCAGCCCCAATTAAACCCCCAGAACCGGCCCAATCCACACCCTAACCCGAGCCAGCCCACCCCATACCCGGTCCAGCCTCACAATGACTCCAAAACGACGTCATTATATATGTCATAATGCCCCCTACCCCCCCCCCCCCAGGTACCATCTCTCACCTCACACTTAGAGATCCCTAACGTCGCTGCCTACCACCATGAAGTGGCGGCCGGAAATCGCCTCTGCCGGCGGTGATTCTCAGATGACCCTCTAAATAACACCACCTGACAACCTCAACCTCCTCTTTCTAAATCCACCATTATCAGCCCTTAAAACATAGCCAAGAGCCTCGAATCTTCATTTGAAAGGCTGGCTCTACCGCCTTGCACGGCGGTGCCAACGCCAAACGGTCCCAAATTAACACCCCATGGCCACCAGACCTCCTTCAGCCCAAATCCATAGATCTTATCTCTTGCATCTATGCCTATTGTCTCAAATATGAAATCAAAAACTCTGCCAAAATCTCACCGCCTCCAACCAATTGTTGTGCCCTCTTTTTCTTGAATCTAGCCCCATTTCGGTGAGTTCTGAGTCCCATTTCTTTTTTTATTATTTATTATTTAACTTCTGATTTTGTTTTCTCCTTCCTTCTGTTTCTTCTTATTTCACTTGTGTGTTTAGAAGTGTGTTTGTCTAAACAATGAAAATTTGCATGAACAATTGTATATAAGTTTCCGACTAGGTCTAAATCTCAGTTTATCCTTCAATTTCAATTATGTGCGTGATAAGGATTAAGGGTCAACTGTCGTTTAACTATTTGCCATCGTTAATTGCATCATTGAGGTGTTCTTTGTGGTTTAAGTCAGGTTCAAGATTAGTAATTTAGGATTACTTTAATTGGAGATATGTTATAAAAGTACAACTTTCACCATTTAAATCTCTTTTTTGGATTCATTTGTTAAAAGTGATGAGATAATTTGTATGTTTGGCTACACTGCTGATTGTAAGGACTGGTAGGGATGTTTGAGCAAATAAAAACTCAAGGGGGGTTTAAGGGTCAGGTAGAAGTGATAATAAGTAAATTTGTTAAGGGTTAATCTAAGAAGGGAAATCAATTATGTTAGAGAGAAGCTTCCAGCAGGGATTAGTCTCAATTTTTATTCAATGACTTGGTTAACAAGCTAAAAAATGAAGGACTTAAAGTGAAATAAAAAAGCACAAGGGCTGCCCTAATGCCTTGCCTATAAAGGCATCCTAACTTGATTCTCAAGTCATATTTTCAAGAGATTAAAAAACTGAGAAAAACTAAAACGGCTAGGGTATTGGATAACACTGATTTTCCTGCTTTTCGGGTGAGAATTGCTTTGTTTAAGTGTTGCATTTCTGAATTCCATCACTAGACAGAATTCCTTGGAGTCTAGGTTCTGTATTTTTGTTGAAAATGGCCTTATTTTTTGTTTTGGAAAGCTGGTTTGAAGTTGTTCGGTATCTGATCTCACTATTCCATTGCTCAAAATAAACTGGTATTCCCTGCTTTGTCACCTAATTGAATCTGGGTTGACTGCTTGCTCATTGTTGATATTCTTCCTTTTCTGTTAATTTGCTTTTCTAGGTATTCTCAAAACACCATGGACATCAACTAAGTGTATTTGAAGTTTGGGTCATAAATTTGAATAAAAAGTGATGAAATTCATTCTGAATCTTATTCCTTTTGTTCCACCTCAAATACACTTGTAATATTCTGTCTTAAGAATGTTTCAATTAGTATACTATTCTAAGTTTACTATTATGGCATATATACAGTAGGACTACACTGTAAATTGTGAAATTTCATAATACTTGTAATTGGACTTTCCTTGGTATCGTTTGATTCAACCTGTTTTTTGTTCATCTCTTGGAAGTTGGATTGGTAGTGTTGTGATAATATCAAATTGTGATTGTGTTAGGATTATTTTCTATTAGATGGTTTTGTTTTATGAGCCACTTTTGGACATGGATTGCTAGTGATGCTCGATGCCTTGATGTGTGTTAGTTTTGGGTAGTAATGGTACTTGGTAATAGATATTCTCTGTCAATTGGAGTTGTTTTGCAACAGACTAGATTCGATATTGAGGCTAAGGCCTCCAGTTCTATTTTTCTTCAAATATTTTGAGCTCTTTGAGCTTTGGTGTGTGTCTCTTGCGCAGAAGGACTGCCTAGTTATTGTAGCTTGGGCATGTTTATCAGGCCCACTAATCCATTATCCTCTTCATAAACATGCTTGGTTAATAGGTGTTAAAATAGAGACTGAAGTTAACTATACAATTTTTGTTGATTAACTAAGGTCCAGGAGTAAGTATTGGCTCAATCTCCCTTTGCTTTTAATATAAATCAAGTAATGTTGGCATGTCACTCTAACTATATTGTAGTAGCATTAGATATTGATTTAATTATGAATCTTCAATTTTTAAATGTTAGACATTCTTTCAACAGTTCAGTCTGTAAATATTAACGCCCTTGTTAGATATTCTGTGATGTGTGAGATGCGGGATGGAGCCACTTCGTCAATCGGAGCTGGGCCTCTTCAATTTGGGCTTTCCTGAGCTAGGCATGGTGCGATGCAATCAGTCATTTGGGGTAGCCTTGCTTTGATAGGCTATTGGGTCTCATGTTAGGCCCAAGTACTAATCTCGAGCCATCAGCCTCTTTCCTTTTCTAAAAAAATGTGTTTTGTTAAGTTTAAAATCCTTGCCCATTAATGTTCGGGCAGTTAAGCCCAAAGGTTAGAGGGGGTGAACCATATTTCATAATCCAAACATCCGCGGTCCCCCAAAACATAGTCAATATTCTCTTTTAATTTGGAATTGAGGTGTGCAATGCCGAACAAAAATGGCAATCGCATGGCCCTCACTTTAATTAATCTTGTTTATCCTTAGAATTTGGGGCGTGCCATTTAATGAATTTCATGGCTCTCGCAAAGTTGCAAACCCGAAAATTCTTTAGGCGCGTTAATTTAATAATATTACTTTCCTAAATTCGAGTGCACATTTATGTGACATAAATTCAAATTTCAACGATGTTAAAATATGTAAAAAAATTATGGGTACATTTATGTGACGTGGTTTGAGATGTGTTTTAAAGGTGTTGCATTATTCTAAAAAATTAAGTAAAAGCGGTTAAAAGTCAAACTTTGCACATAGGTACCAAAATGCATTGAAATCAAATAATCGAGCCGAATGTAACAGTTGAGAGGCTGTGCTAGAACCACGGAATTCGTAAGTGCCTAACACCTTCTCCAAGGTTAACAAAATTCCTTACCCAGATTTCTGGCTTGCAGAATATATAGTAGAGTCAACCTTTCCCTCGATGCGGAATTTAAACCGGTGACTTGGGACACCACTAATTATCCCAAGTGGCGACTCTGAAATCTTTAAATAAATAAATCTCGCGTCGATTGTCCTTTAATTGGAAAAATTCCCTTATCTACGCCCTTCGCCGGGGTTGTAGTGTTAAAAGGAGGTATGACAGCTCTGGCGACTCTTCTAGGGATTGAACCCATAATCTCTAGTTCAGGGTTCAAGAATTCAAGCTTTAAATAATTTTTTTACCACATGCCCTAGTAGAAGCGCTTATTTGCATCATGCATTTGGCTTAGGGGACTCAACACAGGGGTTGGGTCCGTCTAGGACAGGTGCACCCAAGATAATGGACCATCCTGATGCATTTTGCGTGCTATCTGTGCATTCATTCCGGATTTGCATGCCGGGCGGCTTTTTGACAAGAAGAAAAAAAGAGAAGAAGAAAAAAAAGGGAGAAAACAAGAGAAAGGAAAATCTGACTGTGTGAGGGGTGAGAAAGGAATTTACCCATGTCACAAACTGGTACTGAAATACGGCCAAAATTTTGAAAAAAAAAGCAACAAAAAAGAGGAGTCTGTTTTCAAGTAATGGATTTTTACTTTTTTGAAAACAATAAAAAAGAGAAAAAGGAAAAACAGAAGTTGGCTTTTAAGTCTGTTAAAATTGCCTGAACTGCGCCAGTTTGATTCTCACAGGATATAGGATACGTAGGCAACCCCCATCAGGCCCAACTTCTTTTTTAAGAAAATAGCCAAAAAGAACCAGACTTTATTTATGAATAAAGCAGATTTTTGTCAAAATTAGTCGAGTGTCCCTAAAAAGGCATCGGAAGGCTATTTTTGCAAAAACAACAGCCTTGGATTATTCCAAATTTTGGCCAATAGTAGGTACAGCCTTAAAATCTTCCCCCCATAAGTTTTGAAAGGCTGTATTTACAAGGCCGGGATTTTATTTTTGAAATGAAAATTTGAAAACAAAATTAAATTTTGTTTTGAGTCCGGTAAATCATGATTTTTTCTTATTCACCCTAATAAATGTGCAAAATGAGAACAAATCAAAATTTGCCAATCTCAGTCATGAACAAGATACCTTGGAGGTACACATGTATTGGAATGATCTAGGAGAATCGGGGCAAAATAGGGTCAACACGCACTTGGGAGGACATACCGAGTTGTTGGAAATTAATTCTAGAGGAGACATCATAAAAGCATTGGTTACATTCTGGGACCCGGCCCAAAAAATATTTCATTTCCCGGACTTTGAATTCACTCCGACTGTGAAAGAAATAATCGGATATATTGAGGTTCCCGCAATGCCTCTAAGACATCAGTATTTGATTGCGCCGAGGGCCATTGCTATACACAAATTCCTAGACTCATCGAAAATAAGTAGAGGGGTTCACAATCAAAATCTGTCAGCCGATTTTTGTACTCCACAGTTTACATACCAAAGATATGGGCATATAGGGAGTTCAATGACCCAGAAAACAAACTTTGTAGAAAGGGAAACCAACTCAAATGGGAGGAACACCGGTGTTTCGCATTTATGGTATTCTTCTTAGGCCTTTTGGTGTTTCCACGAAAGGACGAAAATATTGACATACGAATAGCAGGGGTTGCCAGCACTTTGCTCACTCAAGCCAAGAGCACCTAGCAACCATTGTATTATCTGAAATTTTCCTTACCCACACAGACTGTAAAATAAGGGGAGACTTCTTTGAAGGATGCAATTTGTTGTTGCACATGTGGATAGTTGAACACTTGTGCCGCGACCTTAATTCATGAGTTATGGGTCATCAAGAAAGAGCCGCATAGAGGAATTGTATACCAGAGTTGATGTGTCCAGGTTACCCGAAGGGGTTACAGAATGGGTATCATATCTCTGTGTCATAAGCGCAGGTCAAATAGAATGGACGTTCGGGTGTCTCCTCATTGATGAAGTTATACATATGCCAGCCACCGAACCTTATTTCCTTCTAATAGGTCTCCGGAGTTCCAACCTTATACTCCATACAGAGTGCTAAGACAATTAGGTAGGTGCCAGATGATTCCCAGGGATGAGGACATTAGTTGCCATGTGGTCGAGATTGGCCCCAATGGTCAGTTTCCAGAAGCAGCAGTTCGTCAAATTTGGAGCGAGTGTCAGTACTTGACGGCGGACAATCAAGTATGAGACTTATCTAAAAGTAAGGTTGCACCAGGGTACCTTTCTTGGTATAAAAGGAAATAGAGTTCAGAAGGCCGGCTAAAAGTCCACATCTACAGGAATTTTCTAAGGAGTCACAAGAACAATGGAATTGGTTAGCCAAGGAAAATGAAGACAGGGTCACAATATGCAAAATTGGAAAAGCAAGTAAAAGACCTCCAATTCGAAATTGGTTTACAAGATGTGGTAGACGAGGGGGAAAATAAAATTCTAGCCAAACAAAATGAAGCTTTGCGAGCCCAAATTCAGAAAATGAAAATAGCCGCAGAGAATCCCGCCAGAAGTGCAAAAGATGAAAACCTCATGGACAATTTGAGGCGAAAAGTCGGAGAATATGGCTTTGACTTGAATAAAGTAAAGGGTGAGCTTTCCAGGGCCCGAAAACAATAGGCCAAAATTACGGAGGAACGAGCACACATGATTGAACAAATAAAAGAAAGGCATGACAACGAGGTTGTGGGTTGAAGAGGAAGGTCATCATGGTTGAAAACAAAATGGCCAAGCAAGCCAGGGACTTCAAGGCTGAGAAAGAGCATTGTTACACACTAATAGCATGATTGGAAAAAGATTTGCAATAATTCCAAGAACTGAATCGTGTAGCCGAACGAACTTTAGAGGCAAGGGCCCAGCAAATTGGGAGATTGTTGCAAGAAAAGGGTTCTATAAGAGAGAGAGTACGGAGGATCGATGATTATATCAACGTAAAGTTTAACCACTGTGAAGATACAACAAGATCTACATTTTTTGCCACCGCCATGACCTTTGTTCATTAAGTGATGGAAGACTTCCACAATCTCCAAGGGGATATAGTACGCAAGCCTGCGGCGAGACCGAATGATGTCCCACAGTCCCGGGGAGCATTAGAGGCTTTAATGTATTCATGATTTTCGAATCAATTGGTCCATTTGAGAATCTGTATTTTGTTTTATTTTATAGTAGGTTGTTGAGTCAGTTATTTTCATTTTAAGTCAGAGTAGGTTGTTTTTAGTTGAGTTGGAGTCCATTAATTTCTTTTAGAAAGTTGTAATCAAGTGCTTTAATTCCGTATTTCAGAATACGGTAAACCAACATGTTAACTAATCGATTACGATAAATTGGATCGGAAACCAACGAATGGCAAGTGCTTTTCCTTGTGTGGATCCTATTTCAATGGGAACTTGATGAGTGGATCCACCTACATGTCTTGCTTTTACTGTTATATCAGAAGTTACTCCACGTATTTCTTGACGTAAAACGGATAGTGGATTATGCGGGAAATCTATCAAATCAGATCACGTATTTATGAATATGTCGTTACATCATGTACATGTATTTGGTTTTCCATTTTTTTTATGTTCCTGCTCGCCTTTTTGACAATAAATCAGAATTCTCGTGGAGAATAGGTGAATATACGAGATTATACTGACCAACACATATGATTCGATTAAGGTCTGAATAATCAGGAATCCTATCTTCTTTTTACCAGAAAATCCGAACTAAATAATTTCTGCCTCGCTTGGGATGGTTTTGGGCGCGGCCTATTCCCTTTGGCTATATAATCGTGCGCTTTCTGGGAATTGAAAACCCTATTTCCTCCATAAATTCTAACTTAAAGAAAGTTTTATAAAATATTTTCTATATTTATTCGCTAGAACTACGCCCGGTCTGATTCATGCGGGGTCATGTTATGTCGGCAATCTCCATGGGATTCGACCATAACCAAATAAAGAAAAGGTGGAAAAGTGGAAGAAAATGAGAGAAATAGTGGCAAAAAAAAGAATAGAATAACGAAACGAAAGGTGTAGGCAAAAAAAATTTAGAGGGAAGAAAAAAAGAAAAAACAAGAGAGAAAAGAAAGGTGGCATAGGATAAGAGTCAGGATGATGCAAGCAATCACTTCATGTGCATAATAGAAACAAATAACTGTTCAGGTGTATTTATCCCAAACATGTGGCTACCTATGTGTTGAAACCTAACCAATAACAAGTTTTGGTGTTTTCTTTCCCAATCTGACAGGTGATTAGTTTTTGCGGCATTCTAGCAACCCACTCCTACAACGCTTGGTCCAGAAGCAAGCTGATTATGATCAATCAATAAACCGATGGTAGTATCATTGATCCCTAGAAAGAGGTAGAGGAGTTGGACGTTAATACAATAAGAGACAAAATGTACAAACTGAAACATCAGATGGTTGAGATGTATCAGGCATGGGTGAGAGGGCAGCCACCAACAACTTATCCTGCTAATCCGACCTTCGTCCCACAGCTAGCCCAGTCACATGACCATCCTACCATTGATCCATCCCCCAAGTTTCCCTGTCTACCCATAATACCAGGGTGCGACTCCTCAAGCACCCCCAGTTCCACCACCCAAACTTGTTCCTCACCCCCCCTCCACCAACTGCTCCCATTTATGTGGCACCTCCTCCCCCCACACTCCAAAGAGCATCCAGTTAGCCTTTGCTTCAAGCCCATGACAATCAGTATTATCTACCAGAACCCGCATACAAAGCCCATGAACTTTACTCTTAATTTGCCCTCCATTTTGAAATCCCGGTAGAAGCTAAAAATCCAGTCAAAAATCCCGAGCAAGACGAGGTGCTCAAGAAGGTCAGAAGCTTAGAACAATCATTCAGATATATGTGAGGGTTAGGTGCAAAGGTTAGTGTAGCATTCAATGACCTTTGCTTGTTCCCAGATGTGCAATTGCCTCCAGGCTTTAAGATGCCCAAGTTTGACTTGTATAATGGACACGGTGACCCAGTGGCACATCTAAGGAGTTTCTGTAGCAAAATGAGAGGAGCTGGAGGAAAGGATGAACTTCTAATGGCATACTTCAGTCAAAGTTTAAGTGGGTCGGTGTTGGAATGGTACACCCGGTAGGATCATGCTCGGTGGTACACTTGGGAGGATCTAGCACAAGCATTCGCCTGTCATTTTCAATATAATCTTGGAATCATCCCGGGCCGTTTGTCTTTGACAAAATTGGAAAAGAAGGACAATGAGAGCTTCAGAGAATATGGCTCCCGTTGGAGGGAACAAGCAGCGAGGGTCGACCCACCAATGAAGGAAAGTGAAATGGTAGATTATTTATTGCAAGCTTTGGAGCCTACATATTTTGGTCACCTGGTATCGGCGGTAGGTAAATCCTTCAATGAGGTAGTGAAAATGGGAAGTATGGTCAAGGAAGGACTCAAATCCAGCAAGATCATGAGTTACTCTACAATTAATGCAACCACCCAGGACATCCAAAGCGGGACTGGAGGAGCAATTGGAAAGAAAAATAAGGAGGAGGTAGCAACCGTTGACTCAAGGACTTGATTTGGGCCCTGGGTTCCATCCCACTACAGCAAACCCCTTCCTTACTACCAAATCTACCCACACACTCCATATAGCTCACCACAACATTACTACCCACCTCTTGACCCTCGTTTCTTAGTCCATCATGTGCTAACATATACCCTACCTCGCGCCCATGCACAATGGCGTGCGCCAACTCCACAAAATAATTACCAAGCTCCACAAAATAACTACCTTCCAAGATCCTACCAGAAACCCCCGAGACCAGCTTTCTATGCCAACCAAGCGTTAAAAACTAAGAGTATGCAGAAGAAGAAAACTTTTAATCCATTGGGAGAATCATATACCAGTTTATTCCACAGGTTGGGGCAGCTAGATATGTTGAGGTCGATTGAAGAAAAATTGCCAAACCCTTCCCCAAGAAACTTAGATTATTCTGTCGGTTGTGATTATTGTTCTGGTGTTCCAATACATGACACGAAAAAATGTTGGCATCTAAAATGTGCTATTCAAGAACTTATTGATCCTCATCAGATTGAGGTGCAAGCTCTAAAAGCACCCAACATTAATCAAAACCCACTGCCTGCTCATCAAGAGACAAATATGATCGAGATAGTGCACAAAAAAGGGAAGCCCAAAAACCCTTCACAAACTGTCTTGATGATCCGAGCCAGTGAACGGAAGATAGGTGAGAATCTGACAAGCAAGATGTCGACGCTCAAGGTCAGCGCAGCAAGTAGTGAGCCTACTGTTACAGTTAAGAAGGAATCTCTGAATGACGCGATGGTGAAACAAGAGACTGCAAAAGTGGTTGTACCAGGGGTAGAAATCAAACCTGTGGTTGCTTGGAAGGCTCTCGTTCAGAACTTGTCATTATCAAACCTATGGTTCAGCTACCAATGGTCAGCAGCAAGGTAGTACCTTAGAGTTGTGATCGAGTAACATTGACATACAAAGGGAAGGAGGTTAGAGAAGAATTTTGTGAGACTCATAGATTGACCCGATCGGGGAGGTGCTTTGCCCCTGAGAAATTGAGAAAATCAAACCCAACCAAGGATAGTTCAGTGCTGATAAAGAAAACTATGAGTGAAGAAGAGGCAGAAGAGTTTCTAAAGAAGATGAAAATGCAGTATTATTCTATTTTGGACCAACTGAGAAAGATGCTTGCTCAAATCTCGTTGTTATCATTATTGATTCATTCAGACGAGCATCGTCGGGCTTTAATGAAGATCCTGAACGAGGCCCGCATTCTTGATATAATCACAGTTTACCAATTGGAGAAGATAGCCAATATGATTTTGAGGTGAAAAGCGTCACCTTTTCTGATGATGAATTATCAATAGAAGGCACCAAGCATAATAGAGCACTCTACCTCACGGTAAAATGTGAAGATTCTGTGGTGACTTGAGTTTTGGTCGATAATGGTTCGAGCGCGAACATTTTCCCTCGCTCCATGTTAAACAAGTTGAAGGTATAAAATGAAAGAATTCACAAGAACAACATCTATGTACGAGGGTTTGATGGCGGGGGAAAAGATTCGGTCGGTGACATAATGCTTGAACTGACAATTGGGCCCATTGATTTTACCATGGAGTTCCAGGTGCTTGATCTGGCTATCTCTTACAACCTGTTGTGGGACGACCTTGGATCCATGCTGCTAGAGCAGTCCCCTCTACTTTGCATCAAATGGTAAAATTTGAATGGGATTATCAAGAAATAGTGGTGCACGACGAAGACCATCTGTATACTCACACTGATGCTATTGTACCATTCATCGAAGCAGATGATGATAAGGGGCCCTGGGTTTATCAGGTTCATGACTCGATATCACTGGAAAAGGTTCCAGAAAGGGAGCGTGTTCAAACACCAAGATTAGCTACTTTGCAGTCATGGTGGCAGTTGAAATGCTAAAGAATGGGTTTGTTCCTGGAAAGGGTTTGGGGGCATCACTTCTGGGAATCACACACCTGGTGTCTCTTCCCACGAACCTAGAAACGTTTGGTTTGGGGTTCAATCCTACAAGTGCAGACATCAAAAGAGCCAGGAAGATGAGAAAGAAGGCATGGGCCCTCCCCTAGCCTATGACTCGTCTCTTCAAATTGTTTGTGAATCCCGCGGCCAAGAAGTGCCTAACAACAACAAGTGCCAGCATTGCGGTTGATCCTGACAAGGAATTACTCGAAAGGTTTGAAAACTTGTTTAAAGATGTGTAAATGGTGGAGGCCAGATAGGGATCAAGTAAGATAGATGTGCAGTTTGTGGGACCACAAAAGTGAACAACTGGGAAGCTAATCCTCTTCCCAGTCAGAAGGAGTCTTCGTAGTCGGCTTTGATTTTTGTTTCAGTTTAATCTAGATTATCTTCAGGGTTGTAATTCAGATGTTATGTTCCATCCGTTTGGATGTGTAAACCCTGTTATCTTTCCAATTTCAATGAAATGAAATTTCCCTTTTATTTAGTGCTAAATAACTTTTATTTTTCTTTGCTTTTCTTTTCCTCCTTGCACAACTATTTTTATGTTTAATGACCTGACATGCATAAGGACTCTTCAGCCCAGTCTTAAAATTTGGTCTAATTCAGAAGTAATAATTCAAGAGATAGAATATGAAGATGAACCAGAATATGATGAGGAAAGGGCGTTGGAGGAAATTAGTAAAGAGTTGAGCCATTTCGAGGAAAAGCCCAAGCCAAACCTAAGCGATACAGAAGCAGTCAAATTAGGGGACCCAGATAACATTAGAGACACCAAAATAAGTGTCCATCTGGAGTCACACCATAGGAAGAAATAATCGAAGCGCTGCTTGAATACAAATATTATTTTGCATGGTCTTACGATGATATGCCAGGGTTGAGCACTGACTTGGTGGTTTACAAATTGCATATCGACCTAGCCTTCCCTCCTGCTAAACAAAAGTTGAGGAAGTTTAAAACTGATATGAGCGTGAAAATCAAAGAGGAAGTTACCAAGCAGTTTGAGGCCAAGGTCATGCGAGTCACATGATATCCAACTTGGTTAGCCAATGTCGTGCCTATGCCGATGAAGGATGGTAAAACCAGGGTATGCGTCGACTATCGTGACCTTAACAAAGCAAGTCCAAAAGACAACTCCCCATTTCCAAACAACATCCACATATTAATTGACAATTGTGCAAAGCATGAGATTAGGTCCTTCGTAGATTGTTATGCAGGCTACCACCAGATTCTGATGGATGAGGAGGATGAAAAGAAGATAGCATTCATCACGCCACGGGGAAAATATTGCTATAGGGTCATGCCCTTCAGCCTGAAGAATGATGAAGCAACCTATATGAGGCCGATGTCAACCATCTTCCACGATATGATACATAAGGAGATTGAGGTCTATGTGGATGATGTAATTGTGAAATCCAGGAAGCAATCCGACCATGTCAGAGATCTGAGGAAATTCTTCCAGAGGCTCCGCAGGTATAATCTCAAACTCAATTTGGCGAATGCGCATTTGGGATCTCCTCAAGGAAGTTGCTAGGGTTCATAGTCAGCTGCCAAGGCATTGAACTAGATCCATCAAAGATCAAATCCATATAATAACTTCTGCCTCCGAGGAACAAACAGAGGTGATGAGTCTGTTGGGGAGATTGAATTACATCATTCGGTTCATTGCTCAGCTCACGACAACTTGCGAGCCCTTCTTTAAGCTATTGAAAAAGGATGTTGCGGCTAAATGGACGGGAGAGTGCCGGGAGGCTTTTGATAAAATGAAAGAATATTTGTCGAACCCACCGGTATCGATCCCGCCGGAGCCAGGGAGGACCTTGATCATATATTTGATAGTCTAGGACAACTTATTCGGATGTTTGTTGAGTCAGTATAATGTCACCGGTAGGAAAGAGCAGGCTATATACTACCTCAGCAAGAAGTTTACAACTTATGAGGTTAAGTATACTCATCTTGAAAGGACGTGTTGTGCCCTAACTTGGGTAGCCCAGAAGTTGAAACATTACATGTCATCATATACCACTTACCTCATCTCACGCTTGTACCCGTTGAAATACATCTTCCATAAGCCTATGCCCGTGGGGAGGCTTGAAAAATGGCAAATCTTGCTCACCTAGTTTGACATTGTCTACGTGACCAGGAATGCAATAAAATCGCAGGCGTTGGCTGATCATTTGGCCGAGAATCCGATAGACAAAGAATATGAACCTTTAAAGGCATACTTCCCGGACGAGGAGGTAATGCATATTGATGAAATGTAACAGAGCAAGAAGATGGGATGAAATTATCTTTTGATGGGGCCGCCAACATGAAAGGCATCAGGATAGGAGTGGTACTCATTTCTGAAATGGGGCACCATTACCCCATTACAGCTCAGCTCCGCTTCTATTGCACCTAAAACATGGTAGAATATGGGACATGTATATTGGGTTTAAGGTTAGCTGCAGACATGGGTGTTAGGAAGTCTTGGTCTTACAAGACTCGGACCTTCTAGTACACCAGATTCAAGGGGAATGGGAAACACGAGACTTGAAGCTCATACCGTATCGGCAATACTTGCACGACTTTTGTCAACGATTCCGGTTAGTAGAGTTCAAGCATATCCCAAGAATTGACAATGATGTTGCTGGTGCTTTGGCCACCTTGGCGTCAATGATACATCAGCCAGATATGTCTTATGTTGATCCATTGTATATCCAAGTCCATGACCAACATACTTAGTGTAATGTGGTGGAGGAAGAGCTTGACGATGAACCTTGGTTTCACGACATCAAAGAATATATTAGGATACACAGTACAGGCCACAAGTGACCAGAAGAGAACAATCTATCGTCTATCAAGCGGGTTGTTCCTCAGTGAAGGGGTGATATACAAAAGAACGTCGGACCTTGGGTTGTTGAGGTGCATAGATGCTAGACAGTCCACAGTCATTATGACTGAGGTACATTCTAGAATGTGCGGACCACACATAAAAGATACGTTTTAGCAAAGAAGATTCTCCGGGCAGGGTATTACTGGCTAACCATGGAGCGTGACTGTATCAGTTTCGTGCGCAAATCTGATCAATGTAAAGTGCATGGAGACTTGATTCACTCCCCGCCATCTGAATTGCATATAATGTATGCATCATGGCCCTTCATTGCCTACGGCATGGATGTCATCGGGCCTATCGAGCCGTCAGCTTCCAACGGACAGGTTCATCCTGGTTGCTATTGATTATTTTACCAAGTGGGTTGAAGCTAAAACTTTCAAGGCGGTGACCAAGAAAGTCGTGGTCGACTTTGTGCATTCAAATATCATTTGCCGGTTTGGAATCCCAAAGACACTCATCACTGATAATGGAACGAATCTCGATAGTCATTTGATGAAAGAAGTATGTCAGCAGTTCAAGATTACACATCGCAATTCCACCCCATACCGCCCCAAGGCGAATGGATCAGTTGAGGTAGCTAATAATAATATAAAGAAGATACTTTGAAAAATGGCGGAAAGGTCCAGGCAATGACATGAGAAGTTACCCTTCGCACTATTAGGATATCGCACTATTGTCCGCACCTCAGTAGGGGAAACTCCATATTTGTTAGTCTATGGTACAGAAGTAGTAATCCCGGTTGAAATTGAAATCCATCCCTTCGGATTGTCGCCGAGGTAGGAATAGAAGATGAGAAATGGGTCAAAACCCGTCTGGAACAATTGAGTTTGATTGATGAGAAAATATTGGCACCAGTATGCCACAGCTAGTTGGATTAATAGAGAATGGCCAGAGAATATAACAAGAAATTGCATCCAAGAAGGTTTGAAGTGGGTCAGTTGGTATTGAAACATATTCTCCCTCATCAGGCAGGAAAGAGCAAGTTCGCCCAAAATTGGCAAGGGTCGTTCATCGTGTCAAGAGTGTTGTCCAGCGGGGTATTGTATCTAACAGATGTGGAAGGCAACTGTGTATAAATGGCCATCAATTCAGATGCAGTGAAAAGATACTATGTTTGATTTTCTTTGTTCAGATCATTGTCTATACTTGGCACGTTTGTTTGTACTTGGCTTGTTTTAGAGATTGAAATGACGAAGACATTTTATTCGGCTATCTAAACACTCTATCCTTTGCTAACCTTTTTGAACTTTAATTATTTTCTTTCATACCCCTCTTTCAGAATCAAAAACAAAAGTCAGAAAGACCAGTGTAAAAGTCAGTGAAAGGAAAAGACAAGGAAAGAATGAAAAGAAAGAAAAAGAGAAAAGAGAAGGAACAAGAAGAAGAAAAAAGAAAAAAAAAGAAAAAGAAAAGAAAGAAAAAGAGAAGAAGAAAACAAAAAGAAAAGAAAACAAGCGAGAAAGGAAAAACCCACAAAACAACAAAACAACAAAAGAAAAATGAAGAAACTGAACAAGGACAAGAGGAAAAGAGAAGACCACAAAAACAAGGAATCGGCACGAACTACGTGTGACCTGATTCATTTTTAAAGAATACGTAGGCAGCCTCACAGCTCGGTCATATTCAAATAGAAACTCAAAGGTCCCCAAGCAAGAAACTGGGGCAGAAGTTCTAGTGGTTGTAAGAAATTTGATTCCGAAAGTTGAAATTTTCGAACCCATTTGAATTATTTTGAGCCTTCAACACCCTTTTCTTTCTAAAGTTATCTGAAAGCCTGCATTACGGTCCAAAGAAAGAACTTTTAACCAGTCTTTAAGAAATGCCGAGTCAACCAAGAAGAGGTGATTATACCCCAGAGCGACACTCTAGTTCAAGCAAGAAAATAACAAAAATGAGAGAGTCTTATTGGTGAAAACCCTCACTGGCACCGTAAGGCGACGGGAGTTGAGAGAAATATAAACAAGAGAGTTTTATTGGTGAATACCCTCACAGGCACCATAAGGTAAAAGCAAGGCAAGAAACAAGCGACTGGAAAAGGGCTATTGGTGGAAATCTGTCCAGGACACCATAAGTTAAGAAAGGTCAGGTTTCGGTTAAAGGGTTTGGGTATAAAGAAGGTTGCAACAACAAAGCATACAGTTGAAGGCCGATCATTTGGGCAGACTAAGTCGAAGTGCATGTCATGATCATGGGAACCAGTTGTTCCTCCACAGATAAGTTTCTCCTATTTTCCCTCGCAATAGTCGCAAAATTCGAAATTCTTTTATTCTAAAAACAATTCAGAGTCATTGCATTTCATTTTCTTTCGGGTCATCATTTTTTCTTCTAAGATGTCTCCAAAAGTCATTGTGTTTAAGCAAGCAGGAGAGAAATTTCAAGGGTTACTACCAGTTTCCAAATGACAAAGAACATGCCGGTCAAAACATAACAAAGGCAGCAAAAGTTGAAACAGCAAGAGGAAGGATCGATGAGAGTTTCATTAATAAACCGACTCAGTAATTTCAGGAAGAATGTAAGGATTCTGGCAAAGGGTCAAGAGTGTAACACAATGGCGGGAGAGCAGGGTAAAGCCATAGGGGTTAGGGTCAGCCGAGAAACTCAAGCTGCTCATCATCAGAACGGGAAATTAAACACAACAGAACACGATATAGGGGAGGCCATTTTCAGCAAGAATGCTGCAAGCTAACCACCACTTTTTGAACTAACAAGATTTTCTTTGATTGAAATAGGGGCAGAAAATTCCGAAAGATTAGGAAGTCCTCCACAGGGGAAGACAAGCACATGGAAGCTATGACCGAGAATCTCAGGACCCTCCTTGAAAATAGGATGCGGTTTAAAATTCAATAGGGGAACATAATCCGGTACAAACATCTTCTCCAGTAAGAGTCGTCAGGATCATTCTGAACAATGGGACGCAACTTTAACTAGAAAACCCCAGCAGAGACAACTGAGAGCTAGAATTGGTATTTTATTTGGAATCTTCAGGACCCTCCTGGTTAGAGGGACGTAATTAAAGGCAGGAGATAATCACGAATCGTAAAAGAGCATAAAATGGTTTGCATATTGAAACGGGATTAAGCTAAGAGTTGTCAGGACCCTCCTGGAATATGGGACTCAGTTTAAAACTCAAACAGTCACGGGCAACATGGGCAAGCAAAAATATTTCCACAACAAAAGTCGTCAAGAACCCCCCTGGATAATGGAATTAATTGTAGAAGCTTTCAACACCCTCCTAGATAATGGGATGTAGCTCTAAATATTAATCCTCAACAGACACATTTTGTAATCTAATTAAGAGTTGTGAGGAACATCTTGGTTAACGGGATGTAGCTTTAACTACCGGTCCACAGTAGATCCCCAGCAGATAGAACTCATGGCAAGGTATAGGGGAAAATAATACCTTTGGAAAACATAGTCTGATCTTATAGGTTGTCATTAGTTAAAAGTTGCCAGGACCCTCCTGGATAATGGGATTTAGCTTTCAAATTTAGAGATCTTTGGTAATGAGATTTGATTAACTCTCATAGATGTGCCCAGCACCAAACTGGGGCAGCAAAAATTTCCTTTGTTTTGTTTTTTGTTGTAATCAGGTTTGAAGGCATCAAATTCATTTCAAATTTCAAGTTTCAAGTTTTGGCAATCAGGCGTCCACCTGGAGAACAAGGGAATACTTAGCAAGCTTCAAATTTTGGTAACCAGGCGCCCACCTGGAGAACAAGGGAACACTTTTCAAGTTTCAAGTTTTGATAATCAGGCGCCCACCTGGAAACAAGGGAATACTTTTCAAGTTTCAAGTTTTGGTAATCAGGTGACAACCTAGAGAAAAAGGGAATACTTTTCAAGTTTCAAGTTGGTAATCAGACACCCACATGGAGAACAAGGGAACACTTTTCAAGTTTTCAAGTTTTGGTAGTCAGGCGTTCACCTAGAGAACAAGGGAATATCTTTCAAGTTTCAAGTTTTGGTAATCAGGCGCCCACTTGGGGAACAAGGAAATACTTTTTCAAGTTTTCAAGTTTTGGTAGTCAGGCGTCCACCAGTAGAACAAGGGAATAATTTCATATTTTCATGTTTTGGTAATTAGGTGCCCACCTGAAGAACTAGGGAATACTTTTCAAGTTTCAACTGTTGGTAATCAGGCGCCCACCTGGAGAACAAGGAATAGTTTTCAAGTTTCAAGCTTTGGTAATCAGGCGCCCACCTGAAGAACAAGGGAATACTTTTAAAGTTTTCATGTTTTGGTAATCAAGCGCCCACCTGAAGAACAAGGGAATACTTTACAAGTTTTCAAGTTTTGGTAATCAGACGCCCACCTGGAGAACAAGAGAATACATTTCAAGTTTCAGATTTTGGTAATCAGGCGCGCACCTGGAGAATAAGGGAATACTTTTCAAGTTTCAAGTTTTGATAATAAGGTGTCCACCTGGAGAACAAGGGAATACTTTTCGAGTTTTCAAGTTTTGGTAGTCAGGCGTCCACCTGTAGATCAAGAGAATATTTTTCAAGTTTCAAGTTTTGGTAATCAGGTGCCCACCTGGAGAACAAGGGAATAATTTTCATGTTTCAAGTTTTGGTAATCAGGCGCCCACCCGGAGAAAAAGGGAATACTTTTCAAGTTTCAATTTTTTGTAATCAGGCGCCCACCTGGAGAACAAGGGAATACTTTTCAAGTTTCAAGTTTTGGTAATCAGGCGCCCACCTGTAGAACAAGGGAATACTTTTCAAGCTTTAAGTTTTGGTAATAAGGCGTCCACCTGGAAAACAAAGGAATACTTTTCAAGTTTCAAGTTCTGGTAATCAGGAGCCCACATGGAGAACAAGGGAATACGTTTCGAGTTTCATGTTTTTGTTATCAGGCGCCCACCTAGAGAACAAGGGAATACTTTTCAAGTTTCAAGTTTTGGTAATCACGCGTCCACCTGGAGAAGAAGGGAATACTTCGCAAGTTTCAAGGTTTAGTAATAAGGCACCCACCTGGAGAATAAGGGAATACTTTTCAAGTTTCATGTTTTGATAATCAGGCGCCACCTGGAGAACTAGGGAATTGTTTGCAAGATTCAAGTTTTTGTAATCAGGCGCCCACCAGGAGAACAAGGGAATACTTTACAAGTTTCAAGTTTTAGTAATCAAGCGCACACCTAGAGAGTAAGGGAATACTTTTCAAGTTTCAAGTTTTGGTAATCAGGCATCCACATGTAGAAAAAGGGAATACTTTTAAAGTTTCAAGTTGGTAATCAGGCACCCACCTGAGAACAAGGGAATACTTTTCAAGTTTTCAAGTTTTAGTAATCAAATGGCCACATGGAGAATAAGGGAATACAATTCGAATCCAACAACCAAACATCAACATGTAGAAAGAGAAACATAGCAGCAGCGCTACAAGAAGTTACATAGAAGGAAGTACAGCATGACAACAAGAAGTTCAGGGAGATACACAAGGCAACAAGGCTACAAACATCAAGAGCAAGTTTAAAGACATAGATAGATTCTTTGATAATCCATATTTTATAGTATAGTATAGCTTCTTTTTATTTTGACATGGTGTAATGAGGAAGTCTATCAAGCAGTAGCAGCAGTAGCATCAGCAGTGAAAGCACAGCTTTGGTAGTCCCAGTTACCAAACACTCCTGAACTACACTGGCCTGATTCCTCTTTAGCCGAGGATATGTAGGCAACCTTTGAAGCAGGGAGCGGTCAAGCTTTTAAAAATTCTTCTCACGGAGTATTCAAATGGGAAAAAATCTCTCATGTCCTCTCACATATCTTTGCACGAAAACTCTTAGTGTTTCCGGGTAAAGAGGGGCAGTTGTGAGCATGTGATTTTTTCCCTGCGTGAATTACTCCTATAAATTCAAACAAAATCACTTCTTTTATTTGCTTGCAATTTTGTGAATTTATGTGACCATTTCCGTTAATTGTTTGCATTTGTTTGTGCATTTTAATTAGTGAAAAATAAAAAAAAAATGCCGCACGTGCATTTTGAAGTAGATATGAAATTTTTCAAGCATTAGTTAGCGATTGGTCATTTTATAAACGGAAAAATCAAAATAGGTTCAATTTGCTCTTTTAGTTTTAATTATTAAATTTTTAGGTAATTTTCCTTTTAATTTTGTTTTCATAATAATTATACAAGATTAGTTAGCATTGTAATAGGTTTGTTTGGGATTTATAGTTTCATTTAGGATTTTCGTAATTTTGAAAAAAAAAACAAACAAACAAACAAGTCTAAAATTTATTAAATAAAAAAAGAGGACCCAAATTGGGCCATTCTAAATCAAACCAGCCCCAATTAAACCCCCAGAACCGGCCCAGTCCACACCCAAATTCGAGCCAGCCCATACCATACTCGTTCAAGCCCCACAATGACTCCAAAATGACGTCGTTTAAGATAGAGTTAATCCAAGCCATCGAGATTAATGGATCAAACGGTCAGGAACTGAGGAGGAAATAATATATATATATATATATATATATATATATATATATATATATATGTCCTAACGCCCCCTACCCCCACCTCCCAGGTCCTGTCTCTCACCTCACACTCAGAGATCCCTAAAGCTGCCCCCTACCACCGTGAACCTTCGACCGGAAATTGCCTCCGCCAGCGGCGATTCTCAGATGACCCTAAAAATAACAACACCTGACCACCTCAACCTCCTCGTTCCAAATCCACCATTATCAGCCCTCAAACCTTTGCCAAGAGCCTTGAATCATCATTTGAAAGGCTGGCTCTAACGCCGTGCACTGTGGCAGCGACGCCAAATGGTCCCAAATGAACACCCATGGCCACCGGACCTCTCTCAGCCCAAATCCACAGGTCCCATCCCTTGAATCTACGCCGATTGTCTCAAATATGAAATAAAAAACTTGGCCTAAATTTCACCGCCTCCAAACCATTGTTGTGCCCTCTTTTACTTGAATCTAGCCCCCATTTCGGTGAGTCCTGAGTCCCCTTTGTTTTTTTATTATTTATTATTTAACTTCTAATTTTAGTTTCTCCTTCCTTCAGTTTCTTCTTATTTCTCTTGTGTGTTTAAAAGTATGTTGGTTTGAGTAATAGAAATTTGCATGAACAGTCGTATATAAGTTTTTGACTAGGTCTAAATCTCATTTTATCCTTCAATTTCAATTTTGTGTATGATAAAGATTGAGGGTCAATTGTCGTTTAGCTGTTTGCCATCTTTAACTGTATCATTGAGTTGTTCTTTATGGTTTAAGTCAGGTTCAGTATTAATAATTTAGGATTACTTTAATTTGAGGTCTGTTATAAAAGTACAACTTTCAGCATTTAAACATCTTTTTTGGATTTGTTTGTTAAAAGTGATGAGATAATTTGTTTGTTTGGCTACATTCTTAATAGTAAGGACTGGTAAGGACGTTTGAGCGAATAAAAACTCAAGGGGGGTTTAAAGGTTAGGTAGAAGTGATAATAAGTAAATTTGTTAAGGGTTAATCTAGGAATGAAAATCAATTCTATTATATAGAAGCGTCCAGCAGGGATTAGTCTCAAATTTTGTTCTATGACTTTGTTAACAAGCTAAAAATAAAGGACTTAAAATGAAATAAAAACACAAGGGTTCCCCTTATGCCTTGCCTATAAAGGCATTCTAACTTGACTCTTAAACTAAAATGGCTAGGGTATTGTATAACACTGATTTTCCTGCTTTTCGGGTGAGAATTGGATTGTTTAAGTGTTGCATTTCTCAATTCCATCACAAGACAGAATCCCATAGAGTCTAGGTTCTACATTTTTGTTGAAAATGGCCTGATTTTTGGTTTTGGAAATCTGGTTTGAAGTTGTTCGGTGTCTGATCTCACTATTCCATTGCTCAAAACAAGCTGATGTTCCCTGCTATGTCTCCTGATTGAATTTGGGCTTACTGTTTGCTCATTGTTGATCTTCTTCCTTTTTTGTTAATTGGATTTTCAAGGTATTCTCAAAACACCATGGACATCACCTATGTGTATTTGAAGTTTGGGTCAGAAATTTGAATAAGAAGCGATGAAATTCATACTGAATCTTATTCCTTTTGTTCAACCTCATATATTCTTGTAATATTCAGCCTTAAGAATGTTTCAATTAGTATGCTAATCTAAGTTTACTATTATGGCATGTATAAAGTAGGACTATACTTTGAATTGTGAAATTTCATAATACTTGTAATTGGACTTGCTTGCTATCTATTGGTTCAACCTATTTTGAGTTCATCTCTTGGAAGTTGGATAGGTAGTGCTATGATAAGATCAAAAGGGGGATTGTGTTAGGATTATTTTCTGTTAGCTGGTTTTATTTTTATGAGCCACTTTTGGACATGGATTGCTAGTAATGCTCGAAGCTTTGATGTGTGTTAGTTATGGGTAGTGATGGTACTTGGTAATACATATTATTTTTCAATTGGAATTGTTTTGCAATAGCCTAGGTTCGATATTGAGGCTAAGGCCTCCAGTTCTATTTTTTTCAAATATTCTGAGCTCTTTGAGATTTGGAATGTAGACTCTTGTGCAGAAGGACCGGCTTGTTATTGTCGCTTGGGCCTGTTTCTCAGGCCCACTAATCCATTATCCTCTTCATAAACATGCTTGGTTAATAGGTGTTAAAATAGAGTTAGAAGTTAAGTATACAATTTGTGCTGATTAATTAAGGTCCAAGAGTAAGTATTGGTTCAATCTCACTTTGCTTTTAATTTAAATCAAGTAATGTTGGCACAACTCTAATAAAATTGTAGTAGCATCAAAATTTGATTTATTTATTAATCTTCAATTATTAAAATGTTAGACTTTCTTTCAACTGTTCGGTCTGTAAATTTGAACGCCCTTGTTAGATATTCTGTGCTGTGTGAGATGCGAAATGGAGCCACTTCGTCGACCTGAGCTGGGCCTCTTCAGTTTGGGCTTTCCCCTGAGCTTTGCATGGTGCGATGCAACCAATCACTTGGGGTAGCCTTGCTTTGATAGGCTATTGGGCCTCATGTTAGGCCCAACTATTAATCTCGAGCCATTAGCCTATTTCCTTTTCTGGAAAATGTATTTTGTTTGGTTTAAAATCCTTGTCCATTAATGTTTGAGCAGTTAGGCCTAATAGCTAGAGGGGGTGAGCCATATTTTATAATCCAAATAGCAGTGGTACTCCAAAACGTAGTCAATATTCTCTTTTAATTTAGAATTGAGGTACGTCATGTCGAACAAAAATGGCAATTGCATGGCCCTCACTTTAATTAATCTTGTTTATCCTTAGAATTTAGGGCGTGCCATTTAGTAAATTTCATGGCCCTCGCAAAGTTGCAAACGTGAAAATGCTTTAGGCACGTTAGTTTAATACTATTAATTTCCTTAATTTGGGTGCGCATTTATGTAACCCAAATTCAAATCACAACGAAATTAAAATATGTCAAAAACTACGGGTGCATTTTTGTGACGTGTTTTATCGGAGTTGCAATATTTATAAAAATTAAATATAATTGGTTTAAAAGTCAAACTTTGCACATAGGTACAAAAATGCATTGAAATCAGATAATCGAGCCGAATATAACAGTTGAGCGGCTGTGCTAGAACCATGGAATTTGGGAGTGCCTAACACCTTCTCCCAGGTTAACAGAATTCCTTACCCGAATTTCTAGCTCGCAGACTGTATAACAGAGTCAACCTTTTCCTCGATGCAAGATTTAAACCGGTGATTTGGGACACCATTAATTATCCCAAGTGGTGACTCTGAAATCTTTAAATAAATAAATCCCGCTTCGATTGTCCTTAAATTGGAAAAACTACCTTATCTACGCCCTTCGCGAGGTAGTAGTGTTAAAATGATGTGTAACAGATTCGTTGAGGAATTTTCATCCATTGTAGCCCCGATAACCAGATTGACCCAGAAGGATGACAAGTTCAGATGGTCGGATAAGTGTGAGGCGAGCTTTCAGAAGCTCAAGATAGCTCTAACTACGGAACCTATGTTGGGTTTCCCCACAGGGTCAGAGCCTTATACAGTCTATTGTGATGCTTCCTGTATTGGGCTTGGTACAGCGTTGATGCAGGATGGCAAGGTCATTGCCTATGCTTCGAGGCAGTTGAAGATTCATGAGAAGAACTGTCCAGTTCCTGATTTGGAGTTGGCAGCCATTGTTCACGCATTGAAGATTTGGAGGAATTATCTATACGGCATGGCATGTGAGGTGTACACTGATCACAAGAGTCTCCGGTATTTTTTCAAGCAAAAAGAGTTGAATTTGAGGTAGAGAAGATGGTTGGAATTGTTGAAGGATTATGATGTTACTATCTTATATCACCCGGGGAAGCCCAATATGGTGGCCGATGCTTTGAGTAGGAAGTCAGCCAGCATGGGCAGTCTTGCTTATATTCTGGTAAGTCAGAGCCGCTTGCTTTGGATGTTCAAGCTTTGGCCAATCAATTTGTAAGGTTGGATATTTCTGAGCCTAGTCAGGTGTTAGCTTGCACGGTCGCCCATTCTTTATTGTTGGAGCATATCCGTGATCGTCAGTTTGATGATCTTCATTTGGTCCGAACCTCAAGTTTGATGATCCCCATTTGGTACGAACCTCGAGTTTCGACCACGTGGGTCCAGGGAAATTTTTGACCTTTTGGAGTAAAACCTTGTAACAACTTATTTTCATGGATTGGGGGTTGATTCATTTACCATTTATTAATGTGATTAAGTAACTTATGACTAGATTCGAACAGATTGGTGGTGGAATCAAGAGGTAAAGCTATAATTGAGACTTGAGTGATGTTAAAGGCATCGAGGTAAGTGTTTAGTCTAACCTTAGTTTGAGGGATTAGGAGTTGAGTCTTATGTGCTAATTTCTCTTTGTTGAGTACGACGTATAGGCATGGTGACGAGTATTTATTCGGTGTCAAGTATGACCGTGAGTCCTAAGTTGGAAGTTGTTTTATTCTTAAATGATATCATGTATGCCTTAACTAATGATCTACCGTATCGGGAAAAGATTTGTTTATCCTTGTAGATCCTACTTATGATTGAGCATCTTCATTAATCAAACTGAGTTAAGGTCGATTATAGCTGATTCTCCCTTGCTGAGATGATTTTTTCTATATTGTTGTTGTTGGTTTGTTCCCTTGCCAGAAAATCTTGTGATTACGTGATAACATGAATAAGGAGTGGGTGATACGCCTACCACAAAATATTAAATGGGAGCGGGTGGTATGCCTAGCACAAGATCTTAAAATAGGAGCGAGCAGTACACCTACCACAAGATACTAAACTGGGAGCGGGTAGTAAGTCTACCAAAAGATATTGAAATAGAAGAGGGTGGTACGCCTACCATAAGATATTGAAATAGGAGCGGGTGGTACGCTTACTACAAGATATTTAAATGGGATCTGGTGGTATGCCTACCACAAGATGTTGATAGAACTGAGAGTGGGTGGTACGCCTACCACGAGATATTGAGAAATGGGATTGGCTTGCACGCCTGCAATGAGATGAATATTGAAAGTGAATGCTGTTTTATCTATTCTTATTTGTGTTAGTAGCTTAACAGTTGATTTCATTATCATTTCTTGAGGATAATATTTATTTTGCTAACCCAGGAGCATGTTTCCCCATCCCCAGTTTTTCTAGTTTATTTCCTGTTGTTTCTTTCGCCATATATCATATAACTACCCTGGTTTATCTGGAGTCTGGTCCTAGCCTCGTTACTACTTCGGCGGAGTTAGGCCAGGCACTTACCAGCATATGGGGTCGATTGTGTTGATGCTACACTATGTGCTCTTTTACACATATCCATATGGCGGAGTAGCATTTGAGTAGCACTATTAGATCGGGAGCCTGCATTCAGTCCACAGACACCGAGGTAGCCTTGCAGACATCTGTAGGCCTAGAGTCTCCTCTATCTTGCTTTTTATTTTGCTATCTTTTGTATTCCTAGACAGACAATGTTATCTTTCTTTCAAATGATTGTATTTAGTACTCTTAGTAGTCCGTGGGTAACGAGACACCAGTTCTTGGGTAGAGGTATATGACAAGTTCCGCATTATTATTCAGTTATTTAATTTAAGTCTTCCACTTATGTTCATGTTTCTGCTGTTATTGACTAACACGATACGTGTTGTTATAATTGATAAAAAAAATCTAAAATAAAAGTGCCAGAAGTTCATGAAATGGCTTGCTTAGCTTCTATGAGTAGGTGCAATCACGACTCCCGGTGGTGGGAATTCCAGGTCGTGATACAAAGAAGAGTTCATTGACAATAATCAGTACCATATCAAGCAAAGAACTTGTCCCGCATGTAATTTCAAATATTTGGTGACAAATATTAATTTTAAAATCATGTATAAACCATACAGGTTATGAGAACACAAATTGCGATGAGATTACTACTTACAGTACTGTTGCCGAAACATCGAATGCGTCACCTCGAACACCCCGTACGAATTTCTTCAGTCTATAATCACATCACATGATCGTGTTAATTTTCTTCTTTAGGCTAATTCATGACAAATTTAGAATGCCCAATCCTCGAAATTACACCGTGAATTATCTATTAGTCCAATGAATATCTATCTAAGCTTTGGGTTACTCAACACTTTCGATATTCTTCTATTAAAAAGTAGTCATATTATTTATTCATGGTACTGTTCAACAAAATATTTTTCTCTTAAACATGTAAATAAGCTCAATTTTAATAGCTTTGTGGGCTATACTATGTAATTGGTATTTAATATTCATTACTCAATGGAATTTTCATATATACAAGATAATTTTCATATACACAAGAGTAAACTCAAGCAAACTTTAAAAAAACATAGATGGCTTCTACTATTTGCCTTCGCTTCTATGTTCCATTATACAAGATTCCACCACAAAAGCTATTTTATCAACCATACTTTTGTCCTTCATAGTTAATTGCCAGAGTACCCTTCATTGTTTTCAATTTCAATTGCTTTCAGTTCCTTGGTCGGGCAAAGTCCTTGTCTTTTGTCCAAATATTAATTTGTTTTTTTTATCTTCTTTATTTTGGTGGCTAATACATACCTGTAGACTGAAATAAGTGAAGATACTTGAATCACATAACTTCTTTCACTTCTTTAGTAGCTTCTTAAATTTTATGGTTTCTCTATATCGTAACTTTTTTACATGTCTGTCAACAATAGTTACCAGCTCTTCCTCGTATAATAAGTTCTCATTTATTTTTATAATTGATGCTTCAATCACATGAGGGGAGTCTGATGTACATTTTCTTAGTATAGAAACATAAAATATTTAATTTATGAAAGACAGTTTAGGAAGAAGTGCTAAAAAATATACCACAACTCACACTTGATCTAGTATCACGTACAACCTTATAAACCTCGGGCTAAACTAACTTTTTTTAATTGCATTACATCTTTCATATGGGCTTAGTTTCATATTACAAACCCGTTGTCACCGAAACAGGATAAATTATATTTATAATTATCATCAATAATATTGAACAACACAGCTAAAGAGAGGCTCTGATACAACATGTTAAAATTTATTACAATACGTAAAGCCATCGCAGCGAACAATAAACAAGAAACGTACCTTCAGTCATAGTTTTTCAAATATCGTAAAGTCGTCTTGGAAGAACCTTGATAGAAACCTAGAGACTCTTCTAGCATGTTCCTATCATAGGATGCAAGACCCATGGAGTCACAGACGTATTTATAGGTAGGCTAGAGATCTTAGAAAATATTTTATCCCTAGGGAATTCTCTATAAATTATAATTGCCCTAGGAACTCCTAATAAAAAATTATTTATTTCCATCAAAGAAACTACCATATATGCATAACAAATATTATCTAATATATTATTTTCTGGAGGCAACAAGGTAAATAATTTATAATCTTATATGTGGGACACACTAGAAGTCTCTAGAAGAGATAGTAAATTTCTAACATGTTGTATATTTCCAAAAGTCTGATTATGGCATTGGACTAAAAGATTGATACATGCCATTTTCAAAGGCCATGAGTAGAGAAAACTCTACACTTTGGTTTGATTCTATGAAAGAAGATTTAGAATAGATTGCTAAAACAAAGTCAGGGATCTTGTCGAATTACCAGAGGGATTCTCTACCATAAGTTCCAAGTGGGTCTTTAAAACTAAAGAGAATTATCTGATAATATCGAGCGATATAATGCCAGACTTGTAGCCACGGGTTTTACATAGAGGGAAGGCATTGATTATCATGAAACCTTCTCTCCAGTGTCAAAGAAGGATTAATTGAGAGTAATTATGGTATTAGTAGCTCATTTTGATTTAGAATTACATTAAATGGATATGAAAACAGCTTTCCTGAATGGAAATCTTGAAAAGAAGCTATACATGTGTCAGCCTGAAGGATTTTGTGATAAGGACAAAAGTCACATTGTTTGCAAGCTAAATAAATCCATTTATGCACTAAAGCAAGCTTACCACCATGATATATTAAATTTTAAAATGTTGTTTCTTTATTTGTATTTACGGAGAACATCATTGATCAGTGTATATATCTTAAGATAAGTGGGAGCAAATATATTTTTCTAGTCCTATATGTGGATAATATTTTGCTTACAAGTTGTGATTTGGGATTGTTGTATGAGACTAAACAGTTCCTTATCCAGAATTTTGAGATGAATGATGTGGGTGAAGCCTCTTATGTCATTAGCATAGATATTCACAGAGACAGATCTCGAAGATTACTTGGACTATGTCAAAAGGCCTATATTTAAGGAATTCTAGAAAGATTGAAGATGAAAAGATGTTCACCTATAGCATCACCCATAATTTATGGTGAAAAAATCTTTTTTAACAAATATTCACAGAATACATTGGAAAATGAGCAAATGGAAGATATTTCATATCTTTGCTTGTTGGGAGCCTTATGTATGCACAAGTTTGTAGTAGACTTGATATTGCTTTTGTTGTAGAAATGCTTGGCAGATATCAAACTAACCCTGGTCTTGACCATTGGAAAGTTGGTAAAAATATTTTGAAATATTTGTAAGGAATCAACGATTTTAACCTCACATACAAATAATCTGACTCATTGGAAGTGATTTTACTGCTTGAGGTGGTGATAGCTTTTATATATTTGCTTAATTATAAGCTTGCATAGTACTCTTCCTATCATATTCAGACTCTGATTTGGGTGGTTGTAGAAACACTGGTAAATTTACTTTATGATATATTTTCCTTCTTGATGGAGGTGTTGTATTATGGAGAAGTGTCAATTTACCCTTCTTCCAACATCCATAATGGAAGCTAAATTTATAGCATGCTATGAAGCTATATCACAGGCGTTATGGTTGAAAAACTTTATTTTCAGCCTTAAGATTGTCGATTCCATCTTGAGGCCATTAAGAATCGTATGTGAAAATTCAACTGCAGTGTTGTTTTCTAAGAATAATAAAAGTGGCAGCCGAAGCAAGCACATCGACATAATGTACATAATGGTTAGAAACTATTTGAAGAAGCAAGTGTCATAACCCTAAACCCTGACCCGGTCGTGATGGCGCCTTTTGTAAAGACAAGGCCAACTGACACAACACACAATTCATTTTTAACAATTATAATAACACCATATAAGTCATTAACATGATTAAATCCCAAAAGAAATAGTGAAGTAGTAATTGCGAGAACAAAACCAATATAGCCCGACATCAAGATATCACCCGTCATAAGCATCTAACATAGTCTAAGAGTATGAAAGAGTTTATACAATCTATCACATAGCTAAAGCAAGGGAGATAAAGTAGGAGAGAGAAACACTAGGGTGCGAACGCCGTGCAGCTACCTAATGGACTTCGAATAGCCTGCTGAGCAATCAACTCCTACGGTGGAACCTGAAGCTCCTAAATCTACACACAGGGTGCAGGAAGTAAAGTGAGTACTCCAACTCAGTCAGTAAGAATAATAAATGAAGACTGAGCTATAAGAAATCACGTAAAGCACAACAACATGCTATAAAAAAGCAGTGCAAAACTAGCAAAAGGCAAGGAAACAGTGAAATCATATGAAAACACCTTAGTTAGGAATAAGCTTCTTTTAAGCATTTTTTAACAGTTAAACAAGTAAATGAGAAGCATCTAGGAAAGATAAACACATAAAATCTGCCCCTCGAGCACAATATCAACAGAATCAGCCCCTCGACCAATAATGTAAAATAACGCTAGCCCCTCGGGCTATATCTCATATCACAATGGTTACCCACGCTCACTGAGGGGCATAGACTATGGGAGGGGCCCCTTATGGCCCAAGCACAATATTTCAAGCCATCTTGTGGCATAATTAATAGGCTCTCGGCATCATATCAACGAACTACCTCGTGGCATACAATTTCATGCCTTTGGCCTCATAATCATAAATCAGTGTATCACTACTGCGGCGTGCATCCCGACCCAAAAGTATCCTCACAACACAGGCCCTCGGCCTTACTCAGTTAGAATCTCATAAGCCACTCGAGCAATAGTAAAACATGATGCTCAGCCCAAGATATCATTTAAAATATCACTTAATGTATTAAATTAGAGTGAACATGGCTGAGTTATAACAACAGTAGAGTATAGCATGACTAAGTAAAAGTATAAAGTCAAACAGTGAGAAATAATAGTAAAAAACCCCTATGCGTCCAAAACAGTTGGCATAAGGCCCAAATATGGCATTCAGCCCAAAATATGATGAGAACAAACAATTTTCAATCAAATATGCAGTAAAACAGTAATTTGGGACGGATTAAATCACAATCCCCAAAGGTGTATGACGTCGTGCTTGTCATCTAGCGTGTGCGTCACCTCAATATAGCACAAATCCGGGGTTTCATACCCTTAGGACAATAATTACAATCATTACTCACCTCAATCCGGTCCAAACTCTAGCCCGCGATGCCTTTGCCCCTCAAAGCAGCATCCACTCGCATTGAATCTATCCAAAATCATAATTACAATGTCAAAATATGCTAAGGGAACGAAGCACATGCAAAAATAATCAATTTAAAACATAAATCCCGAAATTAACAAAAAATCCGACCCCGGGGCCTACGTCTCATAATTCGATAAAATTTACATCAATAGATTCCTTATCTCCCCACGAGTTCATACATATCAACAATCCCAAAATCCGACCATAAACTGCCCTTCAAATCCTCAATTCAGGGTCTCTAATGCCAAGCCCTAGATTCCCAATTTTTAACCCATAATTTCCATAATTACACCTTTAATCCATATAATACCATAAAAATGAGTTTTCGGTTCAACAATCTTAACTCAACGAAGCTCCATTGAATTCCCTCTTAAAAATCTCCAAAAAAGCTCCAAAACCGATTTAGGAAATGGTGGAATAACCAAAAATTCGTGAAGGAAATATTTTATACCTTATGGCCCAGGCTTTTCGCACCTGCGGCCAATTTCTCGCTCCTGCGCAACCGCTTCTGCGGTCCGAGCACCGCTTCTGCGGTCATCACTTAACGCCGGGCCCATAAATATGGGTCATATCCTGGATCTTTGGTTTTCACTTACTTTGCCTTTGGCCGTATCTGCGGCTCCTAACTCGCTTCTGCGTAAGTGCACATGCAGTCCCCTAGTCGCAGGTGCGGCTATGACAGCAATGGGAAAAATTCAGCTGTCAAAACCCAACTCAAATCTTCCGCCAACTATTCGAAATCACCTTGAGGCCCTTCATGAACTCAACCAACAGCACCAACAAGTCCTATACCACTATCCAAACTTATACCAATCTGCAAAATACCTCATACCACATCGAATCAACCAAAACACCTCGGATTCAAGCGTAAGGTTTCCAAAATCTTCCGAATTCCGTTTTTGATCAAACGTCTATAAAACCACGTCTGAATGACTTGATATTTTGCACACACATCCTAAATGATACAACGGGCCTACTGCAACTCCTGGAATTCCACTCCAACCCTTATATCAAAATCTCACCTATCAACTGGAAAATGCCAAAACTCCAATCTCACAAATTCTAACCTAAATCTAATCCGAACCTCCAACACAATAAGATCACGCTCCTAAGTCACAAATCACCTAACGGAGCTAACCAAATCATAAAAATTCTGATCCGAGATCATATACTGACAAGTCAAAACTTGGTCAAATCTTTCAAATTTTAAACTTCAAATTGACGAATGTTCTTCCAAATTCATTACGATTATCCTGAAAACCAAAACCAACTATTTACATAAGTCATATTACATCACATGGGGCTAGACATTCTTGAGAACTAGCGAGCGAAGTGCAAAAGCTCAAAATGACTGGTCGGGTCGTTACTTCCTCCCCTACTTAAACATACGCTCGTCCTCGAGCGTGCCCAGAGTTGTTCCAAAAACCATCAAATCGCTGAATAACCTTACCATGAACATACCCGGGGTGATCCTACGGCACCATATCTCATACAGGTCTGATAAGACAATGAAACTGAGATTTCAAAATCCAACCTGGACCATAAATCTTAGAACCCTATTTTCGCTTCTGAAATCATCTACAAGAGCAGAATCCTGCACTTATACTATAAATAAGCCCAGCTAGCTGTAATAACCTATACCTACAACCTCATGTACAATTACATGACATATCACACAACTCAAACACTTGTAGCGGTAATTTCTAATCACAGTAGATGCACACAACAACCGAAAACCGATAGTAAACCTCTTATCAACTAAAGCCTCATTCCAACACTTTCATATACTGTCAATGATAAATGAAACATGTATAAAGTCATAACCATTCCTTAGATCAACCATTCGTGAATCCATTTTCTCCTTTGGCAAGGGCCAAAGAAAATTTATGAGCTGAACCTCGATAGTATCCTTCCAACACTGAAACCGAATTTGTTTGTGTAAATTATACATCCTGACGATCTCATCTAATTCCAGCACAACTACTCTTATGACATGACACATCATTACAATCTACAGCCACAACTCGTGCAAACCGTGCACCAATAAGCAACAATCTGAACGTATTCAAATCATGAAAAAAATGACTCAAATGAAATAGTTGTACTATAGGATCACTGGTACCACCATAACATAATGCTGAGAACTCGTCACACATTGTAGAAACAAAACACATGAGTTTAACCCAAAGGGTCATACCTCCACAAAACTTTGTTGCAATGTGTGACCCTATCCAAACACTGGTCCACATGAAATTCCTCAAGTCACTTTGCTCAAAATCGATAGCCACGTGCAATTTGATATCTAGAACCAAAGAAAATCATCATGACCACCACGAAGTAATTGACATAGCATTACACACCCAAAAAGGCATAACCAATGAGTCATCCGCCAAGCAATACCCAGTACTATTCACGTTCGACTTCCGCTATGAAACCCCAATAAATCACACCATATGTGCCTATAACCAACAAATCATAATGCCTCACAACACAGAACATTAAATCATAAATCACCTCAAAACACTAATAGCACAATAACAACCGAATCAACACATCCCTCACCAATAGCAACTCGAAGTCAACAAAGTCGTCTCGATGCAGAACACACATCCATATAGGTCTACTAATGAACCCATTATCAAGGAGTTCCTAAAGTTGTTCCTTCCACTCATTTAACTCCACCGGTGCTATACGCTATGGTGCCCAACACTAAATCAATACCAAAATTAACAACCCCATCTGGTGACATGCACGACAGCAAGAAACACATCCGAAAAACCCCTCATTACCGGAACTGAATCAATGGCAGGAGTAGCTGCACTGACATCCATTACGAAGGCGAAATGGGAAATACAACCCTTCCGAACCACCCGTTGGGTCTTCCAAAATGGAACCACCGTACTGAGAATATAATCTGTCGAACCTCGCCACTCAATTTGTGGCATCCCCGCCATAGCCAATGCCGCTTCCTTAGTGCAACAGTCCAGATTACCACGACACGAAGACAACCAATCTATGCCCAATATCACATCAAATTCTAACTTACCAAGCAGCAAAAGATCCACTCGGGTCTCCAAACCCCGATAGTCACTACACAATGTCCATACACGCGATCTACAACCACAACATAACATGTTTATGAGAACTCCCAATCTCAAACTCCATGTAGCACATGAATCACTATATCTGATCCCAATTATGCCATCTGAATACGTACCACACCTCTAATACCCTATCATTCCACGAGAAATACTCTACAAATTCTCCCGTGCCACCAAGCAAACTTGAATATCAACAATTGATCAAACAAGAGAGAGTCCCAATACTAATGAAGTACCATTAACTCAAACACTTTCCCTTTTTCTAAAACCTATACCCCATCTAGCCACACTAAATAGTAATATCATTTCCCTGATCATCTGAAGATTATTTCCCTAATCATCTGAAGTTGTTCGTGACGCCTAAGAATTTTATGACCTTCCTTTCAAAACTGAACCATGACCTTACACATGCAAATCTCAATCCTACACAACATACCCCATAAACCATATCATCCTAGGATAACCATGAGAACTTCATGTCCCTTCTGAGCCCCAAGCAACTATGTAATCAACTAGCCAGGAACATTCCATTGATTCTGTCTAGAAGAAAATCACTATACATCCCATGCTTCTCAGACTCGTAGAAAATATACATCTTTAACTGTGGTAGAAACCCTCACGAACTCTCCGAATTCCATTTGCACAAAACGAAACCATTAGGACTAAATCCTTCTAACTCAACCAAGTGACACATGCCACTAAAACCCAAGAGCATTACTGCAAAACATTGTAGAAACTCATTACTGCATAAGCATCCAAAGAACTAACCATATCCTTACCATGCCGATCCTACCTACTACCAAGCTATCCGATCTATATAAGTTAAAGCAACTCTCTTAGGCAAATCTCATCAAATTTTTAAAGACATTAAATCTTCTGCAAATCTTGCATTCACTATTGTAATAGTTAAAGCCACTCTCTTAGGCAGCCCAAATTTAAATTGCAACACATATATTTCCCTGGTAACAAAAAATGACATAAAGGATTATGCAAACTTCAGAACAATCTGCAGGAGATAACCCACCTGCTTCACCTCAACTAACATTGCTTTATACCATTCCACTGTTATAGACATTACGCAGTCACTTGATCTTCCTGAGTTTGAACTCATAACACGACGTGAAATTCCACTTCACTCCCCCAACAAGAAAATATAAAAGATTCTTCACACACCCATAACGCAGGGCTATACCTCAAATCCAAATGGAAATCACCACCAAATAGTTTCTTACCACCCCCAAGAAGACCCTCCTTGTCGCTTCTATATCATATGCATACATCTCGTAATCATAGCATACTCATCACATGGCCATCCCGCCATCACTTCTACTAATAGGAACACTACCAAACATATAAGTTCAAAAACATATGCTCACATAATTAGCACCTCGGTGCTCAAGCTACAGGAAAAAATCCGGCCTCAAGTCCTCCAGACTGGCCCAATCATCAACGCACAGAAAATCTCATCTCGCCCCTCGGTCAGGGAATCACAAGCCATCGATGCACATCTGATACTGCGCGCATATGAACGCATGGAAGGAATTTCAAGAATTACATTTCAAGCTGAGTCAAAGAGATTTTACATCCTCCTGAGGATAAGTACAGAAATCTCCGTACCGATTTCTCGAGACTCTACTAAACCTTCCCATGACAAGCAAGACCTATGTAACCTAGGCTTTGATACCAACTTGTCACGACCTTAAACCCAAACCTGATTGTGATGGCGCCTCCCATGATGACAAGTCCAGCAAACAAAACACCCAATTCATTTTTAACAATTGAAATAACACCATATAAGTCATTAACATGATTAAATACCAAAAGAAATAGTGAAACAGTACAATTTGTAGGGAAAAAATAACATTGTCCGACATCGGGGTGTCACCAGCTATATGAATCTAACATAGTCTAAGTGTATGAAAGAGTTTATACAACCTATTACATAACTAGAGCAAGGAAGAAAAAATAAGAGGGAGAAACACTGGGCGGCAAACGTCGAGAAGCTACCTAGTGGACTCCGAATAGCCTGTTGAGCAATTAACTCTCATTGGCGAAACCTAAAGCTCCTTAATCTACACACGGGGTGCAGGGAGTAAAGTGAGTACTCCAACTCGATGAATAATAATAATAAATAAAGACTAAGCAATAAGAAATCATATAAAGCACAATAACATGCTAAAAAGAAGCAGTGCAAAACCAGTAAAAGGCCAGGAAATAGTGAAATCTTATGAAAACACCTTAATTTAGAATAAGCTTATTTTAAACACTTTTTTAACAGTTAAACAAGTAAATGAGGAGCAGCTAGGAAAGATAAACACATAAAATCTGCCCCTCGGGCACAATGTCAACAGAATCAGCCCCTCGAGCAATAATATAGAACAACACTAACCCCTCGGGTTATATCTCATATCACAATGGATACCCGCGCTCACTGGGGTTGTACAGACTTCGAGAGGGGCCCCTTATCGCTCAAGTGCAATTTCAAGGCATCTCATGTCATAATCAATAGGCGCTCAGCCTCCTATCAACAAGCCACCTCGTAGCGTACAATCTCAAGACTTCGGCCTCAAAATCATAAATTAGTGTATCACTAATGTGACATGCATCCCAACCAAAAAGTATCCTCACAACACAGTCCATCGGCCTTATAATAAAACATGATGCTCAACCCAAAATATCACATAAAATATCAATTAATGTGTTAAAACAGAGTAAATATGACTGAGTTACAAAAATAGTAGAATATAGCATGACTGAGTACAAGTATAAAGTCAAAATAGTGAGGGATGGTACTAAAAATCCCCTATGGGTCCAAACACAATCGGCACGAGGCCCAAATATGGCATTCAGCCCAAAACATGATGATAGCAAATTATTTTCAATCAAATATGCAGTAAAATAGTCGCTCGGGATGGACCAAGTCACAATCCCTTAACGGTGCACAATCCCACGCTCATCATCTAACGTGTGCATCACCTTAATATAACACAACAATATGAAATTCAGGATTTCATACCCTCATGATAATATTTACAATCATTACTCACCTCAATTCGGTCCGAACTCTAGCCCGCAATGTCTTTGCCCCTTAAATCGGCCTCCATTCGCGTCAAATCTATCCAAAATCAGAAGCACGATGTTAAAATATGCTAAGGGACTGAAACACATGTGAAAGTAATCAATTTACAATATAAATCCTGAAATTAATCAAAACACGACCTCGGGGCCTACATCTCGAAATATGATAAAATGTATATAAATAGATTCTTTATCTCCCCATGAGTTTATACATATCAAAAGTCTCAAAATCCGACAACGAATGGCCCTTCAAAATTCTTAAGTCAAAGTCTCTGATACCGAGCCCTAATTTCCTAATTTTTAACCCTTAATTTTCTTAATTACAGCTCTAATCCATGAAATAATACCATAGAATGAGTTTTAGGTTCAACAACCTTACCTCAACAAAGCTCCCTTGAATTCCCTCTTCAAAATCTCCCAAAAAGTTCCAAAACTGACTTAGAAGTGGTGGAATAACCCAAATTCGCGAAGGAAATATTTTATACCTTCTGGCCCAGGATTTTCGCACATGCAGCCAATTCCTCGCTCATGCGCAACCACTTCTATTGTTCGAGCACCGCTTCTGCGATCATCACTTAAGGCCCATACTGCACCTGCGACCAGACATCTGCTTCTGCAGGCCCCCACGTGTGGTTCATATCCCGCATCTGCAGTTTTCACTTACTTTGCCTTTAGCCACATCCACGACTCCTAACTTGCATCTGCGAGACCGCACATGCGGTCCCCTAGCCGTTGGTGTGGTTATGACAAGAATGGAAAAAACTTCAGCTGTCAAAACCCAACCCAACTCAAATCATTTTCCAACCATCCAAAATCACCCCGAGGCCCCAGAAATCTCAACTAACAGCACCAACAAGTCCTATACCACTATCCAAACTTATACCAATCTTCAAAACACCTCAAACTACATTGAATCAACTAAAACACCTCGGATTCAAGTCTAAGGTTCCCAAAATCTTCTGAATTTTGCTTTTGATTAACAGTCTATCAAACCACGTCCGAATGTCTTGAAATTTTGCATACATATCCCAAATGATACAATGGACCTACTGCAACTCCTGGAATTCCATTCCGACCCCTATATCAAAATTTCACCTTTCAATCGGAAACTGCCAAAATTCCATTCTCGTTAATTCAAGTCTAGATCTACTCCTGACCTCCAAAACACATTCCTATCATGCTCTTAAGTTCTAAATCACCTAACAGAACTAACCAAATCATAAAAATTCCTATTCGAGATCATATACCAACGAGTCAAAAACTTGGTCAAATCTTTCAAATTTTAAACTTCAAAATTAGGATTGTTCTTTCAAATTCATTCCTATTATCTTGAAAACCAGAATCAACGATGTACGTAAATCAAATACATCACATGGGGCTAGACATGCCCGAGAACTAGCGAACAAAGTGCAAAAACTCAAAATGACCGGTCGGATCATTACAGCAAGATGTGAGTTTTGAGCATGTTAGTACTACTTTGATGATTGTTGATCCTATGACTAAAGATCTGTCGGCTAATATTTTCAAGAATCATGTAACCCGTATGAGTCATAGTATCTCAATTTAGCCTTTTTTGATTCTCTAAGAGTATGTCTAGACATTATGCTTATTTTGATATATAACAGTGCACATTTTGGTTTTTCATATATTATTTTGTGATCATTGGATCAATAAAGTTGGACTCTTAATGACTTAAATTAAGTTCATTCATAAAGTTGTAGACAGTTTGTTAGAATATATTGTACACTGTAATACATAAAAGAAATTATTTGGTTAAGAGCATGACCACCATAATTCATGTACTGATATGTTCTAGCTTAAGTGATTGTTGCATAAATTTTGGTTGAGTGATGAAGTCTATGGTCATATTATATGTTTATCTCTCATAAAGTATTTTCTGATCTTAATATATGGTCCAATTGGGAGAATGTTAAAAATTTACTGTCTCTTCTAGAGACTTCTAGTGCGTCCCATATATAAAGTAATAAATTATTTACCTGATCTCCCAAAGAAAATAATATATCAGATAATATTCTGTAGTTATGCATATATGGTAGTTTCTTTGATAGAAAGAAATAATTTTAATTAGGAGTCCCTGTGGCAATTATAATTTATGAAGAAGACCCTAATTTAAGGAGAGGGAAAAAAAAGAAAGTATATAATTGAATCCCTAATTGAAGGCACTAATAATGAGGTGAGAGCCTTTTAAGGAGCAATCTACTCAATTTGTAAGAAAAAGCTAAATATTTATTAAAAACTACAAAAGATAGAGAACCTTGATAAATAATAAGTTTCTAATAAAGTATAGCTATGTAAAAATCGGGAGAAATTCAAAAATAGCCAGATTTACAACTGGTCATTCAAAAATAGCACAATTTCAAAAGTAATCAAAATTTAGTCACTTTTTATGTAAAGATAAATCTGAGCGAAAACACTGTTCAAAATTCGAAAAATACTCCAGTAAATTATGATGGAGTTCCAGCATAAGTATACTTAAACTACAGCATATTATACTGCAGTTCTAGGATAAGTATACTTGAACTCCAGCATAATATGATGGAGTTCCAGTAAAAGTACACTAGAACTCCAGCATAATATACTGGAGTTCCAGCAAGTATACTGGTCCAGTATAATATACAAGAGGTTGGAGCACTGGTGCTTCAGTCTTTAGTATATTATACTGGAGCCAGCAAAGTATACCGGTCCAACATAATATGCTGGATTACACACACAGGTGCACCGAACTCCAGTATATTTTGCTGGATCAATCTCTATTGCAACATTAACTTGGTAAATACTAACTATTTTTAAATAACTTATTCGAAAAACTGGCAATACTATATTATTTTTACGTAAAAATCCCATAATGATATAAACGTAGCCCAAGGGAGCAAGTTGGACTTTGAATCGGCCCATCTCAAGAAAGTGCGTATTTCTGTGGCATGAGTATTGAGTTCTACTCTTGCTGCAAAGTTAAATTAGTCCCTTTGTTTCTGAAGATTACATTTAATATATTTATCCAAAACTTTTTTCTCCCTCCGAAACAATATTTTACAAATATATAAAACAATCGTTGTAAAAAGTTAACTATCTCCATAGTACAGGACTTTAAGGATTATTAACATAAACGTCATATACGGTCAAACTCTTTTGTAATATTTTCATGTGTTTATATTTTTCGGTTATTATAATGAAATGTCATTATATCTTGTAACATAATACAAAATTGATTTTGAAAATTTTTTAATTTTTATAATGAATAATTGTTATATAAGAATATATATAGGGAGCGATAGATATGTCTGAATCTATAAACGGAGTAAAGCGTAGTGCATACAACGTGAGAGTTGCAACTGAGGTAAGAGTTAGCTATTTTCTTGTTTTATACACTTTGTTTCTTTTCCTACAAAACAGGCATATATCACCTAAATTCATGAATATGACATGGAATTTCACAATGGTCATAGAAAATTAAAATGTACTGCTATAAATTACTCTATTGACTTGTCTAATTAGTGATTAAAACCTATGAAGAAGCTAATGACAGAACATCAACTTTCATTTGACTTTCAATCATAATTTCCTCAACATTAAATGAGCCGTCAAACATCAGTGAGCTTTAACTTTATTAATTTGTCGGCAATTTGATATGAAAGCTAGCTTCACTTCGTGCGTTCATTTTAGGGTTACATGAACTAAGTTGTTGTCAAAAATATTTTAATTCTTGTGCTTTTTTTTCATAATGATGGAGACCATTAAGGATGATAATGTCCATCATTAAACATAATTAGCTTTTGTACTACTCACAATAAAAATATAAAAATGGCGGTGCTCATCATAGTTAAATGTTTTTAAGTAATGGGAGCGGAGCGGTTTTAATGATGACTTTCATCATGTAATCATACTTTTACTCCGAGATTATAAGACAATTAGATACACAAAATATTTTATATTCACACAAGGTCCACCGAAGAACCGAAACCCAACAAGTAGGGATGTAGACCTTCAAACCTTGCTATTCCATGAACTATTCTCCGTTTCAAATTGGGAAATTTACGTAGTTATATTATAATAAAAAATATTATAATTTTTCTTTAGGTTTATTAAAAATTACATTCTCTATCTATACTTACTACTTAATATACAAAACCTTAATAAAGAGAGTATTCCTTAAAATTAGGATGTAACTTATATAGCTCCTCCCCCCACCCCCACCCCCACCCCCACCTCCCACCCCCCGCCATGTCTCCCCTATCCCCTCCCTTCTATATCAATTATACAAAGGCCCTTCTACTACATTTTCATCCCATTTTCAAGAAGATTTTTAAAAAAAAAAAAAATCTCTTTCATACGAATCAGTTCAAATGCCCCCTCTTCACACAATAATTGTCAATATTATCTTCAAGTTTGCAGTAGCAAAGGACATCTTCCATTGACAATTATTTAAAAGTTTCGAAGCATTAAATTTAATATTTGAGTTTTTATGAATTTGTGATTTATTTGAATTGGGTGTTCTTGCAAAAGATTGAGAATGTACTTTAAAGTTTATATCTCAATTTTGCGGGATATTGATTAAATTTAGAGTTAATTTTAGGTAAAATTTCATATTGAAATCCGAAGAGAATAAGTTTTACAATTGTATCACAATGGATGATAATGGTACGATAATTATATCACAATTGTATCAGAATTCTTTCAGGACTGTATTGAAATTGTATTATAATTGTATCTGATTCATCAGTAAATGGATATATTAAAAAAAAAAGAGAGAGAAGCTCTCCCTTCTCTCTACCTTTACTGTTACATTGCCTCATCTTCTCCGCCTGCCTCGGCGCACGATAGTTAACGTCGCCGAGCTGGTTTTCATGGCAAGAGGAAGAGGTCGCGGTAGGGGTAGGCCACGTAAAATTCCAATTGCAACAATAGATCGCATCATCTCAAAAATAAATCAACCACAAACTGTTCCCAGTGAAGAAGGTCAGGTTACTGTTCCATTTATTCCTATTCCATTGAAGCAACCAGAGGAGGTTCCTGAAGCTAAGGAGCTTCCTCAACCTCAGATTATACAAGGTGATGGGGGTAATACCCACATGCAGACATCAGCCCAACCACCTGACCTTGAAACAGTGAAGGTGACCAATGAAGGAACCAAAGTGTGGGCAAATCTGTTTCAGAAGAACAGATTTGCCTCTAATGGTATGGCACTGGAGTATATACCACCTACTATCCTTGATGGCAAACCTGTAGGCCAGCTACTGAAAGAGGAAGTAGAGGAGGAAGAGCAGAAATGGAAATGTTCTCTTGTGATTTTTGTGTTGGGGACTGGTCCAGGTTATAATGCTATGAAACGTTTCATTAGTCTACACTGGTCTCATGTTCCAGAGCCAGATCTATACTACCATGAGGAGGGTTATTATGTAGCTAAATTTCAAACCATGGAAGATGCTAAAGAGGTCATATGTGCTGGTCCATATACCATTGCTAATAGACCTATGGTCTTGAAACAATGGTCTTCTGATTTCGGCTTCACTGCTGCTTTTCCTAATGACATTCCTCTATGGGTAAAGTTCCCTAGGCTTCTATGTCATATTGGGGTAGTAGGTCTTTGAGTATGATTGCCAGTGTTCTTGGCATACCTATTTTTGCTGATGAATGTACTACCAATCAGACTAGGATCTCCTTTGCACGTATGCTTATTGAGGTTAATATGTCTAAGCCTTTGCCAAGTGAGATTGAGATTATTGATCCTAATGGCAAGAAATTTGTACAGGAAGTGACATATGACTGGAAGCCAACATACTGTGAGAAGTGCCGCATGGTAGTTCATAACTGCCTGACCATTCCTAAACCCCCTCAAGCTATACAAAAACCAAAAATTACCCAGGAGTGGAGAGCTAAAGGGCCAGTTCAGAATGATACACAACCTAAGGAGAACCCCGGCCAACAGGAAGTTGCAAGGCAAAGTGCACTACCTCCTAAAGATGCAGGTCCTTTGGATGGCACAGAAGGGTTCACTCTGGTAGATAAGGACAAGTAGGTGCAATCTCCAGTTTTCAATCTTACAAATTTTCCCCCATTATCCCCTATGGTATTGAGTAACAGATTTCAAGCTGTGTCAGCTAGCAGAACAGGTCAACCCCTGATGAAGGGGGTCCTAGTTTTACCAAATGAAGCTGGTAGTTTGGAATATTAGAGGGATCAATAAGAGATATAAATAGAAAGAAGCTAAAGAATAATTTAGACAGAATAAATTTAGTCTTGTTAGTTTGGTAGAAACAAAGGTCAAGGAGAATAACGCAGGGAGAATTTCTAATCTGGTGCGTCCAGGTTGGGGTATGATAGCTAACTATAGGGATTCTCCAAGAGGTAGGATCTGGATTTTATGGGACCCTCAAAAGATCAGTGTCACAGGAATTCAGGAGGATGGCAAATATCTTCATTGCAGTATTCACAATCCTGTAGGGGATCTGATCTGCCTTCTCACTGTGGTGTATGGTTCTAATGGTCTGGACCAAAAAAGAACAATGTGGCAACACATACAAAACCTTGCTACTGGTATTACTGATCCTTGGCTGGTTGCAGGTGACTTCAATACTGTGTTGTCTGTCAATGACAGACAGTCATGTACTCAAGTTAAGCAAGCTGAGACTCTGGATTTCATTCAATGCATTCAACTGGCTGAATTATCAAAGCTTCCTTGGAAAGGGGGCTTCTTCACATGGACGAATAAACAAACTGGTAATGAGAGAGTTTGTAGTAGATTGGACAGAATATTTGGTAATTTTGACTGGATGATTAAATGGAGTCATGTACAGACTGTGTATGACCCTCCTTTGATCTCTGATCATAATCCAATGGGGCTTACTTTGAAGGAAGATATTACTGTCAGGAAGGCACCCTTCAAATTCTACAATGCATGGGCTAATCACAAAGATTTTCAACACATCATGAAGGCACATTGGAGGAGTTCTGATCAGTGCACTCTTAAGATGATATGAAATAACCTCAAGGCACTTAAACCTGTTCTAAAATCTCTAAATGTTAGAGAATTTAAGAATATCACACAAAAAATTGAATCTAGCAGGGAGGAACTAAAAGTCATCCAGCACCAGATGAGCTCACAATTTGCTGATGATTTGCAGGTTAAAGAAAAGGATCTGTTATTGAAGCTGGAGAAGTGGTCACTGATTGAAGAAAGTATCCTCCAACAGAAATCCATAGCCAAATGGATACAATTGGGAGATTCAGACAATAAGTACTTTCATGCTGTATTAAAGGAAAGGAATCAGTATAAAAGCATTACTAAACTGGTTACTGCAGGAGGCATCAAACTTACCCAGCCAGATGACATTAGAGATGAAATCAGGAACTTCTATAAGTCTTTAATGGGGTCATCAGCTCCCTCCCTTCCAGCAATTAATAGGTCATACATGGATAATGGTCTAAAGCTCACTCACTATCAGCAGAAGCAGTTAGCAGCAGATGTGTCTATTGATGAAATTGTAGATAGCCTAAAATCCATTGGTGATCATAAAGCACCAGGGATTGATGGTTATAATGTTGTTTTCTTTAAACAGACCTGGTGGCTCACTGGCAATCAGATCACCAGGGCAGTTCTGGAGTTCTTCTAATCTGGTAAGATGTATAAGCCAGTTAATTGTGCCTCCCATACACTGATTCTTAAAGTTCCTAACCCTCAGTCAGTCAAGGAATTTAGACCAATTGCCTGTTGTTCAGTTCTATATAAGATAATATCTAAGATACTGGCCAACAGATTACAGAAATGCATGGCTTATATCATCAGTGATTCCAGGAAGGAGGGTGGCTGATAATGTTATCTTAGCACATGAGTTGATCAAACACTATGCTAGAACCAATGTGTCCCCTAGGTGTATGATTAATATAGACTTACAGAAGGCTTATTCTGTTGAGTGGATCTTCTTGCAACAAGTCATGGAATCTTTACACTTCCCAGGCAGATTTATAAGGTGGATTATGGAATGTGTCCAAACAGTGAGCTATACAATCATGGTTAATGGGGAAACTACTGAACCCTTTCAAGCAGCTAAAGGCTTGAGGCAAGGTGACCCAATCTCTCCCTTCTTATTTGCTATAGTGATGGAATACCTTAGCAGGGCTCTTGTGGAACTAAAGAAAAATCCAGACATCTTATTCCATCCTGGTTGTAAAAGGTTAAATATTACTCATCTTAGCTTTGCAGATGATCTACTGTTATTTGCCAAAGGAGACTTGAAGGCTGTCACAACCATGTTCAGATACTTCTCTCAATTCACTGAGGCTTCTGGTATGACTGCTAACCCGAGTAATAGTTCTGTCTATTTTGGAGGTGTCTCTCCTGATGCACAACAACACATTGTCAATCATCTTGGCTATGTATATGGAGAGTTACCTTTCAAGTATTTGGGAGTTCCTCTAACTGCCAAGAAAATGTTATTACTATAATAGCAACCATTGGTGGATAGGGTTACTGCCAGGATCACATCCTGGACTGCTAGAAAATTATCCTATGCAGGGAGAGTTCAGCTGGTGCAGTCAGTCATTTTTGGTATACAAGCATACTGGGCTCAGCTTTTTCTTATTCCTTCAAAAATACTAAAGATGCTGGATGCAGTTTGTAGATCCTATGTTTGGACAGGTTCAGCCATCATATCCAAAAAATCATATGTAGCCTGGGACAAAGTCTGCCTGCCTAAGTCTGCTGGGGGTTTAAATATTATGAATATGTTATTATGGAACAAAGCTGCAATGATGAAACTTGGATGGGATCTGGCCAATAAGAAAGATGTTCTATGGATAAAATGGATACACTCTGTGTACATAAAACATCAACAATTTCAGTTCCTAACCATTCCTAACCAAGCCAGTTGGATGGTTAGGAAGATCATTGCTGCTACTGTTACATTGCAGCAGTCACTGATGCTACAACAACCAGCTTGCTCTATCAAGAAACTTTACTTACAACAGATTGGACAATTGCCAAGAGTAGTGTGGAAGAACCTCACTATCCAAAACTATGCTAGACCTAAGGCAGTCTTCAATCTCTGGCTGATATTACAGAATAGGCTGCCTACAATGGATAGATTGGAACAGTGGAAACTCAATGTGGACAACACATGTACACTTTGCCAACAAGATAAGAAGACTAGGGATCATCTGTTCTTCTCATGTTCATTCACTTCCTTGCTGAGACACCACACTTTGCAGTGGATTGGAGTAACTCAAGACAATTATCATAATTGGGAGCAATACATACAGTGGATCATAACCAAGTCTAAAGGGAAATCTGGTCGAGCTCAAATGATTAAAATGGTCTTTGCTGAAATGTTATATAGTATTTGGTTAGAGAGAAACTCAAGATTGTTCAATCACACATCCTGTTCCAATGATCATCTACTTAGAAGCATTGCTTATACATGTCATGTTAGGAGTCCCCCTAAAGTTAGTCTACACCTTCTGCATTATCTCCTGTAATTAGAAACATAGGTACAGTAAATGTAGATGCTAGCTAGTTTTTATAGATGATAGTCAGCTGTGTATAGCTGAACTATGGCTTTGTAAAGAAATACCTTTGGTAATTAATACAAAAAATTTAATTACCAAAAAAACTGGATACATTTTACAATACAAGTATAATAAAATATTTGTATTAGAGTGGTATCGGTTTTAGTTGGTTTATATGTTTTTTGGATGTGATGTATTCATCCTCTTCGATTTTCAGTATGAAAATAAAAGTTATGATAATTGGTGATTTTGTGCTGATTTTTATAGAGCTTGCCATTGGTTTAGATGGAATTTCAAGAAGAAGAAGTTCAAAATGTTCAAAATTATTTCCGAATTGTATCATAAATGTATGGTAATCGTATATAAATTATATATAATACATCAATATGTAAAACAACCTGATACAATAGTAATACAAGTATAATATAGTATTATATTAGAATTAATAAGAAATTTACAAGGATTATTTCAGAATTGTATTAAAATGTCCTCACAAGTTTATTTGAATTGTTTTTGATACATCACTACGTGAAAACATTTCATGATGTAATTGCTAATATTAGGTCTATCCATTTGTGGAATATATTCAATTTGTACAAAAAACTCTAGACAATTTTTAAAAAATTACAAAACCTAGAGAAAATGTGTGAATAAGTTTCTATTATTATTTTATATATATAGAGAGGAAAAACTCCTTTTCAGATTAGATGAGTTACTTTCTTTTTTAGTATGTTTCAAAATAAATGGCACATTTCTAATTTGGAAATAACTCAATTTAAAACTTTTCATTTTACCTTTAATGAGAAATTTATCATGGCCCCACAAAGCTTTTACCTCTTACATTTTTAAGACCACAAGTTTCAAAAGTCTTTTTTTTTCTTAAACTAACTCGGCTCATCTAAATTGAAACAGATGAAGTATATATTAGTGTCCTGATTTACTGAATTTCTTAAAACTAGTGCAGTAGTAGTATATTTCTTTTTGAAAATGACTACTAAAAAGGACAGCTCGGTGCACTAAGGTCCCGCTATACGTGGTTCGGAAGGACCAGACTAAGATAGTATATTTTCACAACTTTATCCTGCATTTCTGAAGAGATTATTTCCACGACTTGAATACGTGACCTCCTGATCACATGACATCAACTTTACCAGTTACACCAAGGCTCCACTTCTTTAAAATGACTCGACTATTTGATTATAATCATCAAATTAATCAAGAAAAAATAACATTGTATAGCCGCTCTAAAAATAATAGCCGAGAAATGTGTGTATATATATATATATATATATATATATATATATATATATATATATATATATATATATATATATACACAAATTGTATACACCTTTATCGACTAATAAATATAAATAGTTTCTGGCGCGTATTAAAAGTAATAAAACCCCATTAATTAATTAGGTTTAGCAACGTAATTAGCCAACAAACACTCTATTCAAGTAATTTGGTGTGAGTCTATGTAATATGTAAGGTTTTGTCTTAATGTTTAATTTTCCCTTTTTTCATCAAACAAAAAATAATCATATGCTAATGAAATCCCTTTTTAGGAAATTCTTAAAAAGGGTTTTGGCTCATAAATATAACTCGTACTTAAAATTTACGTTCATCTCCAATATTTCAAGAGCGTTTTTGGCATTTTTTCCGTTTTATTTACTTTAATTTTTTATTTGTTATATGATTTCTATAATAATTGTACGACTAATCTATTCTGACCTGGGAACTAATCAACCCTAAAGTAATTGATAAATTAGTGCTATGGGCCTTTATAATAAAACCATCTGTAAAATTTTCTACACCCTTTTGGTTGTTCCCCAAAAGAGAAGCAAGAAAACTGTTTTTTAATATGTCATTTTAAAAGCAGTGATGGAATATAAAATAAAAACTGACTATTTGATTAAATACTAAGAAATATCAGGGTACTGAACTTTCCCTTTCGGGATTCTTTCAGCTTTTAATATATTTTCGAGTTTGGGGTAGTGAGTAGTTACATATATATAGTACATATATATATAAACAAAAAATAGTCACCTGAAATTATTAATTAAACAGATTCACATGCATTGTAACCCTAGACATGGCCCATTTCATTTGAATTAAATATAAAACTTTACCATAAATCAACCTTTGATTGCGCAACAAATTTTTGTACTACTACCCCCACCCCCCACCCTCACTCCCCCCGCCCAACCCCCACAACAATGCCATTTTTCTATATTTTGTACGACTTAGATTAAGACAATGTATAATATTTGGAAAGAAACTATGAAATCTCTTCTTAAGTAAGTCACACACACACGCGGTACACATAGAGGAGGGTAAGGGAGGGAATGATATTCAAAGGAATATACCTAGCATATATTAAAGTTAAGTGCTTAAACATAAATTTTATTTGGAAAAGAAATTGAAGGTTTGAGCATCAAAATTATTTCTCCTATTTCATATAACATTTTCTTTTACAAGTTATTCATCAGTATTTTAAGTATTGAAGTTAGTTAACTGTAACATTCCTATCCGTTAGTGATATTAGGGGTGTACAAAGAAAACCGATAAATCGCACCAATCCGATAATCCGAGTCAAACTGAGAAACAAAACCCGTGTATGGTTTGATTTGACTTGGTTTGGTGTTGGAAAAAAAAATCCGACCATAATTGGTTTGGTTTTAACTAAAGAAAGTCAAACCGAAACCAAACCAACCCGACATTACATATATAACAATTTTAGATATATTTAATATATAAAGATAGTTATTGTAATGTAATTTATAAATATTTCTTAAAAAATTTCATAATTTTATCTTTTAAGGTATTATTTCGAGGTTTGATTTATAACTTTTGAATGCTCCAGTAAGTTTTATAGTCATTACTATTAGTAAATTAAATAATGCTAGCAATTAATACTAATGCTAACAAAAGACATTCAATTCAATATTACAAACGGGAATGTATTAATTGTCTATTTTTTATTTTACAATAATTTAGATAAAAATACATAACCTATTTTTATTTTTCTTTAGCTTTTAGGCATATAACTAATACTCCCTCATTAGTCTATCTAGTTTAGCATGAATTAGCGCTTTTAGATTATGTTTATTTTTATTATAATTTTTTAATTAGCAATATTTATAGTATATAATTTTATTATTTTTTATTGTTGAATATTTTAGGATAATGTCATGAGTCATGACATATCTCATATTTTGTATTATTTTCTTGAAAAATACTTTATATAGTTGTATCTTACTAGGATTAAAGAAGTATTTTGAGCATACGTTATATATTTTGTTCTACGAAGATTTTACCGGAAAAAATGCGAAAAATCCGAATAACCCGAAAAAAACCGAGAAAAACCGATATTGAAAAACCCGAATTTATTGGTTTGGTTTGGTTTGGTCTTTCGATTTAATAACCCGACACAATTGGTTTGGTTTGGTAATTGTAAAATCCGAACCAACCCGGTCTATGTACACCCCTAAGTTATATTATCATTCGTAAAATGTGTCACTTGGGGTTAAGTCTTGTTTATGGAAAATTTTATTTTGTGTCTCATACAACTGACACTAGTTGTATGTGGCAACTTTTTTATCTCACAGTTTTTGAATCTAGATTTTTATGGAACCAGAAGTGTAAGATTGGTGTCCACAAATTTGTGAGACAAAAAGGAACCTCACAAAACTAATGTAAATTGGGTGAGACACAAAATAAAACTTCTCCTTGTTTGCAATTATATACCCAAATCGCTGAAGTTTACTATATTGTTTTTCAAGGTTGCACGCAGAATGACTCTAATACCATATGTAACAGCCCAGTCAACTAGTGATATTGTCTGCTTCGAGTCTAGGCTCGCACGAATTTAAAATGGGATAGATTCAAAAATAGCCAAATTTACAAGTGGTTATTCAAAAATAGCCGCAATTTCAAAAGTAATCAAAATTTAACTACTTTTCATGTAAACATAAATATGAATGAAAACACTGTTTAAAATTCAAAAACAATACTCTAGTATATTATAATGGAGTTCCAGCATAAGTATACTGGAACTCCAACATAATGTACTAGAGTTCTAGTATAATATTTCGGTCCAGTATAATATGTTGAAAGTTCATATACACGTGCTCCAATCTCAAGTATATTATCCTGAAACTTTCTATACGTTAGAGTTCCAACATAATATGCTGGAAGTTCATACACAGATGCACCGAAGTAACTGGAATCGAAGTTGGGGCTGCCCCCAATGATTGAAGTTGATCTATTCACTGAAATACTTTTGCCTCGAAAGAAATGATTCCCATAAAACAATAATTCAATGGTGCAAAATATTCTTTGTCTTATTTACCTTGTCGTCAACTAATTGATTAAATTAACTATTACTGTGCTGCAATTTCAAATAAATTGAAATCGAAGTAGCATATTTGGCTAAATTTTTAAAATCAACTCATTTTGATAAGTATTTTTCTAAAAATTTCTTTTAGAGTTAAACAATTTATGATTAACTAATTAATTTAAAAAATACTTTTGAATTATGATTAGCGTTTGGCAAAAATTTTATAAACTATTTCTAAGTGTATTTTTCTCAAAAGTACTTTATTAAAAAAATTGCGAAAGAAAGTAATTTTTTCTATTTCTCAAAAGTTACTCTATTTCTCCTTAAAATTTTTTTTTTCCTTTCAAAAGCTTAACCAAATACTTCATTTTTTTATTAAAGTACTTTCAGCTTAAAAAAATAACACATTTCACCCAACAGGCTAGTACATATATCAACTCGTTGCCATCAATGGTGGGGCAATGAAACCAGACTAAAAAAAGATTCTCCTCCCACTGTCACCCCCCCCCCCCCCCCCCCCCCCATATATATGCCGATGCAAACGTCTAACTACCAACTTATTTTTCAATTCTTGTATTAAAGCAAAAATTAATTTTACAGTTTTTTGGATTTATTACCTGTTTTTTAACAATTGCTTTCTTCTTGCCAATGCTCTTCTAATTTAATGTTATCTTTGTTCTTGGTATTGAGGAGCCCTCAGAGCAACAGTTGAATTGTTTTTGTATGGAATATAAGTCATAATTTTGAACCGTGATTATTAATACTTGCATTAGGATAGATTGTCTGTATCACGATTTTCTTGGAGTCAGAGGCAGGTGCAATTTGACAGCTACGTGTTCAATTAAATTTATAACTTTCGACGTGGAGCAAAAATTTATTAAAATTGCAAAAATAATATATATAAACTCATAAGTTTAAAATATAACAAGCTCAATGTTAAAAACTATATAAAGTTAAACTCATAGAATATAAATTCTGGATCCGTCTCAGCTTGAGATGCAGCTCTTCCCCGACCCTGCGTGAAGATATGATGCTCTGTAAATAGGAGCGCATCATTTTTGTATTGAGGAATTGAAAATATAAATAAATTCATATTCTATTTGTATTTTTTTGCATCAAATTTAGATTACGTACGTCTCATGTGCGCACTTCTGTATTAGAACAGATTTTAATAGATATAATTAAAAAGAAAATGCAAAACAAGGAACGTAAAATTAGAATGTAGTTCAATTATTTAGATGTGTATAAGTAAAGTAATTTTATTTTGCTTATTTAAATGTTCAAAGAGCAGCTTTGTCAAAAGGAAAATTTTATTTTGTATCTCATATAACTAATACTAATTATATAAGATATTTTTTTATCTTATAATTATATGAACTTAAATTTTTATGAACCCAAAAATATAAAATTGAGTCCACAAATTTATAAAATAAAAAAAAATATCATAGAACTAATATAAAGTATGTGACATACATAAAACTTCTATTTTGTCAAATGTCATTTAAGGCCAGAAAAGGATGGCAGGTAAGTTGTAGTCACAACCTAAAAGCACCGTCCTGTTTTGCACAATGTTTTAGGCTCAAGCACTAGGAGGTTTAGCTTGTTCTATTTTAAATTTAATTTAATGAATTAAACTTTGTATTGTATTTATTGTGTTAGATATATATATATATATATATATATATATATATATATATATATATATATATATATATATATATATATATATATATATATATATATATATATATAGAGTGTCAAAAGTACTGAATTTATAGCCAGAAGGCTACATTCGTCTTTGTTCTTATCCTTTGGTGCAGATAGTCTGTATCGATAGTAAGTGATAGATTATGTGATTATGTGCATTTATACGTGAAAATTAGGAATTATCGATTATTTTTTATATATACTAAGATATTTATTTTTTAATATTAGTTAATAATAAAATTGATCATATTAACTTTAATTGCTCATTGAAAATTTAATAAATTTTGTTTAGGCTCTTTATCTCAAAGGTAATTTTAAAAGAAAAAAATTAATTCCTTCTCAATATTTGAGAAAATCAATACTATAGATCACAAAAGAAAAATAAAAAAACCACTTAAAATAAAGCGAAGGAAGCATCTGTAACTTCTTGAAAATGGTTTACATTGGTTTTGAAGTAGCAAACGAGGCTCGAACTTAGAAAATTTTAATGTAAGATTTACAATAACGATCATAAGTCGAAAGTTTATCAAAAATAATATTCATATCTTAGATGAGGTAAGTATAAAATTTGTATGCATACACTTAATTTTTCCTAAATCGCACTTGTAAAGCCACATTAGGTATATTGTTCCGGTTGAACTACGACAATAGTCGAAAGCAGCGTTGTCAAGTAACTTCAGAGGGATTAAAACCCAAAATAAATTTCACCGTAACAAGCTTCAGATTCTTAGGTCATATAATTAGGTCCCATTAATAATGTGCATATGGACATGTGTAACCTTACTCTATGACTTTCTAGCATCTGATATTTGCTTTTCTTGAGCTTCTTGTTATGCTATGATTGGACTAGGAAAAGGAAGAGATTCCTCAACCAAAAAAATCTTTTAAGCTCTTTATCTGTTTATAGAGTTCTTCGTGCAATTGGCTCTTAAAAACCTTTCATATATTGATTAGTGTGAAAGTCAAAACTGTTCAATTAACTCAGTAATGAAAGAGGGTGATATTTTACTGAGAGCAAGAGTATGAGTTACATATTCGGTTAAAGTCAATAACTTCGGTCCAAACTTTATATTTATTTTAATAAATTTATTGAATAAATTATAATTACATTTTAAACTTTACTAATTATGATGACATCTAACTCAATCTATTGGGTAAGTCAATTTAACAACTATCTATTTCCAATTAAATAATTAAAACAAATCAATGGAAGATATTATCTGAACTTATTCATTTCCAGGGACTGGTAATACAAATCATGAGTATCTAAGAATAAACTTTATTAAATTGATATGAAGTAAATACATCTTCTGTTTGAAAAGTACATAGACATAGTTCATAAATTCAACGGCTACCATGAATAAACTGCGGCTATAACAGGAATGCCTTTCAAATCCAGCTCCCATCGAACACATCAATCTTACCATCTAATATCTATGCGTAACGTGCAGAAGTGTAGTATCAGTACAACCAACTCCATGTACTGAGTAAGCCTCTCTATGCATGTATGTCATGTGTGCATGCAAATGTCATATACATCATAGATGAATCGCGTACGAATGCTCTTAGGGTACTCAAGCGCTATATTGTTGCAGCGCACAGCCCGATCCTATCTTGTTGCGCGCACACACACACACACACAGATATATATATATATATATATATATATATATATATATATATATATATATATATATATATATATAAAAGTAGCTCTAAGGTTTGTTGTGATTTGCAACCTAATCCATTTGCATAAATGTAATCAATATATCGTTGCAGCGTGCAGTCCGATCAAAAAACATCACTCTTGCTCGGGCCCTCATCCTCACTCTGTCATCAATCTCTCCAATCTCACTCACAGGCTCACAATGTCATGAATCTATCCCCGACAACAATGATATGATGTATCAATAACAACAACAGAGATTGAAATATGATATGAATGTATGAATATGACTGAGTACGAAACATCAATAAAATCAGTGAGATGACAGCAAGAAACGACCATTATGGGTCCAAACAACATCAACAAGAAACCTAAACATGATATTTAGCATGATTGACATCTCAATTACTTTATCACATGGTGAAAACACAAATATCAACAAAAATATGAGACTATACAGTGCAACGGAAGCCATAGAGTCCCAATTCACATGGTGCACGCCTACACGCCCATAACTTAGCATGTGCGTCACCTCAATACCAATCAAATAACACGTATTGCTGTGTTTCATATCTTAGCACTAAGTTTAGAAGAGTTACTTATCTCGAACGAGTCAATATCACAGCCGAGCAAGCCAAGTGATGCTCCACAAATGACATCCCGTGCGCTCTGACCTTTGAATTGCTCGAAACTGACCAACAACAATTCAAATACATCAAGCAACGCAAAAATAACCAATCCCGATTGTAAAAAGATCAAATCTTGAATCAAAGACCAAAATCGGCCTAAAAATCACACTCGGGCCCGCATTTTGGAATCTGACAAAACTCACAAAATCTGACAACCATTAAATTACAAGTCTAACCATACTAGTGTCACTCAATTCCGACTCCATACCGATGTTCAAAACTAAAAATTTCAAATTATGAAACTTTAGGCCAAAACCTCCCAATTTCCTCTGTAAAATTCATCAACCAAAAGCTAAAATCGAAGATAGATTCATGCAATATAACTAAAACCGTGTAGAGAACACCTACCCCTATTCATATGGTGAAAATTGCTTCAAAAATTGCCTCAATATGAGCTCCATAGCTCCAAAAACGTGAAAATGGCTGAAACCCTAGAAATAGAGTACTTTATACTTCTTCCCAGACATTCTCTTTCATAAATGCGGGATAACCATCGCTTCACAATGACAAAAATTATCAGCCACAAAAATGCTCTATGCGTTCGCGGCACAAGTCTCGCGAACGCGATATACACTAGAGACAAAATTACACGGACGTGACACAAGCCTCGCGAACACGATGAAGAAAGAACCTCTAGCTCTAGCACTCCAGCTCAACTCTACGTGAACGTGATCTTTCACATGCGAACGCAAAGAAGACTAGCCCCAACTCTTCGCAAACACGGACTAATATTCACAAACGCGGTGAATAGAATGCCACTGCCATCAAAATACACTACGTGTCGCGACTCTTGCCACGCGAACGCGATGAAGGACGAAGACACTAGAAAACGAGCAGAACACATAGTGGAAACATGAAGGAAAATGATCTGAAATCAATCTGAAACATGCCCGAGCCCCTCGGGACCCCATCCAAACATACCAATAAGTCTCATAACATAACATGGACTTACTCGAGACCTCAAAACACACATAACAACATCGAAACGACGAATCATACGTCAATTCAAAATCATTGAACTTTGAAACTTCAACATTCATAACCAATGTCGAAACCTATCAAATCACATCCGATTGACCTCAAATATTGTACAAAATTTAGATTTAACAATACAGACCTTCTTCAATTTATGGAATCGGAATTCGACCCCGATATCAAAAAGTCTACTCTCGGTCAAACTTTTCGAAATTCTGACTTCCTTCATTTCAAGCCATATTCTACTACGAACCTCCAATCACAATCCGGACGCGCTCCTAAGTCCAAAATCACCCAACATAGCTAACGGAACCATCAAAATTTCAATCCGAGGTCAAATTCTAAAAAGTCAAACTTAGTCAATCCTTTCAAATTTAAAGCTTTTAGCTGAGAATCATTCTACCAAATTAATTCTGATTAAACTGAAAATCAAAACCGTTGATCCACATGAGTCATAATACATCATCCAGAGCTACTCATGCCCTCAAACAACCGAGCAAAATGTAAATGCTCAAAAAGACCAGTCGGGTCGTTACATCCTCCCTCGTTTAAACATACGTTTGTCCTCGAACATGCCCAGAGTTGTTCTCAAAGCCATCAACCACCGTGTAACCTTACCATGAACATACCCGGGGGTGATCCCACATCAACCAATCCCATATAGGTCTGGTAACACACAAAACTGAAAATCATTACTCTAACCTTAACCCATAAGCCTTGGAATCCAATTTCCAATATCCGAAATTTCCATAAGAATAGAATCTTACATCTACACACTGTATATCAAGTCTTCAACATGACCTAAGATGTAGTCACATGATATACCACATAACTCAAATACTCGTAGCGATATCTTCTAATCACAGTAGGTGCTCCAAACAATCCAATGCATGTAACAAACCTCTTATCAAACAAATCCTCATCCTAATATCTTCCTATGCTGCCAATAACGAAGAAACACGCTTGAAATCATAACCATTTGTCAAATCAATAAGTCGTGGAGCTCCTTCTCCACCCACAATAACTATAACAGATTTCTAAGCCGGCCTTCAAAATTATCCTTCCAAATATATACCACAATCCAATCCGATAGTATCCATTCTAGGTCCAATGACCTCTTCTCATCTGACTCATCCACTCTAGTGACACAACACATCAATACAATCTAAAATCCACAACCCATGCAACCTGTGAAACCCATGCACCAATTAGCAACATACCAAATGCACTCAATAATGAAAATTACTCAAACTAGAGTACTGTCCCGCCAGCTTAACAAGTACCACCACATCGCCATGCTAAGAGCCTAGCACACATCATTGAACCAAAGCACACGAATCCATCATAAAGGATCAAATTCAACATAACTCCATGCAATGCGTGACCCCATCCAGGCACTGTTCCATACTACATATGTCGAGCCGCCATGCTCAAAATTAATAACCACGCAAGATTCGACGTCGAGTACCCAAAGTGCATTACCATAACCACGGAGAGCCAATAACACCATATTAAAATCCATAAAGAACATAGCCAACGTCTAATCAATTACGCAATACCCAAGTACTCACCTCGCTCAAATTCCGTTATAAAGCTCAAATAGAACCACATCATATGTTCATATGACCAATGAAAAACAACCCAAAGTGGTATAGAAGAGTAATTCACATATCATTTTATAACCTGCATAAGCACAACAACAACCGAATGGCACATCCCTCAACAATAGCAGTATGGAGCCAACCAATCCCACTCAGTGCAGAACACACATCCATATTGGGCCTACCAATGAACCCCAAATCAACTCTCGTCACTCATAATAGATAAATAACCATCCGAAAGTCCACAATGACATAATCAAAACATATGCTACCTTCTGACTAACCTTGGCTAAATTTCCACAGTCCACAACCACGAAACAATCTACTTATGAGAACTCCCAGTATCCAAATCCATAGAACACATGAATCGTCATATCTGATCTCAAATCCATCGCCTGAATGTCTAACACTCCTCCAATACACGATCATCCCACGAGGAATACTTCTATAACTCTTCTGTACTACAAAGCAAAATCTGGATACCAGTAGTCGATCAATTAGAAAAGGTGTCGCAATACCAATGAAGAATCCATAATTCAAAACACATTGCCCCTTAACAAGTGAACTGTGACCTTACACATGCAATTCTCAATCCTACATAATACACTGTATGTACCATGCCATCATACGGAAAATACGAAAACTTCGTAATCCACTTGAGTCACCAATAACTGCATATCTAATTACCTAAGAACTTTCCATTTGATCCCATCCAGGAGAAAATTACTATACATCACATGCTCCTCACGCTAGTAGGAAATATACATAGTAGAAACCATTAATAACTCTCTGAATCCCATTTGCACATAACCAAACCGTCAAGACTGAATATCTATAACTCAACCAAGCCACGCAGACCGTCAAAACTCAAGAGTCTTGCTACAAAATACATGTAGAGACTAGACACATTATAAGTACCCAAGGAACCGATTATATCCATTAGTATGCCGATTCCAACTTACTACCAAGTTGTCCTAATTCTATGAGTTCCTTCTAAATTACATTCAATTGATACTTCTACTTCCCATAATACCACAATCCTCAGCCAAGACTTACCACACAAGATCCAAGCATAAAAAAACATTGCCCTTAGACTCATAAGCTGTTGAATTCTCTATTAAACACCACAAAAGTACCACAATTGAGATACCCACTCTGAAGAGACCTTACGGGAATTTTAAAGTAGTTCATCTTAACTTCTTGATACTGAATGTAGAAACCATAATGATAGAAATACTATGAGTCTCGACAGCATCCAATGAAGAATCCTCGACCCTAGCCATAAATTTCAAAAATTTCCAATTGCCACATTTAAATCTTGAATCCATTAGGACCATTCTCAAGAGTCTTCCACCCTGCTCAATACTCAATTATACCGACCGCACAGATCGAATGGCACGTTGCCCATTAGCATACTAACACCCAAGGAAGTGACCCCACCTTAATGCAACTAAACAAATTCCTACTACATGTACACGACATCCTTCACGAATACTCACTCGGTCCTTCCATGATTTCCATATACCCATAAAGTGCAATACAACCGCATCCAGAAATTCCTTCACTAGAGTCAAGGAAGTGACCCTACCTTAATGCAACTAAACAAATTCCTACTATGTGTACACTACATCCTTCTCGAATACTCACTCGGTCCTTCCATGATTTCCATATACTCATAAAGTGCAATACAACCGCATCCAGAAATTCCTTCACTAGAGTCATCCCCAGTCTCAACCTCGGTAAGTCATAACTATGTAAGGCCCTCAATAATTTTGCTAAGTAAATTAGGATTTTGCAGTGCCGTGTAGGCGAATTATAATACTTTATGTTCTATTAACATGATGCGAATAAATTTGAGTTGGTAAATAAGTGTATATGGCAAATGGTAAGTAATTTTGGGTCCAAGGGAAGGCCTAAGTCTAAAATTGGAAAATTTCATCACGCTAAAATTTCAAATGAGTTCGCGCAAGTCCCCACTTTTAACGAGCATATATATATATATATATATATATGTGTGTGTGTGTGTGTGTGTGTGTGTGTGTGTGTGTGTGTGTGTGTGTGTGTGTGTGTGGTGTGTGTATGTGTGTGTGATGAACAATCTATCATATAAAAGTTCTTCGAGTCTAGTTTCCAACGCTTTAAATCATTCGTCATTTGGACATTCCTACACAAAGTTATGATCAAATTACCAAGGCTGGAAAAATGCGATCATGTGTCAATTATGCGATCGATAAACTATTATGCGGTCCGAATAATTGGTATGCAATCGCAAATCAGCTTGCAAACTGGAACAGCATAGCCTAATTCTGGGTACCGAGTTTTGCGATACGTCTGCGGCTAGCATACCCATTCTGTGGTCCATTATGTGACCGTAGACCTGAATTCGGATGGTTAATCTTCCTATTTTTATGACCCGACCCCATTTTAATATATAGGCTTTGGGGTTCATATTGGGGTAATTTCATGAGCATTCTAAAGAGAGTCAAGAGCATTTTAGAGGGAGAAGAAGGAACCCAACTTTCAAATCATCCAATCTTGCATCAATCTGCAATAATCAAAGAACCCTCTTGATACCCAATTTTTCTCCGTCTATTTTTTCTATGCAAAATACTTATAAATATATATAGATATAGATATATATATATATATATATGCCTAAGTATTTTAGTATGTTTTCTAATTTTTAAAATATTTTTTAAATCAATTTACTGTCCATTTTAGCAGTATAAAAACTAATAATTATTTCCATTATTATCATCTTGGTGAATAACATATTTTATTCTCATATTTATACCAAAGTATAGCTAGAGTAAATTTTTTGCTACATTTTTACAAATTTATTTGGTATTTTAAAAGTCAAATTGCATATAATTGCAATTTTAACCTATTTTGAGAATTAATAGCATTTTGTAATTATGAAATTGATTCCAACATTTTTAAATTAATATTTACATATTATTAACTGATCCAGTATGTTTAATTTTCTTTCAAAATCATGTTTACTATTTTTATGAAATAAAAAAGGAAAAACCAGCTATTTAAAATTTGGCTTTGTTTTGTTTCAATTATAGCCCCATTACATTTAAATTATAGCCACAGTGACCCTCCCAATTGACCCAATTTTGAATCCAACCGGACCATCCCAATCCCATACCCTCAAGCCATTTTAATTACCCGACCCAAGCTCTTTTGATCTGGACCGCTGATCTCTGAGATCAATGGCTCCTATCTACCCTTCCATAATTAAACCTAAATGACTACCCTAATCACCTGATTCTCTTATATCAGCCTCCCCCAAACACTCTCCTCTCTCAAAATCTCTCGAAGGATCTTGAAACTCTAATCGCCTTCTACCATTTTCAACTGCAAACTCACCAGAATCCATGTCCTCTCAGGGCATTGATGGCCTACACTCATCTATCTATGCTCTTAAATGCTTAGTGTTCGAAGTTTCGAGTCTAACCTCGATGGCGTCGGTTCAGATTTTCTCCGATTTAAGGTTCCATGGCCTCTCCGGCTTTGCTCCGGCATATCCAAAGCATTTCGAGCCTGGTTCTGACTCATCCGACTTGGATCAGACCTTTTCCAAGCCTTTCCTCTTTAGGGTTCCTCTAAAACCCTAGCTATCCAAAGTTTTCTCTGTTTGTTTTTTTAGATCGGTTCTATATTTGTGCTTTACTTAAGTTTTAAAAATTTTCCTCAATTTTTCTTTCAAAAATTACTTCTCTCCGACTTACGCTTTCTAAAAAGCTCAAAATATTTTCTCCGATTGTTCTTTTCCTTTTTTTTGTGTGTATATTTGTCACACATGTGTTTCTACTGCTTTCCTATATTTTTCTACTATATATGTCTTTTGTGCCTTGTCTTTCTATTGTGTTTCTACACCATGTTTACATGTTCGTCCTACTATCTTTTCCTATATTTCTTGTTGATATAATTTTCTGGTATTTTGTGTTCTCCTACTGAGTTCTTAAGTTCCTCGCTTGCCTTTTTACTGGACCTTGTTTGAGTTCTCTTTAAACATGTTTCGTCTACTATTTTTTTAAGTGTTATAATATCTCTTCTCTCTTCTAGACTTGTTTAAATTCCAGGTTTTCTTAAACATGTTCGTTCTACCCCCACTATGTACCAAATTAGTTTCTTCACTTTGTTGTTTCAAACTTTCTATTGTATCTGTTTGTTTTCTCATAAGTCTCTAAAAGAGACCTTTAAGCCACCTTCAATTATTTGTGTCCTCGTCTCTATATCTGATTCGAGTTGGAAACCCTAGAATCTGGGGGTTTTGACGAGTTTGATCTTGTGTTTGGACTACGATTCTATTTTGGAACCCTTAACTCGTTTAGACTCATTCTGTGTCTATGAGCTAAATTGAACTTCTGTGTTTACAACTCGGAACTTTTTCTATGCTAGACTCTTCTACTGATTGGTATGAGAGTTCTTCGTGCTTGAGCATGGCTGTATGTTTTATATGTGTAATGAATTCTTTCTTTCGAAAAGTTTTTCCGACTTATGATTGATTCAGAATCCTTTTCTTTAGGTTTAATTGATTGTTACTATTTCTTATTTAATTAAAACTCTTCTCCACCTTTTCTTACTGGATTCATCCGCACCAAATTCAAACCTTGGGATTTACTCGCTGTTCAATTGATTTCCTTTCCTTATTTGCAATAACCGAGTGCTGTCAGGATTTTTCCTTAAATATACCTCTATGTATTTACCCCTCTTGTACTGCTTTGAAAGATGTTTTGATTGGTCTCTTTCCTAAATTACTTTTACCTATTTGAAATTAGATTCCCTTAATTAAAGGGAGAAATTGTGAAATTGATTTAAAAACTATTCTCCTACGTATTTCTGCTCTCTTTCTGCACTATAAATACATGACCTTATTCAATACAAAATACAGAGTAATACGACCAACTTTCAATCACACACTATCCATTAAACATTTTTACGCTACTCAAGTATCATAGTTCTCTGATCATAGCATTCTGACTATTTTTTTTCACTTTGGCTTCACAAGACTACTGCTTTCTTCTTTTATTTCCCTAAAACTGGTATGTTCTAGCTTAGTTTATAGCCTAATCCCAATGTGTTTATTTTACAGCTTCCACATTCCTGTCTACTTCGTTATCTATGCTTAGTGGTAAATGTGTATGTTGTTCTCTTTGCACTTGTTTCTGCTGTGAATCCATGTACCCCTATTACCCTCTATGTATTTGCGTTAAAGTTCAGAACATGACATCATCCAATTTGTTTCTCATGTCTAGACTTGATCCTTTAAGGGGTCCTTACTCCCAAACAATGTGGCTAATAGGGTGGTTGGGGTGTATCAACACCTCTAACTGCCGGGTATGACCACCAGCATGTCTTGGCTTTTCCCAAAATCCCCTCTATTGCACTCACACTCTCTCCTAGCTTCTAAGTTCTCCCCCCTCCTATAAGCCTTGCTTTAGGACCTTTAGTTCCCTATGATCTTGGACATTTAAGGGTTGGCCCTTCCACACTGCACTGTAATTCAATTCTCCAATGAATTTAGGTGTAAGCACTACCGGGAATCAATGAGGCTCTTGGGAACTCTGACACACCCAGAAATGAGAAAGGCTTTGAAAATTCGATCTTTGGAGTTGGTTTACTTCATGCTTTAGACAGAATACTGAATCAGGCTCTACTTGGTTGGAAATTTTTAGTTTTCTGATGTAATCTTACTTCTTTTTCTTATTCAATTCTGGGTTTTAGTAATCTTGTTATGACTATTGGGTTTTTAGTGAAAGGGGAGGTTACATCATACATGAAAGGGATAGATATCATGTTCATAGGAATTTAATATGTATTAGCTATCCTGTCCTGCTTTTAGTTCTGCATTTTTCATATAGAGATCATGTTTACAGGTTACATATTTCATATAGAAACCATGTCCATAAATTCTGCATTTTCGTATAGAAACCATGCTTATAAGTTTTTGCACTTTTGTATTATCTAGAAAACATGTTTATAGGTTCTACACTTCATATAAAAATCTTGTTTATAGATTCCACATTCTCATATAGAAATCATGTCTATAAGTTTCTACAATTTTGCATTTATAAAACCATGCCTATAGCTTCCTGCATTTCATATAAAAACCATGTATGTAGGTTTTCCATATTTCTGCATACCACATAGATAACATGGCTATAGGACTTCTTGAATTCTGCATATGCATCTATCACTAGGCGAACATATTTATAGGTTTGAATAACAAACAACATTCTAGACACCATGCCTATATGATTTCTGTACTTTTATTTCGACTGCAAACGTTTTAAAATATTTAGCAACTAGAAATAATGCCTATAGGAGTTATCAACTAAATTTGAATTGTCTATTTTGTCTAAGTCTAAAATCAGTAAATAACATTGCTTAATATCTACAGAGCTTATGCTTCTGTGTAACCAACAAGTCTTCTTCTTTTAAAACTAGTACGCTCATGCGTTATTAGATATCATGCCTATAAGTTTCGCCTAGGCAAGCCATATGGTAAATTGGTAATAGAATCAAACTTCGTTAAAATTCCAACCAACAGGCAGGTCTGATTCGAGTTTCTTATCTAAATATATAATAAATCAGTCTGCCTCTTATTTTCTTTAGGTTTAATTAAGACCATAACTAGTATGTGTAAGACATGTTGAACGATCTGTCTTTAAGTTGAGGAGGCATGTTTGAGCCTTTAATTTTTATGTGTTTCCCATACCTGTACTACATGTTTGATTGTCGCCTTAGAATTTTATCCTTTTACACCACGAAAGCTTCCTTCCCTTTAGAACTTGTAGTCCTAAATGCCTCCAGGGCTGATAGGATTTGGGACGGGTAGTAGCATGCAATAGGAAAACGAGACCATTCCGCGTACCTTAACCGGGTGAGAAAGGGTAGATATGGATATGATGACCGCGCGATGACACCACGTGTATATAAGGTTACTGGGTGTTGTGTGGGGTAATCCATATTATTTATAAACCTAGGACCCCCTTCCCCTTACTTCTTTTTTTTCTGGATTTTAAGAACTTCTCAACTTTCAGCTTCTTTAACTTCTTTTACTTTAATTTCTTGCAAGATTACGTGAAAACCCTTTCCCTATATTTATTTTCAGAAATTCAAAACTATTTTTTCCCAGACTTCAGCTTCTTTAACTTCTTTGCTTGCAACCATTATGTGAAAACTACCCTGTATTTGTAATTTTTTCTTGCTTACTTGTCATTTTTACTTAAAGTCACAATTATAGCATGGTCGGGAACCACACTAGTGGATCTCGAGGGTTTCCTAACACCTTCCCCTCGAGATAATTTCAAGCCCTTACCCATTCTCTGGTTTTTTAAATCAAAATTCTTCTTAGTGTCCTAATGCACTTAATCATTAGGTGGCGACTCTTCAATTCCAACCCAATTCCCAAAAGGAAAAGAGTTGTCTGCCCAAATGTCATAAACTCGATTTCGTGAGAAAAAAGGGGCATCGACAGCATGGCAACTCTGCTGGGGATTTCTTTAAGGCTTTTACTATTTCATGTTATTTGTGACTTTATGCTTCTTTGTATATTTTTGTTTGTTTAAATTCCCTAAAGTACTTTTCCTCTTCTACCTCGAAGTTGACTTGGCTCTTTGTTTCTTTTCCTTAATGTTTTTCATCATCGCTTTCCTTTAATATTATTGTAAATTATGAGAAACTATTGTAATTATTATTTTATGAATGTGCAAATATGTGACATCTTTTTTGTTATTGTAACTGCATGTTCAACATCATATTCCAGCGTGCCAAACAGAATACCCTTGCAACACTTATAATGAGTGGTTGCACCATTCCGATATTATCAACCCCAGAATCCGGCAAAGGCATATATGCGGTAAAACCAATTGATCAACAGTGTAGTTGACGGTTCTGTGCCTTTCCCTCTTGAGTTGTCCGCTCAAAGGTAACAGTCTAATACCCCATAGAAACCCTACTCCGTTTAAACGTGCATGCATCATTGTCAAAACCTAGCCGAGTCAGTTATGTTGTCCGCATAATGACTTTTTAAGATAGCCTTGTCTAAAGTCCACTAGGTTTCCTTGAAACCCAAACGGACATTACCACGTTTTGTGTATTTATTTGGAGAACTAAATGCCTTTTACGATAATTGTTGATATTCAAGTAGGCGAGTCTGGTCGAGGGTAACTGCCTAACTTTTTGTCTTGAAGAAATATGAGGCACGAAGTCTCAGATTCGGCATGGTCACCAACATCCACCCCAAATTGCTAAGCTAGTGAAAGGATCTTTATTCCAGTGATTAGGCTCTTATCAGAAAATATCTAGGGAATCTACCTTCTATCCTGGAAATTCAACCCAACAACAAAATCATAGAAGCTGACACACTATTTTGGGATTGTGATAGGTCTGTGTTCCGCTTTGGAGACATTGAGATGACACCCCTGCTTGAGGAAATGGGAGGACTGGCTGGAATGCCGTCGGAAACTCCGGGTTTGTTAATGCCGAAAAACCGCAAGGGTAGAGGTTTTCTCAAAATGATGGGTGTGAAGAAGAATCCAGACTTGATATGTTTGAAGGAGTTGTACATTCCCTTTGACTATTTGTATGAAAGGTACGGTCACAACAAATCTTACCGTACTTATCCTAACGAGTTCACCCTTACATCATTGGGGCATATCCATTAAAGGGTCTTTGTCTTCAAGTTCTGATTCTTAGAGGCGATAGTGTTTCCAATGAAGAAATCAAGAATTCACACCATGCTAGACATGGTCACCAAAACCTTAATGGAGGGAATTGGTGGGCAACTATGTTCATTGAAGAAATATATCGAGTCTTAAAGAAATGTCAACAGGGAGCCAAACACTTCGAGGGTTGCAACTTGCTACTCTAACTCTGGCTGATGGAGAACCTCCAAAAGGGTGAATATAGATAGTAGATTCAGCGTAGGGAATGGAATGATCGTATAGCTTTCCACCAGGCAAGGAGGATGAACTACATACCCAACATGTTTTCTCAGGCGGGAACTATTTGAAAATCTGAAAGAGGACCAAGTACAATGGATGCTCGAATGGTTCCCTACTGAAGAGTTTATTGCCCGATCTCGGGATGCACCATTTCTAATACTTATTGATTTGAGAGGAACTTATCCTTATGTCCCTCTCCGCGTTATGAGATAGGATGGCAGGAAGCAGGTTGTACCAAGGGTTGACAGGATGAGTCACTTCGGGTTCGAGTTTCAAGATGATGATAGCCCTCACAAGTGCCAATCGCAACACATGTGGCACCGCAAAATCGTCATGGGAAGGGAAACTATTGAGCCAGACAAGTACCATCCTCGTTATAGTCCATACTATCCCAGCTGGTTAGAAGACAATCATAATGGTCTGGGTCAACCCGGGTTTGCTCGAGGTCACAGGATCATCGATGAAAAGGCTGAAGCACAGGTCAAGTACAACTGATTGTGCAAAAGGATTCCGGAATGTGAAAGTGAGCACCGTGAAATTCAAGAAGCAAACCAAAAGCTAATTGAAGAGTGGAAAGACATGCCTGTCAGGACCAACAAGCGACTGGGGTACTTAGAGCGGGGATTGGTAGAGCTGGAAAGGAAATTCGTCAGAAGGGTCGAGGACTGCCAGAATGCTGAGAGAAATTAAGATAGGCACCTAGCAAGAGCCTACTTGCTGTTGGGACTTCGCAAGCTGATACAGTTGTTCGATGGAGCCAAAGATGTCGAGTCTGGGGAAGGTCCTTCTGGGTCCAAATAGACAGGAATTTACCTTTTCGTTTATGAATGTAATAAAGTCAATGGCCATTAGTGACATTTTATTTCCTGTTGTTTAGTCTCATTTTAGGTTCGCCTTATTTTCTATCAATAAAATGAGGCATTTAGCAATATAAGTTCTCGAAATTAATTTGTCTCTAGGCCTACCTCTGGTACAACGAGGCTCCTAAATTAGGACACCATTTGCATTCCTGCACTATGTGTTTAAATATCTTAACATCTTCTCTTATAATCCTCACTAACTTGTTACCTTTTTGTTTTTACTTTTTGTTTTATTCCCCTCCCCCAAAGGTTAGTTGGTGCACTCTAGCATCATCATCATATTCCACAAGATCCAAGGGCTCTCCACCCACTCCTCCTCCTAGTCCTATCAGAAACAGGAACAATGGAAAGATGGAAGAATTCAGAAAAGAAAGCTCAATTGAACGGGAAGATATCACTCAGGGTACTCAGGTTTCCAAAGAAAGCGCGTCACAACTCAAACAAAAGCTTTCAAGATTTCAAGAAGAACTAGATCAAGTTTGAAATTTGGCAATACCGTCATTTTGCTTGACCACTCTAGAAGCTACCTTCCGAAATACTCAGAATCCCATACCTCCACAAAACATCCCAAAGCAACCCGCTCATCATACCACTGCAACACCTGCCACACTCCCAACAACAATCTACTGCTCATCCCGGAACCATTAAACTCAATAAATGACCACTACCACACCCAACATAACACCCCCATCTACGTGGAGACCCTGCCACACTCCACCCAACCCATCTCAAGCACACCTGAGTCTGATGATAAGGACTAGCTCACTAGAAATCTGGCCGAAGAGCTTAAGAAGTTGACCACCGTAATTCAAGGCGTTGAAGAAAGTAAGGGAATTAAGGGGACAAACTATGAAGATCTACGCGTACAACCCGATGTCGAACTGTCCGAGGGGTACAACCTCCCAAATTCAAAATGTTTATTGGTATAGGGGATCCCAGGGTTCACTTGAGGACATACTGCAACAAGCTGGTCGGAGTAGGAAAAGTTGAGAAGATCCGCATTAAGCTTTTCATGAGGAGCCTGAAAGAAGATGCTTTGTCCTAGTACATTAGCCAAGACCTAAAGAAGTGGTCGAACTGGGTAAGTATGGCATCCGACTTCATGGAAAGGTTCAGGTTCAATATGGAAAATGCACGGGTTGTGTTTTACATTTAGAATATAAATAAGAAACCCACAGAAATATTTTGCGAGTATGCCACTCGTTGGAGATCAGAGGTTGCTAAGGTCCGACCTGCTTTAGGGGATAAACAAATGAACAAGTTCTTTATCTAGGCTCAGGATCCATAATACTATGAAAGACTGATGTTGATCGAAAGCCACAAATTCTCTAACATGATCAAGCACACCCGAGTCCGATGATAAGGACTAGCTCATTAGAAATCTGGCCGATGAGCTTAAGAAGTTGACCACCGTAATTCAAGGTGTTGAAAGAAGTAAAGGAATTAAGAGGATAAACTATGAAGATCTATGCGTACATCCCGATGTCGAACTGTCCGAGGGCTACAACCTCCCAAGTTCAAAATGTTTAATGGTATAGGGGATTCTAGGGTTCACTTGAGGACATACTGCGACAAGCTGGTTGGAGTAGGAAAAGATGAGAAGATCCGCATGAATCTTTTCATGAGGAGCCTAAAAGAAGATGCTTTGTCCTAGTACATTAGCCAAGATCTAAAAAAGTGGTCGAACTGGGTAAGTATGGCATCCGACTTCATGGAAAGATTCAGGTTCAATATGGAAAATGCACCGGTTGTGTTTTACATTCAGAATATAAATAAGAAACCCACAGAAATATTCTGCGAGTATGCCACTCGTTGGAGATTAGAGGTTGCTAAGGTCCGACCTGCTTTAGGGGAGGAACAAATGAACAAGTTCTTTATCTAGGCTCAGGATTCGTAATACTATGAAAGACTAATGTTGATTTAAAGCCACAAATTCTCTAACATGATCAAGCTAGGAGAAAAGATTCAGGAAGATATCAAGAGTGGTATGGTTTCAAGCTTGAAGCTTTGCAAGCCACCAACAAGGCTCTACAGTCGGGTGGTACATCCAAGAAGAGGGACGTAGGTGTCGTAATTGTTGCACAGAGAACCAAATCACTTGTCAAATACCAAACGTACCTAATACCTCCACATACATATCAGCCCACTCCAAATTTTCAAACACCCGCACCTTCCTACCTAACCCCACTGCCTACCTATCAATTGTCTCCACCTCTTACATACCAACCTGCTTCACCCAGATATTCCCAACCCGCACACGTATACCAAGCCTATAACACACAACAATCTCACGATCAATCACCTCCCCCCCCCCATCAAAACTTTCCTAGACTCCAACCAAATTTCAACCGCAGACCTCCCAAACAGTATACCTCCATTGCTGAACCAATCGACCAGCTATATGAAAGACTCAAAGCTTCTGGTTATGTCACCCCTATCCCTTCTATAACCCCTAAAAAAACCTTCCCAATAGGTAAATCCAAATAATACTTGTGCGTACCATTCTGGCATGAAAGGTCACACCATTGATGAATTTCGCTCCCTAAAGGATAAGATCCAAGCTTTGATTGAAATCAAGATCATCGTGGAAAAGGATCCAGCCTCGAATGTCATAATAACCCTCTACCTGACCACAAGGGTGGAGATGTTCAAATGATTGAAATAGAGGATGATTGGGATCCCAAAGGATCAATCGGTTTGATCATAGAAGGCGACGATCCAAAAAAACCAACAGTCATCCTTAATCCGATTGTAGTCCAGATTCAGCCTTCTGAAGATGCCGGGGTAAACATGTCCATACTACTTGAGTTTGAAACACCAGCCTCTGCAAAGACGCCAACACCTGAGTCCCCAAAGGTGTCTGTACCATTTAAAGTTGTTGTATTACCTTCCAAAGAAAGGGTGCCCATTCCGGTATCAATGACAACCATAACACTATTCCACACAAAAGCCATAACATAGGGCTACACAGTCGTGGCAAGAAGGAAAGGTAAAGCCAAGTTCGGAGAAGAAGTTATAGCATGGGGTATAACAAGGACCGACAGGGTTTACACTCCAAAACACTTGGCTGAGTCAAGTAAGCAGCCTTTTGGTCGACAAACCATCACCGAAACTGGGCTCGATGAACTCTGGAGAAAGATATAAGTGAAGGAATACTTAGTCATTGATCAGCTGAACAAAACACAGATGCAGATTTCTATCCTTGCTTTGCTACAGAGTTCTGATGCACACAAGAATGCCTTGAACAGAGTGTCGAGTTAGGCATATGTACCAAGTAACATCACTGGAGGAGAAATGGCAAACATCGTAGGTTAGGTATTAGAAAGCCACAAAATCACTTTCCACGAAGATGAGCTTCCACTGGATGGATTGAGTCATAACAAGGCATTGCACATCACCGTGAAGTACGAAGATTACTTTATCACCCGAATCCTGGTCGATGGGTGGTCCAGCCTCAACATTTGTCCGCTTGTACACTCAGGACATTAAGGAAAGGGCTGCATGAAATCAAGGACGCGGCCATCAACTTTAAGGCTTTCGACAGGTCTCAAAGGTCTACTATTAGGGAAATTAGCTTATGTTTGCAAATAGGGCCTACTTGGTTTGATGTTTATTTTCAAGTGATAGACGTGCCGGCATATGGGATGACCATGGATTAATGCCACCAGGGGTGTGGCATCCACACCACATCAGGAAGTGAAGCTTGGGTGGAATTACTAGGAGGTAATCATTCATGGCAACCATAGAAATCCCATATATAGTCGCCAGACCATCCCGATGATTGGAGGAAGAAGAAAGATAGGCAGAGAAACTCACCACCACATCAATCAAGTCAACATCATCGATAACGATAAGTGGTGGATAACAAATTAAAAGCATATTGAACTGGAGCAGGTAGGAACCTGGAACAAGACTTGGCAAGAATCTCCAAGGAATCCCTAAGCCCATCAAGCTCAATAAGCACAACACCACCTTTGGATTGGGATATGAGTATACCTGGAAAGAATTCAATGAATGGTCACCACCTTGGAGCGGTCCTTACTATCCATTGGAGCAATCGATACCCCGTTTGTAGTAGACCTTCCAACCGACCGAGGTCATCTATGGGTCAGAAGAAGAAGAAGCCCTAGTATCAATAAGGAATTTTTTCATGGAAGACGATAATATAGACACTGTGTCATTTTTAAGGAGGAGGGGGAGGAAGGCCCTTCCATACAGGCTGTAAATAGAGGAGCACGCCTCAACAACTGGACTGTCAGAACCATCAGAGGCCCCCACGCCTCGGGGTAGCAAGGCTAAAAAAGCACAATGCATTATCTTATTTTACAAGTTTACTTTCCTTTCGCACTTTTGTTTTTGCAAGAAAGAGCTCCAATGTTCAAAAAATTTATGGAATTTATCAAAAGCACTTCAATTTTCTTATAAATCTTACTATTATTATTTTCACTCATTACTTCACTTATTCAACATTACTATTACTTATCTTGATGAATCGATGGCTGTGACATGCAACCACGCAACGCAACAAATGGATATGGATTCATAGAAAGATGATACACCGGAAGAGATTGCTAAGGAAGTCGAGAATTTTGAAAATAGGCCCAAGTCCAACTTGGATGAAACTGAGATTCTTAACTTGGAAGATGAAGAAAATGTCAAAGAAACACGAATCAACATTCATTTTTCACCATCAGAAAAGAAAGAATATACGAAGTTTGTAGGAGAGTATGAGGATATATTTGCCTGGTCGTACGACGATATGACTGGTCTGAGCACATCCATTGTGGCTCACAAATTGCCGACTAATCCGGCCTGTCCGCCAGTAAAACATAAGCTTAGAAAATTCAAGCCAGATATGAGTTTGAAAATCAAGGAAGAGGTCACTAAGCAGGTCAAAGCTAAGGTTCTCAAGGTAGTAGAGTATCCAACATGGTTAGCCAATATTGTGCCAGTACCAAAGAAGGACAGGAAGGTTAAAGTGTGCGTCAACTACCAGAATCTCAATGGGGTCCGCCCAAAAGACGACTTCCCCTTGACGAATATACATATCTTGATTGATAGTTGTGCCAAGCAGGAGCTACAATCATTTGCTGATTGTTTTGCTGAATACCATCATATATGGATGGATGAAGAAGATGCTGACAAAATAGCTTTCATTATGCCGTGGGGGATGTATTGCTACAGGATGATACCATTTGAGTTAAAGAATGTAGGGGCCACCTACATGAGGGCCATGGCCACAATTTTCCATGACATGATACACAAGAAGATCGAAGTGTATGCAGACAACGTCATCATCAAGTCCAAGAAAGATGTTGATCACATGGAAGATTTGAGGAAATTCTTCAATAGACTGAGAAGGTACAATCTAAAATTGAATCTCGCGAAATTCGCACTCGGGGTTCAAGCTGGAAAATTGCTTGGGTTCATCGTGAGTCGCCGAGGAATAGAATTGGATCCATCAAAGGTCAAAGTTATTCAAGAATTACCACCGCCAAAGAACAAGAAATAAGTAATGAGTTTCTTGGGGAGACTTATCTACATCAGCCGGTTCATAGCACAATCTACTATCATATGTGAGCCAATCTTTAAGATGTTGAAGAACAAAGCCGCTACCAAATGGACCGATGATTGCCAAAACGCCTTCGACAAAATCAAGGAGTACTTGTAAACACCTCCATTTTTGGTCCAGCCCGATCTAGGTAAACCCCTAATACTCTACCTTGCAATATTGGATGGAGCATTCGGATGTGTTCTAGGGCAGCATGATGAAACGAGGAGGAATGAGCAGGCCATCTATTATCTCAGTAAGAAGTTCGCCCCATACAAGGTCCGATATTCTCGTTGGAATGCACCTGTTATGCTCTAACTTGGGTAGCTCAGAAGCTAAGGCACTATTTCTGTGCTTATACTACATATCCATATCAAGGATGAATCTTTTGAAGTACATCTTCCAGAAGCTCATGCCCACTGGCGAGCTAGCCAAGTGGAAAATATAATTGAGTGAATTTGACATTGTCTACGTGACTCAAAAGGCAAACAAGGGACAAACACTAGCAGATTACCTTGTAAAAAATCCTGTGGACGGAGAATAGGAACCCTGAAGACGTATTTTCTTTATGAGAAGGTATCATTTGTAGGAGAAGACATTGCAAAATCCTATGATAGTTGGGGGATGTTTTTCTGATGGAGCAGCAAATTTCAAAGGAGTTGGCATAGGAGCACTCCTAGTGTTAAAAAATGGCCAACATTATTCGGTATCCTCCAAGCTCAGGTTCCCCTGCACTAACAATATGGCAAATTACAAAGCCTGCATCTTAGGGCTCAAGAAATCCATTGACATGAACATCTAAGAGTTGCTAGTGATTGGAGATTCAGACTTATTTATACATCAAGTCCGAGAAGAATGGGTAACCAAGAACTACAAGATACTCTTGTACCTGCATCATGTACAGGAGTTGAGAAAGAGGTTCACAAAGACGGAATTCCAACATGTTCCTAGAGTGCAGAATGAGTTCGCTAATACATTGGCTACCCTCGCCTCTATGATACAACATCCAAATACGAACTTCATCGATCCAATTCCCATGAAGATCTATAATCAGCTAGCTTAGTGTGCTCACATCAAAGAAGAAGCAGACAGAAAGCCTTGGTTTCATGACATCAAGGAATATTGGGCAAAAGGAGAATACCAAGGGCTTGCAAATACTCCTCAAAGGTGCAAGCTTCGAAGATTGTCCCATTATTTCTTTCAGAATGGAGGAATCATGTATAGGAGGACTCCATATTTAGGATTACTAAGGTGTGTTGACGCGAAGGAAGGATCTAAACTGCTAGAGGAAATTCGTGCCGAGACCTGTGGACACCTAACTAGCCCTAAAGGTAACACAAAATCCTAAAGCTCTTCTAGATACGTTTTCCACATATAAATGGTGTTGTCTTAGCCAAAAAGATACTCAATGTAGGTTATTTTTGGATGACTATGGAGACGGACTGCATCCAGTATGTTCGCAAAAGCCACCGCTGTCAGATACATGCTGACATGATAAAGGTGCCTCTAAATGAGCTTAATGTAACAAGCTTGCCATGGCCGTTTGCTGCATGGGGGATGGATGTTATTTGACCAATCAAACCTGTTGCATAAAATAGGAACAGGTTTATCCTAGTAGCAATTGACTATTTCACCAAATGGGTTGAAGCAGCATCTTATAGAGTAGTGACTAAGAAAGTCGTGACTGACTTTATCCGTGACCGTATCCTTTGTCGATTCAGAATTCCAGAGTAATCACTACTTATAACGGCTCCAACCTCGAAAGTGATTTGATGAAATCCATGTGTGAAACTTTCAAGATCAAACACAAGAATTCTACAACCTACAAACCTCAGATAAATGGAGCCGTAGAAGTGGCCAATAAGAATATCGAAAAGATACTAAGGAAAATGATACAGAAGCATAAGAAGCGGCATGAGAAGTTATCATTTGCTTTATTGGGGTACTGCACCATAATTCGCACACCAACCGGGAAAACTCCCTACATGCTGGTTTACAGTGCAAAAGCGATCATTCCCCCCGAGGTAGAAATTCCCTCCCTAATGATAACTCGCGATGCAAAGTGGGTGAAGAGTCGTTACGAGTAGTTGGCTCTTATAAATGGTAAGTGAATGAATGCAGTTTGCCACGGTCAGCTTTATCAAAACAGAATGTCTAGAGCCTTCAACAAGAGAATCAAACCAAGAAGGTTCGCACCTGGGCAGGTGGTGTTAAAGAAGATTTTTGCACATCAAGATGAAGCCAAAGGGAAGTTCTCTCCCAACTAGCAAGGCCCATATATGGTTCACCGGGTTCTAACAAGAGGAGCCCTTATACTTGCATAAATGGATGGAGAAGGTTGACCAAAACCAATCAATTCAGATGTAGTCAAGCGATAATATGTGTAACTTTATGCTTTTCCTATATGATGTAATTTGAACTACGTCTGACATAATTCTCGTTTAAGAGGGGACACGTAGGCAACCTTATGGGCTTGGTCACAATTCAATAAAATTTTCATTTTTTCCCGCAATTGGAAACTGGGGTAGAATTTTGAGGCGAACCCTCAAAGTTCCATAGTAACTTCATTCGATCATCACAAGCACCTATTAGAAGACGCAATCCAGCAAACTGGGGAAGAATTTTGAGGAGGACCCTCAAAATTCTGATATAGAAGAGGTTGCAATGTCCTGAACCACGTCACAGTCGTCGGTTCATCTAAAACTATTTCTCAAATATATACTCATGTCATATTTTTTCATAAACTCACGCATGCAGTTATCAAAATTGCTATGTTTTAGCAATGCTACCCCCTATGATACATACCTTGTCATCAGATAACCAAACATGCGAGCAAACTAAATGGGACACGAACTAGCCTTTCCCCTTTATAGAACTCATGATTTTTCTTTTGATGCAGGTACCCAGGTCGCAAATTTATACACTCATACTGTTTAGGAATACAACTCTCGGAATTATTGCTTCACAACTGCAATCCGCATACAATATCCCCAACAGCCGCAATATTACAATCAACTATCGACTATCAGCTAAGAATTTTTATCACTATTCGCATTTCCTGCATTGTATAAGGCTACTATTCTGCCTTCCGAGGTTAAGCTTTACCTCCATCTGTATTTCCTGCATTGCATAAGGCTACTATTCTTCCTTCCAATACTAAGCTCTACCTCCATCTGCATTTCTTGCATTGCATAAAGCTACTATTCTGCTTTCCGAAACTAAGCTCTGTCTCCATATGCATTTCCTGCATTGCATAAGGCCACTACTTTGCCTTCCAAGACTAAGCTCTGTCTCCATCTGCATTTCCTGCATCACGTAAGGCTACTATTCTGCCTTCCGAGACTAAGCTCTGTTTGCATCTGCATCGGCTGAAAGATTGCCGCTTTACGTATATTTTTGCATGGCTGAAATATCGCCATTTTATTTAAATCCTGCATCGGCTGAAAGATCACTGTTTTACTTATATTTTTTTCATGGCTAAAATATTGCCACTTCGTTTAAATCCTGCATCGGATGAAAGATCACCGTGTTACTTACATTTTCTCCATTGCTGAAATATTGCCACTTCATTTAAATCCTTCTACAGCTAAAAGATTCCCGTTTTACTTACATTTTTACACGACTGAAATATCGCCTTTATATTTAATTCCTGCATTGGCTGAAATATCGCCACCTTTATTTATGTCTTGCATCATCTGAAATATCACCACTTTTTTTACGCTCTCATAGGTTGAAAGATCGCCATCTTTTGCATTTCATGGGCTGAAAGATCGCCAAATTGTCCAAGTGCTTCATTGTTTAGAGGCACCATCTTCATAGCCCGAGAACTTTATGCCATGGCCCGAGGACTCCTTTATCTCTCGCATATCATTATTCAAAGGCATCATTCTCATGGCCCGAGAGCATCATTTCATAGACTGTGAATCCTTTATTATATGCTTCATGTCCCAGGACATCATGATCTGAGGACGTCATCCTAACCGTCCAAAGACAACATTCATGGTCTGACGGAAAATTGCATCACATTTAAATTTATGCACAATATATGCACGTCTTGTTTATTTGTAGGTAAACCGGCAAGAAACAGCCATCTCGGCAGGAGCGATCCCGATCTGGTTCCCGCAGCCCTACTAGACTCTTAACCACCCATCTCAACCTAAATATCGCATCCATTCTTGAAATATCTCCATTGGCATACTCCGCTGACGGATCCTGAAAAACATATGGCCTAATTCCTTTAAGACCAGGGATATGTAGGCAGCTCAGGATCCAGAGCACGGTCAATCTCATCAAATCATTTCGTTCGGTCAAAATTGGCCATCATAACTTTACCCTACAACTCTTCCATCCTTCCTGGGTAAAGAGGGACAATTGTTGATACCCAATTTTTTCCGTCAATTAATTTATGAAAAATACTTTCAAATACTATATATATATATATATATATATATATATATATATATATATATATATATATATATATATATATATATATATATATATATATGCATATATAAGTATGCCTAGGTGTTTTAGTATTTTTCTCAATTTTTAATAGATTTTTTAAATTAATTTATTATCCATTTTAGCAGTATAAAAACCAATAATTATTCCCAAAATTATTATCTTGGTGAATAACTTATTTTATACTCATATTTATACCAAAATATAGCTAAAGTTTTATACATTTTTACAAATTTATTTGGTATTTTAAAAGTTAAATCGCATATAATTGAAATTTTAGAATATTTTGAGTAATAACATTTTATAATGATGAAATTTCAAATATTTTAAATTAATATTTACATATTATTAACTGATCCAGTATGTTTAATTTGCTTTCAAAATCACGTTTACTATTTTTATAAAATAAAAAGGAAAAATTGGCTATTTAAAATTTGGCCTCATTTCATTTCAATTACAACCCCATTACATTTCGATTAGTGATATTGACCCCCCAACTAACCCAACTTTAAATCCCAATCTGACCATCCCAATCCCAAACCCTCAACCGGTTTTAATTACACGACCCAAGCCCTTTTTGATCTAGACCGTTGATCTCTAAGATCAACGGCTCGTATTACCCTTCCATAATTAAACATAAGTGACTACCCTAATTCCCTCATTCCTTTCTTTCAGCCGCCCCCAAATACTTTCCTCTCTCAAACTCTCTCGAAGGTTCTTAAAATCCTACTCGCCTTCTACCATTTTCAACCACAAACTCACTGGAATCCATGGACTCTCAGGCCATGGATTGCCTATCCCATCTATCGCTTCTCTTAAATACTTGTTATGCGATGTTTAGAGATCTAATTTCGATGGTGTCCGTTCATATTTTCTCCGATTCAAGGTTCCATGGCCTCTCCGACTTTGCTCTGGCATATCCAAAGCATTTCGATTCTGGTTCTGACTTATCCGACTTAGATCAGACTTTTTCCAAGCCTTTCTTGCTTTAGGGTTCCTTTGAAACTCTAGCTATCTGAGGTTTTCTCTGTTTGTTTTCTTATATCGGTTCTATATTTGTACTCTACTTGAGTCTTAAAACGTTTCCTCAATTCTTCTTTCAAATTACTTCTCTGCAACTTAGGGTTTCTGAAAAACTCAAAAAAAAATTCCGACTATTCTTTTCCTGTTTCTTTGTGTATTTTTGTCACACATGTGTTTCTACTGCTTTCATATGTTTTTATTCTATATATGTTCTTTTGTGCCTTGTCTTTCTATTGTGTTTCTACTCTATGTTTACATGTTCTTCCTACTCTGCTTTTCCCATATATCTTGTTGATATACTTTTGTGGTATTTTGTGTGCTCCTACTGTATGTATCTCCTACTGAGTTCTTAAGTTCCTTACTTGCCTTTTTACTGGACCTTGTTTGAGTTCTCTTTAAACATGTTTCGTCTACTGTTTTCTTAAGTGTTATACTACCTCTTCTCTCTTCTAGACTTGCTTAAATTCCAAGTTTTCTTAAACGTATTCGTTCTACCCCCACTATGTTCCAAATTAGTTTCTTCACTTTGTTGTTTCAAACTTGCTAGTGTATCTATTTGTTTTCCCGTAAGTCTCTGAAAGAGACCTTAAAGCCTGCTTCAATTAATTGTCTCCTCATATCTGTATCTAATTCGAGTGTGAAACCCTAGAATCTGGGGGTCTTGACGAGTTTGATCTTGTGTGTGGACTGGGGTTCTATTTTGGAACCCTTAACTCTTTTAGACTCATTCTGAGTCTATGAGCTAAGTTGAACTTCTGTGTTTACAACTCGAAACTTTTTCTATGCTAGACACTTTCTATTGATTGGTATGACAGCTCTTCGTGCTTTATCATGGCTGTATGTTTTATATGTATAATAAATTTTTTCTTTCGAAAAGGTTTTCCAACTTATGATTGATTCAGAATCCTTTTCTTTAGGTTTAAATGATTGTTACTAATTTTTTCTTTAATGAAAACCCTTCTCCGCCTTTTCTTACTGGAATCATCCACACCAAATTCAAACCTTGGGATTTACTAGCTGTTCAATTGATTTCGTTTCCTTATTTGCAAAAACCGAGTGTTGTCAAGATTTTTCCTTAAATATACCTCTATGTATTTATCCCTCTTGTACTGCTTTGAAAGATGTTTGATTGGTCTCTTTCCTAAATTACTTTTACCTATTTGAAATTAGATTCCCTTAATTAAAGGGAAAAATTGTGAAATTGATTTCAGAACTATTCTACTACGTATTTCTGCTTTCTTTCTACACTATAAATACATGACCTTATTCAACACATTATACACAGTAAAAAGACCAATTTTCAATCACACACTATCCATTAAACACTTTTATGCTACTCAAGTATCATAGTTCTCTGATCATAGCATTCTGACTATTTTTTTCCCTTTGGCTTCACAAGACTACTACTTTCTTCTTTTATTTCCCTGAAACTGGTATGTTCTAGCTTAGTTTTTAGCCTAATCCCAATGTGTTTATTTTACAGCTTCCACATTCTTGTGTACTTCGTTATCTATGCTTAGTGTTAAATGTGTATGTTGTTCGCTTTGCACTTGTTTCTGCTGTGAATCCATGTACCCCTATTACCCTCTATGTATTTACGTTAAAGTTCAGAACATGGCAACATCCAAATTGTTGCTCATGTCTAGACTTGATCCTTTATGGGGTCCATACTCCCAAACAATGTGGCTAATAGGGTGGTTGGGGTGTACCATCACCTCCAACTGCCAGGTATGACCACCAGCCTGTCTTGGCTTTCCCCAAAATCCCCTCTATTGCACTCACAGTCTCTCCTAGATTCTAATTTCTACCCTCTCCTATAAGCCTTGCTTTAGGACCTTGAGTTCCCTCTGAGCTTGGACATTTGAGGGTTGTCCATTTCACACTGCACTGTAATTCAATTCTCTAATGAATTTGGGTGTAAGCACTGCCGGAGTCCATGAGGCTCTTAGTTTACTTCATGCTTTAGACAGAAGACTGAATCAGGCTCTACTTGGTTGGAAATTTTTAGTTTTCTGATGTAATTTAACTTCTTTTTCTTATTCAATTCTAGGTTTTAATAATCTTGTTATGACTATTGGGTTTTTAGTGAAAAGGGGAAGTTACATCATGCATGAAAGAGGGTAGATATCATATTCATATGAATTTAATACGTTTCAGCCATCATGTCATGCTTTAGGTTTGCATTTTTTATATGGAGATCATGTTTATAGGTTACATATTTCATATAAAAACCATGTCCATAAGTTCTGTATTTCTGTATAGAAACCATGCTTATAAGTTTGTGCACTTCTGTATTATCTAGAAAATATGTTTATAGGTTCTGCACTTCATATAAAAATCTTGTTTATAGGTTCCATTCTCATATAGAAACCATGTCTATAAGTTTCTACACTTCTGCATTTATTAAACCATGCCTGTAGCCTGGCATTACATATAGAAACCATGGATGTACGTTTTCCATATTTCTGCATACCACATAGACAACATGGCTATAGGACTTCCTGAATTCTGCATATGCATATATCACTAGGCAAACATATTTACAGGTTTAAATAACAAACAGCATTCTAGACGCAAGTCCAATAGGATTTCTATACTTTTGTTTTGACTGCAAAAGTTTTAAATCATTTAGCATCTAGAAATCATGCCTATAGGATCTATAGACTAAATCTGAATAGTCTATTTTGTCTAAGCCTAAAATCAGTAAATTGCATTGCTTAATTTCTACAGAGCTTATGCTTATGTATAACCAACAAGTCTTCTTCTTTTAAAACTAGTACTCTCCTGCATTGTTAGATATCATGTCTACAGATTTTGCCTAGCCAAGCCATAGGGTGAATTAGTAATGGAATCAGACTTCGTTAAAATTCCAACCAGCAGGCATGTCTGATTCGTGTTTCTTATCGAAAATATGTAATAAATCAGTTTGTCTCATGTTTCCTTCAAGTTTAATTAAGGCCATAACTAATATGTGTAAGACATGCTGAACGATCTCTCTTTAAGTTGAGGAGGCCTGTTTGGCCTTTAATTGCTATGTGTTTCCCCATACCTGCTCTACATGTTTGATTGTCGCCTTAGAATTTTTATCCTTTTAAACCGAAAAAGTCAAAACTCCCTTCCCTTTAGGACCAATATTCCAAATGCCTCCGGGACTGATAGGATTTGGGATGGGTAGTAGCATGAAATAGAAAAACGATACCATTCCGCGTTTAATACCTTGACGGGGTGGGAAAGGGTAGATATGGATATGATGACCACGCGATAACACCACATGTATAAACGGTTACCATGTATTGTGTGGGATGATCCATATTATTTACAAACATAGGACCTCATTCCCCTTACTTGTTATTTTTAGAATTTTAAAAACTGCTCAACTTTCAACTTCTTTAACTTCTTTTACTTTAATTACTTGCAACAATTATGTGAAAACCCCTTCCCTGTGCTTGTTTCTTTTCAGAAATTCAAAACTACTTTCTTCCCATACTTCAGCTTCATAACTTCTTTACTTGCAACCATTATGAAAACTACCCTATATTTGCAATTCTTGCTTGATTACTTGTCATTCGCACTTAAAGTCACAACTATAGCATGACCGGGAATCACAGTAGTGGATCTTGAGGGGTGCCTAACACTGTCCCCTCGATATAATTTCAAGCCCTTACTCATTCTCTGGTAAATCAAAATTCTTCTTTGTGACCTAATGAACTTAATCAGTAGGTGATAACTCTTTAATTCCAACCCAATTACCAAAAGGAAAAGAGTTTTCCGCCCAAATGTCATATACTCGATTTCGCGAGAAAAAAAGGGGCATCGACAAACCCACTCACAAGTTCTTCATCTAAGAGGTAAGGTTCTATACATTAGACATTAATTTCGGGTTTTGGGTATTGAGGTATAATTCTTGGGTGTAATAGCATTATGTATACATGCATGTACAAATTAGATTTGTGGGAAGCTTGTTGAGGATAAATAAGTAAATATTGGTTGTGGAAATGAAGGAAACCTTGTAAAAGAGATTTGAAATCAAGATGCTCAATTAGTATTTGATAAAATGCTCAAATGAGTTGAAATCATGAATACATTCCTAATTTGTGTTCAATTTTGTTATGTCTCAAAGTAGATCGGGATTGCTAAAATTTTTTGAGCGTTATAGTAACTTAAGGAAAGCTTAAACAAGGTATGTATGGCTAAAACACCCTCTTCTTAGTAATTGAGCTTCCATGGTGCCCGTGTAAGTGTTGTAAGTTCGAAACGTAATTGATGCCGTGCTTGTTATGTTAAATGAAATAATGTTGTGAAAATGTATGTGATAAGTACTCCTTTATATGTTCAATGTGTTGCCTTTTTAAATAGAATATGTGCTGAGAACTTGATTTTTGTGCTAAATACCTAACTGTCATGTCAAGGTTACATTGTGATTAATATGCCGAACTAGATGAATTCCCCTCTATGCTTGTAAGTTAAATTTCTTTTGTATGTGCTTATGATTTTAATGGCAAGGTCAATATTGAAAATGGGAATAATGTGAAATTGGAAAGTGAGAACGAAATACGTGTAACTTCTTGGTAAGATGGCTTAGCCGATCGGGCCGTGATCAGACGCCATGTTATACACACATGGCGGTAATGTATTGATAATTGAAACGGGAAAGTGGAAATTAAAACAAGTATAATGTCTTGGTAAGACGTCTTAGCCACCCGGGCCCTAGTCAGACGCCATGTGACACATACATGGTGGTAATGTATTGATGAAATAAGAGTAGCGTCTTAGCAAGAAGTATTATCCAATGGGACATGATTGGACTCTGCTCAAAGAAGCAGTGGTAATATGGATGATAATGCAACGATACGGAATGCCTGAATCTAAAATTTCGGAAACTGTGTGAAAACTATGTGAACTTTTTATATTGTTGGTGTGGTGCTTATTTGAAGATTTGTTGTCCTTATGATTTCGTTTTACTCTTGTATGATTTTTCTTTCTAACTGGATGGTGTTTAATTATACATACTAGTACTATTTGAAGGCACTAACGTCCCTTTTGCTGGGGTCGCTATGTCTTTAAATGGATGTCATTTTTCTATAGCAGGCAGTGTTGGTCGTAGCTAGTGCTGCATCATCCTTTCAACTACCTTGGGGAGCCCCACTTTGTTTCGGAGTCCTGCTTCATCTACTTATCATGTACTTTATATTTGAGATATAGGTCGGGAATTGGAATTAAAGTAGAAATACTGATGTTGGCAAAGATTTACAGAACTTGTAATATTTTTATAATTATGTTTTAAGCTACTAATGGAAATGAAATGGAAGTTGTTAATGAAGTTGGTTTTAATTTTAAAAAAAAGAGAGAAAAAGGAAATATGGGATTATTGAGAAATTAAAATTGGACTTCTTTAATAAAAGACTCAAATTGGGATAATTCTATTAAATTCCAGCCCAAAAACCTACCCAAATCGGTCCAATACCCGCCCCAGACCCTATCCAGCGCCCCCTCCAAATAACCAAACGATGTCGTTTGGATCAAATTAATCTCAGTCGTCGAGGATCTTTGATCCAACGGCTGAGAGGTAGGGGTCCAATAATATATATATATATATATATGTATATATATATGTCCAAACCCTACCTCACCCCCAACACCCCATCTATCTTCTCAATATAATGAGACAGAGACAATGAAACACCATTAGATATTCTTTTGATTTTAACCCCTAAAATCAGATCTGCTTCTCCAAGATCTTTCATGTCAAATTTAGAAGATAAAATATTCTTAGTCTCATTAACAACATTCACATTAGGACCAAAGATTAACATGCCATCCACATACAAATATATAATAACATAATCTGATCCTATCATCTTAGAATAAGCACAAGTATAAGATGCATTAACAACAAAATTATTATCCAGTAATGTTCTATTAAACTTTTCATACCATTGTTTAAGTGCTTGCTTAAGAACATACAAAGACTTTCTAAATTTTCATACCTTATTCTCTTGTCCTTGTATCATAAATCCCTCAGGTTGAGGCATATAGATCTCTTCCTCTAAATCACCATTTAGGAATGTTGTTTGAACATCCATTTAATGTATTACCAAATTATGAATAGCGGCTACAACAACAAGAGTTTTAATAGTCGCGATCTTAGTCACAGGAGAATAAGTGTCAAAGTAATCAATGTCTTTCTTTTGATTAAAACCCATAATAACAAGTCTAGTCTTATATTTCTCAATTATGCCGTCAGGTCTCAACTTCTTCTTAAATATCCACTTGCTACTTATAGGTTTACAACCATTAGGCAGATCAGACAAGTCCCAAGTATGATTAGAAACTATAGAGTCTAATTCACTTTTAATGGCGTCTTTCTAAAAACTAGCATCTATTGACCTCATTGCTTCACTATTTCTTAGGGTCTTCTTCTATTAAATATATTGACACTAATTTATTACTCAAAACATCAAGATCAATAGTTTCAGTCAAGAAAGTAGTAATAAAGTCAGGAACAAAGTTAGCTTCAATCCTACACCTCTTGTTTCTTCTAAGGTTATTTTCATGCTCGTTAGCAGCAACACTAGAAGAGGGCATAATATGAGAATTAATAGGAATAAATGTCGAAGTATTATTAATCAAATCATTAGGCACATTATTTTTCAATGGAAAAACATGCTCAAAAAATTCTACATATCTAGATTCACAAATACAACTATCATTCAAAGACATAATCTATATGCAGCACTATTTTGAGCATAACCAATGAAAATAGCATTAATAGTCTTGGGTCCAACAGTTACTTGTTTAAAATCAGGTAGACCAACCTCGCCAAACACCCCCAGTCTTTCAAAAATTTTAAGTTAGGGGCACACCCTTTCCATAACTCATATGGAGTTTTATCTAACTTCTTCTGAGGGACTTTATTGAGAACATAGCATGCAGATAAAACAACTCCCACCCCCCCTCCCACATATTATCAGATAAACCCGAACTAAAAATCATAGAATTCATCATTTCCTTAAAGGTTCTATTTTTCCGTTCGGCTATACCATTTTGTTGGGGAGTATAGAGAGAACTAATCTCATGTATAATACCATTTTCCTCACAAAAGGCTTCTAGAGTATTAGTCCTATATTGACCACCTTTGTCAGACCTAAGTATCTTGATTTTTCTATCTAATTGATTCTCTACTTCTGTCTTGTTTTTTAAAAATATTCTTTCAGCTTCATCTTTTGACTTAAGAAGATATACCTTAGTGTATCTATAAAAGTCATCTACAAAGGTGATGTAGTATTTCTTTCCACCTTTACTAACAGTATTTTGAAATCTGCTAAGTTTGAATGTACTAGTTCAAGCAATTTTATTTTTCTACTAGTAACATTCTTAAAAGGCTTTTTGGTATGTTTTGCTTCTACACAAACAGGACACTTAGAAATATTATCAACATTAACTGCAGGAATTAGTTCTCTTTTTCTAAGCCTTTTAATAGAAGTAATATTAACATGTCCTATTCTACTATGCTACAAATCAATAGACTCAGTAATATAAGAAAAATTGAAAGTACTAACATTATTAGTAATATCTTGAGTGATGTTTAGCACAAATAAACCCCCACTAAGGTAACCTTCCCAACAAAGTCTCCCACACGAGAAATAATAACTTTATCATATTCAAAAATAATTTTAAGACCTGCTTTGTTAAGAAGCGCACCAGAAACTAAATTTCTACGAAGGAAGGGTACATACAAAACATTGTTCAAGGCTAAGGTTTTTTTAGAAATTAGCCTAAGGAGAATTTTTCCTTTACCCATAACTCCAGCTGTAATGGAGTTACCCAGGCAGACACACTCGCATCAGCATATTCATCAAAGTCGTGAAACAACTCTTTGTTGGTGCAAAGATGCCTTGATGCGCCGGTGTCCAGTATCTGGTCAGTCTTGTTAGCCACCATGTTTGTCTCAACAACCACAACAATAATGAAATTATCACCCTCAGTAAGGTTGGCTTGGACTGGATCTTTTTCTCCATTCTTTGAGCTTCGTCCTTGTCTCTGGTTGCACTAAAAAGCCTTGTGACCAATTTTGCCGCATACATAGCAAGGTCCTTTCTACTTTTAAATACGGCCCTCCGACTTATTGAAGTAATTCTGCTTCTTCACATGTCCTTTCTTTTGTTTTCCTTTAAACATGTCTTTCACAAAATTACTAGAAGATTTCACAAGGTTAGCTTTAGAAGAATTAAGAGAGAGAGATCTCATCTTATCCTTAAGTCGTTCAAACTCCTCATCTTTGAGACTGTTTGCTTCCTCAGTCCTCATGTGTCTGATTAGTTCTTGAAGAGTTAAGTTTTTCTTTTTGTGTTTTAGTTGATTCCTGTAATCACTCTAGGAAGGTGGAAACTTTTCAAGAAAAACATTAGCCTGAAGAATCTCACACATCTCCATGCCTTCGTTCAAAACATCAGCAGTTAAGTTCTTATACTCGTGAATCTGTTCCATGATTGGCTTATCATCAACCATCTAAACCTTGATCCACTTTCCAACGACATACTTCTTTTTTTCCTGCATCACCAACACCATATTTCTTTTACAAACTATCCCATTTAGCAGAATTTATAATTTATAAACAAATCAAAGGGAAGGTTAGTAATATGGTTAAGAAGATGCCATCTTACTGTTTTATTATCCATTTTAAATTTCTTCTTAGCAACATCATCAACATCAATATTAGCAGCATTAGAACTATTAGCAACAATATCAGCAAGAGGATCGTTAAACAAAATATAATCAACTTCCAATTGTTCGAAAAAAATTAAAAGTTTCTGGGACCAACGCTTATAACTATTTCATCTAACGGCTCAAGCTTTGAGATATCAGGAAGTGTTTTGTTCAAAGTAGTGGCCATTAGTTAATATTATATGCGAAATCGCTTTCAAATTGTAAGGAAAATCAATAGATAATATTGACTAAGAACAACAAGAAAAGAAGACTACAACTTATCAAAAATACTGTATCGTGGAATGTCACTGCCTTGAAAGCGATTTCAGCCTGACCGGCTGCCAAATCGTTAAGGCCAGTCGCTCCCCAAGATTCCACAACACCTCCAAACACGTGCACTCGTGGCTGAAAGTTTAGAATTTGCACAAAACTGTTGCCCAAGAAGAAGAGAAAAAGAAGGTATTTTATGTGTTGAATAATTCACAAAGAAGGCTAGGAAGAAAGGAATGATTAGCTAGATGTATTCTTGGTTAAGAATTGAGTGATTATGATGGCTAATTCATAACCTATTGATAGGAAATTAAGGAGGTTGTATGTATGACAAGTGTCGAGAGACTTTGACACTTGTCCCATTATGTTAGTCCACTTGGCTCCAATATTGACAAATGCTTGTCTTTCATACATGAAGACATTTGGTAGATTTGCATAGCCATTTGTCAAAAGCATTTAGCGCTTGGCTTTAAGGTTTCATGCAAAAGGCACTTGAAAAAATAATAAAAATCATGACTATTGGTTGTATATGGAATTTCAAAAATAATGCATTATGAATAATTCCAACATGCACTTCCTCGAATAAGGACATAATTTACGTTTATATTTAATGGGTTTAATTTTCAAAAAAATTAATATTAAATTAATTAGCTCATAAAATAATACTAATTAATACGTTATCTCATGTTGAATTGCATTAAACATAAAAAAAGAACTTTACACTATCGTGCATATAACTTAGATCCATTTTTAGAATTAGCTGTTCTTGCTAAATTGAGCTTCTTTTCACGTATTTACTGAAAGAGACTGTCGGTTCTCCTTAATTCCTGTGGTTTTTTCCCTTTTTCCTGCCTTAAAATGGGTGATCACAAATTAATCTCATACAATTATTAGGCTATCATACTACTCAAAATTACTCTTACGTCGATTTTGACGGTATTATGCTGGCTTCCCACTTCTAATTACCCTCCTTAACAAGATTAATTATATTAATTAGCTTAATAATCTTAACCACTAGTAGTTTACATCGCAATTTCCCAAATCTAAGGAAAAAATAACTTTTCAACCACCCTATAGTTCCATAAGGCTTGTGCCAATTATGATCTATTGAATTACGTAACATTTTGCTAGATTAGACATAGATTTGGTTGAAAACTTAAAAAGAAATTTTAAAAGTAATAAAAAAATAAATTTTAAAAGTTGAATTACGTTTAAACATATATTTTATTTGGAAAAAGTTAAAATTTTGTGAGTTGAACAAAAAAATTTCATCCAAAAATTATTCTAACTGTTATAAATAGAACTCTATTTAAGGTGAATGTCTATATTTAGAGAGATTCTAGGGTTTACTACTTGGTGGCTAAGTCACCACCTCCCTATAAATAAAGGGGTCTTCTACCATTGTAAACCATCCCTAACCATACCAAGTATCAATAAGAATACTCCTCTCCCTATTCTCTCTATATTGTTCTTGTCTTTTATATTATTTCATAACACGTTATCAGCACGAGTCTCTAACCAATTGAAATTTTCGATTATTTTAACTTTTGTTTGTGTAGGGTTTCTGCTTCATAGCCGATTCGGCTCTCTCAACTCAATCGCCGCCTTTTTCTAATTTCTATATGGAAAAATAGAAGAGATGGTATCATCATAAAGTAATGCAACGGGATGGAAACTCAAGAGGTATATTTGATATCACAACATTTATTGGTATACCTTAAAGGTAAGTAATTTACTTTTCCCTTTCAAATTCTTGAAATTCTACGATTTGATTTTATATACAAACAAAGACAACAAAGTTTGATTATAACTCTAATGGAGTTCGTAAGAAATTACACTCTCATGAAGTGGTAAAATTTCTATGCCTTGCCATGATCAAATTCATGTATGATTGTGGGCAAAGAATTAAAATTCCATCCCATTGAATTTGCTCCATTCCCTTTAGAGAATGTGGTAGCAGTATGTGATAAGTCTGAAAGAAGACAAAATTATTACCATGATGGTATCAATGAATGTGGACGTGGCAATAGACGGAATTATAATCGTCATTATGATCCATTCCCTGAAGTGAATGTGATAATTGTAATAAAGCCTGTAAGTATGAACACGCTCTTGATGTAATTGTGTCTTATGTCTGACATTGTGAAAAGAAAGTTCGTTGCCCTTGAAATTTCGGGCAAGAACTATATGGCATGGGTGTTGGATGCTGAAATCCACTTAGATGCTATGGGTCTTGGAGACGCCATTAAAGACAGAAATAATGCATCCACCCAAGACTATGCTAAGGCCTTGATTTTCTTGCGCCATCGCCTTGATGAAGGTTTGAAACTGTGCTAAGGCCTTGATTTTCTTGCGCCATCGCCTTGATGAAGGTTTGAAACTGTGCTAAGGCCTTGATTTTCTTGCACCATCGCCTTGATGAAGGTTTGAAACTGTGCTAAGGCCTTGATTTACTTGCGCCATCACCTTGATGAAGGTTTGAAAATTGAATATATCACAGTCAAAGATCCACCTATCTTGTGGAATGGCTTAAAGGAGAGATATGACAACCTGAAGTTGGTCACTCTGTCACAAGCACGATACGATGAGAATCCAAAAGCAAATAGTTCATAAACTATATGTTATCGTTGCGGTGGAAAAGGGCACTAGGCGAAAATTTGCCGTGTACCAAGACATTTGGTTGAGCCTTGTCAAGCATCTCTAAAGAGTAAATGCCCTGAAACAAATTTTGTCTCTGACGACAATTTTGACATCACCCACTTGAATGTGGCAGACTTCTTTGAGCACCCTGATGGGAAAATAGACCACCTAATCGGTGATGGATCTGTGATGAAAGAAGATGGAGTTGTTTGATTTTATTTCACTTATTTGTAATAGTTAGTGAATAAACTAATAGTCATTAGTATCAGCTCGTATTAGTTAGTTTATGATATAATGTTAGTATTAGTTCTTTAGAATGTTTCAATATGCTCAGATTTGAATAATATTTTTATTTCCCTGTAGCGGTAATCGACTAACCTAACAGTTAGTCGATTATCTAATATTTCGCATTAAAACTGCAAAACAATCGATTGTCAATCTTCAACAATCGATTGTCAATGTTCAACAATCGATTGTCTTAAGACAGTGTGATCTGGAATTTTTTCAAATAGCAAATAATCGATTGTCTATGTTTAACAATCGATTGTCTTAAGACAGTGTGATCTGAATTTTTTTTTCAAAATAGCAAATAATCGATTGTCTATGTTTAACAATCGATTGTCGTAAGACAGTGTGATCTGAAGTTTTTCGAAATAGTCAACAATCGATTGTCTATGTTTAACAATCGATTGTCTTAAGACAGTGTGATCTGGAATTTTTCAAAATAGCAAATAATCGATTGTCTATGTTTAACAATCGATTGTCTTAAGACAGTGTGATCTGAAGTTTTTCAAAATAGCAAATAATCGATTGTGTGTGTTTAACAATCGATTGTCAATGTTCAACAATCGATTGTGTGTGTTTAACAATCGATTGTTTTAAGAAAATGCTTAAACTGAAATTTTCAAACTGCAAAGTAATCGATTGTAGAAAACATATAATCGACTATCTGATTTAGTTAGTCAACTGACCTCAGCAGATTTTGAAAATATTGTTTAAGTATGAAACAAACGGATTGAATTTGTTTATTCTCATGTTCGTATATTTTCTTTTGTATGGCAAACCATGGGAATTAAATTGATTGAAGGCTCCTGAAGAGCAACTATAACTCTGCCTAAAGGAACGATATTTTAGAGAATGCAATGTTCTCCTCCAAGTCTAAGAAGAACTTGTTGAGTTTTAATGATATCAGTCAAAATGTTCTCCTCCAAGTCTAAAAGGAACTTGTTGAGTTTTAGAGATATCATTCAAAATGGATATCAGATTGAGACAATACATGAGTATAATCTTGAATACCTCATTTACTCATGAAAACGAGGCTGCCCACTTCGGTTTGGGGTCACGCCATTTTGCATGCAGCAATGCTAGTTCATCGGCTGCCCACTTCGATTTGGGGTCACGCCATTTTGCATGCAGCAATGCTAATCCATCTCAGACCGACGAATTATCACAAATATTCCCCGTTGCAATGAGTTTTGGGTCATGAACCCAATATATCCCATTTAAGAATCTTTGGATGCGCAGTATATGTGCCTATAGCACCGTCATCCCGCACCAAAATGGGTCCGCAAAGAAGGTTAGGAATATATGTTGAGATTGAATCGTCCTCCATTATTCGCTACCTCGAAACATTGACAGGGGATTTGTACACTTCACGATTTGCAGACTGTCAATTTGATGAGACACTTTTCCCAAAATTAGGGGGAGAAGTTGGTGAAACCAAATGGGAAATTTTGTGGAAAAATGCATCATTATCTCATCTTGATCCACATACCTCCATTTGTGAAAATGAGGTGCAAAAGATTATCCATTTGCAAAGAATAACAAATCAAATGCCAGACGCATTTACAGATTTGAAAAGGATAACAAAATCACATATCCCGCAGTGAATGTGACAACATCTGATTCACGAATACATATTCATTATTGGAAGAATATGAACATGAAATTGGTATAGAATATACCACACTCACCTCTAGAAGGAGGTTTGAGATGATATATGGCATGAATGATCGTTGGTCACGTACCGATTGGCATTGGCGGAAGAATTCCTGACCAAGTACAACTTCAAAAATATCCAAGGGAGCAACGGCAAAGTTTGTTTTACCTTTCCAGTCGCCTACCGTGATGTCAAGGTTGCTGGCAACACCGCTGATTTGAGTCGGTGGGGCATTAACTGTTTTGAGCCGAACCTTGCTTGGACGGTATTTGAGACCCAATTTTACTGCTGCCGTTTGAGTTATCACATTGGCCTCTGCCCCCGAGTCCACCAAAGCACGGACTGAGTGTCCATTGAGGGTGATATCCACGTATTGTGTTGGGAAGGCATTTAGTTTTCCGGCAGGTTGTGTGGTTGCGCCGCAAAGTCCGATCATACCTACTTATTGTACGCCAAAGTATTTTGGAAATATGACTATTAAAGGACAACGATAATGCAAGAAATCTATCTTGCATATAAGTTTGACATGACTATAATGGTATAACTTTCTCTTTAAGAAAGATATTCACCACATGGATGTTGATGAATTTGTTGTAGCACAAACTTAATTGAGAGCTCTAGAAGAGCCAATTATTACTATGTTGGAGAAACACAATTGAGTATTGTGCTGTAGTGAGTCTCAAAGAAACTTATTCAGTTTCCAAAGTACACGCGAAAGCGCTGATTATATTGAGACTATAAATAAAGGAAAGATTTGATATCTTCTATTACTACAACTTGTAGCGGGATAATTTGTATATGAAAAGCTACCTGCTTTATTCTCCAGTTTGTACTGCACAAACAAAAGAATGCCACAATAAAGTGGATATCTATTGGTATAAAAACACATGTCATAATAAACCTGAAGTTTATTGATAAGTGCACATGTCATGGTGTAAATTTGAAGTTTACCAATATTGATAATTTATTCAGTTGGAATTCAGGTTAGCCATTTCATTTTAAGTATGATGTGCAATAATAGAGAATTCACATGGGTGAATATTAAAGAACTAGAAAGTTCTTTACGAATTCTCTTGTATTACTTGTTCTCATTAATGAACTGACCAACTAAAGAGTTCGGGTTGAAGCCCATAAATTCTGGAAATATCAAAGGTGAATATGGGCCCATTCACCTGCCATTATGACGCATCTATGATATGGTTACATGTGCGATTGTTATTAACCTGCAGCCTGGCCGGTGCTTGCGGGGTAAATTGCTCAGTAATCTAACTTCGAGCATAATTTCCAGATTTTCTACTCAAGATAGTTCATCTTGATAAGTTGGTTATATCAAAGTTGGTTTAGCAAGATAATTATTGAGTGCCTCCACTTAATAGCTAAACTGTTTCCTATGAGAACAAAGTTATATATATCAGTTTGATATACATTATATACGAGAGTATATTCTCCCCTCACAAGTGGTTCAGGGTCAGGAACCAAATAATTTCATCTTATTATTAATGTGCTGTGTATATTGACATGATAATGCACAAAGATGATTTCCCAAAGTTGAGGAAACAAGTTAGCTTTTCTAACATGAGGGGGAGACATGATAAACACTTGAGAAAAGGTTACATAGGATGAATTATCATTTGTATATGTAAATCCCCGAATATCATGAACCTGAAGTTCATAAAATGGATAATTCAATTGCAACATATTGCAAAGCATGCTATACGCAGTTGCTGACCCAAAGAAAGTAACTATATTCTCACTGCAAATGCTCATATTAAGTCCCAGAAGGACAAAGTCTTTGATACGCTTAAAGCGTATAGACAAATACTTGATTCCATATGAAAGACATGTAGATTTGGACATATAGTTCAAATACTTGACAGTATAAAGTCAAAGGTATGTATAATCAGTTTTCGATATCTTATTTGTTTAGCATGACATGAAAACTTGATATGCATCTAAAGTCTATTATGTGATTTATATGACTTAACTTGAAAGATTTAAGTTGCTTGAAGCATATACAATTCTTGGTCCTGAAGTACCGCATTCTAAGTGCAATTTGTGTACATATGTATATTGCTATAACTACAAGCATGATGGCATTGAGAATACATCTATGGAGATATTGAAGAGTTATTCCACGACATTATATGAAGATGTTCATATCTATCAAGAATGATGATTTCAAGATGGTGCACAAGATTGGAATGCAAATGCTCAAAGATTGGAATGCAAATGCTCAAGGATATTCTTATCAGGGGGAGTTAATGCGCGTTGCACTCTTTTCCCTTACAAGGTTTTGTCCCAACTGGGTTTTCCTTGCGAGGTTTTTAACGAGGCAACCAATAGGCGCATATTCAAACATGTGTACTCTTTTTCCTTCTCTTTAATTTCTCCCATTGGGTTTTGGTTTTAAGGTTTTAACGAGGCACATTGTTGAATAGACATTCAAGGGGGAATGTTATAAATAGAACTCTATTTAAGGTGAATGTCTATATTTAGAGAGATTCTAGGGTTTACTACTTGGTGGCTAAGTCACCACCTCCCTATAAATAAAGGGGTCTTCTACCATCGTAAACCATCCCTAACCATCCCAAGTATCAATAAGAATACTCCTCTCCCTATTCTCTCTATATTGTTCTTGTCTTTTATATTATTTCATAACACTAACCCAATTTTTGGGAATAGAATTTTTTAATATTTTTTTTAAAAATTGATCATATTTCGTGAATAAGTAGTATTTTTTTAAAAAAAAATCAGCCAAAATCTATAGCCAAACAAAAACTTGATATGGTGATGGGAAAACACATTTTAAATATTAATCTGCAAGTCTTGAAAAGAAAACTATGTCCTCTCAAGAAAAATTACTGCTCAAAATCCCCCAATTCGTGCTTTGTGTATATCTTGTGTTTCATGAGTACAAGAGCTGAAAAGACCCGATAATAAAACAATTATAGATATAATTAATAGATTCTTTTTTGTTGGAATGTTTTTGAAATAGAGATGTCCCTGTGAATGATAAGATTGGGAAGATATTAGAGTTTGGAATCTTGCAATTAAGGTAATGTAAGTTGGCATAAATCACTTTAAGTGTTAACCAAATCACGACAAAAATAAGTTTCAAAATTTTTTTTAAAAAAGGATGGAATTGAAAGACATTATAATTAAGATTTTTTATGCTAAATGGGTTGAGACATGTGTGCAAACAATAATTACATGTTAAAAAAGTTGCGTGTTCAAAGAACATTTACCATATAAACTCAAGAAAAGAAAAGAAAGGGGCTGGTGACAGAGCCAGGTGAGTGAGAATTTGAAGTTTATTCAATAAATTTATTAAAATAAATATGGAATGTGGATTAAGTTACTGAGTTCGGTCGAATTCATAGTCTATATTTTAGTTTTGCCCTTCAGAGCTTGACTATCTTCTAACTATAACAATCCTAATTCACGATCTCTATGTAGGGGCGGATGTAGCGAATTGTCGAGGGATTCAATTGAACCAATAACTTTCGGCGCGAAGTAAAATTTATATGTAAAAATTTATTAAAATTACAAAAATAATATATATGAACCCATTACTTTAAAGATATAATGAGTTTAATGCTGAAAAATTTAAAAGCAGAACAAATAGGATTTAAATCCTGAATCTGTCTCTGCCTCCATTCCCTCCTGTCTAAAGTTATATCCTCTATAAGTTGAAGGTGAGTCATTGTCACGCCCCAACCTCGGGAGGCGCCACCGGCGCTAAGTCGAGTGATCCCAATTTGAGCAAGTCTTAGGGGATCATGCTTCATTTATTCAACAAAGGAAGATAGTCCATGCCACATTACCAATTCATTTTAAAATACAATATTAAACCATAGATAAGTTCCAAGATTTCATACATTTTTACTTTAAAGAGGCGAGAGCTAGAATTACAATATAGTTAGAACACCAATCCAAGACTCGCACATGATACACGTATATGTTTACGGAGCCTCTAAGGATACCAAACAACGCCCCGGCTATATCCCAAAAGGGAAAGTCCACAATAAAAAGATGTGCAATATAGCCCCTTGAAGGAGAAGAGGGCTCACTAAGATCTTGAGAAGAAGGATGCTTCGCTACAAACGATCGGCACTATCCGCTATAGAGGTACCTACATTAATTTAAAAATGTAGCGCTTCCGAGAAAAGGGAAGTTAGTACCATGGAACGGTACTAGTATGTATAACTAAACACCATTTTACTAGAAAGAACTATCGATCAAGAACAAGAAAATCACAAGAGTAAATCAAAGGTTTTAACTGGACACCACATCATCAAATAAATAAACCATATAATCTTTCACATAATTTCCATAACTTAGTTTTGGAAATTTCTTTCATATGTTCATCATTGTCCTAAATACCACTGCTATCTTTAGTGGAGTCCGATCACGACCCGATCGGCTAGGTTGCCTTGCTTGAGGCATACATCACAATCACCATTTCATTGTTTCTTTTTCTTTTTCAAAATTCAATGCTAGCAAATTACCACCATGTGTGCGGCATGGTGTCCGACACGGCCCGACCGGCTAGGCCACCTTACCTAGGCATTTTTCCTTCCTCATTGTTCATCTCATTTGAATCTTTGTTTCACATAGCTCATATCAATTCATTGGCACTTAGGGCCACAATTATCACATCATTCCATTTTTAATATTCATCTTGCAATTTCATGATCATAGGCACATACAAGAAATTCAAGTTACAAGCACAGGTAAGTTTTTACATAGTTAGTATGACAAATTTCGGTTTTAATCTTGGATTTTAGCCTAAGAATTTCAACACATGATTCATATTTTTTACACTTCTCTAAATATCAAAAATAGTATATTACTCACATTGAGGCACATCCTTTATGCATGTATGCATATAATTTCAAATTAATTAATGTGAAATAACAATCAATACATCAATCATTTCTAGTTTTACCATACCTGCGAAATTTCCAACGGAGCTCAATGTCTAATAAAATGGGGTTTTAGCCATACATACCTCAATGTAGCTTCTCTTAGTCCTATCTACTTGTCAGAGAGCCCCATAAACATACCCTATCCGCAACTACACATTCCATTAGATATGAGACATAATATAACTTGTATAATACTAACAATGGTCGCATAGGCAACATATGTACAACCAAAACGGGACAGTTTTACATAGATCAAACCAAAAGATAGGAGTTCATGGAAGTTAAAGGCATAAAAGCTATTACATGACTATTCAAACAAATGCGGATACTTCTTTTTTATTTCATCCTCGGCTTCCCAGGTGGCTTTCTCGACTTGCTGGTTCCGCCATAACACTTTCACGGATGCAATTTACTTATTTCTCATTTTCTGAACTTGCCTATCAAGAATGGAAACTGGACTTCTTCATACGACAACTCTTCATTAACCTCAATAGTCTGAACTGGCAGAATAATGGACGGATCTCCCACTACCTTTCTCAACATAGACACATGAAAGTCCGGGTGTACCGATGACATTTCGGGTAGCAGCTCGAGTTTGTATGCCACATGACCAATCCTCTAAATGATTCTGTATGGTCCGACATACCTCAGACTCAACTTTTCCTTCCTTCAAAACTGCATGATACCCTTCATAGGGGGAAGATTGCAAAAATACCCAATCATCTTAATTGAATTCTAAATCTCTGCGACGAATATCTGAGTAACAATTTTGGCGACTCTGAGCAGTTTTCAACCTTTCCTTAATGATCTTGACTTTCTCCATGGCCTGATGCACGAGGTCCAACCCTATCAATTTCTCTGCTCCAACCTCAAACCGCCCAATGGGAGACCTACATCTCCTACCATACAATGCCTCGAATGGTACCATCTGAATACTAGCATGAAAGCTATTGTTGTAAGAAAATTATATGAGTGGCAAATGGTCATCCCAACTACCCTTAAAATCAAGAGCACAAGAACGCAACATGTCCTCAAACGTATGAATAGTTCGCTCCACTTTCCCATCGATTTGAGGATGGAAAGTTGTGCTAAGATTTACCTGTATACCCAAACCATGCTGAAATTTTTTCCAAACGTTTGTTGTGAACTGAGCCCCTCGATCTGACATGATGGAGACTCGATTGCCTTGCAACCTGGCTATTTCTATGATATATAACTGAGCATATTGTTCCGCTGTGTCGGTAGATTAAATTGGCAAGAAATGTGCTGATTTCGTGAGTCGGTCCACCATCACCCAAAACACACAGGCGGTCTTGGTACCGTAGGGTACCATCATCCATGCCATGGGAAAAAGCTGTGGTTTTGTGTTTGTGAATCCATTCTTTCAGTTGTGCTAACAATGGATCATTGAATTTATTTTCCTTCACCTCAGCCACAAGCGATGATTCAGCCATATTCTTTACAATTACCCTTCCTTCAGTGGCGTCACCAATGCGAACTCCCAAATGGGCCAACTGGAAACCTCCCTGGCTAATGGCCTCTGATGTGCCTCCAAATAAGCTAAACTCTCCATAGATTTTTGACTAAGTGCATCTGCCACGACATCAGCCTTTCCTGGGTGGTAGAGAATATTAATGTCATAGTCCTTGAGTAACTCCAGCCATCTTTTTGTCTTAGATTCAACTCCTTCTGCTTGAAAATGTATTGAAGGCTCTTATGATCTGTGAACACATCCACATGGACCCCATACAAATAATATCGACAAATCTTCAATGCAAACACTACCATTTAGGTCAAGGGTTGGATAGTTCTTCTCATGATTTTTGAGTTGCCTAGAAGCATAGACTATAACCTTACTGTGTTGTATTAATACACACCCAAGCCCGATTCTCAAAGCATCGTAATACACCACAAATCCCTCTGTACCCTCTGGCAGGGCTAACACCGGTGATTTTGTTAACCTTGATTTCAATTCTTGGAAACTCCTCTCACAAGCATCGGACCATTGAAATTTAACTGCTTTCTGCGTCAATTTAGTCAACGGTGAGACAAGATTAGAGAAACCTTCCACAGACCTCCTGTAGTACCCATCCAAACACAAGAAACTGCGAATCTCCATTGGAGTGGTAGGTCTAGGCCAATTCTTCACTGCTGCAATCTTTTGAGGATCAACCATAATCCCTTCCCTGGAACCGACATGACCTAAAAATACGACAGATTCAAGACAAAATTTATTTCAAAAATTTTTCATACAATTGATGTTGTTGAAGAGCCTGCATAACTGCCCTGAGATGGTCAGCATAGTCCTACCGACTTGGGGAATACACAAGAATATCGTTAATGAACATTATCATAAAGGAGTCTAGAAAAGGCTTGAAGACTCAATTCATAAGATCCATAAAAGCTGCCCAAGCATTTTTTAGCACAAAAGACATCACCATAAATTCAAAGTGCCCATATCGAGTTTTGAAAGCTATTTTTGGAATATCCTGCTCCCTTATCTTCAATTAATGATACCCAGACGGCAAGTCAATCTTTGAGAATTATGTAGCAACTTTCAATTGGTCAAGCAAGTCATCTACTTTTGGTAGAGGGTATTTGTTTTTGATTGTGACTCTGTTGAGTTGCCAATAGTCAAAATACATTTGCAATGATCCATCTTTCTTTCTTACAGACAAGACCGGTGTGCCCCATGGTGACACACTTGGCTGGATGAAACCCTTCTCTAGCAAATCCTTCAATTGCTCCTTTAGCTCTTTCTATTCTGTCGGTGCCATTCTGTAAGGTGGAATTGACGTAGGCTGCGTGTATGGAATCACATCGTTCCTGAAATCAATCTCCCTATCCGGTGGAATCCCAGGGAGCTCATCTGGAAAGAAATCTGTAAATTCATTCATAATGGGTACAGACTAAAGGCTAAGAGCCTTAGTATTGGTGTCCGTAACTCGAACTACATGATAGATACACCCCTTATTTATCATCTTTGCGACCTTAAGGTAGGTAATAAACAGACCTCTAGGCACTACATTATCACTCTTCCACTAAACAATGGGCTCATTGAGAAATTCAAGCCTCACGGTTCTAGTCCGACAATCAAGCTTGGAAAAACATAAATAAAGCCAATCTATTCCCATTATTACGTCAAATCAACCATCCCCAATTCAATAAGATTGGTCATGGTATCCCTACCATGCACTATGGCAATACAACTCCTATAAACTCGAGCAGCCAAAGTTGGCTCAATAATCGAGTAGATACTAAGAATGGTTCATGAAGTTGTTCTGGTTCTATCTCGAATTCCATAGCAGTAAAAGGGGTAACATAGGATAAGGTGGGACCAGGGTTCATGAGATTGAACAGTCAAAATACTTGTAACAACATATGGGAAAGCCTCTGCAGTTTGGCGACCACTCATAGCATAGAATCGGTTGGGTCCTCCTGAACTCTGTGCACCACCCCAAGCTGTACCACACCCTACGGATGCTGGGGTACCTCGAGCTTGAGATGGGGATGAAGATGTAGCGGCTGCTAGACTGGATGGCTGAGTTGTGCCCCTACTCGCTCCCTGGCGGGATACGCGTCAATGTCTCTGAATATGACCCCTCATCCCACATCCATAGCATATAGGTAACTCCATATAGCAAATTCCTAGGTGCATCTTCATGCACCTGAGGCACGGGTGCACGGGGACCTCTGGTGCTGCTGGAACCTCTCTCCTGACCTACCCCGCTGATGGGATCCCCTGTTGCCCTGATCGGGCCTGAAATGACTCCACTGCTGCTGGCTGGGCCCTAATGGATGTGCACTGGCTAAAAACTGTGCAACAGACTAGGAAGGCCCAGATATTCCTCCCCTAAAAGCTTATCTTCCCCCACTTAGTGACTCTCCCATGTTGCCCGTAGACCGGGCCTTGCTGTTACCCTATCTCTCTCCATTTTATTCTTCAACTTACGGTTCTCTATGGCCTGAGAAAATGCTATGTTCCCATAATTCATATCAGAATTCAATGCAGCCGTAGAAGCCTCATTAATGGTCAAAGAATTAAGGCCCGAAACAAATCGGTGCACCCTGGACTCCATTGTGGGCAACATATGAATGACATACTTGGACAAATGAGCAAACTCCATGTGGTACCCCCACACGCTTCTGTTACCTTGCCTAAAATTTTCAAACTCTGATGCATGGGCTGCCCTTGTCTCAGCGGGTAGAAAATGGTTGATAAAGGCATCAGCAAACTCGCTCCACCTAGACGGAGAGCGCCCCTCCTCACGGAATCCTCCCACAAGTCAAACCATGAATATGCTACCCCTTTTAGACGGTAGGTAGCCAACTCTACTCCCTCTATCTCAGATCCATACATAACCCTGAGGGTCTTATGCATCTCATAAATAAAATCCTGAGGTTCTTCTGGATTGGCACCCGTAAACACTGGAGGGTCTAACTGAAGGAATATGTTCACCTTGGAACTAGCAGAATCCCCTTGCTGGATGGACGAACTGGGCGCAATATTTGACCTCTGAGCCTGAGAGGCCACTAGCTATTTTAACATCTGGATAGCTCCTTTAAGATCCCCATCATAAATGCCAGAACTGGAAGCTGGCTGGAGGCGGGACAGAAGTATCAAAAGAAGGGATAGTGGTACCCTCCACAGGTGTTGGAACTGGGGTAGTCTGCTCTAGAATAGAAGAATCAAGCAAAGTAATAGCAGGGTGACGACCTTTACCCGCAACATCAAGGAGTGAATCATCAGCCACTCCTAATCCGGCATTGGCTTCTTGCCCAATTCTCGCTTTCTTCTTAGGTACCATTTACTAAAATATAGAACAACAAACTCAATTATAAAGGGAACAGTTTCACCACATGATCTAGAATACAAAAGAAGGGTGTTATACCTAAATGCCCAAGTAGCCTCCAACTTATAGATATGGTCAACTACACATCGATAAGAAGGACTCTACTAGACACGGCTCTGAGACATCCTAGGACACTTCAAAACCTTAGGCTTTGATACCAAGTTTTTCACGCCCCAACCTCGAGAGGTGCGATCGGCACTCAATCGGATGATCCCAACTGACAAGCCTTATCAAACACTACCTACCCAACTCAATACGAATAAGGGGATTATGCTTCATTTATTCAACAAAGGAAGATAGTCCATACCACATTACCAATTCATTATAAAACACAACATTAAACCATAGATAAGTTCCAATATTTCATACATTTGTACTTCAAATAGGCGAGAGCTAAAATTACAACATAGTTAGTTCACCCATCCAACACCCGCACATGACCCACATATATGTCTACGGAGCCTCTAAGGATACCAATGATAAATGTGACAACGCCGGCAACAAGGCCCCGGCTATACCATAAAAGGAAAAGTCCACAATAAAAAGATGTGCAATATAGCCCTTTGAAGGAGAAGGGGGCTCGCAAAGATCTTGAGAAAAAGGATGCTCCGCTACGCACGATTGGCACTATCTACTATAAAGCCACCTACATTCATTTAAAAATGTATCTCCCAGCAAAAGGTACGTTAGTACCATGGAATACGACTAGTATGTATAACTAAACACCATTTTACTAGAAAGAACAAGGAAATTGCAAGAGTAAATCGGAGATTTTAACCGGACACCAAATCATCAAATAAATGAACCATAAAATCTTTCACATAGTTACCATAACTTAGTTTGGGGCATTTCTTTCATATGTTCATCAATGTCCTCAACACCACACCTATCTTAAGCGGAGTCTGATCACGACTCGATCGGCTAGGTTGTCTCACTTGAAGCATACATCACAATCACCATTTCATTTTTTTCCCAGAATTCAATGTTAGCACATTACCACCATGTGTGCTGCATGGTGTCCGATCACGGCCCGACCGTCTAGGCCACCTTACCTAGGCATTGTTCCTTCCTTATTGTTCATCTCATTTGAATCTTTATTTCACATAGCTCATATCAATTCATTGGCACTTAAGGCCAAAGTTATCATATCATTCAATTTTCAATATTCATCTTGCAATTTCATTATCATAGGCACATACAAGCAATTCAAGTTACAAGCACATGTAGGTTTTCACATAGTTAGTATGACAAATTTCGGGTTTAATCTTGGCTTTTAGCCTAAGCATTTCAACACATGATTCATATTTTTCACACTTCTCTAAATATCAAGAATAGTATATTACTCACATTAAGGCACATCCTTTATGCATGTATGCATATAATTGCAAATCAGTTAATTTGAAATAACAATCAATACATCAACCATTTCTAGTCTTACCATACCTGCGAAATCGCCAACGGAGCTGAATTTCTAATAAGAGGGGCTTTTAGACATACATACCTCAATGTAGCTTCTCTTAATCCTTACAAAATTCTAGAACTCTTAGCACTTCGATCTATTGTGTAAGATTTACAATTGAACCAAGAATTAGAGACATTCTAGCTCATTTGGGCATATTATCAAATGCTAAAGGTGCATTATAAATATTAGGTCCTTTTTGAGAGATATTTCTATCATTTTATACCCCTACTCCTTTCTTTTTTAGTTCTCATCCTCCCCATATCTCATTACCTTATATGCATGCGAGATTACTAGCTTTTTACCCATGTATCCATTTGCTAATTACTTCTTTTAGTAGAAATTTTGAAATTATTGAGAAGGGTACAGTTCTTACCTCTTATGTTGGAGATCTAGAAGCTTCAATGGGCAATCTTCAAGGATTTGGGCAAGGATTTAAGGAGAGATTGATAAAGATCACTCCTTCACTCTCTCTCTCTCTATGTTGTGAAAGATAACAGGAAATGGTCTGTTGTGGTGTTTTTAATAGGGTGGAGTTGGATTAAAAAATTAGAAAATAGGATCCCCGAGTCAGATCTGTGAACGCATTTGTGATCGCAAAGTTTACATACGACCCACATATTGGACCGCAAAAATGCTCCCCAAAACTTGGACACACTACCTGAGTATGCGGCAGAAATGAAGTCTGCATATCCGTTCTGCGATTGCATAATGCACCACAGAATTGCCCTTTAGAAAATCCCAAAGAAATTATGCGACGACTATGTGGTCCGCATTTTGGTTATGCGAGTGCATATTTGACCTTAATTTGACCAACAGGCTGACTCACTGTGCAGCAGAAATATGGTCCGCATACCTGATATGCGACCGGAAAATTGAACTTTTCTGGAAAACATTATCTCTTGACTTTTTAATGCAGTGGTCAACTCAAAGGGTCCGAACCGTAAACCTGACCCTAACTTGGCCCTACGAGACTCAAGTTTTGAGTGGAAATTTTCACGGGGCCTTATAGTCATGTCTTGCATAATCACCTCTCCTCAATATTTCTTCGGTCTTCCTCTACCACTTATTAGATCCTCCATGACCAGGGACAAACTTAGGGTAGGCAAAACCTGGTTTGTACTTTTATATATATTATATTTTGAATAAGCATTGCTTAATGGTCGGGGGTGGTTTCAAAGTCATTGCCATCGTCACACACCTTTCACATCCTCTACTATAGTTGTAATGGACCAATTGGTCATTTTGAGAATTTACGATTATCTCTGTATGATGTAGATGACTCATGTGGATTGTAGGTTTGATATTCAGGTTAATCGAAATTGATCAGGAAGAATGATTCTCAGCTAGAATCTTTAAATTTGAAAGGATTGACTAAGTTTGACTTTTAAAAATTTGACCTCGGATTGGATTTATGATTATTTTTTAACTTCTTTGGGTGATTTTGGACTTAGGAGTGCATCCCTATTGTGATTTGGAGGTCCGTAGTAGAATTTGGCTTGAAATGGCGGAAGTCGAAATTTTAAAAATATTGACCGAGAGTAGACTTTTAATAACGGGGTCAGATTTTGATTCCAGAAGATGAAGCAGGTCAGTAATGTCAAATGTGACTTGTTTGCAAAATTTGAGGTCAATCGGACGTGATTTGATAGGTTTTTGCATCGATTATATAAGTCAAAGTTTCAAAGTTCAATGATTTTGAATTGAGGTATGATTCGTCGTTTCGATATTGTTATGTGTGTTTTAAGGCTTCGAGTAAGTCCATGTTATGTTATGGGACTTATTGGTAAGTTTGGACAGGGTCCCAAAGGGCTCGGGCCAGTTTCAGATTGATTTCAGATCATTTTCCTTTATGCTTTCGCTGTTGTGTCCTGCTGGTTTTCTTGTGTCTGTCATTCGTCATATTCGTGTGGCTAGAGTCACGAACACGTCGTGTATTTTGATGGTAGTGGAATTTTCTTCTTTGCGTTCGTGAATATTGGTCCGCATTTGCGAAGAGTTAGGGCTAGTCTTCTTCACGTTCGTGTATGAGAGATCGCGTTCGTGTAGAGTTGAGCTGGGAGCTGGAGCTAGAGCTGAAGAATCTTTCTTCATCACATTCGCGAGGCTCATGCTGCATTTGTGTAGTTCCGTCTCCAATGCGTGTCGCGTTTGCATAGGCCTATTCCACCAATTCATAGAGCATTTTGGTGACTGATAATATTTGTTCATCACGAATGCGATGGTTATCCCCCATTCGCTAAAGAGGAAGTATAAAGTACTCTATTTTGAGAGTTTCAGTCAATTTCACATTTTTTGGAGCTATGGAGCTTGGATTGAGGCGATTCTTATAGCAATTTTTACCATATGAATTAGGGTATGTGTTCTCTACACGTTTGGTTATATTCCATGAATCTATCTTTGATTTTAGCTTTTGGTTGATGCATTTTAAGGAGGAAATTAGGAGGTTTTGGCCTAAAGCTTCATAATTTGAAAAATTGAGTATTAAACATCGATTTGGAGTCGGAATTGAGTGAAACTACTATGGTTAGACTCATAATTGAATGGGTTGATGGATTTTGTGAGTATTTTCGGGTTTCGAGGTGTAGACCTGAGTGTGAATTTTGGGCCGATTTTGGGCTTTGATTCGGGATTTGATCCTTTACGATCAGGATTGGTTCTTATACAGTTGTTTGTTGTATTTGAAATGTTATTGGTTAGTTTCGAGCCGTTTGGAGGTAGGAACGCATGGGATTGCATCTTTGGAGAATCACTTGGCTTGTTTGGCATTGGTATTGGCTCGTTCGAGGTAACTAACTCTTCTAAACTTAGTGTTGAGGGTATGAAACCTCGCATTACATGTTATATGATTGGCATTGTTGTGACACACATGCTAGGTGACCAGCGTGTGGGCGTGAACCATGTGAATTAGGGGTCTTGCTTCCATGGCACTGCAGTATGGCCTAGTTTTGTTGATATATGCGTTTGCACCATGTAATAAAGTGATTGAGTTGTCAATCATGCTAAATATCATCTTTAGGATTCTTGCTGATGTTGTTGGGACCCAAAATGGTCATTTATTGATGCCAGCTCACTAATTTTATTGATGTTTCGCACTCAGCCATATTCATGCATTCATATCATATCTCAGTCTCTATTACAATTGATACCGCATATCATTATTGTCGGGCTAGATTCCTGATATTGTGATCCCGTGAGTGAGACTAGAGAGAATGATGGTTGAGTGAGGCCGAGGGCCTGAGCGAGAGTGACATTTTAGGATCAGGCTGCACACTGTATCATATTATATCTATTTTACTTTTGGGATCGGGCTGCATAACGCAGCGCTATATTGATTATATTTATGCAAATAGATCAGGTTGCACACCACAACAAGCCTTAGGGATATATATATATATATATATATATATATATATATATATATATATATATATATATATATATATATATATATATATATATATATATATATATATATATATATATATATATATATATATATATATATATATATATATATATATATATATATATATATATATATATGTTACACGCTGCAATGAGATTGGATCGGGCTGCACGTTGCAACGAGATTGGATCAGGCTGCATGCCGCAGTGATATGACCCTTGGGCTGAAGGATCCCCTACAGAGTCTGCACACCCCTATTGAGCGCAGCCGACTATATATATGTGGATAGGGCTGCACGCTATAGCAGTTATTGTACAACATGAGTGTTTGAGCGTGCTGAGCATTGAGCATAGTGAGAGAGGATGTGAGGCAGTGAGATTAAGTACCCTAAGAGCGTGAGTACGTGATTCCTCTGAGGTATATGGAATCTACATGCACACTTGACATACAGACTCGAGATGCACTTTTTCTTATGCTATATTGTATCATGTAATTTATGACTTTTACACACGTTGATATAGGGGTATAGAGAGGAATTTTTCACTTGTTATCTGGAAAGAAAATCAAACATATTACTTATTGTTGAAAGGATTTTGGGATAAATCACATTTGTTTTCTTAAACTTACTCGTATTTTGGAATTTTCGATAAAAGATTTGAGTTTTCACTGAGATACTTGAAAAGCATGCATATTTTTTTGGAATTGTGAACAACCTGAGCATTTTACTTCTAAGATACCTCTTTTATTACTTGTATTATACTGTTATGAACTGTTGTGGAATATTGGTATTGGACCCGACCTGGTGTTAGCTCGTCATTTCTTTCAACCTAAGGTTAGGTTTGTTACTTACTCAGTACATGAGTTTGGTTGTACTAATACTATACTTCTGCTCATTGTGTGTAGAAGTTGGCTGCTGAGATTGATGTGTTCGGTGGGAGCTGGATTTGAAGATGCACTTGTGTTCTGATTGTAGCCGCCGTTTGTTCATGGTAGCTGTAGAAATTATGAACTTTGTCTATGTACTTTTTGAACAGAAGATGTATTTAGTTCATATCAGCTTTGTAAACCTATTATTATAAGCTCATGATTTGAACTACAGTCCTTATAAATGTATAAGTTTAGATAATATCTTCTATTTACTTATTTTACTAATTTAATTGGAAATGGATAATTGTTAAATTGGCATACCTAACGGGTTGGGTTAGGTTCCATCACGACTAGTGGATTTTGGGTCATGACATATTGGTATTAGAGCTCTAGTTTTATAGGTTCTACAAGTCATGAGCAAGTGTCTAGTACAGTCTTGCAGATCGGTATGATGACGTCCATACCTATCTTCAAGAGGCTACAGGGCATTTAGGATATACTTCCCATCTTTCTTTCCTTATCGTGCGACATTGATTAATCTTGAAGCGCAACTCTTTAAATTCCTTCTATACATTTGTATAAGCACTTGAGCGTTCGGTATCAGCTGTCCATCGATGGCTTGTGATTTCAGGGATGAGGTGTGCGAGATGTGATTTCAGTATGTTGATGATGGGCCAATCTGGAGGACTGGAGGCATAGTTTTGACTGTAGCTTGAGCACAGATGTGTTGGTTGTGTGAGCATGTGATTTTGGATTTATATGTCCGATAGTGTCCCTATCAGTGGAATTTGTGGCTGGATGGCTACATGATGAGTATAATGTGACTAAGGGAAATGTTCAGATGGTTTGAATATGACAAAAAGAGTTTGATTGAGATGTAAATTTGTGCTTGATTTTAAACTTGATCTGACGTATAATCTCGAGTTATTAGTATGTTGAAGGACCTTTCATGTTATTTAATTTTGGACTGAAGTGGATTTTTCATGTCTTGTTGATAAGTTTAGAATTCGAAAGACTAAGTATTTGCATAGTAGTTGTGACTGTAGAAGGGTATAGAAAGATGTCGGTTTGAGGTTAAGCAGGTGGGTTATCCCTTGCGGGGTGTTCTGAGGTTGTGTGATTCCTATGTTGTGTTGTAGGAAGTAGTGTTTTACCAGTAAATTATATGTAGTGTAATTTGTGTCTGGGATCGCTTATGAGAGTTGGCTTGACTGTTACAAGGGTGAATGTGATATTTGCAAATGATTTGAGATAATAGATGGTTTGTGTTACATAAGCTTATGAAGGATTTAATTGAATTTCAGTGTGCAAGATTTTGGGCAGCAACAGAATATGAGTATTATAAGTTATCAAATTCTTTATTCCCTGGCTTTGAGACAAGTGGGAGAGTCTTCTATTGCTAAGTTGATTGCACGGCTAGCTATTGTATTAGTTTTGGTTTACGGTATACTTGTGAACCAGTTTTTCACCCCCTCCCCCCCAAAATCCGAGGAGCGTGACCGATGCTTAACTGAGTAAACCCGACTGAGCAAGCATGTTAAGTTTTTATCTACCTAAACTAATTCATGAATAAAATAGGAGATAGACTCCATTAATCATACTTATAAGTATTTCATCAACAACTTCCATTTCATTTCCATTAGCAGCTTAAAACATAATTATCAAAATATTATAAGTTTTATAAATCGTTTCCAACATTAATATTTATACTTTAATTCTAATACCCGACACTACCCACAACCTATCTATGAAGCCTCTAAACATAATTGAAGAGTAATGTAATATGAAAATACCGGTAATAAGGCTTCGGCTATACCTCATATATAAATTACATGATAAATAGATGAATCAGGACCCCAAAACAAAGTGGGCTCACCAAGTCAGCTGAAAAGATGATGCTGCACTAGTTGCGACCAACACTGCCTGCTATAGAAACACCTACATCTATTTAAAGACGTAGTGCCCCCGGCAAAATGGACGTTAGTACCATTGAATAGCACTAGTATGTATAACTCGACACCTTCCAGTTAGAAATAACAACCATACAATAGTAAAAAGAAATCATAAGGACAACAAAGCTTCAAATAAGCACCACGTCAACAATATAAAAGGTTCATATAGTTTTTACATAGTTTCCGAAATTTTAGATTAGGGCATTCTATATTGTTGCATTATCATCCATATTACCACCGCTTCTTTGAGCGGAGTCCAATCACGGCCCGATCGGCTAAGCCATCTTGCTAAGACGTTACTCTTATTTCATCAATACATTACCACCATGTATGTGTCACATGGCGTCCGACTAGAGCCCGACTGGCTAAGCCGTCTTACCAAGACGTTATACTTGTTTTCATTTCCACAATCAAGTTTCAATTATCAATACACTACCACCATGTGTGTATAACATGGCGTTTGATCACGGCCCGGTCGGCTAAGCCATCTTACTAAGAAGTTACACGTATTTCGTTCTCACTTTCCAATTTCACATTATTCCCATTTACAACATTGACCTTGCCATTAAAATCATAAGCACATACAAAAGCAATTTAACTTACAAGCATAGAGGGGAATTCATCTAGTTCGGCATATTAATCACAATGTAACCTTGGCATGACAGTTAGGTTTAGCGCATAAATCAAGTTCTCCGCACATATTATATTTACAAAACACATTGAACACATAAAGGAGTACTTATCACATATATTTTCACAACATTATTTCATTTAACATAACAAGCACTGCATCAATTACATTTCGAACTTATAACAGTTACACGGGCACCATGGAAGCTCAATTACTAAGAGGAGCGTGTTTTAGACATACATACCTTGTTTAAGCTTTCCTTATGTTACTACAACGTTCCAAAATTTTTAGCAATCCCGACCTACTTTGAGAAATAACAAAACTGAACACAAATTAGGAAGGTATTCATGGTTTCAACTCATTTGAGAATTTTATCAAATACTAGTTGGGAATCTTGATTTCAAATCTCTTTTACAAGATTTCCTTCATTTCCCCAACCCAATCTTTAGTTATTTATGTTCAACAATCTTTCCACAAATCTAATTTGTACATGAATGTATACATAATGCCATTACACCCAAGAATCATACCACAATAATCCCATCTTATACCCAAAACCCATAATTAAAGTCTAATGTATAGAACCTTACCTTTTAGATGAAGAACATGTGATTGTGTTCTTTGATTCTTGAAGATCGAAACAAGATTGGATGATTGGAATGCTAGGCTCCTCCTTCTCCCTCTAAAATGCTCTCACCTCTTTCTAGAATGCTCATGAAATCACCCCAAAATGAACCCCAAAGCCAATATATTAAAAATGGAGCCATGTTATAAAAATAGGAAGATTAACCATCTGAATTCGGGTCTGCAGTCGCACAATGGACTGCAGAATGGGTATGCTGACCGCAGATGCATTTCAAAACTGGGTGCCCAAAATTGGACTACACTGGTCCATATTGCGACTTGATTTGCAAACGCAGACCAATTAAGCGGACCGCATAATGGTTTTGTGATCGCATAATTGACATCGGATCACATTTTTCCAGCCTTTGGTAATTTGATCATAACTTTGCATAGGAATGTCCAAATGAAGAATGGTTTGAAGCGTTCGAAACTAGACTCGAAGACCTTTCATATGATAAGTTGTTCATCATGTAAAACCTTATATAAATATATATATATATATATATATATATATATATATATATATATATATATATGAAATATATTCAAAGTTGGGACTTTCACGAACTCATTTGGAATTTTAGCCTATTATAAAATTTTCCAATTTGAGTTAGACTTAGGCCTTTCCTTGGACACCAAATTACTTACCATAAGACTTATACATTTATTTACCAACTCGGATTTATTTCCATCATGTTAATAGAACATAAAATATTATAATTTTCCTACATGGCACCGCAAAATCCTAATTTACTTAGCGAAATTATTTGGGGCCTTATGTTCTCCCCCGCTTAGGATCATTCATCCTCAAATGAGAGGTAGAGCCTGCCCTAAACACCTAATGTAACATATCTCTTTTCTAACCTACCTCAAGTCCCTAAATTTTGACTAATTTCCAAATTTTAAAGAAATTTCGGTGGAGTCTCCTTTGTAACTAGTCCTATCCACCTGCCAGAGAATCACCAAAACCATCCTAACAACACATTTACAATGAGACAAAGTACCACAATGTATATATGAAAAATACTAATTTCATCATTACAAGAACTACATTATCATAAGGATACCTAGACATGAACTGCACATTTCCAAATCATAATACCTAGAAGGTACTTTTTAAATAAAAACCAACTGCTATAAATCAAGAGAAAATACCTTATTCCAAAATAGTCTCGGCCTTCATCTTGACCTCTTATACTTACAAATTGTGCCATAACACATTCATGAATACAATCTCCACCCCCAAACTTACCTAAAAAGGATGACAAATAGATACCCTTCATAGATCAACTATCCATTACCTCTACCTTTAGCAATTTCCAGTGAAATGATATACAAAGTATCTTCAACTACCTTCTTAGACATAGACATGTGAAAATACAAAAACATATGGAACAACTATGGGGAAACTTCATACTTCTAGTGAGACCTAAGGTGATATACACTCATGCAACCTTCATTATCAACTCATACAACGTCTTCATGAGAGAATATTGGGAAAAATCTATTCGCCCTCCTAAATTTTAAATCTCCACGCGAACTCCCTCACTAAACCTTTGATGACCTTCAACGATTAGACCAAGATGTTCTATCCTAAACTAATCATAAAAATTACCTAAAGAATATATGTGATCACATGGGGATGCTCCCTCTTTGACATGTTTGAACCTTCAATACCTAGTAGATTTAATTCAATGAGGAGCAACGGAGTTCAAGATCTGCCTAGAATTATTTAGGAACCCATTAATGTGCTGAGTAGAGTATTTCACGAGGTTATATGTAAAGAGACACGAATATTACTACTAACAACACTAATTGTGGTTAACCATGTTGACGACATCCATTATTAGATAAATGAGGCACAATAGTAACTAGTACGTTGGCAATAGGAATCATTAAGGAGGAATATTCAAGTACTTGGCCCAGTCGTCTCCTGGAGTGTAGGGAATCCATTTATAAAGAATGTGAATACTCTGGCACCTTGAATGTGATATGGGTTTCAAAATACATGAAGTTGAATTACACTCTTAACATTAACTGACTCAGGAATCTATGCCACAAGCCCATGAGGATGAAAATGAGTTGAACTCTTATGAGATTATCGTATTTCAAACAACTTAACTCTTCCTGATAATTGATCCAATATGAGAGAACTAAAGATACGACAAATTGTCTTCCAACTCATTATGCTCATGATATGTGCAAAAATCTGAAGGCATTTAATCTTAACCTCATGAGTGAAACCACATAGCTAGGACATCCTACCATATGGGGTGAAATCATGTATTGGTTTTCACACCTCCTTTTTACATATTACAACCCCGCGAAGAGCGTAATTAGGGGAGTTTTTCCAATTAAAGGACAACCAAAATGGGATTTATTCATTTAAAGATTTCAGAGTTGCCACTTGGGATAATTAACGGTATCCCAATTCACTGGTTTAAATCCCGAGTCAGGGAAGGTTTGACTCTGTTATACAGATTGCGAGCCAGAAATCCGGGTAAGGAATTTTGTTAACCCAGGAGAAGGTATAGGAATTCACGAGTTCTGTGGTTCTAGCACGGTCACTCAACTGTTATATTTGGCTTAATTATCTTATTTTAATACAATTTATACCTATCTACAAATTTTAACCTTTTAACTATTTTTATTTATTTTAAGAAGATTACAATGCTATTAAAACGCGCCTTGAACCACGTCATATAAATGCACCCGTAGTTTGCGAAACATTTTAGCTAACGTTGAGATTTGGATTTGGGTCACATAAATACGCATCCGTATTTAGGAAAGTAGATTTTTAACTATCGTGCCTAAGGCAAATGCGCACTTTCAAATTTGCTAGGGCCACGAAAAATTCGCTAGGTAGCACCTCGAATTCTAAAATAAAAGTAAAGGAGATCCATGCAATTATCAATTTATTTAGCACGATGTACTTCAAGTTATTGTACTTCAAAGGTTTTGGACTAATTCATGAGGACTATACACTATGATTTATTTAATTGGCTCACTTTGACCACTAACAGGCAACGAACTAATAATTCATGTGAGAAGAACTAATTATTCAAACGAAGGACCAGTCCCACGCGAATAAACTAATGGCCCAACTGCTGAGGCAAACCAAAATAATTGGGCCAGAACTTGGTAGCCTAATGTACTGGCTAAAGATGGCCATTTTAGGTGGCTTAGGTCAAGCCTCACCAACAGTCTGATTGAAGAACATCGTAGCTAGAGATAAGGGGACCAGTCGATGAAACTGTGCCGATCTATGAAATTCAAACACAAAAATTAGAACTTAAATTTGACGCCTAATAATAAAAAAACAAAATCGAATTTACTTTGAAAACAAGTAAGCAAATATTAACATATTCTGGAAATTAGCTTTGACTAACAACTAATAAAATAAGTTTGAGCAACCATTCAGCCTGTATTCAAATAAGCTTCCATTCCTAATACCCCAAACTCATACAAATTCATTTCCAAAACCATACTACCACATGCTTGACACCATTATGTACCTGTAAGAAACTATCAATAGAATCTGAAATAAATGTGCTCAAACGATTCCAAATCCATACTACAGGTCATAACTCCTAACAAGTACAAATGAAAATGCTATTTACAGACCACTTTCTTACATACAATTCCAGGGATAAACACAAAGAAAGCGCCTACTTATATCTGTTTTAGGGCTCAAGCAACTGCAGTCTAGTTATTATAGGTTGAAGTGAGTCTTGAAAATTTGTAATATTACATGGGTTCGAACACTAAGAGTAGAAATATAAATCAAAAGTTGAATGAAAATACCAAAGGAGAGGTAACACATCCAACAACTAAGTAGATCCCTATCTCTTCACATCATATGAGCTAATCTTTACATAGGCATCAGAGTGTACCTGGCACTAAGATGAGAAAAATAAGTGAGGAACTTGCAACAGGACAACAGCAGAGACAAACAGGAATGCCCAGATTAAGGTTAAGAAATAAGATGTCACAACTAATAGAATTCGACCAAATTTCCATAAAACCAGCTTTCAAAACCCAAATCAATCCATATTAAACACCAGATTAACCATGAAGTATTTCAGGGCTTTGAGAATTTCAGGACTCAATGGAACAGTAGAGTCCTATTCATTTTCATATTTTTTGATTATTTTCTCTGTTTAGACTCCTTTTTTCTGAGATTTTCTAGCTCTTTTTCAACCTACAGATTTTTTCTTCAGATTCTTCAGGACCTCCTCCTCTTCAAAGGCAATAATGAATGCCTTTATAAGCAAGTCAAGCAGGGCAACCTTTCAAGTTTGTTATTTCAATTTAGTCCTTCATATTTTAGCTTGTTAACAAAGTTTTATTTGAAATTTTCTAGCAAAACCCCCTACTAGAAGCTTCCATAGCTGTTACTGAAGATTCGCTAGGGTTTTTCCCAAACTACCCTTTAGCTACCCTGGAATTACCCTGAATACCAACTTGGGTCCTTTTGTTACAATTACCCAACCTAAGTCTGGCTTGCAAAGCAAGACCACACAAATCTTTTGGGCTTTCAATTTGGCAGAAAACCAATTCAATTTAACCACTCATAAAAAAAACCAACCCAAAACTTATACCAAATTTCGGACCAAAAACAACAAGCAAAAGAAGAACAAGAACTATTTAATACTATGCAGAGGAACTAAACAGGCTAATAACTAATAATTAAAACCTAATCAGAACTGCATAAACCCCGATACTCTCGCAATTAAACCAAAATTAGCTTCTGATAAAGTACAAAACTGATTGTCGACGACTAAATTCCTATCATGCAATTAAAGATAAAAATATTAACATAATAACTAAATGGTCCACATAATTAAAAATGGAGAACAAACTGAGATTTAAACAAAATCAAGGACCTAATCATGACTTGTTTAAACACATGCGAGACTAAGAAAAAATTTAACCAAATTCGGATGTACAGGCCCTCAACCAAGAAGAAATCAAGGAGAAGGGCAGAAAACGAAAACCAAACCAATTGAAAATCAGAAGCTAAAAGGATAAGGTTCAGACTCACCAAAAAAGTCTATTGGCAACTCAACCCTCTGATTTTGTCCTCTAATAACATTAGTTATTTTTTCTTAGTAAAACAATCAAATAGTGTTATCAGATGACAAAACCAGTACTAAAAACTCGAGAAAACCCCCTAAGAAAACCTCCATGTAGGGTCAGATTCTTCAAACTAAAATTCGAGCCGTCTGAGGGGTATTCGAGGAAGAATACTTGTGGATTTTTCATGAGGGAGGCATAGGGGTTGCAGGGTATGAATTTTAAGGTGATTTGGAAGCGCGCCACCGGACACGGCGGAGGAGCCCATGGCGGCGCCCTAATGTTTTGAATATTTGATGGTTTCTAATGGGATTTGAGGGAGATGGATGGCAGCATGGTATGAGGAGGGGAGGAGAAGCGCTGGTGTGATTTTGGTTAGTACTGGACGATCGCCACTGGCGGAGTAGGTTTCTGGCCGGCGGTTTATGGCGGTGGACGGCATAGACGGGATGGGGTCTCTAAGGTTTACTCGGAGAGGGTGAGAGACGGGGTTTGGGGGTGGGGTAGGGTTTGGACATATATATATATTATTGGACCCCTAGTTCTTATCTGTTGGATCAAAAATCCTCGTTGGCTGAGATTAATTTGATCCAAACGACTTCGTTTGGTTATTAGGGGGCTGGACCGGGTCTGGGGCAGGTATTGGATCGATTTGGGTGGGTTTTGGGCTGGAATTTAATAGAATTAGCCAAATTTGGGTCTTTTATTAAAGAAGTCCAATTTTAATTTCTCAATAATTCCAGATTTTCTTTTTCTCTCTTTTTTTTCAAAATTAAAACCAAAATCCTAAATTAAATTCAAAATCCCAAATTAACCTATAAAAATACTAATTAATCCTACATAATCATTATCACAATTAATTAAATTAAAATTAAAAGAAAAATCACCTAAAAATCAAACTTAAATTTAAAAGAGCAAATTAACTATTTTTCGATTTTTCCTTTTCTAATAATGACTAATTGCCAATTAATTCTTGAAAATGTTATATCAACTTATAAATGCACATGCAACATATTTTTTTGTATTTTTCACTAATTAAAATGCATAAACAAAATACAAACGATTAACGGAAAATTCCACAAAAATCCACAACATTGTAAATAAATAAAAGAAATCATTTTGTTTCGAATTTATGGAAATGATTCATGTAGAGAAAAAATCACTTGCTCACAGTTGCCCCTCTTTGCCTAGAAATACGAAGACTTTTTGTGCAAATATAAGTGAGCAGATACGAGCGATTTTTGCCCACTCGAATACTCCATGAGAAGAATTTTTTGAAAATTTTGACCGCACCCTGCTTCAGAGGTTGCCTATATATTCTCAACTAACAAGGAATCAAGTCAGTGTAGTTTAGGAGTGCTTGGTAGCTGAGACTACCATCGTTGTGATCTCGCTGTTATTGTTGTTGCTGCTACAGCTTGCTAGATCCCCTTACTACACTACCTATGGATTACAAAAGAACCTATCTATGTCTTCAAACTTGCACTCGATCCTTGTTGCCTTGTTGATTTGTATTTCTTCCTCTTGTTGATTTGTATTTCTTCCTGTGAAACTCCTTGTTGCCTGGTCGCTATGTTTTCTTTTTTCAGGTTGATGCCTGATTACTGAGCTTGAGTTATATTCCCTTGTTCTCCAGGTGGGCGCCTGATTACCAAAACTTGAGTTATATTCCCTTGTTCTCCAGGTGGGCGCCTAATTATCAAAACTTGAAATGTATTCCCTTGTTCTCCAGGTGGGCGCTTTATTATCAAAACTTGAAATGTATTCCCTTATTGTCCAAGTGGGTGCTTGATTACCAAAAACTTAAAATGTATTCCCTTGTTCTCAAGGTGGGCGCCTGATTACCATAACTTGAAATGTATTCCCTTGTTCTCCAGGTGGGCGCCTGATTGTTGAAAACTTGAAATGTATTCCCTTGTTATCCAGGTGGGTGCTTGATTATCAAAACTGAAAATGTATTCCCTTGTTCTCCAGGTGGGCGCCTGATTGCTAAAAACTTGAAATGTATTACCTTGTTATCCAGGTGAGTTCCTGATTACCAAAAACCAAAATGTATTCCCTTGTTCTCCAGGTGGCGCCTGATTACCAAAAAACAAAACTTGAAATGTATTCCTTTGTTATTCAGGTGGACGTCTGATTACCGAAAATCAAAAACCAAAATGTATTCCCTTGTTCTCTAGGTGGGCGCCTAATTACCAAAAACCAAAACTTGAAATGTATTCCCTTGTTCTCCAGGTGGGCGCTTGATTGCCAAAAACTTGAAAATGTATTCCCTTGTTCTCCAGGTGGGCGCCTGATTACCAAAACTTGAAATGTATTCCCTTGTTCTCCAGGTGGGCGCTTGATTACCAAAAACGTGAAATGTATTCCTTTGTTCTCCAGGTGGGCGCCTGATTGTCAAAACTTGAACTGTACTCCCTATTCTCCAGGTGAGCGCCTGATTGCCAAAACTTGAATTGTATTCCCTTGTTCTCCTGGTGGGCGCCTGATTACCAAAAACTTGAAATGTATTCCCTTGTTCTCTAGGTAGGGCCCTGATTACCAAAACTTGAAAAAAAATTGAAATATATTCCCTGAGACTGCTACCTTTGTACCTAATTAGAACAAAACAAACAAAATAAAAGAAAATTTTTCTACCCCAGTTTGGTGTTGGGTGCATCTATGACTGTTAATCAAATCCCGTATCCAAATATCTCTAAAATGTGAAAGCAAAATCCCGTTATCCAGGAGGATCCTAACAACTCTTAACTAATGACAACTTTAAGATTAGTCTATGTTATCCAAAGGCTCTTGGAGGATAGTTATTTTGTGGAGCTGGGTAATTATTTTGCAGGGCTGGCGCACGCCATTGTGCGTGGGCGGAAGGTTGCGCATATGTTTGTGCATGAAGGACGGAAAAAAATGGGTCAGGAGGTGGGAAGTAGTGTTGTGTTAGGCTATAAGAGTGTGTGGGTAGGTTTGATGATGAGGCCGAGGCTGGCTGTAACGGGATGGACCCTCGGGCCCGAACCAAGTCCCTGAGTCAATCGTGGCTACCTCTTCCTTCCTCTTCTTTCCAAGTGCTCCCCCGATCCCACTTTGGATAGCTTGGTTGGTTGCTTTGATTGCTGAATAACTTATAATCTTGTTGGATTTGAGTCCCTCCTCTACCATGCTTCCCATTTTTACTACCTCATTAAAGGATTTTCCTACTGCCGATACCAAGTGACCAAAATATGTAGGCTCCAAAGCTTACAAGAAGTAATCTACCATTTCGCTATTCTTCATTGGCGGATCGACCCTCGCTGCATGCTCCCTCCAATGGAATCCATACTCCCTGAAACTCTCATTGTGCTTCTTTTTCGATTTTGTCAAAGACAAACGATCTAGGATAATTTCAAGATTATACTGAAAATGGCAAGCAAATGCTTGTGCTAGATCGTCCCATGCATACCACCAAGCATGATCCTATCTGGTGTACCATTCTAACACTAAGCCACTCAAACTTTGACTGAAGTATGCCATCAACAATTCATCCTCCCCACCTGCCACTCTTATGTTTCTGGAGAAACCGCTTAACTGTGCGACATGATCACCATGTCCATCGTATAATCAAACCTGGGTATCTTAAAGCCTGGAGGCAATTGTACATCTAGGAACAAGCAGAGGTCTTTGTATGCCACACTCAGTTGGCCTCCCAACCCTCGCATATCTCTGAATGGTTGCTCTAGACTATTGACTTTCCTGAGCACCTCCTCTTGCTCGGGATTTTTGACTGGTTTTTCAGCCTCAACATGGATTTCGAAACATGGAGCGTAAGAGTAGGTTTCATGGGCTTCTAAAGTGGGTGGGTAATACTTATTGTCATGAGCTTGGAGCAAAGGCTCACTGGATGATCTGTGGAGTGTGGCGGGAGGAGGCACCAAATAGATGGGAGCAACTGGTAGAGGGGGTGTGGAACATCTTTGGGTGGTGGAGCTGGGGGTGCTTGGGAGGTTGTGCCCTGGTATTGTTGGTAGATGGGGAAGCTTGAGGGTGGATTAGTGGTAGGGTGGTCATGTGACTGGGCTAATGGTGGGATGAAGGTCAGGTTGGCAGGATATGCTGGTGGTGGTTGTCCTCTTACCCATGCCTGATACATTTCAGTCATCTGATGCTTCAGTTTGTACATCTCCTCTTTTATTGCTTTAACATCCAACTATTCTACCTCTTTTGAGGGATCAATGATACTTGCATCCGTTACTTGGTTGGACACAGTCAGTTTGCTTTTGGACTGAGTGTTATAAGAGCGGGTTGCTAGAATGCCGCAAAAACTAACCACCTGTCTGAAATATAGCCAAGCAGCACCAAAACGTGTTAGAGGTTAAGCATCAACATATAGGTAGCCACCTATTTGGGGGATGAATGCACCTAAGCAGTTACCGATTTTTATTATGCACATGGATTGGCTTCTTGCATCATCCCGACTTTTATTATATGCTACTTTTCTTTTCTCTCTTATTTTCTCTTTCTTTTTCTCAACTTGTTTTTCCTACCTTCTTTTGTTTTACCATTATCTCCCTTATTGTTGTTTCTTTCATGATTCTCTCTCTTTTCTTCCTTCTTTTTCTTATTTTGGTTGTGGTCAAATCCTATGGAGATTGCCTATGTATCATGACCCCGCTTGAATCAGACCGAGTGTAGTTCTAGCAGATAAGTACATAAAATATTTTGGAAATCTTTAATTTTCATAAAGCAAAAGCATTTGATTACAACTACAAATAGACCTTAAAACAATCAACAGACTCCGACTCAAACGAAACCACAGGCTCTTACTAACTTGACAACCTACTACAAAATAGAAGAAAATACAGAATTCGCAAATAGACTAACAGACTTGAGTGAAAATCATGAATACATTAGAGGTTCTAATGCTCCTTCTTTCTACGAGACATCATTGGTCTCGCTGCAGGACTGTGTGCTAAATCCCCTTGGAGGTGGTGGAGGTCTTCTATCACTTAACGAACGAAGGTCATTGTGATGGCAAAGAACATAGATCTTGTCATATCTTCACAGTGGCTACACTTTACGGTGATATAATCAGCGATCATCCGTACCTTCTCTCTTATAGCACCCTTTTCTAGCAACAATCGCCCAATCTGCTAGGCCCTAGCCTCCAAAGTTTGTTCGGCTACACAATTTAGCTCTTTCCAGTCGTGGTATTGCTGTGTAACAATGCTCTCTCTCAGCCTTGAAGTCTTTTGCCTACTTAACCATTTTGTTTTTGGCTATGATGACTCTACTCTTCAACCCCACAACCTCGTTGTGATATCTTTCTTTTAATTATTCAATCACGCGTGCTCCTTCCTCTACATTTTTGGCCAATTTTTTTCAGGCTCTGGACAGCTCACCCTCCGGCTTTGTTCAAGTCAAAACCATATTCTCCTACTTTCCGGCTCAGATTGTCTATGAGCTTTCATCCTTCGCACTTCTGGCGGGATTCTTTGCGGCTATTTTCATTTTCTGGATCTGGGCTCGCAAAGCTTCGTTTTCCTTGACTATTTTTTTATTTTCCCCCTCGTCTTTCAATGTGGTGCCACCCGAACGTCCACTCTATTTGACTTGCACTTATGGTTCGGAGATGTGATATCCATTCTGTGACCCCTTCCAGTAATCTGAACCATCAACTCTAGTATAAAATTCCTCCTATGCAGCTTATTTGTGATGACCCATAACTCATGAATTGAGGTCAATTACACAGGTGTTCAACCATCCACATCTATAACAACAAGCCGCATCCTTCAAATAAATCTCCTCCGGCTTTACAAGTTGTGAGGGCACGGAAGATTTCATATAATACCAGGGGTGCGAGGGTGCTCTTGGCTTGAGTGATCAAGGTGCTGACAACCCCTGCTATTCGTATATCAATGTTTCCGTCTTTCTGTGGAAGCACCCATATAGCGAGGAAGAATACCATAAATGCGAAACACCTATGTTCTTCCAATTGGAGTCGGTTTCCCTTGCTACAAATTTTATTTTATGGGTCGTTAAACCCCCATATATGCCCATATCTTTGGTATATAAATGGTATAGTACAAAAACTGATTGACATATTTGGATTATGGACCCCCTGCTTATCTTTAGTGAATCCAAGAATTTGTGTACAAAGGAATTTTGGAGCCCCCGATATATCCAGTTATTTCCTCCAGGGTTGGGGTGAGTTCAAAGTTCGGGAAATAAAATATGTTGTGGGTCGGGTCCCAGAATGTAATCAACGCCTTTATGATATCTCCTCCAGGATTAATTTTCAACAACCCAGTGAGTCCTCCCAAGTGCACATTGACCTTGTTTTTCCCCGATTCACCTAGATCATTCCACCACATGTGTACCTCCAAAGGGATCTTGTTCATGACTGTTATTGGCAAATTTTGATTCATGCTCATTCGGCACATTTGTTAGGGATATTAAGAAAAATCTTGATTTATTGGACACAAAAACAAAGTTAAATTTTTTTCAAATTTTCATTTCAAAAATAAAATCCCGGCTTTGCAAATACGGCCTTCCAGCACTTTCGGAGAAGGTTTTAAGGCTGTGCCTGCTACCGGCCAAAATATGGAAAATTATCCGGGGCAGCTGTTCTTGCAAAAATAGCCTTCCGGTGCCTTTTTGTGATTACTCGGCTAATTTTGAGAAGACCTGTCTTATTTATTTCATCACAAACAAAATTTGGGTTTTTGAGGCTACTTTTGCAAAAATGAAGTTAGCCCCGATGGGGGTTGCCTACGTATCTCACGCCCTGTGAGAATCAAACTAGCGTAGTCCAGGCAATCTTGACAAAATTAAAAACCAACTTCTATTTTTGTTTTTCTTCTTTTTTTTTATTTTTCGAAGACAAACTCCCCTTGTTCAAAATTTCGACTACATTTCAATTTCGGATTTTGAAACAGGTAATTCCTTCCTCATCCCTCACACTGTTATTTTCTTTGTGAAATTCTCATCTCTCTTTTTTCAAAAGTCGATCGGCATGCAAATCCGGAATAAATGCACAAATAGCACGCAAGATGCATCAAGATGGTCTGTTATTTTAGGTGCACCTGTCCTAGACGAACCCAACTCCTGTATTGAGTCCCCTAAGTCAAATGCATGATGCAAATAAGCATTCTTACTAGGGATCCGGCATGAGGTTAAGTTATTCTAGGTTCAAAATCTGGGTATGTATTCTAGACTGTGTACCAGAGCGGACAACTCGAGTCGGGGAGGGGGCTACGTACCGGGAACTAAAAGGCCATCCGGCTTTGTAACTTATCCGACCCTCTTTATTTTTTCAAGGTCTAACACTAACATAATAGGGAGTCTCGACCAGCGAGCACATCCCTGAGGATGAGAAGAGAAGGGTTTCACGGAAGTTTATACAGAATTCAAATAATATTAAAGCGGTAAAAAAAAAAAGCAACATTTAGCACATTGGGCACAATCATATAATAAAATCAGATAACAAATAAAGCAAGATATCACAATTATTCTAAGCTCGAATTCTGAACCCTGAACCAGAGATTCTGGGTTCTTTTCCCCAGCAGAGTCGATAAAGCTGTCACACCTTCTTTTTACACATTACAACCCCGCGAAGGGCGTAGTTAAGGGAGTTTTTCCAATTAAAGGACAATCGAAATTGGATTATTTATTTAAAGATTTCAGAGTATCTACTTGGGATAATTAATGGTGTCCCAACTCACCGGTTTAAATCCCGAGTCGAGGAAGGTTTGACTCTGTTATATAGTCTGCGAGCCAGAAATTTGGGTAAGGAATTATGCTAACCCGGGAGAAGGTGTTAGGCATTCCCGAGATCCGTGGTTCTTGCACGGTGCTCAACTTTTGTATTTGGATTAGTTATCTGATTTTAACAAATTTTATACCTATGTGAAAATTTTAACCTTTTAACCGCTTTTATTTACTTTAAGAAGATTAAAACGCTGTTAAAACACGTCTTGAACCATATCACATAAATGCACCCGTAGTTCGTGACACATTTTAGCTAACGGTGAGATTTGGATTTGGGTCACATAAATGTGCACCCGTATTTAGGAAAGTAGATTTTTAACTATCGTACCTAAGCAGCTGCGCACTTTCGAATTTGTGAGGGCCACGAGAAATTTGCTATGTAGCACCTCGAATTCTAAAAAAATAAATAAAGGAGATCCCTGCAATTATCAATTTATTTAGCACGATGTGCTTCAAGTTATTGTACTTCAAAGGTTTTGAACAAATTCACGAGGACTATACACTATGATTTATTTAATTGGCTCAATTTGACCACTAACATGCAGCGAACTAATAATTCATGTAAGACGAACTACTTATTCAAATGAAGGACTAGTCCCACGCGAATAAACCAATGGCCTAGCTGCTGAGGCAAACCAGCATAATTGGGCCAGGACTTGGTAGCCTAATATATTGGCTAAGGATGACCATTTTAGGTGGCTTGGGCCAAGCCTCACTAACAGTCCGATTGAAGAACATCATAGCTATATATAAGGGAATCAGTCGAGGCAACTGTGCTGGTCTATGAAATTCAAACACAACAATTAGAACTTAAATTTGAAAAGGTTTAATTGTTTTGATGTAGCACCTGGGAGAACTCCTTATGATCCTAGCATACACTTGAAAAAGAATAAGGAATCTAGTATTTCTCAAACTGAGTGTGCTAAGATAATTGATAGTGTAATGTTTCTCATGAATTATACACAACTTGATATTGCTTATGTTGTTAGTAGATTGAGTAGATATACTCACAACTCTAGTAGTGAACATTGGAATGCTCTTCATCATTTGCTAAGGTATTTGAGAGATACTACGGATTGATGTTTGCATTTTCATAAATTTTCTGCTATTTTAGAAGAATTTTGTGATGCAAACTGGGTTATTGACAATGATATAGTTAGCTCCACCATTGGCTACGTGTTTACTTTGGGTGCAGATACTATTTCATGGAAGTCTTCAAAACAAACTTGTATAGAACGATCTACTATGGAGTCTGAATTCATTGCTCTTGAGTTGGCAGGGCAAGAAGCCGAGTGGTTGAGAAACTTATTGGGAGACGTGCCTTTATGGGAACGACAAGCTTCACCAGTTTCTTTACATTGTGACTCACAGGCAGCAATTGGAATTGCCAAAAATAGTATGTACAATGGAAAAAAAAGACATATCCGCATCAGGTATGGTGCGATAAAACAGTTGTTGAAACATGGTGTTATTTCCTTGAAATATGTAAGATCCAAAAGAAATTTAGCGGCCTTCAACCAAGGGTTTGGCAAGGAGAGTTATCCTTGAAACGTCAATAGGGATGGGCTAAAGCCCAGGGATTGAGGAAGTATAGTGAAAACCCGTTTGTGGTCAAACGAAGCCATATAAGACCTCAATATGCACTACATTTTCTATCCCTATAGCGTGTGGTAGTGCTTTATAAGGTTGAGCTTATTGTGCTCTTAATGATTCCATAGCCTTAAGGTAGTATATATGTAGATAGACTTGATGGAATCACCTACGTAAGTGTAAAGGTGTGGTCGCCTTCTATGAAAGACTTGGGATGCCTTTCTAAAGCACTCATGAGACCCAAGGTATGTGCATGACCATAAAAGCACTTTGTTAGTGTCACAGAATTTGCATAAAATTAAGGATATAGTATGTGTTGTGGGGTTCTTGGCTAATGTCCTTTCAGTTCAAGAGTACTTCACTTTGTGAATGTTAGTTGTTTCCTCATTTTACTATGTGTCAATTCAAATCGAAAGATATTGACACTTAAGTACATGTTTCTTCTTTTGCCCAGAATTGTTCTATTTTTGTCTTTGCATTAGTGGAGGACTATTGGAATTATTCATAATGCAAAATCAAAAATTTCTTTTTGAAATTTCATTTACAACCAATAGCCATGATTTTTATTTTTTTAAATGAGCTATCTATTTCTAAGTAGCCTCTTGCATGAAGCCTGAAAGCCAAGTGTTGAATGGCTTTGACAAATGGCTATGCAAATCTACTAAATATCTTCATGCATGGAAGACAAGATACACTTGTCAATATTGGAGCCAAGTAGACTAACATAATGGGACAAGTGTCAAAGTCTCTCGACACTTGTCATACATACAACCTCCTTAATTTCCTAAAAATAGGTTATGAATTAGCCATCATAATCACTCAATTCTTAACCAAGAATACATCTAGCTAATCATTCCTTTCTTCCTAGTCTTCTTTGTGAATTATCCAACACATAAAATACCTTCTTCTTCTCTTCTTCTTGAGCAACTATTTTTGGCAAATTCTAAACTTCTAGCCACGAGTGCACGTGTTTGGAGGTACTGTGGAACCTTGGGGAGACCGGCCTTAACGATTTGCACTCAGTCAGGCCGAAATCACTTTTATGGCAATGACTTGCCACGACATAGTATTTTTGATAAGTAGTAGTTTTCTTTTCTTGTTGTTCTTAGTCAATATTATCTACTGATTTTTCTTGCAGCGCATAACGTCCATTTAATATTACAACAATAATATTCTATGCATGCTTTGGGAGTAACAAAAATAGCTAATCATGGAGTTAATGTATCTTTCTAAGCTAATTGCAATATTTAACTATTAAAGCCTGTTTGGACATAAGAGTTTTTTCACTTTTTTTGAAAAATTTGCATTTTTGAAATCAGTGTTTGGCCAAAATATTTTTAATTTTCACTTAAAGATAAATTTTGGAATTTTTCAAAATTTAAAAAATTTAAAAGTGTTTTCCAAAATTTTTACTCAGGTCACTCACAAAACTTCAAAATCAATTCAAAATTATATTCTTGTCCAAGCACAATTCTAATTTTCAAATATCATTTTCACTTGATTTTTTTTCATTTTTTTTAGAATTTTATAATTGTTCTGTCCAAACGCCCACTAAAACTAGCGAAAGTAGCTGGGGGCTATACAATTCGAATATGAATAAACCATAGCATCACCCAAACAGAAAGTAAACTTATATTTTAAAGTTTACGAACTCAGAATTTTAGTGTTTGAACTAAAAATTTTAGGTTCGACCGAATCAGTAAGTTGTATTAAGGGGAGAAACTATGTGTGACCAAGTGTGATCCATTGAACAAGCTTCACATAATAATTATATTGTATATAGGGCAAAAATATTACTTATTATTCTTCGAAAAAAGACTTTAAATACTCTTACATAGCCGACCAACAAAGAGTGTTAAAATTTCTCGCTTCACCACTATCTAGTTTTGTCCCTGGACACAAGTGTTAGCCACGGGTGCGGAGCTAGAAGCCCGGCTACAGGTTCAGCTGAACCCAATAGCTTTTGCTTAAATAATCTATTTGAATTAGAAAATTCATTAAATATTGTACAAATATTAAATTAAGAACCTATTTATTAGCATGTAAAGTTGTTCTAAAATCTAAAACTCATAAAATTGATATATTGGCTCCGCCTCTAGACTTATAGCATGTTTGGTCAAGCTTCTTTTTGGCCAAAAAAAAATATTTTTTTGTCAAATGCACTTTTGGCTAAAAATTGAGGTGTTTGGTGAAGCTTTTGAAAGTAAAAAAAAAAGTGCTTTTGAGGAGGAGCTGTAGCAGTATCAATTTTGGAGAAGCAGAAAAAAGTAGTTTCTATCCAAAAACACTTTTTTGAGAAGCACTTTTGAGAAAAATACACTTAGAAGCAGTTTTTTAGAGCTTTGCCAATATTAATTGTTGTTCAGAAATGTCTTTCAAACTAATTAGTCAAACACAAACTCACAATTTGTTTCTCACCAAAAGTACTTTTCTTAAAAAAAAAACACTTTTCAAAATAAATTTATTTTTGCAGCTTGGTCAAACGGACTATTACCCACTGCCCACAGCAATAGCTCAATAAGGTTATTTTCGAACTTTAATATGTAAGGTTCAAGGAGAAAAAGTAAATTAACAAAGCTATTGTGGGCAGTTTGCAAGATGTGATTGGGGGAAGCTGCATGAACTGTAATAAGAAACACCCTGAGATGAAACTTTTACCAAAATAATGGAACATTCCTTTATTTAAACAAAACATCATTAGTTCACTAAAGTATCATCCAAACTCATTGGAGAATAAAAACACTTTCTTTCTTCAGTTGTCTCTCTTTTTCTTTTCTTTTCTTTATTCAGAGAGAGAGAAAGAAGTAGCAGTTGAAGTTAAAGAAAGAAGAGAGAGAAAAATGACAAAAAAAGCTTTCTATCAATCAATTATACACAAAAGCTGCAGAAATCATGTTACCTTCCCTTTGAGTTAAAATTCTTGGTTTGCCTTCTGAAGCTGTTCTTATCATACCCCTCGATTTATATATATATAACCAGAATAATAATACTACTAATGAGTAAGTTACCAAATCTCTCAAACTCTCTGAACAATATCTAGTTTATCACTTTTTTTTAGATACATGTAGGAATTTCTGGGTTTTTTTGTGTGTAAAATTTTAGACATGGTTTTTACGTGACTGTGAATGAAATATGAAGTGGGGTTTTTGTATTATGCAGTAATGGGAAATGTGAGTGGGAAAAAAGAAGAAGGTGAGACATCAGGATTAATCAAGAATCAAGAAGATGAAGAGGAGGAATATATGGAGTATGGTCATGGTCATGGCCAGTTTTCAGATTTTATGGTTCAGTCCCCTCCTCATAGCCCTAAAGCTTATCAGTCTCCTTTGATTTCCACTCCACGGGTGAGGCTCAAAAAACAAGTCACTAGTATATTTTTATGTTAGTTATATTGGCATTATCAAGATGCAATTTTTTTGTTTCCTTTGACTATATGTTATGGTGTATATTATATATTAGTATTCTTTTATTTGGGGTGAAGCATGTTGTATGTGTCTATGTTTCAAGAAAATCTCTCCTTTTTTTTATGACGGTGGTATTCGAACCGGCATAAGTATTGGGAATCCTCGCAACCAATATTTAGATAGATAGAAAAAAAATTACCTAGTAATGTTTACCTCCTACTTTATAGACCACCGTTCCTATTTCAAGAAAATCATGTCTTCTAAAGAATGTTTTATTTCCAGCCACAGTGAGCTAAAATTAGAACCAAAAAGATGACTGTCTCTTTAGAATCTTTTATTACAGTATTTGTTTTATATATGATACTCAAAAGGTAAATAACTTCTTGTACAAATGTAGAGTAAGATTGCGTATAATAAATTCTTGTTGTCCGGTCTTTCCTTGAATCCTGTGCATGACAGGAACTTAGTATATCCGGCTACACCTTTACTTAAAAGGGAATGCTTAATTAAATTGTTAAAGCTCTTCTTGAACTTTAATTGTTTGTGAAGAATGTATATGATAGCTGGTTTTTTGCCTGAAATGGAGGAAGCTGTACATTTACTTTGGGGTTGGGAGACTTAAGAAGTATAATATTCCTGCCTGTTGTACAAATTTTGTGGGGTTAATATATTGTGTTTGGTACGTTACAGGACACACAAGAAGATCATTTGGCCATTTGTTAGTCACAAAAAAATTGAGGGGACCAACTAACACATTAAATGTGCTGCATAAATCTATGCCTTTTATTTACAGCTCACTTATTTAAGTTCTTTCCGTGGAATTTTGGTAGTTTCCTCGGTGTTAGTCTTGTATTTTCTTATTATTTGATTTTTGTTATTATTTATTATTTATTTCGTTTTAGTTTTCTGTTTGGTTTACTAGTGTTGTTGCTTGATGTTATTCCTTTCTCTCTATCTTTCGCTTCGATTTTCTGTTTGGTTTACTAGTGTTGTTGCATGCTGTTACTCTTTCCTCTCTATCTTTCTGAGCCGAAGGTCTCTTGTAAATAACTTATTTACCTTTTTAAGGTAAGGATAAGGTTTGCATATACTCTATTCTTCCCGGACCCCACTAGGATTACATTGAGTTTGTTGTTGTTGTAGTGGAATTTTGGTAGAATTCAGGCACTGAAACTACAATTTGAGAACTGATACTTCACTGTTCTACAAAGTAAAATAATTTCAGTAAAATTGGGATATCTTATCTGTCTCTCCAGGAAAATGGATATCTCCAGAAAAGATTTTAAGTTCAATTCGTTTTTTTTTTCTCTCCACCCGGACCAACCCACCGACTCGGCTTCTTAGATTTAAGGTGATTTGTGTTCCAACTATTTGAAAGGGAGTGTTGGCGCCGTGGAAACGGCCTCCTGCAAAAATGAAGGGTAAGGCTGCATATAATAGAAACTTACGGTTCGGTCCTTCTCCGAACCGTGCGCATATCGGGAGCTTAGTGCACCGGACTGCCCTTTATTCCAACTATTTATCTTTGTAGAAACTTCATTCTGTAGGTTCCGATTTTCCCTTTACAAAGGCCTGATGAAATGTCAATGCAAAATCAAAGTGGAAACATAGTGCAAAAGACAATGGAGTGTGGAGAAATGCCTTGGGAAAATGGGATACCAACAATGATTACATGGAGTTATGGGGGAGTTGAAGTTTCTATTGAGGGGTCATGGGATGGTTGGAAGACAAGGTATGTTTATTCGTTCTTGTTTCTTTTGTTGCATTTTCAGTCCCTTGAAAAACTTAAGATTGTTAACAAAGTGATTTAATTTAAACTTCTTTTGCAATAGAGATATCCTACAAAGAATGGACAAGGACTTCAGTGTCATGAAGCTGTTGCCGTCAGGCGTGTATCATTACCGGTTTGTTGTTGATGGACAATGGAGATATGCTCCTGATTTTCCATTTGAATGCGACGATATGGGAAATGTGTTCAATGTGTTGGACTTGCAGGTAATCTTCCGGGAACCATTCTGATTTTAACTCAAAACTGGTTCATCAGTGATCCATTTGATCAACTTGGTAGTAATGCTATTTACCCGAGTTTTTATCGGAAATAGCCTCACTGCCCTTCCAAGATGGGGGCATGGCTGAGTACATTTACTCTCTCCGGACCCATTCGTAGGAATTGACTGGGTTGTTTTTGTTGATAGTATACATTGCAGGTGTGGATATGACTGGTGGGACAGGTTAGTTGTGAAAGCATAAATTCTTATATGTTAAAATATTTAAGGGAAAAAAATAGTAAAATATTTCATGTCAGGCAGTGACAAGATTGAAATACTGGGATAATGTCTGAAAATAAAACCAGTAGCTGAAGATAAGGTTGCAGTTCTTCTTCCTGAAAATAAAATACTATTTCCTCTGTGTCCCTGCTATTAATTTTGCCTTGTGTTCTTTGTATAAACAAGCTTCTTGATAGCTATTATGTCTTAAAAGTGCATAGTTCTTGACAAGTTCAGCATAAGTAAAATGCAGCTCGGTACACTAAGCTCCCGCAATGTGCGAGATTCGGAAAAGGATTGGATCACAAGAGTTTATTGTACGTAGTGTTACCCTGCATTTTTGCAAGAGGCTGTTTCCACGGCACGAACTCGTGACCTGCTGGTCACATGGCAGTAACATTACCAGTTACGCATAAGTATTCTTGTTAAATACTGTGGCCTCGTGCAGTCGGTTCTCGACTTTGCAACAGAAGAATAGATAATATGCAGCCTATTAAAAGTATATTGATGGTCTCTGGCTATTGCTCTACCATTATCATATTCCTATAACATAATCAAACACACTGATTCTACTTACAACTAATGTGATATGCAGGATAGTGTTGCAGAGGTTCCTAATAACACAAGTAGTTCAGAGGCACCTCTTTCCCCTGAATCAAGCTACAACAGTATCCCTTTCAGTTCAGAAGATTTTAACGAAAAGCTACCCGATTTGCCTCCTCTGCTACAACAGACACCTCTCGACCTACCATCTTCATCTCGGAGTAGTATGGAGACATTGCAGAAGCCATTACCAGCAGTTTTGAACCATCTTTACATACAGAAAACGCGCAGCAGTCAATCAATGGTAGTACTAAGTTCAACACATAGATTTCGCACTAAATTTGTGACGGCAGTACTTTATAAGTCCTTGAAAAACTTTAAAAAGTGAAATGCTTTCAAAGAGAAGGAAACTACCAATTGGTTTATATCGAATAGGAAAAAGAATCTGTAAGGTAAAGTAGCAAAGGTCTACTACATTTTGGAAGTGTTTTCCTTTATTCTTTCAGAAGTAAGCATCTGAATCTTATCAAAGTTTTGCAGATATTTTTGTTACTGCAAATTGTATCTTGATGTGATATTTACTGATATGTTGCTTCTGTATCTGTATGACAACTATGGCCGTCCTCCATTAATGAAAAAGGTTGCATCTTTACCAATTTTGCCTGTGTATTAAAATTTCCAGTAAACATCTTATTTATATTATTAAGGCTTCTAGCAATCTATTATAATGATTTGATTTACAAGTGCTGCTTTCTGGTTCCACTGAAAATATGGAGTATTATGATATAATCAGGAAGTTTTAGGCTAATCATTTGCATATAGACAAGTCGATATTCAAGACTCTTTCCGTTTTCAACGTATTAAAGAACATCAGACTATTTACATAACTTCTGATTTTATCACCTCAAATATAATGACATTCTCCATAATGTTCAGATCAAAATTTCGCGGGCCTAAATTGAGGCTTACTAGCCCCTCTTGAGCCACCCGTTCAGCTTTGACATTCTCAATATTAAGTTGAGACATCATTGACAAAGACTATTATAAATGAAGGTGATTGAACAACAAGTTCATGTCAGAGATCTTAATAGCAATCCATGTAATAATAAGACAAAATAAACCCTACATGGCTTTGATCAGGTGGGCAACACATGATGCTTGATAAGACGCACGTCATGCTATTAAACTCTCTCCTAAACAAAAATATGATATTAAATAAAAAATGGTAAAGTAACGAGTCCATTATTCATCGAGTTTTGAACCTTATGATACTTTCATCAGAAATTTCTTTGTAAAAGAAGATGAGACATAAAAGAACTAACTTTCTCATGTATGAATTTATCAAAAAAAAATAAGTAATTGATTTAGCGACTCTGAATTAAAATTAAAAATAAAATCGTGAGAAACATGAAAAAAAAACTATACACAGAGAAAGAAAAATAGATTTGATGATAAAGTCACCACAAAAAACGGAGATTTTACGGCGGTTTTATTATGGCGGATGCTGTGATCTGCCACATATGAAACATAAAATGACGTTTTTAGACACGCAATATTTAACTTTTAAATTAGGGCGGGTGATGTTGATTACAACGATTTTAAAGCGCCGCCATGTTTAGTTATTATTTCTTAAAGTATTTTCATCAAGTTGTTCGGACCAAAAAATTCCTCTCAACAAATTTTTTCGACTCCCTCCATCACTCAGACCATAATTAGAACTCCCTCACTCCTCCCAAATAAACCTTAGTCTTGCAATTTCCTCTCTCCCTCTCCTTCTCCCTCTCCCTCTCCCTCTCCCTCTTATCGATATGGCACAGATCGTCAGTTGTTGTAGCTTGCGACTCCCTCGTCTCACCAAGGATCTCGATTTGAAGCCACTGTTCTCCGATAAAGCTTCCAAAGAGTTCAGCAACCTCCATTTCCAAACAAAATTCAGCGAGGTCCTTTCAATTTTTCTCTCATTTTCGGTATTTAATTACTGGTTATTCATTAATGTAGATTGTAGATCTAGGCTTTCATTTGCTCTGTCTATGTAACTGTTGAATCTATGCGTAGCTTATTTATCATGTAGATCTAGGGTTTCATTTGCTATGTCTATGTAGTTTTCAGATCCGCGCTTAGCTTGCTTTTGATACTTTTTTTGGGTGAAATTATTTTACTACAACAACAACAATCCAGTATAATCTCACAGGTGGGATCTGGGGAGGGTAGTATGCACTAAAGTTGTCTAACAGGTCGGGCTTACTCACTACCAGATCGGTACAAACTGGAACTAGACCGGTCCGGTTCATAAGGGGGCGGGTGGGCTGGGTAGGGGGTAGGAGGGGTTTGGCAGGTTTAAAAAGTTTTACCAGTTAACCAGACCCGACTAAATCGGAACGCGTGAACACTGGAGTAACCGGTTAAACCGGCCCGGTTCAATGGTCATATTTTTTTTTAAATTTTTCAAAGTAGATGGGGCCCACTATCCGTTGGTTTTGGTTCAGGTTTCGCAACTTATCCGTTAGCCAACGGATCTATTGCTGAAAATAGCCATTTTTTTAATTTTAAGTTTTTAACCCTTTTTGAATTTACAAAATTAACCTTTTTTAAAACTATAAAACCCCTCCCCCTCTTCTTCATTTCTTCACTAAAATCTCATATCTCAATCTCAATTTCTCTCATTCTCCAATTTGCAATACTTCAATTCATCATTTCATCTTCTAATTTTATTTGACTCACTTTTCTTGAATTTAATTTATCGTGTTTTGTCATTCAGAATTTGAAGTTTGAAGTTTCAACTTTGAATAATTGAAGTTCAAATTTGAAACTCTTGCTTGACGACTTGACTTTTATTCATGGTAACATCGGAATTGCGTAATTAAGTGCTCAATTCATTGTCGAATTCGGTGTACTCCCTCCAACTCTTTCTTATTTACTATTTTAATTGCATATTTAATTTTAGTTTATACTTTAATTTTTACAATATGTTTAGTGCTGCTAAAAGAGCGTGTAAAAGAGTTACTGGTAGGGGAAATAAAAAAAGAGGTAGTCCTTCAGCATATGGTAGTAATAGTAATAACCCATTATCATTTACACATATTTCTGAAAGATCACCTAATGATAATATAGATATAGATTATGAACAATTACAAGAAGATTTTGGAATAGAAGATAATGAAATAGGAATAGAAGATGAGATACCAGCTACAGCTACTAGTGCTAGAGTTGGTAGTGTTAGAGTTGCTACAAAGGGTGGTGGTCGTGGCACTAGGAGTAGACCACTTGTGGTTCCGACTACTAATCGTAGAAAAAGAAGTAAGGTTTGGATTTTTTTAAAATAATATAGGGTACTGATAGAGTTAAATGAAAAATTTGTAACCGTGATTTTAAATATTTGACTGGTGAAAATTTAGGAGGGACTGGGACGCTTAGTAGACACATGAAAACTGAGCATCCCATAGAATGGGGCGTTGATGGTCATGGAAATCAAACAGCTCTTAACCCTACTGCTGGAAGTCTTGCGAAATATGATAAAATGAAGGATCGTGAGGAGTTAGCAAAAATGATTGCTTTGGGTTGTTTACCTTTTTCTTTTTCTTCTTCATCATATCTTATTATGTATATTTAAAGGATTTATAATCCTTTATTTAAAGTTATCCCTATAAGTACTTGTAGAGCTGATATCTTTAGACTTCATGGACAATATCAAACATACATACGTTATTTGTTTAGCCACCTTCCTTATAGAGTCTCTCTAACTTCTGATATTGGACATGCTGTTAATTGAAATGATTATTTGACAAGTACATATCATTGGATAGATGATATTACTTGTATGCAAAAATTATTATCGCTTTTAGATATGATGAAGATCAGAGTCATATTGTTGTGTTTATAAGTAGTACTATTTGTGAAGTTGTTGAATTTTATAATCTAAAGAAAAAATTATTGTGTATGTCTTTTGATAATGCTTCTAACAATAATGTCGCAATTTTATTATTAAAATTGCATTTGCAACCACCTTTTGATGACATTTTTCATGTTAGGTTTGCATGTCATGCTTATAATTAATTGTTAAAAGTGGCCTTGAATTATTTTCAACTGAGATTACTCATGTTAGAAGATCAGTTGGTGTTATCCAAGGAAATAATAGACAATCTAGATTAAAGGAATTTAAGAATAAGTGTGTCTAGTATAACCTTAAACCCAGATTCATGCCGGACGAAATTGTTACTAGATGGAATTATACATATATATTTTTAAAATGTTGCTACAAATATAGATTCCCAATAACTGAAGTTGCAAATGCCCATTGTACTAATCCAAACTGTATGTTAACAACTAGTACTTGGGAGGTCATTAATGATGTTGTTAAATTTTTATATAAATTTTATATAGCTATTGTTGAGTTTTCTGGAGCATATTACCCTACTGTTAATTATGGTGTGAGTACATATAGCTGAAATTTCGTTTCTACTCTTTGAATTTAAGAAGAAAGAAAAATATAAGGATGTTGTTGAAAAAATACAAGCAAAATTTAAAATATATTTCTTTTCGATTCCTCCGATTTACTTAATTGGTGTTGTTTTAAATCTTTCTATTAAGATGTCTGATTGTCACCAATTAATGAATGCTTATATACTTATATGGAGATTGGACCAACTGAAACCCCAGATTTATATGTTTCTATGAACAAGCTAAATGATTATTTACAATAATTATATAATTATTATGCAAATGTAATTGATGATGCTGCTCGTGTTGTAGGCAATGTTAATCCCACTATGCACTGTACCACTTCTGCTACTGTGGATGATGAAGAAGGCCTTGATAGTTTTGATGTTGTTTTTACATTTTCTAACATTCATACCAGTAGCAGGAACATTGATGAACTTCAATTCTACTTGCAGAAGAAAAAAATCCTCGCACAAAAGAATTTTCACCGTTGGGATGGTGGCATGAGAATGCAAAGCAATTTCCTGTTCTTTTTGCTATGGCTCAGGACGTGCTGAATGTGCCAATTTCTACAGTTGTATCGGAGAGTGCATTTAGCCAAGCAAAACAACAACTTAGAGATACCTGTCACTCATTGGGAAGCAATGCTTTGGAAGTTTTAGTATGTCTCAGAGATTGGATTAGATCGGAACGAAGAAATCAAGGACGTGAAGATGTTGATAGCCCAATAGACGAGGAACTTTGAGATATATTAACACATGGTAACCCATCCGAATTTAACACTCCAGAAGAAGGTCAATCAGTTCATATTAATTATGAAAAACTTGCAAGGGCAATGCAAAACCTTTGAATTTACTTGTTGTTAAAAATGTAAACCTTTTAATTTGTAAGTTTGAAACTTTGAATTATGAAATAAATGCAGCACTTGAAATAAGTGCAATTTTTTCCCATCTTCCTTGTATTTTTTATGTTAATACTTTGTATTAGTATAATTTACAATAGTTATACCAAATTTCAAAAAAACTTAAAAATACACTAAACGCGGCATGGCCCGGTCCCCTCAACCCGTAACCCGTACAGTTCAATTTTTACCCGGATGAACCCGACCCGTTAAACTCGTTCAGAACCAACCTGGAATCGGCCTGGACCGTAACCCGTACGGGTCCAAAAAATAAAGGCTCGGTCCGGTCCGGTCCGGCCCACCCGTTTAACACCCATAGTATGTACTCAGAACTCACCCCTACCTTGAGGAGCAGAGAGACTGTTTCCAGGAGGCACTCGGCTTAAGAAAGCAATAAGAGATGATATATTAGTACTATCAATAAACTCGTAATAAAATAATACAAAATAACATAAAATACATAACATGACCTAAAATAAAATAACATAATAATATCAATATATGAAATATAGGAAATACAAAAAAGATTAAAGGTATATTAATATCCAACCGATAAAGCCATGCATCAGTAGCTGAAAAATAGCCTCCTAAGACTAACTTCTAACTGGCTACTCTCACTCTAGTGCGTTGTAGAAATATCCACAACTTTTTTCCTAACCTACAACCTTAATGCTTGACCTCCACAATTCCCTGTCAAGGGCCATGTCCTCAGTAACCCTAAGTCGCGCCATCTCCTGCCTGATCTGTTAGGATTTATGCCCGTCACTAGAGGGGGGGTGAATAGTGTGGCACGAGAATATTGATAAATATTGCGGAATTAAAATTGCAGGAATAAAATAAATTCAGTAATTAAAATAACAGGGAAAGAACGCACCGAATTTATCCTGGTTCACCACAACTTGTGGCTAGTCCAGTCCGCGAGAGACTCTCTCGAGATTCCACTAACTCCGTTAAGCTTACGGGTGCCTAACAAACCGTTACACTTGCTCGTAGATGTACACTCTACAAGACTTCAACTTGCTCGAGGATACCGCACCTCAAGACTTCACCTTGCTCGTGGATACCGCACCACAAGACTTCAACCACTAAGACTTAGGGTACTTAGCAAACCCGACAATCAATAAGAAGATATGTTCTTCTCAAACACCTTTCTCTTTTACAACAAGAACTCTCTCAAAAGAGTAGATAAAGAGATAAAAATTTAGCTCTATGAACAACTCAAAGTTGTCTCTCAAATGGCTCAACAAAAGCTCTAAAATGATGCTCAAATAATGTCAATATGTATATCAATATTGGGAGGTGTTGTGTATTTGAAATCAGCTCAAAAGACCTCTTTTTATAGGTGAAAAAGGGTGCATGACCGTTGCTTAATTGACAATTAATTATGCTGATTTTGTGCTGAGATAATCGATTATTTATATCACATAATCAATTATTTGTTAACGTTACAAAATCGGAATCAGATTCTGCTCACATATAATCGATTATTTCATCCATATAATCGATTATGCCTCTAACGTTCCGAAAATCAGAATCCCTGATTTTCTGCCAAATAATCGATTATTTGATAGAGATAATTGATTATGTCTCTAACGTTCCGAAAATCAAAAGCTGATTCTCCGCTGGACAATCGATTATCTAATTGATATAATCGATTATATTGAGACAGTGTTTCAAACACTTTGGCAACGGTAATCACACAATCGATTATGCACTTTGTATAATCGATTATTCTGTGGCAGTGTTCAAACACTTTGGCCACTGTTATAACATAATCGATTATGCTGATTTGTATAATTGATTATTTTAGTCCAGTTTTGAAAACTTACTTCAAAAACCATTTTGGTTAAAATGAAAACTTTAACATCATTTAGTTTGAAGTTTTTAAAATATGTTTATGATAAATATGATTTGGTAAAATGATTTTATGCATATTTATGATGACCTATGTTGAGCCAAAAGACGAGATAACTTTAAACGTTGCTCTTACATTTGTTCTACCTAACGACCTACGCCTTGGGTCTTCGGTCTTGAACATTTAAGCTCGTCTTTGGCTTGTCTATGCAATTCCGTCATCAATATGCTTCTCGTCATTCAATCTCGATTGTTTGTCGTATAATATCGTTGTTTGACACTTGACTTCATTGTTTGTCATTCATCAAAACCTATACCTGAAAATCATGCTCATACAACCAAAGCGCACATATCATAGATAAAGTGATTTTCTACATGATCAACACTCTCCAATACTTCTTAGGTCTCCCTCTACCTCTCCCCGTGCCCATCACAGCTAGTCGCTCACACCTTCTCACCGATGCATTAGTGCTCCTCCTCTGAATGTATCCGAACTATCTGAGTCTTGCTTCTCGCATCTTGTCTTCCATGGGGCCACGCCCACCTTCTCTCGAATATCTTAATTTCTAATCTTATCCATTCTTGTATGCCCGTACATCCACCTCAACATACTCATCTCTGCTACTTTCATCTTCACATAATTATTTTTCTATGTTCTAATGTCATGAAATAGTCTATCCATATCTACAAATGACTACATAATCAACTTTCATGAATTTAACTAAGTTTTTTTCTTTCCATGAAGCTACTGAATTTAACAAATATCCAATGTTGATTCGATGACTTCAATTTATAGGATTCTTTAGGATTTGTGTATTTTTCTCTTTTCACTCACTTTTGTCATTTTCTCTTTCTGAAGTGAATTGGAAAGGGATTTTGACGAAGCTATCAATTTTGTGGATGAAGGAAAAGAGAAGGCTGGTGGATGGGAGAATTGGGGGTGTGAATTGTTAATGCAGTTATTTGGTTGTGATAAGCTATATATTCATTCCTGTTACAAAACTTAGCTCAAAGTAATAAACAAAAAGATAGACAACAAAGTAGAGAGAAATAGAGAAGAGAATATATTTCTTCTATATATCCAAGTGTATTACAAAATGATTTCTCATCCTCTATTTATAGTACCACATAGAGGTATACTAAAAGAATTCCATAAATATGTCATTAAGCTTTTGAGATCATGGAGGAAGATCATGGGGGAGATCATGGAGGTGTGGGAGTTACAACCATAAGTATTGGAGTAGTGGGAGTTATGGAGATAATGGATAAAAGTAGTGGGTGTTATAGGAGTTATGGACATCCACCATAATCTAATATTTCATAACACTCCCCCTTGGATGTCCAAAGATAATGTGCCTCGTTAAAACCTTAACTAAAATAAAACCCAATGGGAAAAAAAAATTCTAGAAAAGGAAAAAGAGTACACATATCTAACAAAATGCATTTTTGTTGCCTCGTTAAAAACCTTGCAAGGAAAACCCAGTGGGACAAAACCTTGTATGGGAAAAAGAGTGCAACGCGCATTAACTCCCCCTGAAAAGAGCATCAATTCACATCCTTGAGCCTTCGCATTCCAATCTTGTGTACCAGCTTCTTGAAGGTTGACGTTGGTAGAGATTTTGTGAACAAATCAGCCATATTATCACTTGAACGAATCTGTTGCACATTGATATCACCATTCTTTTGAAGATCATGTGTAAAAAATAACTTTGGTGAAATATGCTTTGTTCTATCTCCTTTTATGAATCCTCCCTTCAATTGGGCTATGCATGCTGCATTGTCTTCATACAAAATCGTGGGTAGTTTGTCACATTTCAAACCACATTTGTCTCAAATATGATGTATTATAGACCTCAACCATACACACTCTCGACTTGCTTCATGAATAGCGATTATCTCAGCATGATTAGATGAAGTAGCAACAATTGATATCAGGACTGCAATTATTGCTATAAAATAAGCCCATATCGGTAGTCCCTTTTAGATACCGCAATATATGTTTGATTTCATTCCAATGTCTCCTTGTAGGAGCAGAGCTATATCTTGCTAAGACATTAACTGAAAAAGTTATGTCAGGCCTTGTAGTATTTGCAAGATACATTAGTGCGCCAACTGCACTAAGATATGGTACTTCAGGACCAAGTAGCTCTTCATTCTTTTCTTGCGGTCGGGATGGATCCTTATTCACATCAAGTGATCGAACAACCATCGGAGTACTTAAAGGATATGCTCCATCTATGTAAAACTGTTTCAATACCTTTTCTATATAGGCAGATTGATGAACAAAAATTCCGTTTGCCAAATATTCAATTTGCAAACCAAGACATAATTTTGTCTTTCCGAGATCTTTCATCTCGAATTCCTTCTTTAAATAATCAATTGCCTTTTGAAGTTCTATGGGAGTTCCAATAAGGTTTATGTCATCGACATATACGGCAAGTACAACAAATTCCGATGTTGTTTTCTTTATAAAAACACATGGGCAAATGGCATCATTTATATAGCCTTCCTTTAATAAATACTCACTAAGACGATTATACCACATTCGTCCTGATTGCTTTAGACCATACAAAGATCTTTGCAATTTGATTGAAAACATTTCCCGGGACTTTGAATTATGAGTGTTTGGCATTTTGAATCCATCGGGAATTTTCATGTATATCTCATTATCAAGTGAGCCATAAAGATAGGCAGTAACCACATCCATTAAATGCATGTCAAGCTTTTCAAGGACATCAAAACTAATGAGATAACGGAAAGTTATAGCATCCATTACGGGTGAATATGTCTCTTCATAATCGACACCAGGCCTTTGAGAAAATCTTTGTGCAACAAGGCGTGCCTTATATCTTTGTACCTTATTTTTCTCATTTCTCTTGCGTACAAAGACCCATCTATAGCCAACAGGCTTAACACCATTAGGTGTTTCAACTATAGGCCCAAAAACTTCACGTTTTGCAAGTGAATTCAATTCTGATTGGATTGCTTCTTGCCATTTTGGCCAATCAAGTCTTTGTCGACATTCTCCATCAGATTGAGGTTCAAGATCCTCACTTTCTTGCATAATGCTAGATGCAACATTATATGCAAAGACATAATCCACCATTATATCCACTCGATTAAAATTTATCTCAATATCGATTGGATTTATTGATAGTTCCTTATTTTCCTGAGTCTCGGGCTCAATGGATTCTTCATGAATCTCAGAATTTATTAAATCGTGAATTTCCTCATGAGATTCTTTCATAGTGTCATTTTGATTATTTGCTTTCCTTTTTCTAGGATTTCGATCTTTGGAACCTAATGACCTGCCACGTTTTAGGCGTGCTTTCGACTCATTAGATATGACACTAGAAGATTTTCCAATAGGGACATCAATACGGATTGGAACATTCTCTGCGGGGATGTGAGATTTTTTTATCCTTTTCAAGTCCGTGAATGCGCCAGGCATTTGATTTGCTATTCTTTGCAAATGGATAATATTTTGCACCTCTTTTTCACAAATAGAGGTATGTGGATCAAGAAATGATGGATTTTTCCACAAAAATTTCCCGTTTGGTTTCACCAACTTCTCCCCCTAATTTTGGGAAAAGTGTCTCATCGAATCGACAGTCTGCAAATCGTGCAGTGAACAAATCCGCTGTCAATGTTTCGAGGTAGCGAATAATGGAGGGCGATTCAAACCCAACATATATTCCTAACCTTCTGCGGACCCATTTTGGTGCGGTATGGCGGTGCTACAGGTACATATACTGCGCATCCAAAAATTCTTAAATGGGATTTATTAGGTTCATGACCCAAAACTAATTGCAGCGGGGAACATTTGTGATAATTCGTCGGTCTGAGACGAACTAGCATTGCTGCATGCAAAATGGCGTGACCCCAAACCGAAGTGGGCAGCCTCGTTTTCATGAGTAATGGTCTTGCAATCAACTGCAGACGTATAATTAAAGATTCTGCAAGACCATTTTGAGTGTGAACATGAGCTACAGGATGTTCCACTTTTATCCCAATTGATAATCAATAACCATTAAATGCTTGGGATGAAAACTCAGCAGCATTATCTAGTCTAATAAACTTAATTGGATTATCAGGAAATTGTGCTCGTAATCGAATTATTTGTGCCATTAATTTTGCAAACGCAAGGTTGCGTGATGACAATAGGCACACATGAGACCATCTAGAGGATGCGTCTATTAAGACCATAAAATATCTAAAGGACCCACTAGGTGGTGAATAGGTCCACAAATATCCCCTTGTATATGTTCCAAAAACGTAGGTGACTCAGTTCCAACCTTTGTTGGTGATGGTCTAATAATTAACTTGCCTTGATAAGAAGTGCAAGAAAATTCGTTATTTAAAAGAATCTTTAAATTCTTTAATGGATGCCCATATGAGTTTTCTATAATCCGTCTCATCACAATTGATCCAGGATGTCCCAATCGATCATGCCAAAGTACAAAAGTATTGGAATCAGTAACCTTTTGGTTTACTGTGGAATGTGCCTCAATTGCACTAATTTTTGTCCAATACAGGCCACAAGATAAAGATGGAACTTCTCAATAACCCTCGTTTGGCCAGAGACATTTTTTGTAATGATGAGGTATTCAAGATTATTCTCATCTATTGTCTCAATATGATATCCATTTTGACGGATATCTTTAAAACTCAACAAGTTCCTCTTGGACTTGGAAGAGAACATTGCATTCTCTATGATAAATATTGTTCCTTTAGGCAGAGTTATAGTTGCTCTTCCGGAGCCTTCAA